>OW051492.1:6751222-9161541 GCA_932521035.1 Oscheius dolichura | reverse complement strand
ATTTTCTTTTTCTAGGAACACTTCTTTATATGGTGCTATCGGAAGAGGAATACATAGCAGAAAGCAGGGATCCAACGCCGGAACCCACTAATGAAATTATTGAGAGGGGTTAGTCATTCTTTGCTCTTTATTTTTCAGTTTTTTTGTTTATCTAGAAGTTTAAACTACAGTATAAAGGCTTATAAAAGACGGAAATTTGGTGAAAAGTGGAAAATTTGGGGAAAGGCGACCTGGAGAGGGAGTAGATCATCCATTTCAGAAATGAAATGATAAACGCGCTCCAGTGCTAACATTTCTACAGTAATTCGATCATATTATGCATTTTATAGCATAACCTCTTAGAGGATACGGTAATAAACCAGAAAATAGAATATTTAGCTGTAGAGTGAGGCTGTTTTCCGTCTGTTTTACAAATTTCGTTCCAGAGCCGGTAATCGCGCTCTAAAGTTAAAATTATTACCACAATCAACTTCTACAATACAGATTTTACAGGATATAAACCAAGGGAATACTGTAATAAATCAGAAAACTAGGAAATCTGGAAATTTTAGAGTGAAATAGGGCTAATTGGCCCTATTTCTCTTCTGGGGCCGGTAATCACGCCCCAATGTTAAAATCCCCTTCAGTAATCCGCGTAAAAAAACGTTCACTTTTTAGGTCTGACCCCAACCCATGGAATTCTGAAGAAAACAAATGGTACAATGAATGGCGACGCGAAACCCGACGATCCTCCCAGGAAAGAACAGCGGGTACCGGATATGCAGTTAGGCAGTGGGTTTCTTTATTTTTTAGCATTACTGTGGCAATTTTCAGGATGCAGATATGTTAGACTACACGATAATGTAAATTATGTAGCAGCTGCAATAATATTTCGAGGGACGGGCGACGATTTGGAGATGTTATTAATCCAAGAGGCGAAGAAGAGCTGCTATGGAAAGTGGTACATGCCAGCGGGCAGGGTGGAAGCCGGAGAGACACTCGAGGTCAGCTTTTCAAATTAAAGATTAGATCAAAGGGTACTGTAGTTTTTGTGATTAATTGCTCCCAAATTTTCTTTATTCCCGGCACATATAATCCATTTCAAAAGGAACCCCTACTACTCTTTGAAGCATTTGCCCGCTGTCTTTCAATATTCTCCCTTTTTGCTCAAGGTTACTGTAAAATTAATCAAATTCTTCAATGGAACCCACAACGAGGACTCTCATGATTCTTCTGCCATGAAAATATTAAAAAGGCCAGCCACTGGAAATGGTTTTTTAAAAGATTAAACCCGGGATAGGGACCCTTCCTTGCATTCTTCGAGATTTCCATACCGTAACCCGTCCTACTGGTAAAAAAACTGGAATTCCAGCACTTCCTTTGTATTTCTACAGTCTATGGACCATAGAGAAGGTCTCTCAATCCTCTTTTTATTCCGAAAATATGGTATCCACCCGGATAAACTGACCCAGGCTGCTTCAAATTGACCATGACGAACTCAACAATTTGATTTGGAGCGTTGTACTCTGTTTCCACCAAAAAACCCAAACATTTTCACTTTGTCCTCTAATTTTGGCTTCCTTCAACCAAAGGATACTGTAAATAATCCAATTTGACCGTGTGGGTCTTGTAACGGAGGTCGACTAAAACTCTTACCTCGAATTTTCGACTGAAAACGGACTGTACCAGTTTTTCCCACAATTTCCCAGTATCTCTTTCCCAAATTCACCATTTCATAAAATAAAAGGCTTTAAAGGACTGTGTATAATAATAAAAAGTGTATTTTTCAGGAATCCGTCCATCGTGAGGTCCTGGAAGAGACCGGCTACACCTGTAAGGTCATAGAACTTCTCTCCTTACAAGTTCAGGGAAGCGGTTGGTACCGTTTTGCTTTCTATTGCGATGTCACAGGTTAGACACTCATTTTCACATTCTACTATATCGATATAGGAGGAGAACTCAAGACGAAAGCGGACATTGAGTCCTTGAGCGCGCAATGGTTCCCAGTGAAAGATGTCCGAGCCCGGAAAATGGAATTACGGTAGGTTTTCCAGTCCTTCACGTCCATTTTTTGATTATTTTAGGGGTAAAGACTTTCTAAAACTCGTGGACGAGGCTCTAATCTTGAAGAAACGGTTCAACGAGCCGATTCCTCGAATCATGCCGGAAAACACGAATGTCCAGGGACTGTTCATTGAATTTATGATTGTACGGCACAGTTTGGACGAGTATGTTTTTGTTTTTACCGTATATACATAATTAGAAATATTCAGATCGAAGACCGAAGTCCTGGTACATAAAAATATAAAAGATGAGGAGATGCTAATGAATCATGAACAACCATTTCCGACAGTGGAATTCGGCTTTGAATATTTTTTCGCTATGGTTGTTTCTAAAGTTTATAGGGTACGTTTTATGGCTCTAATCATTATCAGGGCTGAAAAATGGTTCCACAGAGCAAATTATCACAATTTTAAGCAAATTAGAGACAGTTTTCCTCTTTAAAATAGCTTAAAATACAGTAACCCGGTCTCAAACAGGGCTCGGCCCACAATAGCACGATCCGTCGGCAGTCGGATTACCTTTATTCAAAACTGTTACAAAACAGTGTCACCTTTATACATTTGTTTTGCCGAGACTTTACGGGTGCGGAGGAACGGACTATCGAGAAGCGAGCCTCAAACGGCGCATTAGTCCAAGTTTTGGCTAACATGGATCAGAAAAGGCCATAAAGACATGTACCCATCCTTGCCCGTTTAAAAACCTAAACAAATACGGTATAGCATCTCCTGGAAGAAGGACCCAACGTGGTCTTCGCCCCGTCCCACGTAACCCAAGTCAAGTGCCACCCAAAGCCGATGGAAAGCGTCGCCCACGGGATATCCGTTCGTCTCTATTGTGAACATAAGAAAAGTGCCACAAAAGCTGTTATTCGTAGTCCCAGGTCAGTTTTTCTGCCTTAAATTAATTTAAAGGACCATTTCAGATATCACTGGATTGCCGTAGCCTCGCTAGAGAATCGTGAACTCCTACACATCAACAAGTCCCAATACCGGGCAACGCTGCATATGCTTTAATTTATAATCTTAATATTTTCTCATTAACGAGAAAGAAATGGGTACTTTGCTGGTTCTGCTCATTCTGGAGGAGAAAAAGAAGAAAAATTGATGATTTTAATGACCATCTTCCGCTATATATTGGTGCACCTTATTCATATTCTTCTCCACCTGTTTGTTGTTAGCTTGCCATAATAAATTTTTACTTTGTAAGAACGTTTTGCAGGATCTCTTACTCAAAAGTAATAAGGATACAGGTACGGGAGGCGGTGGCCATATCCACAGGCAGCCTCCTCAGCTGGGGAGCACCCCGGGGACCATTTCTACTGCGAAACGAGGAACAAGTGGGGTTCCCAGGGACTTCCCCGGGTTCTCTTCCCAAAATGGAAGTTCCCAGGGACTCCCTGGTGAACCGTCTTGTGGATACTGGTGGGATCTGATGGGACCAGGGGCCGCAGGGGGCTCGTTGTCCGGCAGGAGGGGATTGCGGTTCTGATGCAGAATAGGGGTCCAATGACTTGGTCAGCGCGGTCTACCCAGAGTTTCTCATCCCAAAATGAATGTTCCCAGACATGTTACATATGATTCGAAAGCTCTTGATCTCGCGAATTCAATGGTATACAGGAAGACATGGGTGCCTCCAGGAAACAGTGTTCATTTTGGATGTATAGTCGTTCGTTAGCTTATCCAGTATTATTTGCTGAAAACTGAATAAACTCACCTTATTAAATGTTTCCTGTGTACCATCGAATTCGCGAGTTCCAGAGCTTTCGAACCATATGGAACATGCCTGGGAACTTCCATTTTGGGAAGAGAAACTTTGGGTATATCGCGCTGACCAAGTCATTGGGCCCCTATTCTGCATCAGAGCCGAGATGCCAGGAACCTTACCCCTTCTTCAAACACTACCATGCTTCCTGGTAGAAATGGAAGATCCCATTTTGAATCCTCATTATCCTTTTTTAAAACTATTAACCTGGTAAAGTCGGCTTGAAAATCCTTCAAATTCATTCATCTTCAGCCGATCGCCATGGCTTCTCGTCCCCCCGGCCAGAAGAGTAGTTTTTAATAGTTCATCTTTTGACGCGCCCTTCTAAGGTTTTTGGGGGTGAACCTTTGGCGCTGGGAAACTTACCCGAGCAGCGGCTACGTGCGATGCAAAAAAAAGAGGAAAATTTCCCATTTTAGGATAAAAACTGTTATTGCTGCTGTCGTAAACCTCATTCGGGTCTCGATCTTCACGCGGCCGGGTTGCGCCACCACCCGGAAGACTTGAAATGCCCAGCTTTGTGACTACCGCGCGGTCCAGAAAGTTGAAAACGGGCAAGAAACGACTACTAGTTGATTTTTATTTTTATTTTTATTGAAAAGATGTCAAAAATTACACGTAGATCCGCTGAAAACAGGCTAACTTTGTCTCTCTCAATGCGTCACTGCTACTTCTACTGTTTGAAAGTTGAAAACAAAACAGGCATGCGAACTTTTGCTTTTATTTCCATTTTTTAAACCATTTTCCAATACGTTTGCGCAGTTGAACTTTTCGCCCGGATTATTGGTTTCGGAAGACGCAAAGGATTGACTACTGGGAGCTAATAATAAAAAAGCAGAAGCAACTAACATTGAATAAAACAAAAAAAGCACGGTTTACAAGTCGAAACGAAACCAGGAGTCCGTCCTTTCCGGTTTTTACAAGCAATCCAATCCTGTCAAGCGTCCAAACTAATATAATCCTTTGCTGCTAAAAATGGTCAATCATTCTCACTTCAACTTTACAGTTGTTGTCGGTTTATTTCGCCAGTTGCTGCTTTTTGCTTCTTTTGACTAGCGTCACAAAGTATGTTTTATTTCTTTTTCTTATCGCAAGACAGCCATGCGCTTTTCGACTACCCGCTTTCGTTTGCGCTGCGCATAACTGCTCCTCCCGTCACACTGTTGCGCTGATTCCTATACAAGTTGCTTTTGTTGCTCGTTTTTTTCATCATAAGGCAATTGTGCGCTCCATTTGAAAACCGATACCTCTCACGCCATCTCCTAAACCCGGGGACTCCAACTCAAAATTTCATAGCTACCGTAACCATTGTAATGGCGCTTCGGGAGGGCTCGTTTCTTTTCATAGAGTTATTAGCCCACTGAAAACCCCCATTTTCACCGTCTTGGTTTTTCTTTGAAAGGGGCAGCAACAAATTTCTCACGGCGAATCACAAAAGCGTTTTGAATTTTGAAAATCTTACAGTATTTTTCTTGTAAAAACGTTTTTTTGGTAAATTTTTTACAGTATTATTTGGTAGAATTGGTAGAAGTCGCTGGCCAGGCGAGGATGTCGAATCCATTAGAGCGTACGGCCTCACGGTGCTCCAGTCCGGTTTGGGGCTCGGGATCCTGTCCGTTGTCACGGCAGCACGGCGACAACCGCGGATGGCCGCTTTGGCAGCAGAGAAATGGGGGCCGACCGCCCGCGGGGTGGAAAGAAGCAGAATCCTGTGGTTTACCCCCAAGGATACGTCTCGCCGGGATGGGATGGCTCCGGCCGCAGGAGGTCCTCCTAGTAAAGGTAACAAACTGTTTTTGTTTTGCTCTTCTACCGCAGAACGGCTCTTTGGCCATGCTTACGGCGATTCTACTGCTCTGCTCGCAAGAAAAACGGGTCATACACCCCCTAGAAAATGCTAGTTTCAGATGACCAAGTGCACGATGCACCGAGGAAGAACAGCGAATACAAGACTGCCACCCTCTGCTCTACGAATGAAATCGCCACCCCCAAGACGCTGGCCGAGGGCCATATGATGAAGTGTGCCCGACGAGGTGGTATGACGCCGGTCGACGATAATGGTCAGTTAATATTTTTGGCGCCGCACCTTTATTTGAGCAATTTCTTCATCTTGAAGAACGGGAAAAGCCAACAATCCACCCTTCTCGGGTAGTCATTTGTCCCATTCTTTTTTGTAAACAAATCATTATCAAATACGTTTGTGCAGTTGAACTTTAGTGGGAGAACAAGAGGGCTTCGCCGCGTCACAAACGCGACCCCCAGCCTATATATCAGCTTTTCCGTCTCTCCATTTTGAATTTTAAATTTCCGAAAATGTTCAACAAATGGCCGAGCTATAGTTACAAATGCGAATCGAACCGTCGTTAGTGTTTCACACATGCAAAAGTAGTAACAGATGAAGAAAACACAAAAATAGAGAAAAGCAAAAGTTTTGGTCACCGCCAGGGTTGAACTCGGAACTCTAGTTTGAAAGCGCGCGCGCCCGGCGTGGGCGGTGACGGGCAGGCGGACAGACGGGCAGACACACCACCACTGAGCTTTAGTTACTTTAGATTTGTTGGGCCCGATTCTTGATTACAGAAATCTTTACAAACCGCTAGAAACGAATAGATACCTGTTAATGATACTATGTATTTACAGACGGCTTCTTCCATCCGGAGGGACAACCTTTCCGAGGACTCAAGGGAACATTTTGAAAATGCTGATTCGTTTATGGAACAATTCGGATTAATTGAAAAAAGTAAGCTAACTATATTGTCATCTTTTCACGTTTGTACGCATGGTATAACCCATGAAAAAGAAATGAGGAGGCGGTTTTATTCTAATACGAAATTTTACAGAATCAGACGAAGAAGAGACTGGAGTGACTACGGCAAAAGAAAAGAATGCGGCTGGGAGTGATTTGGAAGAAAGCGGTGTTTCCACGGCTCGGATCATCGAGGATAGTGCGAAAGCGGAAGACGGCCGGGAGGCCGACGGAAGGGACACACGAACGGCCATCGAACCGGAAACGCCTCGTCATTATCCGATCCAGGTAAGTAACTGCTTTAGTTAGGGACCGCAAAGTGAAAATTAGATTTCATCGCCGCACGTTGATTTTGGTGTCAATCGAAAGATCTCGTAATAACTTACAACTTTTGTTTTTATTGTAAGGAAATCGGTACATACATTGTTGAGATATTTGCAATTTTGTGGCGCCCCACCGAGCTTGGTTTCCCTAAGAAATTTTGGTCGCGGGCTTGACGATCCAGCGACCAAAGTTCGATCCCCCCGGCGTCAAAATTTTTGCTTTTTGTGATTTGATGTCAAAATGATGCCTATAATGTGATGAATCGAATGTTATAAAAATTAGAAAAATTGAACATCACATCCTTGAGAAAAACACTTAAAACGAAAGCAATTTTGCCGTGGTGCTCTGTTACCTGCTGGATGACGCGTGGATACCTCCCAAAAATGCCAATTTTTACAAGTTTCACTAATAAAAGATGATCGTAAAAAATTTGGCGTATTTCTCATTTGCTAATTTCTTCTCTAGAAAATAGCTTACATGATATTTATTCGAAATTAAAAGAAAACGGGCTGGAACCAATTGAAATGAAAGAAAAATATCTATATTTGTTTAGCTTGCGAAATGCGTGATTTTGGAAATTCATTTTATCATTAATTATAACATAATTTTATAATTTTAACATAATTTTGTATATTTTGTAATTGTTTTCTACACTAAACAAGCTGAAAAAAATTATCAGATGTAAGGAAGTTGCTATTAATTTTAAATCATTTGTTTTTAATGCAATCAAAATTTGCAAGTTCACCACAATATTTAAATTTTCGGCGTATTTCTCCTTGGCAATTTTTTATATATAATTTATACATATTTTTTACTATAAAAACCGATTAAAAACAGCTTGGAACCAAATGATACTAAAAAGTTATAAACGAAAAACTATTTCATGATGGGTTTTCTCATAGATAGAGCAGATATTCTGAAAAATCGTTGTTGTAATTGAATTCTACGTTGAAAATAACATATCGGGCAAGAAATTTGGCCCATAAACACCCATGTTTATGGAGATATCCGTCCTTTTATAAAAAAAACCCAAAATTCAATATCAAAAAGTGTCAGGTGCTTTTGGCGCGCCTTTGCGGTCCCTAGCTTTAGTTCTACAATAGTTATTTTTCAGTGGAAAAATAGAAATGGCATAAGGGCACCAGAGTACCTTATATTCAGCTCTGGCACTCAGAGAATGAAATTCCCGATAAGCCATGAAGACATGGACCTTACTGCTTTTGCCAAAACGAAAATGGGCTCCTGGAACGGATCACATGCCCGTCGTAAACTGCTTCTAAGAGGGGCAAACTTCATCAGTACATCCCAGGCCCCTACGGTCTTCCAGGTTTCTTGTAGTTTTTCCTTGTATATATCTATTTTTAGGCCAAAAAAATTCTCATCAACTTTTTCACAAAGCCGTCGCACCTCTACGTTTCCGGGGAAAACCCAACCAAGAGTGAGGCCAATGCAACGGGCTGGACAACATTCACGCACACCATCAATGTGGCTAGTGCTGACGATCTTGTCCACGTGACCAGAACGCCGAACCACCTCACAGTGAAGAATATGGGCAGTATCCCAGCTGAAGTGACGCCCAACGCCATGAAGGTGTGTTTCGAGCACCACACCATCAGTCTCCTCTACCCGAACGAGAGTCGCACCCTACGATTTGACAAGGCAGCTAAAGCCAACGATACTGGAGCTACCATCACCTACCTGCTGGAAGGAATGCATGCCGCGAGTAGCAAAGTTCCAATTCTTTAGCACCCGGAGTAGCACCCAAGACGACGACACATTATATATTGGAAGATAACGTTTATAGCCTGTTCTGTTTATTATGAAAGAAATAAACTTTCTTCTTTTTTTATGTTGTAATAATTAGAAGGGATAAAATGTACATTGGGAACTTTGGAACGTTGTTTTTCATAAATTATAATCACTTCAAAATGCACTTTTTTCCCAAGAAGAAACTTCAAGTCTTCCCGACGTTCAATTTACATACAATAGAGACACCCTCGTCGTGAGGGCAGAAGAGGCGCCAGACATGTGGCGGTAGCTTCGAAGGGTAAGAACACACCCGACCTGTTTCCGGAACAGAATACGGAAGAGAGAGAGAGAGAGCATGTATCACCGGAGAAAAAAGAGAGCGCGGGATTGCATCGCCGGGGGAATGGTATAAGGGCCTAACCAGGGGCTCTCCGGGAGGATCGCGAAGGTAGAAGATGGGCCAATGTCTACGGGAGGACAGGGAGGGTAGGTCTTTTCTCTTTTCCGGGGTATTTTGTTTCACTGGCCACTTGACAAAAGAGTAATTGACAAAAGAGAAAAGAGATAGAGGAGACATTGGCCCATCTTCTACCCTCCCTGTCCTCCATTGAATAGGAGAGGTGAAAAGAGAGCTACGGTAGATTAATTGGGATTTCAATATGGATGGATTCTCGATGAAGAAGCACGGGGGGATTCCATTGAATAAGAAAGGTGAAAAGAGTGATAGGCCATAAATGACACCGAACTTAAAATTGAAAACAAAAGAAACAAACTAAGCAGTTTTGGACTCGTGGGCTCCAAAAGAGAAACTCAAAGAAACCTTGTGGTTTGACAGGAGTGGACAAAAAGGGAGCGATAATGGGGAAAGGGGAGGAATGTACAAAAAGAGGGCGATAATGGAGGAATCGAACCACTGCACTTTTTAAAGAAAACGGTTGATTAAAAAGAAGCCCTTTGTTTTAGTCATTCCATTTTGGAGGTGGACACCTTCCGCCTCCTACTTCAATGATATGTGTCTGCCGTTCCAAAGGTCAAGGGTTCGGTTCCTCCTTTGGGTCATTTTTGTTCATTTTCTCTATTTTCTTTTTTGTTTGTTTTCCTGATCAAACCACACTTTTTGTCGCTAGAAATATTCTCTCAAAAAATCTCTTTTTGTCAGGAAATGCCCACTAAAAATTCAAAATGCCCATTAAAAATTCGTAAACGAATTAACAAAAAGAGGACAATCACTCTCTTAAAAAGAGAAACTCAAAGAAAACTTGTGGTTTGACAGAAATGGACAAAAAGAGGTCAATAATGGGCAAAAAGTGAAGGAATGTACAAAAAGGGGACAATACTGGGACGGCAATCAAACCACGGCAAATTTTTAAAAAGTTGGCTAAAACCGTTTGGTGATCCGCAGTTTTTGGTTGTTTTATGATTGAGCTTGGCAGATTATTTTCATTTGATTATTTGACAAATTGTTTTTTACGACGAAAAAAAGGAAATGAGGTTCACTTACATAGGACTGTTTCCATTTTATAGAAGACTTTTTCCATTTTCCTATTGAAATATAATTCCCCACGGGAACTCTTTGAGGTTTTTATTGTAAACAATTGGGAGAATCGTCCTCTCCCGTCAGAATAATTTTTGAGAAATAATAGTCATCCTTGCATTTTGGAAGAAGGAAATTCCAAATTTTGCTGTAGAAAGGGAGGAACAGATTTGCCGTGGTTTGATTGCCGTCCCAGTATTGTCCCCTTTTTGTACATTCCTTCACTTTTTGCCCATTATCGACCTCTTTTTGTCCATTTCTGTCCAACTACAAGTTTTCTTTGAGTTTCTCTTTTTAAGATAGTGATTTCTTTCTTTCTTTTTGGACTGGAATTTTTTGAGAGTCGCTACCATTATTTCTGAAAAGAAAAGGCGATTAAGGCTTTTTAAAATGAAGTTTTTAGGCTAAAGAGAGACATTTTCAAAAGGGGAAAGTGAGAAATCAATCGCGCTCAAAAATGAGACGGTTCAATGGCAAGCCTTTCAATTTCTCACTGGTCAAATTTCTCACCGGCAAACAAAAACGATTTCTCCTTCTTCCGTAGAAAGACTAAAGAATTTCCTCGTAAGAATCGTACTAAAATTCATTGAAAAATCAACAATTCTCAAGTTTAGTAATGATGCTTGAATTCGTCATTCTTGACTGTTCCGTCCTCGAGCTTCTCGTTTCTTTTGATCTCAATTTCACCTTCATTTGACGTGGCTGAACAGTCCATTCCAGGCCCTAAAATCAGCTGATTCTTCCCGAAAACAAATCTTTTCTCACCAATGGCCACAGCTTCCGCATATCCGCCATTTGAAACTGCCGCGGCTGTGGCTCCCTCGCCGTCAGAGACAGCCACAGCTCCCCCGCCGTTAGAATGAGCCGTGGAACCAGATCCAACGGCGATAGCAAATGGCAAATTTCCGGTAAAATGAGAAAGAAAGTCGGACTGAAGAATTCTTCTTCTATTTTTTGTAGAAGAAAAGGACTTACGAATTTTGAAGCAAAACTCCAGACAGGGAGAATGTTGGGGTCAAAAGAGGCAGCCGGGGGTCCTGAGCCGACGGTGGCTGAGGCCATTCCCGGGGTCTTCAAGGCTGAAATAATAGGACGCTCCATGACCATTAGGAGCACTAAATACTGAAACATTTACAGTCTAAAAATGAATAAAAATGAGGAAAAATCGAGAAATTCAATAGGAAAAAGCCTTCAAAGCAAGCACTTGGCTCTACCCAGAATTTTATTAAGGCTAAAGTGAATTTTAAACATAAAAATAAGCAATTATAAGATAAAAAAAGCTCAAGATACGATTTGACCAAAAGAAAATCTGAAAAGTTTAATCTTACTGGACGCGAACCGCATGGGCGGCAATTTCTCCTCCCGGCAGCTGTACGTAGTCGATGCGGAATTCCTCCTGCCACTTGTTCTTCAGCCAAATCTGAGGCCAGTAGCCTTCTTGGGGCTTGGAGCGAACTTCGACAACACGGGGATCAACGGCAATATCTTTTAGGAGACGACCGCGAGGTTCTTTAGAGTCGAAATCGCGGAGAACGGGGCGCCAGCAGTCCCACGAGAGTCCATCTGAATTTTATACTTTCTAAAGTTATTCGTCTCATTAAAATGAAATAGAGGGGACTGTAAAATAGTTCAGGATTACAATAGAATCTCACCTGTGCCGAGAGCAATCCAACCAAGTGGACCGGTGGATGTTAATAAGAATCCAGTGGCTATTAGAGCCTCACCAATAGCTGGAGTCGATGCTGCTGCTGTTGTACCGGCAATGGCGGCAGCTACACCTCCTGGGGCAGCCACAACAATAGCACAGGGAACGGCAATAGCCACAGCGGCAGTTCCAAAGACCATTTTCTTTTAGCAAATTTCTAAGCTAAGAATATAGGTGAAAAGAATAAGGAAAATGAGAGATATTGAAGCGCTGGAGATCCATTTATCGCATTTTTCTATATCTGATTATTTTTATGGAAAGAGACAGTTTAAAAAATAGAATAAAATAAGCAAAATAGAGTAAACCATCTTTAGATGCGGCTGGCATGGGCGGCAATTTCTCCTCCCGGCAGCTGTACGTAGTCGATGCGGAATTCCTCCTGCCACTTGTTCTTCAGCCAAATCTGAGGCCAGTAGCCTTCTTGGGGCTTGGAGCGAACTTCGACAACACGGGGATCGACGGCAATATCTTTTAGGAGACGACCGCGAGGTTCTTTGGAGTCGAAATCGCGGAGAACGGGGCGCCAGCAGTCCCACGAGAGTCCATCTGAAAGTTGTTTTGCAATTTTGACGCCTGCGGCCATGTTTTCAATACCACGTCGAGTTTCCCTGGACTGGAGAGCGTTTGCGCTTGTAGAACTCAAGAAAATCCCCAATTTTAGCACATTCAGAGTGAAATTTTCAATTAAAAAGGGCTTACCTGCTCCGAGAACAACCCAACCAGCTGGACCGGCGGTTACTAAAGTGGCTCCCGTGGTCACAACGGCTTCAGCACAAAAAGAAGCTACGCCGGCAGCTACTGCTCCAGCTGAAGTTGTGGCTGTAGCGCCTGCGGCAGCAAGAGCTACGCCAGCTCCTGTAGCTGTGGCAGCTGAGCCAGCACCAACGGCAATAGCAAGGGGAATGCTGGTGACAACGGCACCGAGAGACAATACCATCCTTAAAAAAATAGAAAAATTACAGAGATTTGGAGAGAACGGAAAACGGAAAAGCGGCGGAGGAAACAGCGGAGAGGACAGCGGAGGGGGCGGTTCAATAACATGCGCTCCAATTTCTCATCGTTATCACTTTCCAGTAAACAAAACTGTCGGCAGGACAAGCAGAAAGGGAGGCAAATGAGGGAATAAAGATAAGAACAATTTAGGGATTGGAAAAAAAGCCGGAAATGAGGGACGGGGCGGAGAAATCTCGTCTTTTATAGCCCCCAGTGACTCATTCCTGGTGAGAAATTGTAAATTTCACAGCCAGAAGAGATAGCAGTGAGAAATTGGAAGATCGATTATTGCTCTTCTCTCCGTTTTCTTTCAATTTTCTCGCGTTCTTTCCTATTCTTCTGAAAGTCTCAACTTATAAAATTTTAAGACCGCCAACAAAATGGTCTTGGGAACAGTAGCTGTGGCGGTCAGTGTTCCTCTTGCCGTTGCCGTTGGCGCCCCCGGAGGTGCTGCTGTGGCCATAGCCGGAACTTCATCTGCCGCGGCAACTTCTACCGTTGCTGCTGGTATCGGATCAGCCTGTAGTGAAGCCATTTTGACATCTACAGTCACATTAATAAGTGCTGGACCAGTTGGTTGGGTTTTTCTTGGAGCAGGTAGGATTTTACAATTGAGTAAGGAATTAAAACTGACAATACTAATGGGAATAATAAGAGAAAAAACTATAAATAACAGCCTAAACTTTTATAAAAAAAATTCGGATGGACTCTCTTGGGACTGCTGGCGCCCTGTTCTTCGAGATTTTGAGTCCCCAGCTGTCCGTGGCCGTCTCCTAAAAGATGTTGCCGCCGATCCCCGCGTTGTCGAAGTTCGCTCCAAGACCAAAGAAGGCTACTGGCCTCAGATTTGGCTGAAGAACAAGTGGCAGGAGGAATTCCGCATCGACTACGTACAGCTGCCGGGAGGAGAAATTGCCGCCCATGCGGTTCGCATCGAATAAATGGAAATCTTTTTTATGTAGCTTCAATTGTGCGACTTACTGAAAATTAAAATCACTTTGGACAATCAGTCCGCAATTCGTCAAAGATCTTTAATAAATCCACCGGTACAATACAAAGTTTATTGTCTAGTAATGATGCTTGAATTCGTCATTCCTGACTGTTCCGTCCTCGAGCTTCTCGTTTCTTTTGATCTCAATTTCTCCTTCATTTGACGTGGCTGAACAGTCCATTCCAAGCCCTAAAATCAGCTGATTCTTCCCGAAAACAAATCTTTTCTCACCAATGGCCACAGCTTCCGCATATCCGCCATTTGAAACTGCCGCGGCTGTGGCTCCCTCGCCGTCAGAGACAGCCACAGCTCCCCCGCCGTTAGAATGAGCCGTGGAACCAGATCCAACGGCTATCGCGAAGGGAAAACTACCAAAAAAGTGGGAAAATAGAGACGACTTAAAATTGCTTAGGGTAACTGTTAAAAAAGGACTTACAAATTTTGAAGCAAGTCTCCATGCAGGGAGAATGTTGGCATCAAAGGTGGTGGCGGGTCCTAGTCCGACGGTAGCAGAGGCAGTTTCGGGCATTTTTGTAGCGGCTAGAAATGATCCTTGCATTAGGGTGGCTAGTAGAAGGTACTGGAACATAAATTCTGAAACTACAGGGAGAAATGAAGAAAATTAAAAGTATTGAACGGGAAGTTAGACCATCAAAGAAAGAAGAAAAAACTAGTTTCTCTATTAAATGAAAAACACTTTATACAATATGAGAGCACTAGAATTAGTAAAATCAAAAAAAAAATGTATTGATCTCATGGTTCGACGCGAACCGCATGGGCGGCAATTTCTCCTCCCGGCAGCTGTACGTAGTCGATGCGGAATTCCTCCTGCCACTTGTTCTTCAGCCAAATCTGAGGCCAGTAGCCTTCTTGGGGCTTGGAGCGAACTTCGATAACGCGGGGATCGGCGGCAACATCTTTTAGGAGACGGCCACGGACAGCAGGGGACTCAAAATCTCGGAGAACCGGGCGCCAGCAGTCAAACGAGAGCTCATCTGAATAATTTCCTTTAAAAAAACAAATAAAAGGCGGCTACCTGCTCCAAGAGTAATCCATCCAGGTGATCCTGCAGCGATTAGTGGAGCAGCTCCAGGACAGCTATGGCAACTGGAACACTAACGGCGAGAGCGACAACAGCAAGGACCATTATGTGGATCTTTAAAATGTTCCTTTTTTAGAATGGAAATGGATTCAAATAATCTCAAGTAAAACTTTCTACGCGTCTTTAAAACGAAAACAGAGAAAAAGGAGAAGGAGAAGAGCAACTGAATTTTCTTATCTCGTTTGGCATCTTTTATAGATCTCAAAGTGGCCAATTTCTCACTTGTATCAGCCTGTTTCCTCGCCAGAAGAGCATTAACCTCAAGCAGGGCTGCTAATCGGGTCGGGTCCGAGACCCGCGGGTCCCAGACCCTTGGACCCGCGGGTGTGAAAATAATTCGGGTCTGAGACCCGACCCGATTGGACCCGCGGGTCTCGGACCCGACCCGATTAACAGCCCTGCCTCAAGGATTGTTCTGATTTGTGAGGGGAATGTTATCTCTCCAAGTAGATCACCAAAAAAAACAAACTTGTGTCACCCTTTGGGACCATTTTTATTGCGAATAGAAAACAACAAATATTCAAAAAATTTGTAGGTAGAGTCGAGAGACTCTTCAGTCGGCCCTTTTAAAGAAAATAGTCGCTTCTATCGTCCATTTCCAACGGAAAAGTAAGGCGGAATTTGAGTTTTTTGAATTTTGAGAGAGAGAGACATTTTTTTCCAACGAAATTATTGAAAAACACGCCATTTTTGATTGCCGTCGCGCCGCGCCGGGTCTCGAAGATAGACATTTGTGTTCGAAATATGTGTCACCCTTTGGGACCCGGCTGTGGAAACAATGCTCAAAACTTGCACGAACGAAAAAGAAGCGGCGGAACTATTCCTTAAAAATGAAAAAAAAAACGAGTAAGCTCTGTTGGCTGCTTGTTATTTATAGTTACCTTTAGAAACAAAATCTAGAGAATGCCTTCCATATTGCTATGGAATATTCTGCAGAATTTGCTGCCTACTTGAAGGAGAATTGTATCATGCCCTACAACGACGTTTTTACCGAGTGCATGGATCAGATGATTAAAGAGACGGTAAGACTTCCAACTTTCAACGCATTCCCCCCGGTGGGATACTTCCATGAGGTCCCCCGGGTTCCCGTAATAAATCGGAAATTCTTTGGAAAAAAAGCCGCGTTTGTGTACTTAGTCAACCAAATACGACCTGATAAGAGCAATAAAAGCCTTTACAGCACTGATACGTTGCCTCACTTCAACTTTACAGTTGTTGTTGGTTTATTTCGCCAGTTGCTGCTTTTTGCTTCTTTTGACTAGCGTCACAAAGTATGTTTTATTTCTTTTTCTTATCGCAAGACAGCCATGCGCTTTTCGAATTCCCGCTTTCGTTTCCGCAGCGCATAACTGCTCTCCCAGTCACATTGTTACGTCGCCATCAGTTGCGTTGATTCCTATACAATTTGCTTGCTGCTCGTTTTTTTCACCATAAGTCAATTGTGCGCTCCATTTGAAAACCGATACCTCTAGCACCATCTCTTAAACCCGGGGACTTCAACTCAAAATTTCATAGCTACCGTAACCATTAAAATAGCGCTTCGGGAGGGCTCGTTTCTTTTCATAGAATTATTATCGCCCACTGAAAACCCCCATTTTCACCGTCTTGGTTTCTCTTTGAAAGGGGCAGCAACAAATTTCTCACGGCGAATCACAAAAGCGTTTTGAAGTTTGAAAATCTTACAGTATTTTTCTTGTAAAAACGTTTTTTTGGTAAATTTTTTACAGTATTATTTGGTAGAAGTCGCTGGCCAGGCGAGGATGTCGAATCCATTAGAGCGTACGGCTCCAGTCTGGTTTGGGGCTCGGGATCCTGTCCGTTGTCACGGCAGCACGGCCGCTTTGGCAGCAGAGAAATGGGGGCCGACCGCCCGCGGGGTGGAAAGAAGCAGAATCCTGTGGTTTACCCATAGCCAAAATACCAAAGACTTTATTTCAGTGAACATATCCGAGATTGAGCAGGAAATTCGCCTCCTTGAAAAGGAAGAATTGTATCACTTGTCTGCAGCCACGGCCCTCTTGAAGTCCGCTGAGGCCTCCACAAAAGCTGCTGAAACAGTGGTCAGCAGGCATAGACTGCTCCGGCAGCTGAAAAGCTCGTTGACCACCCCCAAGACGCTGGCCGAGGATGACTTCAACCACAAGGACAGCCTTTCCGAGGACTCAAGGGAATCTTTTGAAAATACTGATTCCTTTATGGAACAATTCGGATTAATTGAAATAAGTAAGCTAACTATATTGTCATCCTTTCACGTTTGTACGCATGGTATAACCCATGAAAAAGAAATGAGGAGGCGGTTTTATTCTAATACGGCATTTTACAGAATTAGACGAAGAAGAGACTGGAGTGACTACGGCAAAAGAAATCGACGGTGCCGCTGGGAGTGATTTTGAAGAAACCGGTGTTTCCACGGCTCGGATGATTGAGGATAGTGCGAAAGCGGAAGACGGACGGGAGGCCGACGGAAGGGACACACGAACGACCATCGAACCGGAAACGTCACATCGTCATCCGATCCAGGTAAGTAACTGCTTTAGTTCTACAATAGTTATTTTTCAGTGGAAAACTAGAAATGGCATAAGGGCGCCTGAATACCTTATATTCAGCTCTGGCATTCAGAGAATGAAATTCCCGATAAGCCATGAAGACATTGACCTTACTGCTTTTGCCAGAACGCACACAGGCTCCTGGAACGGATCACATGCCACTCGTACACTTCTTCTAAGAGGGGCAAACTTCATCAGTACATCCCAGGGCCCTAAGGTCTTCCAGGTTTCTTGTAGTTTTTCCTTGTATATATCTATTTTTAGAGCAAAAAGATTCTCATTGATTTCTTCACAAAGCCGTCGCACCTCTACGTTTCCGGGGAAAACCCAACCACGATGACCGAGAGTGAGGCCAATGCGACGGGCTGGACAACATTCACGCACACCATCAATGTGGCTAGTGCTGACGATCTTGTCCACGTGACCAGAACGCCGAACCACCTCACAGTGAAGAATATGGGCAGTATCCCAGCTGAAGTGACGCCCAACGCCATGAAGGTGTGCCAGGAGCACCTCACCATCAGTCTCCTCTACCCGAACGAGAGTCGCACCCTACGATTTGACAAGGCAGCTAAAGCCAACGATACTGGAGCTACCATCACCTACCTGCTGGAAGGAATGCATGCCGCGAGTAGCAAAGTTCCAATTCTTTAGCACCCGGAGTAGCACCCAAGACGACGACACATTATATATTGGAAGATAACGTTTATAGCCTGTTCTGTTTATTATGAAAGAAATAAACTTTCGTAAGGCCTTCTTTTTTTATGTTGTAATAGAAGGGATAAAACGTAAATTGGGAACTTTGGAATGTTGTTTTTCATAAATTATAATCACTTCAAAATGTGCTTTTTTCTCAAGAAGAAACTTCAAGTCTTCCCGACGCTCAATTTACATACAATAGAGACATCCTCGTCGTGAGGGCAGAAGAGGCGCCAGACATGTGGCGGTAGCTTCGAAGGGTAAGAACACACCCGACCTGTTTCCGCTTTATGTTTTCCCGAAATGGTTCGGGTTACGGCGTGGCACGCCATTTCATTCAACATGCAAAATCGACCGAATTGGATAACTGACTTGTATGCAATGGATTGTGGATATGAAGACGTAAACAAGTGCCCGAGAGGTTAGTGCACTCGCTTACAACTCTTTTGTTTTTTTTTCTTTTCCAAGTTCGAGTCCTTCATGGGTCAACATCATTTTTGCTATTTTTTTACGTGGTCGCTTTCTGATTCCAGTTAGTTCATTTCAAAGTTTACTTCTATTCAATTTTTACAAATCACAGCAGCGAGGAGACGGTAATCGTGAATATGAATTTCTGCAATATTTGATGTCCTCTACATCATCGTAAACGCAATGAATAGGCTTTGGAACCGGTGGGCCATTATTCTTCGGGCCAGAAAGTGCCAGAAAAAAAATAACAAAATGATGTTGACCCATGACTCGAACTTGGAAAAGAAAAAAAACAAAAGAGTTGTAAGCGAGTGCACTAACCTCTTGGGCACTTGTTTACGTCTTCATATCCACAATCCATTGCATACAAGTCAGTTATCCAATTCGGTCGATTTTGCATGTTGAATGAAATGGCGTGCCACGCCGTAACCCGAGCCGTTTCGGGAAAACATAAAGACGATTTCTAGGATAATTTTTGACGAGCTATCGAATGGTATAGGTCTCGTTGCGTGAAGCCACGGTAAACTGAAAACGTTCCCTTGTTAGTAGTATTTTCCACAAGAATAAATAGTGTAAAGTAGGCATAGAATAAAAGAAATAGAAAAGGAATAAAAAAGAGACTTACAAGGGAACCTTTTCACTTTAGGTTGGACTCGTGAGACGAGACCTAGTGCATTCGATAGAGCGTCAAAAAAAAGCCGAGTGGATAGTGCACTCGCTTACAAGAGTTTTGCGTTTTTTCTGGCCGAGTTCGACTCACTGAGACGTTCAGTAACTCGATAGAGAGAGAGAGCGGTAGGTTAATTGGGAATTGTAATATGGTGGAACGATGCGAAAACAATTTGAGATTTCCCCGGTGGACAGTGTTTCAAACCCGAGCTCTCCTTTCAAAATGTAGTTGTGTGAAAGGAGAGATTGATTTGAAACTGCGGACAATGGCATTTCATCAAAGGATTTCATCTAGATTAACCTTTTCTTGTCCAGTCTGGAAGAAATTTTCCATTCCACTCTCTGGCTCTACTTGGAGCTGTCGTCTTTGAGATGTTTCTGCTTTTCGCCTTTTGCGTTGGTCAGTTTCTTCAACTTTACATTCCTACTTTTCCAAAAGATCGCATAGCCCACGAAATACCGTAATCCTGACCTCGTAGCGCGTTTTTTTTTTTGGAAAATAGAGTGAGCTCCCCGGGCGCCAGCGTATTTTTATCATTTTCCAGCTCAATCCAACCAAAATTCTCCATGAAATTTCATACACCGGACCAAATGGCATCTTGTATTATGGCCAGATGGTAGAGTTTCCCGTCGGAGTGCTCTGACCAGGATTTCAGCCACATTTTGCTCAAATTCGCATAATTTCCGGCAAAAAGGCCTCCACCGCCTGCCTCTAGAACAAAATCCGACTTTTGAGCCCCTCACAACGTAGCAGTTTGTCTTTTTTAAACATGATTCCGTTCGGATTTTGGGTGAAGAAGATATCCTAGGCATTTATACCGTTCTCACCTATCACAACCAGCCCCATTTCAGCTCTAATAACCTTGATGACTTGCGGTAAAAAGAAGAAGTCCACAAGCGGGCCGGCTTCGCCACTAAATGAAGATTTTCTTCATAAAAACTCATATTATGTGACAAACTGCGAGGTGCATGGATGTGAGAGAGGACGATGCAATCTTCATTGCAAGAGCCTCCCGTCACCTGCAAAATCGCCATTACCAAGAATGTGAAAACAAAAGAAACGCAAAAATAAACGAAGTCCTTTCTTTTTGTATTGTTTATTTTCTTCGTTGCTCCATTTCATTATACGCTAACGTTTCCCAAAGATATTCCAGACATTTTCAGACCCTTCCCTTATTTTTATACCGCCCTCCAAGGTTACTGTATCGAGTTCAACTCTTTTCTGACCTTCCAGGAGGACCTCTCTAGCCGGGCGGTGGCCCACGGGATTCCACATCCTGGAAGCCAGGGACACCCGTCTGCCCTCCATTCCCTGGCCGTCTCCTGAAAGTCCTGGATTGGCCAGAACGGTGGAGGAAATGCCCTTCTCTCCGAAAAAAAAACAGGGATCAACGGCTAGTCTTGAAGGCCAACATCTTCCAGAGAACCGGAATCCCAGCTGATCATCTTTCCTGGCTGACCTTCGGGTTCCACGGGATCAGGAGGAAGACTCGGATTCTCCTATAGGTCTTTTAACCTACAGTTTCCTTTTCTACTTGTTTTCCAGCGGCAAACGTAGAGTTCAAGAAGAGGGGACTACAGTAACCCAAAGAAGTTGAGTAAAGAAGAGAAAAAAACATTTGAAAAGCACGTAAACAATAAAATGAGGAGACTTTCGCCCTTTATTCATGTATTACATTCAAATTTTATAATAATAATAAACCGAATGTCTGTAGTAATTTTTACTGGTCTATAGACCTCGGATCACGGCTTATTCGCCCGACGCAGCGTCCGGCTCGTCGTCCTCCTCGGGCGGCTTGGCCGATTCCTCCAATCCGGGAACGAAGAGCGCATTCTCCCCCTTCTCAGCCGGGCTGGCCTTCTTCGTTTCGGGACCTTTTGCCTTTGAGGAAATCTTAATAGCCGTCGACTCGTCGGACTTCTCCTTCGACCCCATCCGTCGAACAGCAGGCCGCTTCTCTCCTCCATCATTCGACTTCATCTTCCTGACGGCAGGGGCCTTTCCTTCTCCGAGCTTCTCATTCGAAGTCGTCTTTTTTCCCTCCTTTTCGGTCGGCTGTCTCGAGGGCATCTTCCTTACAACGGGGCCGTCGGCGGCCTTGTCCTTTGAGGCCATCCTCCTCGGGCCGGGCGGAGCCCCGGGCTTCTCCTTTGACGCCATCCTCCTGGGGCTGGGAGCGGGGCTCTCTTTGGACTTCATCTTCCTCGGTCCCTTGGCCTCCTGTTGCGGGCTCTCCTTGTCGTCCTCTTCGTTGTCGTTCATCTCTTCCGAAGTCAGAGGAAGATTCGTGCCTTTCACTCCGATCAAAACCTGTCCGAAATTGGCTCTCTCGCTCTTCTCATACTCGCCACCCCTGGCAGAGTTGTTGGCCTTCTTGAGAGCCGAGCTGGCGGTCGACGGTCGGTGCCTGGGTCCCGGCGGGGCAGTGGACTTCAAAGTTCCAGGCATCATCAAGCCGTGAGCCGTGGATTGCGGAGCCCGGTGCTGGATTACACTGCTCCGGACCAGCAGGCTCACATCGACCTCGTCCTCATCGCCTTTTCCTCCTTGTCCTCCACCGTCGTCGTTCTTCTCGTCTCCCTCTTCCGTTTTCTTCTTGTTGTCGTAGTCCGTTTTTTCCGCCGACCGTTTGGCGTCCGCCTTCGACCCCTTCTTGCCGTCTTCGAGTTTTCCATTTTTCTCCAGATTTTCCGCTACAGCCTTCGCTTTGGCCTTCTCGTCACACTTCGGGCACGGCTGAGGTCCATCATAGCCATGATCAGCGCATTTGATGTTGAAGTAGGAGGAGTTGTGGAAGAATCTTGACGGTGGCGTCACGGCTTTGTCGAACTTCTTCTTCTTAGCACACGTGACCAAGGTAAGAAGAACTGAAAATAACTATATTTATAAGGGACTAAAAATCATTTTTAGGCTGAAATCTATTCAAAGATTGGCCGGTATCGCCCGTACTAGCGCGCGCCTAGTCGGGCCCCTCCCATTGCGCTCCCCAAACCAAAATTTAATGGTAGTCTTACGGTAGCGCGAACGAAAAAGACGTACCAAAAGTAAAGAGAAAGAGAATAAACATCTTCGAGGTGAAGACGACCACCCCAAAGGTGGATAGAAGGCGGAATGAGCGAAAGCGCAATTTGCGGTTTAAAACGGATTTTAACGAGATTTTTACAAGTTGTGGACAGAATTTATCCAGCGTAACCGGTAAAATGGGTAGGAAATGGTCAGAATTCGAGCACAAAACGGCGGCAACCCAACGGGTTTCCGGATCGACGCGAGCCATGGAACGGACCGTTCAGGCTCGGTAATGATGACCGCGGCCCTGTTCCGAGTCTCTTTGCGCCGTCTTTAGTGCCCTTTCTGGAATTTCCAACATCTCTTGATTTAGCAGATGGTCCAGTGGCAGTCAGCCACAGTCGTCTTTAGGCATTACAACCCGTTCGAGGCCTTGATACGGCCGCGCGCTACTGTAATTCAACCCCGGACAAAAGCGCGACCCTATTTTGCTCTCTACAACTCCAAAACTACGCATAAATCTATTCAAACAACGAAGTTTGCCGCGTGAAAAATCAACTATTAGCCGGAACATGGTCAAAGTTTCGCCGCCATCGCGATCGGTCGTCATTCTAGCGAGAAAAAATGAATTGAACCCTTCCCATCTGGTTGAAAGGTCATTGCGTATTACACTTCAAGAAAAACGATTTTAATTAATCATTTCATGGAAAAATAGGTATGCAAGAATATTTATTTTAAGAAAACTACAGTAAACGCGTTGGAGTTCAAGAACTATGGGGAGAGGGCCTCTTCTTCGTACTCGCCTTGCCATTGGTCATTTTCTAGGTCGAAATATTCTCGAAGGGACACAAAGTCCATCTCTACGGATTGTTCAAAAGAAAAAGCGAAACCAAGTAGTAAAAACAGTCGTAATAGGACGTCTTCGGTCATCTCCGCTGCCTCCTCCTGGTTCTGCTCCTCTTCCGGCCATTCTTCCCACATTTCGACCTCCACCTCGTCTGGATCGCTCCCCTCACTTCCGACGACTCCCCACCGATGGAGAAGATCCGCTCCATTTTGTAGACTTCGATACAGTAGTGTTCCAGGCGGGACCATCTGCCGTAGACGGCGCAATCGGTGGAAGTGGCTTCCAAGGAATGAATAAGAGAAGATCAGGAACCAAATATAGTCATAGCGGCCAGCAATCCGGGAGAAGAATTCCTCTTCGTAGAGAGCCGTCATTAGCTCGACGAGTTCCCGGCGCATTTCCACATAAACATCAGCGAGTTCCTCCAAATTATCCTCGCTCTCACTCAGTAATCTTGGCAATTCAATCAGGCCGTCTTCTTCGTCATCGAAATAGAGCCTTCTCTTGGAGCCTGCTTCCACTTCTTCTACGAGTTCTTCCTCTTCATGGAGTGGAAACTTGTTCATTTGGTCGAGAAGCTCTGAAAAAGGAGCAGTTTATTTCAATCTCTTTATGGAAATCCAAACAAAATTGCCGACTCGCTTGGAAGAATTGGCCTGTGGCTTCGTGGCGCGCGTCCGTACCCATAAAATCTCGGCAGTTCAATTATTTTTACTGGCCGCGCTACAAGGCGGCCTCGCCGTTATCCTCCTCCCGTTGTCGAAACTTTATGGGTGAAGGAACATCCCCGAGCCTGCTCTGTCCTTGATACTCCAACCTCCCGCACCCGTAAAGTCTCGGCAAGACAAAGATAGGGAAGGCGTCACAGCTTTGTAACAGATTTGAACAAAGATTGCCCTCCTTCCGAGACTTTACGGGTGCAGGGGATCGGACTATCGAGGACCGAACCGCCTAGTCGCCGCTTGTCTCCCATTTGCAAGCCGTGAAGAATCGGGAGATTAAAAATTTGAAAAACTCACCATAAGCAAGGAAATTCTTGGACGGTTTTCTAAAACTGTCGTCAGCTCTGCAGATGGGACAATTGGGAATTCGAATGGACGTGACACAACGGCAGCAGATGGTATGGCCACAGGTTCCAACCAGGGGAATTCGGTTCTTCTTACTGTAGGCAGAACAACAAATGGAACAGATCAGCAAGTGTTCCGGCATTTCTTTCTCCATTTGAAGAAGGCGGATTTCTGAAATTTGGTGATAATATGGTACAGAATCTTTAGAAAATGTTGGCTTACGTTGAGCTAGACTCCGTCCCTTGGCCTTTATTTCATCCTTTAATATTTTGAGTTGCATTCGTGTCAAAGCATCTTCATAGCCAAAAATATACTTCCACGTCCTGGTAGCTTTCTTCTTCAGAGCTTTTCTTCCTTTCTTTAGCTTATTCCGTATCGGCGAAGGAGAATCTGAATAAGGAAGCGAAAATTAAAGGTAAAAGAGAGAGAAACTACCTTCTTCCTTGTCGATGAGCCCATGAATCGCCCTTTTCAATGTCTTAAAATCCATCCCGATGACTTTGGATAAGAGAAACATATCAGAAAGATTATCTATTTTTGGCCGTTATTTGTATATTTGGACAGTAAGCGAAAGCTACGCTTCCAAACATGTATCGCGTCCAGGAGGGAAAGCGCTTTTCCATCAATGCTCTCCCTATCGGGGTCCTAAAAGACGAGCTTCCAACAATAGTCTTTATTCAACAAATTGATTCCTTCATTCAACCACTACAGTACCGTATTCCATCGAATAGAAAGCCCGGGCTTCAAATTTCCGATCCCTATCTGGGAGTTCCCTGGGACGATTTTTTCTAATCGAGAAGAGCTTTTATTTTTCGATCGCCCAGATTATTAAAGGATACGGCATCTTTTGAAGGAATACGGTAATTATTTCTCATGCCGGACTTGAAAAAAACGACTTCAACGAATGCTTTTCGACGGAACGCCGTTCTACTACCGATTAAGAAATCTTCTGGGAATAGACGGGCCTTATCGTGCGCCGGGGGCTATTCAAAACGGCGCCTATAGACTGTCATCAATATGTGCAATTTTCGTTCCTTTTCGACCAATTTATTCCCTGGATGCAAGTCAAGCCGAGCGGAGGACATTATTCGGCATCCGGGTTTTAATTTGCATCGGGATCAACTGAATAATGAAGAAGCAGCTGAGACGGTCTCCCTACGTTCGTGGTTCCTCGGTTCCGATTAAATAATATGTTTTGTATAGTAATAAATGATTTCAATGAAGTTACTCCCGTAACTGACAATATAATGATTACGAAACAATAAACACAAGAGATAGAGAACGAAGTTCTTTATTTTTTCTTCTCCAAACGAGAGAATATCTTACAAATATTGAAAAAAAAATAGACATTTAAGTGTATTTCTCTGCCCGGTTGGTGGCGGTGGTGGTGCTACTTCTTGTCATCCGGCGGCGGCATCTCAATTTGCATTTCACTTTCCTTCGTGGCGGCCAGCTTCAGTTCGGATTTGTCCTTGGTCTTCTTCGGCTCGGCTGCCGCGACGTCTTTCTTCTGGCTTTCCGTCTTCCAATCCGACTTTATATCGTCAAAAGTCGAATTGTTCTCACCGCGGGACGGCTTTCCCAATTGGCTGGTGCCCTTGTTGGTGTCGGGCTTCTTTTCCTCCGGTTTGCCCGTTTTATCCGGCGCTGTCGTGGTCGGCGGATACTGGGCATTGACCTGCTCGATGTTGGTCTTCGTCTCCTTGGGCAGCTGGGCGGCGGTGGCTGCCGACGCCGGGGCCGGCCCGGCCGGTGGCTGGGGAGCGGCTGTCTTCATTCCATTATCCGGTGATTTTGAGCCGGTCGGTGGTCGGTGGCTTCTCGTCCTTTTTCTCCGGCTCATTTTGGTTCTCTTCTTTTTGGGTCTCTTCCATTACCACGTCGTCCTTCGGCTTGCTGCCGGTCTTCTTCTCCTGGCCAACCGGCGAGTCGGGTCCCTCTTCCTGCGTCTCGGCCACCTTCATCAGACTCTGCTTCTTGTCCTTGTCCTTGTCCTTGTTTTTGCCCTTATTCCTATTGGAGCCGTTCTTGTTGGGTCCCAGTTGTGTGTCAATATCATTGCCAAAATTCTCATATGGAGACATGGGAGTACCGCCGGTTGTCGCGGCACGGCTACGATGCGGCGATCCCTTCTTCTTCGGCTGGTGCTTCTTAGAACATAGAATTAGATTGATCAAGACTGAAATAGAAGACTTTACCCATTGAAAATAACATCATTATCCGATTTTTGAACAATTTTACGGCGTGAACAACAACCGGGCGCCCGGCCCAATGTTATCATCCATAAAAAACGCGCCTAGAAGTAATTTTCAACGTTGATTACCAAATGACTTATAGCACTAAATAGCCCACGCTTTACGCTATATTTTGAACTATATTAACCGTTAAATTTGCTCATGGAGAAGCGCAAATTTAGGCAGATTAAAATTATATCTCACGAAACCTTGGCGCTGTTTAAACCACGCTATAGCCGAAAGGGTAGCCGCATTTTGTATAGTACAAACAATAAAAAAGTGAATCAAAAAATACCTAGGAAGTTCAAGAGAAGAAGAAAAATCATTGGAGACGACCACTTCCAAAGGTTGTTGACGGGGAAGAATGGTTTTATTCGAAGAAAAGCGACTTCTTTGTGATTTCGACATGATAAGTTGTCAAAATCTGGTAGTTTTTCTTGTCGTCTACCGTTTTCTGACCATTTGATTGACCACCACACAACAGCGGGCAAGGGCTAAATTCAAATGGAGATGTCAGTGAGGGCGGCATAAGTCGGTACACGATGGGCACCCCGTGGAACTAATGTCCCATTTTGCTTATTTATTATATATATAGCCCCCGACCAAAATAGAAGAGAAGAAAATAGAAGCTACCTCCGGAAAATACGAGAACTTACAAGTGACTGGAGGAAGATTCCAAAAGGCCCCCAATTGAGCTGAAACAGCCAACTAGAGGAGCAGGGGAGACAACTCCATTGGGAATACTTCTTTTTGAATAGGAAAGAGTCCGGATATGCAGGACTGAAATAGATACTGTAGGGAAATTCTGTAAATAAAAAGAGGAAAACATAAAGGAAAGAAACGTAACGAGGGGAGCAGGGAGGCAGCGAGGAAAACGAGAATGCTGGGCAGTTACACTGGGCCATTCCCGCTACCCTTCCCGCGTTCTACTCTCTTCCCGTCCTCGTCTGACTGCCCGGCACCCAGTTATTTATTTTCCCATCGAAGCTTCTCCTCTTTCTAGGGAACCAATGTGTAACGATGGACCTCACACTGGGGGTTAAAGCGGGTAGGAAGGAGGCTTCGGGGTTCTACCCTAAAACAATTTAAACAAACGACTGTATAATTTCTATTTTATTTTTATTCTACACAATATTGATAAGTGATATGGATTAAAATAAGTCTTCAAAAGTTTCCTGGCCGTTCACAAACGTTCCAATAGATTGGGCAATGCCGTTGAATTCTTCTTTGACGTTTTTCAGACTGCTCGTACTTTTCTCCAATTTTTCATAAAATCCCGAACAGTCCAAGGGGCATCGGGGATAAATACGGCCCAACAGATCCAACAACTTCAAAATGAGGTCGTTTGTAGAGAAGAGGATTCGACACGTGAGGAAAACTTCGGTATAGTTGGTATAGGCAATTCTTCGCAAGGAGACCAGCTGCCACCTGTCTTCTTCTCCTATGAGTTTATTCAGCCAAATATCCCATTTTGTTTCCTGAAAAAAATATGAAATTAACTGTTCCTTGAAACTCATAGGGTTACTGTAACTTTTCCTCAAAAAAATTGTAAGAAAATCGTGTGAAAGTACGACGGATACGGTACTTTTACTTGCTGTTTGATTAGAGCATGCTTACGGGACAGTTTATGCCTCATTATTTGACGGGATACGGTAGTTTTTAATTAACTGAACAGCACCTACCTTTGATTGGGTGACTTTCTTCATGGATTTCACAAAATTCCCGAGATAAAATGCTCCTTCCGGCAGGCGAAGATCCAGACCTATCTCCGCATTTATGTAATCAGGAGTTTCACCAAAAACTAACTCAAAACGAGAGGATTGTGACCGTTTTGTCCACGTCTGAAAATGGTACATTTTAAGCTAAATAAATGGAAAGTAACCTTGAGAACGTTCTTCAAAGCTGCCCAAGCTACATTAGCCGATAGTTCCCATACGCAGAGGAAGGCGGTCTGCCGGCGGATGAAGACCTCCTCTATTGTTTTCTGGTCGATCTTCGGGAAACACGCGTAACCAACATTTTCTACCTTCTGAAATGCATAAACATGAATATAGAAATGAGCATACATGGGCAAAACGGCCAATTTCGGGCGCGCCCGTTTTTTGGGCGTAGCCGGTAGTGTCGGGTGTTTGCGCCCGTATCTCGGCCATTTCTTGGACGATTTCAAAAATTTAATGACCATGTTGGAGAGCACGTCAAGACGATTCTAATGAACCCAGTTACATCTCAACCACCCCGACAAAAAATCTGTAGCCCCGCAAACTTTGACGGAGGATATGTTACGTAACGCGGCGCCCCTGAGAGTTTGTCCATTTGTGTAAACGAGATTTTGAAGCTTTCCAAACGACGGGGTTCAGTCCAGATTCCCTTTCCCCGGAAAAAATAGTATCCCCGACGAATTTCATACTCACCCTCTTTCATTTTTTATGAACTACAGTATCCTACCTTCAAAGCCTCAATTTCCAAGATCTCTGCTGACCCATGACGATGAACACCGGCCTTTTGAATCTTCCATCTGCTGACCATCATTTGAACTTGTTCCGACGTCAAGTTATCCAATTTCAAGGATTTCACCTTCAAATCTACTGTAGCTTCCAGGAAATATTGTAGCGCGCCATCAAACTCCTTGTCCTGCTCATAGGTTGTGGCATCACGGTTTTTCTGAACCAAATTTTTTTTCTCACGATTAATTTAAAGGACTACTGTATTGCCTGTATAGCTACAGTACCCCACAGTTCTTTAATTTACGTACCACAGTGACATCGGTAAAGGCAAATCCGGATAGGGAGCTTCTAATCTTCGAAATATTCTCCTGGGTCATTGGAACAGAAAAATTACGATCGCCATTATTTTTACCGTAATTTATGACCACATGGAAGCCGTCGATATCTTTCTGAACATGGAAGAATTGTGTCCAGATAGAGGGAGTACTGTACCTGTCGATTGAAGCGATCGAACGGAGCGATATCCAAATCTGCCAGGAGGTAGAGGTGGGGCTTCTTCTGGTAGCAGTAAATACCGAGTCTCGTCCTGTTCTGCTCACAGAAATCGTCTATAAATCGACAACTCTGACGGAGATGGACGTACGGGATGGCGTGACACTGAAACGAGCTCATTTACTGTAGAAATAAAGGCTGAGAATGACCGAAATGGGCAAAATATGAAGATGTTCTTTCAAAAATGAGACTCACCTTTCGAATGATTTCAATCTTCATCTCTGGGGGTAATTCCAAAAATTGATTGGATTTCATAGTGGTTTGGAGACGCTAAAAATGATAGGAATTAGATAATGGCAAGGGAAAGTGAGGAACAAAGCGATAAGAGGGAAAGCTGATGCGAAGAAGCCGGAGCAAAGCGAAATGGGCGGCGCTTTTTTTTCGGCGGGCTGAGGAGCCGTTGCTTTCTTTGTTATCGCGCACGGCCACTGTAATGGAAAGCTAAAAAGAGAAGAAACAGAATTACCGTATACTCTTGAATTGAATTGGATAGATGGTCGTCGTAATCCCACATGAAGCTGGGGAGGCCTTCCAAATTCCCTGGTGGCCTCTTTAAAATTCTTACCAAAATTTAAAGGAACTCAAAAAGTGAACGGAATCGAGGCCCCCAAATCCATTGACCTCTCTTTTTTTTTAGTTTTATTAGTATACGAAGGATATGGTCATATGCCTAGTTCAGTTACAGTACCCCTCGAAGGCCACCCGGCTAATTCCGATGAACAAACAGAAGAATTGTACATTTTTATTCCAAATACAACGAGGAAATATATTCCAAATAGTCCAGCATCTCTTGCTTTTTCTCCTCCAAAGTCTCAGCGCCCATCAGTTTTTCATAAAAATTGGAAAAATCAATTGCGGAACCATTGAGGAGTAGCTCCTCCAAAAGTATGACGAACACCATGTTTAGCTGTTTTTTTCCATAGAGCCGGCCGAAGGAAAGGCAGACGCCTGTACAGAAAGGCCACAACGCACGGGAGGCGGCAATCACTATATAGTGGTTTGTACCAATTTCAAGTATCCAATGGTCCAATTTTACCTCCTAAAATTATATATATTTTTTACTGTATCTATTTACAAAAAAAACGGCAATATATAGAAAATGATTACGGTACCTGGATGGTTGAGCAATTCACCATCGCGTTGGGAATTTCCTTGGGTTGGAGGGGTCCGATATGGATTGCATTCGTCGGCAGTATCGGTTCTATTTTGGGGGTTAGATCAACTTGATAAAAAATTGGATTCTCTTGGAAAGAAATGTAGCACTGATACATCTCGAGCATTTCCTGAAAGTATCCCGTTAGCCTCTAATTCAAAAGGAATAGAGCCAAACGCTCCTACCAGTAGAATATATGGAAGACTGCTCCAATCAAAGACCCAGAGTCCCAATTCGATGACCGCTGTCGATTTCTGGTCCAAGAGAGCTTCAAAGTCAATGTAATCCGGGGGAGATGAAAATGTACAGGAAAAATGGCGAATATTCTGAACAATATTTTTTAAATGAATTTCGTTTATGTTTTACCTTTGCCAGGCCTATTTCCATCAGTTCCTCGTTAATTTTTGATTTTCTTAGCCGTAGACAGTCGACATCCAATTTGGGAATGACCCTCTCGTACTGTTCCCTAGTTAGACCTTTAATATTCAGGGTATCCACATGGAGATCGGCGAGAATCTCCATAAAAAAGTCGAATGCCTCACTGAATTCTTTATTTCCTTCCTCATCACTGGGATCATTGTAATTCAGCTAAAAAAACGTCAAACTTGGTATTCAACAGCCAAAAATTTCAAAAAGGGCCACTTACAATGGAAACTTCAGGAAAATTGAATCCACTAATGGCTTGCTTGAATTTGGTCAAAGTTTCGCTATTCAGAGGCATTTTCAAATTTGCCTCACCAAAGAGTCTACTGTATTCAACCACGGCGTAAGGAACATCAATATCTTCTCCATTTTGCTTAAAAATTGATAAAAAGGAAGACGAATAGGGTACCTCCGTTTTCCTGTGGAAGGGGACAGTCTGCTTCATTGAATTCAACAGAAATAGCTCCGGCTTCTTACGGTAAATGTAGATTCCAAGATGGCGATGATAATGCTCACAAAATGTGTTCATATCTTGGCAGGATTGACGGAGACGGACGTAGGGAATAGCTTGGCACTGGAATATTTCGAACTACTGGTTATTCACTATTTTTTAATGGGAAATCAATAGAAAACTCACTTTCTGAACTATTTTCAGCAATAGTTCCGCTGGCAGAGAAGCAAAACAAAAAAGCAGCCTCCTTCGCTTCTCAATCTCTCTTTCCCTACGAAGAATTTGGATTTCTAGAAAATTTTAAAATTCCAAGCAATCAAGATTTAATTCACGTCCAGCTACCGTCAGTCCGCTCTCCTCCAGTTCATCTCGCAATATTTTCAGCTGTAGTTTTGCGAAGGCGGCCTCGTATCCAAACAAGAAGTCCCACGCCCGGCTAGCCTTCTTCTTCAGAAACTTTCGTCCCTTCTTCAATTTGTTCTGCACATCCAAACGTGGAGAGGAGCCTAAATAAGGTAGCGGTTAACAGAGTCATACGGGAAAACTACCTTCCTTCCCATTGAACAGGCCAAGAACCGAGTTCTTCCATTCGAAAACCATCTTGAAAGGAAGAAACTAGAGAAATTCTAAAGAAAAGGATAAAGACAAGAAAAAGCTGCGTTGTTAGAATGTCATTGCTTTCAGGAGAGCGCTTTCTTGGGGGTCTACATAAATTGGACTTTTCTAACTGATAGAAAGGAATCTTTGAGTTAATCTGTACAGTTTAAATACGGCAAATGGAAGGAAAAATGAGGTAGAATAAAAGAAAGATCGAAGGAAGCCTTGGAACAGCGACAACCGACTGGAAATATCAGAAAACGGTATTATAGGCAAGATCACGGACTAGGGACTTTTATTCATACTATGTTCTGCTAATTACAACTACATTTTAATGTATTTAAAAACACTGGAGCTTATTGTTTTTAATACAAAGTATCTTTATTTGTGTATTATTACAAATATCGGCACGGTACATACTCTAGATAATCCAGCACTGCTTGCTTTTTCTCCTCCAAGGTTTCGGCTTCTTCCAACTTTTCATAGATTTCCGATTGATCCATAGCATCTCCGTTGAGAAGTATGTCTTCAGTGATTTTCAGGAAAGCCGTGTTCAAGCGTCCATTTCCATTGATCGCAATCAAGCCAATAATAACACCTGTAGAAAATAGCCACTGTTTACGGGTAACCTTTGTTAACATCCACCGGTTAGGTCCAATTTGACTGAACCAGTAGTCTTCTTTCTTTTCCTGAAAAGGTACTGTTTTTCTTCAAAATTTATGGATTACTGTATTTCTTCGAGTTGAACACGCGCGCGCCTCATTTAAAAGGGAATTTTTTCGACAAACATTATAATGAGGAAAACGCCATAAAGATCACACCAAATAATAATACTCACCAGATTATAAGGGCACTCAACAACCGCGTTAGGGATTTCCTTGAGTTTGAGGGGACCAATGTGAAGTCCGTCTGTCGGCAGAAACGATCCTTCTTTAGAGGTCAAATCCATTGTGTATATATTAAGATCATCGTCAAAGGAAAAGAGATAAGAATAAAATTCCGGTAGTTCCGTTTTGTAGTCCTGAAAAGGGGAATTTCATAAGAAACGCTGATTTGACTCCAGAGTCAAATAAACTCTTATAGTCCAGCGGATATTCTACGGATTTGAATTTGGCGGCGTGTCTCCACTACGGGACCAGGAAGCTTTCAACCCTTGTCCCGTAATGGAGAGGTTATTCAAAGGAATATACATTGGAAATGGACTGTACCTTCAAAATCTGTTCCATAGAGCTCCAGCCAAAGAAATTGGCATAACGACCAAAACTAATCGTAGCGATTGCTTTCGTTTTGAGCAGAGCACGAATGTCTAGTAGTTCAGGAGGGGACGGGAAGCAGCAGTTGAACCAGTCGATATCCTGAATATTCTTCAGTTTCCTTCTCTTGTTTCTCACCATCGCCAGCTTCGTTTCAATCAATTCTTCATTGATTTTCGATTTTACCAGGCGCAGACAATCGAGATCCAGCTTGGAAGTCACTCTGTCATATTGTTCCTTCGTTAACCCTCCAACATTTAGTGTCACCGCGTGGATATCCGGCAAAATTTGAATAAAACAATCCAGAGCCTCTTTGAATTTTTCATTTCCTTCTTTATCCTCGGGGTCATTGTAATTCAGCTGAAAAAAGCTACCAATACTGAGGATTAAATGCTACGCAGTCAAAAAAAAAAGAAGAAAAACCAACGATGGAAATGTCAGGAAAATGGAATCCGCTAATGGAATCCCTGAATCGGCTCAAAGTTTCCCGGTTCAATGGCATTTTCAATGTAGCCTCTCCGTGCAACCTGCCATAATCTACCACAACATAAGGAGTATTGTCTTCTTCTTCGTCATTCTAAAAATTCACTATAAAAAAGAAGTGTACGGTACCGTGATCTGCTTATAGAAGGGGTAGGTCTTTTTCATCGAAGTCAATAGAAACAGGTGCGGGTGTTTTCGATAAATATAGACTCCAAGATGACGGCGATTAGTCTCACAGAATTTGTTGACGCCACGGCAGGATTGGCGGAGACGGACGTACGGAATCGCTTGGCACTGGAATATTTCGAATTACTAGGGAAATCAGCCAAAAGGACGTTCAGGGTTTAGATTACACCTTTTAAAGAAGTTTAGCTTGTTATTTTATCCAATCTGATCCGATTCGATCCGAAACAGACCAAGGAACGATATCAATCCGCCCAGGTCGTTTAGAACCGTCACCTATGAGAGCAGAAAAGCCTTTATGAATCACCTCTCCCGGGAAAAATTGATAACGACTTGATAAATATTGAGCCAAACAGTGTTTTCTAATTTGTAGAGAGTCTATTTCAAGCAAAACTGTATGAGAAAATCTCGAAAAAGTATTTTTAGGGACCTGAAACCGTCAAGCAGATCATGAAGACTCGTCCAGCTTTGGAAATGGCGAAAACTGGAATTCCAGAGGCTGTGGAGGTACTCTTTTACTTTGAAAACGGATTACTCTCAATGTTTTTGTAACTTGAAAATGGTTAAAATTGGGATCTACCCTATATTTTTAAAGAAAAACTCGCCTTCTTCACGATTTTTAGCATCAATTCAGGCGGCAGAGTAGCAAAGTCCGGGAAGGTTTCCTTCTGCTTCCAGATTATTTCCATTCGGAGCATTTTAATCTCTGTAAATACTCAAAAATTTCCCAACACGTAGAATTAGCTCACGTTCAGCTGGGCTCTTCAAGTTTTTCTTGAGTTCATCTCGGACCATTTCAAGTTGTAATTTTCGGAAAGCGGCCTCGTAGTCAAAGAAATACTCCCAAACAATGGCGGCTTTCCATTTCAGGGCTCTTTTTCCCTTCTTCATCTTTTTCCACACATTCAAACGCGGCGGGGATTCTGAATAAGAGAGCGGGTAATAAAGTTAAAAGGGGCATACCTTCCTCCTTGTTGAAAACTCCAAGAACCGACTTTTTCACGTTACCGAAAACCATCCTGCTGCTTTGAACGTCTTGTAAAAAAGAAAGCTGAGAAATCCTGGAAATTAGAGTAGATTGAAGCAGCAGACGCGATTCGAGGCCCTCCTCGCGTCTAGGAAGTCGTGTTCTGGGCGTTCCCCATAATTTGGAGGGCCTTCTACTTCGAAAGAACAATATTTCAACTTCTTTAACACTTAAAACATGAAAAGGGGAAGGAAAAAGGGTCGATCAAAATGAAAAGATAAGGTGGATGACTCCGTAAGGCAGCCGCAGACAGTGGGAGGAAGATCAAAGACGGAGGACATTAACAAAACAGTCATCTATCGGCAGCCCACGTGCCCTGTCACCCACGATGGCCCGTTATCATCGGTTTAATTACCCAAGTTTGAGGTACTAACTAATACCATCTGGCCCTATGAAAATAGAGGTTGACAGCTAATTTTGGAACAGCTTCCCGAAAGATGGGAGGCAACTAGAAGAAGAGACCACCATGTCCACCATGCCCACCATGTCCACCATGTCCACCATGCCCACCATGCCCACCATGCCCACCATGCCCACCATGCCCACCATGCCCACCATGTCCACCATGCCCACCATGCCCACCATGTCCACCATGTCCACCATGCCCACCATGCCCACCATGCCCACCATGTCCACCCATCCATATTCGTCCGAATCTCGCAGTCTTCTTCGTTAGCAGCCTGTTTGCTCCTTTTCTTCTTCTCTAGACCCGTGATTGTTTTCTGCGATTGTTTTTGATAAGAGGGTGTGTATTTGTATGTGTTTGGAGGAACGGCTGCCCCTTTCGCGCCGCGCTGTCCAGACCACTTTACAACAGCAGAGAGCGGGTGGAACACGTTCCCCCAGCTAGCCGGCTAATTTTACAAGTCCTCGCTTTCTCTGACCTTTTATTCTTGCTCCCCTTCGCGGTGTCCTTGTTTTCTCCCCCTTTTCTCATATTTTCCGCAATCTGAATCAACATCCGTCCCCCGTGTGTAAACAACGTTCATTTCAGCTGACTGCCGGCTCCAGCTGGCCTCTGCCGTTATCTTTGCCGCTCTCTCTCCCTCTCTGCAAAACGCCTAGACGCGGAAGAATATGTTCCAAGGTTTTGCCTCTCTGCCGACGGAATTGAAGCTAAAAATCGTTAGAAAAGTGAGTTTTCTGTTTATTTTCCATAAAAATACAGAGGCGCGCCTCAATTGTGATATTTTTCTATTTCTAACAGGTTTAATGCAATTTTCTCGGGGAATAATTAGTTTTCTAAAGAAAAGTGCATTCTCCTATCCGCTGAAACCAAATGTTAAAATTTTAGGACTGAAAACCGTTCTGATAAAAAAAATAAGCGATTAATCGGACTCTATGTAACAATTTATAGGTTATCCAAAGGTTTTATATCCTTACAATGTCTTTTTCGTGTTTTCTAAGGGGCTGTAACTAAAAATTGGGTACTTTGATGATAGCCCGACCACACCTATTTTTGCACTTGTTTTACACCATCCACGGTAACACCGGCCCGCGAAACATTCATGAAAACACCGGTATACCCCCCAGGCACACCGACGAACCATGATTTGATATAAAACCCGGTAACCATGCAAAAATTTTGGAAGAAACAAGGTGGAACTAGATGTGGTCGGGCTATCATGAAAGAACCAAAAATTGGCTCTCCAAACTTTTTAAAGGTTAAAGTTTGGGGTTAAATGTGGAAGAAACGTCTCTACAACCACTAATTTGAATTTTTCCAGTGCCAAGCCATTCCCTACGTCCGCCTCCGTCAATCCTGCCGATATATGAATGAATTCTGTGAGGATCATCATCGCCACATTGGAATATACATTTACCGTAAGATTCCGGAGCTGTTCCTGCTAAATTCCATGAAAGAAACCTTCCCATTTTATAAACAGATCAAGGTATCGTCTCCTTCTTTCGTTTTCATCCATTTTTTAGGAAAATGAAGAAGATATTGATGTTAGTTATGCGGTTGTCGAATACGGTAGATTATATGGAGAAGCAAATTTGAAAATGGCGCTGAATCGTGAGAATTTGCTCAAATTTAAAGAAGCCATTAGTGGCTTCAATTTTCCTGAAGTTTCTATTGTGAGTACCCCCTTTTTAGAAAATTCAAGTGGTTGAATGCCAAGTTTGACGCATTTTTCAGTTGAATTACAATGAACCACAAGATGAGGAAGGAAATAAAGAATTCAATGAGGCATTCGACTATTTTATGGAGATTCTCGCCGATCTCCATGTGGATACCCTGAATATTAAAGGGCTAACTAGGGAACAGTACGAAACGGCCACTTCCAAACTGGACGTCAGCTACCTCCGACTAAGAAAAGATAAAATTAACCGGGAACTGCTAGAAACGAACCTGGTAAAGGTAGGGAATTATGAAAAATGAAGAAAAATACCGATTGTTCAGAACATTCGCCACTTTTCCTGTACTTTCCCAGTTCCTCCAGAAGGTGTCGACTTTCAAACTCTTCTAAAGTCGAAGTCCATTGCTACAATTGATTGGGGAAGTCAAGACGACTCCTTCGATTGGAGCTGCTTTGAGCAAATTCTACAGGTAGGATTTATTTTGTTTCTGCTCTGCATACATCGGCAAAACGCCGAATTTCAGGCTCGCGCATTTCTGGGCATAGACAAGAGTGTCGGGCGTTTGGATCCGTATCTCGGGCATTTTTTGGTCGATTTTAAAAAAATTCAAAAAGCTAGTTGGAGAGCAGGTCAAGACGATTTTAATGAACCCTGTCATATTTCAACCATTCCGACAAAAAAAATCAGTAGCCCCACAAACTTTGGCAGAGGATATGTGACGTAACGCGGCGCGCCTGGACGTTTTCCAAGTATGCTGCTGTGCCGGCTGGGAGTATTAGTCAAGGTCAAAAGTGCAACCCTAGAAGGTTCCAGGAAAGATTTTACGGTACTCTTTTTCAGGACTACGAAAGCCAACTGCCGGAGCTGTATTTTTACCGATTCTATTTTGAAGATGGTCCAGATTTCTATAAAATTGACCTGGCCTCCAAGGAAGGACCACTACTGCCTTCGAAAGCCTTCCATATTGGGTCTCTTCAAATCAAGGAAATTCCCAACGCCACGGTGGACTGTCCAAATAACCAGGTATCCGTTATTTTCATTGTTTGCCTGTTTTTTAGTTAGCTCACCCAAAATGCTTCAAAATTTCAAAGAAGCTCGAAAACTCTAGAATAAAACTTCCGTTCCAGGAGCTAAAATATGACTATTGGCTGTCTGAAATTGGTACCAATCGGTGGATGATGATTACCGTCAGCCGGAAGTCGTGGTCTTTCTGTACGGATGTCTGCGTTCTCTTTGACACGATAGCTGGGAAAGAAGAGCTGAACATGTCTTTCATCTCAATCTTAATTGATGATCTACTCCTCAACGGGTCGGCAATCGATTATTCTGACTTCTATGAAAAATTGGAGGCTGCTGATACTTTGGAGGAGAAGGAACAAGAAATGCTGGACTATTTGGAATATATTCCCTCGTTGTATTTGGAATAAAATGGGCAGATCTTCTTATTTGAGTGGTTATTTGGGACATAAATGGATCGAGGGCAAGCCTGGCCTGGCAACGGCACCAAAAAGACCACGAGCGGAAGCAGATGGGTTACGGTAGCCGGGGTCTGAAGTGAGACGACGCTCTTCCGAAGAAATGGTGTACCAGGAATCAAAAAAGACATCAAAAACCAAGGAAATGGATGAAAAGAAGCTACAGTATCCGTAGAGACGGATTTATTTACGTCATAAGAACTGCCGCCAATAGTGAGTGTACGAAAAAAATTAATTGGATGATGGCTCCTTGTTGACTATTTTGATCGTCATCTGTGTATCTTTACTCCTCCTCCTTGACGGGTCCCATAGCGGCAGTCTTAATCATCCCGAACTGGGTCTTGTCCGTCTTCTCCTCCCTTTCCTTAGCGGTCACCTGCTCCTTCTTTTCGTTCTTCTTCTTGTCGTTCTTGACCTCCTTCTCCGAGTCCCAATCCGATTCGATGTCCTGGAACGTCGGATAGTCGCCCTTTCTGGCCTTCAGCTTTCCCTCCTTGATCATTTCCTCCTTCTTGGTCATGGGGATCTCCTTCGGCTTCAGGTCGGCCTCGTTCATCTTCTCTTCCCCCTTTTTCTCCTCCCTTTTCTTCTCCTTTTTCTTCTCCTTTTTCTTCTCCTTTTTCTCCTCCTCCTTGCTCTCTTCTTCCATCTTCTTGTCGGATTTGCCGTCCTTTTTAGCCGATCCCTTTCCATCATTTTCTTCGTCTTTCGGCGGACGGGCAACCGGCGCATCCGGCACATTATCTACGGGGAAGGCTTCGTAGCCGGGACAGTCTTCCTCCTCCTTTTCTCGTTGAATACGAAGTTCACGATAGCGAGCACGCGTAGGCCTCCTCACCGTGGCCCGACAAGGTGTAATAGGACGCGATTTCTTCTTCTGTGACGCCGGTTCAGCCGTGGCGGGAGACGAGGTTGTTTTCTTTCGGGCAGCCGGCTTCTTCTTTGGCGGCTTTTCCTTCTTTTTACCACAGAGAATGAGAGTCGCCAAGGCTGAAACAGTGGACGTTTTACTCTAAAAAGAAGATAAAACCGAACCTAAAATGGTGAAGAAAAAAAGCGGCAACATGGCCAAGAGACGGCCGCTTAAACAATTCTTCTTGCCTTGGATGAATGACCAGAAATGACTGCTCGGAGCAAAACGGATATCCCCTGTCAAAAACCGGAAAATGACTAAAAATGGACCGTTATTTTTAGTTTTATTTGGTCGGGTCTGGTCAGTCTTCGTCGTTCCCCCACAGGTGGCGGTTTATTATGGGCTACAGTAATCCTGGGCCTAAAAAGGTGGTAGGATTGGAGCAAAAAGTCGGAACTACTACTACTTCTTGCAAGTCTGACTAGGAATAACCTTCTCCAATCAGCAGATCACCCTTCCTCATCCCAGTTGTAACCATTTGAATCATGAGGTTTGTGGACAACGGCAGCCACTGTCTTCTCTTTTTCTCCGCGGGTTTCAACATACTCCTTGTACTCGTGTTGGCAATAGAAAACCATAGTCTTTCTCAAAGGTTGTTCCTTTTTTCTTCGAAAATAATGGAAGTTTAGACTTCTTGGGGTCGTGAGCGTCCTACCGGAGAACAAACAGAAGGCAATAACAAGACAAGAAGACAGAGAAGGATCGATTTTATTCTGTCTCAATCAAAGAAATGGTACTGATTACAGGCAGCCAAAATACGATGAATTTGTTATTTGGTGTTTCCCGTTCCCTCCCCGGTTCTCTATTTCTTGTGGTCGTCCTCCTTCTTCGAGCTGCTCTCCTTCTTGTCCGCCTCCCGTCCTCCGCCGTCGGCCTTCTTCTTCTTGCCGTCCTTGGCGTCCTTGGCGTCCTTCTCATCGTCCCAGTCCGATTCGATGTCCTGGAACGTGGGATATTCTCCCTTCTTGGCCTTTTTCCCGTCGGCAATTTCCTTTTCCTTCTTCGTCATTACAATTTCCTTCGGCTTGATATCGGGGCCGCCACCCTCCGGCTTGGCGGATATTTGGCTAATTTGGGTGGCCTGTGTCTTGATGGGTTCCTTACTCGGCTGTTTTTCAGCGGCTTGACTCTTCCCTTCAGAACCGCCATCAGCCGGCGCCTCGGCAGACGGAGCTGTAGCCGGCGGCTTGTCCATTTTCGACGGCGGCTTGCCGACTTTTGACTTCTTGGAGGACGAGTCCCGAATTGGGGCCGGCCGCTGCTGGGATGGTGGCCGCTGTTTGTCCGCGATCCTCTTCTTCTTCTTCTCCTTTTTCCCACACGACGCCAGGATTGTCAGCGCTGAAAAGAAAAAGATAAAGTACAAAGACGACAGTAAAAACGTACCTAAAATGCCGAAGAAGATGGCCGGGATCATTGAAGACGGCGACCACTCCAACGGTTGAATGGGAGGTTGAATGAAGATTTTCTTCGCTTTCCTTTTTAACCAGTTTATTCCTAGTTAAAACCGGGTTACTGTAGTTATCAGACTGTCAAAGGTGGACGCATCAAGAACACTCGACAAAAGGACGGGTCATTACTGTTTGAAGGCGAAGGCGGGCAAGGGAAGGCCTGCCATGAGCCGTAAAGTCTCGGCAGGTGGAACATCTTTATTCAAAAGTGTTACAAAACTGTGACGCCTTTATACCTTGGTTTTGCCATGATTTTACGGGGGGCAGGGGATCCGGGTATCGTGTACCGGGTCTCCCCGTCTGCGGAGGCCTGCCAAAAGGACTGGTAATTACCGTTGGAGGTAGAAAGAGGAAAGTCAAGATCCAAAATCGTTTTATGATCTAGATAACAAGATAACAATTAAAGAAAAAAGAGATAAAGCGCTAGTTAAAAACTTTATTCGACTCCTTGCAAAACAGCAACAAGTGGCGGTGTGTAAAAAGACACAATACGGCTGATAAACTCTTGTAATTCTTTCTTCTTCCCCTCAATCGTCGCCTGTTGTTCCAATTGTTCCCTGAGAGTAGAATAATCCAATACCGCCTTACAAAATAAATGGCTTATAATTTTAGCCAAGTATTCTTCTGGTCTGTGGCCTCTTCTCGATGTATTTGTAAATCCCAGTCGAACTGTCGTAATGCCTCCTCGTGTTCGGCTTCGTCGCAGGTAGAACACGGCCCACTCCTCCTCTTGACACTTCATAAAGAAGTAGTCGTATTTTAATATTGGCTAAAAAGGATGTCGAAGTGGTTTTTCGTCCTACCGAACGTCCTACTTGCCGTCGAATAAGATCCGAAATATTCGTCGAGTAGTAAGAGCCGAGGTGGGCAGCTCCAAGCCGGGAGAAGCGACTCGTGGGAAGGGAGAGGTCCTCGTCCGTGAATGAACCATTTTCTCCGAAAACCAAGAGACCAACTTGAAGCGGAATCGAAAGCTTCTTCCAGCACTGAAAAATTATTTAAAGGTCTGGTTTCATTCTAAAACTTGAAAATTCTTGCAAGAATCACCAATCAAAGTACCGCGTACGGGGTTACGGTAGTTTGCAGATGGCTTAAACCTTTTGAAAGCCAAGACCGGCCCAATAAATGAACCAAACGCTCACCTTCATCAAATTCTCAAACACGTTCCAGAAAACGTCAGGGAAACGTGTTTCCTGGTTCTGTAGTGAGACGATCTTCTTTCCCTTGCACATTTTGACCAGATCCATAGTCTCTGGAGGTCTCTCGGCAAAATCCAAATAGATTTCATGGGTCATTTTCTCGACTAGACGTTGATCCTCCTCCGTCAGGGCAATCTTCGACAACGTCAACGACTTCGGTTGCAACCTTCTTGTCAATTCTTCCAAATAGCGTCTGTTCACATTCCTTACAGTAACCCAAGGGCAGCGGAGATGTTGAATAGCCAGCAAGAAACAGGACAACGACTGGTGAAAGACCTGGTTCTCATGAGGGGTCTCATAATGCTTACAGTTCCACTAAAATGGAGAATATTTCCGTCCTTCTAGTTTTACGGGTCCTACCACGACGACTTCATCGAAATAAAAGCCTTGAATCGATTGCTGAAGGACGTTAGCATTCTCAAAAGTCATTGGTAGTGTCAAAGTGGCGCCCTCTCTTCTGGTGGCGTAGTCAACTAGGGCTTGGATTCCTTTAACCTCTACTCCTTTCTGAATACAATATTTGGTAATTTTCGGCCATTGGTACGGTAGTTTAGAAAGGAATTTACATCATGTAGGCTCCCGAAGGCGATCAAATCCGCATAACTGTCCAATAGGTACAGTCTCGCGTTGTTTCGCAATCGAATCCTGATAAAACTTTGATATTTCGAGCAGAATTCATTTGCAGTGGAGTTTACTCGTCTATATCGGATGTAGGAGTAAGAATTGAACTGAAAATGGATAGGAAACGATAAAATTAAAGCACACCTTTTGGATGACTTGAATCTTTAAGTTAGCCGGAAGGAAATCAAGTTCGGTAAACATAAATCTTTGTCAGTAGAGGAAACGAAAAAACTTTGAGATAAAAGAAAGCGAAACAGTTCTGCTTCTATAGATAAAAAATTTGAAATATTGGAAATTCCCGCTTTGCTAGGCGGACGCGTCTTTTCCGCAGTCAGAAGAACCGGTGTAGTCCGGCTGGGTCCTTCGATTTTAGCAAAGTTAGAGGATTATTTATAAATATTTTTGTACCATAATTATTGTTTTACATGGGGGAAAAGATATCACAACTTATTCTTTGAACACTTGGATTTCGAAGTCGTTGACGTTGCTGTTCTAGTGATGTTAACCAGTTCGCACATAGGCGGTAATCCTTAAATTGTCAGTTTCTAGACTAGTGACAATAAAGACTTACAAGACACGGTCTCGAACCCTGTCTATGTTCAGCCGCGGGTTGGCTTCTCTGAAGAGCGCTTCTACTTGGAAACAAAAAGTCTCAAGACCCGGGGAAGACTGCTTCACCCTCTGGAAGGTTTCGTTATCCATCTGTAAGATAGCTAAATTATCTTTAGGTTAGCTGATGATGGAGGAGCAATAGCCCGAATTTGGATAGGCGGAGGCGGAGGACCCTTCCGTCTAGTCTCGAGCTCGTCTCGATATTTTTTGAGGAGGGTCTCGTCTCGACTTTGAAACCCCCCGTCTCGTGCAGCCCTGCTGCAGAGGGAGGTGTAGTTCCACGAAGCAAGAAGAAGTTCTATAACTTACCTTGGCAAAGGTGGCCATGAGGAGCTCATTGGAGAGACCGCAGAGGTCAATGGAAGAAGAGAGAGCGGGCATTTCAACTCTGCTGGAAAACGTGTATTTGGTTAAAGTTGAAGAGAGAAATACGTTTAGCCACAGGGGAAAAAAGAAAGTGACGCGGCGGTCACGTGAACACGAAGGGATCCGAATACCGCAGTAGAAAGCCAGGAAACTGTTTGCACTTATAAAAACCACTTTTTTAGTGTTACCGCATCCTTTTAAATGGAAATTGACGATCATCATTAATATTCTCAACAGCACTCATTTGTTGACATTAGCTTATTTTCAATTGGTATTTGCGGTTTTCAGAAGCTTCGAAAGAAGAAAACAACTTTTCCAGTGTTAAAGCAATGTAATTTTAAGTGATATCCGCTAAAAATAGAAATAAGCCGGGTGAAAAGTAAGGTATATAGCCTGCAAAGCGTACGCGTAGCGGTTTTGACCGTCTGGGGCCAGGAACCTCCGGATAGGGAGAGAGAGCGACAGCGAGAGCAATGGACAAAGGGCAGGAGACAGGCGATGATTTTACATCGGTCACCTGCAAAAAAAATAACGGTGAGGTCATCATGAGAAAGAGGGAGAGAGCGGTCGGGATGAGGTGGCTCTTCCCTTCCGTATGGCTGCCTTCTGTTTGGCGGAGCTTTACCGAAAAAGATCAAAGGATCCTTTGTGTACTTTTAGCACGGATTAACCTTCAACATTCTGCAAGCTGAACAAGTCACAGGAAGCTTTAGGAATAACTCAACCAACGTTTCCCTTGCAACTGTTGGCAAAGAGGAAAGAACCCTTGGGGACCGTACCCGAACTTACAAAAAATCCGGGACTGCAAAATAAGCAACAGAAGTTTATAGGGTGCTGCCACCAGCTGACTCTTACCTGTCTCTCTTTCATTTGGCTCGGCACACGATAGTCAGCTTCCCTGTACCCGTAAAGTCGCGGCAATACAAAGTTATAAAGGCGTCACAGTTTCGTAACAGTTTTGAATAAAGATGATTCTGCTGCCGAGACTTTACGGGTGAAGAAGGTCGGACTATCGGGGACCGATCCTCTCGTTCAGCTCCCTGAAAAGAGTAGAGGGCGGCTGCTTCCAACAGAGCGAAGTTTCCTAAGAATTCCTTGTCATCTTGAGGGTCATCATGGAGTAACTTTCAACGGTAGCAACGAAGAACTTCAGCCCCCTTCTAGCATCTCTCGTAATTTTATTCGAGAAGGTGTAGCTATAACATTTCCCCAAATTTGTGCCTCCCCCTCCTGTTTATATAAAGCGTAATCATCCGGTTCCTAGTAAAAAATGTGGATAGTAATGTGCAGCAAAAACCAGTCACCTCATTTCTGTCGCAGTATTTCCTCACAGTCAGCCTCTTCTTATATCGTCTAGTCATTTCTGAGCTTTCGAAACGCCCTGATAAGGTTCACTTTTATCTTTCCCGTCCACCCGGAACAGTGAATTATTCTCTGGTTAACTCTTCACCAATTTCTCCTCATCAATATGACGAAATTCGATCAATTTATGGAGTTAGCCGCGGAAATGAAGGTTCAAATTGTCAGAAAGGTGAGTACTGGTTAATTTTATTACCTGAAACGCGTATTGGGACATCCGTTCCAATTCCAAGGGATTGATTTTAAAATGAGGCGTCCATCTGGGAAAACAGTATATTTTACACCCTATGTACCCTTTTTCTTTGGCGAAAGACTCCTTGACAGCCAGAAATTGAAGTATTAGGAAATAGAACAGCCTCCCGAGACTATTCCCAAAATATGCATCAAGGCCTTGTGATCGGAAAATCTTTTAAAGTTTTTGTTTTACAAATCATAACTGCGAGAGAAAAATGGAGTTATTAAAGTTATTTAGAGTCTAAAAAATTGATGCGTAGCCCCAAAATCGTATAAAACCCAGTGGTGAGTCTTTTCGTTAGTAAATTCGCACGGGAACCCACACCAAGATCTGAAATTCGCTGGTTTTTTCATTGGAAAACCTTATCAAATTTCTGCAAATCCCGGAACCCGTTGCGGTCATCTCATCGCCACATAGACTGATTGAAGTGTTCGCTGCAGTTGTTATCATGAGAAACCACAAGACTACCCTGATAACAAACAGGATCTAGCCTTGTTTTATCTATCAAATGTCTCATAAGGAAGTCATTCGAAAGGGAAACAAAAAGTTTATTTCAGTGCTACGCCATTCCATATGTCCGCCTCCGCCGGACATGTCGATTTATGGATGAATTTTGTGAGGAGAATAGAAGTAAACTGGGAATTTATTGCTATCGGAGACGGCCCTGTTTATATTTACTGAACTCCTTAAACGTTCTTCCGTTTAAGAAAAATAAACAGGTACGTGGGTGAGATAGGCTACCGTAATCCTCAAGGATAACAATGTTTGATAGCGCGCTTACGGCGCGGCCTTGGGAGTACTGTAGTTTTATTTGATTCTTTTCAGAACAAAGAGCTGGATGGTGTTTACGTTGCCATAAATTATGGCCTAAACAATGGAGATTCCAATTTTTTGGTCCAAATGACTAGCAGGAATGTGACGAGGATCAGGCGCTCGCTCTCGGGTTTTGCTTTCACCACTATTAGCCTGGTACGGCATTTTATCTCGAGTTTTTAGAATTTGGATTAAAATCTTCAGGTTAACATATCCATTGAGAACTACGAGGAAAATAGAAAGTTTGAGCAAGCACTAATCTATTTTATTGAAGCTACCGTTGATTTAAACAGTGTCAAGCAGTTGTCAATGAAGAATATGACAACGGAACAAGTGAAGATGATTACTAGTACTTGGAAAGTCGAGAAAGTTGACCTACTTCAGTCTAGGAACATCGGCGAACTTATGGCAATCGATGGTGTGAAGGTTAGAACCTTTTATTCTCATGTGCGCAATGACTTGGTCAGCGCGATATACCCAGAGTTTCTCTTCCCAAAATGGAAGTTCCCAGGTATGTTCCATATGGTTCGAAAGCTCTTGAACTCGCGAATTCGATGGTACACAGGAAACATTTAATAAGGTGAGTTTATTCAGTTTTCAGCAAATAATACTGGGTAAGCTAACGAACGACTATACATCCAAAATGAACACTGTTTCCTGGAGGCACCCATGTCTTCCTGTATACCATTGAATTCGCGAGATCAAGAGCTTTCGAATCATATGTAACATGTCTGGGAACATTCAATTTGGGACGAGAAACACTGGGTAGACCGCGCTGCCCCCCATTTTTTGACTGGATCCTTATTTGTACTTCCTTGAACCATCATTCCCCTTTTTTTCAGAGTGCTCCGTACATTCTTTATTCTGTCCAAGGCTTCTCTTGGAAAGATTACAATATGAGCAATGAGCAACTGATCGAAGAGGCAGTAAAAGGCAAGAAAATAGTGAGTCTGTTACTTTGGGGACTAATAGCCTCGAAAGCTATGCCTATTTTGGACTCTGTTGCAAAGGTTTGTTTCAATTCAAAAAAGGGAAGTGACCCCCCTCTGTTCAGAATTGGACAAACGATGACAATTTGTTAATGTTTTCGATGTCATTTGAAAGCGTGCCGAGATACTATGATTCGAAAATTTCTCGACGATATGCACGTCTATGGCGGGAGGGAGCTGTCTATTTGGGATGTTTCTCAAAATTTATGAGAGCTGTTAACAATCCCGCTACGGATTTCTTGACAAAGGTTTGTTCAATTCATTTTCTATTCACAAAGGGGGAAGAGACCCTTTTTTGCCTTTTTTTGCCGTATGGCGTAAACAGGCATGTCAGGCGTTTGTATCGGGCGTTTCTCCCCGTATCTCGGCCATTTCTTGGTCAATTTCAGAGATTCAAAGACCTACTTAGAAAACGTGTCAATTGACGATTCTAATAAACCTAATTTCAGCTTAATCCCCATAGAGAAAAAATCCAGAAAGCCCACAATGGCCATCCCATAACGCCACCCCAGGTTAATGGCGACCAAGCCAAAGTTTATAGAGCTCCTGAATTGCCGTTACTTGGTTTGAGCTCAAAATTGACTTGCTAGTTTCGTCTTGACGTGCTCTCCAACTAGGTCTTTGAATTTTTGAAATCGACCAAGAAATTATCGAGATATGGACACAAATCCCCGAAACGCCAGTCTCATGGCTCGCCAAAAAAAAAACTGGCGCATGCATATATGCGTCCTAGAGACGGTTCTATTCAAAGGGATACCCGTCTCAAAAAGACCCTTCTGTATTAAAAACTGGCAGTTAACCGCGTGAAGAGAAACCGACCTTTACTTCTCCCATATGGAACCTTTTCTTTTTTTTTGTACCTCCATATAATAATTTGTTTCAGCAAGACAAATGGGACGTTTGGATCAAAAAATTTGAAGGCGTTAAAAAGTGGCAAATTATTTCCGTTAGAAGAATTCCGTGGCGGATATTCACCGGCATCGACATCTATTCAACAACAGCGACGACGAGAAGGAGCCTCATTTTGATTCTAATCGACATGCTCAATGATATCTGCCCGGGAAATGCCATGGATTATTCCGAATTTTATAAAAGTCTAGAAAATGTAGAAACGGTGGAAGAAGTTCGACGAGAATTCGAGAAAATGACTTGCTTTATGACGTATTTTTATTCGCGGATCTATATAAAACCTGTTGTGAATATTGCCTATGAGATGGTGACGGAATGGTGGAATGGTCCCAGGTGGATATTGGAGTTGACGAAGAGGAAACCGATCGAGAGGAGAAGACCCATCATTGACTTGGGATACGTCCTATTTCAGGAAGTACTCTGTCCCGTTTATCAATATTGTACTATACCTAATAAACAAATATAATATATTGAATGACTTCAGCGTTTATTTAAACAGCTCCAAGAAGAAAAACTATGAAAGCTGCCTTGATAATTGGCGTCGCTAGTTTGCGTTCGTTCTGTAAACGCCCCCCGCTTTCCACATTCTTCCTGCTCTTTTAATCGATTATGCCCACGATTAAATACCCCCAATTCGGGGAGCTATTCGCTGAAATGAGGGTTCAGATTATCAGAAAGGTAACCATCACTCTTCTCTTTTGCTTTAGGTTAGCATCCATGGGTAAAACGCCGTTTTTGGGGCAGACGGCAGCGAACGGCGTTAGTGTCTGAAGATAGGTCTTGCTCATTTTTGGTTTTTTTTTGTTTTTTTTTGGAGATTCAACGGCCTATTTGGAGAACACGTCAATATGATTCTAAAAAACTTGGTTACAGCTCAAACGCCGCCTCGACGGAAAAATCTGCAACCCCACAAACGTTGACTTCGCCGAGATTAACCTCTAACCGCGTACTCACTCAACGTTTGTAGGATTCCAGGTTTTCCTGTTAGGGTGTTCCAGCCGAAATTAGACTTATTAGAATCGCTTGCCGTGTTCTCTAGGACGGTCTTCGAATCTCCGAAAATGGCCAGGAAATGGCCGAGATATGGGCGCAAACGCCCGTCTACGCCATTCTTCAAAAAACGGCTCGCCATGGCGCGCCTGGCGTTTTGCCCGTGTAAGTTGGTGAGAGCCATGAAACAGCGTGATAATGTGGTCATTAGTTATGCGGATTAGTTTTCTTTCAGTGCTATCCCATTCCATACGTTCGTCTTCGCCAGTCTTGTAAATTCCTGGATGAATTGTGTGAAAAACACAGGAAATGTCTTGGAATCTATTGTTATCTTGATGATCCTCAACTCTATTTAACCGATACTTTAGCCGTTCATCCTTTCAAGAAAAATAGAACCAGTACTGTGAGTATTTTATGTTGGTTTTTTTTTCTAATGATGCCCTTCAATGTTCTTCAATGTACTAGTTTCAGGATGAAGATCTGAACGGCGTCCATGTAATTGTAAATTATGGTAATAGGGATGGTGATCACAATTTTTCGGTACCAATGGCTTGAACGCAGACAAACGCCGAGTGCTGTCTCCTGTACAAGAACAAGAAAACAGCAGGAAACAAGCGATTTCCCCGAAAATATTGCTCTTTCTCCCGAATATTAGGTGAAACACGAAAGTGTTCCTATCCATAGGGTCGTTTCTTGACTAACTCTCGACGTTACGTTTTCGCTAATCTGATTATCAAAAATAAATGGAACTTATTGCTCACAGAACCAGTCTTTGGTAGGATCTCATCGATGGCCTGTCAATGTTTCCTTTGCCGTCGAATTCGAATTCACGGTCGAGTCTTGGAATAAATCTTTTTTTGGATGTATGAATATCAATCGAAGACTTTGATACAGTTTGATGATAAAAGATCTCCTCAAGATTACACTAGAAAGATTTCCTTATTTTTTTGAATTGTTTTCGTCCGCCAAATCCGAAAAAACGTTCTCGAAACGGATAATGCTTGTCACCAAACTTTGTCTCCTACTGCTCAACTTTCTTTTATTGTGAGCCATTTATATTTTATTCAAAGAGAAGAAGATGTGCAGGTATAGCTGCTATGATAATGGTTTCCCCTTCTCTCTTCTCCCATCTTTTTGAAAGAAAATGAATCACAGTAGGTGTGAACAGCTGTTTTCAACCAAGAGCTGATGAGAAATTGGTCGCACCAGGAACACCTCACCCAAGTTATCGAAGCACAGAAGTTTAATGGCTTTGAGTGCCCGGTTGATAGCTTGGTGCAGTTTGGTTTATGTTGGAGGTGGATATTGTAACTACCACAAAAAGCCCAAGAAGAACGTATCAGGTTTAACCGTTCATACGACTTCACCCAGTATGAATAGTTAGCGATGGAGCACAGATGTCTGAATCTTTCATTTGAAGCAACTTTGTCTTTTATCCTTTACAGCAGAATTCTTGAATGAGTTGAATGCAAACAGCTGTGTGCAACGAGCAGGTGATACTACGGAAAGGTTACTTCCGATCAATTTTGTGTCATATGTCTTATACTTTTGTCCTTGGTTCTCCCATTTTAATATTTATTTTTCTTCTTGGCTTATTGGGTACCTTCTTTAGTTTTATATTGCTATATGCTATATGGGAACATACGCCTGTAAAAATGCAAGAAATGAGGTCAATCCTTCAGAGTATGGTCGTACGTTTGATGGCTAATTTAATAAATTCGCTAAACCCTTTAAGGTAATCGACATTTTAGCAACAACTTTTAGTTTTTGGGGTGCCACACCGGATTATTTACATCCTCTTCCAACTCTTAGAATCAATGGTTTCTTCCGATTCTTTGGGCCGAACTATGGAGGACTTATAGCTGCATCCTGCGTCATTCTGTTTCTTCTCCTTGTCGGCCTTTATGTAGTTGAATGTTGTCTGTATCGGTATATGGTATTATCCATCCGATGGAGAAGTCTTAAGTTCAAAACAATATGGTTTATTCCTATTAATATTGGCATATCGGTAACAGGAATAATTGTTGGATACATTCTGGCTACTAGCTACTTCCTGCTGGATGTCGAGGTAATTTAACCTATAAGAAAAGTTCTAAAAAGAAACAGGTGTACTTTAAAGCAGAGAGTTTGCGTTTTTGCTTATCTAAATTTTTGAGTCCTTATTTGTGAAAAGACTAGAAGAATAGCTTCCTCCTCCAGAGAAACAGACCAATTACAAGTTCAGGGTCTTAAAAGATTTTGTCAACTGCACTGCTCAGCCGGATGGCAGACAGGAATAGACCTCGAAAAAGATGTTCTCATAACATTGAATCTCGATTCGCCATACTTCATGACAATAAGTAAGACAAACAATAATGAGTGCTAACTGGCAACCTGATCTAGTGGTCGTTATGATGGTCTTCATCTTCCTGTCCTCAGTTTTGATATATTTATTGTGCTTTGGAATGCATTATGAGATGAAAAAGCATCTCAAGGCGAAAAGAACGAGTACCGCACACTACAATCAACAAAAAAGACTGACGATTATGCTCCTGGGACAGGTTGGACTCTCGTTTTTCATTTTAGTACTCATTTAGGGTGCACTACCAATGGCGGCAGTCTGCGTGGTAAGCGGGACGGCCATACCGGCCCTTCTTTTATTTTCCTCTGGTTCTACTCCATCCAATTTTATTTGGGATATTATTACCACCATTGTAGGTCTCTACCCAATGTTCAGCTCGCTTTTAACCGGTGTCTTAACCAAGCCTTATTACCTGTTTTTCAAGAAATTGTTCCACAAGATAGGTAATTCTCTACCGCTTGTAACCAGGGAAAATTCTGTCACTGTAATAAAGTTTTGAACAAAAAGGACTGTAAACTTTCTATAAATTCGCTCGTATGACTAGTCCCAATTCAACACTCGGCTGATCACCGTTGATTCGCGGAACTTCCAAAAAGACTAAATTATCAATTTCCTCTACTTGTATCAAATGCCCAATCCTTCTGTTGGACGTAATAGATGCGCTCAACATCAGAATTATCAAAGCCCCTCGAAACAAATGCTTTGCTCAGCAGCTGATATTATGGAAAGGTTATCTTCGGCCTATTTTCTGTCGTATGTCTTTCGAGTTCGTTCTTCGTTCTCCTCTTCTAATAACTGCCTACCTTCTCAGCATTTTGGGCTGTTGCTTTAGTTGTGCACTACTCTATGTTATATGGTGGCATACACCAGTAAAAATGCAGGAGATTAGGTCAATTTTCCTGAGTATGGTCGTAAGTTTAGGGTTAATTTTAAAAAAATCTTGTACTTTTCAAGGTAGTCGACATTTTAGAAGCAAATTTTCTCTGTTGAGGTGGATCTCCTGAATATCTTTATCCTCTTCCGGCAGTACGAATAAACGGCTATTTTCGATTACTTGGCCCACGCTATGGAGGAATCGTAGCTCTCATACTCACGGTTCTATTTCTCCTCCTTGTTGGCCTTTACGTTGCTGAATGCTGCCATCCAAGACTTCTTTCGGATATGATTCATGGTTTGAAAAATCAAAAGAGGCCTCAACAAGTGGAAATACGGTACCCTCCTCTCGTTCCAATGAAGGAGCGTAATTATCTATGCTTTTCAAGTTTTGCCTTGCAGCGTTGATGGTTCGCTTTCCCTACTCCATATTCTATTCTAGAAGTGCCTTCTTGCGTCTCCTATCGATTATAGACACCATGAAATATCAACAATTCGGCAATTTATCGGCTGAAATGAAGATCGAAGTTGTCAGAAAGGTATTCTAGATCAGTCCCCATCTTTGGTTTTTTTTAAATCTAATTTTCTTGGGTACGGGTTAGTGATTCTTTCAGTGCTATGCGATCCCGTATGTCCGCCTTCGTCGCTCTTGTAAATTCCTGGATGAATTTTGTGAGAAACATAGAAGAAGTCTTGGAATCTATTGCTATCGAGAAGAGCCTCAACTGTATTTAACGGATACTTTAGAAATTGAACCATTCATAAAATCAAGAGATGATATTGTAAGTCCCCTTTTTCTTTTTCAATTCCAAAATTTTTAGCAAGAAGACCTTAACGGCGTCCATGTGGCTGTAAACTATGGTAATCGGGATGGAGATCATAATTTTTTGGTTCCAATGACCAGAGAGAACATTCCAAAAATTAGGAACTCTCTTTCTGGATTCTATTTCTTCGAAATTTTCTTGGTAAGTAAGGATTATTAAACTTCTCAATGGCGGCTAATTCCCGGCCTGGATTTACTGCTCCCATTGTTGAATTACTATGGAAAACAAACATTTTGTTCCAGGTGAATGGTGCCACCGATGCAGACGAGGAAAGAAACATAAAATTTGGAGACGCTTTGATTTATTTTATTGAAGCCACTTCCGAGTTAAATATTGCTTATTTGGCATTCCAAGATTTGACAACGGTACAAGTGCGGCGAGCACTAAATATATGGAGAACAATTGGAATTTCCGTTTTTTATGAGAAGAAGGACGCAACAATAGAAGGTTTGGAAGAGATTACACAAAAGGATACGGTAAAGGTAGGGAGAAAGGCGGCAAATTGGGCTCTACTTACTTTTAACCGGTCAATGGAATATTCCGCGCCACATTTGTGCTTGTAGCTTTCTCGTGCCTGGACCATTTTTAATAATTCAACTACTGTTTGGGAGAGCAGATCACGGCGGTTCTCGCACATGTATTTTCAGCTGAATAAGGCGTGGAGTAAATTTCCTATAAATGCAAATGTTGTTGATTTTTCGGCGATTTCTCGGTTTATTCGCATGTTTGTGTTCATAGGAAACGTCACATAAGGTTTACTGGGTTGACAACGAGTGTGTTAGAACCGCCGTGATCTGCTCTCTCAAATAGCTGTTAAATTGTTAAACGTAGTCCAAAAATGAACAAATTATAAGCACAAATGTGGCGCGAAATATTCCATTGCCCGGCTAAAAGTAAGTAGAGCTGGAAATTGTTGAGAGGTGGAGCAGCTCAACCCCATTTTTTCTGTTTCCGGTTCAATTTTACAAAGAAAGCTCCAGTTTGTTAAGAAGTACAGAAAACATTTGACCATTTTCAGAAGATGACTTATGGACAGTATGATATTGCAAACGATCTAGGTCCACTTGTTAGCGAGGAACTAATCTATAATATAGTCGACGGCAAGAAGACCGTATTCCTGGCTGTTGGTATGATGCCACACGAAACAGCTATATCTATCTGGAATCAGATGAACAAGGTCATCTTACTTACTGATGTTTATAGGCAAAACTATATTACATTCGACGGAATACAAGTGGGGGTAGTCGCCACGGGGTCATAGTACCCGGGCCGAGGTCCCTGGGGGGCTCCTTTAAATTTCTCAAATGATGTCATTCATAAAATGGTTTTCAGATTTTCTGGACTAACGAAGCTACTGCTCCTGCTGATCTGTGCCTATACTTTGCCCAGGATCCCGGCTTCTTTTATCTTTTTCCCGCGTGTACAATTGGAAATTATGCGTCTGTTATAAGTTTAATCAAAACTCCACTGGATTTTAAGGGATTTGACCCATTGGTAAGAGTTTTAATGCCTTTTAAGTCTCATGTATATAGCCTATGAGATTTGATGTTTGGATATATAAAATGGTCGGCGACCGCTATGACGATAAATGGCAGTGTATTCTAATGCACCGGATTGGATTAGATTACATGACAGATGTTTATCTTCGTCAATTTTATTCCCTATCAAAGGATGCCCTCATTGAGTATCTCTTCTATTATATCAATCAGGCTCATCCTGGAAATGCCTTTGACTATTCTATATTTTATGAAAATGCGACAAAGATGGATAGGCCGTTGGAAATTTGGACAGAATACACGAAGACTGCTCAAGCGGTTTTCTCTTTCTACATACAGAATAATGGTCAGCAGGCAGCACCAGATAATACTGTTTCCTGACCAGCAACGCAATAAATTTTTTCTCTTTTCGATGTTTGCCCAATTGGGAAGGCCTTCCCTTGCCCGCCTTCGCCTTCAAACAGTAATCACCCGTCTTTTTGTCGAGTTTTCTTGATGCGGTCACCTTTGACAGTCTGATAACTACAGTAACCCGGTTTTAACTAGGAATAAACTGGTTAAAAAGGAAAGCGAAGAAAATCTTCATTCAACCTCCCATTCAACCGTTGGAGTGGTCGCCGTCTTCAATGATCCCGGCCATCGTCTTCGGCATTTTAGGTACGTTTTTACTGTCGTCTTTGTACTTTATCTTCTTCTTTTCAGCGCTGACAATCCTGGCGTCGTGTGGGAAAAAGGAGAAGAAGAAGAAGAGGATCGCGGACAAACAGCGGCCACCATCCCAGCAGCGGCCGGCCCCAATTCGGGACTCGTCCTCCAAGAAGTCAAAAGTCGGCAAGCCGCCGTCGAAAATGGACAAGCCGCCGGCTACAGCTCCGTCTGCCGAGGCGCCGGCTGATGGCGGTTCTGAAGGGAAGAGTCAAGCCGCTGAAAAACAGCCGAGTAAGGAACCCATCAAGACACAGGCCACCCAAATTAGCCAAATATCCGCCAAGCCGGAGGGTGGCGGCCCCGATATCAAGCCGAAGGAAATTGTAATGACGAAGAAGGAAAAGGAAATTGCCGACGGGAAAAAGGCCAAGAAGGGAGAATATCCCACGTTCCAGGACATCGAATCGGACTGGGACGATGAGAAGGACGCCAAGGACGCCAAGGACGGCAAGAAGAAGAAGGCCGACGGCGGAGGACGGGAGGCGGACAAGAAGGAGAGCAGCTCGAAGAAGGAGGACGACCACAAGAAATAGAGAACCGGGGAGGGAACGGGAAACACCAAATAACAAATTCATCGTATTTTGGCTGCCTGTAATCAGTACCATTTCTTTGATTGAGACAGAATAAAATCGATCCTTCTCTGTCTTCTTGTCTTGTTATTGTCTTCTGTTTGTTCTGCGGTAGCACGCTCACGGCCCCAAGAGGCCGTCAACTTTCATTATTTTCGAAGAAAAAAGCAGCAATCGGCCATCTGGATAAAGTTGATCCGGCACCTTTATCGCGTTCTAAATCGGATTCTCCTCTCGCTTTGTTCCTTTTCCTGGCGGCTCCAGGCGTCCTCCATCAAGAAAAAAGAAGAAGAACAAGAAAGTGAAGGACATTTTATTAGCCACTTCTTGTAACGTCTCCAAATCACTGAAGTCTTGTCTTCTTCTTCCGGGAAGCGGCCCCTCAAATGGTGAAGGTGTCGTCGCGGTCCCGTCGGCATAGGACCATCAGATGGTTCAACTGCAGCGGGCCTTCTCGGATGATGACCTTCCCGTTGAAGGCGGCCTCGGCGCGCTCCTTCTTCAAGTCGACTTGACCGAGAATCTCCTGGTTCTCTTTCGTCAGCAAGACACACGGCGCCACGTGGCCGATGTGCAGAGGGGCATAGTCCTTTTCCTGGTACTTGGAGGCCTGCTCGTACGGCAGCCAAATGTAGTCGAAGCCGGCGGCCGTCGCGGGCAGTTCCACCAAAATTTGCAGCGAGCCGACACACTCGCCCGTCACTTCACGGCCATTGCTGGAAAATAATTATGGGAGTCTTTCGAAGACAAGAAAACCGACTCGGAAAAGGAAGCCACGATGCGCCCCTGATGATTCCAGGCCCTTCCCATCTTCGGCACCCCGTGACGATACCAGAGGGCGACGACCTGTTCCTGCGGTCCTTTCGGGGTCTTGAGTGCCCTGCCGAGTGCCTTGATCAGGGGCTTCTCCGCCGGCCACTGCATCCCGTAGAGGAAGTCGCCCCAGTCGTTGACCATCAGCGGCTTTTGAGTCGGCCTCTGCTTCACGTCGACGTCACACACCTTACAGGGACAGTGCGGCGGGCCGCCTTCAATACAGCGCACGAGGATCTTCATATTGGCCAGGAGGGCCGAGTCGCCGACCTCGTGGAACTTCCCGTTGATCGAGAAGAAGGCCTTCAGATTGTCCAGGTCGTAATTGCCGAGGGCGCCGGCTTCAGTCCAAAAGACGGGGGCCGACGGGCCGCAGCGGACCACTTGACGGATTGGATTCTCCGAGGCTTGGTCAATCTGAAAAATTAACATATACCAAGATGGTTTAAAGCGGCATTTTTTAATATTGTAAATTGGAATGAGCCATGGGAACGTTGCGCGAAGAAAAGCCCTATCCCGGCCCAAATATTACGGTAACTGCAGATTTCTATGGATTTTGGGCTTGGGTTCCATTCCCGGCGTGGGAAGATACGTTTTTCTGGCTATTTAAGTCACCCGCGGAAGTCCACTGTTTTCTGAACCAGCGCGGGTTTCAATTGCAGGAAGCAGGTCGAAAAACGGGTCAGCTGCTAATCCGTGGGTTTGATTCTATCCAAATGAACGGCTGCTCTTCATTTTCGCTTTTTGCTCAATCAAAAGGGGAATCCAAATATTCTAGAGAGGAATGTATGGCCAATTTTCGGTAGCAAATGAAGAACGCGGGCCGAAAATCTCCCGGGAAGTGGCCAGTTTGACGGCAAGCCAGCGCCAAAGCGCACCAGTTACAGTACACCGACTGGTGGCCGATAAATGAGTGCCGGAGTTTTACGGCGTTTTGTAGGCAACGTCTGACAAATGGTCAGAAAGACGGCAACGTACCCTCCACGCGGTGATGGGAACCCATTCGTAGAAGAAGCTATTGGTGGTGTGAGTTCCTTCATAGGTCAGAAGTTGAATGGTGCCGCCGACATCCGTATCGGAGAAAATCTTCCGATCAACAGCAAATTCACACTGTACTACGCCGCTGTCATTCCAGGCGCGGCCCATGACCGGCTTCCCGTGACGATACCACAGCGCCACGTACATATTCTGCTGATTTGGTGCTTTTAGAGCATTCAGAGGGAACGGTGTACGGACCAGTTGGTATGACCAGACGTCGTCCAGGGGTTTCTGAAATGGAAAGTGTTGGTGAGACGGCGGCAAGAGTGGTGGTACCTTCTTCATGACGGTGGCCATCTTCAGCAGGAGAAAAAGTAGACGAAGGAGCAGCTAGCGAGTCGGAAAGGACAATGAAGTAATGGAACAGGCGGTTGACCTTGTTAATTCCCCGACCAGACCAGTATAACCGGGAAAAGACGGGCCCTATCCGTCGAAAAATGTCACAATTGTCCCGACAGGAAATCCGGTCAGTATTGGGTCAGACTTCCATCGGAAAAACTGAAATAATGGCCCATAAAAATGCGTGCCCTTCAAAAGTATAAGAAACAAAGCAACACAGATATAGATGTACAAAATTTATACATTTTTCTTAGACAATCTGCCGTGTTGATGTCCGCTTCGCCGTCTTCTCTCTGCTCATTGTCGCAGCTTCCTTCAATCGCCGTTTCCATCTCCTGTCATAGTCGGCCACAAGAGAGCCAATCTGGGAGACTTCTTGGTGAATCCGGCCGTGGAGCTCCGCTTCTTCTTGCCGCCACCGCTGCCAGCCAGCAGCAACTGCTAGGCAATAAAGATGACCATGATGAAGTCTTTCTTCTCCTTCTTTTCTCGTCCTTCTCCTCGACCTTTTCCTGCTTTTTGTTGCTGTGCTTCTTGCTTCTCTTTTCCGGACTTTTCGCTTTGAACTGTCACCGGTACCATATATATCCAAGGGCCAGCATCCTATGTGAAAGCGAAGACGTCACGTGTCTGCGTTATGCTCTCGCGTTCTCTGTCTAATTTCTTCCCAGTCGCTTTCTTAATTTTCCCTACTCTCGTCTGCCAATTCCTATCGATTTCGGCCACCATGGAGTATCCCAAATTTATGGAATTATCAGCCGAGATGAAGGTTCAGGTTATTCGGAAGGTGGGCGAGGTTTTTAGAAAGATTCCCATCATTTTAGTGCTATCCGATCCCTTATGTCCGTCTCCGGCAGTCTTGTCGACAAATTGATGAAGTTTCTGAACAGAGTAGAAAATGGCTGGGCATTTATTGTTATCGACAGCAGCCTCATCTCTATTTAACCAATTCGTTATCGATTTGGCCCTTTTCCCAATCAGAAGAGTATAAGGTAAGCAGTTTTGATCACTACCGTTCGTCCGACCGTTACTATAAAATTTCAGCAAAGAGATCTCAAAGGACCTCATGTAGCGGTAAACTATGGCAAAAAAGATGGTGATCACAATTTCTTAGTTCCAATGACTAGCAAGAACATCTCCAAAATTAGAGGATCCCTTTCGGGGTTTTATTTCTTCGAAGTTTCTCTGGTAATTTTGCCTATGGACAATTAATGCTACTTTTCCAGATAAACGATGCCAGTCCCGAAGATTACGAGGAAAACAAGAAATTTGACGACGCGTTAACTTATTTCCTTGAAGTGGCATGTGATTTAAACTTTCGTTATGTGTCCGTCCGAAACCTTACAACCGCTCAAGTTGAACTGGTACTAAGCACAGGGGGTACACGTGGGCTTACTATCTACTCTACAAGGGACACCACTGTTCAAAATTTGAAAGACATAAGCCAAATGGATACTGTAAAGGTACGGGTCAGCTATCTTGTCAGCCAAGAAAAAATGGCTTGAGGGGTCCACAAACTGGCTTGGCACACGATAATTCGACCAATGTTCTCCCTCACCGCACACAAAAAACTCACCAAATGCTCGCCGCGCTCGAATAATTGCTTATTTTTTTAATGTCTATCTTGTTCAGAATTTTATGGCGGACAAGCTGATATAGGTTATATTCCGTAAGAATAAGAAATTGCTGAAATATAACCCAAAATAGAGTTTTTGAGGTGAACATAGTGTTTCTATCGATAATTCAGCAATTTCTTATTCTTATGGAATATAACCTATATCAGCTTGTCCGCCATAAAATTCTGAACTAGATAGACGCAAAAAAATAAGCAAGGTCGAATTATTCGAGCGCAGAGCGCATTGGGTGAGTTTTTGGGTGTGGTGAGGGAGAACGTTGGCCCGATAATTCGACCCCGTAAGGTCTCGGCAAGTCAAAGGTGTAACGGCGTCACAGTTTTGTAACTGTTTTGAATAAAGATGATCCACCTGCCGAGATTTTACGCCTTGAAACAGGGTCTAGGAATCAGCTTGCCACTGATTTTAAGATGGGCATATGCATCTCCTAGTTTTTATTTAATTCCATAACTTTCAGAAAATGCCGTATGGCTATTATCACATGTCCAATGCCATCACCGACATTACTGAAGAATTGATCCAGGAAATAGCTCGCGGAAAGAGAACAGTTTATCTGTTTCTCAGTTGTTTACCTCATGAGATAGCTACAAAAGCCTATAGCAGCCTTTACAGGGTGCGTTAGTCTTTTTTGTTGTTGCTAAAAACACAGAAATATTCCAGATTTGGAATAAAGAAGCAAATTTTCCCAAATATTTTAGTCTTTATTTTATCGAAGACTCTAACTTCTTTTATTATGCAACGGGATATAGAATGATAGGCGTTTTACATATCAAGCAATTGGCGGAACTTCAGCTCAATTTTAAGGAGCACAACGACTCGGTAGGACAGCCTAAGATGGGCAAATATATACTATTTCCAGAGAAAGAAATATGGCATTTGGATAGCTAAATATCAGGCCAAAAACCAATGGATAATTGTTACATTAAGACGAATTCAGTGGGGCACGAAGACGCAAGTCTATATCTGTCTGCGAGCTCAATTGTCAAAGGAGACTTTCATTACGACACTGTGTCTCTTTATCGATATTTCGTATCCTGGGCATGCTTATGATTATTCCATACTTTACGAGAAGATGACGAAGATGGAGACAGAGGAGGAAATTAAAGACGAATACTCGAAATCTACAGAGTTTATGCTACGATTTTATAGAAGGACCTACCGAAGAACAATCTTAAATGTGTTGTGTGAAATGGTGATGGAATGGTGGAATGGCCCGAGGTGGATATTGGAGTTGACGAAGAGGAAACCGATCGAGAGGAGGAGCCCCTTCGTCGACCTCGGATACGTCCTGTTCCAAGAACTTCTCTGTCCCATTTATCAATATTGTACTGTACCAAACATTTAACTCTGTCGAGTGAAAATTATTTGAGCCAGTAAATATATCGGCCACGATCTCTAATTTCTTTATGGATTGACTTGAAGTGCCCCGTTGTATTGAAGGCGGCCGGTCGACGCCACTGTTTTGTGTTGGCTTACAGTTGTCGTGACTGCATACACCGTTTTTCCCTGTAGGATTGTGGTGGCCAAAAGATGTTCTGTAACTCGGGCGTGCGGCTCGACCCAGTTGATCCTGGCTGTTATTCTAGAACATGGAAAAATCGGCCTGGATCCGCTTCGAATAGATACTTATTCGATCGTGATCCGGGTATCCACGGAACCCCCGATGGCCTGTAAGCTTTTAGCCCGAAGCGCGAATGAAAAGCTTTGTGTATTCTTGAGAAACTGCGTTTTGCGCTCGCTTTCACGAGAGACTCGCGTTTACAATTTGTCTCATTCCTATCGATTTTACGATGAAGTACACCAACTTTATGGAGTTATCCGCGGAGATTAAAGTCGAAATTATTAGGAAGGTAAGAATACTCTGCTGTTGGGTTTCACAAAGCTTGCTCCATTGCCTCATTTTTATATAAGATCCCATTGTTTTTCAGTGCTATCCGATATCGTATGTTCGTCTTCGTCGGGCTTGTCGGGATCTCGATGAAATTTCTGAGCGGAATAGAAAATGGCTTGGTATTTATTGCTACCGAAAAGAGCCACATATATATTTAACTGATACGTTAGCCATTTCTCCTTTCAAAACAACTGTAAGTGCTTCCCAGCTGGGGGTTTTTTTTTGGTCAAGCTTTCCATTTTTTTTTCTTGTTAGTTAATTCTATTCCCAGTATTTTAGCAAGAAGATCTCAGTGGAGCCCATGTGGTCGTAAATTACGGTAAAAAAGAAGGAGATCATAATTTTTTGGTGCCAATGACCTTGGAGAATATTTCCAAAATCAGACAATCTCTTTCTGGATTCTACTTTTTTGAAATAAAATTGGTAAATAATAGGAAATCAATTATTCAAATTATTGCTTTTTTTCAGATGAATTCTGCCAGCTATGATGATACTGAGAAAAACAAGAAGTATAATGTAGCGCTAACTTATTTTCTTGAGATTACCGCCGACTTTAATATCAAATATGTGTCTGTCCAAAATCTGACGACATTACAAATTGAAATAGTGTTACGCACATGGAAGACGCAAGGAATACGCGCTACTACTACGAGGGACACAACCTCGAGTCATTTGAAACAAATCGCACAAATGGACACGGTAAAGGTAAGAACAATAAGGGGCAAACAATGGGAGGGCGGCCCCCACAGGATCTTATTATAAACTCATATTTCAGAAGATGACTTATGGCTATTATCACGCTTCCAATGCTCTCACTGATATCACCGACCAACTGATTCAAGAGATGGCACTTGGCAAGAAAACTGTGTATCTGTTCCTTGATCATTTACCAGATCAAATAGCCCTAAAGGCATATAACCATCTACACAAGGTTTGTTTCCTTCGTGTAGTCCGAACGGTTATGTCACGGGATTTAACTGCCTGTCGCACCTCCGCTGTGGGACCAGCCTTCTTTCGACATGGTCCCGCAACGGAGATGCGACAGGCCTCGACAGCTCGATAACGTGGTTATTGAGCCCTCACCTGTTACGCGCAAAATATTTCGATTTTCAGATATGGAAAGAAACGCGCTTTCCGAGTTATTTTTCTATTAGTATGGTCCATCATCACAGCTTCTTTTACCAATACCAAGGATACAGTGTCAGTCTGTGTATACATGTAATTGGCTTGAGGGATCTTCATCTCACGTTTAAAGGAAATCGTTCCACGGTAAGAATATCAAAATCTAACAACAGCATCACTAAAATTCAGAAACGTGACATTTGGATTGCTGAAATTAAGAATCAAAATGAATGGCAAATAGTCGAATTAAAAAGAACACTACGGGGTACGGTGACAAATGTCAACGCCTGTCTGCAGTCTTTCCCATCAAAGGAAGCACTTATTACGAAGCTTTACGATATTCTCAATGATGCCTATCCAGGGAACGCTTGCGATTATTCTGTACTTTTTGGACATTTGGAAAAATTGGAAACAATGGAAGAGATTAAAGACGAATACTCGAAAACGGCTGAGACTATGCTACGATTTTATACGAAGGTTTACCGAAGATCCATATTGAATGTGTTGTGTGAAATAGTGATGGAATGGTGGAATGGCCCGAGGTGGATATTGGAGTTGACGAAGAGGAAACCTATCGAGAGGAGGAGCCCCTTCGTCGACCTCGGATACGTCCTGTTCCAAGAACTTCTCTGTCCCATTTACCAATATTGTACCGTGCCCAACATTTAATTCTATTAGATTCACGAGGGATAAACACATTTACCGTAAGAATCTAGCTATCATCAGGATGTTAGTCTTTTATTGAGTTCACCGAAGCCTGGTCAATTGGTTAGTTTCTACCATAGAATACGGTGTTTAACTCCCGTTCTTTGACACAGTGGAGATCCTACCCGTTCAAATTCCACCAAGTCCTTGACAAGAATTAACCAAAAACCCGTAAACTTGGGAAAAGCGAGATTCTTGACAAATTTCCAGTCAAAAGACTAGTCATTTTTTGCAGCAGGAAGCCGTCTGGAGCGTTCGTTTTCGATGGCCCTACCGCTACTTCTTCTCCTTTTCGTCTTTCTAGGTATCTTTTACTGTTATTTTTTTGTTCTTGAAGCTAGTGACCGCCGCGCTATTTGGGAATAGACCTCTTCTTTGCAACGAGGCTGGGCCGGCTTTTCTTCTGGCATAGAAGGGCGGCATCCACCGTAGTCTACAGTAATCTATCGTAAAACTTCTGGTTGAAGAGCACCCCAGTTTGTGGCGCATTGAAATGGCCTGCATGAAAGATTGTAACGTTCCCTTGAATAGTAGTGCACCCTGAAAATAGCGCAAATGGTACGAGCGCCCATTTCACAAAGAAAACTCCAGAATGCGGTCTAATAGTAGACACCTAGAAGATATTCGCTAAAATACAACAATGATCTTTATTTTTCAGCTGTGATTGGTCTAATATCTTGTGGAGGAGACAGGAACACCACAAGACCTGCAGGTGATCCTGCAACGTCAGCGGGAACAGCAGCAGCACAGCAGAAACACCAGCCGAGGCCGGCTTCTGCGCCAGCTCCGAGGCCGTCTCCAGCCGCTGTGCCGCGGCCAGCTCCGAATGTACCAGGATCAAAAGATTCAAAGACTTCGCTAGGCTCAAAGAAGCCAACGGGTTCAAAGCAGCCGCTTGGTTCAAAAACGCCAATAAGTCCGGCAGTTCGGCAGGCGCCTCCTGTTCTTCCACGGCCTCCAATTCGTCCACAACCACCGAAGCCGATTCAGAAGCCGAAGCCGCCGCCGCCAAAGCCGGTTGCTGCCCCGCCTGCCGAGGTTGAAGGCGACTACGAGCCGGTCAACTACAATCCAAACAACGTACCCGATGCCCCCCGACATTAAAAGAAGGCATTCGCATACAAAAATTAATAAAGCAGTGGCATCTTGAATACTCGCTTTATTGTTATTATGCCCTTCCCGGGAAGTTCGATTTCCTGAATCAGGATTTTAAAATGGACGACCCGGGTTTCGAAACTCGTTTCTCCAGACAACGGGTTCCTTTTTACACAGTCGGTTCTCTTCTCAAAATGGCCAAGGATACTGTAATTCTTTTGTAAATACCGTAATCCTCCAAATAATCTACTGTTTTCATTTTCTAGAGCGACTTTCGCTGGGAGGCTGTCGTCTTCAATGATTCTTCTTTTCATCTGTAGCTGTTTTGGTCAGTTTCTTCTCCTTTGCCCCCAATAAAATAGCCATTTTCAGCGCTAATTACCGTAATCTTGTGTGATAAGAAGAAGAAGACGTCGACGGTGGAGTCGCCGGTGACCCCAACGCCAGTGTCATCTCTGTCACAAGAGCCGGAGCCGACACCGTCACGGCTGCCGCCGATACTGCTACAGCAGCAGCAATCAGCTCCCACGCCAATTGACTCGATTCGACTGAAAAAGAATAGAGACAGTACGCTGACTATGGGCGGGATGACTGCCGACAGCGCCTGCAACACTCTGGCCATGTCGCCGTGCAACCACCCGACCAAGATGACGGTAGCCGACTGTGAGAAGTGTCGACTCCACGAGTTGTCTGAGCGGAGGAGACGAGAAGAGAAGCAGAGGAAACGGGAAGAAAAGAAGAAACGGAAAGGGAAAAAGAAAAAAAAGAAACAGGAGAAAATGAAGAAGGACATAGTGGAGGAGGAGGAAAAAGCCAAACAGGACGGCAAGGAAAAGGCGGAAGAGAAGCAGAGCCCGGATAGAAAGACAGCCAACGACGAGGGAATGAAGACGGCGGCACCTCTGCCCGTCTCGACCGACGGTTCCAAAAGGAAACTTCCGGATTATAGCAAGAGTCGGGAGGGTTTCAAGGCCTCCAGGAAGGACTTTAAAGCAGCCCTGTTGGAGTTTAATAAAATGAGGGATGATCTGGTAATGCCCGAAACTGGGGAGAAGAAGACGACGGAACAGACGGAACAGACGGAACAGATGGAGAGGACAGAAGAGCCCAAGAAAGAAGAGGAGAAGAAATGTGAAGGAATTGATGGAATAGAACCGGAACAGCAGAAGAAGACGACCCAGAGCGTGACGGAGGATGTAATGGTGTTGGTGAAGACAAAGTCGGTGGATCAGACGGGCGGCATCTCGGAAGGTTGCATTTGAAAAGACGGACGAGTAATTTCAAGACAGCCAAAAATAGCGAAACTTCATAAGGTTGATTGAAATTTCTTTCCATCTTCATGAAATAAACAAAATCTTCTAATTCTCTGATTTTTATTCTATTTTTCCAGGTTTCTTCGAATTTTGACCTATTTCTCTATTTTCACATCTTGTTTTAAAGTTTTACAGGTTTCAGAACATTGAATACTGGCTTTAAAGTGGTCTAAATGGTGTGAAAGCCCGTATTTCTTGGCTAAAATAAGTTTTACGCCCATTTCTTCAATATTGGAGCCGTTTTCTCCGTTGTTATCAATATTCAGGCCATTTCCTATATTTTTCAGCCGTTAGATTCTCGGAAACTGTATTTGAAATGTGTATATCGAAGGAAATTTTATTCAGTACCGTTTGCATCTACAGTAACCTGATCCGGATGCCGCAAAACGACGGAGACGTCATTTATAGCCGCCATCAGGCTGGAAACAGCTTCTTCTAATTTTTGCTTCCTTTCTTTATCCTTTCTCTAGAAATTCTATTATTTCTCCCATTTTGAAGACAAACCTTCTGTCTATTCTTCTTATTTTTCTTCTGTTTTCCTTCCCTCAACTCGTCCAGCCGAGCCTTGGCGTCGTTATGATGATGGGCGGCTTCTTCCAGGCTCCCAGGTGCTTCGCTTCGTTGTAACTGATGAGTTTTTCGCTCTTGGAGGAGATCTCTCTGCTTTTCCAGCTGGGAACGGCTTTCTGGATCTCTAGAAGGGAGGAATAGAAGAGGAAAGAAACAAAATTTTACAAGAAAGGCGAGGGATCCCTTACCTGTCTCCACAAAACCTCAATCCCTCTGCATTCGCTTCAATTGCCAGATCAATTTGATTCCTGAAAACTTGCATATCCGCTAGATGTTTCCATTGTTCTACTGTCTTCTTGAATTCCGGATAAGGTCTGAATTTCTTTCCCGCCTCCACTTTCTTGACTCTACTCACATTTCAGGTTTTATAGGCTGCGTTTCTGGAGCTTTAACCATTCTTGAAACTATTCTATAATGGAATTTATCTCCAGAGGAAAGGATAAAGATAAAAGAATGGAAGCCGAACAAAATAAAGAGAAGAAGTCAGCTGTTTTGAGACGAAGAGGCCCCACGAGGACGGGCAGAGAGACAGGGGTCAGATCAATGGATTACGACCCCCGGCTGGCGATCTTGTGGCAAGCAGACGGCCCCGGGCCGGGAACTCGTGAGCAACGCATCAGCTGGTCACTTATTGTTATTACTTTCTTTGTGTTGTTTTTGACTTTTCGCCGACTTTTCAAGCCGAAGAATTGAGAAAGAGTTTAGCACTGAACAAGGAGCTAGACCGGTTTATTTCTTCCGTTTTTCTTCATTTTTTTAAGTACAACCTGTTTTGAGATTCAAATAATACCCGAATTTGAGGTCATCCGTATGAAAAACCTCGGCAAAAGCGAGACAATAACAATAATCAGCTGGCAGAACCAGAAGGTCGAATCCTCCGAGGAGCCGAGGGCTACATGAGTCGGGGTGTCCGGCACCATCCCGGTGATACTGATCCAGCTGACAATAAAGAAATAGGCAAAATGGGCGAGGAAAAAGAAAGCAAAGATAAAAATCAGGAAAGTTGACCAGCAGCGCACTTCCAGAGCCAAGTGAAGACAGTTCACCAGCATCATTCCTGTGGCTACATAGTAGCCGAAGGTCCAGACACCGCAATCGGAATCCAAGAGGGTCTGGAATGATAGTTTTTCTACTTAAAATGGAGGGGAAAATAGGGCACCGTGGCTCAGAAAGGCACCAGAATTACGGAAGAAATCCCCGTTCTGCGGGCAGAAATCACATTTTATGGGAATAATCCGTCGTTCTATGCACAGAATCTAACATTCTCCTGGGAAATAAGCCTTTCTGGACAAGGAAGAACCCATTTGCCAGGCAGAGAACCCAGTTTATGGAGCAAAACATACTATTTATAGTGGGAGGACCCATTCATTCTAATAAAAACACCGGTTAGAGAAAATATTCCCAATTATATGGATCAAATTCTATATTGACGGACGGAATCCTCCATTCTACGATTAGAAATTCCGTTCTAGAGACAGTAGAGACCCAATTTAACGGGCAAATTCTCCCATATGGTCAGAAATTACCAGGAAAGGGGATCTACAGGCTGCCCAAAAAATTAGAAAAGTAGCGAACTTACCCAATGAGCAAAGAAATAAATAACAGCTGCCTGCCATATTCCGTCGATGACATTCATAAAGAAGAGATTATTGGTGTAGAGTGTTCCACGGATTCCGACTTGATATTTCCCAGGATCCCTGAGGAGTTCTTCTTTTGAATAGGCCTGGTCGAAGACGCCGACGAGGATCGGCTGGACAGCTGTGAAAATAATAGGATAGAGGACAGAATAAGTCGGGTCGATGGTAAAATTCCCAGAATATGAGTCGAAAAATTGATAGAAGAATAAAACAAAGACGCTGTTCTGAAAGATCTCTCGTTTTTGGTTCATTTAAACAGAAAATTACCGTATTTTTGTACAGAAAGTAAAGAAAACTGAGAGCCAGGCGGTCATAGCACCAGTGACCGTGGACCAGGAGCAATTTCCGAAGGAATCGGAAGCGGGAAATCGCGTAGTCACACGCCATGACGGCTTGCATTCCCTCCTTGCCCTTGATTCCAATTCCAACATGGGCCGCTTGGATCATTGGAACATCGTTAGCTCCGTCACCGATGGCAAGGACTTTTCCCTGAAAATAAACAAGTTCAGCATCTGACTGATATTTTATCTCGGTTACAGTACCCCTCCCCATATATGGGCAAAACGCCCAATTTCGGGCGCCCCCGTTTTTGGCGTAGAGGGAGTGTCGGGTGTTTGTGTCCCTATCTCGGTCATTTCTTGGTCGATTTCAAAAATTTAAAGTCATGGTTGGAGAGCACGTCAAGACGATTCTAATGAACCAAGTCAGATCTGAACCGCCCCGACAAAACATTCTGTAGCCCCATAAACATTGACTGCTCCTGGGCGTTTGCCGGGCAGGCAAATTTCACTTCAGCTGAGCCTTGGGGGGATAGTTAAAGATCCACGGGCTTCAATTTCATGTAGCTTATCCCCCAAGATCCCCAAATTGTTCAGGGGAAGTCAAAATCCAAAAGAATTGGTTCACATACCTTCAAATGGATCTGAACCGCCTTGACAATGCTGGCCTTCTCTGACGGGGTCATCCGGTAGCACAGAACACTGCTGGACCTAAACATCTCCATTTTCATCGCCTTCCCCTTATTTACTAACTTTTCCAGTATCCTCAAAATGACTTCATTCCCATCTTGGACCAATTTCACGGCCTCTGGAGCAAGAACCAGGCTGTAGTCTTTCGCCTCGGAGTCCATAATATCTTCCAGGGTGTTGATCCTCAAAATGGGAGTGTATTCGCTGAAGAGACCACAAGATCTGGCGATATTCTCCGCCGTCTCGAGCTTGTCTCCAGTCAGAACCCAAACCTGCATCCCGGCGTCTCGCATGGAGACTATTGTTGTCTCTACACCGTTCTAAAAGCCATATTTAGACAGGAAATAAAGGACGGGATCACCTGGAGACGGTCTTCTACCCCTGTTACTCCGAGTAGAGTCAAATTCCGCTCATATTCATCCGCCAGCTGGGAGAGAAGGTTTTCTCGTTCTGTTGTCGTGTCCATTTGTACCTGACTGAAATAAACACCTGTTCATGATTTTAGTAGAATTTAAATATGAAACTACAGTAATCCTAGAGCAAAATATCGTACTTTCCTGACCTTAGCACGTCTCTTTCGCAATAGCGGGCGGCAAACGCGCGGCAGATTCTCTTTTTCCAATTTTACCTCATTTTCCACCATTCTCCTTGGATTATTTATAAGTAAAATATTTTAAAAAAAATCTAGACAAAATATAGCATATAGAAAGGGAGAATACGGTATCTCCATAGCAAATAACCGAGAAATGACTAATACTCACTGGTAGCTTTGCTGGAGGTTGTTGAACTCTTGAACGGATACTTTTCTCATTCCGAAGACTAAAGTCCTCAATCCTCTACAGGAATACTTGTGTATATGGTCTTCCAAGACGCGAATATGATCCCTTGAGCCGTCGACAATCCGTCGAATCATCGTCACATCGGCTCCTTTTGTGTACATTGTCATATTCCGCCCGGTCTGGACAATTACACTCATTCTTTTTCGCTGGGAATCGAAGGGAAGGATCAATTTTACTGGGATCCTGAAAAGAAAAAAGAAAATAGAGAAAAGGGAGGGAAATTTACTTTTTCTTGTTCCCATCCGGCCGGCAAATGGTCACGTGCGTTCCAGTCCGATCCACCAGTCGGAAATCGTAGAGCTCTGCTCCTAAAACACAAAAATCTCATCAGGAATCGGAATTTTTATTTTGTGACAGTCATTTTTATCCTTTTCTGTCCCTCCCAGTCCTTAAAAAAACGGAAACTACAGCCCGATTTCCCCTTTCTTCTTTATCTTTATGAAGAGAGGGGAACAAACACAGATGCTGCTCATAAACCTGCGGCCAAAGGGTAGACGTCACAAAACGTGGACATAAATTTTGGGGCTACGTGCAAGTTGGGCACGTTTCCTCGACTTTGGAAAGATTTCGAAAGAAGGAGTGTTCCATTTTTGGACTCGGTGGTGAGTAAGTGCCATGAGTCAGGAGAAAAGGGCAAACTAAAGTGAAGCGGCATTTGCTAATAAAGAAAGAAATTACGGTATAAAGCCATTTGAAGCCGGCAAAATTACCGTACACCCAATCTAGAAGGCCAAATTATCGTACATCCCTGGTCGAGCGCCTTTTTTATGCTGCATAGACCATGAAATCCCGGAGGGTTTCCCAAAGCGAAATTTATGGTATTTTATAAACTATTCCATTCAATGTAAAAGAAAGGCTCCGTCCTCGATAGTTCAATCCGCTGCACCCGTAAAGTCTCGGCAGGACAAAGGTATAAAGGCTCCACCGTTTTGTAACTGTTTGGAATAAAGATAATTTTCCTGCCGAGACTTTACGGGTGCAGGGGAGAGGACTATCGAGGCTGAACACTGTCGCTTTCCCACCTTGAATAAGCGCCAATTCGTCTGGTGATTCAGCTTCATATGGGCAAAAATCTTCTGGAAACTCGAATGTCTTGAAACTATCCATTGAATCGGGCGACCACCTGGAAAACCACCTTTTTACCCAAATATTATAAAATAGCTTACATGGATTGAATTGGAACGACGATCGGCTTGACGACGTTCTTTTTGACAGCTTTGAAGAAGGACGACGAAACGCGGGAAACCATCGTACTGACGGGATTTGAATCCGATGTCGAGATTTCGTCCTTGGTAATGACCGAGCCGACGACTGTTTCGACTGTTGTTTCATCATCCGAATCGGAAGAATCTATTCGCAATTCGAGTCTTCTATAAATTTGATGGATATAGAGAATAATAGGAGAACAACTTACGCAGTAGGTCGGGGTCGACTCTTCATTTCCTGTTGTTTTTGAAGGAAATTAGCCAGGGTCACGTCGTAGAAGCACGTATTGCCGATGGTATAGATCCCGTCTTGGTAGTGACCGACCTGAAAATCTCAAGATAAAGTGAAATTTCCGTTTGAGATTGGCGCGCGCTTACGTTCTTGGGGCAAATTTGAACAGTTGGGCCAGTACTACCTTCACTTTCTATAGTTTTTTGCCGTTATTTTTAAATTCTTTTAGTTACAAACATCTAATATAGCCGTTGTTAATCAGAAAAAGTAAAAACGTAAAATGCGTCTACAGTAACATGGGGGGCCGGGATCTTTTTAAACGTTTTTCCTAACGTAGCTTACCTCAATAGCATCCTTATGCGGTGTTTTGTTGACGACCACAGAATTATTGACCAGAATATTCATGAAGAAGTGTTTCAATCTGCTGTCGCTTTGCCATTTTTGATGGACTCGAAGTTTTAGGGACGGCGACATGACCGGATTCACCGGGTCCAAATTATCCTGGAAAAAGGGTACAAAAATAAAGAAAAGAGTGCTTACTGGATCGAATTCTCCTCCATAATCAGTCTCATCGATGGCACAATTTCGAAAAATCATCTTATTCTCCGTTAGGGTACCCGTCTTGTCGCTGAGGACATGAGTAATCTGGCCGAGTTCTTCCGGAATGTTGAGAGAGCGACAATTTATACCAAAATCCTAAATAAACAAAAATATAAAGTAAGAATGGAGCAGGTTTACGTTTTCCGCGTCATAAAGCTCTTGATCCTGTTGGATGAAATAGATCTGTCCTAACTTTATCAGCTCAACGGTGATGTAGAGGGAAATCGGCACCAGGACCTGAAATAAAAGGTTCTTTCAGTTCAAGAGGTCTTGCAGCGAATGCCTCCTTGAAGTTAACATATACTCGCTGCAAGACCCTTTGACATCTAAAATACGAAAAAAAACAGGGACGGCTACCTGATAACAGATGATAAAGAAGCCGACGGCTAGAACTCCCCAAACGGGAGGTGACTGTATATTTTCTGGGATGTAGGGAGCATCCGGATGGCCGTCGGTCCAATGTTTTGCCAGGGTGACACCACTGAGGATGGCATGGATGATAACCATCAGGAAGAGCATAATGACACAGAAGACAATGAAGCGGTTTGTCAATTTTTCAATGTCTGACATCTTGTGAGGCGCCCGGCCGTTGTTCATCATCACCTGCAAACGGTACTCCTCATTTTTCTTCATCTAGTGCTGTATAGTTCTTTTCCCAAACAAACAAGGTTACGGTAACGGGTCGCAAAATGTTCCGCGTGGGACCCTTTGACGAAAAGTGATCGAAATTTTCGATTGCTCTCAATTTTCCTTCTCCGTTCGCTCAAAGCGTCCCGATAAGTATAGTAACCTTATTTTTTTTTTGTAAAGGATTATATTAATTGCTCCGTAATGTAATTTTAAAGTAATGGAGAGCAAATATTAAAGGTTAAAAGAAGAAAATAGGCAAAAAAATTGGGAAACCCCCCACCTAACAAGAAAAACTTCGCGTACCTTCGTATCGTGCCCGGCATACATGACAACTCCTTCAACAAAAGTAGTATTTTTTAATTTGGATCCTCTGAGGAGCATATTCTCTTTGGTAATGGGCTCCTTCATCCCTAAAGATCCATATTTGTTGCCAGAAGAAGAGGAAAGATGACCAGGTTCGTATTCGATGCTGGCCCTCACGGTATAGATAGCTTTGTCCGGTTTCTCGCAAGACAACGAGCCGGTAAAATCATTCGGAGAGAAACCGGAATCTTCCTAAAATTCGAGAGAAAATAATATTGTAAGAAGTAGAATAAATACCCCGGAGAAGTGAAGAAACCTATGGGGGACGTGGCGCTGCTTCAGGGAGGTCTCCCCGTCCAAATTGGCGGTTTCCACGAAGCAGGTTCCTTCTTCGTTGGAGGACCTGAATTCTCTAGGCCTCCTGGCAAAAAATCCACCTACCGTATGAAAAGCAGATCAGCCGGGATGTCCTGATCGTTTGAAACGTGTACAATATCCCCCACTAGGATGTATTTCCATTGCATTTTCCGAAATCGTTGCATACTTCTGGAAAAGTAGTCGTTTTCTTTGTTTTTACTCTCAAAACATACTTATCCCAGACGTGACAAAACCTTGAATTGATCTCGTTGTCAAATTTCCATCGTCGGTAGTCCTCGTAGCCATCTTTGAGCATCGTCGTGCCGATGACAAATGAGGGGGGAATAAGAGCCAGCCATTTGCTGTAGACATTCAGGACAGGGCAAAAATTTAAAGCTGAAAAGGAACAGCATTAAACAGTTAAAAAATGTTTGGATGAGGTAAATTACCGTATACCCTGTACTTTTCGCTCGGGGCGTCTAATCCCCGTTTTTCCGTCTGGAGAAGCTTTTTTCGGGGGGATTACGGCACCTTTGAAGGTCCTAATGTATTTTTCTCCATCTCATCTCATTTTGCCTCTCTTTTTTCAAGATTTTCTCCCAATTTTGGTTTAAAAATTGTTAAAATAGACAGAAATGTTGCCCAACCTTGACACAGAATGCCCGCCGCTCCCCCTCCGCCCTTCTCTCTTATCATAAAGTCACAGACACACAAAGCATGTGGTTCGAACTGTGTTTGTCGCACTCTCATAATCACCAGAGCATACACGATGAGGGGAATGCTCCAGCTTGACTCCTGAGATTATGATAAGGATTTGGAGAATTATTCGGGGGAAGAAATTGAACAGAGGAAGTGAGCATTTTTACCGGAATGGAGGAAAATTTGGATAGCTGGCGGAGAGGAGCGTAACCCTCTTTTGCTACCATTAGCTGAGTTTTTAACGTTTCTTCTACCAAAAATTAGCTGCGTAGCCCGTAGAATACTCAGTATAGACGCTATTTTCAATTGCATAGGCTCTATTCCCTCTTTCCCACCATTTCCAGCCCGCTACCAGTCTAACGCGTGGGTAGTTCGCCATCATCTCTTCTCCTCTGCCATTTTTCTTTGTTTTCCGCATTTCTATCTCATTTTGTCTCGCGGTTTTTAACGGCGTCAAAATAACTGACTGCGTGTCTATATCAACACGACGCCTATAGGTGGTGGCCCCGGGAACCAGTAAAAACAACCGGTGAGTCTTCTTCTTCTCTTGACCTAAACTTGGCCCCAAATGATCTCTATCACATGGGGGAAAACCGAGAGAGGAAAAGGAAAAAAAATAATAATGGATGGGGAAAGATGGGCAAAAAAATGACGTGTGAAATATGAAGGGAAGGGAAAATATTGTTTGGAATGGCAGTTCTTTGGCGGGGGTGATTCAACCGCCCGGAACTGTTAATTTCCCCCTTCCGCTGAAATCCAAAAAAACGGCTGCTATACAAGGACAAAAACACCATTTTTTCGCCTCGAAACCCCCCGAAAAATGTTTGTATTTTGTGCCGAGAACAACCCGACCGGCGATTTGTGTCTGCCCCTTGTGCTTTGCCGTGGTTCAACAGTAGAGAGACTCTCTTTCCCGGGTACACTCGCAGTCAAACGAAGTTTGCACCACAAATAGTCGCATTCATCTCTGTTCTTTTCACCCGGTTTTGCAAGATTTTTTACTAGGAAAAAATGGTAGAAGGACTCACCAGCAATAAATAGAAAATATAAATTAGCATATCTAGTTTTCAACTGGTGCCATATGTTCGCAGGAATGAAGGTCAATATACTGAAAAAGGAGGAATAAAATATTGGACCGGATAAAGTTGGTTAAAATCGACTTTTTAAAATAAAAATGAGCCTAGAAATTAAATAGGCTGTTTTCTACAGTAAGACAAGAGTAATTTTGGGTTTTCCAGCGGTTTTATATAGTGAATACGGCGGGAAAGTTGAGTTTAGGCGCCAAAGAGCAAAAATAACCCGGCGCGGCGATAATTCTTCAATAAATCGCCCATTTATTCAATGTTTGGCATTTTTATAAATTCTGCGATATATTTACTGTAAAACAAGGAAAATGCAATGCCCTGTTGGTTAAATTATGAAAAATTACCTATATTTCGTCGTAGAAATAGAATTATTAGGGAAAAATTTATAATTAGGTAGTTCCTGATATTTCTCCTCTTCTACCAGATGATTTGGTAGGATTACTCGTGATCTAAAAAATATAATCTACCTAAAAATTAATAATAAAATTACTTGGCAACGCGATGTCTCGTTCGAAAAGATTCAAACGGGTTCGGGACGGTTAGAGTCGTTTCGGGTACCCATGTCGAGGAATTTCGTCTATGGATCCGTGACCCCGGATCCGAGGTCACCATTTAATAAAATAGAATATAGGAATAAATAGAAGAATCGAATTGTCGATTAGAGAGCGGAACCAGCGAAGAAAGGAATAGAAGAGCCCCCCTCTCTCTGCCTGCCTACAGCTGATAAGAAGCGTCACCACCCCGACTGTCAATAGTGGGGCCTGTATCTGTGACGTCTATCTTTTCCAGGAGGAGGTTGACCGGCAGCGGTAGGGGAGAGGCGGGAGGCCGAGCTGGAGGTGAAACTGTTGTTGTCTATTTGCCGAGAAACGATGAAGGGTGTGAACTCCAGCCGGGTGCATGTTTACCCGATAAAAGTCTCTCTCTTTCTTCATCTCCCGCTCTTTTCGCGCCGTCTCTTTCTCCCCCAGGTTGGGGAAAAGGGAAACAAGCAGAAAACACAGCATAATAAACAACAAAGTCAATGGGGCGAAAACCGTGGTCATGCGCCGACGGCGCGACCAATATGATGAAGACATCAAGAACGCAGGAAAGACTCTCTACAGACGATAAGTCTAGGCTCGGGGCAAGCTATGCGCCCCGCACAACTTGTCCATGCATCGGGGCTTTCGGTTCCTTTGATCTCAGTGCCTAAAATGATACTGTAGGAATATTATCTACAGGTGAAGCAGTCCTCCTTTTGTCTCTCTCTCTCTCTCTCTTTCTTTTCACCCTTTAAAGAGCTTTACATCTTGCGTTTAGAACGATGGTTTTTATGCGGGCAGTTCCGGTCTCAAAATTGTCCAGTCCGGTGTAAAATTAATCCACAAACACCCGAAATATGTTTATTTTTAGCCAATTTTTGTTCAAAATGCGGCTGTTCCTGGTCCTTATATCAATATTTTTTTTACATAGGTCTCTGTATTTTTAATTATTTTTTTCAGATAGCATTCGCTTTTGTGACAATCCCAGCCTGATGGAGATACGCTTCCCACTATTGACTAATATACGAACCGAAGATAATGGAGAATTCACTTTTGAAAATAATCCCAAACTGGAAAAATTGGAATTTCCCCAAACTTGGACGATGAATTGGGGTTAGTTTCCCGGGAGCAGGCCACAAAACGTCTTCTGGGCCCTTCCCCTCGTTATTTCCATAATTCAACACATTTCAGGTCCCCACCACTATGAAAATAATTCTGCTCTAAAATCAATTAAATTTCCCCCATTGAGCTCTTGCCTCTTTCAAAATTTCTGTTCTGGGAAATCCAGCATTGGAAATTATAGAAAAATTACAGTGGAAACGCCAATTTTTGACTTTAGTGTGAAATATATATGTGGGTTTAGATGGTAGCAGTTGAAAGATTCATATTTTAGGAAGAATAGAAGACAATGAGTCACTGGAAGAGGTGAGGTTTCAACGGGAAGGGCAACAGAAAGCACGATGGGAGATACACAACGGTAATAGAGGCAAAATGCGAAAGCAAATGTTTTAGCGATGCGCATTGTGAATAATAGGAAGTTGCTCAGTGTGCCGCAATCGTTTCGTTTTGGAAATATTATGATGCGGATCCGGGGAAATCCCCAGTTGAGCGGGGAAGTCTTGGCCGCACTGAGGGCGGCTTCAAATGAGAGCAGCAGCGAGATTCAAGAAATTGGGGGTGGGTTGGAGGAGAAGGAAGAGTAAATTATCTATTTTAGAGTGTATGTTCAAGGAGCCGGTGAGAAGTCTGCCCCTGTTGGATATTTGTGCCTACGTCTACGGTAGCTTGGCCCTGGCCCCCTCGGTGGAGGGATCGACCTCCGTCCGACTGGACCGAGTCTAGGAAGACGTCTTCACGAGTGAGGTGCCCGTTGAAAGACTCGAATTTCTATTGAACACGGATATTTACGGGAAATTTGGTGGGAATTCATTTTTAACAGGAGAAAATAGAATTTTAGAGAGTTCGCTGTGTGATTTTGACTTTTCCGGGTTCCGAGCGGGAATGAAAGGAGCCAAAAGGGGCTGTAGGACAGAAGGGACGACGGAAATGAGTACGGTAGCAACTACTGGAAGGGAAGAGGAATGGACGACAGCTGGAGAAGGGGAGAGGACGACGACGGAGGAGGGGACGACCGGGAGAACGAGTACGAGGAGGAGTACTGTAACTAGGACGAGTGGAGGGACTCGGGAGACTACAGAAAGGACAGAAGGGGCGGAAGGAAGTGTCTTGAAAGAGGAAGGGACAACTGGAGGGCAGCCTATGTTCAGTCAAAGCCAAGGGAGTGGAAGAAGGACGACGCCAACAGCAGCCACAGCCGAGAGCGGCTCCTTCCCTTATCGGTACGTCTTTCTTCTTTTTTCAACAAGAATAACCCCTCCCAGGCCCGTAATTATTGTATCTGCCGTCCTTTTGGTGTTCCTTATCCCATTGGCTACGGTATTATGGGCCAGGAAGGCCAAAAACAAGAAAGCGAGTAAATTGAAACAAGAATTGAGCAGCGAATCGACCCGGGACATCACTAGCAGCAGAAAGTCAACGTCCAGTCAGAGCAGACGATGAAATTGATGGAAATCCGAGAAATAGTACTGTCAGAGAGTTGTTTTACGCGAATAAAATTAAAAGGAACGGTGTTTTTCTATAGTTTCATGAGATATAATGTTCCCGAGAATGAGAGAGCTGACTCACTGTTGATGTCCGGGCCAAAAGTGACAGATAACAGTAGCAATGAAAGCCTCCTAGTAGGCTAGCAGGGGGAAGGCAGAATGTTTTTAATGTTTTGACGGTCTCCTTCGGTGGCGACAATGTTTTCGTTGCAGGCGTCAGAAAGTGGGGAGGGGAAAAGGTGACCAGGTGGCATTTTTGTGAACTTTATTCTGCTCCTTTTCTGGCATTTGACTGTGCCCTTCTCCAAGTTTCCCCTGGAGGCATAGTAACCGATGGAAACGGACTAAACTACTGATAGGCTGTTCTGAGCAGTTTCAGAGCATCTGGTGGGATCCGGAGTTGAAACCGACGATAAAAGCCGTCCTTGACCGCCTGGAGAGCTCCAAAGGTGGGGAGAGATTCCCGCGGCTTTTATTGTCGCTTGACACCACATTTATTGTTTGTCAGTTTGATTAAAACAATACTATTTACTTTACTAAAAGATACAATAAAAAGCAAGAAATGGAGCCTAAAATAGACAGATTGAGGCTAGATTTTGGATCTTTTGGATCTGAGTTGTCGCCTTTCCCGCCCGTGCTGCAGGTCTTCTCAGCATGGAGAGTGAAATTCATCTCGGATCCCATTGTCGCCTTGAACGTGGCACAAATATACGGAGGTGAGTTTCTCGTATCAATATAGTGCTGGGCTAATTTTCCCATTGTTTGCTGATAAACGTCCTGAGTTGAAACGCTCTCGATTATTATCATATCGTCCGGGACCATTCCAGTGGCATTAATTAGAACCCGTCCCATGCAGGAAGAATAGGTGAACTGGAAAGATTTTAGCTTGAAATGGAAAAAGAACATAAGCGAAAACTTACATTGAAAACCATAGCCGTCTGGGCTGGGAGTACTGTAGGACCATAGCTGAAGGGAGCCCCAAGCGCGTAGGTGATATTCGTCGTAACTGAAAGATATTTTTATTACAAGAGGATAAAAAGACGTAGAATTTTTCGCTGATCACAGATCACCTTTCAATTTTTGAGTAAAACTACCGAAATGGAGAGAAAAGTGCGTCCAAAGTTCAAATACCGCGCCGAGAAGGAATTTGCGGTACGAGCTACGGTAATCTCCGTTATTGGGCAGTTTTCTTCCAGACAGTCTCAGCTACGAGCAATACTTGCTCTCAAGATTGGTCACCTTTTTGGCTGATCATAAAACCCCCATAAAAATCTCAAAAAGCGCTCTATTTCAGCAAACAAAGGCGTTATCGTTTAAAGTTTGGCCTTTCCAGTCTTGAGTCAATGTCTAACAAGAGTTTTTCGATCTTTTGATCAAGGATTGGATGATTTTATAGAATAAAAACTTCCAAGGTGCAATATAGTCTATTTCCAAAAAGTGCGTTACCGTACTTCGGGCCCTTTTGTGAAATGGCGAAGAAAACTCGAGCAAAATCGAAAATCCCGACCAATTTTGTTCAAAAGGTCCCACTGGGAACGGTTGACGACCCGGTACAGTAATCCCATTTTTCGGAAAAGAATTCAAAACTATACGAAAGTTTGTCATACAGGTTTCTTCAAAATTTATAGCTAAAAATCAGTTAGTTTTGGTGTTTGTGGTCACTACTGTAGCTTTGGTGAGTTTCTCGGAGCTCATATTTGTAGATAAATTCTTCCTCATAGATAAATTTGCTTCGGAGACCAAACAACGCTTCGCAACAACCTTTTGTATGGAAAAATGAGGTCGCGCCTGTACCGTGAAACCCCCCAGGATTGGAAACCGACTATAAGTTTATTCCCGGGCCGTGAAATCTCCCTGACTTACCAAGATCAGCCGCAGCTACAGAGGAGATCAGAAAACTGAGTAGAATTAGCATTTTCCGGAGAAGAACTGGGCTACTTTTCGGCGAGGAGAAAGTGCAGACTCTGGAGCTTTTATCAGCATTATATAGGATTGAGCCATTGATATTCCCGACAATGGGGGCGATGAATGGCCATGACGTTTTGAAGTGATTCACTAGCCCGGCGGGGTAAACTGTCTGTCTCTCGCCCGTTTCCTCTCGAGTTGGCAGGTTTATGATCACTATTAGACCTTTAAAAAATGGCTGAATCACTGTCTGCCAGTGCAAAGTGTTTCCGTTGCTTGGATGGTCCGCGTAAACATTCGGGTTATCAGCCGAGCCGGGCATTTTTATGAATGTCGGCTGCTCAGGTCTTTTTATCGGCAAAACTGTTCCAAACTTCGATCGTGATCCTTTCCTTTCCGTTTTTCTCTTTCTTTTGTTTTTAAATCTGGAACCGTGCTTTTGTAGCAATGACAACGGAGCAACTGCTCTCTGCTCAAGCGGAGTTGAAGGATCTCCTGCCACAGTTGGAAAAGTACAAATATGTGAGTCATTCGACCGTTTTTGAACCGGAAATGGGCGGGTAGAGTCTAGTGTTCGAATGGATTGATCAAAAGGATGGTTAACTCAACAAAATCGCGTATTTGTAGGTTCGGTACACGATAGTCCGCTCCCCTGCACCCGTAAAGTCTCGGCAAGAGGATCATCTTTATTTGAAACTGCTATAAAACTGTGTCGACTTTATAGCTACGGCTTGCCTAGACTTTACGGGTGCACGGAACGGATTACCATGCACCGGGCATTTACAAAGATCAGCCATGTCGAGGACTCATGTGTACCCCGTTGCCCCTTTTTCCCGCCAGACCATCTTTGAAATTCGGCCACTGATAACAGAAAAGACGACTTATCAGGGTCTATAAGGTGTTGATCTCCCAGTAGCCTCTAGGATTTAAAAAAAAGGGCGGATTATGGGAATTCCTGAGAGCTGCAAGGTCATGGCACTATCGGGGGCCCTCAAGTGACGCCTTCTGGGTCCATTACTCCTATTCCCATGGCTTTTCTCACGGAGTGGGGTTAATAAAATGCTTATTAAAAGAAATACGGGGGTTTATTGTACTGTATCTTTTTCAGCGTTTCCCCAGGATGATTACCAATATCCTGAGTGAAGTAGAAAATGTCCAGAATGTAGTCGAACTGGTTGACGAAACCGTTGGAATAAAGTATGCCAATGTAGAGAAGATTATCATGGTTATTCGAGTATTTCTGGAAGAACAGAACGAAAAATAAAGAATTTATATTATTCGCACTCATTCCGTCGACTGCGATGTAAAGAATAGTCGGCTTGGAAATGCCAGCCTGGTATTTTCAGTTCCCCATTGCGCGGGAATTCTTCACTACTCTAGTTTTCTTTCCTTTTTACTGTTTTCCATTAGACTAGAGCAAAACGGCTGCGAGCGTCTTTCTCTCCCTCCGTCGACCTATGATAAAGTCCCTTGATTCAGCCGAGCACAGCCCTGTTACTCATATTGTTGAGTGGCAAGTGGTCGGCTATTGTCTTTCAAATTCCCCTATCGATTTTTTTACTGTCGTCTCCCCGCTTTTGTCTCATTAAATTAACCAACAAGAATCTTCGATTCGTCGTTTCTTTCCAAAATGGAGTGCTTCGTCTGCTATCGAGAATACCGTAAGTATCTTTCCCCGAAGGAGATTTCATTGAACTGTCAGGGAACTCTAGAACTAGGGTCCCAAGACGATCAGTGTCCATCTGGTCCTGTAGAGATTCCCGGCAGTCTTTTGGAATTGTTTTAGAATTGAAAGACGGCCTATTTCAGGCCTTTCCCCGACTGGTGACGTCGTCTATCCAAAAGTCGGCACCTGTGGTCATTCCATTTGCAATGAATGCTGTGATAAGCTCCATCTCCATTCAAGTAATCCAAAATGCCCATATTGCAATCGAGAGGACAGCTTTGAATGGCAGACCAGGAATTTCCTAGCCGAAGGTATGTTTCAACTCAAAAATGAAAGATACCCAGTTTTAGATTCCCTAACGCTGATGGAAAATACCGACCTGGTCCAGTCTCTCCTTCCTCAGCTAAAGAACCTCGTTAGCGACCTAACTGATAGGAAAAGGGAGCTCGAAAAAGGTCTGTCCTTTCTAAATTTTTAAATTCCATTCACTTTAGAGTTAAACGAAGCACCTAAAGGGTTCGTTGCTTGGCTAAAATGGAAAATGGCTGGAGCAGTCAGAGACAACAAGGAATTAGTGCGCTTGCAAGGAAAAGTAGACGATCTTATTGATTTAACAACGGCCGTAATGAGGCCTAAACTGTCAGGTATGAGACATTTTCTTAATGTCCTTCAAAATTTGGAAATCCCTCGGTTATTTGTGGGAAAGGGTCGCCATTTTCAAGCGAGCCAACAGTCCAACATGATACAGTAACCAAATAACTGAATTTCAGTACCTACCGTAGCTCCTCAACAGAATGCACTTCTACAATTAGAGGCCCGTTCTTTGGAGACTCTAGAACCTGGCGAGTTAATCTTCGGGCCGGCAATTGAGGCAGTCGGCTGTGTTTGGAAGATTTTCGTGCTCAAAAATATTAAAGACGGCAAAGAATTCTTTGGGATTGGAGTTCAAATGACGTCTAAAGACAATGGGTACCTACTTTGACGGCACATTCAAGTTGCTCATTTTAGAAAGAAATATGAAGGCTCTGGGATGTTCAAGTTTATCTCACAAAAGCGCAATGTTCAAGATTATGATGCTCGATTCTTTGGAAAACAATTTGTCGCTCCGCTTACCCAAATGGCAAAGACTAACCTCAAGCCGTGGAAGGAAATTGTAAACTCGACTTATTATCGAAATTATCGGCTCGTTATTCAATGTAAAGATTGGACTGTAAATGAATTGGAATAAAATAAGCCGTGTCTTTTTATAGAACGTCTTCTAGATTGAAATTTCCCGGCAGGAGCAGGATTAATTTGGGTTCGTGGATAAAAATGGAAACAGTCTCCGTTTTCCTTCCTTTTCACCATTTTATCCTCTTCATTTATCCGCTAACGCCTTCTAAAAAAGGCGGAATTCCATATTTAATTGAAGGACGGCCCGGTTTACTCTGCCTCCTGGCCTAATGAAGGTGTGTGCCGCCGCCACAAGATGAAAACGGCGCGTGGTCCTCCATTTGGATCAGCAACCTCCGGTTTACTAAGATTGGTCCAAAAACTGTCAAAGAATGGTAGATGACAAGAAAAGCAACCAGAGTTTGACAAAAATTATCGTGTCGAAATCACAGAAAAATCGCTTTTCCCCGAATAAAAGCCATTCTTCCCCGCCAACAACCTTTGGAAGTGGTCGTCTTCAATGATTTTTCTTCTCCTCTTGAACTTTCTAGGTATCTTTTGATTCACTTTCTTATAGCTTGTAACACGCCGAATTGAATATATCGCAAGCACAATTACAGCCGTCATTTGGTCAAAAAGACACAGAAATTTTGACTGGGAAAAGCGCTCAAGCACGGCTGCTCCTTTTTCGAAATGGCGCCCGGTTTCCTTGAAAATTTTGGCCGTTTGTACATCAAAATGTAGCTTAAAACATGGGCCATCTTGTCACATAAATGTCCACATTTGCGCCGTGGAACCGGCACTTCCTCTAGAGAGAATGAGGCCTGAATGGTAGGATTTCTGCATGGGAAATCAAATCAACCGCGCTTATTTTATAATTAATCCGATGAATAGTTGTCTACGGGTCAAAATGCGAAGATTACGGTACAAATAAGTCAGCGATCCGGTCTGCATTCTCCCCAAGAAGCGGCTGCTCCGCGCTTTTCCTTGGAAAACGGTGGTTTCGTGGAAAAGTGGCTCAAAAACTAGCGAACGACAAATTTTGTTACTCTATATTATTTATTTTCAGCCTTGGCTAGTTCCATTTTGTGCGGCAAGAAGAAGCCGTTGAGGAAGAGTGCTTCCAATTCTAATGTTGGTCGACCGACGGCGAGCCTGATGACGGGCCCGTATGAGAATTACAAAAATGACGACGAGGCTTCGGAGAAACACAAGAATAAGGACAAGACCAAGAGCAAGAGCAAGGAGAAGAAGCAGAGTGCCGAAGACCTGGCGCTGAATTCGCCGAATTCGCCGATTCCTGGCCAGGAGAAGAAGGCCGTGGTAATGGAAACCCAAAAGGAAAATCAACATCAAAACCAAAACCACAACAATGTTGAGCCGGAGGCATGATACAAGCACGTGAAAAATAGCCAAACCTTCACAAATAAAGTCTTTATTTCGGCTCAATTTTTTGTTGAGAAAAGAAAATTTGAGACAAGGAAGCCGTTACCAATTTGTTTTCTGTTCCCAGTACAAGAAGACGGCCGGTATTAGGATAGTCCGTGAACTACCAGGGGCTCTCCCCAAGAAGAAGATCACCCAGAGAACATCGGCAGGCCGCCGACGAGCGTCAGGATACATGCGGACAGAATCTGGAAGAGATCCAAAGAATTTGACGCCGTCTGCTTCTTCTCTGGCCCAATTCTAATTTTTTTATCGTTCTGCAGTCCAAGTTCTACCTACCGTTGTGTTCAACGCCGGGTTTTAGCCATAGCAGACCCGCACAGACGTTGGATTATTTCCTATTGTCAGAGAAAAAAGCACAAAAATGTGTAAAGCCCTAGTACATTTCGCGTAGAGTCGAGTGTTAGTAAGCCAGATAAAGCCGAGGATTTCGCTGTAAATTGGATCCAGCCCGGAAGAACAAGAGATACTACGGCTCTAGTCATTTATCCAAACAAGAATAGCAATTTCATAGTATTTTAGGGAGAGAAAGGGGGATTGAAACAATGTTTACAGTGAAGAAGGCGGTTTTTAGGGACTTCGGAGATAAAAATACAGTTGTGAGGCTACACAAAATACAGATAAATGGATATTCCAACGTTATTCACAGGGCAGGGACAGAAATATTGGTATTTTTGAATTTTTAGAACTTTTAGGAGACAAAGGGAAGATACAATAAGGAGTACACATATTCTGGACAGAAAAGAAAGAACAACAAATAAGAAGAGAGTACCCATTGGTTAGAAAGGGGCGTACTAGGCATAGACTACAGATAAGTAGGGAAAGAAGAGTTTCAAAAGTATTCACAGGGTGGGAACAGAGGTTTTTAAGGGTCAAAAAAGGAATAAAATTACATAAAATTTGAATTTAAAAGGTTCAAAAGTATTCACAGGGAGGGAAAAGAGAGTTTTGAAATCTTTGGGGGTCAAGTAGAGGGTATTATGATAAGAAAACAATACAGAATGCCGATAGAACCCGTAACAGGAAAAGGACCAGATTAGTCGTCGTCGTTGATGACAATGGTCGAATTGCTACCCACGCTGATATCCGTCTCGATCACGTCGCTGTCGTTGCCATCCTCGGCTTCTTCAGAGAGATCTTGCTCGAGAATGTCCTCCTCCTCCTCCTCTTCTTCTCCATCCTCCCCATTTTCCTCCTCCTCCTCCTCCTCTTCCTGCTCCTTGTCCTTTTCCTCATTCTCTCCAATCTCCACCTCCTCCTCCTTGACTTCAACCTCCCGATTGCTTCGTTTAGCCGGACCAGCCTCTTCCAGTTGGAGTTTTCGCTTGAAGCGACGACGCAGGGGCTGGTTACCGACTTCAAGTTCATCTTCATCCGGTTCCTCCACTTTCACAGTATTTTTCATAGAAAAAATTTGAGCATTCAACTGGTCGATTTGGTCTTTGCAACTTTGAAGTCTTTCCTTCTCCCCCATCAGCTCCTTCTCTTTCTTATTCAACTCTTCCTGATACTTCTTGTTGTTTTCGATCTGCTCGGCAATCAGTTCTGAAAAGGAACTGTAGGGGTGGAAACGTTATCGATTTCTGACTCATAGGGGCGGGAAGGGGAGAGGGGCCCATCGCGGATTGAAATGTCAGCCCTTGGCGCTGTTTCCAGAGGATATTTTAGGTCTTATATGTAAATTGGAGCTTAAAGGCCGTTCTATTCGATTAATCGTCAAAAATTGATGAGTTGGAAAATAACCCGCCAATTCCGAAAAGAGACGAAATCAACGGAATCTTTCAGTTTCCCCGGCTTCCAAAGAATAAATAGGCAAGAATGACGGTTGGAGGAAAAGTTTAAAAGAAACCCTGTCTTTCAAAGTTGGCTGCCCAGCTTATATGCCCAAATTATCATTCTTCTTGGAGCAAAAGTGGACAATTTCGTAATAGGCCGAAGAACGGGGGTGGGAACTCGTTTCCTGATGAGAAATGGGCATTTTACCCTTCGAGCTGGAGTTTCCTTCATTAATCTGCCTGTCCCCAAAGAAAAAAGTCAAAAAATAATACTAAACCCTTACGTTCAGCGAGATAATTTCTTTGCGAATACTTGAAGGCTTCTTCCATATTACAGAACGGGCATTTATGGTTACGGATTCGTTGCTCACACGAGAGACAGATACTGTGGCCACAGCTGCCCAATTTCGGGTAAGATGAAGGCTCTAAAATTTATAAATTTGCTCAAAATAAAGGGAAAAAGACTCACTGTACTGATCATAGCAGACAGGGCATTCCGTCTTCACTCCGGGTTCCTGTGGCGGTGGTTTTCTCGGCTGTGGTGGGACCATAACACGAACAACATTTGGCTGTGGCTGATTAATCGGGTAGTGGACATTCGCCTGTCGGGCTAGCAATTGATTGAGTACGAATCGTTGCTGCTCCATGGCTCGTTGCTGTTGCTGCTGTGGCTGGGGCTGTGGCGGGGCTGGCTGTGGCTGTAGCTGTGGCTGGTGTTGAGGCTGTGGATGGGGTAGTGGCTGTCCAAACTGCCCAATTGGAAAAACATTCATGGCAAGGTTGGCCTCATCGAAGACTTGGAAGGCGTACGGCGGTTGGAATGCCGCGTTCGGATGCTGGTTAAATGCTCGAAAAAGCCACTGTTCCCTCTCCATACCTTGAAAATATTAATTAATAAAATTAATAAATAAGAAATATACATAGAAAATGAAGTTTAAAAGTGGAAAAATGAGTAAAATGGAGGTTGAGGAAAAATTGGTGAACTAGCCGGGGATTTATTGATTTTAAAGCGCAAAAAGCGATTTTCTTTGTAAATAGGCTTGTCTAATATTTTAATATGAATAATAATAGAAGATTGCTCTTAGAATATATTCGAAAAATTAATGTGCGCAGCGACAATGCGGCCTAATGTTTGTCGATAATACAAGCGCGCCCTATCGCGAAGCGTAGAGGCCCCACGGGGATGAGTACAGGTCTCTGCCGTTGTTATTTACAGTTTCAGGTGGAAAAGGGGCTTAAGAATAAGGTTAATAAGTTCTAATTTTCATACAAGAGAAGGAGAGTTGCTATCGTCGAAAACGGGGAGAAAAGTGGCGGACTGGGACGAAATGGTGAGAAAATTAGAAAAGAAGCAGATTTTCTCACTAGATGAATCCGAAATTCAATAAATCTCCTATTTCATAATATTTAAAGCGAATAAAGCCGAAAAATGGTAATGATTAGCTCCCTGTGGCGTCTTATATACCAGAACGGCTCTTAACTCGGTTTACTGTGTAAAAAATGGCTCCAAGCCATTTTTAAAGACCTATTTTCCAAATTTTCTGCCTTTATCAAGTAAAACATACTTTTTACTTGGGTAGAGAAGGAAAATACAGAAAAAATCAATATGAAACAGTGTACAAACGGCGTCTTTCTCCTGTATCTTGGTGTGATTGACCTAGACAGCGATTAATAGGGTGACAATAGCTGTAAATGCAAAGAAATGGCGCTATATTCCACAGAATATGAATATTACGAAGAGATTGTCATTCTCCGGGGGGAACAGGGGAGAATATCAATTGTGGCTACGCTTCTTCTTGTAGGGCAGTTATGTTCTCCCCAAAAGGGGAAGAGGTCAGCCAGCCGCTTCCCTGTGTCCTCTCCTCGCTGGGGGACAGACAGCGTACACTCACTGTGTGTCACTGGGAAAGGCCTCTCTGCCCCGAAAGTGCAAGGGGGAGAGGGGGGATGAGAAGGGCACGCGAGACAGGGACGAGCTGCACTAATACGACTAGTGGTAATGCAAAATGTCTCGAAGAGAAGGGAGGCGTAAAGTCGGGGAAAGTCATCATTATGGACCACTGAAAATGTCACATGAGTCACGAGTACAAGGGAAAAGAGAGAGCCAGAGAAGTGTTGCACTGATAGGGCAACCACTATAAAACAGAGCAGACGCCAGTTTTTTGAGGAGGGAGGAAAAGGAAGAAGAAAAGGTGCAGACCATATGACTCATACAGAGCCGGAATAGCTACGAAATAGAGCCCTTTCCGGGAGGAAACAACCTCGGGAACGAGGATAAACGGGCTGGCGACCCACGCCGTCTGCCATTGATATTCGTCGACCCGGCTCAAATCGCAAGGTGTCGTCGACAGGCCGCTGTTACCCGATCGTTAGAGAGCCCTATTGGCATAAACGGAGGGAAGATCTGTAAGATTTGAATGAGATAAGGACGGTAGATGACAGAAATAACTCGGGAAGACTCATATAGAGGGAGATCGGAGGGGAGAAGAGGACTGCCGGCGAAAGTCCTGAAGATCCGTGGGGTTTCCATTGGAAATAGACTGTAAAAGATCAACTGGGGCCTTTGTTCTAGAGAACTGGGTAAATTCAACTAGAAGATAACATCCGGACAACAAAACCGTGTTGACTGCCAGCACATTTTATCGTAGTCTCCAAAGACAGCCGGCCGCCTGTAGGGTTAGGGACAGAGGAGCCTGTAAGGAGTGAAAAATTTCCAGAAACCTTTCCCCACATCCACTCCCTTCCTTTTACCCTTGCTGTTTTCTGCAAAAGATAGGAAAGAGGGGATGTTGTCCCCGGGTCAGCCACATGTGGGAGACCGCCGCCCGTGCGGTCTGTTTTACAAGCCTTTCTTCGGGTCAGCTTTGGAAATAGAAGATGCACAAAGAGTTCCGACTACCTCCACTGACGGAGGTCAGATCCGATCTGATAAGCCCTGGCTTTTGTTTATAGCGGGTGGAGGGAGGGGAAGCGATCCACACCAACGCACCCATGGGTCACTGGCGGCGGCGGCTATGGCTTTCCAATTAAATCGTTGGCTGTCTTTTGCCCGCTGTTTACTTGATCCTGTGCACTAAAAGCGGCAACAGTCCTTTTCAAAAAGTTTGAAATCCACTCGGCACTGTCGGGTCCTATTTTTTCCCAGCCGAGTCACTCAGGCGGCCCCGCTATTTCTGTAACCGCCGCCGCGGGGCCGCGGGGCCGACCGTTTCTTCACCAGCTATTTTTTGACCTTTTGAGATACTAAAATAACAAGCAGCGGCTGTTTTTGTTCAAAGAAAATCCTCTTCATCCAAAATTTTTGACCAATAACCCCCTGGGACAGCGCTTTCTATTGCTCTTTTCGCCGTTTTCCTCCATTTTTACCCCAAAATCTTGCTGTTTTCTGGTTAGAGGCAAACTTTAAAGCACTCCTTTTTGAATAACTCGTATAATTTCGCAACTGACCCGCCCCACAGCCAGACTGGGCGTTCCTGACCGCGCTTTTGATGATTACGAAAGACTATTTGGTAACTTGCCCGGCATCTTTACCTTTGCTTCAAAGAAAATAATAAAAACATGTTGTCTTCAATTTGTCTGTACCATTGCGCTGGTCAACAGGACCTGTTTTCCTATTCCTGGTTCCAAAATCCACGCATACTGTATTCTCACAAGCCCATTGGTATCAAACGGCTCACTGGGCTTCCTGAACCTTTATTCTCCCGGGTTTCTTTTGATTTAACCTTAAAAATAACTTTTCTTCCAGGTATGGCCTCTCCGCAGCGTCTACCGTCCGCCTCCTCAGAAGATAGCGCCCAGAAACCCATCAAATACATCCTAGTCACCGGAGGAGTCATCAGCGGCGTCGGCAAGGGTATCATCTCCAGCAGTATTGGCGTTCTCCTCAAGAATACCGGCTACAAGGTCACCTGTATTAAAATTGATCCCTATCTGAACATCGACGCCGGCACTTTCTCTCCTTATGAGCACGGTAGGGCCGTTTTCTGTACTTTTTGGAGAATTGGGGTCGAAAATAGAAAAAAATAAGAGAAAATGGAATTTTGCAGGAGAAGTCTATGTTCTTGACGATGGAGGCGAGGTGGATCTGGATTTGGGCAATTATGAACGGTTCCTGAATGTTCGTCTCACAAAGGACAATAATATCACCACGGGAAAGCTCTATCAACAGGTAGGAGATGGGGAATAGAAACTGGGAAGGGTACCTCGAATGGTTTATAATGGGTACACTGTAGCCTCAAGGGTTATTCAAACTAAATTAGTCAGTGAAACTAGGTTCACTAGCTCCATTTAGTTCTTTTCCAGAAGTAGGGTTACTGTAACGGGTCTGCCTTCCATGCGGGACTTTTGAGCAAAAATGATTTGGATTTTCGATTTCGTTCGATTTTTCTTTACCGTCTACGCAAAATGACTCGAAGAGACCAATGTGAACCCTATTTTTGGGGGTCCCGCAGCGAGAATGCGATCAAGGGGTCCCATAGCGAAAATACGATTCAGCCGCAAGTTTTCAACCTGTTGCAGTTGAATTACAGCTCAATTTCCTCCCTTTTCCAGGTTATCGAGAAGGAGCGCCGTGGAGACTACATGGGAAAGACCGTCCAAACGGTGCCCCACGTCACTAATTTCATTTCTTCTTGGATTGAACGCGTTGCTCAAATTCCCGTCGACGGAACAAACGACCGCCCGGATGTTTGTGTTATTGAGGTTTTCTCCCAAGTTTTTCTTTGGAAATTGTCTTTCCAGCTCGGCGGAACCATTGGTGACATTGAAGGCAAAGCATTCACCCAGGCTTTTGAGCGTTATCAGGTTCCTAGCAGGCGAGAGCACTTCATGAATGTTCACGTCTCTCTAATCGTTCATCCCGAATCCGCCGGAGAGCCGAAAACCAAGCCCATGCAGAATTCTGTCAGTTTTAGCCATTTTTCAAGAAGTGGCTATTTTAGGTAAGACAGCTCCGCCTGGAGGGACTCGTTCCGGATATTGTGGTCTGTCGCTCTGGTCTTCCTGTTACCAGCGCTGTTCTTGATAAAATTGCCAAGTTCTCCAATGTGGAATTGCCTCAGGTTATCTTTTGAACCTTTTTCACCCCTGGAACCCAGTAAACGGCTCTAATAATACGCTAATAATAGCCGAAGTTTCCCTGGAAATCTCCAGTTTTTGCTTGCAAGGAGACCCAGCCGTCCAAATACTGTATAAATCTAAAGAAATCTTCCATTTTCCAGGTGATTAATGTCTACGACGTGTCCAACATCTACAAAGTCCCCCTCCTTCTCCAAGAGCAGGGAGTTTTGGAGGCCATCAAGACGCGTCTCGGTCTGCCATCCGTCTCCCTTGATGCTCTCTCGAAGATTCGCTTCACCATGTGCCACTGGACTCATCTCAGTCAGCTGTAAGTTATCTTCTTAATCTTTTAACCCAAATTGAAAATTCCAGTGTTGATTCGTTCACAATTACTCTAACCATCGGCCTGGTTGGAAAGTACGTGAAGATCCCGGATGCCTATACTTCTGTGAGGAAGGCGCTGGATCACGCGGCCGTCTTCACCAAGAGAAACCTCGTGATCAAATATATCAATTCGGAATACTTGGAGGAGCCGAAAACGGAAGAGAGCCAGGAGCATTACTTGAAGGCTTGGAAGGAGCTGAAGGAATGCGAGTGAGTTCATTTTCAGCCGTCTTTTCTTTCAAAAACGAGAACTTCAACTTATTTTTTCAGGGGAATCGTCATCCCCGGCGGCTTCGACTCCCGTGGAATCGAGGGAAAGATCGCCTGCTGCCGTTACGCCCGTGAGCAGGACGTTCCCCTCCTTGGAATCTGCTTGGGAATGCAGTGTGCTGCCATTGAATACGCTCGCAATGTCCTCAAGATCCAGGGAGCTAATTCCACCGAATTTGATAAGAACTTATCCGACCGTCAGCAGGTACCGCCCCCAATTTTCATTTCCTCATTTTCTCGAGGTTGTCATCGATATGCCGGAGCACGACGTCACCACTCAGGGACTGGGCGGGACGATGCGGCTGGGCAAACGGAGTACCCTCTTCCTGACCAAGGACTCCAAGCTGCAGCAGCTCTACAAGCAGGAATTGATCGACGAGAGGCACCGCCATCGCTACGAGGTCAATCCTGCTCTTGTTCCGGAGCTCAGCGAGAATGGACTGCTCTTTGTCGGTGAGTTTATCCCCTTCTTTTTTCTGTTCAATCCAATTTTTCTCTTACAGGAATGGGTGTGGACGAAGCCAATACGAAGGAAGTCAAGAAACGTCGCTCTGAAGCTGCTGAACACCTCATGAAGATAGCCGAGAATAAGGAAGAGGATCTGCTGGAGAAAATCGGCAACCTCTGCCTTCGCGGAGCCGAAATCAAGACTCCTATCCGGATGGAGATTCTCGAGCTCAAGGGTAAGCCTTTTAAATGGTCCCGAAACGACAAGGAAACGTCTTAATTAATTTAAGGCCCTTATCAGACCATTAAATTATATGAATTTTCAAATTCCAGACCATACTTACTACGTTGGTGCCCAGTATCACCCCGAGTATTTGTCGTCTCCTCTGGCTCCGAGCCCTCCCTTCCTCGGCCTTCTCCTTGCCGCCTCCGAACAGTTGGATGTTCGTATTCTCTCTATTTTTTTAAAGGAATAAGTAATTTTTAGAGCTACCTGGCTGGAGAAAAGGTCCCCACTCCGATTGCTGCCCTCCGTGAGCAGCAGTAGATCTCTGGTTATTTGTTCCCAAAACAAAATTTCAAGAGCTTTACCCCGACGTCTTTTTTCCTTATATGATTTTCCCAGTTTTTTTTTTTAAATTTACAGTGTAATCCTATATATTAAAGCGTTATGGTGTCCGTTTGTGACTTTTTTGAAAGTAGTGGTTAAGAGGGCGGTCGCGCGGTCAGAGAGGTGGCGGGTTCGATCCCCGCCGCTGCCAAACCTTTTTGCTTTTTTGTTTTGAGGTCCTCGACACTGCCCAAGTATTCCTGAAGTATTTTTCGTTGCGGGACCCGTTCGCGGTGGGACCCCAACCCGCAGGGCTACGGTTCGGTCCCTCCTTCGACCAATTTCTTTTGTTTTGTCTGTTTAGCATTTTTGTTTTGTTATAAAATGTTTTTGCTGTGGAACCCGACCGTGGTGGGACCCCCAATCGAGGGGTCGAAGGTTCGGTTCCCCCGTTGGGTAACGTCTTTTACTTTGTCTATTTAGCCATAACTTCAGTTGTTGAAGATGATAACACCGCTGACGAGGTCAGAGCAGGGCGGGCCGGGTGGATGCGGAATGAAAGATACTTGGAAGGGAAGGAAATTGAGGAGCACGTGAGAATAGAGGAAGAGACGAACGACAGCTCACCTTACGAGTGATTATCCTTTGATCAATCACAACCGAGCAAAACGGACGCGGGGGGATCGGTAAGATCGGAACCGGTCTATTTTTTTCTTCCGTAACTAAATTCCGGGTTAATTTTTCCTGGTTATCATTTTATATTGTTATTTCTCTTAAATATACCTATATAACTAAAAATAAACAATATTCACTTTGTATGTTGAAAAGGGAGAAAACTACCGTATACCCTGTGTTGTACAAATGAAACCCCGTCGTAAAAGCTGGCATCTTGTCGAAAATAATTTATTCCACCTCTTTTACTTCCCATTTTTCGCACTGAATGTATAGCCGGTCATTTAAAAGGTAGCCACTCGTTTCATTGACGATATCCTCCCACAAAGGTGAACCACTGGCAATATTCTCCATCTTCGCATTAGGCCCATTGAAGTTACACTTGAATTTGCTAAATTCGTAGTCTGTTCCGCCATATTTTTGGCAGATAGCTTTAAACGTTCCCGTTCCTCGATATTTCTTACTGGAAAAAGCGAGATCTCCGACTAGAAAGGGAAAAACGACTCACGTTGAAGCTTTATCCACTGTCTTCATGTCCACTCCAACGATAAGATAAAACTTTCCATCGCGTTTATATTTGTATATATAAATTTTCCAAATACAGCCACAGAGATCAGTTGGCGGGCCGTGGATATGCTCACTAAGGGGCAGCTCCTGTATGAAACGAGCCTCCAGTTGCAGGAAGCCGTAAGACAACGGTACGATAGTTACTGAAAGGACAGAAAATTTTCTAGCTACATTAGCCCTTGGGGAACCTAGAGCAATGCGAACCTAACAGTTTGGGTCTCATTACGGCTGTGGTCATATCGATTAAAGTGTCAACCTTCTTCTGTAGCGCCAGTACTTCCTTTCTATCCTTTTCCTTTTGCTCTTTCCCTCCTCCGGTCTTCTGCATCAGCCAAGCAGTGAACCCTTTCGATTTCTTGACTTCTAAACATTCTAAACATACAATTCCCTGGCAGTATACCGGCATCTAGTTCCGTTTTTCTGTCAATCAAATCCAGGACAAGACCCTTCAACTGGGGAAGGAGAGACTCAACCAGGTCGGTATTTTCCATCAGGGCCAAGCAATCTACAAAATCAGCGAGTTTTAGGCGGGAATCTTACCTTCAGCCAAGAAATTCCTTGGTTGTCGTTCAAAACTCCTTGCATGATTACAATAGGGGCAATTTTTATGTGCAGGAAGTTGGGAACAGCAGTCGTTACAAAGGGAATGACCGCAGGTGCCGACTCTTGGAAAGGCTACCTCAGCCGAGGGAGACAGACCTAAAATATGTTTTAGTGTAATTTATTCTGTGGTAGAACTTACGATATTCTCGAAAACAAATTGTACATTCCATTAGAAGAAGAAAAACGAGCGTTGAATGAAGAACAAAGCCTTTACTTAATCGTTTAGTGCGCGGCTGCACAAAGGCTAGGAGAAAAATCGATTGACCCAAGGAAATCGCGTTTATTAGCCTTTGTCAGGTAGGGAATAACTTTGCAACATGAATAAAGCAAAAGGCGACTCTCAAAATATCTCTGCATCAGTTAAAAGGAGGTTTCTTTCCGGTAATTTCCCATGAGCAAATGCCCGGGTATGCCAGTTTTTGGGGGCGTCGCGTTACGTAACATATTCTCTGTCAAAGTTCGTGGAGCTACAGATTTTTTTTTTGTTGAGATGTAACTAGGTTCATTAGAATCGCTTCGCTTTCGCGTCCTCTTTAACTAAGTCTTTGAATTTTTTTAAATCAACCAGATACGGACACAAACGGCCGACACTCCCGGAAAAACGGGCGCGCCTGAAATTGGGGGAAATAACAAGGAGACGAGGAAGACGTTCAGAACAAGGAAACAAAGGTTGTAAATCCAATTTTATAAGACTTCTTTAACTTCCCACTTTTCACAATGTACAAACAATCGATCGTTTAGAACATAGCCAGCCGTCTCATCGACGAAATCCTCCCACAGTGGGCAGAGCTCGACCTTCATCTCCATCTTCATATAAGGCGCGTCGAATTGGCAATTGAATCCAAATTTCCGATTTTTCCCATTATGCTTCTGTGAGATGACCGTGACCCATCCCATTCCACGGTATTTCTTCCTGTAAAAATAGAGAAGAATGAGTATTGAACCCACGTTGAGGATTTATCAACGGTCGTCAGCTGTACTCCCGCGTTGAAATAAAATTTCTTCTCGTGTTCTTGTTTGTAGACATATAATCGCCAAGAACATCCACAGAGTTCAATTGAGGGGCCATAAATATAATTCTGGAGGGCTAATTTTTCGATAGAACGGGCCTCCAGTTGAAGGAATCCGTAAGGAGCTGGTACGGTAGACACTGAAATGAGAATATTGTCCACGTTCAACGGGAAATAAGGAAGTTTCTTTCTGACTTTTGTAGGAACGTGACAATCAGGAAATTTGACCGCAAAAGGGTATTTGGTCCCGAAACGCGGAACATTCCAGTTGAAAGCGTACTGTAGCCCGCGAACCCTCGTCCCAGCTGTCAATCTGACCAGAATCGTGCTTACCTAACAATTTCGGTCTTATTACAGCGGTAGTCAGATCAATTAGAGTCTCCACCCTCTTCTGTAGATCCAAAACGTCCTTCCTTTCCTTCTTTCTAATCACCCTCCGTCCTTTCCCCGTCCGCTTCAGTCTAGCCACGACTCCTTTCGGTCTTTCCACCTCTAAATTGAAACCATTATGAATCTATCAATTTCCAACCTTTTTTCAGTTCTCTCTTCCTGTTTTTTAGATCATGAACAAGGCCTTTCAGCTCGGGGAGGAGAGACTTGACCAGGTCGGTGTTTTCCATCAGAGTCAGGCAGTCCTCAGCCAAGAAACATCTTGATTGGCGCTGGAAGCTCCTGGCTCGATTACAGTAGGGGCAGTTCTTGTTTCCAACGAGCTGGGCACAACAATCGCTACAAATTGAATGGCCACAGCTGCCGACTTTTGGTAAAACCACTTCAACAGATGGAGAGAGTTCTAAAGAGTCATTGGTTGATTAATGGGAACGTTTAAAGGTCTAATCAACTCGTTTAAAACAAAAACTTACGGTATTCTCGATAGCAGACGGAGCACTCCATTGGAAAGGAGGATAATTATATAATTTTCTGGATCAAAATGGAAGCAGGAAAGAAGAAGCGGGAAAAATCAAGCGAATTGGCGGGAGGCGCGCGTCTCGCTCTGACTTTCCTGAAAAGGGAAGCGGGAATAAACAATATGGCTTTCCCTATCCTTCCACTTGGATATTTTCTCGAAAATAAGGAAAACAATAAATAAATTAGAACAATTTATTCAATTTCTTTAACTTCCCACTGTGCACACATAGCAAATAGCCGGTCATTCAGAACAAAATTATCATTTATGATATTCTCCCACAGATACGAGTAGCCCAACATATAGCGTGAGCCTTGGAAGGGAACATCTTGTGTAGAAAAGCGGATAGCAAAATTCGAGCCGTTATATCGTTGAGAGACGATTTGGAGCATTCCCAGTCCGTGATACTTTTTTCTAAAAAGGGGATAGTCAAAGAAATGAAGAAAGGGACAGACCCTAATGGGTTCGACTTCATGTCTACTCCGAGATTAAAGCAATATTTTCCTTTCTTCTCTGATTTAAAGATGTACATCCTCCACATAGAACTAAAGAGTTCAATTGACGGACCGTAGACCCGCTCGTTCAGTGGCAGTTCCCGAATGTAGCGGGCCCCGAGCTGCAGGCATCCGAAAGATGGTGATACAGTATAGGCTGAAATAGATTAGAAATAGTTGCGGAACCCCCCAAAATAGTTGAAAATAGTAGATTGGGAAACCCTTTAAAACGCTTCCTTTTGGCCCAAAACCTATTGTAACATCAATATCTCGTCGAGTACTGCTCAGGAAAAAAATAGTTGAAAAACTAAAAATCCGATCCCTAGTTATTAGTAACTCTATGGGCAGCTGGAATGAACTCTGGACTATCAGAGGGAAGGCGGATCACCGGACTTGCCAAGATACCCACGAGAACTAGAAATTACCTCCAAAATGGTGATTTATACTGTTTGAGACCCTTTGAAGGTCTAAAAGTGAAGAAGGGAAGAAGTTTTAACGGAATGGCGACAACGCCGACCATCACGACGGTTGTCGCCGGCCTTCCTCGAAGAAAACACCCGCCTCCCTCTACGTATCTTTTTGACTAGATGTCTGGCAGGAAATAAACAAATTTCAATTTGATCTCATTTCAGCAGTCGTCTTATTTCTGTCAACTCTTGTCTTTTGCCATGCAAATGAGGCTGCCACCGCTTTGACTATAAATAACGGTCAGAATCCCGTCGTCTCGACAGATTTTTTCACTTTTCCGGTCGTCTCCACGTCTCATTCTATCTACTCTTTCTGGTCGTAGAAGTCGTCTCCTCTTCTTCTGCTGACTTTCCTTCTGACGAAAGATGCACTCCCGTTCCTGTTCTCGCAGCCCCCGCTCGTCTCGGGCAAGGGCTCGTTCCAGCTCCCTCCCGAGGCAATACAGGAAGGCCCGTCATGATCGGTACGTTTAGAACGTTTCTTCAGTGTCACTATTTTAACGTTGCTCGAGAAAACCGCATTTGATCGCTAGAAAATTATGTAAACGCTTACCGTCGGCGGCGCTTCTTCCCCTCTTGGCGCTCATTTGATGCGTTGTAACTCGTAATTTAAACCACCGCGCATATTAGAAAACATACTGGAATGTTCAGAATTTGCTGCTCTTTCAGGCAACCTAATCAGTTTTTATTTTGACTGCTTGAATCAAAAGTTATTCGCGCTTCAACGACATGTATCCATTTCGCGCTACTTTGACCCGTTTGACACGTTTTAGTCGTCATTTTTCGCTTTTCTTGGCCGGAAATGACAGTTTTCTTCGGGTTGAGATCAATTTTAAGCCGCGTTTTTTCTTTCTCTCTTCATTTCAATTAATCCCTTTCCATTTTCAGTGACTCTCGGAAGCAGGAGAGCTCGAAGAGAGCCAGAAGTCCCCCTGCCCGGTCCCAAACTCATCTGCATTCGGATGTGGGCCGTCGTCATCGCCATCGCCATGAGATCCGCCACGAGAAGACACTCGACTACCAGAAGAAGCGAACTTACGTCATCAAGGACCACAAGGACCACCACAGCGATGACCGCCACCGGCACAAGAGCCACAGCGACGAGCGCTACCACCGCCACAGCCGGAGGAGCCACAGTCGCGGCCAGAGCGACCCTCCTCGTCAAGTCAAGTCGATGTTAGTCGGTACCATTTCGAATTTTGATCAGTTTGAATCGTTGAAAAGGCGGGAGGATTAGGAATTTGAATCTAATGGACGACTTTTGCTCGGAGACGACTGTGAAGCCACGGAGAATATTTCACTACGAGCTATTTCAATATTACGATCTAAAATGATGAAATGACCGGAAAAAGAAGATAAAACGTGGAAAATCAAGCCGATTTCAGGGCTTTCCGAGTTACAAAGCAAGTCGAATCGTACGCCAATGGCTACCATCGTGCCAAGCAGAGCAAAACGTATGTTGTCTTGTATATTCTGATCTATATAAGCTCTTTTCAGCTCTGGCGGACAGTCTCCCTCGAGATGTATTGGTATTTTTGGCATGAATGGCGACACCACCCAAACCGACTTGTTCGTCTTGTTCAAGGAGTTTGGATACATTGACTACGTGCGTTTCTGCTTCTATTTATCTCGTGACGACGTCATTTCTACCGTAATCTTTTCAAAAGGAGCGAAATTCCGCCAGTAACCGCACTCCATTCGTTTACCGCGCCAAGTCGTCATTATTGCGGTGTTTTATGATTTTTCGTAGCGACCACGCCATTTTATTCACTTCTAAAATGTTCTACACCTCGATATTTATCCATTTCTTTCAGGTGCGCCTTTGCCGTGACCGTGACACCGGCCGCAGCCGCGGTTTTGCCTTCATCTACTACAATACAATCGACGGTGCCGAGAGAGCCAAGAGACGGCTGGACGACACGCTCATCGGTGGAAGTCGAGTACGGATCGACTTTGCTGCTGTCCTGAAGGATAACCGCTTCGTTGGCTGAGGCTGGAGAGTGGCGGCGACGACCACCACGACTGCTGTCCTTGGCTCTCTTCGAAGAAGAGATGCGCCTCCCTTCCCCCGTTCATTTTTTTCATTTGTGTGCCCTAATAATAAAGTTTTGTGATATTTTGTGGTTTTCCTATGGGTTGAAGGGGGTAATGGCGGTACTCTGAACACTATGAGCTACCGTAAGACTGTTATTTGAGGGTGGAGAAGGGACACAACTCGCCGAGGCCAACACCTTAAAGGTCTAAAAATTCGCGCAGTGCTCGAATGCTAATGCCGTTTTTATGCATTTTTATGTATTTCTGACCATTTCTCGTGTCTTGCCGACCCCGAAATACTATAAAATAAACGAAAAAATAATCAAACACAGCAAAATTCGAAATAAAACGTAAATGAATGCATTTTGTTCCGGAATGATCCAAAAATATCTCCGCCTTCGGGGTGGCCTCCTCCTCTCTGTCTCCCCTTACCTGGGTCGTCTCCCTCTCCTCCTGTTTCTCTTTTCCCTGTTTCAGCCACTTACGGATATCCGCTGTTGACCTGTCCTTGATGTCTTCCCGGTTCAGGATCATAGCCGTGTACTTTAGGATCCACAGGCCGCAGCTGTAGCTGTCTTCCTGTTTCTGGAATCCTCGTCCTTCATAATCCGTTGGAATTACCCGTACTCCCATTTTGCCCAGCATGTTCTCCACGTCCCTCGGTGTTGGCCTCTGTAGGGGGTCAATGTAGCCAGCTTTCGGTGGGGAGTTCCCCTTCTTACGGAAGACTACGAGGCTCCAATGGTAGTCCTTACATATGGGGAAGATGGTGTATTCCTTTTCCGAGATCAGCTTCTTCATGTTGTCCAGGGGGTCTTATTTATCACGAGGTCTACCCAGAGGGCGGGAGAGATTACAGTGGTCGCCTTATCAACCAGCAAGTTCAGAGCCCATTCCACCACGTCGTCCGTCAGCCATGACTCATATCCCCTGGCGAAGTTCAGACAATCAAAGCCCTCGTTAATTTGTTTCGGGTGACTTTTCTTCCCTGACTGGGGTGGGTGAATCATTTCATCGGTTGGGGAAGCGGTGGTGTATGAATTGTTGGGGCTGAGCCCTTTGCTAGGTTTAGGTTTGCGGGTGGTGGCTTTGGCCGGGGGTTGTGGGCCATGTTCGGCAGTAGCACTTTTACCCATTGGGTTGTTATCGTTGTCCTTACGAGGACAGTTGGTATCAGTAGATGCGAGGTGTTTCATCTATAACGAGGAGTGTGGACCTAGTAAATGCAGACTGAGATAGCTTGTGTGAGAATACGCCCGGAACAGATCTATGTGTTGTATAATAACAGTTTATTGGGAGCCAGTGGCTATAACAAGTAACAATGATCGATCTTACTTTTTGTGATCGGGGCGAATTTCCAGGTGGAAGCCTTTCTTCTTATCGGGCTTATCCGCCGTTGATCGCGGAGCTTCGTGTGGGAGTTTCGTGTGGTGTATTCCTTTTCCGAGATCAGCTTCTTCATGTTGTCCAGGGGGGTCTTATTTATCACGAGGTCTACCCAGAGGGCGGGAGAGATTACAGTTGTCGCCTTATCAACCAGCAAGTTCAGAGCCCATTCCACCACGTCGTCCGTCAGCCATGACTCATGTCATCCATAGGCGATGCTGAATGGTTTGATAGTACGATAACATTACTGCCGGTCTCACCTTGTACAAGTGGGCTCCCGTTTTCCAGGATAGTCCTTAGCTTGTCCACATTGAAGTCTTCTCTCTGGGTCGGTGGCTCCAGCCGTAGCGGCTCCTCCCGTCTGGCACACTTGTTCTGGGGAGTCGAAGGAGATTCGAGCATCGCTGGAATTCCTGGATGCATTATGGGTTATTCTTACCTGCCACCGAGGCCCGGATCGAGTGCTCCATCGTCTTTATGAGTTGAAGCATCAGCGGGTTCGACTGGTCTGGCTCCGGCTCCTGGTGCTCCGTGTTCTTTGGTCTTGCGGTCGTCGCAGGAAAGCTGATCTCCGGGTGTGCTTCATCTTCCTCCTGTGGCACGATCGAATCTAAAATCAGGTGGTGTAGGTTCAGTACCTGGCCAGTTTACCGTAGGCTTTCCGGTCCCTGAGTCTTGTCTTCGAGATTTGGATTAGGACTTCGATGATAGCCACCTGCGGTGTTGCGCTGGACGTGTAGATTTTCCCACCATTTGCCGCCTTCTCCAGGAACTCCATCCATTCCGTGGTCGGTCGCCTTCCGCAGATCAAGACTTCCAGGTTTCTGGGCTCCTTCCTCATAGCCTAGGTACGATTATAGAGAAAAGAGTTTCAGCCTTACCTTCGCTATCATGTCTTTCGCCTTGCTTTCATTGCCTGCTACTACCAGTACCAGCTGCTCCTTTCTCATGATCATCGACGGGATTTCCAGACCGAATCCAATTTCCATCTCGATTTTGTCAGCCCTTAGAGCCACGGCTTTGCGCAGGTTCATCGTATTAACTTTATATTGGAGGTCGATCCAGACGACGACTCTCATCTTTTTGACCTCTGCATTGATTATAAGAAGGTATCATAAACTGGGCTCACGTTTAGTCTTCGGGTTCTCTTTTAGTTGATTGAATATGTGCCCGGCAACTCCCGGAAAGAAGCGATCCCACTTGGCCAATTCTTCTGCGAGGACGCTTTCCGGCTCCATTTATTCTACTCGATCTGCAAGTTGGGTTAGGCCATGATATGTACAACAATTCAGTCAGTATCCTAGGAACCACCAAGGGCTATGCACGTTCAGTATATTCAGATTTATCTTTTTCTCTTTAGGGTATATTGATATCGATCTGTTGTCGGTTTTTCTGGTGAGGATGCGATCAGCGTGGTCGCAGGGTTTCAATGGAGCTTCAGACTATTTCGTTCTTTCTAAACTCGACGTTATAGTATATACACTACATCTCTCCACTTGTTTAACTCGGGTGGAGGATTCCCGCTCTCCGTGCTTTCTCGACTGGAGTACGTCGCTGGGGGTTATAGGGTAATACACGAATAGAACAGTTAGATAGATATCAACCTTTATATTTGTTAATTCAACAACAAAGCAAACAAGTAAAAATAGCGAAAAAACGACTATTTCTTCTTGGGAGCTGCAGCCTTGGCAGCGCTCTTGGTGACTTTTCCTCCAGCTCCGTCCTCCACCTTCGTGGTCGACTTGACGACTCCCACAGCTACAGTTTGTCTCATGTCCCGTACAGCGAAGCGTCCAAGAGGAGGGTAGTCGGTGAACGTCTCGAGGCACATGGGCTTAGTCTAAAAGAATGAATAAGTTTGAGAAAAAAAATCAAGCGAAAAGGATAGAAAAAAAACTAACGGGAGTGAGATTGACGATGCAAGCATCTCCAGACTTTACGAACTTCGGAGCGTCTTCGATTTTCTGCCCACTTCTGCGATCCACCTTCTCAATAAGCTCCACAAACTTGCAAGCGATGTGAGCTGAAAGCAAGTTAAGTTAAAACTGTTGATGCTTTATGTCTTGAGGGACCCTAGACCTGTTTTCAACAAAGCTCGTTTGCAGCAATAATAAAATTCTCAAGAATGAATCCTTTAGGGTTGTAAAGTCCCAACACTTTTAATCCGAAAAGGCCAACGAACCTGTGTGACAATCCAAGACGGGCGTATACCCAGCCGAGATCTGTCCAGGATGGTTCATGACGATAACTTGAGCAGTAAAGCTCTTGGTCTCCTTGGCAGGATCATTTTTAGAATCACTGCAAACCGATCCACGACGGATATCCTTCACACTGAACAGGAATATAATTAACTGCCAAAGTAAACACCGCACCTGACGTTCTTCACGTTAAAACCGACGTTGTCACCAGGAAGAGCCTCAGGAAGCGACTCGTGGTGCATTTCGACCGACTTGACTTCGGTAGTAACATTTTGGGGTGCGAAAGTGACCACCATTCCCGGCTTGATGATTCCAGTTTCAACCCGACCTACAGGGACGGTGCCGATACCTGTAATGCATGTATTAGTAACTAATAGTAAGTTTAAAATGCATAAAAAAGAAAAAAAAATAGAATTATTCGCGAAAGCGTTAGGGAGCGATTTTTCAGCAAAATTTCTATTTTATGATCGCATCTGACCCATTGCAGCCCAGGGTTGCCCTCCCTAGTTCCGGTTCATCCGTTAAAAAGGAATTTTCGATTTTTTGCAGTTGAAAAAGTAGGGTGAGGATAGTTAAAGTCGTACCTCCAATCTTGTAGACGTCTTGGAGTGGAAGACGGAGAGGTTTGTCGGTGGGACGCTGAGGCGGAATAACCGAGTCCTGAAAATTGACAGATGTTATCACGGCGATAAAAAATAAACTAACCAGAGCCTCGATGAGGGTTTTTCCTGAGGCGTTGCCCTCTTTTCTCTCCACGGACCACCCCTTGAACCACGTCATGTTGGAAGATGGCTCAAGCATGTTGTCGCCGTTAAAGCCAGAGATAGGCACGAAAGGTACGGCATTCGGGTTGTAGCCGATTTTCTTGATGAAGTTCTTGACTTCCGTCACAATCTCGGTAAATCTGCTCTCGGAGAACGGAGGCTCGGTCGAGTCCATCTTGTTACAGGCGACGATGAGCTGCTTGACTCCAAGGGTTTGGGCCAGAAGCGCGTGTTCACGGGTCTGCCCGTTCTTCGAAATACCGGCTTCGAACTCTCCGGTTCCACATGCAACCACGAGAACGGCGCAATCAGCTTGAGATGTTCCAGTAATCATGTTCTTGATGAAATCACGATGTCCGGGAGCGTCAATAATCGTGACGTAGTACCTGAAATGAGGAAATCAATACAATATGAGCTAAAATATGATTTTTACTCATTTTACAAAAATTTTAAAGAAAAAACTTACTTGGCCGTCTCGAACTTCCAGAGAGCAATGTCGATGGTGATTCCACGCTCGCGTTCTGCTTTAAGTTTATCCAAAACCCAAGCGTATTTAAACGATCCTTTACCCATTTCCTGAAGTTTGGTGATGAAAAAATTTTTTTTTCAATTGGTACCTGGGCTTCCTTCTCGAACTTCTCAATAGTGCGCTTGTCGATTCCACCACATTTGTAAATGAGGTGACCAGTAGTGGTAGACTTGCCAGAGTCGACGTGGCCTGAACACGGAATATTTAGCGAATATAGCGAATGTGAACTAACCGATAACGACAATGTTGATATGAGTCTTGTCCTTGACCATGATGATAACACTAGGCTAGAGAAAACTAAAATATTTCCGTCAATAAAATATATTGAATGGACAAAAAGTAAGAAAATAGTTCTAAACAATCAAATTGAGGAGCGACGTGAACAAAGCACAAATGCGCAAATGACATAAGAAATAGGAAAAAACGAGGAAAAACGAGGTTACAGTATTTTTGCTTGATTTTCAGGCAATTTCCTCGTGAGACACCAGCTAGCGCGGCAGCTTGAGCAGCATTCGAATTTTCTAAAATTTTGAGCCACAAATCATGAGACAAACTGTACAATACGTGACAGAGGTATATAAAACAACAAGGGGTAATATTTGTAAAAATTAGTACAAGCGTGTAGTATAGCTGAGGCTATATTTCCAGTTCTAAGATATAAAAGAAAACGCGCCTACCAGACAAAAAAAAAGAGGGAGACCAACAAGCAACAATCCTTTTTGTTTTCATATCTATTTTCACAACTAAATTGTACGAACTCTATACAATTCATTCTTCCTTGATTTGATTGGGTAATTATGATGTAAAATCTTTATTTCACGTGAAAATGATGCAAAATGGGTCTAAAAATCTATTCAACAAATTAGAAATTTCATCAGAATCTTGTGAAAATCTCCTAGACTAAGTTTACTTCATTTTTAGCAAAAAAAATGTTTTAGGCCACCACCACGAGCAAATGGACCTGTAACAACACTCCAACTTGTGAGCAGTTCATTATTTGTCCATAAAAATACAAATTTCCTAGTTCCGATACACTTCTACTCGTGATCGACTGCTTCTAATATTAGGAACAGTCCTAGCCGTTGCCTCAGGCCTTGGTAAGTTTCTTTATGCTGGATTATTGGTATATTTCTGACTGTACAACAACAAACCCGATGAATTCAGGGTCATGTCTCACAATCGTTTGTCAATTTCGCAAATGAAATTGCTAAATTCAATTCTATAGGTATTTTTTATATTTTACCTCCATTGTTCACCGCAATAATTCGAAAAATATGAAATTTGAAGCTTGCTATTCTATAAAAAGAGTTTACATTTTTCAGATCCTGAAAGGGAAAAAATCTTTGAAGAATTTCATCATGAAATAGCTTTTTTATGCTTGCTCTACTTACTTTTAGCTATTGCAACCTTTTTAGCACCCTCTATCCAAGTATTCCTCATTATTTTTATAAAATAATACTTTCTATAGGATATCTGCTTCATACGAGTCAGTGAAAATATGGTAAATCATCTCCGCCAGCTGTTGTTTATGTCCAGTTTTTGCCCAGGACATAGCCTGGTTTGATCATCAAAATGGTGGAGCTCTCTCTACCGAAGCCTTGAGGTAAGAGCCCAACAAAGCCTAAAAGCTAAAAAATAATATTACAGTAATGTTGATAAAACAAAAGAAGGAACCGGAACATATTTTGGATTGGCTATACAAACCATTTCCTTGTTTGTTTCCGGTTTCGTTGTCTGTTTCTACTACGACTGGAGATTGTGCCTCATTGGCACCTGTCTGATCCCAATTACTGGGCTGGCTAGTTACTGGACTAGTAAAGTAAGCATCTAACATATATATCTTGGTTATCAACGGATAAATTCTACAGAAAATGTCAAGATCAACAGGATAAGAGCACGGAGGCGGGAGGAGTGGCGCAGCAGGCACTGCCCGCGGTAAGGACGGTGATGTACTTCAATGGGCGCCTATGCCCGGGCAGGAACAGAAGTGCAAGAGGTAGGTAAGGGGCAAATTAGAAGGAAAAAATCCTCTCGTGATCCTGGAGTACGGTAGAACATTTTTCATTCCAAGGTCTCCAGCGCGCCGGCTTGGAGCAACCCTTCCGACCGACTCCCAAATCTTCTATTCATCACTATTATGCTTTGTGTCTATCAGTTACAAATTGTGGCTCCTCTTATGACCAAGATTAATACAGTTTTCCATTACAGCCAGGCAATCTGTAAGCTTACCTTCGGCTCTCAAGTGATCCTTCCTGTCACAGCTTCGGGAACGTTTTTAATTTTGTTTTTTAAAATTTCCATTTCACGATTCCCTCCAACCAGAACTTCTGACTGCTTATTGTCGTCGCAGGTCATCTGGTATGCCAAAATAACGACTTACCACAGCTGGCTGGCTGCAGAACTCTTCATTACTCACTAATCTCGTCGTTTTGGTTTCGTTTGCCATCCCCGCTGCAAACAGGACAAACGGGAAGCGACAGAAATAGCAGGGATAAAGTACGGGCTCTATTTTAGATTAATTAGATGCCTCGGGTTTATAGTGGTCTTCGAGATTATCAGGTAGATTCATAAGTTATCGGATTCAGACTCTTTTTTTTTCTTTTACCATAAGATTCTGTCGAGTTAGACAGATGATTTGTGATCGTTCCATTTGGAAGAGACTGCAATTTGAACCGGATCGGTTGCTTTGCAAGAGGAGAAGGCGTCTTCCTGGCGCCATGCCAAGATTTCCTCGAAGGTCATCAACATTTTTAACGTCTCTAAGCGGCGCGACAAATCCGGGTACAGCTATAAATCTTTTATGGTCAAAGATCGTCAGATTCTCTGAATGTGGACTGTTCTTCTCTTCTTCTACACCGTGGAATCATGCCTCCGGATGGCGAATCCCGACTTCCCCGCTAATACTCTTCTATTGCCTTACATTGACCCAATGGATAGTACTGTAGACCCTTCTATTCCTGTTGGCACCACAATAGTTCCTGAAGAAGTGACTACAACCATTGTGGGAGAGATAGTGACCACAACAGAAGCAGGGGAGGTGACCACGACTACTCGGGAGGGAGAGGGGACCACCACCACTAATGAAGGAGGAGAGGAAACAACAACTACAACAGAACGTGGGTTTGGGTATATTTTTCACAAGAGACACAGCCACAGTTACCACCACCACAACAACCACGGCCAGTACCACAACGAGTACCACCACAGCTAGCACAACCACTGCCGAAACCACAACCACGACGACGATTCCAGGTACGGATCAATATGAACTGGTACTTGTGTTTTGTTGCGGGACCTTATTTTGAATAATTTCTACTGTAGTCTTGAATCAGGAAACGAAAAATTGGATGGGGGGAGAGAGAGAGAGAGAATATCTGGAAAAGCCGCTATCCTTGTCTTTTGAACATATTAGGAAATCACGGCCCGTTTTTAGCAACCACAACAACCACAGCGAGCACCACCACAACAGAAAGCACGACTACTACAGTACCTGGTAGATTTATAACCCTTTTTTTGCAGATATTTCCCATTTTGGAGGTCTCTAGGTTACTGTAACTGAATTTTAGACACGACAACGACCACAGTTACCACAACTACGACTACTCCAACCACGACGACCACAACAACTACAGTAATGCCTTGTAAGTCAGCTACAGTTTCCTCACCTTCCCTATTTTCAGCCTGTACAACCTGTCCGGACCTGACCGTCGGAAATTGTCCGCCTATTCTTTTTTGCTTCCCTCCTGTTCAAATAGTCTATCAGTTAGTTTCTTTCCAGATTTTCCTCTATTTTTTTGTTGTTTAGAACTGTGAACGGCTGTCGAACTGTGGCTCAGATCCAGTGCCCCCATGTGACGGATATCCTTTACCTGACGGGGACCCCATCCGGGATTCCAGTGATTCTTCCAGCCACTGCTTCAGGAACATTTCTGACTCCAATAACCTGTAATGCTAACGGAAGATGGATCATTTCCATTGGTCTGCCTATAATTATGACACCGTTTACTAACGCCGTCTGTACTAATGCCCTGCCCGATCCATTGGGATAGCCTATCTCTTTACCCTCTTTTTGTCTAGTGCTCCTTTATTGGTTCCTTACGGGTTGATTAGAATGTGTCTATTGTATTTTTATATTATATTTTTTCCTCATATTTTCAATAAAACCGGCATATCTTGACTGAAAAGGTTGCTAAAGAGCTATGTACCAGGGGGAATGCGCTGACTTCAAGAAATCTGGATTCATGGTTTAGCTCAGAATATTTCAGTCCATCTTACAGCTTCTATAGACATTTTTTACCATTGAAACAATCTAAATAAACTATAAAACCCTTTTAACCATTTTCAGGGAGTCCAGGAGAGGCCTGCAAATGAATTTTGGACTGAAATCCAGGTTTGAGCGTGGTTTTGGATTTAAAAAATCGATTAAAGAGTGATTTCCAGAGTCGGTGTCATCCTAATATCCAGTGGGTATCAATTTTTCCCACATTGAACTACCTTGAGTCAAGGTCTCGAAGATGTGAAAAGATCGCGTGGGTCAAAGTTCCCGCCCTCCTGTTTTTTGGCCGAAGTGAACTTCGCGGTCTTATCATTTCGCCTTTCCGACTTCTCACCCCTCAAATTTCCACGAGAAAGAGCAGATTTCTAATCACTTGCCCGTCTTTGATCCACTATTCTTCAAACTTGGCCCCAGACCTGGTGATGGCTATTTTATCCGCCATAAAGAGCCCCCTCCTCGTCATCGGGGGGCTTCTTCCTCTCTCCCCCCTGCCGGTTTCTTTTTAGAGGACAAATGGACCTAATCCACACTGATACCATCATTATCCTGTTGTTTCACTGGCACTACTAATTCATGTGGATAATATTCCTATTTGTATTGGTTCCAATTAATCTGGACGTTATTGAGACTGCGTATTGTGGTACTTCTACGATTCCCTACAGTTTTGAGGTTAGATTTATTTGAAAAATTGTCTATTGATATAATTTAGGTCCTTAATGATGGTGATCCAATCTTGGGATGTGCTAGGCCCTGTTGTTTTGGTCGAGAGCCGAATACAGGCCGGTGGGCGACGGAAGACAGCGAATTTCTATGGTACGGTAGGTTTTCTTATTGCAGAGAAGACTGAAAAGTTTGAATTATCTTTCCCGCCCCGTATAAAGGAATTTTATTATTTTTTAAACAAATAAGCCGGAAATTTTCAGGATAAATGGTAGATTTGATGGTTTTCTACGGGATGAGCTTGAATCAGGACGCGCTACAGTACCCACTGCTCAAACAGCTGTAATTTTGCTTTTAAACATTATAAAATATTACGAGATTACTTCAGATTTGTGCTGGGAGCCCTCGCTGCGGTTTGGATCAATGGGCCGGTGGATTTTATCGACTCGAAGACGGCAGGTAAGCTTCCAAAAGCTGAGGAGACTCAATTTTGCTCTTTACCGCTTTATTTCACCCTGAAAATTGTGTTCTCTTACAGATTTTTCATGATCTGTTGTACTTTCTTCCCGCTCAACCAAGCGCAGTACCTTGGAGTGGCTACAGTACACCCTGGAGAGATTTATAGCGGGGGAGAGACCCCAGATGGGCAATTTGACTACATTCGGAATGTTGTTCCCATTTCCTACAGTAATGGATCCGTAGTTGGCTATGAATTGGAAATTGGAAGATTTGGCTGTCCCTGTAGGGAGGCAGAAGAAGTTCAACCCGTTTACAGTCCTCCTTACTTTATGGTAAGCTACAGTAACCCAAAATGGGGGAAATCAAGTTATTTTAGCCAAGTTATGGCTACGGTGGAATGTCTGCCTGTTTCCCGGCTGATTCAAACGTTATCCTCCATAACGGGGAAGTCAAACGAATGGATGAGGTTTCCCTTCAAGACGCTCCCCTGAGCCCGAATGTTACAATGGATCGAATCGTCTATACGGTAATGAAGAGCTGGCTTCATCGGCTACCCGAACAGGACATGGAATTTTTGGTGTAAGTTGCCTTTCCCTCTCATTAGCGCGGGGCGAAGGCGTACAATCTCTACAGGCGAATCAAAATATAGACAGGACGCGATTTGGACTGGAAGTCGGGTGAATCATCGCGGTCAGGGAAACTAAACTGTTGGGGAACGGGGGAAATAACTCGGTACACGGTAGTCCGATCCCCTGCACCCGTAAAGTCTCGGCAGGAAAATTATTCCAAACAGTTGCAAAACGGTGGAGCCTTTATAGCTGTATCCTGCCGAGACTTTACGGGTGCAGTGGATCGGACTATCGAGGACCGAGCCTGTCACTTCTTCTCTTCAACCAAACTAGGAATTCATCTTGTCATTTTCCCTTTTTAATTTGATGGATTGACTATGATATCGTGGCTATAATTTCCCTGTCAACGATAATCGTGATTATCAGAGACTGCCACGTGGTGGCGGCGACCTGCTAGGGGGCAAAGCGAGCGAAGAACAGCGCGCGCATTCCTTGAAGGAAACAGCCTTGGTGAATCGTTCGGCGCCATTTTTCACGGGATAAAGGGATTTTTAGGATCACTACGAGGTCTGGAAAAAGGCTGAAAATAACGGAACAGCACTATTTATTCAAGGCTGACTGCCATTCAGGCGAGGTAAAGGAGAATCCCGCCAGGAAAAGCCGTTTTAGGCCATAAAATCCACAGCGGATGCCATTTTCCCTGGAGATTGCCTATTGGAAATGGATAATTACACCTTTCTGAAGCCTGTGGAAGTGATAAAAGTGAAGAAAATAATCCAAAAAGGGATTTTTGCCCCTCTAACAGACACAGGAATGGTTAGACCTGCTGTAATCGCGCCCAGATACTAATTTCAGCTGATCGTCGATGGAATAGCCGTCTCCTGCTACTCGGAAATGGATAACGAACCTTTAATTACTACGCTAATTGGAACATTCGTCTCTTGTGAAGAAGAACAATGTGATATCTCCCATTTTGGAAAGGACCTTCTGTTAAGCTTGGCTCAACTCGTACTGGGCGATCTCTCCTGGTGAATGCTCCTTCAAATAGCTCATAATTTTTTTTTTTATTGACTAATGCAGCATTTTAAACGTTTTTTTACTTCCTTTTCTTATAAAATGTTTTCGGAACTTTACACATTACTGGGAAGAGTCTCTAGTCTTACGGTAGTAGGGTAATCCCGGTACAGGAGCACCGGGTATTCAAAAATTGGGAACACCTGATAATTTTGTTCATTTCTTGAACTAGAAAGTTCAGTTTCACTAATGACCCACTCGAAAAACTTGTAATAACTAGTACGGGTAGCGGATGTCTATCTTCGAATTTTTAACAATCACGTGACAATTTTTGAAGAAAGACGACTGACTGACAAAAGTTCAAGAAGTCTCTTCAAGTAAACACCAACTGTTAGTTCACAAGAGGAGGCGACTTTTTGGTAATTGTAAACAGATATGCCCCTGCTCTTACGCGAAAATATCTTCGACGTTCCAGGTAAACAACCGTGCCACGTTTTGGACTCGGTAAACAGATTTGACCCTTCCCTTTTGCGCTGCGATGTTCAAATGCATCCGTTTTTAACAATCACGATATAATAATTTTTATAGAATATTTAACTATAAACGGGCAGAAAGCAACTCTATGTTCTTTTACTGAGAAGCAATGATGGAAGGAACACTTCAGGTTCTAGAAAGCCACGCTTCTCCTCGCCTAGTCTCGCTTTTCTTGAATGAAAGCTTGCTATTCTCAGTTTTTTTTCGCTTTGACTCCGTTTGTGCTTTAATTTCCTCTTATTACAGAGCACTATGGTGGAAGAAGAAAAGAAGAAGATGACGTACGCTGGACTGGTTATTGACGCCGACGAGGAGCAGCTCTACGTCCTGTACAGAGCTCAAGTTTATGCTCTTCCTATGGAGGACGAATATGAAGATTTCGAGAATGGAAAATGGGTGTCTCTGGTCAAAGAGGGGGAGGAGATTGTCCGAGCGGAAGAGAGCCAGCAATTGGAGAAGTTGAACCGGTGGAATGCTCGAATTGTAGACGACGAACTCGTGGTCAGTTTTCTCCATTCAAGAAGAAATTGTGGTTATACTTTCAGGTGGATGTTAACGTTCTAAAACGGGACTTTGACGCCTATCCAATGAGAAAAATCGAGAAAGATGTGGAAAAAGAGGACGGCAAAAGGTCGAATCTGTGGAGCTATGAGTTGAACGTGAGTTTTGGACTTTGATACCATAATTTTTCCATATTTGGGAAGAAAACAAAGCTTCTCTTCAATTTGTACAGGGTATTTTGTATTTTTAGGGTATTTTGTAGGTAATAACAAACAAACTAGGCCATTTCCAACGGATATTTCACGAATTCAAATTTGGCGGTGCGTCTCCGCTATGGGACCACGGTTTGAAATCTTCGTGGTTCCGCAGCAGAGAGGGTTTTCCGTGGAATATCCGTTGGAAATGGACCTAGCGGAGAGGCTAAAGTACAAAAGAAAAAGTCAAACTGTCCTGGAACCTCAACATCTGTTCTGACGACCACTATTTGGCCATTTTTTCCACAATTTCATTATTTGAAAGTTAGATTTTTTGAAATTATATGCCATAAACTAAAGGTTCACCAAGGCAGATATTTTGAGTTCTTTGAGATATAGGACAAAAAAACAAAATAACCCAAAGATCCACTACAACACCCCTTTTTTCAGGACATTCGCGACCCCAAAAACCTCCTCGGCCATGGCGACATTCCAGCCGAGACATTTTACCGCTGCACCGTATCGCTCTCTATAAATTTTGACTTCCTGCCGGAACTAGAGACCAATATCCTGGAATCCGATAGCGTCGAGAAGAAGCTGCTGAGAATTCTCCATATTTCGGCCCAAGAGCTCCAAATTTATTCTTCAAAAGCTGTAAGTTTTCTTATTTTTGTTCCCAGGGGAAAATTTCTAAACTTTTAGCCTTGGTGCTATCTGTACCGGGCGGATCTGCCCCCGCCACCACTGGATGCAGGAGAAATAAAATCAAATAACATGAGACTCGGAATCATTGCGAGGAAAATAATCTACAAAGATGGTGAGACCCTCGGATATGTCGTTTAATCGTGGGTTTAAGGCGACGTCCGGTATTTTTTATGGAGTCAGTCAACGGGTGCCATCCCTGTGGTTATGCCAAGGAAACTCAATACCTTCAAAGAATGGAGATTTAAAGTTGGTTGCCTTCTATTCAAGTATAGGAAGTAAAAAAACAGAAAATAGCTTTCAAAGCTTTCATCCAAACGCCGCGGCTTTCTGCTGATGAGGTCTTCCACATTTTCAAAAGAACGAAACTTTTCTCTCCTGCAAATTAACAAGTTTGTAAGCTAAAACTTTACGTGTTAGCATGGCCGAGCTATGACCACAACCAAGGCGAAATTCCCCATTGAATCGTGACGTACCACTGCCCTAGGCTAATCTCGACCAAGCCGTTTGAGAGGCTCCTGATTTTTTTCTTCGAGATTCGGTTCTTACACTAGGCGCATTAGATTCGCCATGAAAAACTGTCCTAGTCAGCTTTTTTTGGAATGGACAAGATACGAACACACACTCTACAGTAACCCACGGCAACACGTCTCTTCCTTTGACGCCTGTTCCTTTGAACCAAATGAATCCTCCCAGCTTTTTTAGATCACAAAGGCATTATCCTCTTGTTTCAGGTTGGAACCATCTATCGCTTCCAGACGCGGTTAGTCGGGGACGAGATATGTGCCGTACGGCTACAACCAACTGATGATGCGGTGCCCTGTATCGTCAACACAACTCGACTTTTCAAAAGGACTACAGAGGACCTCTTAATTAAGGCCTCTTTTGATCTAAATGAAACGAGGTTCCTCTCCAAACTTGAGCAGAATCATCCATTCTTCGGACAGGTCTGTATCGTTTTATAGTTAGAAAAAAAGGAAGCAAATTCAGTTATGCATCGAACAAACGGATCTCCAGCAGATTGTCGAGAACAATCCGGACATGACAAGCGCCGCAGGATATTTGAAATTCTACTTCGTCTTCAACTTCTTCGAGAAGGACGAATCGTCGAGTTGTGGGCAATGGGTTCCAGTTACGCATCAACACCCAGCAAAGCCGACTGTCAGAAGAGAATGGGGGTGAAACGAAACACGGGAATTATTGTTCTGCAGCGAAATAAACAAAATGTTCATATTATTCATTGTTTCGAATGTTCAAAAACGGTGGGGAGATGTGCGGACGCGAGGGCGACTGAAAGTCGTTTTTGAAAGTAGGGGGGCGACTGAAAGTCCGCGGCCTTGATGAGAAATCATATTCTTACGGGTTTCATCGTTTTCGTCAGTTTATAGTGTGCTTCTTCTTCCTCTTTTTAGTGGTTAGGGGATAAAATAGAATGTAAAAGAAACATGGTCCTTCCTTTGTTGCGGCCCCAAGGGCAATCTTATCGACTTCTTCTTGATTGATGGAATCTAGCTGTTGTCTCTGCTTTCCACTCTGCTCATTCTTCATACCATTCACATCGTAAATACGTGGATGGACTCTCTCCTATTTCTCATTCTTCTTGTTTTCTATTCCTTACCGCAACTGATTTCTACCTTTTCAGAAGCATAAATCCTCTGAAATTCTCTCAAAACACCCCGTTTCCTTCCATATATGAAGGAGGAACTCTTTCTTGGCTATAACGAAGAAGATTGTCTCGGCTTATAGCCTCTTCTAGGAGAAAATTACAACGTGAGTTTATTTGAACGGAGCTCGTCTCGGCTGGTCACATTGAGACCTCGGGATTAATTCAGATGATCGATGGTTCCGTAAGCCTTCCGGATATTGATTATATTCATACGGGTTATTTTACAGGCCCGCCTCTGTATAAAGCTGGAGAAATATATGAGGCATACTCGATTCAGAACTCTCTTCAATACTTGTATGACCTTTGGATGGCGGCTCTCTACTATCACTCGCAACACAACCCCCTATTATCCCCTCACCAATGGTTACCTTTCACACCATCATATTCACCCAAAGTCTCTACTTCTCCCCAATGCCAATCTATTAGAAAATAATTTATTACTTGGCATAAATATTACACAACCAGAAGAAGTAGTAAACAGGAATAAAACGAAGAATTCAAAAAGATAAAATTAACCCCAAGAGAGAGAAAAAAGAAGATATGTTGCCGCGCCTCACTCGTCCTTCTTCTTGTACTTGTCCAAAGCGGCGATCCGTTCGACGACGGGCGGGTGAGAATGGTTGAACATGGAGTAGAGGTGGTCGTCGATGGGCATCGACAGATTGTCCTTGCTCAACTTGGTCAGCGCGGTGCACAGCTGAGGAGCGTAGCCTAACTGGCCGGCATAGTCGTCGGCGCCAAATTCACAGCGACGCGTGTGGACGGACATCAAAAAGCCGGTCACCTGAAGAGAATAGACAGTTATTGTGAGATGAAAAGACAACGGACCTGATTGTAGAGGGCCATGACGTATTGGAAGACGAGCAGCAGACCTACGACGGTGGGGGTGTCGACGAAACCAAACGCCTGAAAAATCAGCATTTTTAGAGGAAGATCTCATAGGAAACAGTGAAATTTGAGTTCTTTTCTAGTCGGAACTTTCATTTCTAGGGATCCGGCAACTTTTGGTACGAATTCCCCCGTTTCGGAATGCGCCTAGCCATAGTTTGGGAGATTTTTCATAAACTGCCTTCTCAACTAGTGAATAAAATACAATTTACATGTAAAATTCACAAAAACGTTTCTAAAACCGTTCGTTAGCAAATAGAAATTGGAGAGATGGAGAAAATCTCAATTTTCGAAGAGGTGGACTGTAAGGGCGGCTGTCTCTGAGTTCTGGGCGCGGTATAATCGAAACGAAGCAATTTTGACTCCTCATTTCGAATCAATGAATTCATATAACCGTCTAGTGAATTCTTTTTGGTACAGCGAGCATAAATCCAGGAAAGTTCGAATAAGTGCGATATTCTTCCAAATGCTGGTGTTCTTTAGCTCCCATGGGAATTGCCCGGCAGCTTTGCCTCTTTTGTCTCGGTAAAATGGCTTGTCAATGAAAAACAACGGACCACTGTCCTTTGTAATAGACTTTTGTATTGTTTTAAATCAAAGGATTTCCTGTAAATCAAATAAAAATGGCTCTAAACTGACCGCATAGAGAGCCTTCCACTTGTAGAAGTAGGCAAAGACGGCAAACATGAAGAAGAGATTGGCCTCTGTGATGACGAGGTTCGTGACGGTGTGGCTGAGTGCCCAGTGGCCCAGCTCGTGTCCCAACACGGCCACCACTTCAATATTCGACATTCCTCGGGCCTTGTCCAGTTCGGACAGTTCTTCTGCGGCGTCTCCTTCGGCGGCACACTCCTTGCGTACTTTGTCCTTCTCCTCGCCGCTTAGCAGCGTGTCGTACAGGACAATCCTCTTATTCTTCCAGAAGCCGTAGAGGTACGCATTGCTGTGAGCCGACCGCTTGGATCCTGGAAAGAAAACAGACGTTTAAAGGCGGGAAAAATTAAAACGAACCGTGGACAACGAGCAGCTTGGTCAGGGGATACTCCACAGAGGCGGCCAGCTTCTCAATGGCCGTTTTCAATTCTCCATCCGGCAGGGGGATGTACTTGTCGAAGAGCGGGGCAATAAAGGCCGGGTAGACGGTCATCAGGGCGAGGATGACGACGGAGACGAATGCCCAGACGTAGACGAAGAAATACGGGCCGCCGTTGTCCACAATCCACTCCAAAATGACGATGATCGGCGCCGTAATGGCCAAACTCAGCAGCTGCTTCTTCAACTGATCCCTGAGATAGAAGCCGACGGTCTGCTTGTTGAATCCGTGCTTCTCCTCGATGATAAAAGTGTCGTACATGTCCCACGGCATTCCAATGACGGCATGGATGAGGGTGTTCAAGGCCACGAAGACCACTGCGTGCATCGGGTACCCGGAGCTGGCGTTCCACAGCCACGGCATGAAGCCGCTCACCAAAATGTACTGAAATATTTGGGTCTCAAAGCGATAAAATGAAGTAGATTACCGTAGTCACGATTTGATCGAAAATGTCGCTGGCGAAGCCGAAACGGTGCTTGTCCAGTTTGTAGGAGCGGGCTTTGTCGTACTCCTGAAAATGGGTCTCGATTGGAAAAAGATAGCAAAATGGACTGACCTCTTCCGTGATAATATCCTTCACTTTATCCGGTCGTTTCTCATTGGTCAGGTGGACCAGGTACTGCCGGTAGTCCAGGTAGAAGTCCCAGAGGAAGATGGCCCAATTCACTGTCAGCAGTCCTTTGAAGAGGCAGGATGGCTCAAACATTACTGAAAAAAAATCAAAAATTAATCAAGAAGAAGAGAAAAATAAGACAGGAGAAGGAAATGAACACAGAAATCTGCTAAAAAATGGCAACCATTTCGAGATTTGAGAGAGACATAGCCGAAATTGTGATAAACTGCTCCTGTAGAAGCGTACAGCACTTTTTGGACTAAAATTTTTAATTTACTGCGCAAGAAACAAAAGAAAGGAGCAAGCAGAAGCGACGTGGGACACTAATAAAAGCGAAGGAGACCAAAGTCGACCAGAAATCCGCTTTTGACGGGATTTGGACAAGCTCAAAAGCGAAACGAAGCCCGTCAAGACAACAGAACATTGCAACGTGTTCAGTCCGCTTTATGGCCGTGGGAAAAACAGAGAACGAGCAATTGGGCAGCAAAAACGAAGGGGATTTCCTGGAGAAGCCATTGGATTAGAAGGAAGAGGAAGGAAAACCAACCGCTGCCTAGGAAGCACTGGAGTTATTTGAATTCTATGGAAGAGCGGGATAGGAGGAAAAAAATGGCGTTATTGCCACTGTTTGCATAGAGAAAACAGTTTTTCGTATTCTAAAGAGTTCCATTTCCTCATTCCATCCACTGCCTGGGGAGTTTTTTCCCTTCTAAAGTCAATTTTACGACAATTACGAGCAAAAAGGACGGATTTTCTTTTCTCTCTTTCCCAGGAACCTGGAATCAATCCTGGACAGAAACATTGTAGAAGAAAGGTTACAAAACAAGGATAAAAATAATTTCTATCGAGAAATGCATCGATTTGTATAAAAATTGGCTAACTACCAAGTTGAAACGGGGGGATAAATCTCTTTATTATGTGCATATCACTCTTTGGTTGAGATTATACGGGTATAGAATCACGGGGTCGATACTGGAGCATGTAGGTAGAGGGAGATATCATATTTAAGACCTTGTATACGATTTCAGATCACAATTTTGAGATTCAGTTGATTGCAAAGGGAAAGAAATACACGCGTAGTCAAAGCTCAGGGAATAAATAAACCAAAAATGGGGAAAAAAGGAACATAAGAGGCTAGAAACCAAACTAAGGACTACAAGGAGTCGGAAGACCATTGGTACAGCTGTAGACTGTGTCCACGTCGACCTGAAAAATGTAGAATAAACATATCGAGAAAATGGTAAACAGAGATAAGACGAGCTGGAAAGAGCTGGGCAAATCTTAAAATTTGATAAGACCTGCCCGTTGGGAGACGAACAATACCGTCACGTTTCTTTGAAATTTCGAATTTTTGACTCCAAAACATCCAGATTAGGGTAAGGGGGCGATAATAAAGAATAACAGAAAATAACACTGAAAGTTGGGTCCGGGTATTTGTAGAAAATAAGAGGTTACTCATGGGGGGAAATGGGGACTCCATAAACTTTTGATTGCAGGTTTGGGAAGGGAAACTGGCCATTGATAGGGGGAAGTAATGCTCTAACCCACTTTCCCCGAGTATTTTTACCCTGGAAGAATTCCCCAGATACCCAGGGAAATTACGATCTTCCTGGGTACCTTTATAGGTAAAACTATGAAATTCTCTGTGGCGGCGCCCCGGGTTTGGAGCTAGATTACAGGGGCGCGGGCCTCCATTGTCCTATAACCCGTTCTAATGTCTTCTGGCTACCGTATTCATAATTTTCAGTTACTTTAAACTTACATGAACGTTAGCGAAGACGTCCTGTAGCAGAATTTCGGCTGTTGCCCGTTTCTGTGGGTCATTTTCCAAGCAGGAGTCGAGGAAGTGCTTCAAAATAGCTGGCGGCTGTGATGGATACAGGGGCTTCTCGCCGGTACAGACCCTCATAGTAATCGCATAGCTGTTATGGCAATCTGGCCATGGTAATCTGCCCGTAACCTGGAAAAATTGCAATTTTTAGTCTTCGAGCAAGGCTACCATATTCAGGACGACGCAACCCAGGCTCCAGATGTCTACGGCTCTACCGTAACCTCGGAAGCGGCCATCCTCCATCTTTCCACCATATGTTTGAACTTCCGGAGCCTAAATCCCCTATTTTCATGATACCGTAAGATCCTTACCATGTATTGAGGAGTTCCAGCATATTCGGCCAGTTCTCCTCTCACAGTATCCTGTTCCCTGAGCCGTACCGAACATCCAAAATCTCCCAATTTCAAGCGATTCCTCATGTCCAGGAAGATGTTGGCTGGTTTGATATCACGATGAACGATTTTTTGACCGTGGAGGTAGGCGATGGCTTTGAGGAGGCTGTTGGTATACATGCGGACACAAGTCATGTCCATAACTTCGCGACAAATTCGTTCCAATGTTCCTTCTGCACAATACTCCATTAGGATGTAGATATCATCCTGAAATTCATGATTAGAAGGGAGAAATTGTTGAAAAAAATGGGTCTAAACTGGACCATAATGGCGAAACATGGCCTTGTACCGTAATTGGCGCCTCTAGTTTCAAATTTACCGCGTAATGGGGAAGTTTTCTTACCTGAATCAATTGAAATCCGAAGTATTTGACTAAATTTTCCTGTTTTAAAGCACTGAAGATCTCAATTTCTCGTTCAATTATCTAAAAATGGCGAATATACGAAGAAAAATAGTAGGAGAAAGTACCGGGATGTGTTTCTTCTCAACGCGGAGCTTCTTTACGGCGATGACACATTTCTCGTCACAGTTTAGGGCCTTGTACACGTCAGCAAAGGTTCCACTTCCTTTAAAATGTCATATGAATTGTGATTCCTGGCGGGAAATTACCAATTTTTTCAAGTTTCTGCCATTGGAATGGCGGCTTCCGCGAAGGGTCCATATGGGCGGCCAATTCGAATTTATTCCTGGCCGTGTTTTCTATGACTTTTCCCATGTTGAAGACTTCCTAAATGATTCATTTAAATGCGTATCAAATGGCTACGCAGCTAAATTAAACGACTCTCTAGGCCACAAGAGCTTTGCTCACCTTCTCCCTCTCAATTCTCTTCTGATCCGTCTTTTGGGCGGCTTCCTTCAGTCTTGTTCTCCGATTCAAAGGACTGTGAACTTGCTTCCTAGCCTTTGAAACGAAGGAAGACGTCCGGGTTGTTCTTTTCCCAACAGGGGCGGCTCCTTCAACCGGCACTATGAGCAACCGGCAGTCGTTGACGGTATCAATAAATCTCTGAAGGAAATTATAATTAAAAAAAAGAGAACAAAAACATACGTTTAAAGTATCATCATCGAGGAATTTAGTCCACTTTGGATCCGCAATATAGGCGATGAAATTAAAGACCAAGTTGGCCCAGACGGGAAGATGGGGCGCTGGACGGGGGCGCATCGTCTTGACCAGGACGTGCCACCTGGAAAATTGGAAGGTAAAATTCTGGTATACAAAGAAACCTTTCAACAATATCCACAGAGAGATGCATCAACTTCTCCCCGAAGACATTTTTATGGGAATCGCCAACAATCCTCAAGACATCTCGATGGACCTGAAATTGTCTTTTACTCAAAAAATAAGAACGTTTACCTCAAAAATCAGGTCGAACGCCTGCTGAATAGTCGAGAAGATTGTCTCCTTGAACTTTTTGTTCTCCGTTTCGTGTTCATAAACATAGGAGAGGCTTTTGACTTCATCCCACAGAGCTTCGGACTTGTCCATAAGGGCTTGCTACAGTTAAATTTTGGAATAAAGTACTAGATAGCAACCTACAGTAAGATCTTGTAAGCAGTCAGCAACATTGTCGTTGGAAGAGGTGGCGGTGAGCTCGCGGTCGAACATGGACAGCACGTGGTGGTTGTTATCGTAGTCACCGACGGCGAAGACGTAATTGTCCTGAAATTGGCAACTTGAATAGGTAAAGAGGACGGATTACGGTAATATAAACCTGTGTAGAGGGAAATTACAGTATCCAACTAGGATAGAAAGGGGGGTTGACGCGGGCGCGCGGTCTAATGGGGCTTTGGGTTTTTAGAAATCCACCAACCGGTCCATGTATATGGTCCTGGGCGTTTTAGAAGTCCGCTACTTGAAAATGGAAAGATTTTAGGGTTTCAGGGATGCTCAGGAACTGGGAAAACGTCCCGTTAGTCCGACAAGTACCCATTAGTTTCCGGGAGACCCCTTGGGGTTATATGGAACCGCGCTCCGGTTCCTTTCTCATAAAGAAAGATCTATGGATCTATACCCTGGGATATTCTAATAAATTCCATGAAAATATAAAAAAGAAGCAAAAAAATGGCCTGAACTCACCCGAATATATCGAAATCCCATAATTGCCTCGTCGTCAATATTCACTCGAATCTCTTTGCCTTCCCATTTCTCTCTAGAATTCCACTTCTTATTTATTTTCTTCTCTAAAATCTTACCGTAAGTCAGGGAAAGGAAGAACCAGGAGATATCCCAATCCTTCGACCCTCCTGCACTCACATAAGGCTTTGACTAGTCTTTCGGCGTTGTCCACATAGCTGTGCTCTATCAATACGGCTACTTTCAATCCCAACAGGCGGTGATCGTCGAAATCACCGAATCTTATCTAAAAAGTGAAATAGAATAGCCTTTAGAAGGTCTACCAAAGCGTGGGTTCCTTTCAATCGTCCGGCTAGAAAACTTGAAGAGAAGTAGTTGGAAACGTTGTAAGCCGCCGCGTTGTTGAGATCCTTGAGCATTGTGTCCCGCAGAAGGGTGAAGATTCGTTTCATTCGGTCCTTGGAGGTTCGAATTATCCGGGCATGTTCACGACAAGCGTTTAGGAGCGAATTTCGAGAGTTGTGGGACCTAAAAAGGCTTAAATTTCAAGAAATTGGCGGGAAAACACAGTTTCTAAAGACCAAAAATGGTCAATATCCCCTCTGGAAAGCTCGAAATTCTTTTCGAAACTGTTCAAACGACTCTTATGTTCAAGGAGTACGGTAGTTCAACCTTATTTACCCATAAAAACCGCCCCTACCTGTCATCGTCCCGCTCAAATTCGTTCTCATAATCATCGTTGATATCTGAAATTGAATGCTGTTCTGCGATGTTTTCCGCATTCTTTTCCCAGTATTCAATGACCAGCTTATCAATCAACAGCTGGATAAGGGTCCTAAAGCGATTTTAACAATAATTTACAGTAAAAATTACTCGTAAGTAGTGGTGAGGCTGACGATTCCCGACGGGATGGAGCAAGCATACCCGGAAGCTTCATTCCATTCGTGGAACAGTTCATCAAACAGTCGAAGCGTGTCTCCGGAACATTGATTGACTTTAGCTACGGACTTTGTCCATCGGAAAACGTAGTCGAGATATTTCTGGGAAAATAATGGATAAAAGATGGAAAGAGGGGTAATTTACCCGGAAGACGTCTTTGAGACATTCGTCATACTCGGACGAGTAGGTCGTTCCCATTCCAATTCCATGCATGATGGAGAGGTAGTGGATTTTTACTCTGAAACAGAACATATAAAACGTATATGAATACAACGAACCCTATTGCCTCCCCCAAACAGTCCCTAGAATCTTCAATAATTGCTCCCAGCGTCAAGCTGTCTGCCTCCTCGTCGACTCCAACAAAATTTGACCTAAAATTCTATTTTCCTCTATATATTTTTATTTATCTAACCTAATAGTGAGCCATTCTTGTACCAATTCCTGTCGAGCACCGAGAATAAATAGGAAAACGGGCAAGAATGAGGGCAACTCCATTTTGGAAAACTCAATGTGTTGGCAGCCGTAATGTTCGCAATTTGTTCCTCGGACAGGATTATTGTATCGCTCCCTCTGAAAATGGGTCCTGTACGGAAAAACAAGAGCTAAAAATACAGTACCTGTTCCTCTGACATTGGGATATGCGGCTTGAAGCCACTGGCAGCCTGGGCGTAGGTGGCGGCCTTCTTTCCCAACAGGAGCGCCGCCTTGACTATCGAAGTCTCGCAAATGTCCCAAACTCGGACCAGCACCTTCTTCATTGCCTAAAATTTAAGGTTTCAGTATTTTAGAAGATAAGGCTGACCTTTAAATTACGATTCTTCCCAACGTATTCCTTGAAAACGGGGCGAGCTTCTTTCAGACTGATGGAGATCTGGGAGGGGCCTTTGGGACGGGGCCAAAGTTTAATTGCGTCCGGGAGATGATCAACCTCAAAGATTTCTCCCAGCTGGAAAGGAAAAAATCTACCCCTTATTAAAGTGCTATGGTGTTTGTCTGTCCGACGGTAAAGGGATAAAAAATGTTAATCCCGGGGGCCGCCGCAGGCGGTCGTCGGCAAGTAGCAAAAAGGTTGCCACAGGTCGAAACGGATAATTCTAACAAGACGACAGCCATAGGCTGCCGAAGGCCCGCTGGTCATAAAATTAAGGTAAAAAAGGCTCAAAATAGCAGAAAAATGGCATTCTAAAGTAATCCTCTTTTTGAATTCATCTCGTTTCCCGGTGTTTTAAACGGTAAAAAACCTCACCGTTTTAATTTTATCAAAGAGATCATCTACAGTATTCAGCCAAGCTGTCATCACCTCTACCCGGTCACTGAATTGATGTACCATTGGCGCATTACCGGTCCTAAAGCGAAAAATCTCAAATCTCCAATAGTAACCAACTTTTTCGTGATATAATCCAGCATTGCCTTCCTTGTGGGAAAGAAGGCTTGATAATGGTCCAACCGTTCAATCAACGCGTGGACTAAATCATAGTTTTAGTTGAAAAAAGGAAAAGAAGGTTACCTTGATCCCGGACCTGTCCCATATGGGTCATGTAACAAGCTTCTAGAGACTGAGGAACGGAGGGGAACGGAATGGCTTTGTACTTATTGATATCGTCGATTATACTCCAGTGGTTCCCTCGCTTGTTGAAGAGGAGCTTGTCCTCGTCGAAGGTGGCCTCTTGGCAACCACAGACATCTCTAAAATTGAGAACAATAGTAGAAAATGGTTCTAGAAGTCGGAAAGGGCTTGATTTCGGGCCGCACTGCCAAAAATTCCCAGTATTTCGAAAGTGTACTCACTTTCCGGAGAAGAACGCCTTCAAATTGAGCCAGAGTACATCCCCGTGCTTGTGATCCTTCGGTTTTGTTCCAATTGTACAGGTAAAAGTCTGAAAATCTCCTTTTCTTGGTCCAAATCAGTCCTACCTTTTCCAACCTCCCTTTGTGCTCTTTTTGATTCAATACAAGCCGGTTAGTTGTCTTTGAGGCGCTGACAAAATTGTTCATACTTTTATAAAATTGATCCCTAAAGAAAATTTAAAAGATTAGAGATAAAATGATGGGAAAATACCTCCTAGCACAGATGAATTCGTCGTTATCCTCTATGGAAAGAGAATGGAGCAAGCAGTCGGCCTGGGTGGCGTCGGAGACTCGTCCGCTATCGATGGAGGTGTTAGAGGATTCTCTCTCAATCCCGGGAATACATCGAAAAGCCGACTGGGAAGTGACGGGTGAGAGGGTCAGTCTCTGAAAAGGAATGGTTGCTGTATTGGAGTGATTTTATTCTCCTGGAGCCGGGCATGCATGGGAAAACGGGAGTGTCGGGTGTTTGTGTCCATATCTCGGCCATTTCTTGGTCGATTTCAAAAATTCAAAAACCATTTTGGAGAGCACGTCAAGACCATTTTAATGAATCCAGTCACGTCCCAACTGGCACAATAAAAAATCTGTAGCCCGCAAAGTTTGATAGAGAATATGTTACGGGCGCGCCCGGGCGTTGCCCATGTACGGAGCCGAGAATCTGAAGTTTTTTGAACAATGGATTAAAAAATAGGGTTTTATAGCCCCTTTCCCTGTATTTTTCCGGCTCATAAGTTCAGAAAACATTACGTAGAACCGTGTTTTGCCTCATGATCCACAGACGGGTTAATCCCCCAGTTCCCAGCTCACGGAGACCGCGATAAACTTTTTAATTCTGCGTCGAGCCGTGTTTTGATCCGATTTAGCCGCAGCTTTTCGTCTTTTCTTTATCACAGCATAACAGATTTTCTATTTACGATCGCCGTGTCGTATACATGTACTTTAAGGAAAAAACTATGAATAGAAATAAAATCACCTGTTGGCGTCTTTGATTCCTTATTTTTTTTAGAGGATTTTGTGTTTAATCAACAAGGAAGCGGGAACAAAATGGCACAAAACTCAAAAATCTGTTTTCTTGCTCATTTTCAGCGGGGTTTCAACCGTTAAAGTTTGAAGCGGTGTTCGTTACCGGACCCATACAGTAAACTCGAAGTATTTACAGTATCCCTCCTTTAAAAAGATGAAGAAATGGGATACATCATAAAAAAAGCTCGCTACCGGATAGTCCGATTCCCTGCACCCGTTGGCAGTCGGGTTCGGAAAAAATTTGACTGGATCTGTGGGTCTTGAAAAGAGAACTAGTAAATCTACCACCAAATCCGGATAAAAGTTTGTATACCAGTAGTTTAAAAAACAAAAACAACATGAAATACCTACATTATATTGAGAAGTGTCCGTTTCTTCGGTATCCTCGCCGTCCTCATCGTCATCTCCAAAATATTGACTATCTCTATTGAAACTTTTTCTTCTATGAGCTGAAAAGGGCCTGTCCCTTCAATTTATAGAATAAAATACCTTTAGTATTATTTATAAGCGGTCTCCCTAAACTAAAACGACCTCTATATGCTTTGTGATGAACTTTATGCCTCAAGGCGGAATCTTTTGATCTAAAAATGGTGCTACCCTGTATTTTACTAGAAAACTCACGTTTTTCTGGCTATATCCTTTCCAAATTGGAGGTCTAAATCGATATTTTCTATTTCTGACAAACTGGAGCATCGTTTAGTCAGACGGGAAAGCCGTCGGTTCATCTGAAAATCATTTATTCCGATAAAAAAGAGAAATTGCGTCATTTTGACCCAAAAGACCCAAAAAATGTGGGCAAACTAGGTTTGACAGCCATTTTTGAGTTGAAGTATAGGAAAATCGATGGCCCAATAACAAAAATTGGGAGAGAAAGCACAAAAGGATGGCTTCTATTCAAAAAGACCAGAATGGCAGTGGCGTACGCAATTAGCCGTGACGCAGATTGCGGCTACGTGGTAAAGTCGTCATCATTGAGGGATTTCTTTGTAACACCGTAATTAGACCACAATTTAACATGCTAAACTGATGAAAAAAGTAGAAAAGAAGCGGGCAATTGCCCAAAATTCGTCACAAGACCTAATTTTTGGGGGAAAACGTACCGGTATTTGGGGGGATTCCTCCGATTTCTGTTGGATTTCCGTTTTTTCGACGGCTGGAGTCTTTTCAGTCTCAACTGGGAGTTCAGGCTTCATTATTCTCTAAAAAGTATATGATTAAAAAGAAATAAGCGGCAATTCAAAGAGGTCGAATATTGGCAGAGGAGCGGGCGGCTAACTGTCAGACAGGGAGGAGGGAGTAAGCCCGCGGTCATGGCTTTACACTCCCCTCCGTCCTAGACGGTCATAGGAGAGAGAAAAAAAATCGACCGAGAGAAAATGCTATTTCTGTATCATAACTGCTCACTTATCGCTTCCATTCATCCTCCCCCGTCCAGCCCAACCCCCTTCTGCGTGTATGTTTATCGTGTATATAATTTATTAGATGTGTTATTGTTTACGGTGCTTTCGCTCAGTGCAGATGGATTTTGTCAATTTTCACCTGGGAGATTATCCAGTTGCCCAAAATATTTATATCCTCCTCTTGATTGACTGTAACTGCCGTCATAATCTGGGCTTTTGAGATGAGATCAAATTAGAAGGCATTATAGGAAAGAGACACACAGCGGGAAGGAAAGATCTCGGATTCGGGAATTATATATATATTTGGTGATATTTTTATCCACGGAGTTGACGGATCTATGGTGCGATTTCAATCAATTATAATAAAAAAACGTCTCTACTTTTTGCCTCCTGTTGCAGTCTCTAGACTGTCAGTAACAGCGAACATTCTTCCTCACCAACTGCATTCCGCTTTCGATTCTTTTGAGCATGCTTATTTTTTTTACAGAAGTCTAGTTCAGAATTTTATGACGAACACGACGGTGTAGGTTTTGTTCCATAAAAATAAATAATTGCTGAGATATCTGCAAAAATGCTATTTTCGCCCCAAAAACGTTATTTTGGTTTATATCTCGACCACTTCTGGTTCTTATGGAATATTACCTATACCACCTTGTTCGCCAGAACATTCTGAACTAGACATCTGTAAATAAAATAAACATGCTCAAGAGAATCGAACGCGGCATGCAGTTGGTGAGGAAGAATGCTGGCCGTCCTGTAGCACCTGGTGACCAGAAACTTAGCGTTGTTACCCGCATTACAGTATGGCAAAAAACGGTCATACTGTCTGTTTAACTGTTCGTTGGAAATGGACTATAGCTGCTTCTAGAACTGCCCGCATTTGCCATTGTTCTCGAATTTTCTTTTTCTCAATTAAAGATGATTCTATTCAATTTGTAGATTGTATAGATTCAAGCGTTTGGTTGTAACTTTTCGAGGGTTAATTACTTTCGGGATTTTACCCTCTTCCCGTGCAAAAACGTGCCAATCACAATTAAACGGCGCAGACAGGAATAGGTCCCGCAAATCACCCGAAGGGCCCTGTTTACGAGGGGAGGGTGGATGTACCTGGAGACGTTTCTTCCCCCTTGTGTAATGAAATTTATTTGTTTCGTTCGGAAAGCGTGTGAGCCAGTTTATTGGTCCGACGAGGGCCAGCAGTCGCCCTCAGCTGCTCTGGAAGTCGGCTGATCCCCAGCTGTTGTTATCCTTTTCAGTTGTCAACTCCATGGCTTTTTCACTACGTCGCTCTATTCTATTTTTCTAACAAGGATAGTATACATACTCGCGGAGACTTTTTGAAACTTTTTTGACGTGGTTTTGTAGAGGATTTTATGGCGATCAAGACGTATTGTCGGGATTTTGCTCTAATGCTCCAGTTGTGGAGGAAAATGCAAAATAAGATTACGTTGCAAAAGAAGAAAAAAAAAAGAATTTTGGACTTGTCTATTTTCCATTCTCCTTCTAAAAATGTGAAGAGATGGCCGAGTGGATAGTGCACTCGCCCACTGAACTTTTGCCTTTTTTCAACTTGGGTTCGATTCTTCCAAGAGACCAAGTCATTTTTGTAATTTTTTGTGGGTGATTGAATCTGTTTCCGACTCCTGTCCCCTTTATATACCGTAAAAAAGACGAGGAGGAGTTTTCAAACCCTTCTGCGGTGAAAATTTGACCATTCTCGGAACTCCCAGAATTCTCCTCTCCAACGTGATTCTGAGTGTTACAGAGGGATCAACCGGTCAATCAACCTATCAATCAGAAATTTCAGAAAAAATGAATAAAGACCCGGAAATTTTGGTCGATTTGAATTCTTACGAGACGGCGGGAACTTCTTCAGGAAATTCTGAAGATATGGAGAAAGGTAAATTTTGATTTTCTTGTCTTATTTTCCTCATTTAAACGCTTTTAAACTAATTTTTTTTAATGTTAATAGCTAAAAAATAGAGTGAAGAGTATAATTTATGGTAAAATCCATTTTCCAGCCGTTTACCCGGCTATGTGCACGGATCCCTGCAGTACCGGCGCCGAAGACGACAAGAATAAGCACCTCTGGTGGATTTGTTCCATTTTCAAGGCTGTCCTCTTCGTTGTCCTTATTCTTTTAATCTATATAATCATTTTCCTCCGCCCAGCAAAGATGCCCGATAATCTTGAAGGTCTACCATAATCAAAAAAAATCTTTATTACTCGTTTTTTTCCGTCATTGATGGCATCCTTCCGCCGCCCAGACGTACATATCCTTATCGAAATAGGTCATATGATCTTCTTGACTGCGATCGGTCTGGAATTTGTTCCTATTTAAAGGTCTAAAAGGGGCAGCCAACCTGTAGGTTGCTACAGTAACGGCCGTCGTCTTCAGCGCAGAGGGTGTAGGGATCCCCGACGGCCATCTTGTTATTGTACCAGATTTCATAGCGATGGTGCCAGACTTCATCCTTCCCGCCGAGTGGAGGAATGTGTGGAACGACGTCCATATGATGGACGACACGGTAGGAATAGAGGAACTGGAAGAGAGAAACAATTAATGGGACAGTCGGGGTCCGTCTTACTGTAGCATCATGCCATTGAGCGAAATCCCGATCTCCTGTTCTTGGCTGACCAAAGGTCAATAGTTTCGTGTGTTCCGGAGTAGCTAGCCCGAGTTTCATCAAGAAGGAAGCACAGACGGTGGCGAGAGCTCCTCCCAACGAGTGGCCCATGACCTGAACCGTCTTTGGAGAGAAAAAAAGGGAAGGAATTACCCAAACATCGTAGTCCGGATGAAGGTATTTCAGGTTCCTAACAGAGGATTCTAATCCCTGCTGCCACATGAGAACAAATCCGTCATAGAAGAACTTGTAGACGTGGCCGTTGTCGAAAAATGGCTCTTTCTTGCTGAAAATGGGGGAATTCGACCGAGGAGAGGTTCCAACGGGAGGAAATGGCCATGTAGCTTTTCGTGACGGCAATCATCCTATCGTTATGAGACCAGTTTCTCCAAAGGTTCCAAAATACCACGGGTTGAGCCATAGCCTCCCTGCCCCTTTTCGACCGTTACAAATACGTGGCAATGGCGAAATCGCAGCTCATGGACCAAATGGCCTGTCTTTTGTGCGTCAAATACTGTATTTCATAGAATTGCACCCGAGGAAAGAAAAATAAGAAGTCTCAGAAGCTAATTCAAAAGAATACGGTAACCAGAAGCTAGTTTACAATTCCTAGAATCTCTCTGACTGCGAGCTAATGGCTCTTTCTCCTGTTAAAAGCACATTTCACCTTCCAACTCTGCTTCGCTCTACTTTGTAGCAGACTCCACACAAATATGAAGGGTCCGCCGCTTATCATCTCTTTCCCCCCTTCCCCTACCCTTTATCAGTTCTTTAAAACCGACTCTAAAAAGGCTTGGAATTCTTCAAGCAATTGAACTGGAGTGTCCGTTCCGCGGAAGGAGATGATTATCAACTTCTGTGTGGTATCATACGCTGTATACGCGTGACAGGTTGTATCTAAACTTCTCTTCTATTCCATACAGGAAAAAAACAAACTAGGCCCGATTTCGGAGCACTTTGACCGGTGGATCTTATCCAGGGTTACGGTAGGCATGGCATTTCTGAAAAAGGGAAAGATTAGGTCGTAAAATGGGGAAAAATACTTCAAACAAGGCATGGGATTGGGTAATCCAGCGGCTACAATAATGGGCATGGCGACTTTTCTTCCAAAGTCGTCGGTGTATTCATAGCCAGCTTGGGGAGCGGCCGGGCAGTTTAGGACATTCTGAAGAAGAATTTTTTGGTTAAATAAACATTTTGAGGAGTTCCGTATCAGATTTCTAGACAAAAATCATTTTTATTAGGTTTTCTCACCTTGACGGTGGTGTTACAGCTCGTGCCCAGTGAGGAACAGGCGCCGGTATCGACACACCAGCTGAAAATTCATTTTTAGCGAATTCTTGCGTAAATTGTTTGAATAAGATTGAATATCTCCGTTCTTTTGTGGGTAGCAACCTCAAATTTGCGATTATTTCAGGATTTTAGTAAAGAAAACGATTCAAATTACGGTAGAATGGAGTAAGAACTCATGGGAGGTCAGCAAACGGGTTATAAACGAAAACAAGGCGATCCTTCTTCCTCACCTGGTGAGGCCTCACCAAGCTCACCTGGTGAGGTTGGTGAGGGGTTGGTGAGCTCACCAGGTGAGGAAGATGGTTGGCCCAAAAACAATGGGTTCTATCAGAATAAAAGACTCACTTGTGCCCCTGAGCCAGGCATCCTTGACACGTGTCGGCTGCTCCGCACCCAGCAAGGGTCAAAAGAGCTACCAGCCCGAGAAACTGCCACATGGCGCTCTGAGGTCCAACGCGGACGTAAATGGAAGATAAGATTGCGATTCTTCCAAGACCAAAGAAGACAAAGGAAAGGAGCGGGGAAAGGGTTTATCGCTAATGATCGGGGTACATTCTTTTTTAACATTAAAAACTTGCAATTGGAGCAGTTCTCTGGGCTTGACGGATCTGGAGGATTGTGCAGCTCAATTTAACAGGCTAGTTATCAAACTACAAATGGAATAAAATTAATATTTATTTTGTTTAAAACAAGATCGACATTTTGAGTGAGGTGGCAAATGAGATCAGTACATAAAAATGTTAGATGAGATCTGGGGAGGAGGAGTCACTGGCAAGGGACAAAATGAAAATTATTTCGAAATTTTTCTGCTAGATACTGGGAGGTTGGAGTCAAAGATCATACAGGGCATTCTAATGGGAAGGAGAGAAAGGAGGGCAACTTGGAGGACGATTCAGAGGTACGGTAATTCAATCAACAAACCTTGACAAAGGGAAGTTCCAAATTTTTCGAATTTTGAAGAGACGGGACCTAGAGAGGAATTACGGAGCTATATTGGAGACTGAAGGAGCTGTTTCTCCGAATTATTTCCTATGGTTTGGTACGTTGTCTTCCTTTCGAATAAGCAACATTTTCAGTTCTCCGTCATGTCTTCCGTCGTCCAAGTCCTCACAGATGAATCAGCTGCCAATTTGGCTTTTAACAGATCGCCGTCCTTCCTTCAGTCCCCGTTTCGCCCATTTCGATTCTCGTTTCAGTCCTGGCCTCGTCTCCCGGTCCTCTCTTGTCAATTGTTGTGAATATTCGTCCTCTCAACCTGCTCAAAGTCCCCAATTCTATGGTTTCCACGTTCCTCCAGTCTACCCTCAAAAAAGTCTTGGCAAATATCTCCTCCAGCCTCCAAAATAGCTCCACATGTCTCCGCGTCCCGTCTCTTCAGAATTCGTCAAAATTTGGAGCTTCCCTTTGTCAAGATTTGTTGATTGAATTACCGTGCCTCCGAATCCTCCTCCAAGTTGCCCTCCTTCCTCTCCTTCCCATTAGAATGCCCTGCGTGATCTCCCTGCCCTTATCCTCCCAGTATTTGGCAGAAAGTAAACTTTTGTTGAAGTAATTTTCTTTTTGTTCCTTGCCAGTGTCTCATCCTCCCCAGATCTCTTTTAACCTCTTTATGTACCGGTCTCATTTGTTCCATTTCTCAAAGATATGACTATCAATCTCTTTTTAAACAAAGTCAATTATAATTTTATTCCATACTGCCTTCTCTCTTCAAAAATTACCAGAACTTCTTTTTAAAAGGCGCCTTGCAGAGGAGACAGTTACTGTACTCCCGATGGTCAAGGAATTTGACCCAGGAATTGAAATCGCTGGACAATCCCATAGAAATACCGTATTTTTGAGGAAAAGAAGTTACACGGAATATAGAATCTCTTTATTTTTCATTTTATTTTTCTCTTCACACCATAATTATTTTTCTCTTGTTCAGATGATAACATCCATATGATACAGTCAGTCCGTCCGTCAGTCAGTCAACGCCGCTGAATATCTCCGAATTTTCAATGGCCGTCATTAGCTTCTGTTTCAGTTCCTGATAGGTGCCATAGGGCGGCAGATCGAGTCGGTTGAAGCAGGTATGGGCCCGCGGCAACATGTCGCCACTGCCCCACTTCTCGATGGTAAACTTCTGTGGACCATTGGAGCCGTAGAGCTCACGGAAGCCGTTCATCGGGACGCGCGAGGTGCCGGAGACGAACTGCAGCACACGGGCACGCATCTCATTGTCGAAGCTGAGCAGGCACTTCCAAAAGTTGTGGACTGTCTGGCTGCTCGGGCCGTAGCCGCCCTTGTAGACCGTGTTAGCCTTCCAATCTTTGACGTCAATCTTCTGCAGGCCGCACATCAGCAACTCCATCTCGTGCGAGTCGAAGATGCGCAGCAGATTCGAGGGAACCACCTGAAAAAGCAGCTGATTATTGACAAGTCTTTAATAATATGATGAATTCAAGTTTCTGGACCATTTTTGTACAGTATAATATGTCCAAAAGGACTGGATCCTTGGCAGGAGGCGAGAAACCGCTTCGTTGACTCTCTTCTCCGCTCTGGGAGCCATTTTTGTCTGCTAGGGTCTCTCGACTCAACTAGTGCGCTTTTTTGATTCCCATACGAGTAAATCAGCCGATTTCCCATTTATAGAGACCTTCTCTACTAGTCTGGGCACCATTTCTAGAGGGCCAATTGGCTCCAGAACCTGGCAAAAGGCAAAAGACAATGGGGAAGTTCCCCGCTTTCCAAAGGCAAACGGTTCCCAGCAAGACCTTGTTATTGGCAAAAGGGCAGCAGAGCTGATGTCTTTGAATTCACAGTTCAATATGTCACAGTCAGAGTCAAACAAACTCGTGTTTGAGCTAAGCAAACAGCGGGATTTTAGACCTTCAGAGGTGAGGAGGAATTTTTTGTTTGTACGAGTGTGGTCTGACCATTCCGAGACCGGGAGACAAAGTGCAATTTGACAGGTAGCGTGGCTATTTTGAGTCTCGGGCCTTTAGATTTACACCCTAAATTGGTCAAAAACGGTTGGAAATATTGACCTCATGAAGTCCTCGAAGAAGTTGTTCCATCTGCTTTTCAACTCGCTTCACAAATCTCCAATTGACCACCGCTTCAATATATCGTTCCTTATTCTCTTCCGTCACGGGAATATTAGCTCCACCGTCAATCAGCTCCACTGTTGTCGTCTGAAAAAGCGGAAATAGTCCGACCAAAATGCTCGGTGGCGCCACAATTGGTCCCAGAAGGATTCTCAACGGGGCGGTGCAGCTCGGACAGTGTTTTCTCCTCGGCTATCCTTTTTTTTGCTATTTTTGATACCAAAACATCGGCAAAATGAGGGACTAGGTTGTGGTAACTACACTCCAAAAAACGTTCAACGGTGGGATATTTTATCCGTTAAATGGGCAAGAAATGGCCAGAAACTGCGCTGCTCCGTTGAAAAAGCTGAACAAGGAAAATGAGGCTCACCTCTCCAAAAACGGAATCATCTACAGAAAAAGTAAGCTCCAGATCAGATGGATCATTGTCTTTGACATAGATCAATGAATTATAATACGAATTATCCACTGATTCCATATCAAACAGAGTAATTTTCTTGTTCAACATCATCTTGTAGAAAGGCCGAATGAAGAAGGCTGAAAAAGACGAAATTATAGCTGCTCCAAATGTAATTTCTAGGCTGCAGTCTGTTTCAAATGGAAGAAGGTGCCGGAAATGATATTTCTAGCCGTTTTTGGGTTCAAAATCTATCCAAAATATCATTCTCGTGCTAATTTTGTCATTTCAAACTGATTCACAGGGCATCGAATGGAAAAGGGACCAAAAACAGCGTTTTAAACAGATGTTGAGCTCAAAATCTACATAAAATGGTCGTTCGAATGGGCGCCAAGATGAATTTCCAAAATTACAGTAATCCAAATTGTGACTCAATTGTTTATGAGGTTTTGAGGCAATAAAGTCGCTCCATTTGAAACAGGCTACCGTATTCCTTTCCAAAACGCTGCTCTTTCGATACACGGAGGATTGATGGACTAAAAATGGCCAGATTTTGAAAAACGACCCTGTCAAAGGAAAGGGAGCCTCTTATTTGAAGGAATACGGTATTTTTATGCTACAAAAATAAGAGTAAAAAAAACTGAAACTAACCATCCAATAATTTCCCGTGATAAATAGCCATACCCATAATTTTTCCGATAAAATAAAAATAGCTCAAATGATCCGGTATACATGCACCCGAATGCGGATTAATTTGTAGCGTATAATTATCCGTTGCCGAATATTCAAATAGTCCATAGTAAGGATTAAAAATCTCATGAGAGAGCAGGAAAAACCATTCGCGAGTCACTCCTAAACGTGTTTATATTATAATGGAGTAGAAAAGAACGAATACCTCCATAGTCGAGTCCAGTCTCGCCGGAAAATTCAATCCACAACTTGTGACGCAGTTCAGACGGGGATTTACCCATAATTTTACGGTATGAATCCTCGAAAATGGAGTCGCGATTGATGATCAGGTCACATTTGCCATTGGAGCCGGCTCGGGGCAGCTTCGAGCGCAGATATTCCACCTGAAATTTAAAAATTAAGGAACTGTAGAATAGAAAATAAGGATTATAATCGGCTCTAAATGTTTTCTATCGGCTTATAAGTTTCAAAAATTCATCTATGGTCTCCATATTGTAAAATAAGCTCCATGGGAAGGAAGAGCCTGTAGATTAGCCCTATATCCACGATTCTTCCCCCAGTTTGCCCTATTTTTTGGTCCTACTGTAGCCTATTTTTGTTTGATTCCACAAATCTAACAAAATGACACGTTTAGCTGCTTTCCAAATATTTTGTGTACCCTAAAACTGTAAGCAGCAGTCCTGGCCCGTGATGGATCCTCTTGCGCAGGAAAAACAAACAAACAACCGCTTGTTATTTTGTTACAAGGCCTTCTTGTGACTTTCAGAAACAAAAGATGTGAAAAACTGTCTCGGGATCGGAAAAGGACCAAGTAAACTGGGCAAAAGGGTGAGCAATCGGGCAAAGCTCCAAAGAGAGCCGTTTTCTTTCCCATTTCGGCTTGTTTTCAGATTTTACTAGAGTTAAAATCAATTCTTGAGAATAGTACCAGGTTTTCCTTATTCAGTAGTCAATTAAAATTCTTCTAAACTGTTGAAAATATAAGAAAAAGAAGTAAAAAGAAAACTAGCCGTACCTTTCGCTTATAATCCCTGGAATACGGTATAGCCGGCCCGGCAATGCTCTCATTTTCAAATCGCGGATCTTCCCACTGTGTCCTTTTGCTATTATGGTCAATAAAGAAGACTCTTCCATCGATGTGTGTCTAAAAATGGCCAGTTATTATTACAGCTGAAAATCTCTCCGGACCCTTTGTTCCCATCCTTCTGGCAGGGCGCCAATGTCGTCTTCCTGTCCCCGCTGGGCCGTCGTGTTCTTCGTCGACGAGCATCCCGTCCGCGGATCTGTCCATGTCGTCGTCTTTGTCGTATGGTCAATAAAGAAGAGACGTCCATTCGGTGCCATCTGCATATCCCAGCCAGTCGGGAGGGGTACCTCATTGCCGTCTGATGGATTTGTGCCGCCTCCTTCGAAATTTGCTCGCATTCCTTCATCAATCTGGAAAATATTCAAGTAAATTAACGTTGAAACATTAGCAAACACCCCAATAAACGCCCTAAGCCTTTTAAAACTTCAAATTTCCGGCGGAAGAACCAATTTCTACCGCAGAACAGGCTACAGTACCCTCTTTTAGACCAATTCTTCCATAAAACTCTATTTTTAACCATTTTCTTTATACGTTTAATAATTTTGACAATATATAAATATTAAAATGGATAGGCACCTTGATAATGAGACTTCCAGTTGGAAGTGAAGTGAGAACTGCCGCTGGCAGCATGCTGCTGTTGATGAGGAGTTCGTCTTTGTGACTCAATGCGTGCAAAGTGCTTTACAAGCTGTTTACTTTAGAGCAAAGACAGGTGGTGGAGGCCGGGTGGCAGAGCGGCACACGGCACACCCGGAGGGAAGGAGGGTTCAGGAGGCAAACAGCCTCCGGGGCGGAGGTGGGAATCGGGAGGCGGCGGCGGCAGGGGAGAGGGGAGAGAGTATTACCCAATCATATTGTTAGTTAATCGCCTTTGAGACAGTCAAGAAGAGGGGCCGCTGCTGTTGACTTTTTGACTTTAGAAGAAGACGGTTCGGTGGTTGAAAATAGAAATCAGATGGCGGCTGGGAGACGGGCAGGCAGGCGAGTTCAAACCATTAAAACAGGATTTTTGCCGCATTTTTAGCTCATTTTCTTCTTGTTTTCATCTTATTTGCTTACTGGAGGTTTAGATTTATACAAAAAATAAGCTTTGTCTTCTGTTTTCTGCCCAGAAATATGTGTTTTCCAGGGTCTTTGCGGTCGTTTTATCTCCTTTTAGACTGCGCGCCATTTCAAAGGACCTATCGTCTCCTTTTTGTAGTTCCCGGTTCCCAAATTCTGTGCCCATCAAAGCGCCTATCTGTGTGTCTGCTAGCACACTGCACATCCTGCACGAACACGTAGCCTCTCTCATAAACAGCTGGAATAGTTTCATAGTGGCAGCTGTTCAAATAAGGCTGCCTATTTGTGGCGTAAACAGAGAAAAAATGGTGATAATTCGAGCAAAAAGAGTCGTTTTGTTCCCTTTTCCATGAAGGGAGCTCCAGTCATGGGAAAGCAGAGTTTTCAAACTCAAGAAGCCGGCAAAGGATCGTTCACCAGGGTTTCTGAACCCAAGAGGGGCAACATAAAGCGAATTGCTCGTCCCGTCGCTCTCTTCCTTTGGTAGTCTTTTAAATGACCCAAAGGGTACTGTAGCCTGCTCCAGTTATTTTGTGAGGACGAGGAAAAAGGCCGCGGAAACTGACCGAGTCGATGGTCTGCCTGACGGCGTCCGGGTCCTCGGCCACCCGACTCCGGTGCTCGTAGTCGTCACGGCGCCTCCTCTCCTCCACCTCGCTCTCGCTCTCGCTGCCCGGCCTCTCAAATTGTGTCCTTCTCAGCACGTGGTTGACATAATAGGTCCTTCCGTTGCCGTCTTCTCTCTCCTCCCAGCCGTCGGGCATCTCCATTCCGTTGGCCTGTGGCACGACGGCATCCCCGGCCAGAGTGCTGTTCGAGTCGCTCGGAGACGCGTCCATCGGGAGGAAGTGAAGAGAGAGCCACAGGGTGCCGGCATTCCTGAAAAATACTGTACTCTCCAAGCAGAATCCCAGGAATACGAACCTATTCTTGCACTTCAGTTCGTACGGCAGCGCCGGGCATCCTTCTGACGTCGTCGGGATATTTCCATCGGTCAGCGAGAGCTCCAAATATCCCAGGAGGGCGTCCTTCCGAATCTTGTGCTCATCATAGATTTGAATCTTTAGAATGCACTGCCGATTGACGCGGAACGTCATCACCGAATTCCAGCTGGGACTGCGGGTCTAAAAGTACACAATTACAATACAAAAGTGGATAAAAAAACGTACATATTTCTTCTTTTCCAGCTTGATCTCGTCGATGACGGCGTCGTTGCCATTTTCCAGCCGGACGACGCAGTACGGGTCGGGCAGGCCGAAGAGATCCCGCTTTCCAATCTTCTCTCCCTTTATGACGCGAACACGAAGAAGTTCCGTCAGCTGAAAAAGAAGAAAATTAGTACGGTGTGGTGGAAAATTGAAGAAATTGAGAAAAGGACACATTGCCCGGACTACGGACCAAAAATGACCAAGCCCGTTCGCTTTCAACCGGTCAGATCGCCGAAAACGGTCAAAAACGGAAATTGAAAGCGATAATTCATGTACGACCGGTTGATAACGTAATTTTCACATAACGTAATTTTCACAAAAATTGCCACGAGCACATGATTTTGAACCCAATTTGAGCTAATTCTAGAGAGTCAGCTGCTATGGAAACGCTTAGAGTACGCGCCGGAGCTGCGCCAGCAGTTTCCACGCTAAAATGGCCACAAGAACCAGGATTTTGAGCTTTTCCAGGGGCGAAAGTGGGTATTTTTGTAAGCTACTGGTCCCGAGAGTGGTGAAACGTGGAGTTTCAAACAGCACCAGCAGTCCAATGGCGGCGCAACCCGGCGCACCAAGCATTTCGTCTTGGATCCCGGCAGTGATGCTCATTTGCTCCTAATATTTTTGCTATCCATCCTCCCGGTTATCCACTTCCCGCTCCAGTGTTTTATGATAGCGCCAAAGTCAACAGAGGATTTCTTGTTTCTGGCCCAACAAGTCCAATTTTGGCGCCAAGTTCAAGGAAATCTCGGCGCTTTGAAGAGTACGGTAAAGCTGACCTGCTCATCGTTTCTTGGCAATCCTCGGACATCAGCAACCATAGCAGAACGTTCACTAATTAGAGGAAGTGTAGAAATTGACGAAGTCTAGCTGCAACCGGCAGGTAGAGAGACAGTTGACGAGTAACTGGGAAATGCGGGGATTACCCGTTCATCGCCTATACCTGTAGAGAGTTTGAGCCTGTAAAATACGGTTTTTTGACAAGAAAATTACACGGTTGGGTAGAGAGAAAGTGAAGAAGGAGAGAAAGGAAGAGGTCAACAGCTGATATCAGCTCAGAAAGGAGCATTACTCACGGTGACACGCGGGCGGCAGACACCTCACCCTCCATCACTTGGACAGGGCAAATATAATGTGTGGAAGAAGGGGGGAAAACAGAAGAAGGGGAATGGGATGGAGGCAGGACAAATTGAAGATATTTTCAATAAAAAGGTCAAGGAGCAGAAAACCGGAAGCCAGGGGGAGACCGAATGGCTCAGTGAGACGGGACAAATAGCCTGGGAGCCCTGGGAAGGGGCTAAATTCGTCTTTCCGGCTTCAGAACGATCCAAAAATTGATTTTTAAAAGAGGGAATCGCTTTTATTTGGATTTGGATAAAGAAATGAATTCAAAAAGCAAACAAAAAGAGGAGAAACGTTGCGGAAATCGCGCATATTTTAGGAAATAGGGCGCGCCGACTTTCAATTTCATTTTTCGCGCCGATTATCTGGATAACTTCACTTTTTTCACACTTTCTACAGTATTTCCTTAAATTTAGCGATATTAGCAACTGAATAAATCCGGGGAACAGAGGGAATTATCAATAAATGGCCAAGAAAGTGAAATTTTCTGGACTGCTGGGAATATCGGGTCAAAAAAGGAGCATCTCGTGCCAAAAAGATAAGAGCACTGGTCACAGTGAACTTTAATCGGACATAAACTAAAATAGCTAGAAAAATCAGAAGGAAAGGTGGTATTTTAAATGATAAATGTGAGAAAGCCAGGGTGGAAGTTCTCCAGAACCAGAACAATTGGTCTGTGTGTGTGTGTCAACACGGGGAACATTCTCTCTGTAAACGGTACACCCGGAGTTTTCAAGGGAAAATGATGAAAAACGTGCGCTTGTCACTGAAAATCACAGCAAACCACAAGAATCCAAAGATCTCCCCAAAGAGAGCCAAAAACACGGGAAGTAGGAAGTCCTGCCACGTTATCTCTCGCTCGGTCGGCTCACTTTAGCGGGCAATTTGATGATGACGAAAAACAAACAGAGTGGACCATGTGAACCGGCAGGGAAAAAAGCGGGAGCTGCTCTGTGCAAGAGGGAAAGGGTTGCAAATTATGAGGGGAAAGAACAGGCGGAGATTGGTTGTTGAACTGTTTCCTTCTACTAGAAAAGGGCGAAGAGAAGTACACGAAATAAACAGTTAGTTGATCAGAAATCGAGGAAGTCTATTGGGGAGGGCGAAAATGGATCAGAGAAGCAGTTAAATGGCAATAAAAAGGAAAGGGTCGGTGGATTTCTCCCACTTCCTGCAACCGTTTGAGATTTTGACCGATAGAGCGATTGACCCTGAGAGGCGGTTAAATATAGTCCATTTCAATGGAAAACGAGAAAATTTTGCTCCTGGCCAGTGGAGAAACTTGAAAATCAACTAAATATTTGGGTAAAATGATAATTGTTCCCGAAACGCGAGCCATTTCAATTGGAAACGGACTGTAGGGTGGAATCTAACTGGAAAAGAGGTAAAGCGACATGCAGAACGGCTCAATTCTTTGGAAACCGATCTGAACGGATTTTTGATCCGATTTCCGGTTCTGGGATTGACCTCACGTTGAAATAAGCCTCCAACAAGACAGGGACGAATAAAATGTGGAGTATATTCTCACTAGGAAGCAGTTAGAGCCAGTAGGTAAATGACCGGACCCAGATTGCCTTATTCTCCGTGCTATAAAGAAAAAACGAGCTCTATTTTCAGGTATTTATGGATTTCGAATGGGTTGTACCTATTTTATGTGTGAGACCGAATAAATTAAAGAAAAAAAAATGGAAGGGAACGTGTCCAAATTTCGTAAAAGTTGAGCAAATGAGAGAAAACTGAGGATGAGTGGTTCTTCTTCCCTGCAGGGGGTGAAAAACAATTTTAAATGCAGCAATAAACCAGCTTTTTTCTTTTTTATACGTTTAATTACACAGTATTTTAAGCATTTACAACGAAGGAAACAATGGGTGTGCAGGGAGAATCTAGTTTTCTAACTGTAACTTCAATTTCAAGGGGATCTTTACCACCGGCGCTTGATTTCGGCTCTGTGCCCGATACTCCGATCCCCTGCACCCGTAAAGTCTCGGCAAGCGCGCGATATAAAAGCGTCACCATTTTGTAACAGTTTTGAATAAAGATGCTCCTCCTGCCGAGGCTTTATGGGTGCAGAGGATCGGACTATCGGGGAGCGAGTCTTGATTCCTACCCTCCAACAGATCAATTTGACCCCGTTCGTGTTGAATCAACGACTATGGAACGTAAAAAAACAAAAAGAACAGAAAGAACCCCCGAAGGCGTGTGCCTCTCGTCGGTTTAAATGTTTGTTTGTATTGTTCGGAGGAGCAAATAGGGGGGAAGGTGGAATGGGCTTCACCGCTGCTGATTTCCCTTCTTTAACCCCGTGTTTTTAATTTTTTTAAAGACCAAGAAGACGAAAAAGGGGAGATAAGAAAAACAAGTGTAATTGAAGCGGAACGATTGCGGAAATCGATGACTGTGAACCGGTTGGGGCTAGAAGGGAGAGGGGGGAAGTGTCATGGTCTCTCTCACTCTCCCCCCAGCGGTGTCCTGGACTTTGGAGCGTAGCGTGACGAGGATGGGTCGGACGGCATTCACGGATTATAGCCGGCAGTAATCCGGAGGGTGATACTCAAATTTTGTGGCATTTACATAGAAAAATTGCCTGGAAAACATGGAAAAGTGGGTAAAAATAGGCAGAAATAGGCACTCCTTCAAAAAACCACAAAACAACACTTTACAATGGCCCATATTTAAAAATTTGAGCTGGAATACGCGCTAAAATACAGTATTCCTCCAATTTTTGAACCCAAGAGCCATGAAAGTCCAGAGAAGAGGTCCCACTATCTGAAAAATTAGGAAAATAAAGTCCTAAAGTCAATTAAAATCGAAAATGTTCTTTCCTACTGTAAATAGAGATAGACTAGGTGAAAAGGGAGCTGGCACGAATAAATTATGGCTAATACCCTCTGAAGCCGGCATTTTTATGCAGACTGAAGGGTTTTTTCACTAAAAAATTGTCTGGCTAGCATTTTGGAGAGAGATCTTTGGACTTAAATAGTCAGAAACGGGAGATAACCCCGTCTAGTCGGTCCGGTACCCGATAGTCCGATTCCCTGCACCCGTAAAGCCTCGGCAAGACGAAAGTATAAAGGTGTCTTTGTTTTGTAACAGCTTTGAACAAAGGTGAATCTCCTGCCGAGACTTTACGGGTGCAGGGGATCGGACTATCATGTACTGAGCCGTCTGACCATGGTTAGGGTGGAAAACTGTCCCCTTCCTCCAAAAAAAACGAAGTAAAGGACAGAAAAACATGTTTAGCTGAAGAAATGGCAAGACTACGTTTGGAAAGCAGACGAAAGGGAAACAAGCCAAGATGAGAGAAGCAGAAAATAAGCCAATTGAAAGGAAAACAACAAGGGCGATAGAAATCACACACACACACACAAGCATGGCCGAAGATCAATGTCATATATAGTAACGAGAGAGACCGCGGGGTCGTATGACCGTTTTCATCCTCGTGTCTCTGTTTTGTTTACATGACTTTTTTTGAACAGAGAGTTGTTGCCGATGATCGGGGGTTCTCCAGTCTCTCTATTGCTTGGTTCATCATGTTTTTTTCAAAAGCCAGGGGGCAAATTCCTTCTCTTTTCACCGGAAACGGACTATAAATCCCTGGGGCGTATTTACTACTGGTTGTGACCAAATTAAAGACTGCATTATAAAAAGAGGTGACTTTCAAGCGTTTATAATCAAATTAAGGAGGAAACTGCATTCTGCGTGAGGTGAAACGCCACCAGGAGCCAGTAGAATCTCTATAATATGTTGTCAAGGGAACGTCGGGTTCAATTTTCATTTACCGAGCAAATTTTCCCCATTTTAAGATTTCCCAAAAGTCAGGAGAAAATTCCTTTCCTTGTTGCTGGAATTGAACTCTGGACCAGAAATTGAGCCCAGCTGGAGGCCAAAATGACACGATCAAATAAAAAATTCATGGATATCGCCAAATGTTAGGACTGGAAGACAAGGGGAGTGGAAAGAATGGAATGGAGGCCGATTGGCCAAGAAGCAACCAGTAATTCAGGGTTGGAGGATGATTTCACCTTGGAGGGATCCCCTTCCTTCCCTTTTCTTCTACTTCCTGCTAAAATCGTCATAAAATAAACATTCTGATATTTCGACCCGAAGGTGATCAAAAATTCCATTTCCTCGGCCTTTTGCCCCCCGTTTCAGAACTTGAATTATCGCAATGTTACGCCAGAAGCGGCTGCGGATCGCTTTAAAAAGCGAAGGAGGTGTGAAGAGGACTGGAACCGGGCCAGACTTGGCTATTTGCCCTTTAGTTAAACAGAAAAAATAAAGCGACAGCAATCGAAGAATAGAAAATATATGTATCTAGAATGCGTAGCCGGTTAAATGGAATTAGTCGTGGGGGCCAGCAGCGGGTGTATTTTACTCACTAGTTCCAGATGAGACGCCCAGTGTTCGGGGTCATTAATTTTCGAGAGGATCACCGGAACAGACAGACAGATAAATAGAAGAGAGGAACTCTAGAAACAGAAGGCAGCTTGATATTTTACTGAATAAACATCAGAGATAGGGGGAGAGGGGTCAAATTAGTGGATAGAAATCGGCTCGGTTTCGGATAGCCCGATTTCCCGCGCCCGTAAAGTCTCGGTGTGACAAAAATATAAAGGCGTCACAGTTTTATAACATCCCCCCTTATTAAAGTGCTATGATGTCTGTCTGTCTGTCCGATGGGAAAGCGTCCAAAGGTAAAGGGATTACTATTTTTTAATCCCGGGGGCCGCCGCAGGGGGCCGTCGGCAGAAGAGCGGAAAGGTCGCCACAGGTCGAAACGGATAACTTTGACAGACACACGACAGCCGTAGACTGCCGAAGACCCGCTGGTTTTTGAATAAATCTCCTGCCGAGATTTTACGGGTGCAGGAGAGCGGACCATCAAGGGCCGAGCCAAGAACTCCATCCAAATGGCTCCAATTCCGTCTAGAACATGCCTTGGTCAAAATTTAGAAGCTGAATGTGTCCTGAAGTGCCTGAAGGTCCAGAACCATTGAAAGTTCAAAATTTGTAGCACAAGGTCTCAATCGGAGCCCCCTGCGTCATTTTATGGCAATTTCAAGGGGTTATTTCAGCTGACCGGGATAAAATTGGCCGTTGACGTAAATAATAACGTAGACGGCTCTCATTATGTCATTTCGAAGGCACTTTTTCATCTTTAGCCGATTGAGAACTTGTGCGAGCCGGAGAGATCAAATACCACCTCCTGATATTCTCATGACAAAATTTCGTCATTATTCTTTGTTTTAATGACGCGGGTAAGATTTAGGGACGTCAGAAGGAGGCAATCTTTGAAATTTTGGGTGATCTAACCGGGATTTTAGCAAAGAAGCCGGTAAGAGAGGCGCAAAAGGCAGTTGGAGCCTTCTCGCCCACAATTTCCCTACTCTGACTCCAAATTACGAAATAGTCTACTAAAAAATAAAATGATTGGTCAATTTCTCTGTTGAAATCTCTTCCAAATGTCCATTGCCCAGACAAATTGACCCAGCTAATTGGAATCTTTCGTGTAGTGCGCTGTCTGGCTTCTGGCTCCATTCTGCCTAATTTTGGTCCATCTGTACCGCCTCTTCACTGTCTAATTCAATTGTGACTGGGAGTGGCTTGTTTAATTTAACGATAAAGATTCATCTGTTAAAGAGGAGGGAATGATTTGCCCGGGGACAAAGGATAATGCGGAATAGGTGCCAGAGGAAACGAGAGAGAGCGGAAAGGGTCATATTACATAACAAAGGGGATTTGCCCAAGGGGCAGGCTGTACAAGAATGGAGTTATCCAGTCGAAGAGGCCCGTTTATGAAAATGAGCCTGTTTTCCAGAAAAAAATTTGCCTTTCAATCGCTGCAAAAGCCGAAAAAGGCTCAAAGGTTCCTTCCGGGTCCAATGGGGGCATTCTCCCCTGTGTTTTTCACTGAATTTTGCAAGAAGAAGGGTAGATAAGGATCTGGAAAGATCTTAATCGGTGAAAAACCGACTTCTGCTCCAAAATAGGAAGAGAAATTTATTCTATTCTTTCGTTTCGGACGGGGAATAAATTCTGGGCTCAAGGAGAGCAAAAAACTGCTTCTAGGAGTCCCAATTTCTTGAAACGGAGACTATAAAGTAGGATATTTCCTCAAATATTCTGACCAGAGGAAGTAGAATGCAAAATCTTGTTGACACGTGGCCTGTCTAGCCCCTGGAGGAACTAATACGGACCGGGGGTTGGTCAAAGGCCAAAATAATGCTAATACGGGCCGTAATTCGGCTATTTTTAGTCTAAAGCCATTTTTATATAGTGGAGAAGGTAGAGAAGGGAAATAGATAGAAATTGGCGAAAGGTATGACTAAAAGTACACAGCATACCTTCAGGGCGGCCAGCATGACAAGAATTGAATGATTCATTAGATGGGAGGAGGAGGAGAAGAGGCGGCTGGGGGGATAAAATTAACAATGGGATGGTTTATTCATTCTCGGGGCATCTTTTTTGACAAAAAATAGACTGATAGTCCGATCCCCTGCACCCGTAAAGCCTCGGCATGAGGGTCATCTTTATTCAAAACAGTTAAAAAACTATGTCGCCTTTATAACTTTGTCTTGCCGAGACTTTATGGGTGCAGGGAATCGAAAAATCGAGGACCAAGCCAGAAAATACCACATTTCCTTCTTTTATGCATTTAAAATAGTCCCGCTGAAGGAAGGGCTCATAAACTACCGAATATTCTACTCGAAATGGTTTATAAGGGTAATTTTTGACCTGATCTCTGCGCCACGAGTCCATTTCGTCCTCAAATATCCGTTTTGAGCTCATAAATATGCCCTTGGATTGAGCTACGGGCCCAAAAACAGTACAAAATGGGTTCAGGTGGACCCAAATTGTCCTAGAGTGCTTCTATGAGCCACTGGTTACGTAAATTACCTTTTAGAATCAAAATAAGGGATTATTCTTCTATTCGAAGCTGATTTTCCGGTTAGAATAGTGTAATTAGCACACTTCTGACCTCAAATAAAAAGAAAAAGGCGCTCTTTCCCACAAGAACAAAGAAAAACACGAAAAACTGGGTGGAGGTGGCTCCAAGTATCATTTGGAAGAAAAATGGATGTCTTGCCAACACGTGACAGTTGTTTTCTTCCTTTCATTCTGGTTTTCAAGAGGTTTGAAAGGCATCTGTCGTCAAGAACGATAAATATAGCTATTTGCAGTGATGGACAGGGAAACGGGTAGCCGTTTAGAGGTCATTCCGTACAAATTTCGCAGAAAAAGGGGGAAACAACTATTAAAATCCACTATTTAATGGGGTTTAAAGATAAAATCTAATAAAAATTAGCCGTAGAAATAAGAATAAGAGTGAAAAATGAGACAAAGCACTTGGTTTTAACGGCTAGGAAGAGAGCGCAGAGAAGCAGGCGGCCGGGGGCCCCTCGGGGGGATTGACAACCACTGGGCAAGGCGCGCAGAGGACGCTGCCACACTTCACAAAGCACCTGCTGAACGGGGGAGACAACCCCGGCGGCGGCGTTCCCAGCAGAAAAAAAACAAACAAATAATCATCAAATTTAGTCGTTAAGCATTTTCGGGTAATATTTCCAATTTTCTCTTTATTTCTGAAAGGAAGAACGATTAAAGGGACTGTCAGGGACCTTTTTTTCCGGTAGCGGGTCCCGCAGCGACTGAACTAACTAGCGTCCTCCGCCTTTGCTCGATACAAGGACTTTGAAGAGTATTGTAATTACTGGAACGAGTACTTCTGGTACAAGACGATCAGTGAGACCGGAAGAAAATTGAAGATTCTGTGACGAAGAACCGTGATGCTTACAAAGTGTTGATTGGAAATGTGGAGATCTTCGACGAGTGGGAAAAGGGATACTGGGATCGGTTCTTCTTCAACGATGAAGATGAAGAAGAGGATGAAGATGATTATGATTGTTTTGATAAAGTATGGAAGATGCACACGGCAGTGGAGGCGGAGAGCGGCCATGACGAGGAAGGAGAAGACGTCTCGGCTAAATAGGATAAAAATAGAGATAATATAAAAGGGAATCAATAAACTGTTCTTAAAAATTTCTTGTATCTCTTGTTCATTGCATTTTGCCAGGCGAAACGAGTTCGAGCGTTGGAAACTTTCCAAAAATAAGACACACAAGATGATTTATTTCATTCCTCTTCACAAGATCCATTAATTTCCATTCCTTTTAGGCCAAATGGCCTTTCGGAAGGTTTCCTTTCTCCCGGAAGGACGGCTCAGTTTAGCCTGTACTCCGGGTTGTGAGTAGAAGTAATAACACTGGGCCGCCTCGGCTTTGGCTTGAATGGAACCATCTGGGTCCAAAGAGGTCATTGTCCAGCTGTGATCCGATAGGCATTTCAAGCAAATGTTTTCTTGGAGCTGGGCATTGATGAACGGGAGGGAGAGGCCGACCGTTGCCTGGAAAATCATGGATTTGTAAGGAAGCGACCGGAGCTCTGGATTTCAAGGTCTCGAAACGGCTGTCTCTCTCATTTTAGACCTTTTAGAACTCAAGGATCAGGCGTTTCGGGACCTTTTGACTGTGGTTCACTAAATTTCAGTAACATAATCACGAACTTTTGGCCTTAAAATTGGCAAAAGGCCCCAAAGCACGGAACCATTGTGTTGGGAATGGGCTATTTTCGTTTCGGGACCACTTTCTAGTAGTCTAAAAAAAGAAGAAAGGTCCTTACCGATCCCAGTTCCTTTCCTGTGAAGCTGATAGCCACGAGAATATCTACCGTCGACGAATTCCCATCTTCGCAGTGGACAACCTTTACGGAATCACCGGAATCCGTTTTTCTGTCAATTTATGACTTCCCCTCTTTTTTGAGAGCTTACTCTTCAGTATAAGTAGGAGGTCCACAAGCAAAAGTCAAATAATAATTGGGCGGTGGGGTCACACATTGGTAGGGGTTGGCTATTTGAGCAATGCCTGTGCACTCTTCGGCCTGTTGGTTGGGACAAGCTGGAAACAAACGCGTTCTCTAGGAAACTCTCTAAAAACGTACTAGACTCTCGGGGAAGTCGTGGCTCAGGATCTACTGGTGAATTAGGTTCGGCTTCCACCGGCGGTATAGCCTCGGCTGGGCGACAGGAAGAGACCGCCGCGGGTCCAACAACGAAAAGGACAAGACAAACAGGGCCCAGAATATTCATGGCCGAGATTCTGATCCTACAGCGAATAATCCGGGGACAGTAGGCCGAGAGACTCTTTTATAAACTGCTTGACGGGGAATTTCGTAGCCCAAAAGGGGGAGATTAGCTTCTAATATCGGTAGTAGTATATAAAATGTTGTTTTTGGGACACGTTTTTGCCCAAGTGACGTTTTTGCAGATTTTCAGCTATTTAAAAGCATTTTTAAAGTGAAAACATGTCTTAATTTTCTCAAAATGTGTCATTTTTGAAAAATGACCAAAAAATGACTGGTGCAGCTGTTGTCCATTTTGCCCATTTCGATTTACACCACTTTTTCGCAATTTAAACAAAAACACGGTACCTAACTTGCCAAAAACCTGATTTTGGAAAAAAAGTAATTTAGGGTAATCTGGACTGAAGATTGCGCCTGACCATTCTACCCACTCACTCACTTGCCATGTCTCCACTGCGTCTCTGCTAGGCCGCGCTCGGTAGATAGTGGAGAACTCTTCCAAAGCAAGATGCGGCACCCATAGCGCAGTCGGTAAGCCACCACAGAGCAATGCGGGGCATTGCGGCTATCCTCGGGTTCGACTCCGGATGCCGGCAAAAATTTTTGCCATATTTGTTTTACTTAATTATTTAGTTTTCACAATCGCACATAGCCAAGAAATTGAAAATAAAAGAGTTGTTAAGATTTTACAAGAGTTTTGAAGTTTTGTTTATTATTAAATGACTAATTTGAGAACAGATCTGAAAGCTCTAACAAATCTAAATCTCCTGGTGGTGTAAATCGAAATGGGCAAAATGGACAACAGCTGCACCAGTTATTTTTTGGTCATTTTTCAAAAATGACACATTTTGAGAAAATTAAGACATGTTTTCACTTTAAAAATGCTTTTAAATAGCTGAAAATCTGCAAAAACGTCATTTGGGCAAAAACGTGTCCCAGAAACAACATTTTATATCACAGCTCGCCGCCGTATATATATACTACTATCGGTGCCTCAATTGTGAGACTGGGAAAATATGACGAAAAAAAAGAGGAGAAAAATGACGATCTGTGGATCTTATCAATTTTTTTATTATATTCTTCTGTGTTTTCTTTAAACTGGGGACCGTCTTTTATCATTTCAAAGCAACAATCCTGTGATATGTTCCCTCCTTCACCGCTGGGGTACTGTAGCACGCGCCAGATGCGATTTTAACCTACTGTCTGGGGTTTTGATCATTTCTTCACATTTATCAAACTATTGATGTCATAAAGCATGTGACAAATCACTGGAACACGGTAAATTTGGAGAGAAATGGGAGTAGAACTAGAGAAGTAGTCCTTTTTGCACGCCTGGGCCACGCGCTTCGAAACCTTTTGCCAATTTTGGGATCAAATGTTCCTGGCTTTCCATTTCGTCTCTGAAAATCAGTACACCATTCAATATATTCTGCTTTCTTCGCTGTGGGATACCATGGTACTTTTTCCAAAAAAGACCCAAAACCCGTGACCATTTCGTTGGAACGGGCTAAATCAAGCTGATTTGTTTCAATCAAAGTGCTATTCAAATTTTCCTCCTCTCATTTTTCTCGACGAGGATATGTTTCATTTTAATGATGAAAAATGATCTTTGCTGTTTCCCTACCTGCCATTGTTTCGTCGAATTTTATCAGCGCGATATCCGTGTTATTTGATTTGCACTCAGCCGAGAGCAATGCGTTCCTGTGATGTTCTGCAACGATCAACTCTCGCTAGGACAAAGTAAGGTCTGGACCATTTTTATATCGTTTTTATCCCTTTTTTTAATACAGTATTTTGAAGAGAATTTGACATTCCAGAAAACGAAAGACATCACAATTCGACGTTATCGACCAAATGAGAACGAGATCAACTATCCGTCACTTTTACTGGGAAAGACAGAAAGAGCAACGCTTTTCGTCGGATTGTTTGTTCGTGCCGGGACCATTTGGACCATGATTAATAATATCCTCAGAGTATATCTTATTTCAATAAAAATCATAAAAAAATGATGATTTAGGACATAGAGCAAGGCTTAATCTCCATAGAATACCTACAGTTCACCTTCGATGATGAAATGGATTTCTATGACGCGGACCTCTATGAACCGAGGGTTCTAGACAAGACAAACCATCTTATTTGGTATCGATTCGCTAATGTTCACACTCTACGACGACAAGTTATTGTATGTGTTTCTTCTTCTTTTCATTTCTAGTGGGCAAACACCTCGGTCTCGATAGTCCGATCCCCTGCACCAGTAAAGTCTCGGCAGGAGGATCATAATTATTCACAACAGTTACAAAACTGCGACGCCTTTATACCTGTGCCTTGCCGAGATTTTACGGGTGCAGGGAATCGGACTATCGAGGACCGACCCGGGGCAGACATCCATCAATGGGGCTGCAGTTTCACCTGCTCCCTCTACCGTTCGTTTTTTTTCCAATTATTCCAGTTTCTGACCAAATCCTTCTGAATAATTTAGGAGTCATACTGTTCACAAAAATACCTTTTCCATATCAAAAAGTTTCAAAAACTAACATATTAAGGGTATAACAGACGCCATTGGTCAAAGGCCCTTTCTAGAGGCGCCAAGCGGCGTATCCAAACGAAAACTGATTCTAAACTTCGAGAAAGTAGCTCAAAACCCTATGTTAAACATTAAAACAAACTCTACAGTAATCCAAATTTACTGTAGTTCATTCACGGTGGAAAAGGAAGGCGTGCCGGGACCAAATTCCATTTTTGTCACTGGAGAGAACAAAATTATCTTGATCCTTTGTTATGGTTTCAAATTTTCCCATTTTTCAGACCCGACGAGTGGATTTTGAATACTTTTCTGTTGCTGGTGAGATCAGCAGATCGTTTCTGATTAAAATTGAAAGAAGAAAGTCAAATAATCCCTTCCGAAGATGTCGTATTACGGTAACAGTGGCGCGTCTTCTCGACGACGGCGGAGAACCCCGCCAAGATGCTATAGATCTCATTGTGGACGATATTTATACCAACGGGTTAATCAAGGATTTATCTGTGCTCTATGAGCACTTAAAGACGGCCGTCTGCCCCAGGAGCCTGGCTCTAATCATCCGTAAAAATTACGGCCAAGTTATTGGAATGAAACGGTGGAAATACCGAAGAGGAATCTTAAATGTGGTACATGAAATAGTCACAAACGTTTGGGAGGGTCCCAGTTGGATTTTACAGTTAAAAGACAAGGAATATCAGTCGACAGAGCGGAGAAGTTTCTGGAAGGATCTGGCCATGGTCATTTATCAAGAAGTACTCTGTCCAATTTATCAATATTGTACATTTTTGAATTGAAACAAATAGATAAATTAATAAATAATTCATGTCTGAACAAAAAGGCTTTTTCTTTCTTTTCGTGTCTAATGAGACGAGGATATCGATGTTTGTTAATGGCCGTGAGACGCTGCGGCTCCCCTAGACAAATATCATCTTTTACCTTCGAATTTTGATTGGAAAAGGGCGAAAAGGGAAAGGAAGATGGTTACTTGCTCACGAAGGAACGGGGAAAATGTTTACAATCCATTTCTAACGGATATTCCATGGATTCAAATTTGGCGCGGAACGTTGAAAGCTTCCTGGTATCCCGTAGAATATCCGTTAGAAATGGACTGTACTCTCCTTGAAATTTACAGCCGAATGGTAAAGTCCCCTGGTCTTGTGCCTCGTTCTAAAACTAGAAGCTGCCCTTCAAACTCTCCAAGTTAGTTGATCCCCCGTTTTTGGAACTTTGGGCCAACTTCAGGAGAGGAGAGATGAATCCATTTTTCAACCTCATTTCACAGTCATGTCGGTGCATGAGACGGCACCCAGTCAGCAACGACTACGCGACATCCCTAACTGTCGATATCTGCCATCATCCCGGAGTACTATCCACTTCTGTTCTTCTCTTCGACTTTTTACCAATGAAAGTGCTAACTCTTCTTTTAAAAGGAGCATTCCCTCTTCTACAAAGAGCAGGAAACATTTACGATCGACAATAAGTTGGCGTTAAGCCACCGTTTTTTGATAAGGGACATGCCGCGACGGCGTGGTGTCCCCGTTTTGTGTCAGTGCGCCCTGTGGCACCATGTGGTTACTTTCCGCTCTCGGCGTTCTCCTGCTCGTCACTTCAACATGGGCCCAGAATTTCAGTAACATCTTTATATTTTCGAGTCTAAATTACGTGTACAGCCTGCCCAGATGATCAAACCCTCCAAGATACGCTGGGTTTTCCAACCTGTGCTGATTCTATGGATCCCGACTATGATGTCTGCGATGAGCCCGTCTTGCCGAACAATACTTGCCGGTTTTCGGTAACTTTTCTTCCCAGGACCCGAATAAAAATTCAATTACTTGGTTTTGAAGACGAGAATAAAGGCGGAATACCCATTTTTGGAGTCGTTTTTATCGGAATTCCCTCAAAAACAGAATTACCACCTATTTCCAATAAAGAAAAAACCTGTGCAACACCAAAAAGGCTGAAAAATACTATTATAAAAGCTATTTCTCGTATTAAACCAAAAAATCGGGAATTTCGAGGTTTTAAAACATTTTTCAGCTCTTCTCCAACGATTCTACGGACTACGGCGCTCAATTGACAATCTACGCCACAAATTTGGGCCAAAATGATACTATTGTCATTGAGGGGCTCAAGGATCTTGTCACAATGTGAGTAGGCCCCCCATTTTCATACCATAATACCCTTCCAGCCCCCGGTATACGGGATCATCCGTCGTTCGGGCAGTCCTTCCCTTCAGTGGCGACCTGAAGCGACCATTCGCTACCGTAACCATCGTGGCATCCGATTCATCTTCGATCACTTTTGGCTACTATGTACAAAAGACAAAGTGTAAGTACTTTTTTTACCTTGTGTTCGGTGAATCAGTGCGCCCTTAACTGATAAGACAAGAAGAGGATAATCTTCTGCTAAGACCCGCAACACTGGGAAAGTGGGCAATTTGGCAAATAGAAAGGGGTTTAGCTGCCATTTTCGGGATTCTTGGGTGAAATGGGGGAATTTATGGCGAGTCTTCGAAGGATTAAAGGAAGCCAGGAGTTTTAATTGGGTCCTGAAGCGACTTCTTTGTAGGACCTCTGTAGGAACTTCTTCCTTAAAAATTAGGAGAATAGGGTGACTTCCCCGTCGTTTTCAGTGCAAACAGTCAAAACTACGACTCAACTGGCTGTCGGTTCGGGAAAATTGGCTCAATTCATCAATTTAAAGAATGCTCAACCAGGAGACTCGTGGGAAATCACAGCCGACCAGCAGGTTTCCTCGAATTCCCCTGAATTCAGTTATTTTTCTGCAGATTGCCTTATCAGCCGCTGCATTGGAAGCTATCAACGAACCATTGGGTCCACTGGCCAATAATTTCTTGAATATTTGGATGTATGAAGGAGCGGGAGTCAATAAGACGCTTGTTGGATCGTTAGTTAGGAAATGTGATGGGGGAAAATGGAAAATTCAGGTTGTATTCAGCTTTAAATCAGCCGTTGACATCTGCTGGGATGAAAGTCACCCTACTGTATATGTTGGAGCCGTTGAATGCCACATTTGAGGGCACTGTAGTGATTAATGAAAACTCTAGTAGGTTTAGTCCGTTTTTGGATATCCGGACTCAGTTTCAAAGAAGAAATTGGTTCGGTCCTCGATAGCCCGATCCTCTGCACCCGTAAACTCTCGGCAAGAGGATCGTCTTTATTCAAAACGGTTACAAAACTGCCGAGACTTTGGGGGTGCAGAGAATTGGACTATCGTGTACCGAGCCTCCCTACTTCTTTTCCTTCTAAAATTTAAACAAACTTTCCTAGATCTGGTGGATTGTTCCACGTATACGGTAGAATACGCCTCTGACAGTATCCTCTCCAAGCAGCTCTTCAATACCGGAAACTATGCTTGTTATACCGTCTTGACCGATCCTGATGATACTCTGCCGTTTTATTTGTCCGGACTATCCGATGGAGGAGACAATAACCAGGTTGGAATAGTTTTTTACTGTTAAAAGGGATGGTTACAGCTGCAAGGAACCATTTATTTGCTGGCTGGTGGTCCTGTACCACTACAGAATGCTACCAACTCTCTTGGTTCGCTTGCTGTCTACAGGTATGGGAATTTTTCCTGGAAATATGGGCGTTCTTTTCATATTCAGCAACTCTTCCCAGTTCACAACGCCCCAATTGATCCCTGGCTATGGCCGAACCTTCATCTCTCCCAGTTTTCGGTTGTGGCTCTTCTTTGCTCGGGATATTTACAGTTGTCAGTCTTTTCTTCCGTTTAGAATTAAGATGGCCACTTTTAGCCCATGCAACTGACCCTAATTTTGGAAGAAACGGCTTCATAATGACCTCAAATTACCCGTATCCTATGCCGAATCAGAATGCTGCTCTTACACTGATTTATACCTGTAAGTCCTCCTCTTTCCCAATTTCTCAGCTGATTTCAGATCCTTTCAACTTTACCTTCACTGTTTTGAACTCCTTCGCTACTACAGATGCTATGCTGACGATTCAAGGCGCTGCAGTTCCAATTTATAAGGAGAGGCTCTCGCAAATTGTGAAGAAGACCATTTCTGTTGTGGACAGCACGATCAAATTGACAATTGACCAAGACAGCGGGACGAATGGCGGCGCCTACCTGGAGTATCAGGTCATTCGGGATGTTAATGAACCGCTGAGTTAGTTTTTAGAGTTAAACACATTTTAAAATATTTTCTATACTGTATTCTAGCCGTTTTAGCCTATTTTAGCTTTGGAGCGGCGTTATTAGGCGATTTTTCAAGGTTATAGGCAAAATAAGCGCTGTAGCTCCACTACATGGCCTAATTTAGCCTGTATAATAGAAAATCTGTAAAATTGGGAGAAATATAAAACTTATACGGCCAGAAAATAACGTTCAGCGTGTCCTGATGGCAATATTTACCTTCCTGGTACTCCAGCATCCCAACAACCGCTGACTGGAATCCTCCCATCCAATTTTAACTGCAATTTTACTGTAGGACTTTCCTCTTTTTGGGAGTATCTCCATTCTCCCTTGAAAGTACTGTAGAAAAATAATATTTTCAGTTTGTTGTAAATGACGACTATTGGTATACCCTGATTGACTCGTTGAATGTTCAAAACATGGTCCCCGGGGAATATGTCGAGGTTCGGAGCCAGTTCAATACTGTCAGGTAAGGCTCTTTGAAAAAAATTGGCTATATTGTTAAAATTTTAGAAGTAGAGAGAATTCGACCTATTTCACAATGACCAACACGGCATTCCCTGGGCAGGCCGTGACAATTTTCGTCAGCACAGGGGGCAGCACAACAATGACGCTACAGTATCTTCTCCACGCACCTGAATGTAGGTTTTTTCCTGGAAAATTGGCAGGAAATGTTTTTTATGGTCGGTATCTTGGAAAGGGAGAATTTCGAAAAGAAATGGGTAAATTTCCGATCCTTTGCCGAAATCCGGGACTACAAAGCTATTAGGATACCGTAGAAGCATTTTTAGAACTTTGTAATATAAAAAATGAGACAAATTGTATGGGAATTTAGTCCATTTTCTAATTTTCCCCGCTTCAGGGCCGCAGATGCTCCCCCAGGCAATAAACCTGACCAGTTATGAAGACGCCTACTATCTCCAGTTCAAAACAGTCAGCGATATTACCACCTGGCAGATAAATTACGATTCTCCGGTATTTTTCCCCTTTTTCAGGAGAAACCCCTGATTTTTTAGATGTCCATGGTCTCTGCTCTGAGTTCTTTCTATACTCCTTTCTCATTGTTGAACTTCTTCGTCTATGAAGGAGCGGGAGATGATAAGCAGCTCGTTGGAACGTAAGGGAAAGAATAAAATAGAAAATCGGGGCCTTTTCAGCTTATACGGGACGGACCAACAATTCTGGACTTCCAAAACCAACACGACCACCATATTCTTCGCCCAGCCATCCAATATCCTGTTTGAAGGAGCGCTGGTTGTTAGTCCTAGCAAAAGTAAGCTTACTTCTAATTTTTCAACCAAAAATGGGGATTTGCTCTTTACAATATCCAAACTCCTTCACATCATCGTCGATTAGCTCCAAAGAGACCGGGGGCATACGCTTCTGACGGCAAAAAGTTACCAACCGCCTGTGTTTTGTGCTCCTAGGCTTAAAAATGAGCCGATTTCTTCAATGATCGTGATTTTTGTAGCATTTTAGTGGGATTAGCACGGGAATATATACCACTAGCTGACTGATAAAAGACTTCGTTGTGGTCCCGGCACGAGGCTTCTATTAAATAATCCGCTAGCATTGGTTTATTACAGCACAGGTGTCGTGTCACATTGATCGGGACGTTTTCGGCTATAAGATCCTAAAAACAGCACTTTGAAAAGCCAAAAAAAACAGGGAAATCGTTCCGTTACTCGGAAGGGAGACTTTAAACCGGCTGTGGGCAGTCTCCTTCCTCATTTTTCAAATTTATAAGTAATAAAATGGATAATTTTAGATGTGGAAGGATGTAAATATTACTCTGCCCTTTGGTCGAATTATGAATTCGCTCTGAATCCGTATATATACGAGGATCATGTGGCAATTGACGCGACCCTGGGGCCGGCCTGCCTGCTCATTGTGAACGACTTCGACGAGACTAATATGACTTCAAAAGATATTCCAATCCTCTTCGGTTATAAGACTTACAAGGTCTAATCTTCCCTATATTCATAATCTATCCAATTTTAGGGTCTGATCGTGGAAAGCACGAGTCCGTTCATAATTGCCGGAGCACCTACACCCCATGCGAGAAATTCCAGCAGTCGTAATTTGGGGAACTTCTGGCCTGAGTAAGAGAGAGGAGAGAAGGAGAAGACGGGTCCATTTCAGAAATCCCAACTATTTCGACCTTCCTCAAATATTTGATGGCCGCTCTCGGACAGTCTACGTCCCTGTGGGAACCTTGGACTTCCTTATGACTGCCAATCCTTCTATGGGTAGGTGTTTTGGCTTATATTAAAGTGCACAAGGTTTCAAACCTTATCCACAAGGATCTAGCGTATACCATGGAAAGGTTCTGCGCTTTGGGACCAAAATTTCCTGATGGTCCCTTTTTTCCCAATGCCAGGAACAAAATCTTTCTTTTCCATTGGAAATGGGCTATACGGTATTCCCTAGAGCTGGAACCAGCCTCAAATTGAAGCCACTCCTGGAATATACGCTCCTGGAGGCGGCCATCAAACATTAGAGGCCCGTAAATTTCTCTATTCAAGGGAATACGGTAGTTCTAATAGAAATTGACCATCGACGGTCAATAAACGGCTGCTATGCCGTCTAGAGGCTCTTCTCCGAGTCAGTCGGCATTTTCGTAGGGTCTCCCTTCTCCAGAGAGGAAATAACGTGGCAAGCGAGCTGTATCAGCAACTCGGGATAGAAAGGATCGTCTTGAAGGCTCGAAATGGCCAGGAAAGATAGGAACGGCCTCTCTGTGACCCTGCTGAAAGGAAGCTGCCCGAAAATGGTCCGGAATCATTTGGCACAGGATGGGCACAATTGGATAGGGCCAGGGAAGAGGTGTCCAATGTGATGAATTTGTCCCGGATTGGAGCCGGTCGCTGCGGGGATGGTGGCCGCTGTTTGCCCGCGATCCTTTTCTTCTTCTTCTTCTCCTTTTTCCCACACGACGCCAGGATTGTCATTTTGCTTTGGTCATTGAAGACGGCGACCACTCCAACGGTTGAATGGGAGATGAAATGAAGTTTGCTTCGCTTTCCTACAGGAAAAAACCGTCTACTCTGGTTTTTTACAGAATTTTGTCGAAATCGGCTGGACGTCGGTAATCTGGCAAAGTTTAAAAGCAAAAAAGGGGAGAAAGCCATAACTTGAGTCGAGGACAAGGAGGGCAGGGGGCTGGCCAGCTCCTTGGTACCTTGCCCGGTTTCTGGAATGGAGACGGGAGACCAAATAGTCTCGAACCGTATTTCTTTCCCCGTTTTATCCTTTCCCAGTCCCATTAGCCTTGCCCATGGAGACCCCGTTCATACCCAATAAATCCCCTTTTTTTTCAGCTCCTTCCGTAAATGTGGCCGGCCCACGTGTCGGTTTCATCTCCACCAACAATTATCCGTTCTCCTCAATGGAACAAGAGGGGTCGGCTGCCCTTCTGGCCTCCTCTACTTATCAATTCACCTTCAACGTAAGACAGCCCCTAACCGTTGCTAGTTACGCCTCGATGAGTTTCGTGTCGGACAATCAGAATTTCACGTAAGGGAAGAAATAATCTAAAGAACTGTCGCATTTTTAGGGTCGATTTAACGGATATTGTAGCGGCGGGGCAGACTTACTCATTCCCGGCCAGTTGGGTTAATGTTTACCTTTATGGTGGAAATGGCCTCAATTCGGGAGTCTACGTCAGTTACACGGCAGTGGCGGTAACTGGGACGAGCACAGCTGGGACAACCACAACGGGGACGACAATTTCTACTCAAGGACCAATAAACGGCGGAGATACTACCACTGGAAGCTCCACAATTACCACAACAACGCCAGTAACCACGACAAAAGGAGGAATAATGAGTAGAGGTCCGTTTCTAACCAGAAAATTCTATGACAAGGGGAAATTTTCAGGTCTCCTGGCCATAATGACCGTCTTCTTCTCCTTCTTCTTGTGATCAATCGAAATTAGCTTTCATTATTTTTAAATAAATATATTTTTGTTGTTTTTAAAGGAATAAATACGTAAAAATAATCAGGATCATTTTTGGAGAGCAGTATACGGTAACTTTTGGATGCACGGCCATTTAAACCCAGTAATTAGCATCCCAGTGTGAAATTCTCTTATAGCTCGTTATTGTCGTCATTACAGCGCTACAGTAATCTCTAGCCAGGGACAGAAAAATGGAATAGTTCATTTTTAAGAGTACAGGGAAGGAATTCTACCCCTAGCTTTTGAAGAAACTTAAAAATCGGGAAATTTGCCCGTAAAATGAAAATTGAACCCGGAGATCTTTTGAAAACAGAGTATAGAGGCTCTAATGACTCCTGTTGGCTTTTTACTTCATTCAGAATGCAGTCCCATCTTTAAATTTGAGAGCCGATGTTTTAAAGAGGCTTCTATTTTATTCTGTTAAAATTTGCGGAGGATAGATAGTAATTACACCCTTAAAACTTACTAACGGATCTCCTTGGGCTACGACGAGCCTCTAAGCTTCAGTTATAGTCCATTTTACACGTAAAAGGAGGGAACCCTGCTCTTGGTTTTTGGAAAAAGATGGATCAGGACCGCAAAATGAGAGCTGATCCTGAAGCGCCTTTCCTTTTCGTTAGAAATGGACTCAGGGAAGGAAATGGGGGGAAACAGGGATGCTTTGAAATGTATGCGGTCACTGTGACTTTTCATAAAAGTTGAAACCTTGTACTACAGAAACTACGGTTCATTACTTCCGTCAATCCAGAAATCAGTCGAAAAGCGAGATTTTTCCATCAGATAGCCGAGTTTCTCGAATTTTCTCTCGCTTTCTCGGTAATCGCGTCTTTTTTTGTCTCTATCGGCTCGTTATTCACCCAATTTCCGTCCAAATATGGCGACATTCCCCTTGTTTCCACTTCTCCCAGCCGAAATGAAGCTTCAAATTGTTCGAAAGGTACAGTTTTCCCTATTTGTCCATTTGTTTCCCTTTTAGTGCCTACCAACGGCTTATGTCCGTCTTCGAAAAGCCAATAGTCAAATAGACGACTTCTGTGAGGATAATCGACATCTTACTGGGATTTATTTGAGAAAGGAGCCGACCATCCATCTGACGGATACGCTCTCCGACTTGCCAAGGAACTTTCGGGATGACAAATGGCCAGAAGAGGAAATTAACGGCTTCTATGTGGCCGTCTACTATGGGAAGAACTACTGGGATATGAATATTTTGATGCCGATGAACAGGGAAAATATTTCTGTACTTCGAGAATCTATCTCTGGATTTCATTTTGAACGGATTATTGTGGTGAGTACCATATTCCAAAAAGCGGGCTATTTTCAACGTTTTCCCCTTTTAAATTAGATTTTCGCGACTTGTCCTTTACTCTTCTTCTACTAACAAAGACAAATCCGGGGATAACGAGAAAATTGGACTAAAAAATCGTTAAAACGAAGTGTAACGCGTTTACCAAGGCGCGAAAACTACCGTATTCCATCGAGCAGCCTTTTTTCTTCGCTTCTTGGACGAAATTGGAGCATCGATGTCTTACAACGACTGATAAAACTGTATTTTGTTAAATATTCTTCCATTTTTCAGCACAATCACCGCCATATTGAGCCAAATAATCCCGATGATCTACTCTCCGTGGAAATTTTCAATCATGCTTTTGCCACTTTCCTAGAAGTTGTTGAAGATCAGAATCCCGGAATTTATGATGTCGAAAACGTCTCTACCGATCAACTTGATGAACTGGTTGAGCTGTTTGATATCCCGGAAGTTTTTATCAGTCCAACAATGAAGGAAATATCATCCGGGGTGGATGAAATACTCAAGGTGCTGCATTTTCAGCACTGTAAGTATAAAATTGGATTATTTTAGGAAGCAATAGATATGAAGATAACGTGGTACCCTCTGGATGCGACGAAGGTCGTCCCCTACCTGCTGAACAAAGAAAGAGTGGAGATTGACTTCCCAGCTGGGGCAGAGAAGCTTTGGGAAATGGTTGGAGCCGTCCTCAAGGTATTCGTATCTTCTATTTTTACAGTAATCTCCCCACACCTTCTGGTTCCCTATATCTATAAGCACCTTTCTTTCAGAATATGCGAAATGATCAAATTGTTGATTTGGAACACTTCAAGTTCACTTTCCGGTTGGATCCTAACTTTTACGATGTGGATCTGGAGGTCAATCCCGGCGCGTTGAGCCCTTGTAATTTCATCTTCTGGCACAGATATGACGCCTTTCCAACTCCGTTTGGCTTCAAAGTGAGTATCCGTCTTACTCGTATCTCTCCCTCCTTCTGTCCGGCCGGCGGTAAAATCCATCTATCGGGATCGCCCGCCCTACTATGCCCACCATGCCCACATTGTCCACCGTGTCCACCGTGTTGTCCACTGGCCTGCCCACAACAACGGGGAATCTGCGAGAGAGCCAGCGACCAGCTCTTCTTTTTTTCTATTGTAAAGGACTTATTTTCCTCTTTCAGACCTCCAGAACGGATCTGTTCATTTTCTACGTCCCAGTGCCCGAAGAAGAGGCAGAGATTCCGTTTCTCATTAAAGTAAGGAGGGAGCTGGTCCATCCCCACACCCGAGTGGAGATCCACATCACCCTTCTCTATGATGAGGACGAAGAACCCCGTGAGGAGGCCCTTTGCTTATTTTTGGATGAAATCACCATCTCAAATGGCTATCCACTGGATCTGGTCGACATTCATGCGGAATTCAAAGAAGACGAACCTGAGGAGATATTGAGAAACACCGTGGAGAAGCTCTTCGACCGACAAGTAGCCGCAGAAGGCTGGAAATATAGAAGAAGCCCTTTAAATGTTCTCCATGAAATAGTCACTCGCTTTTGGGAGGGTCCTAGCTGGATTTTACAGTTGAGAAGAGAAGAAAGTCTCACGGGAAGAAGTCTAATCAGGGATTATGCTCGGGTGATCTATCAAGAGGTTATTTGCCCTATTTCACAGTATTGTACGTTTTCTCCAAAATAAAATAAAATGGTTCATTCTCTCTTTATTCTTTGATGTCCTCACTTTTTTTATCACCAAAACTTCCAGAAGCCGTTAACAAGAAGAGACACACCTCAACAGGGCTGTTAAACCTGTTGATGTGATGGGAAGAGAGAAGGGGAGAACAAAAAGACAGGCAAAGGGGAGGGGACGAGATCGAGGAAGAAATATAGTCTGTCAAGAAAAAAGACGACATTCAAGGTCTAACGATTTAGCCGCTCTCTCTCTCTCTCTCCCCCCACTTACTGGCCTTTTTTTCTTCTTGGCCGCTCGAAAATTATCTGTCAGTGCGTCCCACCACTAAAATTGCGAGTTAGACCTTGAATCGGTTATCTCGGTCAAAACGTTGGCGGCGGAGACGACGTCGAAGAGAAGCGCCACGGCAGGGAGGTAGGTCCAATCCAGCAGCATCCTTCTTCGGCGAAGATAGAAAGCGAAACGAGCTCCTGTTTACCTCTTTTATACAGAAACAGGGTCACTTCTGGTCAAAAATGGTCTTCTGCAGCCCTTTGTTTTGGTTTTTCGACATTTTCGTGTCAAGTCAACAAGAATTGGTAAAAAATATTATAAAATGACGTGTGTTTTTGAAAGGGTTCAAGAAAGGAACAGGGAAAACAAACAAGCAGGCCCAATACTCAATCTCCGGGAGGAGCGATTGGTCACCTTCAGGCTTGAAGAAATCCGCAATTCAAGGGAGCCTACCGCGGTAAAAAAGTTTGTTGATTACCATTTTTCGCGGGTCGTGTTTTTCGTTAGCTTCCTTTTTTTTGAGCAAATCGTTTCATCGACAAATTTATTTATTTCTTTATTATTTCCTGTACTCGTTTTCTCAGCACTATTTTTGTTGTAAAAATAACTACATCGGATAGCGCTTATTTTGCCGTATCACCGAACATGTAGCGTTTGATACTAGCGCTAAAAAAGCAATAACAACGCAGCAAACGAATCTTAAATAGAATTTGAAGAATTCCTTTTGATTCTCATATTGCTTTTGCTTCTACTTATTTTACACATAGAGTAGCATGTTAGCAATATTTTATAACGGTTACAGAAAGAAAATAGAAGAAAAGTGAACCTAATTAGCATGTTGCATGTCGCTTGTGATTTTCGTCATTATTCCATTTCCATTGTTTGCTGTATTGCTTTCTATTGCTGTTCTACTATTTCTATTTTGTTAAATGACAGGAAACAACAAGAATTACGGTAATATTTCGAAGGTTTACACGTTGGATGAGGAAGAAACGGTTCAGAACCGTCAAAATTCGCTTGTAAAAATCGTGTCAAAGGTCGAAAGTGAAGTTGTCGACAGAAAGTTGTCATTCAGCTCTTTTTGTCTGGCTGTTGCGTGTGCTTTTCTATTTTTGTGTCCTTTTTATTTGCCTGCTATTCGTGCTGCTTCAATTTCTGTCGGTAGACGCTGTTCTCCGTCATTTATTGACCACCACGGCTCTCTCCTTTCCTCTCTTGTCTTCGTCTCGGTTTAATCTCGTCTCGTTTTCAGTTACTTTCGGAGGTTAGCTGTCCTGTTCCTCTATGTGCTTCTGGTCTCCTGTTTTTTTGCCGTTCTTATAAGTACGTTTATTCACCTTCACTTTCTGTTCTTTTCGGTCTTTTAACCAGCCAAAATAGCGCTTTTTAAGCCAGTGAAATCAACGGCCGACTGCCAAATTTCCCTATCCCGGGAGTCCCGCGTTTACGGCCTATCCCCGCTCGCAAAACCCAGCTAATTTTATTTCATTATTTTAGTGGAGAACCACAACTTCAACTAACAGTTAAAGAAGCTCGATACGGCCATTGAGGAGGAGCGGAAAGCTTCCATCGCTGCCCAACAAGCTGCACAAGTCACTATGGAGTCCGCTGAGCGGTTGAGGGAAGCTGCACAAGTTAATATGGAGTCCGCTGAGCGGTTGAGGGAAGCTGCTGGCCAGCTTCTCCGTGTTGCTGACCATCATAAGGAATGCGCCGATCTTAGCCGGCAACAACAGAAGATCCTCCAGAACCTGATGGAGGCTAAAAGCAATGGTGAGATATTGCTTTTATTTTGTTTTTCTGTAGTGAACCCCCCTTTTCCCACCATTTTTCGTCGTCTTTTCCCCTTGTGGGCTTAAAAATGGCCCAAAATGAGAGTCTTCAGCTTCTTTTTGAATATAAGATCGGAGAATTCAAACCTTGGGGAGATTATTTTGGATACGGTTTGAAGAAAAGGAGCCAGACAGCCAGGAAAACGGCTCGAGAAGACGGTTGGGAACGTTTTTTGCCGCCGTTCCCCTCTGTCGGCTCTGAAATTGAACCAGAATGCCAATTTTAGCTTTCTTTTTGAATATTAGACCGGGGATTTCATTAAAAACCAATGGTAAATATCTTTTTTTACAGATGAAGAATTTAACGCGGCTTTTTTGGACGAAAATCACAACGACCAGCACTTGTTGGCCACGGCTGCTACTTCGTCGGCAACTGCGGCGTCTGAACCGAGGACTCCAGCCGGTAAGTTCTGTCAAATCAAAAAAGTAGTAGCGAAATCGTTCTTCTTGATTAATTTTTGAAGAAGATGGAGAAAACGTCGAGGGAAACCCCTCAAAAGCCGTCGTGGCCCCTTTTGACCATCCTCTTCTCTTTCTGGACTCTGAAAATGAGCCAGAATCAGAATTTGAACCTCCATTATGTAGAAAAATCACCTGAGAATCGCTTGGGCCCTGTTTTTCTAAGAGTAAAACAGCTAAACATATGGTGGGAATACACCAGTAACATCGAATTTTTTCAGGCAGCACCCCGCCTACGGAGATTCCGGACATCACGGTCGACGTCGACGATATGGATGAGTTCCTGGGTGAGGAAGACACGCAGCCGGACAGGAGCCCCATTCGTAAGTAACTTTGAATTCAAACACAATTTTGAGTGAATTCCTCGCTTGGAAAACTTGAAAACCCTGCTTTTGATTGAATTCGCCTAGTTCGCTTTCCGTCCATTTTGTCAGCTGACCGTTTTCCCGGCGTTTCTAGCATTTTAACTCGCCTTTCGAGCCATTCAGCGCGGTTTTTGTCTTCAATAAGCATTGAAATACGTGAAAATCCAATAGAAACCCTCTTCTAATACCGTATTTTGCAGCTGTAGCCGAAGATGACGGTTCCTTGGAAGACGGAGTAAATGGCACGATTGTCCAAGAAGGTGGTGGTGAACGACCGACTGGTCCTCCTCAAAGTAGGTATTTTCCGTCTTTTGTGGGGGTCTAGAAGCCTTTTTGGAACTGGGAGTGAACGGAAAAATGAGAAGAAAAGGGAAAAAAGAGGCAATCCCCCGACTGGAAGGGCCATTTGCCGTTTTTTGGAAGGGAGAGACTCCTTGCGGCCGTTTTTCCATTTGAAACGGTCTCTACCTTTTAATGAATACTCCTTTTCAGTTATTGATCCCGCTGAGCCTGCCGCTGCTACCGGACTGATTCCCGGAGCAGCAGCTGAACCGCCTGCCGCTGTTACCGGACTGATTCCCGGAGCAGCAACTGAACCACCTGCCAGAACTGAAGAAGCTCCCCTCGTCCCTCGTCAAGCGGCACCTCTTGCAGAACGACAAGTCGTTCCCATCGGTAGGTCTTTGCTGCCTTCTCGGGGGGACTTGAAGACTTATTGGAGTGGAATGGGAGGGAAAATAGAGAGGAAAAGGGGAAAGTGATTAAAAAAACCGACTGGAAGGGTCGTCTGGCCGTTTCTGGAAGGGGAGGGCACTCTTTCCCGGCCTCTCCCATTTGAAGTTGTTTCTGCCGTTTAATGAAGCCTCTTTTTCAGTTACGGATGCTGTTCAAGCACCTCCTACCGTCCAGGAAGAAGTTGAAGTGGAGATGGCCCCTCATCCAGCTGTTCCAACAATTCATCCGGATGGAGTGGATCCGTTCGTTGATCCTGCGACTGGAGAACGGGAAGAACAGCGGCGGCCAGCTGGTGCTGCGGAATTCGGTAAGTATTGCTGGTCTTTTCGGGGTAGAAAGTCTTTGTGGAGGGGGAACTGGATGAAAATGGGGTGGAATAGGGAAAAATAGCACAGAATTTCGATTGGGAAGGCCTTGTGGTCATTGTTTGGAAGGTGGAGAGGGATTCCCCTCGGCTTACAGCTTCTTTTCATTCAGAAAAGTCTCCAGACTCAAAAACATATAAACAATCCTTTTCAGCTCTTGTACCTCAACGTATGCCGCCTGCAGGCGACTTGGATCGCAGATATCCCGTGCGGGTAAGTCCCTGTTAATATCTTATATAACGATTTTTCAGACGCTCACAGTTTTCCATGTGATATTCCCAATGTTGGTCTACATTGGAGACTCATGGACACAATTGCACGCCAAGTTCGACAACCACAACATGCCATACTGGCTACTCTTTGCTGAAGCAAATGTTGGGAAGTGGCGTACTACATCGTCTAAAAGGGCGCTGTTAGATATTGGGCTAAACAGCCTTACTCTTGGTCGTGCTGGTTTTTTGGAAGCTATGGACCCCACGGTATTCCTTTATATTTTACTTTTTCATAGGTTTTTTTAGAAAGAAAACGGACGTCTATCTGTCTTGCTAAGAAGAAAAGAAATTAATGCCGGGGAGCCAAGGCCTATCTGGAATACTATTAGAGCAGAAGAGTGGGAAAGCACTCGGTGCGAAATACAGCTGATCAAAATCTGTGACGCCATAGAAGTCGATCGCAGCGTTCCAGGCCAGCTGAAAATCAGTAACTCTGGATTGATTCCTGCGGTCGTGCTTCCCGATCAACATGCTATCATCCAGGACGACAGAACCAATACAATCCTAGAAGTCGGAGTCTCTCTCCTACTACGGCTCAAGGAGAACGTTATGGATATTGACACGGCGGCCATCGTAATCTTCAAGCAGCTTGGAATGGCTGAAGACGCCAGACACATAATCTCCTGTGGCCCCAAACGAGTTCGGCGAAAATGAAAAACTTTTTATATTTGTAAAATATAGTATAATAAATAAACGTATTTGTGAACTGCTATTCATTGATAGAAACAAGCCACGAAAAATGGGCAACAGCTTTTTGTAGACTACAGCTGCAACAGCTAATGAACCCTGGAAAATTATTCTCATAAAAACAAACAATATTACGTTACCTGCATTTTTTGGATATGCTCCTTTATTCTTTTAGACGTTCCAACAATTTCAGTGTATCTTTCTAATTTATCGAATAATTCGAGGATACTGAAATTAAACAGAGTTACGGCATTGTTAAACAAGCGAACCTTACACCTGAAGCTCTTTGAATATTCAAAAATGAGAAGATGTATTGCTTGTCCAGTCCAGGTCGCTTCTTTATCATCGCAAGGTAGATTGAGCAGGCAACCCACGCCTTATAATTACCCTAAATATAATTTGTGCATAAAAGTCAAAATTAATAAAAATTGAATAAAGTAAATACTAACCTCCATAACAACTTGTCGCGATGCATCAGTAAACTGTGACCAAGCGAAATTTAATAAATAATCCAAAGCGTGCTCATTTGTTTCGTCCGTTGGTATACTATTGAATATATCCAAAAACTCGTCGCTTGGTGGTCCATTCTGCAATTTACAATAATAAACTTAGACCATATTCAACCATACTCATAGAAATATGTCATACTCACCGTCGTCGCCTATTGCAACCATTTTTTCACTCAGTTGTTCTTCTTCTTCATCTTCTGGAGTTAGTTGAAGAGCATATTCCTAAAAAAAGATATACATTGTAATTCTAAAGACAATGTAAATTGATTGTTAGCATAAAAAACAAGAACTAACCTGATCTTGTTCCTCAATAGTTTCAATGCTTTCAATTCTCTCAAAATTTTCCATAGTTCCTGGCTTTTCTTCTTCATGGGTGGCAGCCATTGTATCTGTCGGCTCTAAAATAGGTTACTATATAGTGAAACTACAAAAAATGACATAAAACAGCAACAAAAAGAAGAAACAACGAAGTTGTATTAGGGGAGAAGTGTCGTCGTCGTACTGTCGCCGATGGTGCGCCGCTTATCGTGCCGGGTCCCCCGAGTACACACGGCGCCGTATTACGGGGGCACAGACGATTCCGCAGCATCGAATCATCGATCTATACATATTTCATTTCTTTCTGTCAACTGTATCATTCGATCATGATGTTCCTAAGATTTTGCAGTTTTGTGCGTACAAACACAGTTCGAAGAAGCAGAGCGAATATTTTTCGTTAGAATATTTTATTTTCGATGGTTCGCCTAATCACTTTTCCTCACTTCACTCGTGTTTTCTATTTTTATCAACCACTGCTTCGTTATTGTTGCTCACAGTGGTTTCTTTACAAGTGTACATTTTTATTCTTCAGACAGGAAACGTTCGTCCGATTAGCAGCTCTTCTTCAGAGGGAACTGTCTCCTCTTCAAGACGAAGGACATTCCTGAAAATAGATGAATCCGAAACCCAAAATACTCAAAATACCTTTTCCTTTCGTCGATTGGAGATCTATCCGTGGGATAATGGCGGACTTTCCCTTCCTCGCGCCGTTAATGAACTTGCATTGGATGGCATTCCGTCAATGGAATCGCTCGACCTGGAGTCTTATTCCATTACAGAGGCCCTTCTTGACGTTGAGATTTCTGTTGAGCATGACAATTGCTCCGACCTTTAACTCTAGTCGATGATGAGAGAGACCGGATGGAGTCAGGGAATTGAGGAACTCGTCCGTCAGACGGAGCTGATCGTCCGGGGTCTCCTGCACTACCGAGTCGGCACTCAAAAAGACTCGTTTCTCTCCTAAAATAAGTTGAATTCCATTAAAATTAGAGTTCTTACCTGGCATTCGGTCGAGAATCTCCTGATTTATCTTGTCGACGTCGACGTTCTTAGGGCAAAGTATGGCCAGGGAGTTAAGATGCTCCGCATCGTCGTAGATATCTTCGCAGATCTCGCTGATCAGGTCACCTGAACTCCTGAGGTCTTCCGGAATCTCGATTGTTCCGGCTTCGTCTGTGGGTATACGGCCTTCTCCGACAGCTAGGAGGAAATTTTTGAAGTCTTCTGAGGCTCCTTCAGCTCGCATATTGTCGGTGAGCTCATATCGGCGGAAAGTAGCCGGGCCTCCTTGTGGTCAGTTATACCTGAAAATGGAAATAAATGAATACTTTAGAAAATGGCTTACCTCCTCGGATCAGGAGTGTCACTTTTGTAGATCAGTCTGATTTGGTTCATCGGCCGGTTTTGACGGCGGGCCAGTTCTTTTTCCTCCTCGTATCTCTCCTGGAGGGTCCTCTACTCTCTTGCGTACTCGTGATTGTTGCGCATGAAGGCGCTCAGTTCTCGAAGAAGCTGAGGATCACATTTGGTATTGGCCGGATGGGCTATACGGGCATCTGCTGCTGCTGTCTCGTCGATGAAGAACAACTGGCCATAAGACGGTGTTCCAGTATTCTGAGGGACAGCAGGCCCAGTCTCATAGCAGATGGCTCCGTGAGCCTTGAAGACAAAAGAACCTCGGCCTGGTGGAGCCTTCAGCTTTACGTTCACCGAAGCAACGGCCAGAGCTGTGTTGAACAGTCGGCTGTTTTCCAGGAAGTTTCTGGAGCGTGGATGATAGCCAGTGAAGAGGTCCAAGAGCAACTGCGGATAGACCTGGAAGAGGTCCAGAGTGACGGTTCCTTGTCGGCAGCAGACATTGTAGGTGCCGTCGGGCTGGCGAGGAAATTCTCCGGCAAAGAATTTGGCACCACAATGTGAACAATCCTGGTTCAGCGAGCCCAGATAGTGGGGAACTGGAGGTGGCTGACCGTTGAGACCGGCGTATGTAATTCCAGATCGCCGTTGAATTCGTCGACTGGCATTTATTTCAGCTCTTTGTTGAGCACTTTGACTAAATAATAGATACAGTTCAGTCTAGGATTCAAATGGCTTACCTTTGCCGTTGTTGACGATGAGCAGAAGAGTTGGCTTCTCTCCTTGTAGCGGCATCTTCTGTTGCCGCTCTGGCTCTGATCGTCCGCATTGTCTCAGCATTCTGTCTCCTTCTAGCTGCTGTCACGTCTTCAGTCTCAACGGCCCTTGCTCTCTGCATGCTCTCCGCATTTCTCCTCCTTCTTTCTGCTGCCACCTCTCCAGCTTCAGCGACTCTCGCGACTCTTTTTGCCTCATTCTCACGTATTTTTCTTCTTCTCGTTTCGTCAGGCGCCGATGTTCTGTCGGAGAACTGGCAGTAACTGCTGAAGAATCTCGCAGCGAAACATATTTTATAACAAAACAAAAACACTAAATAAACAAAACAAAAACACTAAATAAACAAAACAAAAGATCTTGCTCGAAGGAGGAATTGAACCCTTGACATCTGAATGGGGGGGGTCCCACCACGAACGGGTCCCGCAGTTTGTTCGGGTTTACCACCATTTGTTCGAGTTTACCACCATTTGTTCGAGTTTACCACCATTTGTTCGAGTTTATCACCATTTTTTCGGGTTGAAATCCACCATTTTTTCGGGTTGAAATCCACCATTTGTTCGAGTTTACCACCATTTGTTCGAGTTTACCACCATTTGTTCGAGTTTACCACCATTTGTTCGAGTTTACCACCATTTGTTCGAGTTTACCACCATTTGTTCGGGTTTACCACCATTTGTTCGGGTTTACCACCATTTGTTCGGGTTGAAATCCACCATTTGTTCGAGTTTACCACCATGTTCGAGTTTACCACCATTTGTTCGGGTTTACCACCATTTGTTCGGGTTTACCACCATTTGTTCGGGTTTACCACCATTTGTTCGAGTTTATCACCATTTTTTCGGGTTGAAATCCACCATTTTTTCGGGTTGAAATCCACCATTTGTTCGAGTTTACCACCATTTGTTCGAGTTTACCACCATTTGTTCGAGTTTACCACCATTTGTTCGAGTTTACCACCATTTGTTCGGGTTTACCACCATTTGTTCGAGTTTACCACCATTTGTTCGAGTTTACCACCATTTGTTCGAGTTTACCACCATTTGTTCGGGTTTACCACCATTTGTTCGGGTTTACCACCATTTGTTCGGGTTGAAATCCACCATTTGTTCGGGTTGAAATCCACCATTTTTTCGGGTTGAAATCCACCATTTGTTCGAGTTTACCACCATTTGTTCGAGTTTACCACCATTTGTTCGAGTTTACCACCATTTGTTCGGGTTTACCACCATTTGTTCGGGTTGAAATCCACCATTTGTTCGAGTTTACCACCATGTTCGAGTTTACCACCATTTGTTCGGGTTTACCACCATTTGTTCGGGTTTACCACCATTTGTTCGGGTTGAAATCCACCATTTGTTCGAGTTTACCACCATTTGTTCGAGTTTACCACCATTTGTTCGGGTTGAAATCCACCATTTGTTCGAGTTTATCACCATTTGTTCGGGTTGAAATCCACCATTTGTTCGGGTTGAAATCCACCATTTGTTCGAGTTTACCACCATTTGTTCGAGTTTACCACCATTTGTTCGAGTTTACCACCATTTGTTCGAGTTTATCACCATTTTTTCGGGTTGAAATCCACCATTTTTTCGGGTTGAAATCCACCATTTGTTCGAGTTTACCACCATTTGTTCGAGTTTACCACCATTTGTTCGAGTTTACCACCATTTGTTCGAGTTTATCACCATTTTTTCGGGTTGAAATCCACCATTTTTTCGGGTTGAAATCCACCATTTGTTCGAGTTTACCACCATTTGTTCGAGTTTACCACCATGTTCGAGTTTACCACCATTTGTTCGGGTTTACCACCATTTGTTCGGGTTTACCACCATTTGTTCGGGTTGAAATCCACCATTTGTTCGAGTTTACCACCATTTGTTCGAGTTGAAATCCACCATTTGTTCGAGTTTACCACCATTTGTTCGAGTTGAAATCCACCATTTGTTCGGGTTGAAATCCACCATTTGTTCGAGTTTACCACCATGTTCGAGTTTACCACCATTTGTTCGGGTTTACCACCATTTGTTCGGGTTTACCACCATTTGTTCGGGTTGAAATCCACCATTTGTTCGAGTTTACCACCATTTGTTCGAGTTGAAATCCACCATTTGTTCGAGTTTACCACCATTTGTTCGAGTTGAAATCCACCATTTGTTCGAGTTTACCACCATGTTCGAGTTTACCACCATTTGTTCGGGTTGAAATCCACCATTTGTTCGAGTTTACCACCATTTGTTCGAGTTGAAATCCACCATTTGTTCGGGTTTACCACCATTTGTTCGGGTTTACCACCATTTGTTCGGGTTGAAATCCACCATTTGTTCGAGTTTACCACCATTTGTTCGAGTTTATCACCATTTGTTCGGGTTGAAATCCACCATTTGTTCGAGTTTACCACCATTTGTTCGGGTTGAAATCCACCATTTGTTCGGGTTGAAATCCACCATTTGTTCGGGTTGAAATCCACCATTTGTTCGAGTTTACCACCATTTGTTCGGGTTGAAATCCACCATTTTTTCGGGTTGAAATCCACCATTTGTTCGAGTTTACCACCATTTGTTCGAGTTTACCACCATTTGTTCGAGTTTACCACCATTTGTTCGAGTTTACCACCATTTGTTCGAGTTTACCACCATTTGTTCGAGTTTACCACCATTTGTTCGAGTTTACCACCATTTGTTCGGGTTTACCACCATTTGTTCGGGTTGAAATCCACCATTTGTTCGAGTTTACCACCATTTGTTCGAGTTTACCACCATTTGTTCGGGTTTACCACCATTTGTTCGAGTTTACCACCATTTGTTCGAGTTTACCACCATTTGTTCGAGTTTACCACCATTTGTTCGAGTTTACCACCATTTGTTCGAGTTTACCACCATTTGTTCGGGTTGAAATCCACCATTTGTTCGAGTTTATCACCATTTGTTCGGGTTGAAATCCACCATTTGTTCGAGTTTACCACCATTTGTTCGGGTTGAAATCCACCATTTGTTCGAGTTTATCACCATTTGTTCGGGTTGAAATCCACCATTTGTTCGAGTTTACCACCATTTGTTCGGGTTGAAATCCACCATTTGTTCGAGTTTATCACCATTTGTTCGGGTTGAAATCCACCATTTGTTCGAGTTTACCACCATTTGTTCGGGTTGAAATCCACCATTTGTTCGAGTTTACCACCATTTGTTCGGGTTGAAATCCACCATTTGTTCGAGTTTACCACCATTTGTTCGGGTTGAAATCCACCATTTGTTCGAGTTTACCACCATTTGTTCGAGTTTATCACCATTTGTTCGGGTTGAAATCCACCATTTGTTCGAGTTTACCACCATTTGTTCGGGTTGAAATCCACCATTTTTTCGGGTTGAAATCCACCATTTGTTCGAGTTTACCACCATTTGTTCGGGTTGAAATCCACCATTTGTTCGAGTTTACCACCATTTGTTCGAGTTTACCACCATTTGTTCGAGTTTACCACCATTTGTTCGAGTTTACCACCATTTGTTCGAGTTTACCACCATTTGTTCGAGTTTACCACCATTTGTTCGAGTTTACCACCATTTGTTCGAGTTTACCACCATTTGTTCGAGTTTACCACCATTTGTTCGGGTTTACCACCATTTGTTCGGGTTGAAATCCACCATTTGTTCGAGTTTACCACCATTTGTTCGAGTTTATCACCATTTGTTCGGGTTGAAATCCACCATTTGTTCGAGTTTACCACCATTTGTTCGAGTTTACCACCATTTGTTCGAGTTTACCACCATTTGTTCGGGTTGAAATCCACCATTTGTTCGAGTTTATCACCATTTGTTCGGGTTGAAATCCACCATTTGTTCGAGTTTACCACCATTTGTTCGAGTTTACCACCATTTGTTCGAGTTTACCACCATTTGTTCGAGTTTACCACCATTTGTTCGAGTTTACCACCATTTGTTCGAGTTTATCACCATTTGTTCGGGTTGAAATCCACCATTTGTTCGAGTTTACCACCATTTGTTCGAGTTTACCACCATTTGTTCGGGTTGAAATCCACCATTTGTTCGGGTTGAAATCCACCATTTGTTCGGGTTGAAATCCACCATTTGTTCGGGTTGAAATCCACCATTTGTTCGAGTTTATCACCATTTGTTCGGGTTGAAATCCACCATTTGTTCGAGTTTACCACCATTTGTTCGAGTTTACCACCATTTGTTCGAGTTTACCACCATTTGTTCGAGTTTACCACCATTTGTTCGAGTTTATCACCATTTGTTCGGGTTGAAATCCACCATTTGTTCGAGTTTACCACCATTTGTTCGAGTTTATCACCATTTGTTCGGGTTGAAATCCACCATTTGTTCGAGTTTACCACCATTTGTTCGAGTTTACCACCATTTGTTCGGGTTGAAATCCACCATTTGTTCGGGTTGAAATCCACCATTTGTTCGGGTTGAAATCCACCATTTGTTCGGGTTGAAATCCACCATTTGTTCGAGTTTATCACCATTTGTTCGGGTTGAAATCCACCATTTGTTCGAGTTTACCACCATTTGTTCGAGTTTACCACCATTTGTTCGAGTTTACCACCATTTGTTCGAGTTTACCACCATTTGTTCGGGTTGAAATCCACCATTTGTTCGAGTTTATCACCATTTGTTCGGGTTGAAATCCACCATTTGTTCGAGTTTACCACCATTTGTTCGGGTTTACCACCATTTGTTCGAGTTTACCACCATTTGTTCGAGTTTACCACCATTTGTTCGAGTTTACCACCATTTGTTCGAGTTTACCACCATTTGTTCGAGTTTACCACCATTTGTTCGAGTTTACCACCATTTGTTCGGGTTGAAATCCACCATTTGTTCGGGTTGAAATCCACCATTTGTTCGGGTTGAAATCCACCATTTGTTCGGGTTGAAATCCACCATTTGTTCGAGTTTACCACCATTTGTTCGAGTTTACCACCATTTGTTCGAGTTTACCACCATTTGTTCGAGTTTATCACCATTTGTTCGGGTTGAAATCCACCATTTGTTCGAGTTTACCACCATTTGTTCGAGTTTATCACCATTTGTTCGGGTTGAAATCCACCATTTGTTCGAGTTTACCACCATTTGTTCGAGTTTACCACCATTTGTTCGGGTTGAAATCCACCATTTGTTCGGGTTGAAATCCACCATTTGTTCGAGTTTACCACCATTTGTTCGAGTTTACCACCATTTGTTCGAGTTTACCACCATTTGTTCGAGTTTACCACCATTTGTTCGAGTTTACCACCATTTGTTCGAGTTTACCACCATTTGTTCGAGTTTACCACCATTTGTTCGGGTTGAAATCCACCATTTGTTCGAGTTTATCACCATTTGTTCGGGTTGAAATCCACCATTTGTTCGAGTTTACCACCATTTGTTCGAGTTTACCACCATTTGTTCGAGTTTACCACCATTTGTTCGAGTTTACCACCATTTGTTCGAGTTTATCACCATTTGTTCGGGTTGAAATCCACCATTTGTTCGAGTTTACCACCATTTGTTCGAGTTTATCACCATTTGTTCGGGTTGAAATCCACCATTTGTTCGAGTTTACCACCATTTGTTCGAGTTTACCACCATTTGTTCGGGTTGAAATCCACCATTTGTTCGGGTTGAAATCCACCATTTGTTCGAGTTTACCACCATTTGTTCGAGTTTACCACCATTTGTTCGAGTTTACCACCATTTGTTCGAGTTTACCACCATTTGTTCGAGTTTACCACCATTTGTTCGAGTTTACCACCATTTGTTCGAGTTTACCACCATTTGTTCGGGTTGAAATCCACCATTTGTTCGGGTTGAAATCCACCATTTGTTCGGGTTGAAATCCACCATTTGTTCGGGTTGAAATCCACCATTTGTTCGAGTTTACCACCATTTGTTCGAGTTTACCACCATTTGTTCGAGTTTACCACCATTTGTTCGAGTTTACCACCATTTGTTCGGGTTGAAATCCACCATTTGTTCGGGTTGAAATCCACCATTTGTTCGAGTTTACCACCATTTGTTCGAGTTTACCACCATTTGTTCGAGTTTACCACCATTTGTTCGAGTTTACCACCATTTGTTCGGGTTGAAATCCACCATTTGTTCGAGTTTACCACCATTTGTTCGAGTTTACCACCATTTGTTCGAGTTTACCACCATTTGTTCGAGTTTACCACCATTTGTTCGAGTTTACCACCATTTGTTCGAGTTTACCACCATTTGTTCGAGTTTACCACCATTTGTTCGAGTTTACCAAAATTTGTTCGAGTTTACCACCATTTGTTCGAGTTTACCACCATTTGTTCGAGTTTACCACCATTTGTTCGAGTTTACCACCATTTGTTCGAGTTTACCACCATTTGTTCGAGTTTACCACCATTTGTTCGAGTTTACCACCATTTGTTCGGGTTGAAATCCACCATTTGTTCGAGTTTACCACCATTTGTTCGAGTTTACCACCATTTGTTCGGGTTGAAATCCACCATTTGTTCGAGTTTACCACCATTTGTTCGGGTTGAAATCCACCATTTGTTCGAGTTTACCACCATTTGTTCGAGTTTACCACCATTTGTTCGAGTTTACCACCATTTGTTCGAGTTTACCACCATTTGTTCGAGTTTACCACCATTTGTTCGAGTTTACCACCATTTGTTCGAGTTTACCACCATTTGTTCGAGTTTACCACCATTTGTTCGAGTTTACCACCATTTGTTCGGGTTTACCACCATTTGTTCGAGTTTACCACCATTTGTTCGAGTTTACCACCATTTGTTCGAGTTTACCACCATTTGTTCGAGTTTACCACCATTTGTTCGGGTTTACCACCATTTGTTCGAGTTTACCACCATTTGTTCGGGTTGAAATCCACCATTTGTTCGAGTTTACCACCATTTGTTCGAGTTTACCACCATTTGTTCGAGTTTACCACCATTTGTTCGAGTTTACCACCATTTGTTCGAGTTTACCACCATTTGTTCGAGTTTACCACCATTTGTTCGAGTTTACCACCATTTGTTCGGGTTTACCACCATTTGTTCGGGTTGAAATCCACCATTTGTTCGAGTTTATCACCATTTGTTCGGGTTGAAATCCACCATTTGTTCGAGTTTTCCACCATTTGTTCGAGTTTACCACCATTTGTTCGAGTTTACCACCATTTGTTCGAGTTTACCACCATTTGTTCGGGTTGAAATCCACCATTTGTTCGAGTTTATCACCATTTGTTCGGGTTGAAATCCACCATTTGTTCGGGTTGAAATCCACCATTTGTTCGGGTTGAAATCCACCATTTGTTCGAGTTTACCACCATTTGTTCGAGTTTACCACCATTTGTTCGAGTTTACCACCATTTGTTCGAGTTTACCACCATTTGTTCGAGTTTACCACCATTTGTTCGGGTTGAAATCCACCATTTGTTCGAGTTTATCACCATTTGTTCGGGTTGAAATCCACCATTTGTTCGAGTTTACCACCATTTGTTCGAGTTTACCACCATTTGTTCGAGTTTACCACCATTTGTTCGGGTTGAAATCCACCATTTGTTCGGGTTGAAATCCACCATTTGTTCGGGTTGAAATCCACCATTTGTTCGGGTTGAAATCCACCATTTGTTCGAGTTTACCACCATTTGTTCGAGTTTACCACCATTTGTTCGAGTTTACCACCATTTGTTCGAGTTTACCACCATTTGTTCGAGTTTACCACCATTTGTTCGAGTTTACCACCATTTGTTCGAGTTTACCACCATTTGTTCGAGTTTACCACCATTTGTTCGAGTTTACCACCATTTGTTCGAGTTTACCACCATTTGTTCGAGTTTACCACCATTTGTTCGAGTTTACCACCATTTGTTCGGGTTGAAATCCACCATTTGTTCGGGTTGAAATCCACCATTTGTTCGGGTTGAAATCCACCATTTGTTCGGGTTGAAATCCACCATTTGTTCGAGTTTACCACCATTTGTTCGGGTTGAAATCCACCATTTGTTCGAGTTTACCACCATTTGTTCGGGTTGAAATCCACCATTTGTTCGAGTTTACCACCATTTGTTCGAGTTTACCACCATTTGTTCGAGTTTACCACCATTTGTTCGAGTTTACCACCATTTGTTCGAGTTTACCACCATTTGTTCGAGTTTACCACCATTTGTTCGAGTTTACCACCATTTGTTCGAGTTTACCACCATTTGTTCGAGTTTACCACCATTTGTTCGAGTTTACCACCATTTGTTCGAGTTTACCACCATTTGTTCGGGTTTACCACCATTTGTTCGAGTTTACCACCATTTGTTCGAGTTTACCACCATTTGTTCGAGTTTACCACCATTTGTTCGGGTTTACCACCATTTGTTCGAGTTTACCACCATTTGTTCGAGTTTACCACCATTTGTTCGAGTTTACCACCATTTGTTCGGGTTTACCACCATTTGTTCGAGTTTACCACCATTTGTTCGAGTTTACCACCATTTGTTCGGGTTTACCACCATTTGTTCGAGTTTACCACCATTTGTTCGAGTTTACCACCATTTGTTCGAGTTTACCACCATTTGTTCGAGTTTACCACCATTTGTTCGAGTTTACCACCATTTGTTCGAGTTTACCAAAATTTGTTCGAGTTTACCACCATTTGTTCGAGTTTACCACCATTTGTTCGAGTTTACCACCATTTGTTCGAGTTTACCACCATTTGTTCGAGTTTACCACCATTTGTTCGAGTTTACCACCATTTGTTCGAGTTTACCACCATTTGTTCGGGTTGAAATCCACCATTTGTTCGAGTTTACCACCATTTGTTCGAGTTTACCACCATTTGTTCGGGTTGAAATCCACCATTTGTTCGAGTTTACCACCATTTGTTCGGGTTGAAATCCACCATTTGTTCGAGTTTACCACCATTTGTTCGAGTTTACCACCATTTGTTCGAGTTTACCACCATTTGTTCGAGTTTACCACCATTTGTTCGAGTTTACCACCATTTGTTCGGGTTTACCACCATTTGTTCGAGTTTACCACCATTTGTTCGAGTTTACCACCATTTGTTCGAGTTTACCACCATTTGTTCGAGTTTACCACCATTTGTTCGGGTTTACCACCATTTGTTCGAGTTTACCACCATTTGTTCGGGTTGAAATCCACCATTTGTTCGAGTTTACCACCATTTGTTCGAGTTTACCACCATTTGTTCGAGTTTACCACCATTTGTTCGAGTTTACCACCATTTGTTCGAGTTTACCACCATTTGTTCGAGTTTACCACCATTTGTTCGGGTTTACCACCATTTGTTCGGGTTGAAATCCACCATTTGTTCGAGTTTATCACCATTTGTTCGGGTTGAAATCCACCATTTGTTCGAGTTTTCCACCATTTGTTCGAGTTTACCACCATTTGTTCGAGTTTACCACCATTTGTTCGAGTTTACCACCATTTGTTCGGGTTGAAATCCACCATTTGTTCGAGTTTATCACCATTTGTTCGGGTTGAAATCCACCATTTGTTCGGGTTGAAATCCACCATTTGTTCGAGTTTACCACCATTTGTTCGAGTTTACCACCATTTGTTCGAGTTTACCACCATTTGTTCGAGTTTACCACCATTTGTTCGAGTTTACCACCATTTGTTCGGGTTGAAATCCACCATTTGTTCGAGTTTATCACCATTTGTTCGGGTTGAAATCCACCATTTGTTCGAGTTTACCACCATTTGTTCGAGTTTACCACCATTTGTTCGAGTTTACCACCATTTGTTCGAGTTTACCACCATTTGTTCGAGTTTACCACCATTTGTTCGAGTTTACCACCATTTGTTCGAGTTTACCACCATTTGTTCGGGTTGAAATCCACCATTTGTTCGGGTTGAAATCCACCATTTGTTCGGGTTGAAATCCACCATTTGTTCGGGTTGAAATCCACCATTTGTTCGAGTTTACCACCATTTGTTCGGGTTGAAATCCACCATTTGTTCGAGTTTACCACCATTTGTTCGGGTTGAAATCCACCATTTGTTCGAGTTTACCACCATTTGTTCGAGTTTACCACCATTTGTTCGAGTTTACCACCATTTGTTCGAGTTTACCACCATTTGTTCGAGTTTACCACCATTTGTTCGAGTTTACCACCATTTGTTCGAGTTTACCACCATTTGTTCGGGTTTACCACCATTTGTTCGAGTTTACCACCATTTGTTCGAGTTTACCACCATTTGTTCGAGTTTACCACCATTTGTTCGAGTTTACCACCATTTGTTCGGGTTTACCACCATTTGTTCGAGTTTACCACCATTTGTTCGAGTTTACCACCATTTGTTCGGGTTTACCACCATTTGTTCGAGTTTACCACCATTTGTTCGGGTTGAAATCCACCATTTGTTCGAGTTTACCACCATTTGTTCGAGTTTACCACCATTTGTTCGAGTTTACCACCATTTGTTCGAGTTTACCACCATTTGTTCGGGTTGAAATCCACCATTTGTTCGGGTTGAAATCCACCATTTGTTCGAGTTTACCACCATTTGTTCGAGTTTACCACCATTTGTTCGGGTTTACCACCATTTGTTCGAGTTTACCACCATTTGTTCGGGTTGAAATCCACCATTTGTTCGAGTTTATCACCATTTGTTCGGGTTGAAATCCACCATTTGTTCGAGTTTTCCACCATTTGTTCGAGTTTACCACCATTTGTTCGAGTTTACCACCATTTGTTCGAGTTTACCACCATTTGTTCGGGTTTACCACCATTTGTTCGGGTTGAAATCCACCATTTGTTCGAGTTTACCACCATTTGTTCGAGTTTACCACCATTTGTTCGAGTTTATCACCATTTGTTCGGGTTGAAATCCACCATTTGTTCGAGTTTTCCACCATTTGTTCGAGTTTACCACCATTTGTTCGAGTTTACCACCATTTGTTCGAGTTTACCACCATTTGTTCGAGTTTACCACCATTTGTTCGGGTTGAAATCCACCATTTGTTCGGGTTGAAATCCACCATTTGTTCGAGTTTACCACCATTTGTTCGAGTTTACCACCATTTGTTCGAGTTTACCACCATTTGTTCGAGTTGACCACCATTTGTTCGGGTTTACCACCATTTGTTCGAGTTTACCACCATTTGTTCGGGTTGAAATCCACCATTTGTTCGAGTTTACCACCATTTGTTCGAGTTTACCACCATTTGTTCGAGTTTATCACCATTTGTTCGGGTTGAAATCCACCATTTGTTCGAGTTTACCACCATTTGTTCGAGTTTACCACCATTTGTTCGAGTTTACCACCATTTGTTCGAGTTTACCACCATTTGTTCGAGTTTATCACCATTTGTTCGGGTTGAAATCCACCATTTGTTCGAGTTTACCACCATTTGTTCGGGTTGAAATCCACCATTTGTTCGAGTTTACCACCATTTGTTCGGGTTGAAATCCACCATTTGTTCGGGTTGAAATCCACCATTTGTTCGGGTTGAAATCCACCATTTGTTCGAGTTTACCACCATTTGTTCGAGTTTACCACCATTTGTTCGAGTTTACCACCATTTGTTCGAGTTTACCACCATTTGTTCGAGTTTATCACCATTTGTCCGGGTTGAAATCCACCATTTGTTCGAGTTTACCACCATTTGTTCGAGTTTATCACCATTTGTTCGAGTTTATCACCATTTGTTCGGGTTGAAATCCACCATTTGTTCGGGTTGAAATCCACCATTTGTTCGGGTTGAAATCCACCATTTGTTCGAGTTTACCACCATTTGTTCGAGTTTACCACCATTTGTTCGAGTTTACCACCATTTGTTCGAGTTTACCACCATTTGTTCGAGTTTATCACCATTTGTCCGGGTTGAAATCCACCATTTGTTCGAGTTTACCACCATTTGTTCGAGTTTATCACCATTTGTTCGAGTTTATCACCATTTGTTCGGGTTGAAATCCACCATTTGTTCGAGTTTACCACCATTTGTTCGAGTTTACCACCATTTGTTCGAGTTTACCACCATTTGTTCGAGTTTATCACCATTTGTCCGGGTTGAAATCCACCATTTGTTCGAGTTTACCACCATTTGTTCGAGTTTACCACCATTTGTTCGAGTTTACCACCATTTGTTCGAGTTTACCACCATTTGTTCGAGTTTACCACCATTTGTTCGGGTTTACCACCATTTGTTCGGGTTTACCACCATTTGTTCGAGTTTACCACCATTTGTTCGAGTTTACCACCATTTGTTCGAGTTTACCACCATTTGTTCGAGTTTACCACCATTTGTTCGAGTGTACCACCATTTGTTCGAGTTTACCACCATTTGTTCGAGTTTACCACCATTTGTTCGAGTTTACCACCATTTGTTCGGGTTGAAATCCACCATTTGTTCGAGTTTACCACCATTTGTTCGGGTTGAAATCCACCATTTGTTCGAGTTTACCACCATTTGTTCGAGTTTACCACCATTTGTTCGGGTTTACCACCATTTGTTCGAGTTTACCACCATTTGTTCGAGTGTACCACCATTTGTTCGAGTTTACCACCATTTGTTCGAGTTTACCACCATTTGTTCGAGTTTACCACCATTTGTTCGGGTTGAAATCCACCATTTGTTCGAGTTTACCACCATTTGTTCGAGTGTACCACCATTTGTTCGAGTTTACCACCATTTGTTCGAGTTTACCACCATTTGTTCGAGTTTACCACCATTTGTTCGAGTTTACCACCATTTGTTCGGGTTGAAATCCACCATTTGTTCGAGTTTACCACCATTTGTTCGAGTTTACCACCATTTGTTCGGGTTTACCACCATTTGTTCGAGTTTACCACCATTTGTTCGAGTGTACCACCATTTGTTCGAGTTTACCACCATTTGTTCGAGTTTACCACCATTTGTTCGAGTTTACCACCATTTGTTCGGGTTGAAATCCACCATTTGTTCGAGTTTACCACCATTTGTTCGAGTTTATCACCATTTGTTCGGGTTTACCACCATTTGTTCGAGTTTACCACCATTTGTTCGAGTTTACCACCATTTGTTCGGGTTGAAATCCACCATTTGTTCGGGTTGAAATCCACCATTTGTTCGAGTTTACCACCATTTGTTCGGGTTGAAATCCACCATTTGTTCGAGTTTACCACCATTTGTTCGGGTTGAAATCCACCATTTGTTCGAGTTTACCACCATTTGTTCGAGTTTACCACCATTTGTTCGGGTTGAAATCCACCATTTGTTCGAGTTTACCACCATTTGTTCGGGTTGAAATCCACCATTTGTTCGAGTTTACCACCATTTGTTCGAGTTTACCACCATTTGTTCGAGTTTACCACCATTTGTTCGAGTTTACCACCATTTGTTCGAGTTTACCACCATTTGTTCGAGTTTACCACCATTTGTTCGAGTTTACCACCATTTGTTCGAGTTTACCACCATTTGTTCGAGTTTATCACCATTTGTCCGGGTTGAAATCCACCATTTGTTCGAGTTTACCACCATTTGTTCGAGTTTACCACCATTTGTTCGAGTTTACCACCATTTGTTCGAGTTTATCACCATTTGTTCGAGTTTATCACCATTTGTTCGGGTTGAAATCCACCATTTGTTCGAGTTTACCACCATTTGTTCGAGTTTACCACCATTTGTTCGGGTTTACCACCATTTGTTCGAGTTTACCACCATTTGTTCGAGTTTATCACCATTTGTTCGGGTTGAAATCCACCATTTGTTCGAGTTTACCACCATTTGTTCGGGTTGAAATCCACCATTTTTTCGGGTTGAAATCCACCATTTGTTCGAGTTTACCACCATTTGTTCGAGTTTACCACCATTTGTTCGGGTTGAAATCCACCATTTTTTCGGGTTGAAATCCACCATTTGTTCGAGTTTACCACCATTTGTTCGAGTTTACCACCATTTGTTCGAGTTTACCACCATTTGTTCGGGTTTACCACCATTTGTTCGAGTTTACCACCATTTGTTCGAGTTTATCACCATTTGTTCGAGTTTACCACCATTTGTTCGAGTTTATCACCATTTGTTCGAGTTTACCACCATTTGTTCGAGTTTATCACCATTTGTTCGAGTTTACCACCATTTGTTCGAGTTTATCACCATTTGTTCGAGTTTATCACCATTTGTTCGAGTTTACCACCATTTGTTCGAGTTTACCACCATTTGTTCGAGTTTATCACCATTTGTTCGAGTTTATCACCATTTGTTCGAGTTTACCACCATTTGTTCGAGTTTATCACCATTTGTTCGAGTTTATCACCATTTGTTCGAGTTTACCACCATTTGTTCGAGTTTACCACCATTTGTTCGAGTTTATCACCATTTGTTCGAGTTTATCACCATTTGTTCGAGTTTACCACCATTTGTTCGAGTTTACCACCATTTGTTCGAGTTTACCACCATTTGTTCGAGTTTACCACCATTTGTTCGAGTTTATCACCATTTGTTCGAGTTTACCACCATTTGTTCGAGTTTACCACCATTTGTTCGAGTTTACCACCATTTGTTCGAGTTTACCACCATTTGTTCGAGTTTATCACCATTTGTTCGAGTTTATCACCATTTGTTCGAGTTTACCACCATTTGTTCGAGTTTACCACCATTTGTTCGAGTTTACCACCATTTGTTCGAGTTTACCACCATTTGTTCGAGTTTACCACCATTTGTTCGAGTTTATCACCATTTGTTCGGGTTGAAATCCACCATTTGTTCGAGTTTACCACCATTTGTTCGAGTTTATCACCATTTGTTCGGGTTTACCACCATTTGTTCGAGTTTACCACCATTTGTTCGAGTTTACCACCATTTGTTCGAGTTTATCACCATTTGTTCGGGTTGAAATCCACCATTTGTTCGAGTTTACCACCATTTGTTCGGGTTGAAATCCACCATTTTTTCGGGTTGAAATCCACCATTTGTTCGAGTTTACCACCATTTGTTCGAGTTTATCACCATTTGTTCGGGTTGAAATCCACCATTTGTTCGAGTTTACCACCATTTGTTCGAGTTTATCACCATTTGTTCGGGTTTACCACCATTTGTTCGAGTTTACCACCATTTGTTCGAGTTTATCACCATTTGTTCGGGTTTACCACCATTTGTTCGAGTTTACCACCATTTGTTCGGGTTTACCACCATTTGTTCGGGTTTACCACCATTTGTTCGGGTTTACCACCATTTGTTCGGGTTTACCACCATTTGTTCGGGTTTACCACCATTTGTTCGGGTTTACCACCATTTGTTCGGGTTGAAATCCACCATTTGTTCGAGTTTACCACCATTTGTTCGGGTTGAAATCCACCATTTGTTCGGGTTGAAATCCACCATTTGTTCGAGTTTACCACCATTTGTTCGAGTTTACCACCATTTGTTCGAGTTTACCACCATTTGTTCGAGTTTACCACCATTTGTTCGAGTTTACCACCATTTGTTCGAGTTTACCACCATTTGTTCGAGTTTACCACCATTTGTTCGAGTTTACCACCATTTGTTCGAGTTTACCACCATTTGTTCGAGTTTACCACCATTTGTTCGAGTTTACCACCATTTGTTCGAGTTTACCACCATTTGTTCGGGTTGAAATCCACCATTTGTTCGGGTTGAAATCCACCATTTGTTCGAGTTTACCACCATTTGTTCGGGTTGAAATCCACCATTTGTTCGGGTTGAAATCCACCATTTGTTCGAGTTTACCACCATTTGTTCGGGTTGAAATCCACCATTTGTTCGGGTTTACCACCGTTTGTTCGAGTTTACCACCATTTGTTCGAGTTTACCACCATTTGTTCGAGTTTACCACCATTTGTTCGAGTTTACCACCATTTGTTCGAGTTTACCACCATTTGTTCGAGTTTACCACCATTTGTTCGAGTTTACCACCATTTGTTCGAGTTTACCACCATTTGTTCGAGTTTACCACCATTTGTTCGGGTTTACCACCATTTGTTCGAGTTTACCACCATTTGTTCGAGTTTATCACCATTTGTCCGGGTTTATCACCATTTGTCCGGGTTGAAATCCACCATTTGTTCGAGTTTACCACCATTTGTTCGAGTTTATCACCATTTGTTCGAGTTTATCACCATTTGTCCGGGTTTATCACCATTTGTCCGGGTTGAAATCCACCATTTGTTCGAGTTTACCACCATTTGTCCGGGTTTATCACCATTTGTCCGGGTTGAAATCCACCATTTGTTCGAGTTTACCACCATTTGTTCGAGTTTACCACCATTTGTTCGGGTTTACCACCATTTGTTCGGGTTTACCACCATTTGTTCGAGTTTACCACCATTTGTTCGGGTTTACCACCATTTGTTCGGGTTTACCACCATTTGTTCGAGTTTACCACCATTTGTTCGAGTTTACCACCATTTGTTCGAGTTTACCACCATTTGTTCGAGTTTACCACCATTTGTTCGAGTTTACCACCATTTGTTCGAGTTTACCACCATTTGTTCGAGTTTACCACCATTTGTTCGGGTTTACCACCATTTGTTCGGGTTTACCACCATTTGTTCGAGTTTACCACCATTTGTTCGAGTTTACCACCATTTGTTCGAGTTTACCACCATTTGTTCGAGTTTACCACCATTTGTTCGGGTTTACCACCATTTGTTCGGGTTTACCACCATTTGTTCGAGTTTACCACCATTTGTTCGAGTTTACCACCATTTGTTCGAGTTTACCACCATTTGTTCGAGTTTACCACCATTTGTTCGAGTTTACCACCATTTGTTCGGGTTTACCACCATTTGTTCGAGTTTACCACCATTTGTTCGGGTTTACCACCATTTGTTCGGGTTTACCACCATTTGTTCGAGTTTACCACCATTTGTTCGAGTTTACCACCATTTGTTCGGGTTTACCACCATTTGTTCGGGTTTACCACCATTTGTTCGAGTTTACCACCATTTGTTCGAGTTTACCACCATTTGTTCGAGTTTACCACCATTTGTTCGAGTTTACCACCATTTGTTCGAGTTTACCACCATTTGTTCGGGTTGAAATCCACCATTTGTTCGGGTTGAAATCCACCATTTGTTCGAGTTTACCACCATTTGTTCGGGTTGAAATCCACCATTTGTTCGGGTTGAAATCCACCATTTGTTCGAGTTTATCACCATTTGTTCGAGTTTATCACCATTTGTTCGAGTTTACCACCATTTGTTCGAGTTTACCACCATTTGTTCGAGTTTACCACCATTTGTTCGGGTTTACCACCATTTGTTCGAGTTTACCACCATTTGTTCGGGTTTACCACCATTTGTTCGGGTTTACCACCATTTGTTCGAGTTTACCACCATTTGTTCGGGTTTACCACCATTTGTTCGAGTTTACCACCATTTGTTCGAGTTTACCACCATTTGTTCGAGTTTACCACCATTTGTTCGAGTTTACCACCATTTGTTCGAGTTTACCACCATTTGTTCGGGTTTACCACCATTTGTTCGAGTTTACCACCATTTGTTCGAGTTTACCACCATTTGTTCGAGTTTACCACCATTTGTTCGAGTTTACCACCATTTGTTCGAGTTTACCACCATTTGTTCGAGTTTACCACCATTTGTTCGAGTTTACCACCATTTGTTCGAGTTTACCACCATTTGTTCGAGTTTACCACCATTTGTTCGGGTTGAAATCCACCATTTGTTCGAGTTTACCACCATTTGTTCGAGTTTACCACCATTTGTTCGAGTTTACCACCATTTGTTCGAGTTTACCACCATTTGTTCGAGTTTACCACCATTTGTTCGAGTTTACCACCATTTGTTCGAGTTTACCACCATTTGTTCGAGTTTACCACCATTTGTTCGAGTTTACCACCATTTGTTCGAGTTTACCACCATTTGTTCGGGTTTACCACCATTTGTTCGAGTTTACCACCATTTGTTCGGGTTGAAATCCACCATTTGTTCGAGTTTACCACCATTTGTTCGAGTTTACCACCATTTGTTCGAGTTTACCACCATTTGTTCGAGTTTACCACCATTTGTTCGAGTTTACCACCATTTGTTCGAGTTTACCACCATTTGTTCGGGTTTACCACCATTTGTTCGAGTTTACCACCATTTGTTCGAGTTTACCACCATTTGTTCGAGTTTACCACCATTTGTTCGAGTTTATCACCATTTGTCCGGGTTGAAATCCACCATTTGTTCGAGTTTACCACCATTTGTTCGAGTTTATCACCATTTGTTCGGGTTGAAATCCACCATTTGTTCGAGTTTACCACCATTTGATCGAGTTTATCACCATTTGTCCGGGTTGAAATCCACCATTTGTTCGGGTTGAAATCCACCATTTGTTCGAGTTTACCACCATTTGTTCGAGTTTACCACCATTTGTTCGAGTTTACCACCATTTGTTCGAGTTTACCACCATTTGTTCGGGTTTACCACCATTTGTTCGAGTTTACCACCATTTGTTCGGGTTTACCACCATTTGTTCGAGTTTACCACCATTTGTTCGGGTTGAAATCCACCATTTGTTCGAGTTTACCACCATTTGTTCGGGTTGAAATCCACCATTTGTTCGGGTTGAAATCCACCATTTGTTCGAGTTTACCACCATTTGTTCGGGTTGAAATCCACCATTTTTTCGGGTTGAAATCCACCATTTGTTCGAGTTTACCACCATTTGTTCGAGTTTACCACCATTTGTTCGGGTTTACCACCATTTGTTCGAGTTTACCACCATTTGTTCGGGTTTACCACCATTTGTTCGAGTTTACCACCATTTGTTCGGGTTTACCACCATTTGTTCGGGTTGAAATCCACCATTTGTTCGAGTTTACCACCATTTGTTCGAGTTTACCACCATTTGTTCGAGTTTACCACCATTTGTTCGAGTTTACCACCATTTGTTCGAGTTTATCACCTTTTGTTCGGGTTGAAATCCACCATTTGTTCGAGTTTACCACCATTTGTTCGAGTTTACCACCATTTGTTCGGGTTTACCACCATTTGTTCGAGTTTACCACCATTTGTTCGGGTTTACCACCATTTGTTCGGGTTTACCACCATTTGTTCGGGTTTACCACCATTTGTTCGGGTTGAAATCCACCGTTTGTTCGAGTTTACCACCATTTGTTCGGGTTTACCACCATTTGTTCGGGTTGAAATCCACCATTTGTTCGAGTTTACCACCATTTGTTCGGGTTGAAATCCACCATTTGTTCGAGTTTACCACCATTTGTTCGGGTTGAAATCCACCATTTGTTCGGGTTGAAATCCACCATTTGTTCGAGTTTACCACCATTTGTTCGAGTTTACCACCATTTGTTCGGGTTTACCACCATTTGTTCGAGTTTACCACCATTTGTTCGGGTTTACCACCATTTGTTCGAGTTTACCACCATTTGTTCGAGTTTACCACCATTTGTTCGAGTTTACCACCATTTGTTCGAGTTTACCACCATTTGTTCGGGTTGAAATCCACCATTTGTTCGAGTTTACCACCATTTGTTCGAGTTTACCACCATTTGTTCGGGTTGAAATCCACCATTTGTTCGAGTTTACCACCATTTGTTCGAGTTTATCACCATTTGTTCGAGTTTACCACCATTTGTTCGGGTTGAAATCCACCATTTGTTCGAGTTTACCACCATTTGTTCGAGTTTACCACCATTTGTTCGAGTTTACCACCATTTGTTCGAGTTTACCACCATTTGTTCGAGTTTATCACCATTTGTTCGAGTTTATCACCATTTGTCCGGGTTGAAATCCACCATTTGTTCGAGTTTACCACCATTTGTTCGGGTTGAAATCCACCATTTGTTCGGGTTGAAATCCACCATTTGTTCGAGTTTACCACCATTTGTTCGGGTTGAAATCCACCATTTTTTCGGGTTGAAATCCACCATTTGTTCGAGTTTACCACCATTTGTTCGGGTTGAAATCCACCATTTGTTCGAGTTTACCACCATTTGTTCGCGTTTACCACCATTTGTTCGGGTTTACCACCATTTGTTCGGGTTGAAATCCACCATTTGTTCGAGTTTACCACCATTTGTTCGGGTTGAAATCCACCATTTGTTCGGGTTGAAATCCACCATTTGTTCGAGTTTACCACCATTTGTTCGAGTTTACCACCATTTGTTCGAGTTTACCACCATTTGTTCGAGTTTACCACCATTTGTTCGAGTTTACCACCATTTGTTCGAGTTTACCACCATTTGTTCGAGTTTACCACCATTTGTTCGAGTTTACCACCATTTGTTCGAGTTTACCACCATTTGTTCGAGTTTACCACCATTTGTTCGAGTTTACCACCATTTGTTCGAGTTTACCACCATTTGTTCGAGTTTACCACCATTTGTTCGAGTTTACCACCATTTGTTCGAGTTTACCACCATTTGTTCGAGTTTACCACCATTTGTTCGAGTTTACCACCATTTGTTCGAGTTTACCACCATTTGTTCGAGTTTACCACCATTTGTTCGAGTTTACCACCATTTGTTCGAGTTTACCACCATTTGTTCGAGTTTACCACCATTTGTTCGAGTTTATCACCATTTGTTCGAGTTTACCACCATTTGTTCGAGTTTATCACCATTTGTTCGAGTTTATCACCATTTGTTCGGGTTGAAATCCACCATTTGTTCGAGTTTACCACCATTTGTTCGAGTTTACCACCATTTGTTCGAGTTTACCACCATTTGTTCGAGTTTACCACCATTTGTTCGAGTTTATCACCATTTGTTCGAGTTTATCACCATTTGTTCGGGTTGAAATCCACCATTTGTTCGAGTTTACCACCATTTGTTCGGGTTGAAATCCACCATTTGTTCGAGTTTACCACCATTTGTTCGAGTTTACCACCATTTGTTCGAGTTTACCACCATTTGTTCGAGTTTACCACCATTTGTTCGAGTTTACCACCATTTGTTCGAGTTTACCACCATTTGTTCGAGTTTACCACCATTTGTTCGAGTTTACCACCATTTGTTCGAGTTTATCACCATTTGTCCGGGTTGAAATCCACCATTTGTTCGAGTTTACCACCATTTGTTCGAGTTTACCACCATTTGTTCGAGTTTACCACCATTTGTTCGAGTTTACCACCATTTGTTCGGGTTGAAATCCACCATTTGTTCGAGTTTACCACCATTTGTTCGGGTTGAAATCCACCATTTGTTCGAGTTTACCACCATTTGTTCGAGTTTACCACCATTTGTTCGAGTTTATCACCATTTGTCCGGGTTGAAATCCACCATTTGTTCGAGTTTACCACCATTTGTTCGAGTTTACCACCATTTGTTCGAGTTTACCACCATTTGTTCGGGTTGAAATCCACCATTTGTTCGAGTTTACCACCATTTGTTCGAGTTTACCACCATTTGTTCGGGTTGAAATCCACCATTTGTTCGGGTTGAAATCCACCATTTGTTCGAGTTTACCACCATTTGTTCGGGTTGAAATCCACCATTTGTTCGAGTTTACCACCATTTGTTCGAGTTTACCACCATTTGTTCGAGTTTACCACCATTTGTTCGGGTTGAAATCCACCATTTGTTCGGGTTGAAATCCACCATTTGTTCGAGTTTACCACCATTTGTCCGGGTTGAAATCCACCATTTGTTCGAGTTTACCACCATTTGTTCGAGTTTACCACCATTTGTTCGAGTTTACCACCATTTGTTCGAGTTTATCACCATTTGTTCGGGTTGAAATCCACCATTTGTTCGAGTTTACCACCATTTGTTCGAGTTTACCACCATTTGTTCGAGTTTACCACCATTTGTTCGAGTTTACCACCATTTGTTCGAGTTTACCACCATTTGTTCGAGTTTACCACCATTTGTTCGAGTTTACCACCATTTGTTCGAGTTTACCACCATTTGTTCGGGTTGAAATCCACCATTTGTTCGAGTTTACCACCATTTGTTCGGGTTGAAATCCACCATTTGTTCGAGTTTACCACCATTTGTTCGAGTTTACCACCATTTGTTCGAGTTTATCACCATTTGTCCGGGTTGAAATCCACCATTTGTTCGAGTTTACCACCATTTGTTCGAGTTTACCACCATTTGTTCGAGTTTACCACCATTTGTTCGAGTTTACCACCATTTGTTCGAGTTTACCACCATTTGTTCGAGTTTACCACCATTTGTTCGGGTTGAAATCCACCATTTGTTCGAGTTTACCACCATTTGTTCGGGTTGAAATCCACCATTTGTTCGAGTTTACCACCATTTGTTCGAGTTTACCACCATTTGTTCGAGTTTATCACCATTTGTCCGGGTTGAAATCCACCATTTGTTCGAGTTTACCACCATTTGTTCGAGTTTACCACCATTTGTTCGAGTTTACCACCATTTGTTCGGGTTGAAATCCACCATTTGTTCGAGTTTACCACCATTTGTTCGAGTTTACCACCATTTGTTCGGGTTGAAATCCACCATTTGTTCGGGTTGAAATCCACCATTTGTTCGAGTTTACCACCATTTGTTCGGGTTGAAATCCACCATTTGTTCGAGTTTACCACCATTTGTTCGAGTTTACCACCATTTGTTCGAGTTTACCACCATTTGTTCGAGTTTACCACCATTTGTTCGAGTTTACCACCATTTGTTCGGGTTGAAATCCACCATTTGTTCGAGTTTACCACCATTTGTTCGAGTTTACCACCATTTGTTCGGGTTGAAATCCACCATTTGTTCGAGTTTACCACCATTTGTTCGAGTTTACCACCATTTGTTCGAGTTTACCACCATTTGTTCGGGTTGAAATCCACCATTTGTTCGAGTTTACCACCATTTGTTCGAGTTTACCACCATTTGTTCGAGTTTACCACCATTTGTTCGGGTTGAAATCCACCATTTGTTCGGGTTGAAATCCACCATTTGTTCGGGTTGAAATCCACCATTTGTTCGGGTTGAAATCCACCATTTGTTCGAGTTTACCACCATTTGTTCGAGTTTACCACCATTTGTTCGAGTTTACCACCATTTGTTCGAGTTTACCACCATTTGTTCGGGTTGAAATCCACCATTTGTTCGAGTTTACCACCATTTGTTCGGGTTGAAATCCACCATTTGTTCGAGTTTACCACCATTTGTTCGAGTTTACCACCATTTGTTCGAGTTTACCACCATTTGTTCGAGTTTACCACCATTTGTTCGAGTTTACCACCATTTGTTCGAGTTTACCACCATTTGTTCGGGTTGAAATCCACCATTTGTTCGAGTTTACCACCATTTGTTCGAGTTTACCACCATTTGTTCGAGTTTACCACCATTTGTTCGAGTTTACCACCATTTGTTCGGGTTGAAATCCACCATTTGTTCGGGTTGAAATCCACCATTTGTTCGGGTTGAAATCCACCATTTGTTCGAGTTTACCACCATTTGTTCGAGTTTACCACCATTTGTTCGGGTTGAAATCCACCATTTGTTCGAGTTTACCACCATTTGTTCGAGTTTACCACCATTTGTTCGAGTTTACCACCATTTGTTCGGGTTGAAATCCACCATTTGTTCGGGTTGAAATCCACCATTTGTTCGGGTTGAAATCCACCATTTGTTCGGGTTGAAATCCACCATTTGTTCGAGTTTACCACCATTTGTTCGAGTTTACCACCATTTGTTCGAGTTTACCACCATTTGTTCGAGTTTACCACCATTTGTTCGGGTTGAAATCCACCATTTGTTCGGGTTGAAATCCACCATTTGTTCGGGTTGAAATCCACCATTTGTTCGGGTTTACCACCATTTGTTCGGGTTGAAATCCACCATTTGTTCGGGTTGAAATCCACCATTTGTTCGGGTTGAAATCCACCATTTGTTCAAGTTTACCACCATTTGTTCGAGTTTACCACCATTTGTTCGAGTTTACCACCATTTGTTCGGGTTGAAATCCACCATTTGTTCGGGTTGAAATCCACCATTTGTTCGAGTTTACCACCATTTGTTCGAGTTTACCACCATTTGTTCGGGTTGAAATCCACCATTTGTTCGGGTTTACCACCATTTGTTCGGGTTGAAATCCACCATTTGTTCGGGTTGAAATCCACCATTTGTTCGGGTTGAAATCCACCATTTGTTCGAGTTTACCACCATTTGTTCGAGTTTACCACCATTTGTTCGGGTTTACCACCATTTGTTCGAGTTTACCACCATTTGTTCGAGTTTACCACCATTTGTTCGAGTTTACCACCATTTGTTCGAGTTTACCACCATTTGTTCGAGTTTACCACCATTTGTTCGGGTTTACCACCATTTGTTCGAGTTTACCACCATTTGTTCGGGTTGAAATCCACCATTTGTTCGTGTTTACCACCATTTGTTCGAGTTTACCACCATTTGTTCGAGTTTACCACCATTTGTTCGAGTTTACCACCATTTGTTCGGGTTGAAATCCACCATTTGTTCGTGTTTACCACCATTTGTTCGAGTTTACCACCATTTGTTCGAGTTTACCACCATTTGTTCGAGTTTACCACCATTTGTTCGGGTTGAAATCCACCATTTGTTCGTGTTTACCACCATTTGTTCGAGTTTACCACCATTTGTTCGAGTTTACCACCATTTGTTCGAGTTTACCACCATTTGTTCGAGTTTACCACCATTTGTTCGGGTTGAAATCCACCATTTGTTCGGGTTGAAATCCACCATTTGTTCGAGTTTACCACCATTTGTTCGGGTTGAAATCCACCATTTGTTCGAGTTTACCACCATTTGTTCGAGTTTACCACCATTTGTTCGAGTTTACCACCATTTGTTCGAGTTTATCACCATTTGTCCGGGTTGAAATCCACCATTTGTTCGAGTTTACCACCATTTGTTCGAGTTTACCACCATTTGTTCGAGTTTACCACCATTTGTTCGAGTTTACCACCATTTGTTCGGGTTGAGATCCACCATTTGTTCGAGTTTACCACCATTTGTTCGAGTTTACCACCATTTGTTCGAGTTTACCACCATTTGTTCGAGTTTACCACCATTTGTTCGTGTTTACCACCATTTGTTCGAGTTTACCACCATTTGTTCGAGTTTACCACCATTTGTTCGAGTTTACCACCATTTGTTCGAGTTTACCACCATTTGTTCGTGTTTACCACCATTTGTTCGAGTTTACCACCATTTGTTCGAGTTTACCACCATTTGTTCGAGTTTACCACCATTTGTTCGAGTTTACCACCATTTGTTCGGGTTTACCACCATTTGTTCGGGTTGAAATCCACCATTTGTTCGTGTTTACCACCATTTGTTCGAGTTTACCACCATTTGTTCGGGTTGAAATCCACCATTTGTTCGGGTTTACCACCATTTGTTCGGGTTGAAATCCACCATTTGTTCGTGTTTACCACCATTTGTTCGAGTTTACCACCATTTGTTCGAGTTTACCACCATTTGTTCGAGTTTATCACCATTTGTTCGAGTTTATCACCATTTGTTCGGGTTGAAATCCACCATTTGTACGAGTTTACCACCATTTGTTCGAGTTTACCACCATTTGTTCGAGTTTATCACCATTTGTTCGGGTTGAAATCCACCATTTGTTCGAGTTTACCACCATTTGTTCGAGTTTACCACCATTTGTTCGAGTTTACCACCATTTGTTCGAGTTTACCACCATTTGTTCGGGTTGAAATCCACCATTTGTTCGAGTTTATCACCATTTGTTCGGGTTGAAATCCACCATTTGTTCGAGTTTATCACCATTTGTCCGGGTTGAAATCCACCATTTGTTCGAGTTTACCACCATTTGTTCGAGTTTACCACCATTTGTTCGAGTTTATCACCATTTGTTCGGGTTTACCACCATTTGTTCGAGTTTGCCACCATTTGTTCGAGTTTACCACCATTTGTTCGGGTTTACCACCATTTGTTCGAGTTTGCCACCATTTGTTCGAGTTTATCACCATTTGTTCGAGTTTACCACCATTTGTTCGAGTTTATCACCACTTGTTCGAGTTTACCACCATTTGTTCGAGTTTATCACCACTTGTTCGAGTTTACCACCATTTGTTCGAGTTTACCACCATTTGTTCGGGTTGAAATCCACCATTTGTTCGAGTTTACCACCATTTGTTCGGGTTGAAATCCACCATTTGTTCGAGTTTACCACCATTTGTTCGGGTTTACCACCATTTGTTCGAGTTTACCACCATTTGTTCGAGTTTATCACCACTTGTTCGAGTTTACCACCATTTGTTCGAGTTTACCACCATTTGTTCGGGTTGAAATCCACCATTTGTTCGAGTTTACCACCATTTGTTCGGGTTGAAATCCACCATTTGTTCGAGTTTACCACCATTTGTTCGGGTTTACCACCATTTGTTCGAGTTTACCACCATTTGTTCGAGTTTATCACCACTTGTTCGAGTTTACCACCATTTGTTCGAGTTTACCACCATTTGTTCGGGTTGAAATCCACCATTTGTTCGAGTTTACCACCATTTGTTCGAGTTTACCACCATTTGTTCGAGTTTACCACCATTTGTTCGAGTTTACCACCATTTGTTCGAGTTTACCACCATTTGTTCGGGTTGAAATCCACCATTTGTTCGAGTTTACCACCATTTGTTCGGGTTTACCACCATTTGTTCGAGTTTACCACCATTTGTTCGAGTTTACCACCATTTGTTCGAGTTTACCACCATTTGTTCGAGTTTACCACCATTTGTTCGAGTTTACCACCATTTGTTCGGGTTGAAATCCACCATTTGTTCGAGTTTACCACCATTTGTTCGAGTTTACCACCATTTGTTCGAGTTTACCACCATTTGTTCGAGTTTACCACCATTTGTTCGAGTTTACCACCATTTGTTCGAGTTTACCACCATTTGTTCGAGTTTACCACCATTTGTTCGAGTTTACCACCATTTGTTCGAGTTTACCACCATTTGTTCGAGTTTACCACCATTTGTTCGAGTTTACCACCATTTGTTCGAGTTTACCACCATTTGTTCGAGTTTATCACCATTTGTTCGAGTTTATCACCATTTGTCCGGGTTGAAATCCACCATTTGTTCGAGTTTACCACCATTTGTTCGAGTTTATCACCATTTGTCCGGGTTGAAATCCACCATTTGTTCGAGTTTACCACCATTTGTTCGAGTTTACCACCATTTGTTCGAGTTTACCACCATTTGTTCGAGTTTATCACCATTTGTTCGAGTTTATCACCATTTGTCCGGGTTGAAATCCACCATTTGTTCGAGTTTACCACCATTTGTTCGAGTTTATCACCATTTGTCCGGGTTGAAATCCACCATTTGTTCGAGTTTACCACCATTTGTTCGAGTTTACCACCATTTGTTCGAGTTTATCACCATTTGTTCGAGTTTATCACCATTTGTTCGGGTTGAAATCCACCATTTGTTCGGGTTTACCACCATTTGTTCGAGTTTACCACCATTTGTTCGGGTTGAAATCCACCATTTGTTCGAGTTTACCACCATTTGTTCGAGTTTACCACCATTTGTTCGAGTTTACCACCATTTGTTCGAGTTTACCACCATTTGTTCGAGTTTACCACCATTTGTTCGAGTTTACCACCATTTGTTCGAGTTTACCACCATTTGTTCGGGTTTACCACCATTTGTTCGAGTTTACCACCATTTGTTCGGGTTGAAATCCACCATTTGTTCGAGTTTACCACCATTTGTTCGAGTTTACCACCATTTGTTCGAGTTTACCACCATTTGTTCGAGTTTACCACCATTTGTTCGAGTTTACCACCATTTGTTCGGGTTTACCACCATTTGTTCGAGTTTACCACCATTTGTTCGAGTTTACCACCATTTGTTCGAGTTTACCACCATTTGTTCGAGTTTACCACCATTTGTTCGAGTTTACCACCATTTGTTCGAGTTTACCACCATTTGTTCGGGTTTACCACCATTTGTTCGAGTTTACCACCATTTGTTCGAGTTTACCACCATTTGTTCGAGTTTACCACCATTTGTTCGAGTTTACCACCATTTGTTCGAGTTTACCACCATTTGTTCGAGTTTACCACCATTTGTTCGGGTTTACCACCATTTGTTCGAGTTTACCACCATTTGTTCGAGTTTACCACCATTTGTTCGAGTTTACCACCATTTGTTCGGGTTTACCACCATTTGTTCGAGTTTACCACCATTTGTTCGGGTTGAAATCCACCATTTGTTCGAGTTTACCACCATTTGTTCGAGTTTACCACCATTTGTTCGAGTTTACCACCATTTGTTCGAGTTTACCACCATTTGTTCGAGTTTACCACCATTTGTTCGAGTTTACCACCATTTGTTCGAGTTTACCACCATTTGTTCGAGTTTACCACCATTTGTTCGAGTTTACCACCATTTGTTCGAGTTTACCACCATTTGTTCGAGTTTACCACCATTTGTTCGAGTTTACCACCATTTGTTCGAGTTTACCACCATTTGTTCGAGTTTACCACCATTTGTTCGAGTTTACCACCATTTGTTCGAGTTTACCACCATTTGTTCGAGTTTATCACCATTTGTTCGAGTTTATCACCATTTGTCCGGGTTGAAATCCACCATTTGTTCGAGTTTACCACCATTTGTTCGAGTTTATCACCATTTGTCCGGGTTGAAATCCACCATTTGTTCGAGTTTACCACCATTTGTTCGAGTTTACCACCATTTGTTCGAGTTTACCACCATTTGTTCGAGTTTATCACCATTTGTTCGAGTTTATCACCATTTGTCCGGGTTGAAATCCACCATTTGTTCGAGTTTACCACCATTTGTTCGAGTTTATCACCATTTGTCCGGGTTGAAATCCACCATTTGTTCGAGTTTACCACCATTTGTTCGAGTTTACCACCATTTGTTCGAGTTTATCACCATTTGTTCGAGTTTATCACCATTTGTTCGGGTTGAAATCCACCATTTGTTCGGGTTTACCACCATTTGTTCGAGTTTACCACCATTTGTTCGGGTTGAAATCCACCATTTGTTCGAGTTTACCACCATTTGTTCGAGTTTACCACCATTTGTTCGAGTTTACCACCATTTGTTCGAGTTTACCACCATTTGTTCGAGTTTACCACCATTTGTTCGAGTTTACCACCATTTGTTCGAGTTTACCACCATTTGTTCGGGTTTACCACCATTTGTTCGAGTTTACCACCATTTGTTCGGGTTGAAATCCACCATTTGTTCGAGTTTACCACCATTTGTTCGAGTTTACCACCATTTGTTCGAGTTTACCACCATTTGTTCGAGTTTACCACCATTTGTTCGAGTTTACCACCATTTGTTCGGGTTTACCACCATTTGTTCGAGTTTACCACCATTTGTTCGAGTTTACCACCATTTGTTCGAGTTTACCACCATTTGTTCGAGTTTACCACCATTTGTTCGAGTTTACCACCATTTGTTCGAGTTTACCACCATTTGTTCGGGTTTACCACCATTTGTTCGAGTTTACCACCATTTGTTCGAGTTTACCACCATTTGTTCGAGTTTACCACCATTTGTTCGGGTTTACCACCATTTGTTCGAGTTTACCACCATTTGTTCGGGTTGAAATCCACCATTTGTTCGAGTTTACCACCATTTGTTCGAGTTTACCACCATTTGTTCGAGTTTACCACCATTTGTTCGAGTTTACCACCATTTGTTCGAGTTTACCACCATTTGTTCGAGTTTACCACCATTTGTTCGGGTTTACCACCATTTGTTCGAGTTTACCACCATTTGTTCGAGTTTACCACCATTTGTTCGAGTTTACCACCATTTGTTCGAGTTTATCACCATTTGTCCGGGTTGAAATCCACCATTTGTTCGAGTTTACCACCATTTGTTCGAGTTTATCACCATTTGTTCGGGTTGAAATCCACCATTTGTTCGAGTTTACCACCATTTGATCGAGTTTATCACCATTTGTCCGGGTTGAAATCCACCATTTGTTCGGGTTGAAATCCACCATTTGTTCGAGTTTACCACCATTTGTTCGAGTTTACCACCATTTGTTCGGGTTGAAATCCACCATTTGTTCGGGTTTACCACCATTTGTTCGGGTTGAAATCCACCATTTGTTCGAGTTTACCACCATTCGTTCGAGTTTACCACCATTTGTTCGAGTTTACCACCATTTGTTCGAGTTTACCACCATTTGTTCGGGTTGAAATCCACCATTTGTTCGAGTTTACCACCATTTGTTCGGGTTGAAATCCACCATTTGTTCGGGTTTACCACCATTTGTTCGAGTTTACCACCATTTGTTCGAGTTTACCACCATTTGTTCGAGTTTACCACCATTTGTTCGAGTTTACCACCATTTGTTCGGGTTGAAATCCACCATTTGTTCGAGTTTACCACCATTTGTTCGGGTTGAAATCCACCATTTGTTCGAGTTTACCACCATTTGTTCGAGTTTACCACCATTTGTTCGAGTTTACCACCATTTGTTCGGGTTGAAATCCACCATTTGTTCGGGTTGAAATCCACCATTTGTTCGGGTTGAAATCCACCATTTGTTCGAGTTTACCACCATTTGTTCGAGTTTACCACCATTTGTTCGGGTTGAAATCCACCATTTGTTCGGGTTGAAATCCACCATTTGTTCGAGTTTACCACCATTTGTTCGGGTTGAAATCCACCATTTGTTCGCGTTGAAATCCACCATTTGTTCGAGTTTACCACCATTTGTTCGAGTTTACCACCATTTGTTCGAGTTTACCACCATTTGTTCGAGTTTACCACCATTTGTTCGGGTTGAAATCCACCATTTGTTCGCGTTGAAATCCACCATTTGTTCGAGTTTACCACCATTTGTTCGAGTTTACCACCATTTGTTCGAGTTTACCACCATTTGTTCGGGTTGAAATCCACCATTTGTTCGGGTTGAAATCCACCATTTGTTCGAGTTTACCACCATTTGTTCGGGTTGAAATCCACCATTTGTTCGGGTTGAAATCCACCATTTGTTCGGGTTGAAATCCACCATTTGTTCGAGTTTACCACCATTTGTTCGGGTTGAAATCCACCATTTGTTCGGGTTGAAATCCACCATTTGTTCGAGTTTACCACCATTTGTTCGAGTTTACCACCATTTGTTCGGGTTGAAATCCACCATTTGTTCGGGTTGAAATCCACCATTTGTTCGAGTTTACCACCATTTGTTCGGGTTGAAATCCACCATTTGTTCGAGTTTACCACCATTTGTTCGAGTTTACCACCATTTGTTCGAGTTTACCACCATTTGTTCGAGTTTACCACCATTTGTTCGGGTTGAAATCCACCATTTGTTCGGGTTGAAATCCACCATTTGTTCGAGTTTACCACCATTTGTTCGGGTTGAAATCCACCATTTGTTCGAGTTTACCACCATTTGTTCGAGTTTACCACCATTTGTTCGGGTTGAAATCCACCATTTGTTCGAGTTTACCACCATTTGTTCGGGTTGAAATCCACCATTTGTTCGAGTTTACCACCATTTGTTCGGGTTGAAATCCACCATTTGTTCGAGTTTACCACCATTTGTTCGGGTTGAAATCCACCATTTGTTCGAGTTTACCACCATTTGTTCGGGTTGAAATCCACCATTTGTTCGAGTTTACCACCATTTGTTCGAGTTTACCACCATTTGTTCGAGTTTACCACCATTTGTTCGAGTTTACCACCATTTGTTCGAGTTTACCACCATTTGTTCGGGTTGAAATCCACCATTTGTTCGAGTTTACCACCATTTGTTCGAGTTTACCACCATTTGTTCGAGTTTACCACCATTTGTTCGGGTTTACCACCATTTGTTCGAGTTTACCACCATTTGTTCGAGTTTACCACCATTTGTTCGAGTTTACCACCATTTGTTCGGGTTTACCACCATTTGTTCGGGTTGAAATCCACCATTTGTTCGAGTTTACCACCATTTGTTCGAGTTTACCACCATTTGTTCGGGTTGAAATCCACCATTTGTTCGGGTTGAAATCCACCATTTGTTCGGGTTGAAATCCACCATTTGTTCGGGTTGAAATCCACCATTTGTTCGGGTTGAAATCCACCATTTGTTCGAGTTTACCACCATTTGTTCGGGTTGAAATCCACCATTTGTTCGAGTTTACCACCATTTGTTCGAGTTTACCACCATTTGTTCGAGTTTACCACCATTTGTTCGAGTTTACCACCATTTGTTCGAGTTTACCACCATTTGTTCGGGTTGAAATCCACCATTTGTTCGGGTTGAAATCCACCATTTGTTCGAGTTTACCACCATTTGTTCGGGTTGAAATCCACCATTTGTTCGAGTTTACCACCATTTGTTCGAGTTTACCACCATTTGTTCGAGTTTACCACCATTTGTTCGAGTTTACCACCATTTGTTCGAGTTTACCACCATTTGTTCGAGTTTACCACCATTTGTTCGGGTTGAAATCCACCATTTGTTCGAGTTTACCACCATTTGTTCGAGTTTACCACCATTTGTTCGGGTTGAAATCCACCATTTGTTCGGGTTGAAATCCACCATTTGTTCGGGTTGAAATCCACCATTTGTTCGAGTTTACCACCATTTGTTCGGGTTGAAATCCACCATTTGTTCGAGTTTACCACCATTTGTTCGAGTTTACCACCATTTGTTCGAGTTTACCACCATTTGTTCGAGTTTACCACCATTTGTTCGAGTTTACCACCATTTGTTCGAGTTTACCACCATTTGTTCGGGTTGAAATCCACCATTTGTTCGAGTTTACCACCATTTGTTCGGGTTGAAATCCACCATTTGTTCGGGTTGAAATCCACCATTTGTTCGGGTTGAAATCCACCATTTGTTCGGGTTGAAATCCACCATTTGTTCGGGTTGAAATCCACCATTTGTTCGAGTTTACCACCATTTGTTCGGGTTGAAATCCACCATTTGTTCGGGTTGAAATCCACCATTTGTTCGGGTTGAAATCCACCATTTGTTCGAGTTTACCACCATTTGTTCGGGTTGAAATCCACCATTTGTTCGAGTTTACCACCATTTGTTCGAGTTTACCACCATTTGTTCGGGTTGAAATCCACCATTTGTTCGAGTTTACCACCATTTGTTCGGGTTGAAATCCACCATTTGTTCGGGTTGAAATCCACCATTTGTTCGGGTTGAAATCCACCATTTGTTCGAGTTTACCACCATTTGTTCGGGTTGAAATCCACCATTTGTTCGAGTTTACCACCATTTGTTCGAGTTTACCACCATTTGTTCGAGTTTACCACCATTTGTTCGAGTTTACCACCATTTGTTCGAGTTTACCACCATTTGTTCGGGTTGAAATCCACCATTCGTTCGAGTTTACCACCATTTGTTCGGGTTTACCACCATTTGTTCGAGTTTACCACCATTTGTTCGAGTTGAAATCCACCATTTGTTCGGGTTGAAATCCACCGTTTGTTCGAGTTTACCACCATTTGTTCGGGTTGAAATCCACCATTTGTTCGAGTTGAAATCCACCATTTGTTCGGGTTGAAATCCACCATTTGTTCGAGTTTACCGTTTCGATGTTCATCGTTGTATTTTCAGCTTTATTTGGGGGAATACAGAAAACCCGTAATTCGTAATATATACAATTATAATTATCTATTCTTTGTCCTCGCAGAGGATGGCCAGCTTGCTTGGATGAATAAGGACCGGATCCAGGCATCGTTTCAAAGCGGAGGAAAGGGTCTGATCCACCATTGAATTTACAACGACTTCATCGACCACCAACGGAGCAAAACAGCGTTGAAGATAGCAGCAGTCGATCTGAACGGGGCACGGTAGGGGTTGGCAAAGTGGCGGCTACCTGTATCTGCTCTACAGCCATTCTATTATAGGTTTGGAGTCGAATTCCCTCGGTAAATGACTTCAACAAGACTTTTATAATTGCCGTAATGATGGACGACTTGCTGAACTGAAAGGAATCCTTTGAATAGTGGGTAGAAGTCCTGTTACGGCCAGCTACCGTAATCCATAGCCTTGGAATGGGGAAAGGCACTCTTTTCTGGGAATACAATCGCTTTGGGACCTTTTCTAAAGTCATAGAGCCAGAAATCCCGACCTCCCTTTGAGAACCCCTCCTTACATGGATCTGTTGATGAAAATCGATCCGATCACACCACAGCGAATCCCTAGGTGCGTCTGCCGGCCTCCTGTGGCGATTTTCCTTCCTCTGGTCGGACCCCAACAACTGTCCGAGGATCCTGTCACATTCCCCAACTTCTTCAACGGCTCTTCGTACTGCGGCTCTTTAAAATATCCAAAATTCGTAGAAATATAGGGTAGAGTTACCGTACTCCTGTGGGAGAAGCCGTCGGCTGGGCCAGGGCTTCACAGCCCTTGACCAGGCTCTCTCCCAACTGCATTCCTCGTTGTTGAACAAAAGAGCTCAAAAGCACATGGGCAGAGGATTTCAGCAGGGAAAGAACAGAGCTGGACGCTAGAAAAATCAAGAAATCGGTGAAACGCAGGAGAAAATGACTTACAAGTAAGGGTAGCTGTTTTCTCCATCGTTGTGAGAGACAATTGCTCCCGGCAGAGATTAATCAAATAGCCCGAAGACTTGATGGCCACATTATTCAAGGTTACAGCCAGGACAAGAAAGAGCCAGGGGTTATTACACTTGGCCAGCCCTTCGGCAGTTCCTAAAGAATACATTAGAGTCAAAAGAAATACCGTCTTTCTTCTATACACTCTGAATTTTTAAAATATCGTAATAAGCGCGCTCTGAAAGCGTGCGGGAAGGTGCCTCGTGTTGGATCGGCGAAAATGACCCAGAAACAGCCGAAATACAAAGGGCAACACATTTTACACTATTTCACGCCAAAAAGCGGCGCGCCAGTAAAATGCCTAGCCAAAAAACTGTATGCCCAAATGGTGGTGATTTTCCGCCTCCCCTTTCTAATCATTTTGCGGTCAAGATAGCAATCGGAAAAGGTGCTCGACTTACCGAAGGACTCCAAAAATGAGGCGAAATCACTGATTGCCCGAACGAGTAGCATTTCATGGACGGATTGAGCAAATTCCGTTTGAAATTCACCCTGGGCTATGTTACAGAACGTCACATCGCTGGCAATGAACAGGAGGAGATTCGCCATGGCTGTCTATAACCCCCTTTTTTTCCTGGCCCAGCGGTATTTCCTCACTTTGACGTGGACAGTGAAGGCCTGTTCGATTTTAGAAGCCAAATAGTTGTAGTCCTGGTTTCCCTCGTTCATTAGGATCTGACGCGCCTCTTGGCAGACGGCCTTCATTTCTTCCAGGATTTTCTTACAGGAAATTTCGATTTCGTGCCGGGAGACGCTATTTATTAGGGTCAGAAGCAGGGGATAGCAGTCCAACCCTGGAATAATCTTTCTTATACAATTTTTAGAGTGAAAATTACCCGGAACGACGTGTTTACACGTTGACATCTTCCGGAAGTACCGATCCAGCGCGCGGACAACAATAGAACAATCTTTTGGGTCTTTAGAGTCCAGGAACTTTTCCATCACGATGGAGTGGAATAATTGAAGATTTTTCTGGAATTTTCAGTGAAAAATTGAGAATAAAATTACCTGAAGAACGCCTAAAAGAACGTCAGTCTTATTCGGGAACAATCGCAGGTGGAGGGTAGCGAAGAGCGTCAAATTAGGGATAAATGAACCGCAACCTCTGAAGAGTAAGGACTCTGTTTTATTTTTAATTCAATGGGAAGAGAAATTGGAGATATACGATCAAAATGGCAGAGATGGGATAGGAATGATTAGGCCGCCGTATAAGGTAGGGTCTGGAGGGGAACAGGGGAGAGCAGTTGTGCTTTGACGTTATCGCGGGGAGGCTGCCAAGTGGATAATTGACAAGGAAGGCGAGGAGCACATAGGACACGCCTTCCCACTGGGGCACTTATCCAGAGAAGGCCATCTTTTTACGTGGATGGTGTTACAAACCCAGGGTGGTGGCAGAGGAACACACTGTTGACTAAATGCGAGCCTGGAAAAGGAAAAGGTGGAGAGAGTGAAAACACGGGAAAGATGTCCCGTGAGCGCTAAGGACGAAGCGAAGGGATTCCTATAAGAGAAAGACCCAGGGAGGGGAGTGGCGAGGATATTTTTCTAGGAGAGAAGAAAGGGCCTGTCGGTGAGGCGAAAGTGGAGAAAGGACTGGAAAAGGAGCGTCTCGAGATGGGATTCATACAGGAGAAAGAAGCGGGGGAGAGGTAAATCTTATAAGGATGGAAGAGACTTCTCGAAGAGGGTAGATAGATGGGGGAGGAAACCCCGGCCCGGGAGAGGAATTCCGCAGCTTTTCTCCCGCGCGCCGCATCCATAAAAGGCAGCACGAAGATTATGAAGACGTCTAATTAAGCGGTCAGCTGCCGAGACTTTACGGGTGCAGGTGCTCGCAAGGAACGCCACTGAGCCCGCAACAAGAGTAATTTGGTATTCCCCATCTGAATTTAACTCACTTATCGACAAGATCCAGTACATCGGCTGCTTCTTCTTTAACTGCGTCCAGATCAGAAGCCAGAAACTTTTTAATGGATTCTAGGACTTGTTGTTCCAACTGAAACCGCATTTTCTCCCATCCAATTGACTCTTTCTTACCACTCCCTCGGAAATTCCTAATTTTACGAGAAGGGCAACGGTTTCTTCAATAAGTTCTGGGTCTTCTGATGTTTTAATTATTTGAGTCAGCTGAAAAAGGGGGAATTTTGATGAACGAGAGGGTAATACCTCAGAAATGGCTAATTTTTCCAAAATTTCAATTTTTTTTATTATTTCAGCTACATTTTGGACATCAGAATACTTCCTGAGAGCAGATTTTGCCAGGAGGTATACTCGAACAAAGTCAGAATACTTTCTCTCGTCGAGACAACCCTAAAATGGGGCGCGTTGGTACTGGAATAAAGAGAAAAGAGGGGGAAAATGGATCGGCGCGTAGTTGTTTGCTTGTAAACCAGATTTTTCCTCATGAAAATCCCGTTTCTCAACTTCCTTTAGATCTACAACGACTGGAAGCAAAAGCAAAAGACTTTTCCACTGCTGGGAATTGAACTTGTGAGAAAATATTTCTCGTTGGGTCTCCTGTACGTCCTCTATACCACTGCGCCTTTAGGGCACAAAGTTTTGGTCGGATGGACAATATATAAAGGTCCGCAATTACTTTTTGTTGCCGAGCGTAGAAAACCAAAAGAAGGAACCATTTTAATTTTCCAGTCAACTATTCTTCTCTTCTCCTTACGAACGCTCGTGGGATGATATAACTCACTTTTAGAATATTAGGCAGGTCAAAAATGAATTTCAAACTGGAAATAATCTTATAGGAGCTTCCCAGCTGGGCCAGATCAGATCTCTGCTCTCCCAGTACTCCGCTCAGCTTTGTAATCAATCCAGAAATATTATCCATATTATTATTGAGTGATTTTATTTGCTACAAGATTATATTCATATTATTTACAGGGAAAATAGCTCTTACCTGATCCATTCCACTGAATTCGGCTTGTATTTTCCTTACAGTATTTGTAGCCGTCAGAAATTTGTTATAATTTTCATAAACTAATTGATGTACATCTGAATCTAATCGCCGAACCTGAATTTATAGGAAAAATTAATTTTTGATGCGAAAACTCACAGCAGTGACCATTTCATCTTCTTCCTTCAATAACTGATCCAATGTTTTTTCTTTTAGCTGCATACTCATATAGGCGTCGACATCGAAGTCTTTTGAAGAAACATCCAATACACTCGACGTGTATTGTGACATCTGTAGCCATTTTATTTAGAAAATATCAAAGAAAAAGCTGTTTTTTGCAAGGGAAATGGAGAAATTCCTTTTTGGACATGATCTAGGGTTATTTTACGAGATTTTCTTTGTATTCTATTCAATTAGAAGTCTAGAAATGGAAGAATACATACCAAATAAGTGAAGAAGTGGTCAATCGGGTTGGCTCTCTCGCGAATCTGCACAACTCCCCTTGCGTACCCGGGACGCGCGAAAGCAAATTATGAAAATGGAATTTTGTTTGAATTTTGCATTTGCTCTCCCTCGTTCACTTTTTCCTCATATTTTAGTGTTGCTCGCCATATTTTTGTGATTTGCAATAGAGAATAACATATTTTAGAGCCGACAGTTACAATGGCTGCCACTCATGAAGAAGAAAAGCCAGGAACTATGGAAAATTTTGAGAGAATTGAAAACATTGAAACTATTGAAACTATTGAGACTATAGAGGAACACGACCAGGTTAGTTCTTGTTTTTTATGCTAACAATCAATTTACATTGTCTTTAAAATTACAATGTATATCTTGTTTTAGGAATATGGTCTTCAACTAACTCCAGAAGATGAAGAAGAAGAACAACTGAGTGAAAAAATGGTTGCAATAGGCGACGACGATGAGTATGACATATTTCTAAGAGTATGGTTGAATATGGTCTAAGTTTATTATTGTAAATTGCAGAATGGACCACCAAGCGACGAGTTTTTGGATATATTCAATAGTATACCAACGGACGAAACAAATGAGCACGCTTTGGATTATTTATTAAATTTCGCTTGGTCACAGTTTACTGATGCATCGCGACAAGTTGTTATGGAGGTTAGTATTTACTTTATTCAATTTTTATTAATTTTGACTTTTATGCACAAATTATATTTAGGGTAATTATAAGGCGTGGGTTGCCTGCTCAATCTACCTTGCGATGATAAAGAAGCGACCTGGACTGGACAAGCAATACATCTTCTCATTTTTGAATATTCAAAGAGCTTCAGGTGTAAGGTTCGCTTGTTTAACAATGCCGTAACTCTGTTTAATTTCAGTATCCTCGAATTATTCGATAAATTAGAAAGATACACTGAAATTGTTGGAACGTCTAAAAGAATAAAGGAGCATATCCAAAAAATGCAGGTAACGTAATATTGTTTGTTTTTATGAGAATAATTTTCCAGGGTTCATTAGCTGTTGCAGCTGTAGTCTACAAAAAGCTGTTGCCCATTTTTCGTGGCTTGTTTCTACCAATGAATAGCAGTTCTCCAGCTGCTGTTATCAGCTCTTATGAGCTTCTTCGAGTTTCCTGGGCGGCATTTTGCCTTTTAAAAAGTAAGTGTTATATTTATTTTGTTTTATAAAAAATACTACAGAGCAAATGAAACAAGAGGATCTCCTCAATAGTTATAATTTACTCCTATGCGTAATGGAACTTCTATATGGAGAAATCTGCAAGCTGGAGTTGGACGAACTTGTTAATCCTCAATTAAGTACGTTTGTTCTTCCATACATTGAATTGGATAGTTTCTTTTAGTATGCTTATTTTTCTGTATAATTTATTAATTCAGGTGAGCGATTAGCCGAAAGTGAATGTGGAATCCTTGAATTTTTATGTAAAAATTTTGGAGGATGTGTACTGGACGCGAAACATTTTAAAATGCACTGGTTCAACGGAAAAATTCAATCAGCTCTGGGATTTGACGGGGCTGGTTTCTTTAACAACATTAATTCATACATGTAAGTTCAATTTTTTTAGTAATTGAACTCGATTTTCAGTCAAGAATGGGATATTGCTTACTGCGATCTCCTTCAGCAGCGTGGAGAAGTAGATGAGAGGATGTTTATTCCTACTGAAAGCGATTTTCATCAAATTTTTGATGAAATGTTTGATGGTATTTAAATAACAGAAATACATTTTCTTCTCTTAGGATCTGCTGTAGAACTTCTCCGACGCGGTCCAGATGATTCTACCTTTGCTGATGTAGAACTGTTACTTCGAGTGTCCACGCAAGTAAAGCTTTCCTTTCTAATTGGATAATGCATATTTTATTTTCAGAATTGCCTAGAAAAACTAACGGAAAACAAGAAAAACGGCCCCCAAGCCTCGAAGATGTATATTCTCTCCTCCGACAACCTGTTTCCGACGACACCATTAAATATTATTGTACAAAATTCAGTCAAATTGGCAGCGTTAGTGCCCGAAAGTTGGCAACTTGCAGTATGTATTTTTTTTAAATTAAATTAAATTATTTGTATGTAGGGTTCACAACTAGAAATGATTTGCGCTGAAATGAAGGATAATCCATTGGCTACAATAGCCTGTAATGCGGAATTATTCGCCCAAAGGTTAGCTTCCTTCCTGTATCTTGTTTTTATCTAAAATTTTACAGATTTGCTGATCGAGTTATGGCTGAAGCAGAGGAATTGAGCAACGAATACGATCCGATGATTATTGACAACCTGCCGTCTCATCAGGATTTCGCTAGGGATCTATTCTACATAATTATTGAGCGAATTGTCAAAGCCGAACGAGAAAAGAAGTCTGATAGAGAAAGTGAACTTTGCGTAAGTGTTTAGCATTTTAATTTAATTTTTTTAAATTGCAGAATGTCTATCGTAAGGAAGAATTTCTGGCTTCCGTATTCTGCTGTTCTCTTGAATTATTACTCTTCTGTCATGAAAGTAGACGTGCATTTCCATGGAGTTTAAACGTCTGGCCTTGCGAATATAAATTTAATTTATAATTTTTCAGACACTAGAGCTGCAACCCATCAGTTTCCAAAAGGTTGTTCAGCTGGTAATTCGTTGTCTTCCGGAGATGAGCAAAGAAATGGTTAAACATCTAAATAAAGTTAGCTAATTTGTATTCTATTTGTATTTTTTTGTTATTTAGAAAGAAGAAGAAGTACTAGAAGAGTTAGGATGGTCTTCTGCCAGCACATTATGGTCCGCTATTGAGCGCAGTCCCGGCTGTATACCATCATGTGATGTGGCTTGGAAACAGCCAAAGATGCTGGCTGAACGGTTTTATTTTCTTATTATTTATTCTAGAAAAATTCTAGATACTCTCCTGTAAAAAGAATGAAATTAGACGAAGAAATTGAATCTCCTATTCGACCAGTAGCCGGAAGTATGACCCTTATTCAATTTGTAGGAAAGGTATGTCTATTTTTAATTATATATTCAAGCTTTTCTAGGTGTATTACTTGGCATGCAATCGCTTGAACGACTTATGTGATAGAATAAAAATTGGCGACACGGGTAAACGCATGTGCTGGACGCTGCTGGACCACATATTGAGGAATGAGACAGCATTAATGTTAAATAGGCATCTTGATCAAAATCTTCTCTGTATTGTGTATGTTTTTTATTATTATTCTAGCTAATTATATTTATAGTTATGTAGTTGCAAAGTATCTCGCTCAGACATGTACATTTATGGATCTCATCACACACTATAGGCATCAACCGCAGGCTCAATCATATATTTATCGAGAAGTCTCTTTTGACTCTGCAATGTGAGTTATCTTTTTGTTAATATTTCATGAAACCTTTAGATTTGGAAGCTCTCCCAGCGAAGATGGAAATTCTCGTGATTCTACCTCCAATCCAGTAAAACTTCGATGCGGCTCAGCAATTCCAACAAGTATAAATTCTGTCCCTGGTCAGTTTCGCATTATATTCATTTACATTTTTGCTTCAGGCACACCAGAGCCACAGAGTTGCGAAAAGATGGATCTGATAATGTACTACAATAAAGTATTCCTTCCGCGTCTAGAAGATACTGTAAAAACTATGGAAGCGACGCCGGATAGACTTCTTCCGATGCCGAAACCAGTAAATTTTGGAATGTCTCCAATGAAACGAGCTCTAGGAGAAAGGGTATGTTCTTATTTGTAATATTTCTTTTATTTTATTTTCAGTTTCAAGTGTATGTAACACCATTAAATACGCCAACAAACGCCCATGAGCGTCGTATGAAGTACAATATCAACCAAAGCCCACGAAAAGTAAGATATTTCCTTGCATTTTTATAATATTGTTTTTAGGACCTTCAAGCCATAAATCAAATGGTAAATATTGGCAACACCAATTATTTTCAAGTAGCGGAAGAACACAAGCCGTTCTCTCCAACGTTTAGAAGATAAGTCTAAAGTGTATATGATTTTGATATTACGTAGTAAGACAAAACAAGACATTTTTTGAATTAAAATTTTGTTTACTACTTCTTTTCTTTATTTGTTCCTCGACAACAGTTATAATTAAAATGTTCATTGATAAATTCCCGTAACGTCTAATTATGCGACCGCTAGGCGCTTGCCCGCCTGTTTGTCACAAAATATCTCACCCAGTTTGCCGAAAGAATATGATCGTCCTATCATTTTCTCCTAAGAATCTGAGCTTTCAGTTCGATTGGGAGTATAAAATTGGACAGATCGCTTTTCGGTGGATCGTAGTAACTGCATCGGGCTGTTGTTCTTTCCTTTCCAACAAGGAATTTCCAGCACGATATGCGCACCTCGTGATAACGTTGAGTAAAATCTGCATGCCTTCGAGAAACGTGCGTTCCTCTCTATTTATAAACCCCCAATATGGTGTTTGAAATTCAACACGTACAGTAGAAGCGCACTGTGCAAAACTCCTGTCAAAACTGCAGCGATTTTAGTCATACTGTAAGCACTAATAGAACCCCCGTTCTACATTGAAGTCTCCGCCGCACACTTATTTCTGTTTGTATTTCACATACGTGAATACACAACAGTTTTCTATAACGATCTATAGAAGAAGAGCTGCTAATCGGACGAACGTTTCCTGTCTGAAGAATAAAAATGTACACTTGTAAAGAAACCACTGTGAGCAACAATAACGAAGCAGTGGTTGATAAAAATAGAAAACACGAGTGAAGTGAGGAAAAGTGATTAGGCGAACCATCGAAAATAAAATATTCTAACGAAAAATATTCGCTCTGCTTCTTCGAACTGTGTTTGTACGCACAAAACTGCAAAATCTTAGGAACATCATGATCGAATGATACAGTTGACAGAAAGAAATGAAATATGTATAGATCGATGATTCGATGCTGCGGAATCGTCTGTGCCCCCGTAATACGGCGCCGTGTGTACTCGGGGGACCCGGCACGATAAGCGGCGCACCATCGGCGACAGTACGACGACGACACTTCTCCCCTAATACAACTTCGTTGTTTCTTCTTTTTGTTGCTGTTTTATGTCATTTTTTGTAGTTTCACTATATAGTAACCTATTTTAGAGCCGACAGATACAATGGCTGCCACCCATGAAGAAGAAAAGCCAGGAACTATGGAAAATTTTGAGAGAATTGAAAGCATTGAAACTATTGAGGAACAAGATCAGGTTAGTTCTTGTTTTTTATGCTAACAATCAATTTACATTGTCTTTAGAATTACAATGTATATCTTTTTTTAGGAATATGCTCTTCAACTAACTCCAGAAGATGAAGAAGAAGAACAACTGAGTGAAAAAATGGTTGCAATAGGCGACGACGGTGAGTATGACATATTTCTATGAGTATGGTTGAATATGGTCTAAGTTTATTATTGTAAATTGCAGAATGGACCACCAAGCGACGAGTTTTTGGATATATTCAATAGTATACCAACGGACGAAACAAATGAGCACGCTTTGGATTATTTATTAAATTTCGCTTGGTCACAGTTTACTGATGCATCGCGACAAGTTGTTATGGAGGTTAGTATTTACTTTATTCAATTTTTATTAATTTTGACTTTTATGCACAAATTATATTTAGGGTAATTATAAGGCGTGGGTTGCCTGCTCAATCTACCTTGCGATGATAAAGAAGCGACCTGGACTGGACAAGCAATACATCTTCTCATTTTTGAATATTCAAAGAGCTTCAGGTGTAAGGTTCGCTTGTTTAACAATGCCGTAACTCTGTTTAATTTCAGTATCCTCGAATTATTCGATAAATTAGAAAGATACACTGAAATTGTTGGAACGTCTAAAAGAATAAAGGAGCATATCCAAAAAATGCAGGTAACGTAATATTGTTTGTTTTTATGAGAATAATTTTCCAGGGTTCATTAGCTGTTGCAGCTGTAGTCTACAAAAAGCTGTTGCCCATTTTTCGTGGCTTGTTTCTATCAATGAATAGCAGTTCACAAATACGTTTATTTATTATACTATATTTTACAAATATAAAAAGTTTTTCATTTTCGCCGAACTCGTTTGGGGCCACAGGAGATTATGTGTCTGGCGTCTTCAGCCATTCCAAGCTGCTTGAAGATTACGATGGCCGCCGTGTCAATATCCATAACGTTCTCCTTGAGCCGTAGTAGGAGAGAGACTCCGACTTCTAGGATTGTATTGGTTCTGTCGTCCTGGATGATAGCATGTTGATCGGGAAGCACGACCGCAGGAATCAATCCAGAGTTACTGATTTTCAGCTGGCCTGGAACGCTGCGATCGACTTCTATGGCGTCACAGATTTTGATCAGCTGTATTTCGCACCGAGTGCTTTCCCACTCTTCTGCTCTAATAGTATTCCAGATAGGCCTTGGCTCCCCGGCATTAATTTCTTTTCTTCTTAGCAAGACAGATAGACGTCCGTTTTCTTTCTAAAAAAACCTATGAAAAAGTAAAATATAAAGGAATACCGTGGGGTCCATAGCTTCCAAAAAACCAGCACGACCAAGAGTAAGGCTGTTTAGCCCAATATCTAACAGCGCCCTTTTAGACGATGTAGTACGCCACTTCCCAACATTTGCTTCAGCAAAGAGTAGCCAGTATGGCATGTTGTGGTTGTCGAACTTGGCGTGCAATTGTGTCCATGAGTCTCCAATGTAGACCAACATTGGGAATATCACATGGAAAACTGTGAGCGTCTGAAAAATCGTTATATAAGATATTAACAGGGACTTACCCGCACGGGATATCTGCGATCCAAGTCGCCTGCAGGCGGCATACGTTGAGGTACAAGAGCTGAAAAGGATTGTTTATATGTTTTTGAGTCTGGAGACTTTTCTGAATGAAAAGAAGCTGTAAGCCGAGGGGAATCCCTCTCCACCTTCCAAACAATGACCACAAGGCCTTCCCAATCGAAATTCTGTGCTATTTTTCCCTATTCCACCCCATTTTCATCCAGTTCCCCCTCCACAAAGACTTTCTACCCCGAAAAGACCAGCAATACTTACCGAATTCCGCAGCACCAGCTGGCCGCCGCTGTTCTTCCCGTTCTCCAGTCGCAGGATCAACGAACGGATCCACTCCATCCGGATGAATTGTTGGAACAGCTGGATGAGGGGCCATCTCCACTTCAACTTCTTCCTGGACGGTAGGAGGTGCTTGAACAGCATCCGTAACTGAAAAAGAGGCTTCATTAAACGGCAGAAACAACTTCAAATGGGAGAGGCCGGGAAAGAGTGCCCTCCCCTTCCAGAAACGGCCAGACGACCCTTCCAGTCGGTTTTTTTAATCACTTTCCCCTTTTCCTCTCTATTTTCCCTCCCATTCCACTCCAATAAGTCTTCAAGTCCCCCCGAGAAGGCAGCAAAGACCTACCGATGGGAACGACTTGTCGTTCTGCAAGAGGTGCCGCTTGACGAGGGACGAGGGGAGCTTCTTCAGTTCTGGCAGGTGGTTCAGTTGCTGCTCCGGGAATCAGTCCGGTAACAGCGGCAGGCGGTTCAGCTGCTGCTCCGGGAATCAGTCCGGTAGCAGCGGCAGGCTCAGCGGGATCAATAACTGAAAAGGAGTATTCATTAAAAGGTAGAGACCGTTTCAAATGGAAAAACGGCCGCAAGGAGTCTCTCCCTTCCAAAAAACGGCAAATGGCCCTTCCAGTCGGGGGATTGCCTCTTTTTTCCCTTTTCTTCTCATTTTTCCGTTCACTCCCAGTTCCAAAAAGGCTTCTAGACCCCCACAAAAGACGGAAAATACCTACTTTGAGGAGGACCAGTCGGTCGTTCACCACCACCTTCTTGGACAATCGTGCCATTTACTCCGTCTTCCAAGGAACCGTCATCTTCGGCTACAGCTGCAAAATACGGTATTAGAAGAGGGTTTCTATTGGATTTTCACGTATTTCAATGCTTATTGAAGACAAAAACCGCGCTGAATGGCTCGAAAGGCGAGTTAAAATGCTAGAAACGCCGGGAAAACGGTCAGCTGACAAAATGGACGGAAAGCGAACTAGGCGAATTCAATCAAAAGCAGGGTTTTCAAGTTTTCCAAGCGAGGAATTCACTCAAAATTGTGTTTGAATTCAAAGTTACTTACGAATGGGGCTCCTGTCCGGCTGCGTGTCTTCCTCACCCAGGAACTCATCCATATCGTCGACGTCGACCGTGATGTCCGGAATCTCCGTAGGCGGGGTGCTGCCTGAAAAAATTCGATGTTACTGGTGTATTCCCACCATATGTTTAGCTGTTTTACTCTTAGAAAAACAGGGCCCAAGCGATTCTCAGGTGATTTTTCTACATAATGGAGGTTCAAATTCTGATTCTGGCTCATTTTCAGAGTCCAGAAAGAGAAGAGGATGGTCAAAAGGGGCCACGACGGCTTTTGAGGGGTTTCCCTCGACGTTTTCTCCATCTTCTTCAAAAATTAATCAAGAAGAACGATTTCGCTACTACTTTTTTGATTTGACAGAACTTACCGGCTGGAGTCCTCGGTTCAGACGCCGCAGTTGCCGACGAAGTAGCAGCCGTGGCCAACAAGTGCTGGTCGTTGTGATTTTCGTCCAAAAAAGCCGCGTTAAATTCTTCATCTGTAAAAAAAGATATTTACCATTGGTTTTCCCCGGTCTAATATTCAAAAAGAAAGCTAAAATTGGCATTCTGGTTCAATTTCAGAGCCGACAGAGGGGAACGGCGGCAAAAAACGTTCCCAACCGTCTTCTCGAGCCGTTTTCCTGGCTGTCTGGCTCCTTTTCTTCAAACCGTATCCAAAATAATCTCCCCAAGGTTTGAATTCTCCGATCTTATATTCAAAAAGAAGCTGAAGACTCTCATTTTGGGCCATTTTTAAGCCCACAAGGGGAAAAGACGACGAAAAATGGTGGGAAAAGGGGGGTTCACTACAGAAAAACAAAATAAAAGCAATATCTCACCATTGCTTTTAGCCTCCATCAGGTTCTGGAGGATCTTCTGTTGTTGCCGGCTAAGATCGGCGCATTCCTTATGATGGTCAGCAACACGGAGAAGCTGGCCAGCAGCTTCCCTCAACCGCTCAGCGGACTCCATATTAACTTGTGCAGCTTCCCTCAACCGCTCAGCGGACTCCATAGTGACTTGTGCAGCTTGTTGGGCAGCGATGGAAGCTTTCCGCTCCTCCTCAATGGCCGTATCGAGCTTCTTTAACTGTTAGTTGAAGTTGTGGTTCTCCACTAAAATAATGAAATAAAATTAGCTGGGTTTTGCGAGCGGGGATAGGCCGTAAACGCGGGACTCCCGGGATAGGGAAATTTGGCAGTCGGCCGTTGATTTCACTGGCTTAAAAAGCGCTATTTTGGCTGGTTAAAAGACCGAAAAGAACAGAAAGTGAAGGTGAATAAACGTACTTATAAGAACGGCAAAAAAACAGGAGACCAGAAGCACATAGAGGAACAGGACAGCTAACCTCCGAAAGTAACTGAAAACGAGACGAGATTAAACCGAGACGAAGACAAGAGAGGAAAGGAGAGAGCCGTGGTGGTCAATAAATGACGGAGAACAGCGTCTACCGACAGAAATTGAAGCAGCACGAATAGCAGGCAAATAAAAAGGACACAAAAATAGAAAAGCACACGCAACAGCCAGACAAAAAGAGCTGAATGACAACTTTCTGTCGACAACTTCACTTTCGACCTTTGACACGATTTTTACAAGCGAATTTTGACGGTTCTGAACCGTTTCTTCCTCATCCAACGTGTAAACCTTCGAAATATTACCGTAATTCTTGTTGTTTCCTGTCATTTAACAAAATAGAAATAGTAGAACAGCAATAGAAAGCAATACAGCAAACAATGGAAATGGAATAATGACGAAAATCACAAGCGACATGCAACATGCTAATTAGGTTCACTTTTCTTCTATTTTCTTTCTGTAACCGTTATAAAATATTGCTAACATGCTACTCTATGTGTAAAATAAGTAGAAGCAAAAGCAATATGAGAATCAAAAGGAATTCTTCAAATTCTATTTAAGATTCGTTTGCTGCGTTGTTATTGCTTTTTTAGCGCTAGTATCAAACGCTACATGTTCCGTGATACGGTAAAATAAGCGCTATCCAATGTAGTTATTTTTACAACAAAAATAGTGCTGAGAAAACGAGTACAGGAAAAAGTAAAGAAATAAATAAATTTGTCGATGAATTGCTCAAAAAAAAGGAAGCTAACGAAAAACACGACCCGCGAAAAATGATAATCAACATATAATCCGTTTCCAATCTCGGGTTTTCCGGCTACGGGACCTTTTCCCAGTCCTTTAAATTATTCACGCTCGCGCTACGTTTTTTTTCTGCTTCTTTTTCACTTTTTCATGTTTTTATTGAGTATAAGATGTTTATTAGTTCGGTTATTGTTGTTAGAAAGAAGAAAAATGGGTATTACACGGTAAGAGAACAAAATTAACGAAAAAATCCATTTTCAGCTGGCAAATTCGGATTCTTCTTGGTTTTTCCTTTTCTTTTCCATTTCTTCTTGCTCTGATACGTTCGAATGCTATAGGCTCCATCTTTAGTAATGCTCTACATGAGGAGCAGCAGTACATCCGTTAGGAAGGTGTATCAGGCGGCGAAGTATCAAGGTGTGAACTAACCGTTAGCAAACCGATCCTCCGAGAGTCCTTTGAGTATCATATAGCAGAAGCATGGGTAAAAATGTAAGAAAACAGCCAAAAAACCGTGTTAGAAGCAAAAAGTAAAACAAAAAACCTCTGGGTCTTTTCCTCTCCTTTTTCTCTTGTAATCACGTCTAATTCAGGATCTTCACCTTGTGGTCCTTGAAGTCCTTGAAATTTGTCTGATTGAACTGGGAAATGATGTATCCTCTCCTGTCAATTGATGGATCATCTCCATCCCGGAGCTTTGGCCAAGGTGAACGTGTTAGACAGACGGCTCGGTGCATGATAATCCAATCCCCCTGCATCCGAAAACTCTCGGCAAGACAAAGGCGTCACAGCTTTGTAACTGTTTTGGATAAAAATGAAGCTGACTTTGTTGCAGGGGATTGAACTATCGTGTACCGAGCCAGGCAGACCCCACCCTGCCAGGCGGAGAGAGCCATCAGCTGGAGACGGCTTCTACGGGCGCTGGAGACGGGAAATCTCCGGAAGTTGGGGGATATCCACGAGAGAAAGGAGTACCTGTTATAAATAGGGCTTTTTTAGTCCTAAATAACCGGGAATTCCTCCTGCCGTTATGGCTGTTCGAAGAGGCGTGTTTTTCGCTGCGGGACCCCAATCGGGAGGTCGAGGGTTCGGTTCCTCCTTCGATCAACTTCTTTTGCTTTGTCTATCTAGTATTTTTGCACGTCTCCATAATACTTTTCGTTGCGGGACCAATTCGTGGTGGGATCCCAATCCAGAAGTGAACGGTTCGATTTCTTTTCTGGGCTAATATCTTTTGCTTTATCTATTTGGTATTTTTTTGCTTTTGCTTGTAAAATGTTTTCGGGGTGGGACCTATTCGTAGTAATTTGGAGGAATCACACTCTTTTAGCCTCAAAAAGTCTTTTTGTCACGAAATTTCCATAAAAATTCGTAAACGAATTAACAAAAAGGGGAAAATGGCTGCATGAAAAGACCCTTGTTTCAAATTCTTTAAGAGTGCAGTGGTTCGATTCTTCCATTATCGCCCTCTTTTTGTACATTCCTGTCAAACCACAAGTATTCTTTGAGTTTCTCTTTTTAAAAATAGTGATTTTATGAAGATTTTGATATTGCCAGAATGCTCAGAAGGTTCTCGTTCAAAACTGCTTCGGTAGAATATTGAAGATTGGATTTTTTGGGTACCAATGGATGGAAGTTTCGACCGCCGCGGTGTTAATGACTGCGGCGGCGCTCTTCAACCTTCTTGGGAGAGCTAAACACCTAAAATAAGGATCTATAGGAAAAACGAAAGCAGCATGTTGTTCCTTGTGGTCTATACTCTCTGAAAAAATTGATCCGACAGTACTAATAGGTTAGATTTCTACCAGTAGTTCGTCTGCTTCTTCAAAGTCAAAATGAGAACCATTGGAGGACAACATTAGTCGAAAATTACCCATCTCCGCCATCAACTTCATAGTTTTTGAAAGCTGCTACCCTTTCAGCTGTTCAGAAAAGATAGGGTGAGAAGAGAAGAGGAGAAAAAATGGTTCTTGAGAAACCAGTCGCCGAGGACTAGTGCATCCCCTCGGATTGTGTTATTAGTCTCATCCCCGGCCGTCTCCCTCTCCCTCTATTCAACTGCCACTTCTTCTCTAGACTCAAAAAACATCTCTTGAATCACTTATAATTGTCTTTTTCTCCTTCCAAGAAGTGATAAGAAGTCCTAATCCAGACCCTATCCCAAGGGGAATCTCTTCGGAACCGGAAGGTCGGCCGAGGATAACTTTCCAGGGATCATTTTTACACTGAAAACGGCTTCAACAGAGTGTGAAGTGTACTTCAAACTGTCCACAAGCGAGAAACAAGCTTCCCATTTTTTTTATTAACAGATGAGTCAGCTCCTCTTCTATCTACTCCTTTCCTCGGTGCGCCCTTTCACGAAACAGGGCGGGGTAAAGGAGGCTATATTCAGTTACCATTAGTTAAAACTGTTTCCAGCCTTCTAATATGTTCTCTACTTGATTTTAAACCTAGAAAGACGCCGATTTTCCGTTTTGGGGTTAAAATTGACCGAGGCGGTGCCATTTGGCTTGCCCTTTGCCTTCTTCTGGTCATTTCTCTCTGAACTTTTCTATAAATTAACGGAATTGGAGTTTATGTCGACCTCAGAACGGGTATGAAGGTTAAAACTGCTCTAATTTAAAAAAAGGGTCGATTCTGGCTCTCCTCGCCCTGTCCTCGCCCCAGAATTGGGAATAGTTAGGGGAAATAAGGGTTTACATGGGTTTTCGTAATAAAAAAACACTGTCGACGTCATCTCATCCGCTCTGCCCTCTCCCCTCGGTGGCCTTTTTCTCCCAGCCAAAACTATGTTCGCGGCGGTGTTTCGTTCCGCCGTCGCGACCGCATATAAGACGAGCTGGGGCTGGTATCCTCCCGTTCATCCCGCCAACCCCGCGCCATGGCTTGCAGCCTCCCACTTTCCCTTATTAATCTTCTATAAACATTAATATTTCCTCCATATTTCCTCTCGGGACCCCAAAGAGTACAAATTATTTTCAGAGAGAGATGGACGAGAAGAAAGGTTCCCTGCGGGGGATAGCTTTCGCCGCTGTCGTCTTTTCCACCGTGGCCGTTAGCGCCTGCCTGATCACCTTCCCCCTCGTCTTCCACTATGTCCAGACCCTTCAGGCCACCGTTCAGGGAGAGGTGGAGTACTGTAAGTCCCGGAGCAGGGACATGTGGCGGGAAATGGTCGACATGGAGCCGGAGGACGACGCCGACCCGCTGGGAACCCTGACGCGTGTCACCCGTCAAGCGGAGGCCGAGTGCTGTACCTGCCAGCAGGGCCCCCCAGGACCCGATGGAGAGCCCGGCCTGCCTGGAAAAGACGGATCCCCCGGCGAGGGACCGGGAGAACCCGGTCCTCCGGGTCCTGACGCGGAGTTGCACGATCGTCTCCTGCCCGTGCCGCCCCAGTGCCCCTGCCAAGCGGCCCCCGGCATGCCCGGCCCGCCAGGACCCCCCGGACCTGATGGACAGCCGGGAAATCCCGGAACTAATGGAAATGACGGAGCAGCTGGGCCTCAAGGACCCGAGGGACCGGCCGGCCCACCCGGCCAAGCAGGCCAACCCGGACAGAGGGGATCTCCCGGAGAGCCGGGTAAACTCATCCCTGGAACGGAAGCTCCTCCTGGCCAGCCCGGAGCCCCCGGTCGGCCAGGACCGCCAGGATTGCCAGGAAAGGCCGGCCCACCCGGGCAGGATGGAACCCCCGGGGAGACTGGACCCTCAGGAGAAGCTGGTGGGTTTCAAGCAGTAACAGATGGAAGAAAATGTTGTTTTCAGGACAAAAAGGACCTCCTGGACCACCGGGACAAGCTGGAGCTCCAGGAGCACCCGGAGAGAACGGATCCCCCGGCGCCTGCGACCATTGCCCACCTGCTCGACTTGCTCCTGGTTATTAGACATAATAAATATTGTTTTATTCATGCGTTTATCTTTATTTAATTTAAAAAAAAAACACTGTACTTTCAATTTACAAGCTTATCTCCGTTTCAAACAACACAAGAACGAGTCTTTCCTACAAACTGCTCTCTTATTCCACAGATCGCACCAAAATATTTCAGTTGTTGAAGGAATCTTGTTGAGTTTGATAATTTACTTCCCCAATGTATTTTTCTTTATTTTTATAAAGAAAAACTAAAGAAAACTAGAGAAGTAACATCAAAATATGCGTTTTTGTGAAGTGAGAAATGAATCGGAGTGAGTACTTGCGCCCCGGAGACGCGCAGCGGAGACGGCGCAGTCCTTGAGGCAGCAGATCAGACGGCACTCTCATTCATTCTTTCTGCTTCGTGTGCCGTCTGCGTTGCTTTTCAGGCAGTTTTATTCATCAAAACATGCAACACAAAACACACAAGGTGTGTATAAACGAACAGAAGGAATGCTGCATTGTTTCTATGAAACAGACGAATTGCAGCTCGAGCAAAATCAATTTTTATCCGAAGGCGAACGAATAACGTGTTTTTCTATTTTTACATAGAATTATAAAGCAAATGGAACATCTACCTACTAAGGAACATACTATGAATATACAATTTATGCTTGCAATGCGTGCTAATACATTCAAAGGCACCACTACTTTTTGAAGGCGGTTGCTTGATTGTCACTGATTTTCTATGTTTTACATAGAATTACTGCAAATGGATCATAGTATTACTATCATACAATATATGCTTGCGAGCTAATGCATGTAAAGGCATCACTACTTTGTAAAGATTGGTGACTAATTGTCACTTATTTGTTCCTGCTACATGCTTATTTTCTTGAAAGATTGAAATCATTATTCAAAATATTTTTTCGCATGTATAAGACTATCCGTTTATAGAATGCCAACAGAAGAGACGCATTCCTTTGTTCGCGAAATGCAGCCATTGGTCGAATTGCCAGCACCGAATATGTCAGAGGTATTTGTTTTTATATATTTCCATTGTTTGTGTGGGGGCGAAATGAATCATTTTGTCATTTCACCTCTGGAGCGCATCGATGTTCGCTTCTACAGAGCTTGCTGCTGTAATTCACGAACTGTTACAAAATTTAAATGGATATTTTCAGGAAAAGGTAGGAACAGCCTTTGGTAATGTAAAAGTTACCATCTACGGAGATCGATCTAAGCTTCCACTTATCACCTTCCATGATCTTGGACTCGACTGTAAGCTACTTACTACATCATTTGCTAATCATATTTTTTAGCCGAAAGCAACTTCCAAAATTTCTTCCAATACGTCTCCATTGCCGAGTTCAGCGATAAGTTCTGCGTGTATAACATAAATGCTCCTGGACAGGAAGTTGATGCTCAGCCTCTACCAGCAGAGTAAGAAGAAAGAAGTCTACGTATATTCTGTGTATTTTATAGCTTTGTCTATCCTTCCATGGAGGGCCTCGCCAAAATCGTTGAAACCGTTGCCGATTATTTTGGCATTAGCTCCATGATTCTCTTCGGTGTTGGTCTCGGTGCTAATGTTCTCCTCCGTTTTGCGGTAATTTACAAGAGAACGCGAATTGAAATATTTTAGCTCTTGAATCAACGCCGTGTTGATGCCCTGATCCTCGTCAACTGCACCGCCCAGCAAGCTGGATGGGTAGAATGGGGATATCAGAAAGTACGTCTCTACACATTGGAAAAAATCTTCACGATTCTTCCGAGAAATAGCTCTAAAAATCGGGAACCTCAGTAGCCGCCATCATTTCATTTCGTTATATTTGCTCAAAGTCTTGAGTATAGCAAGCAAACAACTTCCAAACTAGAAGCAAATATAAGAATTCCATGCTAATAACGAGTTGAGAATAGCTACAAATCACAGAACACTGGATGCATTTGATAATTTACAATTTTCAGGTGAATATGCGCTATCTTCGTAATTCCGGTATGACTTCGTTCACCGTCGACTATCTGATGTGGCATCATTTCGGCCGCCGACTTGATGAATGCAACACCGACATTGTTCGTCAATACAGAGTATACTTCCAACATCTGCCCAATCCCACAAACCTGGCTGCACTTGTTGAATCTTATGTCAAGTAGGCATTCCCCAAGTATTCGTTATTCTATTTTATTTTTCAGTCGTTCCGCGATCCACATGTCTCGCGATGGCCACAATGGGCCGCAGTTGGATGTACCCGTACTGCAAATTGTGGGAGCAGGAAGTTCTTTCATCAACGAGACTGTAGACGTCAACACCAAACTGGACCCTAGCAAAGCCGACTGGATAAAGATTTCCGACTCGTGTGGGCTGGTGTTGGATGACCGCCCGGAAGCTGTTACCGAGAGTATGATGCTTTTCCTGCAAGGCCTCGGATATTGTATGTTTTTAGCTTGCAGCGTGTTACATAGATTTATTTCAGTCCCTACGATGAATGTGGTAAAGCTGATGAAGAAAATACACGATGCGCAAACGGGCTCGTATTCCGCCACTGATTCTATTGTAAACGAGTGTTGAAGAAATGTAAATGTGATATTCCCTGGCGCTGCTCTCGCATTCACTTCAAGCTTTTATTCAGCCTTATTGTAAATTTCCCACTTAGCTTTTACAAAAAATCTCGCGATGTTGCCATGATCCTCACCATAGAAATGAAAGAGATTCCATTATATTTTTCCCGTGATTGTATTTGTATTTACTCTAATTCTAACATATTAGTTTCATTGTGTAGTAATAAAGCGATATTTCTATTGATGTCAGCAGCATTTATTTGGCCATTACGTAGTGTTTATTACGTTTCGAAATACTTTAGAGCCTTTTCGAAAAGCTGGATAGGAAATCGAGCATTCAGAAATATGTTCTAAACGCTGCTGTTGAAATGGAAATCGACTCGTATCTACAAGACCGACTCGTTCATGAGTATTGGACAACACCAGCGGAAAATTGGCTTGAATATTTTATGAGCCATGATAAATTTGAGAATATATTGGAAAATCAAAAGGATAACAAAGGTTAGGCCGGCATTCTTCTCAATAATAATCGGTAATTATGATATTGCAACCACTCATTTAGAGAGTGCTCTTTTCGTCTCGTTTTAATCACCATGCTGATTTAATAACTGTTTATCAGAGCTAATAGTTGGTTTTGCAGAACTTCTCTCCCGACTTACCACTCAGTTTGCTGAACAAGCGGCTAATACTGAAGCAGAAGAAAGAGCACTGCAAGCCAAAAATTTCCCACTGGAAGACGTGCAATACTATCAGAGGAAAAGTGCATGTCTCTGGCTTTGCTCAATGACATGTTTTGCTGCTATTCAATGGGATTATTATTATTTATTACAATCTTAGTCAGTTATTTTCATTTTGACATTTATTTATGATTTTCAGTGATTTTCTAACAGTGCGCCCTATTATTGAACAAGTGAAGAAAATTTTTAATGACCCCGATCTTACATCCGATGCTACATTTGGCAATTGGATATGGGATAAATTTGTTATTGCCGTGGCTATGAGAAGCAGGGTACCACCACCTGTGCCCAAGCCAACAGTTAATAATCCTCTTTTAAAATCATCGCCAGGTTTGCATTGTTAAATTTGTATTCACATTGTTTTTAGATAATGTTCTAATTCGTTTTGATGCCAATCAAAAGGCTACAGGAGAGCTCATGTCATTCGTTTATACAGTAAGATAAATATATATTGTAGTAACTTCCTTTTTAGAGCATTAAAAATCTTGAAATGCAAGCGCAAGAAGGACTAACAATATATGTTCCAGGATGGCATTGTTTCTTTGATCCTTACAAGGAGGTTTTGTTTTTAGTTGGCATTTTCATAAAATGATTTTAGGGTGGCAGCAAAGCTCTGAATATTGGTATTATTGGTCCGGATGTACTTGTTGAGGGAGCTCCAAGGCCAAGACTTGCTCAGCAAGTTGATCTTATTTCAGCATATGATGTCGCTAACAGAGTTCGTGATCTTTTCCAATCGTGCATTAATTATTTTTGTTTAGGCTCGTTTTGATCTAGCAGCATTTTATTTCGACGATGATAAACAACTAACCGTAACCGTCAATTATATAAAAGCGGTATGAAGAAGAATGTTTATTTGTATTCTTATTTTTAGATAAGCAAAAGTGGAACTCATCCTCTAATCTCGGTTGAAGCAGAAGAAGTTCGAGGTTATCGAATTGCATTAGGGATTATAGTTACTGAAGCAGAAGTCGTAGTAGCCGAAAAAGTATAACAGCTTGCAGCCAGTGTTTAAATTGTATTTAGCTATTAGACGACGAGCAGCCTCACAGGAAACTTGGCATAAAGCGAATACGACAGTTGGCTGATGCAGATGAAAGGAGTCAGAGGCCTATCCTGATAGCCAATATCGCTTGTGACGTGATCCAGCAGCAGCCGATCCTTGTTCGCCAACTTATCAGTAAAGATCACGAATTTTTTGTTCATGTAGGTTTTTGTTGTACCCAGAAAATAACAATTTTAGGCACTATTTACTCGTATTCCAAAAATAAGGTCCGATGTGGAACGACGGAGAATCTTCGCGTTGCTGAATTACTTCTGCGCAACAGTTTTCGGATTCAAAAAACTACTACAAACTGCTCCTAATAACGTCTTTCCAAAAGAATGGCTTAGAGATATGGTTACTCCAACTCCAAGGACCGCTACAGCTCCGTCACAAAAAGAAATTATTTCAGGTGTGTTACAAAAAACAGCAAAAAAATGAAGAGAGAAGGAAAGAATCTTTTTTAGACATAGCCAAAGCAAGAGAATTCAAAAAACATTGGCCAGAGACTAGTCTGAATTGTGTTGGTTTGGCAATCGCACTCAGAGAAATGCCGGTCGGGGTCGTTTCCAAACCCCGCAGGGTCCTTTTCTGTTACGACCCCCCGTTCTGAGGAACGGGAGCCTTCTCAACTCTTCCACGTAGGGACCTTTTCTCAGACCTTCCCGGGGATATTAGTTCACGAGGAACTGTGGGTAATCCCCCGCGCCGTCTTCTGGCCAATGTTCACTCGAGAAAAAGCCCGAGCGCGCCTATATAGTCACATGGGGTTCTGCTGCCGAGATTTTACGGGTGCGGGCGCGCGTTGGTGGGCGAGCTTCGAAGAGGTTGAGGCGACTTTTTCAGCTTATAGAATTGAATAAAATTGTGAATACATGTAATATAACACTTGTTCTTCATTGTTACGTTGTCTAATAACTTGTTTTTCAGCTCTAATAACAAGGAGTTACCCTGATCCCTTCTGGACAATGATCACTTCCTTCAATGTGGCCGAAGTTACAAGAGCAGTTGAAATTCTCACTCGTCCTAATCCAAAAAATCCAAATTATCAATTCAAAATACCAACTAGGGTTTGTTTATGTAGTGAAATAATCCAAATTATATTTTTTAGTTCCGATTTAGTGAAGTGTTCACCGAATTTGTAGGATCGGGTAATCGCACAATTGTGGAGCTGAATGCTGTTCTTATTGGAAAAGCTACTCAATTAGCTAGATTACACGTAGGCGGCATTTTCTGATCTGTACTTTTATTGTTATTTTTAGAATTGTGCAGAATGGGAACATTATATCAATCTATTGACTCCTGTTCTTGCTGTTGGAAATAGTAAATTTGTAACAAGTCTCGTCATAGAGGTAATATTTTATTCTATGTAATTTCAGTTTGTATTTTTTAGGCAATGAACGTTAGAAATTCTTATTACAACCAAAGATTACATGCGCCATGGGAGGCGATTGATATCCCACAATTTAATATTGGATTAGCAACAGTGAAGAAAATGTTCACTTTACATTGCTTATCATTTCCCACACTCACTAAAGAGGTTTCTATTGTGTAGTAATGTTAATTTGTTGTTTTTCAGGCGTTAGCCTTCTGTTTAAATACAAAAGAATTTGAATATCTTGTAAAACTTGAGTAAGTTCTTGTGTGTGTTTTATTATTTACTGTTGTTTTAGATTGAGCCATCCTATATTGACATTTGCTAAACTACTCGCTGCTTTTGGAACACGTAGCGGACAGATTGAAGGGATGCATGAATTTTTCGACATTTGGTTTGGGCATATGAAACCATTGTTTGAAGCAAAAACGTTCGTTTTAAAGGTATTATGTTTATTTATTTTTTTAGGAAAAGAGAACGAGGTGAAGGATCAACAGCTAGAGAAATTACTAAAAATAGAGCCGAATTCATATCTTTTATAAAATTATTATCAGTGAGCTTGTTTTATGTTTCCTTGTAATTTTTTACTTATAGGAACCCAGTCTAATTCTATTTTTAATTAGCTTCTTTGCTCACATGTTCAATTCTGTGTTGATTGCTGACAAAAAGCCACAGCTGAAATTATTTGTACAACAATCACCACTACCAGCAGATTTTGAGTAAGTTAGCTTCATTTTATAATAAAAAATTCGTATATGTCGTGATATATAAGAGCATATTTATAATATTTGCTAATAAAGTTTACCTAGACTGACCCATCCTCATGCCGAAGCCATTGCGGAATGTTTAACATCAGTACTTGATAGAGGAATAGAAAATAACCCATGCAATGCTTTCTGGATACGAACAGCAGCTGACTTCAGATATGGTAATTAATTTTCATGTGATATTTAATGATTTTCTTTGTTTTTAGCTAAAGGAGATATGGAAGAAGCTGCCCGACTTTATTTAGAAGCTCTTTTGGCATGTTGCCCCAGTGGACAGGCTCCGTATCCCGATAATGTAATCGATGATGCAGTATGAATTGATGATGCATAACTTTCAATAATAATTTCAGTTTTGGGCAAAGCTCCGAGTTTGTCTAAACAGAATGAAGCTACACACCATGGGCGCACTGGCATGCCAGGGCATGAAAGGAAAAGAGAAGAAAGATGAAGAATATGCTAAAGCCGCAGCTGTGAGTTTTCCTAAAGAGCTCATACTACCTTCAGGAAATAACGTGAGGCTACCCTCTGAGGTTGGATAGCTATTATGTGAAACACATGTATCATTTTTTTATAATCGACTTGAAATAATCAAAATTTACGCTGTTTTTCAGGTTGTGAGTAATAATCCCTCTGTCGATCCAGGATCAGAATGTCTCTCCATGCTATTTGATTTTCCGTTAGCCGAAGAATTGTCCCGAGTCTATGACTCTTTAAAACAATTCAATAATCTTGCCAGATTGGTTTGTTTTTTCATTATTTTGTAATCAATTTTTTCAAATTCAGCAATATTGGACGTCTAAACCAGCATTGAATCCATCTAATCGTCCGGACATCATATTCCGAGAGCAGAATCGTCGTTGTGAACATCTTATCCGTCATCTAGCCGCCACCCTCTTTGAAACCCATTTGTAAATCCGTAATCCCGTTTTATGATCTCTTTGACATCATCTACTAGGACGGGTATTTTGTCGGGTTCTTTACTTTTTTGACAAATTTATAAATTTATCAGTAACTTGAAATAAACAGAATTAAAAAAGTAAAGTTATAGATCGACTAAAACAGGAACTCCGTAGAAATGGATGTTCGTTCCATCAGGAAGAGTTGTAGTTAACCGTGACAAGGTTCCACACGGCTTGGAGCGGAGAAGCCAATACTGGCCACGTCTACCTGCTGGTTGGGTAAAAGAGAAACGACAGGATTCGGAAATCCCAGCTTGAGAGGAAACCAAACGACTTTCCTAAGGATTTTTTAAATTTCAATCAAAGGAAAATTCACCTGTTCAGCTCCCTCGCTATAGACAAAAGCACCCAGTTGCTCCTTTTCCAAATAATAAGAATTTCCTCCCTTTACAGTGCCTTTCGGAGCAATATTATCAACATTTACCTTCACCTGCCCTGAAATACGTCCTTTTTTAGTTTTTAGGAAGAAACATGCCCATAGGAGCTTCAGCAGCAAGACGAAACCGTTCCGTTTCACTGATTGTGAAAACATGGGCTCCCAAGGAACCATTCCGAATATAATGCTCGTCGTGTTCTTCAGTAGCCAGTACAGGTTGTTTCGTTGCTATTTTAGGGAGAATTTTACGATAAGCTCGAAGACGTCGACCATCTGGGAAGAGAACCGAACCGCGGATTGTATCAGAGCCTTGGGAATCGCCCCGAGTTATCGGGCCTGTGGTATTTTTTGATTATATATTTTATAAAATGATGAACTCATTGAGATGCTTCCAGCTAATTGGAATAAACCGCGGAAGAGGAGCTTTTCATCGAGGTTGCCAGGATTTGAAGGAAGCTCATGGTCAGCATAGACGCTCGTCCCATTGGGAAAGATGATTGTTCCCTGGATTCGGTAGGGAATGGCAATCGCCGGACTGAAACGTAAAATTGTATTTTATATGAAAATAATGTTGATTTATTTAGTTTTGATTTTTAAAGTAATTTCCGAAGGCTTTCTACGTTCATAACTGAATTTCACGGCTAGGGAAAGGAGTTCTCATCGAGTTTGTTGAATATTCCCCCAAATAGCCAGTGGTTACACCACCGCCAAAGAGACTTAACCCCATCCCCATGGCATATCCGCCGGTTACAGCGATAATTAACCTTTACTACTCGTTTGAGTGACAATATTTCTACTGTAAAGAGAATTTTACGGCTTTTATGTTTATTTGCCTCTAATAAAATGGCTACCTTGTTCCTGTTTGAGAATAGACCTTTAACATTAGAGCAAGAAGAATAAAATAGGGAATCATGTGGTCTGGAAGGAGGGGGATGCGATTCTAGAGGAATGGGAGCTGTAGGCGGCAAGATGGGAACTAATTTTGGAAGGAAATGGCAACGGCGTCGAAAGAAAATAATAACAAAGAGAAAATAAAAGATTTATGGTAATTTTAGCATAAAATTGTAGAGAGAAGTTGAGTAAAATTGAATTGATAGAAGGACGCGTGTATTCCTAACTCAATTCTTTCGACATTTTTGATCCTGGATGGAATTTACAGTCCAAAAAGTCCCCTTTTTGCTCTTCTCCGTTATTCGGCCACCAACTCGAGCTGGTAGAGTCCTCTCCGGCTATTTTCCAACCACCGAGTGGGAGCTATTATCTCTGAGGGCACAGGAGAGCGAGGGCCGACGTGACCGAAGGACATCGTCACTCGCCAATCGTAGGAGGGGATCTCGATGGATGGGTACTTCTTTTGAAGAAGGAGAAAGACCTCTCGTGGAGATATTCGTTGAGAAAATAAAATAATTGTGATGATTGGGTGGGCAAATGAGCTTAGGAACCTATTTGCAATACAACGGCTGTCTAACTGTGGCGGTCTTGGAATAAATTTACGTCTATTTGGAATATTTTACGTTTCTAACATTATGTTCCCTAGTTGTAATGCAAAATAAACTGTAATGGTGGGACAGGAAACGGAAAGTTCGCATCTCTCTCCATGGCGCCACAGCAGCTGTCTAACTGTGGCGTCTGGCTCGCATTCTGAAATGATTCTTTTACAGAAGGGCTTGCTTGAAGCAAACGATGAGTCAGGCGTTGATGCTCCATATTGAACAGAAAAACAAAAGAAAATATCTGAAAAGTCGCAAAACTAACGAGATGGAGCTTTCAAGCTCTCCGTGATCCTCCAGTTGGTTTAAACTGAATTAGGAAAACTCTGTGTCATGTTTTACTCCGGATAACTGGTTTATAAACAAATTTTTTTACTTTCAGATCATTATTTTAAACGAAAACAAGCAGTGGATATTCGATTTTCAACGAGGGACGCATTCTGGGTGGCCATCGGCCAAGCGAAAGCCTCCCGTTAAAATTTGGGGGTAATCAACGCTTTTCTATATGCTAATTAAGCTCTTCTTCAGAATTTTTCATGTTTTATAGCCTTTTATCCCCGTTTTCCCCCCTTAAAATCTGAGAATTAGGAGCGAAATGGCGGGAAACGAGGAGCAGATGCTGGAATTGCCGGAAGACGACGACCCCGGGCCATTTGAACCGCCATCCTCTCCTGGACTTGGAAATGTCCGGAAAAAGAATGGATCCGACAAATTTACAGGTAAATTTTCCCTTCCAGACCTTCAAAAATATTCCCTTCTATCATTTAGTGGCGGAAGAATTGATCCTGGCCTCATTATTCATCGGAAAGAGGCAAATCTACCTGGAGAACAATATGAGATTGGTCAATGGCATCTCCATCCAGGTAGATAGGCCTGTGTTGGTTTACAAATGGGGGAAATTTACAGAAAACTCTGGCAGAAAAGTGGTCCGAAATCCTAGAAAAAGGATGTAGGAAGAAATTTGACACAAATCAAATTATGAAGAAAATTGAAAGTTTGGAGAAGGGAATGAAACAAAACGAAAAAGACACGGTAAGAGAGGGAACAGCAGTTGGCGATATCCTATTGTGCCATTCTACATGAAGATTTTGTACCAACAAGACCTGTAGTACAGTCAATAAGAGTCCTGATAGTTACCAAAACTGCCAGTTGCTTCATTTCCTCCCTGTTCTTGGTTCGTTTATAGAAAAGCGCTTCCCATTTCCCCCCATCTGCTCCAGAAGGATCTTTTGCCAGAAAAATTTAACTCCCAGAGCAATCTAGAGGTCCTATTTTCCTCACAGATCCTAAAGGTGATCCTGTTCTTTTGTACCGTACGTTTATTCAACTGGAGAGAAGTTCAGTAGCGGAATTGGGAAAAGCTCCGGTTCCTGACCCATTTTACCCCAAAAACGCCTTGTTCCTCTCAAAAACCCCAATAATATCCAGGCCCAATAGACTTCCCGGGAGTTTCCACCATTAGCTTTCTTTAGACTTGCTTGGGACCGGCAATTTCGGGACCTGCCCCCGAGTTTTCCGAAGAAGCCACTTGGCTCACTTCTTTTTGAAATGGTTCTTTTTTTTCTCTTTGTTAGTTTTTTTCCCTTTTTCGTTCCCCAGCCATCATCATTTTGTTCCTCTTTTCAGAATGTCCCCTTCCCTTCGGTCTTTGACAAGGTAGCCAATAGGATCTTTCGTTGTAGCGTCTGTGAGGAAAATGCCATTTTTCCTAGTTTCCTTTGTGATCATGTTCGGTAAGTTGCACCTCTTCTCCCTACTCAATTATGCACTTTTTATCTCTCAACCACACCTGGAAAACATCGAGATGGCTTTCATCGACGGGGAGGAGCAGTTGGAGGATGTGGGACCAATCTTTACAGTATTCCCCGAGCCGAAGAAGAAAAATAGACGAAATCAGGTTGAATTGGAGACAATTGAAGAAGATGAAGAGGTAATGGACTGTTTCTGAGTATTTAATGGGCTACGCAGCTAAAAAAGAATCACGAATACCCCAAAAAATGATCAAATCCCGCGATCTCGGTCATTTCCCACCAAATTCCCCAAACTATTCAAATCGCCGCCATATAAGATAAGATTTTCCCAGCCAAAAGGAGAAAATCACCCTCAGCGATTGTAAAAGGACATGTAAAAGTGATGTAGAAACATTGCTACCGGATCAATTAAGGGATAATAATTGGGTGGGAAGGAGCCTTTTCGGCCAACCCCTTTACTCGGCAAGGGAATATCTAATCTCGGCTGGGGATTACAGATGGCAGCGGCGGCTTTTTCTTATCAATCTTATGTTTTTTTTTCTTGGCTTTAAATTTGAATTTTGACCTCCTTCTGGGACCTTTTTCAATTCTGGGAAACGCCTTACAGGGCCTTTCTTCTCCAATTGCGGCAGCGCCTAGAAATAACTTTTTTTCTGCTTCTTTGCTTTTTCTACGGCAGTATTCTTGAGAAATTGTGGAGCTCTACCCACCAGAAGACCCTTTCCCCTCTCTAGAAGCCATCCCAGCGTACTTTTCCATTGGAAAAGCTGTTTAACTAGAAGCTCTCCAGATTCCTGGAGGAGATGGCAGTTGAGCGGACTTGTTGGTCGTTCTATAACTTGTGAGAGCCTCTTTTGGAGCTATTTGGTGATGGCTAGCGTGTGCTGATGGAGACTCCTGGACGGTGGGACCGTTTCTAATAGTTTTCGAGGATTTCTGATAGTGAATCTGCAAAATATGATCGTTTATCGGGAATTTCTCCATTCCCAACAGTCTCTAGATTTTCTGACTCACCTTTGAGTAGGTCTCTTTCTTCCAGTGGCCTGCAGCGAGTAGGCATCCTGTTATTTCGGGGTGCTGGATCTTCTAGGCAACTTTTTTATCCTGGTTTGTGATGTATCGAATGGAATTACAGGGTAAAATTTCACTAAAAATGGTGTCATTTCCCCGTTTCTCACCATTTCCCCAAAAGAGCTCCCAAAACTTTAGTTTGTACTTCTCTATACCCCAGAAACACATCTTGACCAATAGCGCGGGCATTAGAGCTCTGTTTTCTTTTCACTGGCTGACTTTTACTTTTTCAAAAACTATGGATGCAAAGAAAGCAAGTCAAAATGAGGTTGCCCCTGGGAAACACCCGTCGGTTCTTGCCTCAGGGACTTGGCTGTCCCCTACACTACCTAATATTAAAAAGAATACAGTGTTCCTAACGTTTAGTGCTCGCTATTTTTCTAGAAAGAGTCCCCTAAGCCCACCTCGGAGTCATTAGCATACCAGACGCGGTACTGGGTGGTTATCACTTGGCAAAGCGACCAAAAAGAGTACATTAGAATACGGATACATCGCTTTTATTTGATTTTTTCATTCGATAACGGAACCGGAAGCGACATTCTCTCTTTTCTATTTATTTCTCTCTCTCTTTCTCTTGAATTATATTCCCGAGGTAAGCGCTTATCTCGGCTACTTTGACCGCCGCACCTCAACCCCTACTGATTTGCTTCGCGCGCTTTAAAAATTATTCGCAGCTATGTTTTTTTCGCTTTATCTTCAAAAATTTGATATTTGCTTTCTAACAAAGACTGTACAGGCTTATTAACTTCTGAAAATCTTTGATTCCGCACATTTCTCACTCAAAAAGAAGCAGACAGTCTTTGGTCGGGGGTTAGTCGGGTCGGGCGGGCCATTTATGTTACTTTTGCCTTTTTTAAGAATAAAATCCCAGCCAATCGGTTACCAGAAACTAGCCTTCGATCTAGCCAATGATTTCCTGTCAATAGTAAGGAACGGCAAAGAGAAAACCCTCGGCGCTTGCCTCAGCCCGCGCGGGCTCTTTGAAAACCATACCTCTGCTGATATCTTACTAGGGGAGAGCTGCCACACTTGGCAATGTATTTCCTAGCGTCCTATGCCATTTGAAAAGGGGGGTTAGACAGCAGTGCTCTACAGTCTCATTTTTGATAGAAGCCTTTCCTGCCATGAACACAAGGGGCAGCGCGGCAATGAACCCGAGTTGTATCATTCCTAGGCCGTCTAACGGCGACATTTCCTGAAAAACTGGGTTATATTTCGAGGGAAAGGGGTTAACAAGTTCATTAGGATCTATGGCATCGCTTTACCTCAAAAGTCTCCGACTTAGAGCTACAGTAACCTATTTTTTTTTCGAGCCAGAGGGAAAGAATACCATTTCCACCAAAATCTGACAAAAAAAAGACTATTCTTTCCTATTTTTGAACCACCTTTCCCTCCTCTTGGCCCCGATCCATCAGCCGTCAGCAATAGGAGTCAAGTCCCCGCTGACCTAAGTACCCAATGAGACCCGAGGATATGGCTCTCGGAGATCTCGGGCTCCTCCTTGGGGCGGAGCTCCTGCCGAGCTCATTTGTCGCCTCTACCCAAACTAGCGGGTGATCAGGAGATTTCAATCCTATCTTTTTCTCTCTACCCTCTTATTTAATACTACAAAGAGAGTTTCTGCTTTTCAGATGCAGCATTCTGTTCCCACTTTCAAGGACGAGGGACGTCTACAGGGACAGCCACAACAGCCACAGCCACAACAGCGGATGTCTCCGACCCTGCTCCAGCAACAAATGGCCAACTTCCCCCAGGGATCCTACGACACGCCGACCACCGCCAGACAGTTCCATCTACCACCGCCGCCAGCCCCGATGTCATTCGATTTTGGCCCCCTTCCCGGACTGGGCACCCCCCAAATGGATCAAATGAACCCGTGGAGCGCTCCTCTCGTGAGTTTTTTTCTTATTGCAAAAAACAAGAGCATGTTTCTTTTATTTAATGGAAAGAGAGCTCCAGTTTAAAATGTGAATATGGCCGCCCGTACGGCAAGCGGCTTGAAAATAACCGGCGGCGCGACCGGCGGCTATACTTGGCAGGAGAAAGGACGGGGCCAGTAATTAGAATGAGGGGCACTTGGAGAAGAAGTGTGGCTAGCGGATATTTTTCGAGGGAGGCATAAAAGGGGAATAAGAGGCCCCTGACCGGCCCAGAAAGGTAGAATTTGTCCCAGAAGGCTTTCAGAGGAGGCGGAGCGGACCTAGACTTTTTGAGCCCCTATTTTCAGGATTTTATGGGGTTTTCATCATGTTTTCTACTCAGAAAAGAGCATTTTCTCATTCTGCTTCCCTTTTTTTGTAAAAAGAGTTAGAAATTCTACCGGATTCTCTCTCTTCGCCGTCCAAGAAGCCACAGTTAGACAGCAAGCGTGAGGCGCCCCCATTTTGCCAGTCTTGCAGGAAAAAGCTCCAAATTTATCTTTTGACAGAAATAAGCGTAATATATAGCTAACTGTGCCTTTCTCTCCTAAAAATATACAGTACACCGCTTACCGTAATCCAGTCCTTCCAGGCTCTGGCTATGATGGGCAGTTGTTACCAGTTTGGCACCCCCAGCTGGCCCGGCACCCCTGCCAGTCTTCAGTCAACCCCAGGAAGCAATGACAGCGGTATCTCGATGCAGGGTAAGAAAGATTTGAGCAGGATAAAGGACAAAAATAATTTAGACACCTCGCCGGAGACGAGCAATTCCCACGACAACGAGGAGATTTACAAAGTACAGGGACGGCTCAGCTTGAACAACAACTCGAGGCAGCATTCTGTAAGTTTCTTTTTTTTTTTTTGGGTTACGGTACATTTTCTAGTCAATAAACCCCGGCCCTTTTCCAGGTATCCCGTGCCGAAGTAGCCCGCCGTCTTCAACCCCCAGAGTGCATGAATTCCAGCACCCTGGCCTCCCTCTTCAGACGAGCCAAAGTCCAAGGAGGAGGAGAAGTTATGCGACGGGAGCTACAACAGAAGGGATTGGATCTGGCACCGGAAAATAGAAGAAGGAAACACGCGGAGACTACTTGCTTCTCTGCTTTGACTGAAGGTGGGAGAAGAGGAGTTTTTGGGGAGAAATGGACTGAATTTTCAGAAGAATCCATCCTCATGGCTCAGGAACTCCACACGCTGGTAAAGAGCCAGTACCCGGCTCATCAGATGGTACAGAGCATGATCAACTCGACAAGGATGGAGGAGATTCAAGAGCTCAGCATGGAGGCACACTACGCAGCGTGAGTTCAAGAAGAGAAGAAGAAAGAGGAAAGGGGTAGAAATCTCCTAGTTTTTAGGGGGATTTCGGGAAGTTTTGGGGGAAGTGTCAGTCGGGAAAAGGGAGAAGGGGCTGTAATATGAGGGGGAATTGGAAAACTCACCATTTTCTTCCTCTGGGATGGAGTAGATCGGAGAAAACTTGTCCATAACTGAGCCAGAACAGGGCTGGAGCAGGTTGTAGCCCGGTAGGAGATGCGCGCAACCACTGACACTGACAACCACCTGCAACCACCTGCCACGCTTCGGGAAGCGATATTCCAAAAGCGTAATTTAAATTCCCGCCTTTTGTTGGGTGGAAAGCGAAAAATAAACACCTGCTAGCTTCGAAAATTAGAATAAGGCTACTTGAAAAGGGAAAAGAACATGGAGAATAAGCTACTGGAAAGGCATCGTCTCTTGAGAGAATGAGCTGGGTTAACCACCCCAGCGATCCAAGAGAAATGTGATTTTTGTAATTATTCTTAAGCCGTTTTGTAGAGAATTTCAAGGGCTACAAGATGTGCTATAGATCTTTAAAGTTATACAGAATTGCAAAAAGTTATAAGCGTTTTATCATCTTGCCCGGCATTGCGCGCCCGTTGATCCAATTACCACTCCAAAAAACGTTCAAAACATTTCCAAAAAAAAGTAGGTAACCCTTTAAACGCATTGATAAAAGTTCGCTAAAGATCATTTCAGCCGTTTCCTCAAACGAATCAGGAATGTCGCCGACCAGGCCAAAGTTTCCGTCAAGAAGATCTCCTATCCCCTGGTCAACGATCCCGTCAGTAACCAAATGCGCGTTTTCTCAGCTGTAAGTTGCTTTAAACCTTCAAATAGACATAAATAATATTCCAGCTAACCCACGGCTTCGGATTGGTGGATCAAAAAACCTGGATGGATGCGTTTGTCGATATGGCTGATCTCACCTGCGCCGTGGTCGCTCCAACGTTAGCCGGACACCAGTAGGCGAAGACGATCCCCTTCTATTTGGAGGAAAAAGAAGACTGAACTTTTCAGATGACGGTGATTTTGTAAAACATAGTGAATAGTCCCCTCTCCCCCTTTTCCCCATTTTGCGGTTTCCAAACTCTGGGTACTGTAACGTGTGTGCTGTGTTCTTTCACTTGTTTCCCCCCTCATTTTCCATGCCATATCATAGTAATTTGTATATTTTGTTTATTAATAAATGTTTATTCCCTTTAGAGGACAAGATTTTTGGGAATAAGGGGCGGGAGTTTGGCCGAGGGGCGGAGATCGGGTCACTTTATGAGAAAGGGGCTGGATGGGACTAGGAGATGTTGTAAAGGGGGCAATAGTCGTCCTCTATTGGGCGTTTACGACTCCAGAATTTAAGCTGCCTGCTTTTCATTACCATGCTGACCATTCTAACAGAAGAAAAGCCGTTTGAAACCGACCGCAGACAGTTTCTGGCCCCTCGCCAGTCTCTGATCCACGTCCATTCCCTGGCACGGCTTCTGCCCTCACCTCACCCCGATCCTAGAATAATAATGAAAGAGTTAGCCAGAGCTCCAGGATAGAAATCCAGCAGAAAAAAATACGCGAAAAGGGGACTGCTTTCAATTGACAGGGCAGATGTTCAAAATGCTCGATAACCAAAGAAGCAGAAGGTGGAATAAACAGGCTGTAGGGGTTCGATGATAAACAGAGGATTACGGTACTGGACAGGAAGAGAAGTAGGGCAGAGCTGTGCGGTGCAGCCATGTTACAAGACTATGAAATTAAACAAAGTAGTGCCTCCTGAACGGCAGTTCCTTTAATGGATACTTTAAGCATAGATAACTGTCTATGAATGGCAACTAATAAATAGAGATCCCTTATCATAAAATGACAGGAAATGGATGGGAGATGTTCCTATTACGTCGTGAGGACGGACAGCAAAGGTATTGTTACATGGGGCAAAGTATTGCTTCTTCTTCAAAACGAGCATCAAGTCGTGGGCTATAAAATTCCAAGCAAAAGGATGGAGGGAATCCTCTGTGCTGAAGGAGAAATTCCTCTTTGTCAGGTCCAGATTCGAGTGATCGGCTAGCATTTGGCCCTGCTGGTGAAGTAGTCCTTCAAGCTAAAACCATCTCTATTTTTGTATTTCCAGTCCACCAATAACCTCTCCATTTCCTTCCTGAATACAGGCTGAATTTCTTGTAGATAAGACTCGAATTAATCATGGGATACAAACAGTTTGCGTCTCTGAAATGGAAATAACCTGATGTCCTGATCTCTGGAGCCAACCTCTTTTGGGATTGTCTCCTTGCGGATTGCGTATAGAACCATGTCGTCAGTTACAACTTTTATGGCTGCCTGACGGTCGGATCTGTACTCCGAAACATAAAACAAGTCTATGAGCCTGGGGATGGCCACATATTGCAGAGTCCAGCTGAAAATATTGAATTGTATCATTACTTGGAAGAGGAGAAAGAGGGGACTGGTGGCCCGTTTCCTTGGTTCGATCGGTTCTCAAAGGGGAAAGGGGGATCTGATAATTGGGGATGGCCGAAGGAACCCAAAGTCACCTGATCAAAAGATTCTCATTTGGGTATCCGACTTGAACTTACAATCCCCGTAAAGGAGCCGGCGGTTTGAAGTCTTCCTGTCCCCTATGGCCGTTTTTAGCGGATATTACTGGCATTTTCGCCTTGTTCTCTGATTTCTGTAAAGTAAAACAAACGGCAATTGTAAATAAAAGTCCAATTTAGCCCCCAAAGGTAGAGGTCCGCGTGATCCTCTTATGGAGTATTTGTTGGAAACGGACTATAGAACTAGAGAGAGAGAACAAGGAATACGAATACAAGAACCTACTTCGGATGGCCAACCTTCTCTTACCTCATGTTGACATTGATAAGGACAGATTCATAGCTGCCGTTGTTTCTTGGACTCCGGAGTATTCTAGGCAATTCCACTATGGCGTCTGTGAAATTAAATATTGTAAAATCCAAAAAAAAACTGTACCTTTGATAAGCGTTTCCTCTAATTTCGGCCATGAACTGTTCTGAAAAAACACACCTTTTCGGGGTAATTAACTGACCAGAAAATCCGAGTGTCATTGCCCAAGAAGGCCGGGAAACGCCCCAATACTCTTCTCATATTGGGGTACAGAAAATTGGCACAGATGTCAGCGGCCATGTGTGAAATGAACAAATTTGATATTTTTGATATAAACATATCAAATATCGATGAGACAATCTTGGGGTACTGCAGGCAGAATGGAAGGGGAAAATCCCATCCGAAACTGGCAAATTGTATATCACATACGCACATACACTGTATATCGCATAAATTTGCAAATCACATATTTGTACCTCGCATACATTTGCAAATCACATAATTGATAATTTGCGATCTCATTTAAATGATGATATTGCTAAACGAATTTACGGACGTTTATTTGGTACCGGAACTAACCATAGAATATTAGGTATAGTCGTTTGCCTAAAACTTATTTTTGTAGGCTTACTGGACGAAGTTTACTCGATTGACATATTTAATACGAATTGGGCTCTATTTCTAGATACAATACCGCTTGATGAAAGCAGCAAACACTGGTAAGAAAAAATGTTGTTATTGATAATGCTAGTTACAGGTTGTTAAATCTATCAACGGATTTGTTTCATTATTACGGATTGAAAGCACGTATTTGTGGTGGATTTAGATTTAGTTACTCCCCGAATGAATCTTTCATGATAATCTTTCTTTTCTCTGCTAAACTCTTATTTAGGAAGATCATCTTTGTCAAAGCAGAAATTGATAAAAGACGCCGAAGCGCTATCAGTAACTATCAATGACGAATTAGCTATAACAATTACAAATGCTAAGAAATCCACTGTACTGTCTGTGTCTACACACCTGTTTAAATGCTATGCTTGTGATGCGATAATTTGTGAACTTAAGTAAGGTAGACTGGTTCCTTTTACCTTTTTATAGATTAGCGGTACTAATGAATGCGGACGACGATGGAAAGACGTCGTTACTGGATTTACTTCAGTCCGACTTTGAAACTTTAGATAGCCTGTATCAGCGGAAGTTGAATCTTCAAACCAATAAGGCAGGTGAAAAGAAAAATTACAAAGGACGACGAGGATCCAAGAAGAGTGCCGTAGTTAAAAAAGAACGGCAACCAATTGGAGCGTACGTTTTATACATCCCTAAGTTAAACATTTTTGTTTCAGTGATCAGAGGCTTCACAATTTTAGTTTTGAGCGAGAATCGATTACAGCCTCATCGGAGGATTACGGTTCCCGAGATGCTTCACCTTACATTTATCGATTTCTATAGTTTTTGTGTATTTGTTATACTCAGTTGTTTTGTTATTGTTATGTTTTGTGATATAAAAATGTTCTCATTACAAAAAATAGGAAGAGATGGTAATTCAATGGATTTACAACCTACCGACACCCACAACTTCTTTTGTAGATGATATTCTAACTTGTAGTCATTTTCTAAGGTATGTTTACGTCCTAACAAACGTTAAAAACATAAAATTATCCCAAGGAAAGACAATGAATTGAGAATTAGAATGCTACGGGGATGGGGAGGTAAAGTAACGATATTTTCGATTTTTCTCTGAAATTCTTTCCTCTTGATGCCAATAATCTACGGGAAGTCATTTTATATATACTACTTAAGTCAGGAATACACAAAATATAACAAAAACAAAAGGAAATAAGAAAGTTCTTGAGTAACTGCGAATGTCACCCTGCCAACCCTCAGAACTTTTTTTGTAGATGTTATTCTAAACGATACTTATCTTCAAGGGTAAGTTCAGGTCCTAATCAACGGTAAAAACGTAGAAAAGAGTGAAAAGAATGTCACACGATTTGATTTGAGACAGGAGAAGTGATGCGCACCGAACTGAATTCGTTTTATCGGTATAACTTCAGTTCTCCTTCATTTCATGCCTTCTAACCTGTCCAGGCTTCTTCCTCACAACTTTTTGGCCCAGGAACATAACAATGCAAATGAATATAATGGTAGATTTGGTGGCAGTAGGAGAAAGAATGGCAAAAGTTGTTGTGCAGAAATGAAAAAAATTGCTTGTGTATTTTCTAAAATGCTAGGGTTAGAAAGCATAGGTAGCTGAATGGATTGATGCTCGATTACAAAAATTTTCGCTTGGGTTCGATTCTTTTGCCTGTTTTACTTTTTTGCTTTTATTTTTTACCTTTCTGAGGTATAATTCTACATAAATATGATCCAATATATTAAATAGAATATATATTCTATCAATTAGAAGGATGTAAACGTAGGCATTAGCAGAAATACGCTTCTCCCTCAATAAATATGCATTAACTGTTTGTAACTCTGGCTGCCGTTGTTATTACTGCTCAAAACAATCTTCTAGGGTAAGTTTTAGTCCTAATTAATGATAATTACATGTTTACCAGAGCAAAAACCATCAAAAAATCAAAAAAAAGATTCAGTGACTACTATGCCCAGAGAGGCAGGCATATTGAGAAATCCTATTTTCCTGAACCGTTTTTTGATATTTCTTTTTTAAACCTACCCTATGTTGTTCTCCATATTTTTCTGATATAGAAACATGAAGGAAATGGATGGAAACAGCCAGAATAATTAAATCCAGATCCGTATGTGAAAAACAATTATGTGATTTGCAAATGTATGCGATATACAGTGTATGTGCGTATGTGATATACAATTTGCCCGGAATCTGACCCATCTAGACGGCAAACTTGGACCGCCTAAATGCTTGCCGCCTTCAAAAATTGTCATTTTGTAATGTTTCAGTGCTCTTTCATTTTCTCTCTTCTTTGTTTGCTGCCCCTTGTTGTAAATATGCTGTTTCAGTTGTAGTTCTACTCTAAATAAGAGCTGCATACATTCAGTTGATATTTTTGTTTATAAATTAGATAGCAAGACAATATTTTGATTATTTCCTCGTTTCAATCAAGTTTGTGTTTATTTTCATTCTACACTGTAGAATCTACAGCCATACAATAGCGTGCAAGTGAAAACATCACAGTTTGAATACTTGGCAACATTCCTTATCTTTTATTTTTCTCTCTCACATTTGTTTCTTCTTATAAATGTTTCTTTTCAGGTAATATGCCTCCGCCTAGAAATAAAAAAAAAGTTGCAGCAGCACCGGATATTCCACTTTTAGATAATCAAAAACCGCAGTAAGTACACTTCACTAGGCTAAATACTTTTACTTATAGGACATACAACTGCCGTAGTCGAGATTACCACATAGTTATTATACCAGCTGGTAGTCCACAACTTTTCTTTGGCTGGTGTGGAGTTATTTGTTTTGGTAAGTGATTTTCTCTTTTTTTGTTAAAGATATTCATTCAGATGGATACCTAAGGATTGACGGCTATGATGTAGAAGCCAACAACGGTCCTTCAATATAGGTTTAGAGGAAATCGGACTGCCATTAATCCATCGCCAAGGATTCCTAATGACCAATTTCTATCCCTTCTATTTGAGTAATATGTACGGAGGATCGCTGGATCTGGAAGCGGTCGCCTATTCCTATAAAATAACACTGACAGCCACAACCAACGCCCCGTCGAAGGCCAATGCCTTTTTGGAATTTGACAAAAATGGAACGGCTTTCCAAAAGTAGGAATTTCTGGCTATTTCGCGCTTATTTAATTATACAAACACAAAATTTTCAGGCTGGCCTTCGACGTCCATACAAATGTAGGAACTCCCATAGTGATCCACGTCGAGGCCAATACCTACTGTAGGATCAATCTGTGGGGTCGTTCTGGCCCTAGCCATGGCTCCTATGGAACATATTTTATTGAACCGGAAGCCATTACAATACAAACGACGGCGAACACCGCCACATCACCCCCCAGAACTTCTCCCGGGCCTACAGTACTCACAACACATACAAAGGCTCCGACCACGACCACGCTGACGACTACAGTAGTTTCCACCGCCGCTGCAGGACCTACAGGTGCTCCCAGGACTCCCAAAGCTGCGGTTGAAGTCTATTTCTTAGTGGTTACTGTGTTCTCGATGCTGTTTCTTTCGTCTAACCGGTAATTGCTCACTCTCGTTGAGGGTTTTAAATTGATAATAAACTTTTTCCTTTGTTTTACAGCGTATATCCAATACCATTTCCACCGCTACGGCCTTCTTGATGTATTGAGATGAAACACCCGTTCTACTACAATTTATTCCGTTTAGTGTTGTTTGGACGAATGACATGATACAACCAAATAACCAGAAAAAATACAATCAAGGCTTCTTCAACGATAGCAAAATGGTAGAAGTTTGCACGTTTCAATTAGTTCAAACGAGCAAAATACGTCGCAGAATCTACATCCACCTCCACTTTGTGGCAGCCACCCACCCACCTGCCTTTCGTACGACAGTAGACTATATTCAAACTAGTTCTAATATTACCAACAAAGCCGTAATTTCTTGCAGCTTTAATTAATAAAAACTTCTGTTTTTCTGCTTCGGTCATACTTCGCCAGACGTCATCAGAAAGAGGAACCTGGCCGTATTGTTCTTCATATATCCACTTTGCCCGCTCAGCCAAGGTATACCCACGTCTACAAGATTTTCCTTTGTGATTAGGCTTGAAACTTTTCTTACGGAAATTCCTCACTCTTTGGAAAATTATCGGCGAATTGTTGAAAAGCATCGTCACTGATGTTGTGAATTGTTTTACTGGCATAGACAACTACACAACTGCCTCCTCGACGAAAACGGAAAAGTGCCTGACTTTCGTTCCTGAAATAGAAGACATGGTTGTCAGATCCTTCAGTACTATCATAAACGAGGATCAAGAACTGATCCCTGAAAATAGATTCTAGAAAATAAATAGAAAAACATACGTGGTGTATATTTTCTCGAGCTTATTGGTGATACTCTCAGCTTTTTCCATATGGCTGGCCTTTCTATCCATTGTCCTCTCCACAAAGGTGGCGACTGAACTCCAGTAATCCAACTGAAAAGTGGACTGTCATTGTGTTGCTAATTGCCACCTTGAAATTCTGCTCGAACTTACCCAACACCCTCCCAAGTTCTTTGATATTGGCGACCATCGTTCCATCGCCCTTCCAACCATTTAGACCAGAGAATACTCCGTGGAGCATCGCCTGAAATATATCAAATAAACATGGAAAAATAGCATCCGCTCAATGGAAATCGAGTCCCTGGAACGGAGTGAGACAATCCATTTAAAATTCCCGCTATTGTCACGTTTCCTTTAAAATAAAATAAACCATACCAATGTTCCTGCCAGGTTTTCTATCTGCTTCCTCCATTTGATGACAATTTCCCATGAATTTAACGGATCGGCATTCAGACAGTACTTTATCGGGTTGGTGACATCGTGATCGATCGCACTGATTATGTCCTGGAAGCGAATTTTATAGGGAAAAGGGTGTCTAACCAAGAGCAAAGTCTGTGGCCGTCGGGTGTTACACTCGTGTTTGAACTGTTCTATGGACTGATTCGATGGGGTGCCAAGTAGATTCTCCAGGTAGCGCTGCTGATTGTCCACTTTGTTTATAATATCCTGAAAAAGAGAGGAATGACCGAGTGAACCGGTAAGTATAAGACGGCTACCGTCACCCATGAAAGACGGTTTACCATCAATTTGAATAGGGCCAGGGTATGAAATCACGGCGCAATTGTGCATTAGCCGGTCAATGAAATTTCCCCGCCGCGTTTGGATCTGTAACTTGTTCATTTCTTGAATGTTTGCTAAAATTCAAGCAGTATCTTGTAGAGCAGATCAAGGCGGCTCTATCCTACTGTTCTTAGCATCATATACTTAAGAGAAAGCTATCTATAACAGCAAACATTCAGAATTCGACAATAGAACCGAAATCACCATGCTAACCTTCGTAAAACTGTGGTGCACGATCAACGATTCAACACTCCTGAAGTCCTGTCTCATCTCTTCGTGTAGCTAGAACAATTTTATGGCTGAACTAGAGCATCAAGTGGATTACCCGGGTGACTGTGTTCTGCAAGTTTCCCAGCTCCTTCATAATTAATTTGGTATCGTCAGATCTTTTGTACTCGTCAGGCACGAAGGTGCCAGCTAGAGATAGGACTATTCCAGCGACCTGAGTGTACATAGCGATTGCTGGAGCAGCTTGAGTAAAATTCAATCCACCCAGAGCAATGCTGTTATTGACCTCGCTAAAAGCTTCGATTACAGCTGGAACTGAGGCTAATTTCAACAATGGAGCCACACTCACTTCCTACTGGAAACTCGTCCATCTCTGGAGAAGGAGAGATTCTCAGTCTCTGGGGGAGACAGAATCGAACAGGTCCTCAATTAGATTAAATAGATTTATAGATAAGATTAGATAGATATGAAGCTAGCGAGGAAATTACATGGGCACACCCAAGAAGGAGGGATACGCGGCTTTTGTAATAGGTAAACTAATATATAATTAGAAATATAATATGAAATTAGAAAACAAAACCGTGATAAAATAAATATCGGTCAATTTCAGCAGAGAACAGGGCGTGAGATAGCGAAAAGCGCCCAGAAAACGAGGTCCCCCACTGGCGTGGCCCGGAAGCCTCGGGCGGCTGTTAAAAATTCGCCAATTGGCGTGGCCCGGAAGCCTCGTGCGGCTGTTAAAAATTCGCCAATTGGCGTGGCCCGGAAGCCTTGGGCGGTTGTTTCGCACTTTTCTCACCGGTCATTTATTAGCTCATGGGACAAGAAAGTTAAAAGTTTTAGCCAGCAAAATAAAGCCAGTCTCCTGCCTCAAAACTTCGCTGGAAATGCCCGAACATTTTACCTAGCCAATGGTTCGGCTACTTTGGAGTTTAGTCTGGGCTCTCTTCAATGTGAGTTTTAGGTCTTTGTTCAATTTTTTCGTCTTTCAGGGAACAATCTATCCAACACCGAGCCGGTCTTGAGCCGACAAGGTTTCTTGATGACGACCTTTTATCCGTTGGCTTCGAGTTATCTGTCAAGCGGCTCGTTGGATCTCGATCCGGTCCCCTACCCCTATAATATTACCCTGACGGTCAATACAACCTATGCCCCGCCGGGTGCTAATGCTTATTTGGGGTTCTATGTAGATGGAATAACGGATGATCACAGGTGAATACTGTCACATTTAATGAGCTACTTTATTCAGAGTGGATTTTGATTACACTAAAAATGTTGGCACCCCCAAGACAATCCAGGTTCAACCGAGTCTTGCCAGTCGAATCTACATTGGGGGCGGAGATGTACCTAGCCGAGGATCCTATGTGACATTTGTCATTGAACAAGGAGCGGGTACCTCGACTACCACACCGGGTGTCCCGGCTACAACGACTGTCAGGCCTATAGATTCTCCCACGACTCCCAAAGCTGCGATTGAAGTCTACTTCTTTATGTAGGGACCGCAAAGGCGCGCGCCAGGGCGGCAACACTTTTTGTTCAGGAATTTTGGTATTTGGGTGCGCCCGTTACAAAAGGCTTCGGTACGCCGTTGTTATACATTATTTCGAGTTGAAAATGACACCTAGAAACTAAAATTAGATGGAGAATCGAATGGCGCTTTTACTTTTTTATAAAAACGCCAGTTTCTATAAAAAACAACAACGTTAAAATTAAATGTGCTCATATCTTAGCGGTGCGAATAGAGCCGCATATTTTTATTATTGTTTTTAATAGTGCTTTTGATGTAGATATTATCAATAAAAAAAATTGAAACAATGTGCTGCTGCCAAAAATTTATATAATGCTTAAAATATGCAAACTTTGCACGAGGAAGAAAGCATAATTTTCTTTAATATCACCGCTTCTAATTGATTTTATAATTTTACCCAGCTCATTTAGTATAGGCAGCAATAAAAAATAGTAAAAAAAGATGTAAAATATACTGCAAATTGGTGATAGAAAAATTGGTAATTTTTCAATAGTCACATTTTGGCCTTTTGCAATCATATTAGGACAGAGCCGCATGATTTGTTTTTGTAAGTAATGTTTAAAACACTGTTGGCAATCACTGGACAAAATATTACACAAATTGGCTGCTGCCAAAATTATAAAAATGATATTTAGTGATCGAATTCGGTAAAATAACCTAAATTTTCGAAGGTAATCGCGCACCACTTCAAATTATTTTTCATCTTTTGTGTTTTTCTCCAAAATGTGATATTCAATTTTTCTGATTTTTATTGCATTATTTTCGTCGCATTATGAGCGTCGTTTTGGTATAAAAATCTCAAAAAGCAAAAATTTCGACGTCGGCGGGGATCGAACCCTCGACCGGTGGATTGTTGGCCTTCCGACCAAAACTTGTTCTGGAAACCGATTGCGCACCAGCGTTGTTAAATTGCGAGCAACTCGGTACTGGATGATCCGATTTGATTACTCTAAAAACAAAAGTTGTAAGTTACGATGAGATCTCTCGATTGGTTTCCAAATCTTAGCGATACGGTCAAATTTAGTTTTCACTTTGCGGTCCCTACCTGTACATTGAGTGTTCGATGAATTAAGAAGCCATCTTGTTGAAGGTCTTCTCCTTTCCAATAAAGATATTCGTCCAATTTTTGCAAATCCTCATTCTCAGCTTCCTGCCGGTCTCTTCTGCCGTGACCCTAGCATACCAGACATATCCGTGCTTCTCGGAATAATATTCTTCCAGATCCTTGTACCGGCTGAGTATATCCTCAATTCTGAAACTGTTATCTAACATTTCAAGCTGATTCTTACACAGAATATGAATTTCCTTGAGCAGCCGGCTGAATACAGTACGGGCGAGATACGCCGTCGAGCCGTCCGCGCCTTTGAATGGGGAAAAGGGCCTTGATTTTATAATAGAGAACAACTGGAAGGCCATGTACTGATTTCCAGCCGTTGAAATGCGGCGAATCGAGACGCCAGTTTCTCGATTTCCAACAAAGATGGCTACCTGCTGCTCCGGGTAGATGAAGTGTTAATGCCGGCCGTGGGCGATATCCCATCTATGCAAACGGAGACGACTGGTGGGATTTACCGCCTAAAGAGACCATTTAAAAGAAGGAAAGGATTTAAAAAAACCTCGAGGAAGAACTTAGTATCCGGCTCGCTAAAAAACGAGTCCGAGAAACCATTCCGGTAATAGTGAATAATGAGATTCAGACGGCGGGCATACTTGCGGAGGGAGAGGATAACCGGCAGGCATCTGTCATAATCCTCCTTTCGGAAGAATTCAAGCTACAAAATGACATAATTTTAAAGGGCGGAGAGGTAGACGCTTACGCGAAGAGACAATTCCAACGTGTCGAATACAAAGGGCTTCTTGAGACAATCCGGATGGAAAACAAAAAGTCCACGAGGTCCCTTCTGCACGTCAATGTATTCCCTTGCGTCTTCGTTAGACGGATCCTTGAGCAGAGTGTAATCCACGTCACAATAGTAGGCCAGCTTGGGGATGCCGGAGTAGCCGAAGAGGAAGCGACATTCGTACAGGCGACTATCTTGGATGCAGACTTCTACCGTATTCGGAGGGTAGCAGGTACAGAAGGTGAAGATCCGCCAGAGAAGATAACGGCAGGTCAGCGAGAGGTTCACAAAATCCGAAGGAGGCAGCTGTAATTGAGGTTTTTTGAAGAAAATAGTGACAAAACGAACGTTTGCACAAATCTTGGCCAGCACTTCCGCTCCCAAGAAGCAAAGATTCATCCCCGAAGGATCAGAGAGAAATGCGTCCTGCTTCATGTTGACGAATTCCCTTGGGAGACAGCGCGGGCTGTAGTCCCACAGCGACGGGATCTCGTCCTTCGGCAGTTCCATTTGCTCGAACTTCTTCTTCTTTCCTCCCAGCTTGTTATTATAGGCCTCGCGGATTTGGCTGAACTCAACACACGCCCCGTCGGACCACATAATCACGGTGTCTTTCTTCGGCAGCTGGGGAGCCATCTCAATGGCAGTCCTGATATCTTCGTCTTCCTCTTCTTCGACAAGAAGCTCTGAAGACTCTAAACGTCGAGAAGGAGGTAGACATCCTGGAGAGGACCAAGCCCTACAGTGCCACGAACATCGATTTCAGCAACTGATCACGTTTGTTTAATTTTTAATATTTATATCGATAAGGATTTGCAGAAAATATGCTGAAAGCGAACGGGATGAAGACGGTATTTGGATAACAGAAGAAAAGCTGCTTGGCCGGATGCATTTCGAGAGGGAAGCCAAGCTGTCTGGCAAAGAAATTCTACAGATGAATGGAATAAAGAAGAGGAATATGCCGGCCTGGGCAATTGCCGAGTGGAGAGCCGGCCAGATGAAGAAAGTCGACGAAGGAATTGACAAAAAGGAGGAGGTTCCGTCGCTGTGGGACTACAGCCAGCGCCGTCTCCCGACGGAATTTGTCGACTTGGATCTGGAGACATTTCTGATTGACCCATCCAAGAGGAACATCTGCTTCCTGGGAACGGATGTATTAATCAAGATTTGTGCAAAGGTTCGTCCATTTTCTAGTCTTTTCTTGGCTCAGAAAGACCACAATTGGATGAAGGCACCCACACCTCCTTTCCGCCTAAAATCGAGCTTCCAGCTGCCTGTCCCCGACTTCCTGAACCTATCTCTAACTTGCCATTTCCTCCACTGGCGGATGTTCGCCTTCTGCAAATGCTATGCTTCTCAGACGGCGGCTGTCAAGATATCGGATAGGCCTATTGTGAAAGGAGAGAAGTATGGATGTATGCCCGAAGAATTCTACAACTTTGATGGAAATGCTCCTTCTCTGTATCCACCACAGCGGAACCCCCTTATCTACAAGCCAAGAAGGCCTTCGAGGCCACTTCGTCGAGACGCCGGCCAGTCTCAAGAAGCCCTTCTTTTTTGACAAATTGGAATTAATTCTAGATGTAAGTTTGCCTCTTTTTCCCCTTTTAATCGCACTTTTTTAGCTTCCTTTTTATGATAATTCCGGCTTCGAAAAGTCGCTGCCGTTTGTCCTTTCCTTGCGTAAAAGAGCCCGATACATATAACCAATATAAGCAATAATGACAACCATGTATCAAAAAAAAAATCCTCATTTTTGAAGGTTCTTGGAGGAAACGAGATGGAGAAGCCGTTCCCCTGGATTGTCCGTGTTGGCCCAATTAATAATCCGTGTACCGGCTCCCTGATCAGTAAGAAGCATGTCCTCACAGCCGGCCATTGTTTCGCAACCCGGGGTGCTCACTGTTATAAAGTGTAAATTCGTATTTTTAATTGAATACGGTAATTTCAGACTCGGTAACACGCCGGGAGATGTGAAAGTCTGTTACGGTACCCTAGACTCCAAAGAGCAGTGTGAGCCTGACTCGGAGTACAGCGTCACGAAGTAAGCCCAAATTACAGTAATCTTACCGTAATACACGTTTCCAGAATCCATCTGCTTGACCGTTATGTCGCTCAAGGTTGTAATGAGTTGCTCGATATCGCCGTCCTGGAACTGGACCGTGAAGTCGCTGATGGAATTCCCGTCTGTCTCCCCACACTTCCCCTCCTCTACAGTACCTATTGGAATGAAGTCAAGCTCTATGTCACCGGCTATGGAAGCAACAACGACTTTAAAGATCCCTCCGAACGGCGGACGAATACCCGTCTGCGATTTGCTCTCGCTGGAGCGCGGATACCGTGCCCTAGTTCACGAGAACAACAGAAGATATGCACCAATTATGATGATAAATCATCTGCCATCTGCGAGGTACGGCATTTTGGAAAAAAGATAGAGAAATTTTCAATTTTAGGGTGATAGTGGAGGCCCCTTGACGGAGATGAAAGACGGCCGCCATGTCATCGTCGGAATTAATCAGCTGTCTTTGGTAATTTAATTATTAAAACTGAGGAGAGTTAACCGCTTAAGGGTGCATACTGTAGTTTCACTCGCCTTGTCCTTGAAGGAAGATTCCCCTATCAAGCACACGTAGAAGTGGCCCAGCATATGAGAGAGATCATGGATATTGTCAATTCCCCGTATTGAGACGGCTTTATTTGGAATAAATGAATTGAAAGGAGACATTACAGTAATCAGAAAGGGGGAAAGGGAATCTTTAGGTGGTGACGGCCATTTTACAGAAGATCTCCTTGATTTCCTCCAAGTTTTCCTTCAGGCAAGTTTCAAAGAACTGCGAATAATCAAACAATGGTCTGGATATAATACATTGAGCAGCTCCATCAAATGGAGGAAAAGATCAATTTGGGTGGCTTCAGTTTGAAAATAGAAGTCGACGAGGGTGCTTACTTGCTTGTATTGTACTCTTCTAATGTAAAGAATTTGCCACTCTCCCAGGTCTTCGTCCTTCCTTATCCAAATGCCCCCCCCCCCCCCCCCCCCCTTTATTTTCTAATCGTGCAGTTTTCAAGAGGACCATCAGGAGGTTTCTGCTACATATTTTTGACATACCGAACTTTGGATACGTCGCCGTGGTTCAGCTTTCAGGAAGCTCCCGAAATACGTCGCGTCCGTTGCCATCAATTCAGCGTATGGTTGGGGAACCAATAGCAGTACGCGACGTCGAAATTTGGAAGGTGAACTGCACGTATATACAACAGCTGGAATCTCTTCTGACCATAACAAGTTGCCACTGTTCCGTATTTTCGTCTTTCCTTATCCATATGTCATGCTTCGTACGCTGTAAAAAGAAACATAAAAAACTACAGTAACACCCTGCTTCTCTCTCTCTCTCTTCTCTAAAAATAAACCTACATTAATAGGACGGAACTCTTCAAAAGTGTCAAAATGAAGAGCCTCCATTTCCAGTAATTCGGCGTAGAGCTCGGAAATGTCCTTCTCCCAATAATCTTGACCTTCTTTCCAATCTATGCTAAAACTTCTTGGAAAATGCCTTGCAGCTTTCCAATTCTGAACATTTGTTTTTGCAAAAAATCTCAGAAATCTCTGCCAAACCTTGATAATTGTCTTTAAAGCGTTCGGTCCAGAGAAAGCCGTCAGACATCAAGGCGATAACCAGATATTTTCTTTTCCTCTCGCCAGCTCCACGATTTCGTTCTCGTCGAGCTCATCTTCGTCTTCCATCCAACAAAGACTAATCGAATCCCTTTTCTGGCAACACAGAACAATCTTTATTCACCCAATTTCGCCACACTGACCCTCACAACATCCAGCTTCACAATCTCTTTCATATTTTCACGGCTACCTATAGACAGTCTCCTAATTTTCTATGCATTCGCTATCACCCGCTCAACTTGTCCAACTGTCATTTCTTCCGGACGCGCGACATTAGGTCCATGGACCTCAGCGGCTGGGAAAGCGCTTGATCTCCGGCATTAAGAGTGAAATTCAGCTGATTGGCGGTCAGATTCGCTGAAAAGGACGCAAATATACTGCGTCACTATCCTCAGGCAAAGTGTGTGGGGCTACAGATTTGTTATCGGGGCTGTTGAAAGATGACAGGGCTCATTCGAATCGGCTTGATGTGCTCTCTAATTTGGTCTTTGTATTTTTGAAATCGAGCAAGAAATGCCCGAGATACAGACACAAACACTCGAAACACCTATCTACCCCCAAAAATGGGCGTTCCCGAAAAGGGGAATTCGAAAAAGGCGGCTAAACCTTACCATTCCTTTGATCAATAATAATATTTACAGTAAGGCTGGTAGAGCTTCCTGTCCCGATTGTCAAAGTCAGAAATTCCGCGGGGAGGAGAGCCGTCTTCAAGGCGAAGTCCCTTGTTCCATTTGTTGGTCTAAAAATCACTTTTAAACTCAAAATTTCCCGTATTTCTTACTGTAGCAATCCTTCTTCTCCTCCTTTTAGACTGATTATATCATTGCTGTAGATGTTGGAAGCGGTTATATCGACTAGAGGATAGGTGCCGTCGTCGAAAAGAATCTAAAGGAGGAATTGGTCTTATTTCTAGGTCTCACCAAGTATTCACAGCTCTGTGAGCCGGCGAAAGTTCCATTTAGGGAAAAAGGAAGGCTACGGACAAAAGTAGACTGTGTATTACAGACTAAAGTGGTAAATTCTGATAAATAATAGGCGTAGAACAAACACAAGAGGGCCTCTCCCAAGCTGAGCACGAAAAATCCGAGAAAAGTCGGAAATGGCGATATGTTTCCACGCCTTTGGCTCAACAGGCTGGCGGGTTGCAAAGAATAGCCCGGAGACAGTCAGAGCCGCCTTTATATCATTCCTCATTTCAGATCGTTCTTTTTGGGTAAACACAGTCCCTCTCTCACTGTGTCACCCCGTTCTATTGCCCGCTTGCTGCCGTTTGAACTGTGAAACGTTTCAAAACCAGGAGGTAAACTGGAAGATCAGAAAAGGGGAAGATTTGTATGACTCTAGAAATTTCCCGTGACCTCGTTCAGTTTCATTTGGTCTTGCTTCTCTTTTCTGAATATGGGCAATTTCAGGACGACCCAAAGTGAAGAAAGAAAGGGTTCGTCCACCAGGTGCAAGGTCTAAAATGATTTCTCGACGGTCGCTTGACAGGAAGAAAACTGCTTTTCGGCAGTAAAATTGGGGGTAACCGGAAAGAAACGGTCGAAAACGGTTGACCCAACCCATGGGTCTGAATTGACGTGTCGCGTTCGTGGCTACCTATTAGTCATTCTATCATTGGCTCTTCTCCTGATGGGACGACTTCTTCTTTGGCTGTTACTTTCGCTGGTGGCTGGTGCGGGTGCGAGTGCAGGTGCGGGTGCCGGTGTCGGTGCGGGTGCGGGTGCGGGTGCGCTGGACTGCAGCAAGATCAATGGCACGTTTGTACTGAAGGACACCGAACCGAATGGATGCGATGCTACGGAGCCTGTATTTGGCTACCATCTCTCGTATCCGATCCTAGACTTTTCGCAAGCTGGACAAGCGACTCTCGATCAATTTCTTGGAAAGAAGACTACCAGTGGACAGCTGATTAGCACAATCTACGGCGCTATTGTAATGACTGGAAACAGTGCAATTCAAGCTATCAATTTGGCATCAATTGAAAGTTGGCAGTCTGCAAAGTCTTCCAATGGTAGGATTTCGAGTAAACTAACAACTGACTCGTTTTTAGGTGAAATTTTCATTAACATTTGGAATAATCCCAAGCTGAAGGAAATCAAACTACCGGCCACTCTGAAAATACAGAACACAGGAACGGGCAAAGTTCAAATGCTGATCTACAACAATCCACAACTGGCCGCGGCTTCGACTGATGCTATCAACAAATCAATTGTTGACCGAGAATCGTTTGACGTTTACATCCAAAGTGGACCTAATGGTTAGTTTTATACACTACTAGTGGTACGCGTACGCCATTATTATCATTGGGTCGGGATCAACCGAGTCTGGGTTGAGCCACTGGGGAAAATTTTGGGATCCGGCTTTGGGGGAATATCCTGTGGTTATGTCACCTTTTCCTGTCCAAACCCGGATTACTCCATTTTCACGGTTGGGGTGCGCCATGAATGGATCGAAGGCCACGTTGTCCTTCCACTTGCAGGCTTGATGCGTTTTGACTCGGCCTAGGTGGAAAGCGACGCGTGCGGTCGGTATAGACTTGGTCTATTGACAGGTTTAACCTGTAAGATAAGTCGGCCTTGGTTAGGACCTACCATACCTGACCTACCCGCCAAGTTTTGTCGGCACAGGCTTTGACGCAAGCCTGGGGAGATAATTCAGTTGGGGTCTCCGTCTATAAGCACATATTTGCCCACGTTTCTATTCATTTCTTTTACAGAATGCCGCTTCCAAGATCCATTTGATGACTCGGCGTACAAGGCTGATGCTGCTCTATTGCCTCAGTGCAAGTCCATCAAAGGGGATCTCATTCTGTCTGGTGGAACGCTGACTGGCGATTTGACCCTCGATGACGACGCCTGTCTGAAGCTCATTGGTGTGAATATGAACGGCATCAACATTGTGGCAAACGCGGCGAAAGGAAAAGACAGCTGTAGAAGTGGCGGCACGTCCGAGATCAGCAAGAACGAAGGTCTTTGCGGGGAACAGTTTGAAACAGTCGAGAAGTACTTTGCCCAGCCGCCGGCCAAGCTCGAGATTGATGGTTCTTGCAGTAAGTTGTCGCTATTTTCCACGTTCTATTGGTAATATTTCAGCCATTTCGTGTACAACGAAGGTACACATCGACCACAAGTACCACTACTGTAAGAGCATCGACGTGGACGGGGACATTGGCCACTGGTTTACGGACGAGTACCAGATCAAGCGGGATAAACTGGAAATGATCAAGTCTGTCGTCACCATCACGAGCCCGACCTTGACCACGCTCAATTTGCCGTCTTTGCTCCAAGCAAAAGGTATCTATTTTTAATTGACGCCGGAAAATTGATCCCTGTTTTAGAGCTGAAGATTGTTAACAATGATCTCTTGACCGACATCGAGTTGCCCAATCTGAACTTGGTTACCCAGCTGAACATACGGCTGAACAAAATGCTGACGCTGGAGAAAATTAACGCCTTGCCAGCAAAGCTGGTCATCGTCGACTATGCCAATTCGGCAGTGGAATGCCCTTCGCAGGAGATTACCAAGCTGGAGGATCTTCGCTTCTGTACCCATATCTTGGGAGATTTGATCTTGAAGCAGATTCCCGCCGGTGCTGATCTGTCCCTTCTCCATTTGAGGTCTGTCCAGGGTTGTCTGAAGATGGAGAGCACCTTCATGGAGGATATTCCCTTTGTCAAGACGATTAGTTTCCAATGCACTGGGAAGCACGTCTTTACGAATAATCCCCGCGTCTGTCCGGAGGCCTACTTCTCCAAGTCGGAGTTTACAGTGACTGGAAAAGATCCGGATGCTTGCCGTATGTTTAGCTATGCTTTTACCATTGAATTTTGTGTTTTAGCCAAGATCTGCCACGAGCTGAACGGCACGGACTGTGAGAACTTTATCGGCGAGCTGAAGGTGGACAGCGTCACTCAGGAGAAGGTCAAGAACCTGAAGAAGATCAAGGGCAAGCTGATCATCGACGGCACGAGTCTCTCCGAGCTGGAATTTCCCAAATTGGAGCAGATCTTTGGCTCATCCGGTAGGGGATTCCCTCTATTCTGTGGAATACAGTCAAATTTCAGCGCCGGTCCTCCAGATTACGAATAATCCCAACTTGAAGTCGCTGAAGATGCCCCTCCGGCCAAATGTGACAATGACTGGAGGACTGACGAAGGGTCTCGTGAAGATTGACAACAATCCGAAGCTGGACAGCAATCTGGCGGCCTTTCTCCCGGCCAAGATCGTCAAAGCCTGTGCCGACCCGGCTGACCCGACGTGTGCCTATGCCCAAGGAACTACCAGTGGAACAGTGGACGACAGCATCACAAGTAACTACACCATTTCTTGGTCTTAATTATCCAAATTATTCTAGATCTTTTGCTGATTATTGCCGGCTCCGCCCTGGTTCTCCTCCTCCTGGTCGGCGGCGGCATCCTCCTCGCCTGCTGCCTGTACAAGAAGAAGAAGAACAAGCAGAAGATGCGCTTTTTGCAAAGCTTGAAGGGTTAGTTTCCGGACTATAACCTTTTTATAATGTGGTGCTTTAGACTATGAGTTCAGTCCCCTCATTGATCAACGCTTTCCGAATGTGGAGGATATTGATATGCTGGGGAGAGATGCCACTCTCATTCTGGAGGCGCTCCTCTCTCAGCCGGTGATTTCGTGGCGGAGATGGCTGACTACCCAGCAGCGAGAGAGGGAGCTTCATTTTGGTCAGTTTGTCCTCCTTTCTATAGGATTTATTGCGGATTACGCGCCAAATTTGAAAGCTGCCCGCCCAATCGCTGTTTTTCATCGTATAGTTAGTTTTAGTCGAACCTTTTCGAAATTCTGAGTACGCCATTCGATTGCGCATGTCAAATTGCCCTAGCAAAGTTATTCTATGGAACATTTAGCAGTCGCAAGCTAGAGAAATGGAGCTTTTTGGCGCGCAATACGCGCAGAACTGATCTTGGCGCGCCAAACATCAATAACTCCAAATGTCTCCATTTTTTTCTGTTAATAATGTAATCTATTACAGACAGGACATTCCCGTACAATCGGATGTATTTGTTTGGGCATGTCTTCCTGTACTACGAAAGCAAATGGTACACCTTGGAGGCGTTGTATGGTGGATTGAAGAAGATGTTCAAGCGATTCGATGAGAAGGAGGAAAAGAGTGGCAAAGGCGGTGATCGCGAGGCGAAGCCCAAATTGGCTAGGAAGAAGGGCAATAAGTGGCCGGAAAAGCTGACTTTGCCCCATCTGCTACACATTGGAAGCGGAATTACGAAGAAGAAAATGGTCAAGGGTAATATCACCATTTCGGTGAGTTTTTTGGTTATTTTATGGGGTATTGTAGCGGAAGGGGCCAGTTTCTTTCCCTTCTCCGGTCAATTTTGAGCTTCTTTGTCCGTTTTATAGTAATCTTTCTTGTTTAGGTGACTCGACTGGATGGTCCCAAGCCAAAGGAGACGCCGTTCCACATCAAATCGTCGAAGGCTCTTGTCACGATGAAGAATAAGAAGAAGAAGGAAGAGATCGAGCAGGAGGTGGAGCTGACGGAGATCATCCTGCCCGACGGCTGTCCCGGCAATCTTCACAAGACCCACGTCGTTCCGTGGACCCATGTCGTCTATGCCGTGATGAAGTACGAGAAGAACATTGTGGTCCACACGGATTCAACGGAATACCTGCTGATTGTGAATATGGTCGGAGCTATGATCAAGTACTTCACCCTGAAGAAGCTCGAAATACAGAACAAGGAGGAGCTGAAGGACTTTGTCGAAGGGATCTACATGAGATATGGGTCGCTGTTTGGCATGCACGCGAATCCGAAGGACGCCTGGTCGGTGTGGCTTCGCGAGTTCCTCTCGATGTACGAGTGGCAATACGAGCAGCAAAAGAAGAATAAGAAGAAGGTCGGCGAGAAGGAGAAGAAGGTCGCGGCGCTGGGCGTGACTTTCCGCAATGACTTGGACCGCGTGGACAAGATGCTGAAGGAGGCGCTGGACAAGAAGCAGCTGCACATCTTCTGGCACAGGACTGTCGGCGTGCCGCTGCCTCCACTCTTTGAATATCAGGAGGCCCTCTACGCCAAGCAGAATGACATGCCCCGCCCTGACTTCGAATATGGATCGCCGCTGTCGGAGAAGTCGATGGAGGACATGGACCAGAAGACGGAGAAGACGGAAGCCGAGGGAAAGAAGAAGGACCTGCCGCTGAATACGAGCAAGATGATGGTGCTGAAGAGTGCGATGAGCGTGGTCAGCGAGACGGAGACGGGCAAGGACAGCCAGATGACGACGAAGAAGGAGGAGACGACGGCGGAGAAGAGCAACGACCACAAGAAGAAGAAGAAGAAGAAGTCCAAGCCGATGACTAAGAAGAGCACAAATCAGAAATCGAAAAAGTCCTCGAACCAGACTGAAACTGATACCGGCAGTGACAAGAGTGGGTAATGCAGCCGCCCAAATAATAAAGGCCTTGCCAAATGATCTCTCTTCTTATTGTTTTATGTCTTTTTATGTGTGTTTTTTGTTAAACTCTCGTGTTTATTTATGTTTTTCGCAATTGAATCGTTTTACTTGTTTTATTCTGTGTTCTTGTTCGCTTCTCGTCTACTAGAAATGGTCTTCTCGTAGAAAAGCTTCTCTGTTCTCCATTGACCGCCTCTTTTGAAAACTGGCCAGCTCGGACCAGAAGAGTCTGTTTTTTAAAGTTTGTTCCACCAATCTTGTAGAAAATGTTCTCGTCTTTCCAACAAGTGGTCAACCGCTTCCAAAATCGGAAGAATACAGTATACAGGTCCTGGAGGGAATAAAATGAATTAAGGAAGCTTTTACAACGGTTGATGGAAAGGAAAAAAATGGACCTCACAGGTCGTTCCCAGTCGCTTCAGAACCCAATGGGTATCAATCCTAGGGTCCTAGCACGATCTATGACTCGAAAATGGAGAAAACTTACCTGTAGCATTGTGTTGTACCAGCAAAACAGCCAGTCGTGATAGTTGGAGCGGATCCATTGGTTACTATCTGCTCGTAGCACTACCGCTACAAATACAGAAATAATGAAGAGAGAACGCATTTTAGACGGAACAGGAGGAAGATAAAGCCCATTTGTCTCTTTTAAACTCTTCCAGACACTGATTAGAGTGATACGGAAACCCCGGAAGAGAGCAGAAGATCATTCTTGATAGGGAGCTTCCTGTTAGTCACTCTTCCACCTTCCCCTTGATGACATGATGAGAAGGAGGCAGTATACTGCCCTTGCTGTCGAACTGTGGCTCTAAAACAAAAAAACTCTAAAACACCACAATTAGACAGCCAAAACTGAAAAGAAGATTAATCACGACAAAAATGACAACAAAATGGTTTTATTTCATTTGCAGAGGTAGTATTTGATAGAAATAGATGGTTTAGAAAGATCGCCGTAATGTAAGGACCAGAAATTGTTAGAATTCTGGTTACCAGACTTTTGAGAGCTCTTTAAAGTAGTCGTTCATCCCCTGATGGCCGTTGACTACCGTTTGACGGCGCGCTTTCCTCCGAAGATACGTTACGACGACTGGCATGACGATTGAATATAATTGGTACTGAAATATTATCATTTTTGGAGTCTTTTCCCCTTTGAGGTCAATATTCTGCCCTTGGAATCAAAATCTTGCCCTTGACATAGCCAAGCCCCTACTTTACCGGTCTGTCTAGTAGTTAGAGGCGGTTTCCCTCAATTTTCTCCCCCCTCACTACAATCTCGTCATAGATATAAATACGATGGATCTAAGATCACTGTTAAGTGTTCTCTTCAGTGATTCAGGGTTATCACTTTGTGGCGGGCAACAAAAAGGAATGTTTGCTCCGAACTTTGGAACTACAGGGCCTAGAAAAGATGTGTAAGCGTTGTAGAAGGGGGAACACGACTGAATAGACCTCAGAATGGGTGAAAAATCTCAAAATTTTTACTTGCCAGTGATCCTATAGGATCCTATAAACAGCCTCCAAAACCTTTTGGAGGGCCGTATGGGCCAATTTTACCAATCGATATGTCTTTGTGCCAGGTCCATTCTACTCTAGTGAAAAGTACAAAGAATTTTATTTCAAAACCAATAGCAACTATTAATCACGATAGGTGTTATATTTGTAAGCACAGGGATCCGATAACATTCGCGTGTTATTAGAGAAGGTCTTCTTGATTTCCTCCAAATTTCCAGCCTGGCAGCTTTCATATAAGGCGGAAAAATCGATAATATTTTTTTCATAGACCTTTTTAAGAAGATCAATTAACAATTGGCAAAGATCGCTACAGGTCTTTGCGGTTTTGAACGAGAATTGGATGTATACCGTTGGGAATTTAATTCTTCCAACCGAAACAAATTGCCACTCGCAGGTGGTTTCGTCTTTTCTTATCCAGATGCCATATTTCGAGCTCTGTAAAATAAAATGGTAAAAAAAATATGTGAGAATCGCAACGAAAAATAGATATAGTCCGTTTTCAACCTCGGGTATTTCCACTACGGGGCCATTTGACAATTTGGCAAACAAAAACGCCGGAATTTCAAAATCAAATTGAGAATCAGGCAACTTTTGCTCTTTATGTTCGCAAATGGTTCCCAATGGAAAAAAAAAACACAAGGTTGAAAGCGGACTATACCTCTTACAGTACTTCTTCTGGGTTGCTGAGTACCCTTAAAATATTGACTTACATGGGTATGGCGACATTCCTCAAAAGTGTGAAAATGAATAGCCTTCATTCCCAGTAATTCGGCGTAGAAATCAGAAATGTCCTTATCATTATAATTGTTGTCTTCTCTCCAATTTAGGTTGAAATATCGTGGAAAGTGCCCATCTTCTTTCCAGTTCTGAACACACTTTTTTTAAAAGAAAAGTACTTTGAGAAGCTGCCCACTATTTGTATACACCGTTATCGTTGAGATGATACATTTAAAAAAAATACAAAGCAACCTGGATAATAGCCTTCAAAGCGTTCACGGTGGATGATGCAGGCAGACACCAAGGCGATAAGCTAACGTCTTCCTTTCCTCTCGCCAATTCCACAACTTCTTCTTTAGTCACATCATCTTCTTTTTTCAGCCAAGAAAGACTAATACAATCTCGTTTCTGTGAACATAGAGAGATACGACCGAGCTCACCCCCGCTCACCTTCATAACATTCACAATTGCTCTCATATTTTGATGACTGCCTATATATAATTTCCAAAATGTCCATGGGCTTCCCATCACGCGTTTAACTTGACCAGCTGTCGTTTTATATAAGCGCAAAATCTTGATTTTTAAACCGGCGGAAGATTCAAGGAAATAGTTCAAAGCCTCATCGAACTCGTTGCTAGTGTCGCTATGCTGAAGATTTAGAAAATACGTTTTAATGGCCCCAACTGTTTGCAACTTACTATTTCAACTTCAGCAAAGGCAAATCCAGACAGAGAATTCCTGATAGCAAAAATGTTTTCCCTTGTCAAACAAAATTTAGAAGCGCCTGCCACTGCATAGAACCTAGTTGGCCAGGTAGAACTATCAGTCATTTTCAGGTGGGCATCCTCCGGATGACAGTAAACACCAAGGGCCTTCTTGTTCTTTTCGCAGAATTCATCCAGAAACTGGCATGCCCGACGGAGGCGAACATATGGCATTGGACGGCACTGGGAAGGAGAAAATGATTATAGAAGAGACATCATAAAATAGGACTTACTTTTCGGATAACTTGAATCTTTATCTCTGTGAGTAATTCCATAAACTGGTGGTACTTCATGGCGGTTATACTTGATCTGGACTGATCCAAGCCAGACTCTATCTGGCCCGTTGATCGCGTCGTTCAGAGGGCCGTATGCGTCAATTTCACAAATCGATATCGATTTTTTGGGCTTGTAGAAAGACTGCATGAAAGCATACATGGGCAAACGCACGGGCGCTTCAGTTTTTTTGGCGCATCGCGTTACGTAACATATACTCAGTCAAAGATTGTGGGCCTACAGAGCGCTTGAGTTGTGACTAGGTTCATTAGAATCGTCTTGATGAGCTCTCCAAAATGGTCTTTGAATTTGTGAAATCGACCATGAAATCACCGAGATACGGACACAAACTCCCGACACTTCCGTCTAGTCCAAAAACGGGTGCGCCCGATATTGGGCGTATTGTAAAGTATGAAAGTAACAAGGAGCTTAGGCAAAAGAAAGAACAATTTATTTACTTTGAAATGAGAAAAAGAACAGTTTGATTATAAACACAGGACAACAAAAGGTGGCTTCCAAAATTAACGGCGCCACTGTACTCTCATGGAGCCATGTTGGGCAATTTTGGAGAACGTCTTCTTGATTTTCTCCAGATTTTCCGTTCGCTCAAAGGTTTCGTATAGCGATGAGTAGTCGATAACATTGCCAAAGTATTGCTGCTCGAAGAAAGACACCAACTTCCAGAAGAAGGATGTCTTTGAGTCAGCCGTTTCAAAGGTGAACCCTAGAGTGGTAGCGAACCCGTCGTTGTCTCTCTTAATCGAAGCCATCTGCCACTCATCCGCCTCTTTTCTCATCCAAATATCGCAGTTTTCGCGCTAAAAAGGCTATTCCGTTTCTAGCTATGAATTAGCTTACCGAAAAATCATAGATCTTAAAACGCGGTGGTATTTCAAAACTCTCGACAACAACCTCCATTCCCATTACTTCAGTAAATTTCGTGAGAAATATCTTCATGGTAATAATCGCTAACGTCTTCCCAAGCAATGTAAAAATGATTCATTCGGGCGTCGATCTTCCATTTCGGGCGTCGATCTTCCAGTTCTGAATATTTTATAAGAAAAACTCTAAGGCTAATCTCCACCAACCTATCCCAACTTCCATCCCAGCAACCCGGGCTAGCATTGTGAGCGCAATCTTCAATTTTGCCAAGATGGGGTCAACCTAAATCCCCTAAGCCTAAGTTCTGTCGAAATTCGGTCAACCTTAATCCCCTTAATCCCCAATTCTTTTCCATTTAGAAGTCTGAAACTGTTTTTGACAACGTTTAACGAAAAGCAGAGGAATAGAAGGCACGTGTACGAGTTCCAGAGATAGCAAGCTACCCGAATAGTCTTCTGATAACATCCCCATATCTTGGTCTTCCCCTCTCTGTGAAACGCCTTCGGTGCAGCTTCTTTTATATAGTTTCAGCTATCGCAGCCTACTGCTTGGTTGAGAGAGAAAAGAAGGAGAGTCACTTCGTGGGCATGCTTATCTCTCTTCTTCTTATCTCTTCAGTCAAAAAAGCCATTCCAAAGCCACCTATTTCCTGCCCTGTCAAGTGTCTAAAACACCATGCTCGCCGGTAGCTATTCGTTCAATTTCTTATTCTTCCATTAAGATATTCCCTTCTATGTGCTAAATGATTTTACAAATTTGACAATTATTGGAAACGGAAGTGGTGGAAGGATCTATAAAGGAGAGTTGGAAGATTTTGGGTCAGTTTATGGGCCATTCCTGAAGAAAAGAACGGTTTAGACAAATTGTAGTCAAAGAATTCTTCTGGTCAGGTCGGCAACCCCGTGAAGAATATAAAAGGGAGGTTGAGATCCTGGTAAAGGTAGGACTTGTTGTTATTTGGGGTGTTGAACCTTCTTTATTTCTATTTTTCCATAAAATTAGCATAGGCATCCGAACATAGTTCAATTATATGGTATTCTATGGAATGGTTCCGATTCTTCGAGGTATTTCGGCTATGTTATGGAATATGTTGAAGGCGGCAGCCTCCACAACGGTTTGCCTTTATTATTATTGAAGTTATGGATATTTCAGTAATTTATGATGGAACAAAAAACTATGATACCGCTCAAATATGCCGATGGGTAAAGCAAATCGCCCGTGGATTACAGTATCTCCATAAAAAACAAATTATACACAGAGATATCAAGCCGGACAAGTAAGGGAAGCCCGTTATTTATTTTTATTCCATTACAGTATCCTAGTAGCAGGAAGTCAGCTAAAATTGGCTGATTTTGGCATAGCCAGAGATGCCGACGTCAGCCTTACTGCGTGGTAGGTAGCCGCAGCTCATCCAACTGGCCGTTGCTTTGTTTCAGCGTCGGGACCTTTCACTACATGGCACCGGAAGTGATCACTACGAGAAGGTATGGCCAGGCAGCGGACATCTACTCATTGGCTATTACAATTTGGGAATTGTTCCATCGAATGTATGTCTCCGTTTATCCATCTCATTTACTTTTAGAAAGCCGTATACCGCACTAGAAGGAAACGATGTGGCCATAAATTTACAGGCAGTTAGAGAGGGGGCCCGTCCTGTTTTTACTTCAGAGCAGATTGATGAGAATACGGCAAGATTTATCCAAAGGTAGGCGGTTTCCTCTCTCTATTTTTAAGTTCTCTACTCATTAGAGCCCTCCCACGGCTGGAACCTAATGACTTGTAAAAATTTGGGCAAATTTAGATGCTGGCATATAAGCGCCACTGACAGACCGTCGCTAAAAGAGGTCATTGACCATTTTGGATCTAAAGCAGACTCTTCAGTAGTTCCCGTTGATCCAGCACCCAGTTTCGACCCACCGGGGCCAGTAAATGTTCGAGGTCGACCAATGGTATCCTGTGATTCGAATCTTACGGTAAGTATCCGTATTTAAACTTGTCCTCGGCGCTTGGTAACAATTTTATGGTTAGCTGTCGCTTCGCGACGCGGCTATTTAGACTAAATAATTTAGTTTTAGCCAAGGTCAAAAAGGGAACGAAAAGTTGAAGACAAAATTCAGCGCACATAGAAATAACAACATACTAGGTTGTGCAATAAGTTTTGATCTTTTTGCTATAACTTTTCTGATACCCTTTCTATAATTCTTTCTGTATAGTTACGGGAATTACGGCAATTTGCACGCCAGAGGCTCCCACCACGAGCGTCCGTTAGACCTTTGAATGTCGTCTTTTTTCTTGACAGACTATAGGATGTAGCTATTGATCTCTAGAAAATTCACGAAAAAAAATAGACCGATAGCGTGATTACCCCAGGCGTGGCGCCTCACAGCTCGCAGCCCGGAACAAATGTTGGACAAGACGTGATTTACGTAACGGGCGCGCTACAGTAATGAAAAATATTTCCCATAGTAAAAACGTCCACCTAACTGTAAGTAGATCTAATGATTGAATGAATATTTACATGATCTCTTTTCTGCAATAGATTACCCACATCGAATTGTCTTCGAATGAGTTTTTTTGAGCTCAATCTGATAAGTCTATATTCGTAAAATTACAAATATACGAATAAAACAGCTGCCATTAATTCATTTTTCATAGAATGACTACCAAAAAACTCATGCGAAGACAATTCGATATGGACAACCGGGGAAGTGGCGTTTCTCACGCGTGAGAATCGCGACCCCCCTAACGGAGGTCAAAAATCTCGCGTGAGAATCGCCACCCCTTACAGATTTTCAGCTCTTTTCCCCGGCGCGCGGACTTCGATTTTTCCCATATACACGCGCTTTCTTCCCCCTTTTTTGGCCTTTTAGCATTTCTCACGCCCAGGGAAGTGCTCTGGGACAGTTATTTGGCATTCAAAAAATTTCGAATTTTTTCTCGTCCGGGTGATCATTTGACCATGGAAGAAGAGCTGAAAATCTGTAACTTTTCAGGATCGCGGGCTACATAGGCGTGTGGGTAGTCAAAATGTCAGAAAAAATTCCAACCTCGAATACAAAGTCAGTATTCCGATATTCCCACTTTTATAGAACAAATTACCCAAAACCAATTTTCCTTAACTATGTCATTTTTGAAGTCTAGCTCCTTTACCTTTCGGTCAACTTCCAAAATTCCAAGTGTAGAAGACGTATCTCGCCAAGCTCGACTTTTGCTAAGAACAAAGTTACCCATGAAAATGCGAAATAAACGAGAAATCCCGAAAAAACGGTTTTTGGAAAAGTTTGAAACGGTCGCCAAAAATTTTGGGTTCAGACTGGAAAGCTGAATTTATATCGTGAATTTTCTTCAGGCGTTTATCTAACTAGCGCACGTTGACCGAACCAAATTGATCCAGAAATAACAAAGTTACGACTCTATTGAAAGGACTTTGACGCGACCTAATATTCTTCTCTTTGGATAAAGTATAAATGGCTAACAATAAAAGAAAGTTGAGCAGTAGGAGACAAAGTTTGGTGAAAAGCATTATCCGTTTCGAGAACGTTTCTTCGGATTTGGCGGACGAAAACAATTCAAAAAATAAGGAAACCCTTCAACTGTAATCTTGAGGAGATCTTTTATCATCAAGCTGTATCAAAGTCTTCGATTGATATTCAATCCAAAGTATACATCCAAAAAAAGATTTATTCCAAGACTCTACTATGAATTCAAGTTCAACGGCAAAGGAAACATTGACAGGCCATCGATGAGATCCTACCAAAGACTGGTTTTATGAGCAATAAGTTCCGTTTATTTTTGATAATCAGATTAGCGAAAACGTAACGTCGAGAGTTAGTCAAGAAACGACCCTATGGATAAAAACACTTTCGCATTTCACCTAGTATTCGGGAGAAAGAGCAATATTTTCAGGGAAATCGCTTGTTTTCGGCTGTTTTCTTGTTCTTGTGCAGAAGACAGCACTCGGCAGACATTTGTCTGCGTTCAAAATAGCGTAGAAAACCATATGAAGGGAATAAAGCAACACAATTAAAGAAATAAGACAGTCCTGCCGTTTTCAGCCCTATTCGCCCAATTTACTGCTTTTTACTAACCATTTTCACTTGTAAATACCGATTTATCTGTACATAAACGGTTTTATTGCAAGTAAAAGAGTGAAAAGTACATTAAAAAACAACACAAAGTAAACAAGAAAAACTAGTCGGAAGAGCAATTCTGTGAATTTGGCTAGAGAGTGGCGATTCTCACGCGTGAGAAACGCCGGCGTCCGGCGCCGCGAGCTGTGATCTCTGTGAAGGCGTTAATCTCGGGCTTCCAAAACACGATCTCACCGAAACGGCACTTTCCGGGGTAAATTTTTATATGATAAATATGTAAAAAATCAGCTGAGTATTTTGCAATCAAAATCTCAGCAAAAAACTTATTCTCAGTGGTCGATTTCAAGTTTTGCACCACATGGTCGAGTGGTTTTCTGCGAAGTCCTATTCTAGTAACCCGGGTTCGATCCCGCTCGCAAACAAACTTTTTTGCTTTTCTGTTTTTCCTATTCTTTCAGTAGTTTATCATGTTTTTCGGGTAGTTATACTACTCGGGCTGTTTTACGCCTATTTGTTCAATAAAATCAAAAAATACTCGACAATATCGTCCGATTCCGGCTCCGCGCCTGCATAGCATCACATTTATGAATGTATCTCGGCCATATATCGACCATTTTTTGAGATCTAAAAACGTGCTCTTCCAGATGCAGCTAGAATTTTTGAATTTGACCAAGAAATGGCCGAGATACGGACACAAACACCGGTCACTCCCACGTACGCCCGTTTTACGCGCGGCAGGCATGTAGACGAGGAGCCACTAGGCAGGGGGTCCGGGGAGCGCAGCCCCCTGGCTGTGCTACCTTGGAGTTGAAAACCCTTGTAAAACCAACACAAAAAATAGCAGTGAAATAAGGAAATTGGGCAAAAAATGGCATAGGTGTGACGATATACCGAAATCATTTTCGGTATATCGTATATGCAGTCCGGTGAGATATTGTGGAATAGAATAATTAGCAGTCTTTTAGATTTTAGTCCTTGGAGGAGAAGAAAATAAAGATATCAGAGGAAGTGATGAAATGGTCATTTTGAAACAAGACAAATGGATCAAATTGGCATTGAAATTACCGAAAGAACTTTATGAGGGAGGTGCAGTATATCTGGATGGAGAAATCTATATATTCGGTGGTGAATTCATGGAGAAAGAATTATACAAATTGGATAACAAAACATTGGAATGGATACGATTGGCAGATATGAATGAGGGACGATGGGGTATTACAAATAATAGTGTGGAATGGAATGGATCCATCTGGGTATTTGGAGGACTCAAATTAAAAAGTGTGGAAAGATATGATCCAAAAGAGGACAAATGGATTGAAATGCCGTGAGTTCAATACTTTTTCCCAATTTTTCTCTTCTGTTCGGTTTCCAACGGCCGCTTCGTCTCTCAAACGAGATGATACAACATCTGATACAAGGCTCAATCAGGGCTAATCACTATTTTAGGGACATGAAATATTCGCGAGGTTATACAGCTGCAGCAGTTCATAATGGCAAATTCATTGTCTGTGGTGGATGGGATGATGATTGGGATCGTTTGAAAAGTGTTGAATGTTTCGACCCGGAGAGTGGTGTCTGGACGGAGATGAATGATATGCCAACACCTCTTTCTGAGCATTCTCTCGTTTCTTATGGAAATAATCTGATTGTAATGGGAGGTCATGATGGAAATACAGTCAATACTGTACTGGGAGTGAGTAATCTAGAAGGAAAATTAACATGGAAAGAACTGCCGGCAATGAAACAACCTCGATATAGCTTTTCTGCAGCAGTCCTTGACAATGAGATTTTTGTAATTGGAGGATATAATGACACAGACAAATATCTCGATAAAACTGAAATATTTAATGGAAAAAGCTGGAGAAGGGGTCCTTTTCTTCCCAATGAGTGCCGTGGTATATCTTCAATTGTTATTCCCCGCCATCTGGCTGATATCCTTTCTAATTCCACAGAGTAATCCCCTATTAAACAAATAAATCTTTCCCTCCATTTAAAGTATTGCTATTCAAGAGAATTCATTTCAAAAATTGTTGAAAATGTGGTGTTTTGTGTTTTTTGATTCTTATCTAAAGCTACGCAACCGTAGCAGAAGCGTTGTCGCAATAATGTTTGTGTGGTTTGTACCGTGAAATTTATTTGTAACGGAATTTCAAGTCGACGATAAGAATTGTTATTATAGTAGGGTGATGGATAAGTCCCGTCAATGACCTCATAACTTTTGATAGAGACCGTTTTACAGTACACATGAGCTCTTCCTAGGTAGATCTCGGAGTGACCGATCTGATAAGACAAACTGGAAAAAAATTCCATGTAATTGCGAAATTTACCGGGCGTTTCAAAAAAAAAAACAGTGAGTTTTGCCATTTTTGCTGGTGCGCTATGTTCCCGGCCACTTCTGAAAAAACTGAATACGCCGTTCGATCGGGATCGCAGAGTTGATCAAAATCATCTATCAAACTTTAATTTTCTGTGGAAAACCTTCATTTTCTAAAAATTAGCCAAATGGCGCAGTGGGTTTCTGCAAAACAGGATAGAAAGATCGAGAGTTCGAATCCGCTCGGTGATATCCCTCTTTTTCTTTTTTTCTTTTTATTGATATGGTTTCATCTTTGCAAAAGAAGGTGTTTGCTGGAAAAAAGAAAAAAGCAAAAGAAAGTATAAAAGATCGACGCCGAGCGGGATCGAACCCTCGAGCCGTAATTTAAATACGCACTGCGTGGCACCCTATTTGACAATCGATTGGGAAATGGCGATTTTACATGAAAAATAAAAGTTTGATAGATGATCAACTCTGTGAGTCCGATCGAACGGCGTATTCAGTTTTTTTCAGAAGTGGCCGGGAAGATACCGTACCAGCGAAAATAGTAAAACTCTAAACTTTTTTTTTGAAACGCCCGTTAAATTTCGCAATTACATGGAATTTTTTTCTAGTTTGTTTTATCAGATCGGTCACTCCGAGATCTACCTAGGAAGAGCTCATATGTACAAAAAATCAAAAAAAAAAATCAGAGGGGAAAAGGAGCTGCCCCTAAGACCACTGACCTTTCGAATGATTTGAAGCTTCAGTTGCGTAGGTAGATCCAGAAATTGATCGTAGTCCATAGCTTTTTCAATCGATAGTCTTGTACCAAATAAAGGAGGAAAGAACAAAGCGAAAGAGGTTTCCCCCGAAAGCGCCGAGTCACAACGCGACCAGGTTGTTGGGTGTTTTTTGAGGGCCAGTGCTGTTATTCTTCTGTTGATTGGAAAATGCAAAACGTTTATTTTTATACAAAATTATGCACAATAATTGAGAGCAGAGTTGAAAGAAGGGTAGATGTTAAAGCAGAGCTGGAGGTTCCGTCGTTATAATTTCCGAATGGCTGACCGTTGCACAACTTCTCCCCGCAGCAGCACATCCTCCCATAGACTCCGGTGTCAAAACACGAACCAGAGACTCTTCCCTAAAATTTAAATGACTCTTTTCTCTTTAAGAAATATCTTACCATGCAGTACTTTTGATTATCACAACCGTAGTAGAGATTATTTGATAGGAACGTCCGGTAACACATCTGGACTCCACCCGTACAGGATTGGATTTCACTGTAGCTGGGATAGTAGTTGATGTCAGAATTTACTAAAAATACAACTATTTTGACTGGAAAATAGAAACATACCGCCGGTATAACAGGACATAGCAGCTGGAGTGGGAGACGGAGTGGTTAGGGAGCCGGGAATTGGGGATCCATTGCAGTAATTGCCTTGACAACAGCACAACTTGACTCCGTTGGTTGTTTGGCAGGTATTTGGAGGGATAAGCTGAAATTTTGGAGTGTATGTAGGCTTGAAAATGAAGCTGGAAACTTTACTTTGCCTCTATAATCGGCCCGGTATGCGATAGTCCTATTCCCCGCACCCGTAAAGTCTCGGTAGGAGGATCACCTTTATTCAAAACTGTTACAAAACTGTGAGGCCTTTATAACTTTGTCTTGCCGAGACTTTACGGGTGCAGGGATCGGACTATCGCATACCGATCCTCTATAAACAACATCGAATCAATATACCTATTTTTTCCGAGTTGCAGTGTTCAAATTACAGTAGTAGGGTATATTTTGACATCATAACAATGAATAGAGACTAACCTGGCAGAACTGATTATTGTCGTCACAACTGTAGTAAGTTTGTCCATTTTCCACCATGGTCATACACTCCATTGTTCCCCGGCTACAAGTTTCCAATTCACCGATCTTGTATGGATTATAACTGGTACTGTTCACCACTGAAAAGTCTCCCATTTTATGGTTTTGAACTCCAAGCTTACATCCATTATAACAGACAAGCCGGCCAGTAGACGGAACGGTTGTATCGTTGGCTGTCGCGGGAGTATTCGGCGGCGGTGGGTTCTCTCCCCCATTACAGTAATCCTTACTGCAGCAGCAAATTACTGTACCATCATCCGAGGCTGTACAGGTACTTCCGCCATTCTGAATAACAAAAAACTGTCTAACTGTGGCTGCTTTACCTGGCAGATACGGTTATCAATATCACAGCCAACTGCCGAGGTATCGTTATAAGTCAAACTAAAACAATGGCTCGTCTCCATGGGACAAGTGGTAGCCACTCTTGTATTCTGGTCGTCTGAAAAGGTTCTGAGTGGAAAAGACGAAGACAAGAGGCTTACAACCAGTGTAGCAATGTAGTGCTGTGGTATTGGAAGGGACAGGAGTCGTGGTTATATTCGTCTTCGGGATAGAACCCCCATTACAGTAATCCGAAGAACAACAACAAATTACGGTACCGTCATCCGAGGCTGTACAAGTATTTCCACCATTCTGAAAACTGTCTAACTGTGGCAGATGGAAGGCAAACCTGGCAGACACCGTTATTAGTGTCGCATCCGCCTATCAACAAGCCGTCGATGGTCATATTGAAGCAATGTTTTGTACCCAAGGCACAATATTCCGGCGCAATGGTTCTATTTGGTTGGTAGGCTTAAAAAGTTGGAGGGAATTAAAAAAGTAAGCTGATTGCTTACAGCCACTGTAGCAGATCAATTCATGGGGAGTTGTGGTATTGGAAGGAGCGGAAGGTGTGGTCGTGGTGCCATTGACAATTACTATTGGAGGCTGGGTGGCATTTCCCAGATTGCAGCCGTCACTATAGCAGCAACACGTTCCCATTAGGGCGAATTGACAGTTATTGTCTGCTCCATTCTGGAAAGGGTACTGTAATTAGTTGAAAAAAAGGAGAGATGGGAGTTCGGTCCACGATAGATCCGATCCCTGCACCCGTAAAGTCTCGGCAAGACAAAGTTATAAAGGCCTCACAGTTTTGTAACAGTTTTGAATAAAAGTGATCCTCCTGCCGAGACTTTACGGGTGCAGGCGAACGGGCTATCGAGGACCTAGCCGAAATGGGAATAATTCTCGGATTTACTCGGAAATGAAACGAGTAGCCCGATTTGCAGGCTCTTCCATCCCTGCACTACCAAAAGTACCCTTTCTAACGCCCCTGGCCTTCCCTGGTGTAAAAAATTTACCTGACAGACAGAATCAGCCGCAGAATCGCAGCCAAAACGAGCTCCCGTGACTTGAAATCCCTGATAAGTGGTATTGAGAAGAGTTCTGAAGCAGGCAGTGGAGCTCACTGGACATAGTCCAAGATCCACTTCATTTGGAATGTAATTAGGGTCTGTGGATTCTTAATACGCCAATTTATGTTATACTGATGGATTTTTAAGCTTACGAGCCATGAAGCACTTCAAGGCGGCTGTTGAAATGAGAACGCTGGCTAAAAGAATAAGTAAACGAGCCATTTTTGGAGCTGGAGGTGCGAATTTCCACACTAGGGACCATGATTTAAATACAGGAGTGATTTGTGATTTTACTGATATGGTAGATAAGAAGGCTTTATAGCGTCATGCACCGGATGAGTCGACGTCTTATCAGAAAACTACAAGACGACTAGAACGACGGCTGGGCCTAGAATCGAGGAGACGCTGAAATGAGTCGGCAGGGTGTTAAGCTCCAGATCAAAATGTTGCAGAAGGTACAAAATACAATATTTTGGAAGCGGATCGAAGCAGCAGAAGGAAATGAACTGTGGTGAGGGTTGTTTACCAAAAAACTGTGATAACAGTAATATACCCAATAAGTTTAGAGCCTCTATCTTTTCAGGCACGGAGCGAGTAGGGAAATCAAAGAGAGTGTGGATCAGGGATGTTCGTAATTACGGTTTCGGTTTTGTCACCGAAAGAAATTTTGAGAAAATTTCGATTTTCTGACCTCTTACGAACATCCCTGGTGTGGATTGAATTAAATGAAAAGGCACTTTAATAACGTTGAATCATGACAAGAGTCTTAAAATAATAGGGGGTAATTTTACCTAACAAAAATTCGACAACAATATTCTCAGCTTTATTAAAATAAACGGTCTAGCGCTAGCTTCTGTTGTGAACTCACTTCCTTCCGAGACAGTTCCTCTATTTCGAGTCGAACAATGTTACATACTTCTTCTTTGATTTCCGATTTTTTTTTCAGTGTTCTCCCATTCCGTATTTCCCACTATTTCTTATTCGCATCCCCGTTTTCAGTGTTCTCCCATTCCGAAAACGGAGGATGCGAATAAGAAATAGGCTCAAATGGATCGCTACAAATCATTGGCCATTAATTTTACCTTCTGAATAATTTGCAGCTTCGTCTCCGACGGCAATTCCATAAATTTATCGCACTTCATCATACCGAAATCCTATAACAACGCGAAGTTGCTATAATATAAGGAAACATTGGTTTATGAATGAAATAGACGATAAATTAGACCATCTTTCAAGGGTTTACAACTAAAAAAGGGTAGGCTAACATTTTCTGATTATTTAACGCGATTTGAAGTTAAAAAACATAAGAAAGAAAGAAATTCGAGTGAAACAGGGCGCTGGATTTGAATGGTTGAGAAGAGAGCGTAGAGAGGCAGGAACCGACAGGGGATTCCCATGGGGAGGGGCGCAGAGGATGTCGCCATATTGTGGTGAACCCCGATGGGCGTTCACAATAAAATATATACCATCTTGAAGAAATAAAAGAGACTAGCTTTATTGAACTCGGACATTCAGTACTATTTCAGGCTAGTTTCGATTCCAAAATGACTCGAGGTAGATCGGGGCCCACCGTAGCAAATCCGAAGATCAGAGTGCACACGGGACCCCCTCGGATTCTGTTTAAGATGAACATGAGAGATATGGAACACATGATTTATTCGGATTAAGCGAGTTGGAAAGAGAGAGAGTTGGTTAAACATACTATCTTTGACCGAGACAATACACAGATACTTCCTCTTTGCGGAGTTCAACCAGTTTACAAAACATCTGTTTGATTTCATCCGCCGCTTCCACAGTTTCAAAGGTGTCAATCATAAATGGAAGATCAGAGGGGATTTTATCAACAGAAGAACTATATAGAATGGGGTAAACCTTTTCGATCCGCGTGGCCAACTTCGAATCGAAGTCAGCTTTCGATTTTAGAGTTTCGAAGACGAATTTTACGCGTGTATGGTAGGGAAATCTTTTTGTGGTAATGAGTTGCCACATTCCCGTTTTGTCCTCCCGTATCCAAATGTCATATTTCTTAATGATCATTCTTGATAAAGGGGAGAAGGTGCCAAGATGGACAGCCTCCAGTGATTTGGTATAGAGCTCAGAAATATCGTCATTGAAAGAATTGTCATCGTCCTTCCAAGAAATGTCAAAACGTTGTGGGAAATGGGAATCTTTCTTCCAGTTCTGAATATTTCATATCGTCCATTTCCAACGGATATTCCACGGATTCAAATTTGGCTATGCGTCTCCGCTACGGGGCCAGATTTGAAAGCGTTTTGGTCCTGCAGCGGAAAGCTTATTCCGTAGATGGACTATATATTGGAAGATGGAAAACAAACCTCTATAATTTCCTTTAAAACGCCTCGAGTGGAAGAATTGGGCAAGTACCGTAAGCTAACATTTTGTTTCCCTCTGGCCAGCCTCACTAGCCGTCGCTCATCCATGTCAGCATCCTTTTCTTTGAAAAAAAGTGAGATTGAATCCATTTTCTACAAAAAAAAAGACATTAAAAAGACTCTAGGCCAAATGAGAGAGAGGCTTCTAGTTTCGATTAGGGATCAAAATTTCAACACATCTATTGAAATCATTTTACGTACCCGAAGAAATAATTCATCAATCTCCAAAATTTTTGGCATTTCTCCAGGTGAATCAGCAACATCTATTCCAGCTATTTTCCAGCTGCTTTCCATCACTCGTCTAACTTGCTCAGCTGTTAGACCACGGAGTTGAAGGGTTCCGATTTGTAATTCGGGAGTAGCTTCAAGAAAACCATTGAAAACTTCGTCATCAAGTGAGTGCCTGTAGTAGTTGCCCTAAATAGTTAAACGCTATTATCATAAGACGCTGCCAATATGTCAAAAGATGAATGAACCTACCAATGAAACTTTAGAAATAGCAAATCCGGAAAGAGATTTTCTAATATGGGAAATATTCCCTCGTATTATAATAATATACTCCTTTCTCCCATTTAAAAGTATTTTTACGGAATCTCTAAATAGACCCAACATTCCTTCGATATATATTTCCAGATGTTTCCTGTGTAGCTCACAGAATTGGTCAACAAATCGACATGTCTGACGGAGGCAAACGTATGCAATGGGACGGCACTGAAAGGAACGTGCTTTAAAAGTAGCCAGTACCTTTTGAATAATTTGAAGTTTCATCTTATTGGGTAGCAAGGGAAACTGATCACACATCATGAAATTCCTAAAATCGATAGTAACAATCAACGAGAGGTCGATGAAAGCGAACAAGGAGTCTATGACATAGAAGAACAAATGATACAGGCGTTGCCTGTAATTACAAAGAATAGGTATTGAAAGAAATCGTTTATTCTGTGTCAATTTCCAAAATCCGTCGCATTTCTCCAGGACAACATGCTTATTTCCGCTGTTTTCCAGCTGCTGTCACCCGTTTAACTTGTTCAGTTGTTAGGGAGCGCAGCTCAAGGCTTCCCATTTTCAAGTCAGGAGTAATTTCCAGAAGAGAACCCAGAGCCTCATCGGCATGGCTGCGATAGTCACGCTTAAAGTTTTCTTACAACTTAAAATAATTGCTAGCTGTAATGAGGTTAATTGACTTACCAACGCGACTTGAGAAACAGCAAATCCGGAAAGAAAGTTCCCAATAATGGAAATAGGGGTCTCGCGATATCCTAATCTGTATTTTTCTAATAGAATTTATATCTGCGCAGCACATTTGGTGGGAATTATATAGCTCCAGAGTTCCCCCAATGCTTCTTCTATTCTGCTCGCAGAATTTGTCGACAAATCGACATGCCCGGCGGAGACGGACATACCGGGCGGGAGAACACTGAAAGCAAAGAACTACTTGAACGAATAAGAGCCAAGACGGGTGCGACAAGAGCGAAATACCTTACTTTCCGAATAGTTTGAATCTTCAGCTGTGCAGGTAATTCCAGAAATCGATTGTAATTCATGGCGAGTTAAATCAATAGCAGCGGCTAACAACAATAGTGAGGACTGAATAAGGCCAACAAGAACAAATTGATTGACCTTTAGGTTTGTGCGGGTTGAGCTATTTCAGAGGGAGTTCGGCTCGGATATTGTGTATTTGAAACTTTTTATGGTAAACCGCCAACTCAAAACTAAAAATTCCAGCCCTGGTCTTTATCCTTTTCTTTATCCGAACCCGACCCGAAAATAGGCTGAAACCTCTGACTCGAAAATCGGATTGATCCTGGGTTGAAAACCCCCTTCGAGGGGTGGTTCTCCATCCTTTGATACTGCACTACCCTCTCTCATTCACTTCCTGTCGTTATTTTTCCTAATTGGGAAATCTACACGAGTCCAAAAACTCGCTCTGATGAGCATCACCCCTCATTTCGCCTCGATAGATCCGAACTGGCGCTGCTTGTCACGAATTTATCTGATTTCCTATGCGGCATATGCTAGGCTATGTCGTCACGTTTTATGAAGTGAACAAACATGATTCATGACCATGCCCGCACGTGCTTCGTATAAAAGGATGGAAACACTTGTGCAATTTGCAGTATGGCTCTTCTTTTCGCCTTTCTGTTGATCCTGTTTTCTGGTAGCGCACATGCTTACGGTAATTATTTTTTCTCAATGTATCCCATGATAATTTTGTCAGAATGTGGGGCGATAAACATAACAGGAAGTTGGAAACGTCCCTTGTCTCCAGTGGGGAATTGTAGCTGGTTTGTAAGTGTTTCATAGGTTCTGTTTCTCCAATATTATTCCCTAGATACAATTTCCCCCTGATTCATACGTTCAAATGTATCTAAGAGCAGTTGATATGGATCCTCGTGAAGTGAATGAGCAAATCATTATAGAGTATACCGACTCGCAGTTAACTCGAATAAAGCGTCTCCCATTTCAATCGTATCTATAGTACGTTCAAATGGAGAGAGAACTGAAGGATTCTAATCTTTCAGTATGGTAAACAGTAATGTGAGCTTGAATGCCAGCTATGTTATGCCCTATTATGTGGGCGTGTCCATTGATTCTTCCAAATCATCCAAAATGCAACTTGAAATACAAATCGAGCTAGTTCCAAGTGATTTTCAATGTGTACAAGTTAATGAAAAGCACAAAATTAAGATAACTACGGCAAAAATATTCAGCAAACCTTCTCGACTGGCCTAAACAAACCTACTGAACTTGTATATTTTGAGGACTTACAGGATGGAGCCACTTATAACCTCAAGACTGACAGTGGGCGGGTAAGGCTTACAACTTTCTCCTATCCCTTGACTGAACTTGCAGGGCTATGTTAGTCCAGCCTTCATTTGGGACAGACTCCACCAGAGAGAACTCTGGAATATTTGGATCTATCTGGATGGGAAATATCTGTGCTCGTAAGTTCAATGAGCTGAAGGTCTCAAATGAGGGTAGAACAGGATTTTTCCCTTCTTTTCAAAGGCTAATCTTTAAACCTAAGTTGTTTTGACCATTGACATCACTTTTAGAATGTATGACGTGACCTCTTGGAATGAAGATTTCCTTAATGGGGCTGTCTCCGTCTACATCGTCGAGAGGCCTGCCTTCCTGAAGGGCGCCCTCATCTTCAACGACTACATCAGTAACGATGACTAATGTTTAAAGAAAATAATCTAAATTTCAGATTATGTGGAACTATACCGACCACAAAACGTCTATCTTTCAGTGAATGAAAATGGTAAGGTGGGAGCCTACTGGATGATAGATGGAGAGCCCAAAAGAGACACTGCTATGACTGTCATTGGAGCTAAGGATGGATCGACTCCTTATTCTGTTTACAAAATATTACTTGAACCACCCCGATTGAATAAGCATTCTGTCAACGAGCCGGTCTACGTCTCCTATTTAAATGGAGGAGTGGTTCGCGACCATCAGAATGCAACTGATCTCCGACGGAGCCAGCTGCCATTTCCCGTCACCGGCAATCTGAACACTTTCTACGTTAAAAAGGGCGAAGCCAACGTGGTGAAAATTATTGTTTAGCCCTATAAAATATACTAAATTTAAAGAGGAAGTACTCTGCTAGGAATTCCAAAAATCACTCTATATCTTTCATAGGATAGTGCCCCTTTAAAGGAACAGTAGCGCAGGTTTTGAATTTAATAAAAAAAAACTCCAACAAATTCTAAATTACGCCTCAAAACAAGTCCGATATCTTTTGAACCCTGGCGACTTGTATCTTCGTTCATATATCAAAATGTTCATTATCGGCTAATTAGTCGATTGCAATACAAAACTAATCATAAACATGTATCGTTTTCGAGAAAATAGCACTCAAAATAGCGCACGATGTTTAACAAAGGCGCATCTGCACTACTACCCCTTTAATGTATAATTAATATGGAATATTACCTTTGCTCGCCGAACTTCAGCTGTTACCTTTTACAATCTCCAGCAAGGTGCTATGATAGACTGCTCCGAATTTGACTACGCCTTTGAAAGGTCACACGCTGTCTATCTGTGGTGCCTTCATGTGGTTACAATTACTCGTTTCTTAGTAAATCCTCTGATCATCTTTTGTATCGCCTTCCGCTCTCCCACTCATATATGGGTTGAAGGCCAACCTGACCTGACCTGGCCTAGGTCAGATCAAGGTCGACCTGACCGGACTTATTGCCATCCTTTACTTGATAAAATAGGTAAATCGGTAAAGCTTGACAAAGGTCAATCTGACCTAGGTCGCTTTAGGTCAAGGTTAGACCGACCAGGCCGACCTGGCCTAGGGCAACCTGGCCTTCGACCCATATATGCTCCCACTCATATGGCCACCTACTTTTTCTTGTATGGCTCCTCCAGTTTCAGCTGTTTCGTTCACAGTATGTCTAAACAATAGCATCGCAATCACGGCTATCGCGAGTTCCACCTGCTTCATCTTTTCGCAAATTTTCATTTTGCTCAATCACCCAGTATGATTCAATGCCCTGAATTTGATTATGATTTTGAAAAAACTCATGCTGTCTACCTGTGGTGCCTTCATGTTTTCTCAATTATTAATCTCATCGTCAATCCGTTGATTATATACTGTATCGTTTACCGCTCTACCAACCATATGGCCACTTATCGCTGGTTCCTTCTACTTCATCAACTCGCTGCTTTTGTAGCAGACCTCTGGGTATATATAGTCCATTTCCAACGAAAAAGACAGCCCCTCAAAAATAATTCCTCGTTGTGGGAGCCTACGGCGATCAAAAATGGCGTATTTTTAAATATTTTCGTTGGAAAAAATGCCCCCATCTAACAAAATTCAAAATAACTCAAATCCCGCCTTACTTTTCCGTTGGAAATGGACTATTTAGCCCTCTAAAAACACTAAAAATTTAGATCAATTTCTTCTCACAGGGAGTGATACTTGTTCCATTTCCTGCCGGCTATGTCCTTGGTTATGCCAAGTATTTTATGTCACCAATTGCTGCTTTTGCTTGGGGACAGATTCTCGTCGTCTTTGAACAGCTTACCGTTCTTCTTCTATTCTTCTATCGCTATCAAGTTGTCCACAATGCCAAGACTATTTCACTTCGCTGGAAAGGTATTGTAGCATTTGGTGTTACAGTTTGGGCGGCGAATATATATTTCCCATTAACTGTTAGAATGAGGTCCGAAGAAACGTTTAAACGTCTAGCTATAGTAAGTAAAGACTACAGTAACCCCCCTCATGATTTTCTTTCAGGAGTATTCTTGCATAACACCGCGCCTTCAACAGATAGAACGAATCGAAGCACTTGACAAAACAGACGCTAGCTTTAACATTCTTGGGTTGATCATCTTCGATGCCATCGGATTTGTGTTTTTTATGACATTCTTTGCAATTGGTTCGTGGAAAGCCACTCAAACTCAGAATATGTCCCCGAAATTGCGCCAAATGCAGCAGAGATTCATCTTTCAATTGTGTCTACAGTCTTTAGTGCCGTTTGCCGTTGTTGTTGTCCCAATGGTCGTGTTAGTAATGGCTATGCTCTGTGATATTTTCGGCTTTGTCTGTAAGTTAATAAGAAAAAAAACGAGGGATCTGCTAATTTTTAGGGATAAACGATGTTGTTTTCTGTTCCGCGTCGCTATTCAGTGTCATCAGTGCCGCTATCCTCTTCCTTATGAATCCAACGTATCACCGCTGGCTGACGAAGCATTTTACGAGAGGGAAGATCACGTTGCACAACATATCTTCTGTACATAAATAGCATGTCTTTTATTATTGAATAAAGGCACCATATATACAAGCGTTCTTTGAGGGAGAACACGCGAAATATTCCCGCTTGGGAAGGTGTTCTCAAAATATACTCTTCGCTTTTTAGTCAGGTCCTAGATGCCTTTTTGATACGCGTTTCTATTATCTGCGTTGATTTTCGCGTATAAATCAAAGGCACACCGCTGTCAGCAATTTCTCACAAATTTCTGATCGAAGCCAACAAATTATCGCTTGTTAAGAGAGAAAGCGAGACGCTCTTTATTCCCCGTTTTTTCATCAATTCAGCCTCTTCTTCGGTCAAGATGCCCGGCTTCTCTCTCTTCAATCTGAATGCCAATAATTTGATTATAGGGATAGCCAACTAACTCCAGATCCAACGAGCCTCCATACATGTTATTTGAATAGAAGGGATAGAAATTGGTCATTACGAAACCTCGACGATTGAGGTATGGCGAGGTGTTCGCTGGAAAAGGGACTGACATGAGGAAGGTTTAAATCTACAGCATTTCTCCGGGACCTACAATAACCACCACTGTAACAAATCCTCCGACTACGACGACGCCGCTGCCCTCTACGACTACTGTAGCCTCTACGACGACAATCAGGCCAACAGATCCTACCACGACTCCTAAAGTGGCGACAGAAGTCTCTTTCCTTACGGTTACTGTATTCTCATTGCTGCTTTCTCTTGTTTAACCGGTAATTCTCCATTCTCATTGATCTATGAGCTTGAATTTGATAATAAAGATCTTTCAATGGTGCATCCTGTATTACGCACTTCCAGTTACAAATAGTTTTATACATTCCCACTCCTGATTGGATTTGGAAAAGGCAAGAAGGAAAGACGCAATCCTTTGGAAGAAATGCTCCACTCTGACTCATATTGTCTCGCCAAACCTCGTCATAGTTCACTTATCAGCCACCCCACCTTTTGGTTTATTTCTAAGCTCTTGAAAAAGTCACGTTTCCTCCTTATTTGAGCTTGGAGATAAGGGCCGCCGTCTCTTGTCTGCCCTCGTTTTGCCTCTTCCGGGGCAAAACTCATTTTCTTTGAAAATGAAGCAATTCGCCTTATTTTTTCTCCTAATTCCGTTAATACACGGCGAATTTGGTCAGTTTTTCTCATATTTCCCCCCAAAATCTCATTTTAGACCTTCTTTTGGATTGCGAGACATCTCCATACCAACTGGGTCGATTTTGTTATTCCGAATATTATTTTACTGTTCCCAGTAATTATAGCTGCAGCACATTAGTGAATTCTTTTTATTTAAAAGGGAAAAATGCTTTTGTTTAGTACTTTACTGATGGAGATACTTATCTTCTTTCTCTAGAAATGCTCAATATTGGAGCAAGTGACAAGGTTACAGTATCTTGGGATAATACAACCGTCAGGTGAGGATTATTCGATAAATTTTGGACTCAGAATATTCTCGGCTCCTGAGTACTTCTCGTTTTCCGCTCGTTGCTTATTTTATTGCTTTTTTCAGCAATAATGGCTCCTCATCCCTTTCCATCCAACAATATGTCACTAATAACGTCACCATTTCAATCTTCACTGGAAATGGCTCACAAATGGCGGGAACCTTCTTTATTTGTCCATCTGATAGTGAGTCAAGGGAGAAAATTGAGACAAGAGCGAAATATTGCACAATATAGTTCCTTTTGAAAGAGGGAAACCTCGACAGAGTTGAGTCAAAGGGCAATAGGAAAGCCCCGATAAAGGCGGCCAAAACGACCTGTGACGTTTTTACAGATAAGACAGAAACTAAAAGTTCGGAACACGTGCAAAAAGTCGAGTTTGCTCCTGGTAATTTCCACAGTCCAGTTTCACTGCATCCCGTAGCTTCTGCCTTTCAGCCCGGGCCGCCATCCCTGTGACCCAAGTCAATGTTTCCTACGGCCAGGAAGCATTCATCCTACAACAATTTACTAGCCCTTCTGACAATTTTTTGATGGCGCCCGAAAAATGGGAGATTACAGCCGATTTACAGGTTCATTGCCGCCTATCTGAACGAGAAAAGGGGGGAGGTTCAGGTGGCCCTCATCTCTGCTGCGAATACACTACATTGTGATGTACCAGTGTTTTGTATGGAATCAATATGGGTTTATGAGGGAATTGGCGAACAGGCCAGATTTATTGGAACGTACGTTAAAGATTTATAGAATCTGTATTGGCGGATGATAAATTCCAGAGCCGGCGACTTCATAAACAATCTCTATCTCTCGAAGGGCAGAACATTGACTCTCTACTTTGTTACCGGCTATTTGGATTATGTGGCTCTAATTGTGAATGAGGCTACCAGTAAGCAACTACGGGTTACAGTAACCCTTCTCCTCATATTTTTCAGACTTGGAGAAATGCTCGTCCTTTGATGTGGCATTCTTTGCTGTTTTAAATGATACGTATGAAAATACTCTGAACGCAACAGCCGGAGGCGGTTCCTGTCTAACAGTTCTGAATCACTGCTACAATCACGATCAATGTGATGGAGTAATTTTGGGAAATGCTATTCAAAATGAAGTACGCTGAACTTCGTTTTTACTTATCCTTTTTGTTATTAGAACGCTGACTTCTATGTCTATGCTGGAGCTCCTCATCCGGATCCTATTTCCTCCAAACTTGTACTTGAAAGTTATAAGTACGTGTAGCTTCTAACGGCACTTCCAAGACTGTTCAAAGCTTCGAGAAAAAGTCGAAACGACCGATTTATAATATAGTAAATGTCCATTTTTGGGGGCGCGTCTCCGCTATGGGACCGTGTTTGAAAGCTTCCTGGTTTCGTAGCAGAGAGGGTTTTCCGAAGAATATCCATTGGAAATGGACTATATATACTATCGGGGCGGGACCAAAAGTAATCGAGTCTAAAAAGATCTTACAAGGGCCTGCGAGGCAGTAGACCCGCCCTTTTTGGACCCGGCCCCATGTGCAGCTCTATTTTCGCCAATCCACAGTTTTAGCCAGCAAAATAAAGCCAGTCTCCTGCCTCAAAGCTTCGCTGGAAATGCCCGAACATTTTACCTAGCCAATGGTTCGGCTACTCTGGAGTTTAGTCTGGGCTCTCTTCAATGTGAGTTTCAGGTCTTTGTTCAATTTTTTCGTCTTTCAGGGAACAATCTATCCAACACCGAGCCGGTCTTGAACCGACAAGGTTTCTTGATGACGACCTTTTATCCGTTGGCTTCGAGTTATCTGTCAAGCGGCTCGTTAGATCTCGATCCGGTCACCTACTCCTATAATATTACCCTGACGGTCAATACAACCTATGCCCCGCCGGGTGCTAATGCTTATTTGGGGTTCTATATAGATGGAATAACGGATGATCACAGGTGAATACTGTCACATTTAAAGGAACTGTCAGGGACCTAAAACAACTTGGGCTTAAAAAATTCGCTTTTTTCTCCTGATCACCATGGTATATTTATTTTTGCATATGGACCCCTGTATCACGAGAAAAATACACATTTATGATCAAAATACGGTCGAAAAAATAAAAAGTGATCATGATCGTTGCAAGACCTTTATGGGGTCCCGCGACGATCATGATCACAAGAATGGAACGCATTTATGACTTTGGGATAGAAATGCAATTTTCTCGTGATTCCGATGTCCATATGGAAAAATAAATATATCGTCGTGATCAGGAGAAAACGGCGAATTTTTTAAGCCTATACCGGGGTAGTTTGTTAGATTTTTTGAGAGAAAAAAGGCGGAAAACGCTATATGATTCGTAAAGTTGTATAGAGAATAGGCTCCATATGCATTCAGTCGCTTGGGACTCGATTGCTCAGGGTCAAGTGGTCACTTCCACTTGGTCCCTGGCAGTTCCTTTAATGAGCTACTTTATTCAGAATGGATTTTGACTACACTAAAAATGTTGGCACCCCCAAGACAATCCAGGTTCAACCGGGTCTTGCCAGTCGAATCTACATTTGGGGCGGAGATGTGCCTAGCCGAGGATCCTATGTGACATTTGTAATTCAACAAGGAGCGGGTACCTCGACTACCACACCGGGTGTCCCGGCTACAACGACTGTCAGCCCTACAGATCCTCCCACGACTCCCAAAGCTGCGGTTGAAGTCTATTTCTTTGTGGTTACTGTGTTCTCGATGCTGTTTTCTTTCGTCTAACCGGTAATTGCCTTTGTTTTACAGCGTATATCCAATACCATTTCCACCGCTACGGCCTTCTTGATGTATTGAGATGAAACACCCGTTCTACTACAATTTATTCCGTTTAGTGTTGTTTGGACGAATGACATGATACAACCAAATAACCAGAAAAAAATACAATCAAGGCTTCTTCAACGATAGCAAAATGGTAGAAGTTTGCACGTTTCAATTAGTTCAAACCAGCAAAATACGTCGAATTACCTACATCCACCTCCCGTTTATCGCATTTCGCATTTGAGTAGTGAGATGCCATCCACTTGCCTTTCGTATGACAGTAGACTATATTCAACCTATCTCTAACAATACCAACAAAGCCGTAATTTCTTGCAGCTTTAAGTAATAAAAACTTCTGTTTTTCTGCTTCGGTCATACTTTGCCAGACATAATCAGAAAGAGGAACCTGGCCGTATAGTTCTTCATATAGCCACTTTGCCCGCCTAGCCAAGTCATCATACCGGCGTCTACAAGATTTTCCTTTGTGATTAGGCTTGAAACTTTTCTTACGGAAATTCCTCACTCATTGGCCAATTCTCGAAGAATTGTTGATAAGCATCGTCACTGATTGTGTTAGTCGTTTTACTGGCATAGACAACTACACAACTGCCTCCTCGACGAAAACGGAAAAGTGCCTGACTTTCGTTCCTGACATGGAAGACATGGTTGTCAGATCCTTCAGTACTATCATAAACGAGGATCAAGAACTGATCCCTGAAAATAGATTCTTGAAAATAAGCAGAAAAACATACGTGGTGTATATTTTATCGAGCTTATGGGTGATATTCTCAGCTTTTTCCATATTGCTGGCCTTTCTATCCATTGTCCTCTCCACAAAGGTGGTGACTGAACTCCAGTAATCCAACTGAAAAGTGGACTGTCATTGTGTTGCTAATTGCCACCTTGAAATTCTGCTCGAATTTATTCAACACCCTCTCAAGTTCTTTGATATTGGCGGCCATCGTTCCATCGTCCTTCCAACCATTTAGACCAGAGAATACTCCGTGGAGCATCGCCTGAAATATATCAAATAAACATGGAAATCGAGTCCCTGGAACGGAGTGAGACAATCAATTTAAAATTCCCGCTATTGTCACGTTTCCTTTAAAATAAAACAACGCATACCAATGTTCCTGCCAGGCCTTGTATCTCTTTCCGCCATTTGATGACAATTTCCCGTGAATTTAACGGATCGGCATTCAGACAGTACTTTATCGGGTTGGTGACATTGCGATCGATCGCATTGATTATGTCCTGGAAGCGAATTTTATAGGGAAAAGGGTGTCTAACAAAGAGCAAAGTCTGTGGTCGTCGGGTGTTACACTCGTGTTTGAACTGTTCTATGGACTGATTCGATTGGGTGCCAAGTAGATTCTTCAGGTAGCGCTGCTGACTCTCTACTTTGTTTATAATATCCTGAAAAAGAGAGGAATGACCGAGTGAACCGGTATGTATAAGACGGCTACCGTCACCCATGAAAGACGGTTTACCATCAATTTGAATAGGGCCAGGGTATGAAATCACGGCTCAATTGTGCATTAGCCGGTCAATGAAATTTCCCCGCCGCGTTTGGATCTGTAACTTGTTCATTTCTTGAATATTTGCTAAAATTCAAGCAGTATCTTGTAGAGCAGATCAAGGCGGCTCTAACCTACTGTTCTTAGCATCATATACTTAAGAGAAAGCTTTCTATAACAGCAAACATTCAGAATTCGCCATGCTAACCTTCGTAAAACTGTGGTGCACGATCAACGATTCAACACTCCTGAAGTCCTGTCTCATCTCTTCGTGTAGCTAGAACAATTTTATGGCTGAACTAGAGCATCAAGTGGATTACCCGGCTGACTGTGTCCTTCAAGTTTCCCAGCTGCTGCATAATTATTGCGGCATCGTCAGTTCTGTTAAAGGGACTCTCCAGGACATTTTACAAAATGTTTCACAAAATGTCCTGGAGAGTTGTAAACAACTTGGTCTCATTTTATAGAGAAAATAATATCAAAAAATAGTTTAGATAGTCGTATTATAGACGCCTCACTGTCCTGACTTTATTCATAGTCAAAATGCCTCAATTTCTATTTGATTTTTTTGTAACATTGTTGCCAATAGCTCAATTTTTAGAAGAAATAAAATGTGAAAATCATGAAAATCACCTTTGGCGAAACCGCCGCTTCGCCCGTAAAACCTCGGCAGCCGCGAATTCAACGCTAAAATTGTCCTGGAGAGTCCCTTTAAACTTGTCAGGCAAGGCGATGCTAGCTACAGATATAATAATTCCAGCGATCTGAGTGTACATAGCGATTGCTGGAGCAGCTTGAGTAAAATTCGATCCACCCAGAGCAATGCTGTTATTGACCTCGCTAATAGCTTCGAGGACAGCTGGAATTGAGGCTAATTTCAACAATGGAACCACACTCACTTCCTACTGGAAACTCGTCCATCTCTGGAGAAGGAGAGATTCTCAGTCTCTCGGAGAGGCAGAATCGGACAGGTCCTCAATTAATAGATTAAATAGATTTATAGATAAGATTAGATAGATTTGAAGCTAGCGAAGAAATTACATGGGCACACCCAAGAAGGAGGGATACGCCGCTTTTGTGATCTTAAATATACAAAACATCTGCCTTTGCTTTAGCATGTGTGAAACACTAACGATTTTTTTTTCGATTTTTTTGTAACTAGCTCGGGCATTTGTGAAACATTTTCGAAAATTTAAAAATCAAAATGGAGAGACGGACAAGCTGATAGGCTGGGGGGCCGCGTTTCTGACGCGGCGAAGCCTTCTTGTAGGTAAAATAAAGTAGAAATTTGGGGGGGGGGGGGGGGGGGGGGGGGAGAGAAAGCCATGATAAAATAAATATCGATCAATTTCGGCAGAGGAACAGGACGTGAGATATCGAAAAGCGCCCAGAAAACGAGGGCCCCCACTGGCGTCGCCTCAGGCGGTTGTTAGAAATTCACCAACTGGCGTTTCCCGGAAGCCTTGGGCGGCTGTTTCGCACTTTTCTCACCGGTTATTTATTAGCTTACAATTTCTTTTGGCTGGAATCGTTAGCCGTTTTCAATCTAACAAAGGGGCGATGGCGAGTGCATTAGATGATGTTCTTCGTTTTTAGTTTGATGACAGAGACCAAACAGCGAAAGTGGCCATTGACATCCAGTAAGTGTTTCGAGGAGAAGAATGCCACGTGATAGCACCGAAACTTCTTTGGAGGGATGAGCCGGCCGTAGTTTGATGGGTGTTCCATCGAAAAACTGTGTTAGATAGCCTAGGTTAGAAGCCATTCTGACAAGACCGTCACCGCACTGCCCTATAGAAAAGCCGGACCAGCACAACCCTGGTCTGTACCAAAATGCGCTCACAAATTTCTAATTTTTCCCTTTTCGGATGCGAAGTGGAGTTCAGAGGTCGGTCGCGCATCCGTTACATGACCCACACGATCTAATTTACGAATTTTGGATTCATTTTATTCGGAATAAAGGAACCCACAGGGACCTAGGCGGGTTACTGTAGCTGAAGAAAACGGGGCCGGGAAATCTACCGTTTCAAGAAAAACGGAATACAGCATCAGAACCGGCGTCAAAAACTGCATCGAATGAACTAGGTTTCAGCCAATTTCCCCTTTTCTGTGGCCAGTAATGTCGCAAAACAAAAACGCGTTTGCCTGATCGGGTGCAGTCGCTGCGGGACCATTGCACCCGCGTCGAGGTCCCTGTGGGTTCCTTTAAGAAAATTGTTAAAATACAGTTTCTTTAGTAATGCTGAGATAGAGACGATGCCTTTTTTCGTAGTTGAATTTTCATCAATATCGGGACATCATCAATAGGACGTCTAGTAGAAGAATCAGGATACAATTTTTCTGGCAACTTGGCCAACTTCGAATTAAAGTAAAGGAGAAGTGACGAAAGAGAGAGGAATTCAATAGGCGCGGCATCGCTGAATAGGGCCTGGACCGGAAGAACCGTTCCCGATTTTTTCCAATGTTTATAAGGCCAATAATGGGCCAATATCCGGCCAATAATCTCTTTCTCTTCTTGATGAGGAAATTACCCAAAACAGTGCCGCTATTTTCCGGCATTGTTCAAGGTTATCCGACCAGAGGGGACCAATTATACTCTCCAATGGTGTCTAAAGAACAGAGCCGAGAAGTTGTTGCTTCTCTAGGGAGAAAACCAGCTACCTGTTGATCTAACGGATCAACTTGACGTGAAGTTGTTGTTATTCACCCGCCATTCCATTGCCCTTGGAGATCAGACTTCGTTTTCCTCTGGCCCCGTTCCGAATATTCAAAGTTTCGTTGTTTATTCTCTCCCAGTTGGACAGGACAATGGCCACAGGTCACACACGTCGACACAATGGGCACTGCGTCACGGCCAGTACTTCTTCTTCTTCATCCCCCTTCGCTGTTCTTTTCTTTCTCATACCCGATAGCAATCTCCCTGATCAAAGACGAGTTCTTTCACTTTTCAGCCACCGAAACAGTTAGCCAGCCTTGGTCGACAAGTGTCCGAAAAGAACAGACATCATGGCGCGGTGGCTACTCCTGGCGGGTCTTTTCTCCTCTTGTACGGGTCTGCCACGGCTCTCCAAGGCTCCGAGCGATGAATTCACAGGTTCGTGGCCTTTTTTCCTTTTATTACACTTTACAAATCCAAAAAGGGGGGAATATTTACCTGTTTCTAGTCGGGTTTGCACCTAATTCCCATAGGATCAGTCGTTTTTGCCTGTTTTCGTTGGACCGACTGATATTCTTGGAAAAGAGACGGTACATATCAGAAAAAGTGTGGATTGTCTAGGAGAAAAAGGAGCTAAAATGGTTTTTCCGAGAAAACCCGAAGGGCTACTGTACCTCGATAGTGCGGTCCTCGATAGTCCGATCGCCTGCACCCGTAAAGTCTCGGCAAGACAAAGGTGTAAAGGCGTCACAGTTTTGTAACTGTTTTGAATAAAGTCCGCTGCCGAGACTTTACGGGTGCAGGGAATCGAACTACCGAAGACCGAGACGATTTCTTTTCAGACGACGATAGCTGGTCCGATCTCGCCATTCAAAAGCTCTGGAACGAGCGGCTGGTCATGCACCATACTCCTATCTTAAAATTCAAGGTATCCCCATCTACTAATTCTTTTTAATATCCACTTACAGTACCCAGCCAGGCCGGATGTCCAGATCATCTTCAAAGATGAGTCCGCCACCCCTACCGGCAGTTTGAAGCATCGCTACGCCCTTATGCTTATGATGTGGGCGTTGAGAGAAGGAAAAGTGCAAAATCGTAAGGTGTACCCGGTCTTTTGAATATAAGGAAATCGATCAGATACGAGGGTTTTTGAAGCTTCCTCTGGAAATACGGCCAATTCCTTGGCATACATGTGCAGAATTGTTGGGGTCAATTTCACGGCCGTGGTGAGTTTTTCCTGGTCTACCGTATCCCATAAATACAATCTTTTTAGGTCCCAGACACTTTGGAAAAGATTAAACAAGATCATATAGAAGATCAAGGCGGCAACGTGATCAAAGTTCCCATTGGAGAGAGGTGAGCTCTCGCGACCTAGATGGTCAGCCTAGTCGATCCGATTAGGCTTCTAAAAGTGCTGTCGAGATCTTTTGATTAGAAATATAAAACAGTTTGTAGATTGATTCGAGCTAAAGAAGCAGCGGCTCAGAATGGCGGCTTCTTCATGAACCAATTTGGAAACGCTGACAGGGCCGAGGACTTTCATGAATGTAAGAATCCTTTTCTCTTTGAAAACCTTGATTTTAGCCGGGAATTATCCTCTAGAATCCGCCAACCTCTTCCACGAGCTTCTCCTCCAGCTGAAAGAAGACCCCACAGTGGTTGTCAAAATCCCTGTTATGTTTGTCCACGCAGCAGGAACAGGTACATCTTTTGATGGAGAAAAATAACTGGGAAGGAATTCAGGAGGAACGATAACATCAGTTGGCCGTTATGTGAAGAAATATGGACTGGAGACAGAAGTTGTCCTGGCTGACACGCAGTTCTCTATTTATTATGATTACGTAAAATATAGGGCGTAAGAAATGGCTGTTGATACCTAGAAAAAGAGGATATTGTTCCAGGTTTACCAATGAATCCGGTGCACCACTGTGGAAAGGACCAGGAATGGCGGGAACGGGGTTCGGTCCAATGGGGCCGGCTAGGCATGGAGAAACGACCAGGTAGATTATTTCTATGAAAAAAACATAAATATAAAAGCAGTAGACCTTTAAAAATTGCATTATAGCGCGGTTACTACGGTATCAATCATCGAATGAGAGAAACAACGCTCCAAGACCATTTCTAGCGTACTGTAACCCATTTTTGAGCCAAAAAAAAAGAATTTTCAAAGGTCTAAATACTAATTTCGTCCCATTTTCTAGTCTGGACCCCGCTATCATCGACCGTGTACTCAAAATCCCTGACCTCGCCTCAACCGCGGCTATGACAGTCCTCCGAAACCAAGGACTAATTGGCGGGCCCAGTTCAGGTGTCAATTTCCTGGCTTCACTTCATCTAGCCGCTACTAGGAAGTATCCCCCTACTGTTTTAAAAGAAAAGTTCCATTTTAGAGCAGGAAAGAAGAAGAAGTTAGTCATAGCAACAATTCTGGCTGACAATGGGCATAATTACGAGTCATCGTATTATGATAGAGGGTGGATTGATGTAAACTTCAAGCAGCACGGTGGATTGAAGGTTAATTTCTACATTTCTTGGAAAATCAATGATATAAATTAACAGGGTTTCGATTGTTGGGTAGGAGTTATTGAACGCGCACTGGTAGAGCCGTTAGATCCTCTTTTGGTAGGGTACAACGAATGCGGAGCGGGTGAATTCTGACAGACGAGTTTAATAAATTATTTCCTTTCTTTTCTTATGATGTTATTTTTAAAAGGTTAACCATATTTTAACAGTAGATACTGAGGTTCCCTGGGAACTCTTGGAAAACGAAGAAAGAGTTCTTCGAAGGCCGTATTCAAATACCGCCCTGAATGTTTCTGCCCCTCCAATGGAAGGCCTCCATGCTCTTGCAACAGCTCCTTTCTTCTTTTGATCCCAGCGTCACCATCCTCTCCTTTCCCAAGCCAATTAGTCAAAACTATAAACGTTGCTAGGTTGTTTCCTTCTTCCCAGCCGCAAACTTTCCACTCTAGAATCTCAAAAACCCATGCTGCTGGCTCCAATTCTTCCTATTTTTCTTTTCTCTCTAATAATTATTTCCATGGCGGAAGCAACCGTTTATTTCTATCCAGTCAACGGTCTTGTCGAACCCGAGAACGGGGGACCGTTTGCTTATATGAGGTATGTCTTCAATGTGTGTATATTAGGTCTTATTCTTAGGCAGTCATGCACTCTCGAAATGTGTGCTGATGATTATTTTTGTAATGGTTGGGAAGAACATAGTAACCGATGTCATTATGGATTCTTTATCACTGGTCAGCAGCTCGTTGCCGATGGCTTGATAAGGTATATGAAGGATCGCAAGTCAACCAGCTGTCAAGACGACCCAGTGGATCCCTGGGGTGACGTTTTATGTTCGTTTTCTTAAAAACTTCCATCTTATTTTGTTTTTAGCGGATTTCAACGTCTGCTTGAGGAAGTTGTACCAGTTTGAGGTGAAAGCCAGTTGGAAAGAAGACGACAAGGGAATTGACGCTGAATCAAATCTCTATGTGAAGTATTCTCCCATTCAACCAGTCTCTGTTAACAGCATCGAATTATTTTTTCAATTGGATGGCGATTACACTGCTGAGGATGCATATCTCGGGTTTAAAATAGTGGTAGATACAGCGGGAATAGATGGCTGCATTTATGTCACGTAAGTATTCGTTTCCCTGAAAAGTGGCATAGGAGAGTTAGAACAGATTAAAGAGAGAAAGAAACAGTATGATATTTCAGGGATAGCATTTTTTCCTGTGAGGATCAAGTACTTCTTCAGTGTAAGGACGATAAACCAATTCTTGCTGATGACGAGACAGAAGTCACATTCCTGGGAGTATTTGACAATATGCCACTGATAAATAGTGGTGTACAGAGCGTGTAGCAGGCCCTCCAGGCTTACTTTTGAAGAGAATCATGGACCCGTTGTCCTTTTGTTACTTCAATAAAGAATTTTTGGCTCTCATGCAGAACAGTAGTTCCATAGGAATATAGTGGCCCCCTGGGAAAACAGTGGTCCCATGACATTTTCAATCGGGATTTATCGAGTGCAAACGACCAAAGGGCCCAAATTTATATGCCATTCGAATAGTCTCGGACTCCTTTCACACCGTTTTCCCGTTCCCAAGCCTGTCAGCCAAAACTATACATGTTGCTAGGTTGTTTCCTTTTTTCCGTCCGTTAACTTTCCCCTCTAAATTTCAGTCCCTCATGCTCCAGACACCAGCTTCCCATATCCTTTTACTCCTCTCTCTTTCTGTCTCTATAACATCCCCAATCGTCTATTTCTATCCAGTCAGCGCCTTTATTGATACCCATGGGACCAGTCGATTTGTGAGGTACATTCATTCTCAATAGTTCTACTCTTCCTAGAGAATCATGTACTCTCCAAATGTGTACAGATGATTATTTTTGTAACGGATGGGAAGAAGCTACCAATAGATGTTATTATGGATTTGTTATGGATACTAGTAATGCTGTATATCCCACTGAAAATGGCGGTTTCTTAAAAGATCGCAACGCCACTAAATGTCCTACAACATGGAACAGAACCAGTTTAATGGATACTGTTCCCCTATATTTAAGTTTGTATCATTAAAGAAACCTCCTATTTTATGGTTTTATAGAAGATTTTGAGAAGTGCTTGAGTCGATTCAGCATGTTTAGGATTGACCAGTATTGGTCGAAGATAGCGAAATTGACGCTGAATCTAACATTTACGTTCAATACGATGCCCATTTTGAATCATCAGTTAACTGGATTCAATTATTCTTCCAAATGGATGGCGATTACACCGCTGAGAATGCTTATCTTGGCTTTAAGATATTGGTGGACACAGGAGCCAGAAGCGACTGTATTTATACAACGTAAGCGGTTCAAAAACTAAAAATATGGAAAAGGAGAAAACAACAGTCTGCTAAATATGATGTTTCAGATCAGAGGGCAATGTTTCCTGTCCTCAACAAGTTCTTCTTCGCTGTAAGGCAGACAAGCCAGTCCTGGCTGATAATGAAAAAGATGTTACTTATTTGGGAAGACCTGGCCCACTAGAAGGCGGCATTACAGTAATAGCTCTGATTAACATAAGGTAGCCTCCAATAATTAGATAAATGTTGTTGTTCTTTTCCTATATTTCCCCTCTCTCCAATACACAACCTCCCCCGCTTAAAATGTATCCAATTATGGTTGCAAATGTGCTTGACACCTTGTAATTAGGGCCACATTTCGAGGAATCGAATGGTTTCTCCCAAGGACTTCCCTCCTCATTTGTGTTTAGTCTTCTCATCATATTCCATGAATTGTGGCTTGAAGTTGTTTGTTGCCGGTCTTATTTTAACGTGTCTGATCATTTATTTTATTCTCTGGATACTTTTTCGCGACACGCTCACATTTGAAATGGAAATGATGGAAGACGCCGATGAATTCAAGGTTCGTCCAATAACATCCTAAAGAATCCTTGGTCCTTCCTCTTTATTCCGGTTCTCTATGATAGGAGCTTACTCATTCGGGTCATGGGGCGAGGAATTCTCACAGGCATCATAAATATGGGAGAATAGTTTCTAAAAAGCAGCAGAAGACTACAGCGCCGTATTCAAAGGAAAACAAACTCTACACTGTGAATTGGGCTCAAGACGGGTTCAAGACGGGAGCCTGTCTATAGAAGTTGGATGGAAATGACTGGCACAGGGGTTGAAAAGCTTGCAACGGATTAGCTGGTTATTCCCTAGTAAAATTCTGGGCAGACCCGTTCCAGTTCGGGAATGAAAGTTCTACTCTGTCCAAATCCTTATCCGTAATCCGTTCTAAAAGGTCCCAGTTACAAAAAAGTTCAATTAGAGAGGCGGCACTTCTCTAAAGTTGAGATTTTCTCCAGTCCATTTCCAACGGAAAAGACACCGATTCAAATTTCGCGGCGCATCTCCGCTGCGGTATCAATTTTTTTAGAAATCTGGCCGAGGTGCTCCGCGAAATTTGAATCGGTCTCTTTTCCGTTGAAAATGGACTATAAATTGGGATTGACTAGAAGAATAAGGATCCGGGTTTCCCTCCTTCCAAGAGGATGAACTTTTGATTCAGTGGAGTCTCATTTCTCTTTTGTCAGGGCTTCTAAAATGGTTTCCCGTCATCTGCATAAGTTTATGTTTTTTATGATCCTTCTTGTAACATACCACACCAACTATTATGCTTTAAAATATAAAAGGCAGATAAGGCACCACGTTTTTGAGTATTCTACTTTTTTCAGCCCTACGCGGATGACTTGAACTCCCTGCTCTACATTGTCAAGCAAAACCGTGAGAAGAGGGATCTCCGCTCAATCGAAATAATCGTCTAATAAATAAGGAAAAATAGATTTATTGGAATGTTTTCTCTCTGGTTATTTGTTGATTAATCGTACCATCCGTAGGCTATTGTGTTCAATATTTACAGTAAGATCTTGATCATCGGTAAAACGTCGAAGAAACAGACAGGCGCACTCTTCCTTCTTGAAACTGGAGAGCCCGCTCATCCGAGTCTTGATAACAGTCACGTCCATATCGCATAACAGACGGAATTCAACAATTTCACGCTGCCCCTTCTCCCATTGCTGAAAAACGGACATCATTTCGTGTTGGGATCATTCTAATGAGACAGAAAAATACAGTATGACGACTACCTACCTGCGTGAATTCAATCAGGACATCTACAGTAATCCCTCCAGTCCCATAGATCATTATTTTCTCCTGGAACAGGTTTAACAAGTCAATTTTCTCTGCTCCAACTTGGATTGACAACTCTTTACAGCCTTAAAAAGTATCATAAAACTACCGTAATCCCGAACTTACGAGTGAAAACGGCAATTTCTTTATACATAGGGTCCAACGTGCCGAAGTAGACCCTCTCCACCATACAATTCGTCTCTTCCAAAATGGATCGCAGACATTCAATTTCCGTTTTCAGAAGGGGACGTGACATGCTCCTCTGAATAGCGGGAAAATACTAGGAGGAAGTAAACAACCCACGAAGTTTAGTTCCTGGATGTGGACTTTCCGCAAATGGACGCGGAGGATCCGCTTGATGGCATCTTCCAGGGTGGAAATCTCCTCAGCGAATTCCTTGACGATTTGAGGCGGTGGGCACAGGCTCTTGTTCAGAATGGGGTTACAGGATTCGGATACTAAAACAGGGTACTGTATGTTTTCATATAAGAGCCGGTTATCCACCAGGGCGCACAGTAAACGCGCTCCAGTTGGAATACTCCAAAATCCGGCGACTTCTGCCATTTTTGCGGATACTTTTGCATTTTTTTGCTTCCAATTAATTAAAATAAAGTCACTTACCACTGGTTCCATTGAGTACAATCGTCTTATGAGGCCCGCCCTTGCTCCAGGAGAGTTGTATCTTCCCGTCCAATTTACACAGACTGAAGAGATACGGCGCTCCTTGTTGCGTATTTGTTCTACAGAATTTTGTCAGCAATAATGGGACTCCCTAAACGTGTTCATTTCTTTGTTACAAGAAAAGGGACGTACCGATCGGACCATAGGACCCAAATCCACTCTGACTCGGGGCCGAGGCAACCGTTTTAGGTGGTCCTCCCCGAAGAGATACAGTCGCCAGCATGTGTACTTGCAGTTGATGATCTCGCCCCTTGACAGGTGTTCGAAAACCTTAAAAAGGATTTCATTCGGCAGGTCGAGGAGAGTCTTCGGAGCGGGGATAGTTGACGGTCCTGAAACGAAGTCATCCTGATCAGAGAGCGGGATTATGACAGATGTTGTTGTGGCCCGGTCATACGGGCAAGGGGCTAGAGGCAGTAGGCTTTGTGATTGTTGATGAGCCTCGCCCCCTCGCCCTTTTTTGGCACTCCCGTTTCAGGAACGCGGGGGCGGTGGCACCCATACGTCGAAACGAGACAAAAGTTCAAAGGTACTAGTTTCCAAGAATAACAAAAAGGGAGTGGAGCCCCTTTTTTCGAATTTTTCTGGTTTTAGAGCGCGTTTACCGCCAAAATTGCTTGTTGATTCCATATTTAGATGATTCGACTAATAAAAATTAGTTGCTAGGCGAAAATAAAGCGGTAAATAACCGGGAAAAGGTCATAATTCCCATTAGCTGACCTGGTTCCGGTGGGGATGATTTAAATTTCCACATTAATCGGACCTCCTCCAAGAAAATAAGATAATACGCCTCCAACGAAATGAGATTAATGTTTCCGTCGTCTCGTCGTCAGTTCCAGAGGTTTCATCTCTCTGGAAGAAGGCTATGAATAAAAATAAGGGAGAGAGAAGAAGCAACAGGCCAGAAAAGACCGCCGAAAGCGTGCTCTCGTTTGAGGCCTGACAATCAATAGACGGGGGGAGACCCTGCAAAGCGGTCGAGAGCGAGAGAAGGAGGAGAGAAACACGCAAAAGAGGACCAAGAGACGGCCCAATTATCAATTCGACCGAGGCTGAAAAGGGTAAGAAAAGCCCCGGGAAAAAGAGGAGCTCTGGATATTTGACCTTCTAGACGGCCGGCAAAAAAACCTTTAACCTTCCCGGGAAGAGACAAAATGAATTGTATTACGATCACGTGGCCGGACTACGAACTACGTGTTTACACATTCGGAGAGGCCCGGGAGAGAGGGAGGAGCTGGCCGTGGCAGCTGGGAAAGACCAGGAGCCGGCTCCAGAGAGACAGACCAAATGATTCTTTGCTCTCCCTAGTCCCATTCTCCCTCCATATTCGCCCCTTTTCCCCCCAATTTTCCATAAATTTTAACCTCCCCATAAATCAAAACCAGCATAGTTTTTCTGCTCTCCTCCTGATCTTGTTTTTTTTATTAGGAAAATGTCTCTTGTTTTTGCCAAAAGGCGCCAGAGAGTGACTGGCAGAATTAGAGGAGGACAGAAAATGTCCCGAGGAGAATCAGACATCAACCTCCCTTAACAGCGTCGTTTAATATTTTTTGACCGGCTAAACATTACAACGTAGAGAGAAATAAACAATAAACAAGCCCGATCATCCTCTTGAGCTGATTCGCTGGCTATTTATTCCATCTCAAGCAGTCAAAAATCACTGCGACGTTGAAAATTGCCCCTAGAGCTGGTTTATCTCCGCCTTCTTTGGGTTTATTCGCTAAAAATGTACCCCTGAAAAGTTCAGTTTTTGCCACTGAAACCTACAATTTATTCCTCCCATTAGGGAGTTTTACCTCCAACGACCGGTTCTTGACTTGGAACCTCTATTTGAAATTTCGAATATCCAGGACCCTTTCTGGGTCCGCTATCGCCAAGTTCCAGTTCTATACAACTTTACGGAGAGAGAAGGGCCTCCCGTCCAAATAGCGCGGGCTCTGTTTATTTCCCTGCTCTTTCAGGAGCAGACAATCTCGATTCTAACAAAGGCACCTTATTATGTAACGTCTAATTGAAATTTTGAATTTGTAGTCTCTAATTTTCGTATATTCTTCCCTTGCCAGAAGATCGGGGTCTGGAATGAGTGACGAAGGGGGAATAGTATCAAATTTCTCTTCTAAACGCCTCCCAGGTAGTCGAAACCAGCTTTATAGCCATTTTTTAAGTCAAAAAAGGGCCCCTGGACTATGTATTACAGAAAAAATGCTCCAGTGAACTTTTGAAGTCCGGGAGAGCCAACAAATTCCGGGTCAGCCGGTTGAGCACTCATATTTTGAGCCAAATGGGTATTTCGAGTCATTTTCTTTGAAAAACTGGAATTCAGGTGTTTTCGGCGAATCTAAAGGTACAGCACGTCCCCTGCCTGCCGGTCTTGGCTTTATTTATGCCTTTTCTCAATTTTGATCCCTAAAAAGGGACGAAATCAAAAAGCAGCATGCCTTTTAGCTTCCTATTTGTTTGCAACTTTCTAATCCAGCATTTCTTCTGGTCTGAGATGCATTTATACCCTCCCTAGTACTCTCCAAGTAGACATCGATGTTTGAATTAAATCAACCAAACGAGCAAAGAATAAGAAAAAGTATAATTAGCCGTTGCTGTGTTTTGCAAAAGAAGCTTTCCTAATTGGCATCTCTGCAAGAGAAACTAGGGCTCATTATTCTTCTCCTCTTCCACATCCATCCATCTCTTTAATTATTACTGCTTTTTGCAAAAATGATGAGATGTGAGACGTGATTTTATTTCTGGAGCAGCTGTCATACGCAGAAATGGAGGGAAAGAGCAGCTGCCCGGCATTCTGATCATGTTTGTCTTGAAGCGAAGTCAAAGATGACTTTGGAGCGCGTTTTCTTTCCATTGGCAATTAAATCAGATCGTTAAAATAAGCGGCAGTCTATATTTTCGTCTTTTCAAGCCCAATAAATATTTCCTTCCTTTTGACCATCGCAATTAAGATGGTCAATGATTTCTCTTCAAGGGAAGTATCCCGCCCGTTCTCCCCTCCTATACCGTTTAAAAGTCGTCGCTACCGTATCCCCCTGTTTATTCATATTTATCCCAAGAATCGTAGATCATCCATGCTCCGGGAGTCCCTCAACTAAACCTTTAATCCTTATTTTCATGTTGTTCTTCCCTCCCGGTCATTTTCTAAGATTTGTCGTCTAATAGAGTACGAGCCGTGATCTAAAGCTGCTTATGGGAGAAATTAGTTTCGCTTTTAATGTTTTCGACCTGTAGTTGGTAGTATTCCGCTTATTGCTGGGACTGATCAACACCAGACGAGCAAACTACTGTAAGTCAGCTTTATTATCCCGGGGAATTAATGAAATTCCAAGGCTCTAGCTTATTAACCGGGTTCCACGTTCTTCGTCACTCCTATTCCCATTTGTACTCTTCTTTTGCTTCTCAACAATGATAAAAATAGGGTGTTCTAATCAGTAAAAGAGCAATCTGAATGGATGGAAGGAAATGAGGGCCCTTAATTGGTACATCCTTTCCCCGAGCACTGATCAGATGGCAACTCAACATTACTCCTAAACAGCTCTCTTCTTTTAATTTTCACCGGCCTAATTACTTTACTATTGAGTTTTAAACATTGGTAGGTACAAACTGAGCCATTCCCCTTGTTAAAAATCCGTGTAGGACCTTTGAAAGTGAGATAAAGGCCTGCAAAACCTCCCTTTTTATTTACGAGGTCAGAAAAGTCTATCAGACACTTCCGGAAAAGCGACACCAACTCGTAAACAATTAGAAGTAACTACAAACTTTTTTCCTCACTCTGCCAGTAAACAGAAAGGGATAGAAAAGGGAGCCTCTCCTCCCTCTCATTACTGACACAGGAAATTCTCTCTCCCGCTCACAACCCGCAATTTTATCACGTACTAATTATGGAAGAAGAAGAAAGCAAAGGAGATGTACTACTATTTTAGTGAGTCTCGCGTCACATATTTTGCTGGTGGGGGACTCGCGTAGGGCAGGACTTTGAAGCCTGAGATCTGGAGCCGGGAATTGAGGTCTGTATGAGACCGAGATTCGCCCGAAGTCAGGTTCCTCTGGTTTTTTGTTGCGAAAAATGTCCGACCCCGAGTCCCTTATATCGGTGGTCCTAGAATCCTGAGAACCCTAGCCTGTTGGCAACCAAACTGGCAGACATCTCTCTCATTTTGCACGCCAATCCCATGCCTCTTCCACCGGCTCGGTCCTATCCCCTGCGCCCATAAAGTCTCGGCAGGACAAAGCTATAGAGGCGCAACAGTTTTGTAAAAGTTTTGAATAAAGATGATCCTCCTGCCGAGGCTTTACGGGTGCAGGGGGTTAGACTATCGAGAGGCTTTCCTCCTCTTGGACCAAGGTTTGTGGCGGGACCCCATGGGCAATGGCAATGTACGAAATGTCAACTAGCGGTTATAGGAAGAAGTTCGTTGGGGAACGTAAAGTGCAGACTTGTCTCTTTTCCCAGCCGCCCTTTGAAAAGCAACAGTTCCCTTTCCCAAAAGACAATGCATGTCAAAGCTGCTCATTCATTGTCTTCGAATCGCGGGTACTAGGGAAAAAACTGGGTTAAATCTTGTGAGAGCGAGCAAACTGACAGGTAGGTATCGCTCTCGCTCCCCCTATCCTGGTCGAATCAAAGCAACTGGCTCCCTCCTGTCTCCTTGATCCTTTGATTTTTGTTGTTTCTTATCACCGGTTCCCATCAGCCGGGGGTCCCTCTGCCCCTTGCCCCCCTTTTGTTGATTACTGTTCCCTTTTCCTTTATAATAAAGCCTTCGTCTCGTTCTAAAGTCAATAGAGGCCCTTTGCCCCCTTCGCTTCTGTTTACGTGTTCCCTCCTCTCTTTTGGTCCCACTCCTTCCGTCGGGCCCCCCGTCCCGGCTGCCTATGGCAATATTTTGTTGTTGGTGCGTGTTCCCTCTCTGCATCAGCCTGACCCACCTCTTTCGCTCTATTTTTTCGCCAACATGAATAGCCAAAGGGGGCTCAACGGCCTCCTTTAAATGAAAATATCCTATTTTTCAGTCCTTTAAAGTCTTGGGAATTTGCAACTTTTGCTCCTTTCCTTCTTATTCCAAAAACTAGAAACCCATAAAATTTACAAGAGAACGAAACCCATTTTCCGGAAAATATGGCCTTTGCTGCCAGTTTTGCAAAACGAAGCGGACCCATTGTGTTAGGCCCCTGCCAGCCAACTGGTTCCTCCACGGCGCGATTGTTTTGAGCTCAAACATTACTTCGAAAGAGGCCAGCCAGGAGAAGGGGAGGAAACTGATACTTTTTGTTTTTGAGTCGACTTTCCTTCCCTCTCTCTCCTCTAGTAAGAGAGACAGCAAGTTGATTAGGAATTCGAGCTGGTTTGGTGGTTCTTTGGCCGTTTCCCCTCGTCGTTTTCCCGCCCTCTTTCCCTATTTTTTATGCCCGTTTTCTTGTCTCGGAACCTCTCTTTTCATGTTATTCTCTTTTGGTCCGAGATGTACTATTAGGTCGAGTTTCGATTCACACACACAGCATAGAGAGAGAGAGACGAGGGGGAGTCTGTCAGGGGACCAAAACAACCAGTCCAGACCAGGAACTGCCCCGAACTCTTACTCCACAGCCCTTCCCCCATATTTCATCTAATTCTTGATATTTTAAACGGGGGTTTTCCCCCGGCCCTTTGAATTTTATATGCAAAGCTGTCTCGTCTACGAGCTCCAGGGGCAACAAGGCAATGCCGCGCCGTTTGCAGCCGGAAGATGAAAGAACAGAGTTCAGCCGGCTTTGCACGTCTGACAGCGTCTGAGGAAATCTCCTTTCAAGACGTTTAACCTTTAGTTTCGTATACGGGCGGCTGGAAACCGAGCCAGAGAGCAGTAGCTGATAGAAAAGGGGTGGGGATGTATCTGAGCTACCACATTTTGGATCACAAAAAAGTGCTGTAGTCACCGCTAAAGAGCTATAATTTACACTAGGAGTAGACTGCGGGGAGCGAGTGGCCTTTTGTCTGTTTCAAAAGCAGCATGAACTATCATAGTCCATGTTTTTTTTAAACAAAAAAAGTTTAAAAACTTCTCGAATCCGAAGGAATATGGGGTTCCCTTCGAAAATGGCGAAGAGGTGACTCCAGATACCCCGGGATACATAAAAGTGGCATGGAACTACTGTAGAAAAGTTTATTTGAACCGCAGTTCACTCGCCGTACCCTCTCCTTTTGGGTGACTTTTCCTGTTCAAACTTGTCTTTTTTCTGTTGCAAGCTCCGAACGAGTCGAGGAGAGAATTACCTTCGCAAGGTTCTATTTGCCCAGGTTTTTCTCACCACTAGGCTCTTCAAATGATGCTACAGACAGACCTAGGAAAAGCACCAACGGATACCGGCACTCCAGTTGGGGCCGTTCTTTTTATTTTTATCCTCCCATTTTTGAAGAGGTGGCTCATAATTTTGGTCTACACTATCCAAAATAACCGAGTAACCCTTGGAAAAAGTCAAAAACTTCCCTCTATTCTGGGTATTTTCCCCTGTTTTCTGTCATTATCCCGGCGTACTTTTCTCTTTCTCATATGACACAAAACTGAGTCTCTCTCTCTGTGTTTTGTTCCGCGACTTCACAGACATCTTTGTGTCCTTATTGTTGTCGCGTTTGCCAGATCTCTTCTTGGTGAGCTCCACGATTTTTGATCCTCTATGAATATTTTTTCCTCCTGGCCCAACTCCCCCACATCCTCCTCCCAGTCCCTGTACTTGAGAATAGGGCATTGTACTCTAACATAAGCAGAGTTCCCTCCCTCCCTCTCTGGCCCCTTCCTGATGAAATTTCTCATGGGACAAGGCCCTAATGGTCGTTAGGAGATGAACTTTTAGTTCAACTAGGCTTTCTCAACTTATTTGTCGCAATTTTAAGAGTCATCCTCTTTTGATCTCTTTGCGTGAGTACTGAACGACCATTTGACTGCGTAGAATTAATACAAAGGTGGCTAGTTTCATCCTTAGCCAGGGAGGAACCCTAAAATCAAGTTCACAACTGTTTTACATTAAAACACTCCAAAAATGGCGCTAAATCAACGTGTGCGCACTTTAAAGCTGCTGTACCCTGAAAATTTACCATAAACTGTAAAGAACATGGATTTATATTCAAAATTACAGTATCCTTTTTTATGGGAATGGGTACGGTAGGCTATAGAAGGTTCCAAGGCGACCAACAACCACCAGGTCTGATTTTGTCCCCTTACTCCTTGATCCGCTCCTTTTTTCGATGTTTATTCCCTCTTCTCTCAATAAACAGACAAAACTCGTGGGAAAATATCTTTATTTTTTGACGGGATAACTTTCAACAAACCGTGGATAATCCCGGCGTCCGGCTGACGATTAAAGACCACACAAATGATGAAAAAAGACGAATCTTAACCACGAGGATATCCCCCTCCTTTTTTAGATCCAACACCGTTTGTTTTCTTGTTTTTAGACTGCAGTAAGGGGGAGGAGGGGGCTGTGCTCCTTGGTTAGTCTCTATTTTTCACTTTAAATAAACTTGTCTCCTAATCTGGGGGAGGAATAGCTTTATTTGTACTTGTTGACCCTGTAAGACAGCCGTCCTCCTCAACCCTCTGTTTTTCAATCTCCATTACCATAAAAATTGGGGAGACTCCCTTTTAACAGCTGGAAAGTAGCCAGGACGTGACCGCCTTCTTTTCCCCCAGGAAAGTGGTTCTCAGAGAGACGGAGAAGTGTCTTGAACTTCTGGCTGAAAGCATTTTCCGTTTTTTAAAGTCCAGGGCAATCTTTAGCCTTCAACACGTTGTAAACAAGAGAATACCATAATCCATATAGAAAGGAATGCAAACCTTTGAAGGAGATCCTTCGGATTGGTCTTTATTAGGATCTGGTACTATTGGTCGTGTTTGGATCCAAGTTTTAAGTCCGAGCCACAATTTTTGGTCAAAAGTCGCCTGGAAAGTGAGATCTTGACGAGGAGCTCAGAAGTCGGGACGGAGATCCCTATTATTTAAAGCGCTAGCGTGTCTGTGTGTTTGTGACTTGAGATGTCGAAATTTCGTAGCGCAGCGCGAAGTTAGCGTGCGCTTAGTCGGAACCCGCTTAGTCGCGGGTTCGATCCCCGCCCCGGTCAAGTGTTTTTGCTTTTTTGTTTTACTGTGTTTCCGACAGCCGAAGGCTGCCGCAGGCTACCTGGTTCCATAATTAATTAGGAAAAAATAGTTCCGAGACAGGTATTTTGGGACTTCATGAAAGATTACTGTCCCTTTCGGCTCGGTCCTCGATAGTCCGATCTCCTGCATCCGTAAAGTCTAGACAGAAGGATCGTCTTTATTCAAGTCTGTTACAAAACTGTGACGTCTTTATACTGTTGTCATGCCGAGACTTTACGGGTGCAGCGAATCGGACTATCGAGGCCTTCGATTTTTCTAACAAGATCAGGGCCGAAGTCAAGTTTTCTACTTAAAAAATCAGCTGTCCAGTTTAAAAAATTGGTCATCATGTCCACGACAAAACAACCAAGAAAACATCGAGCACTTTTCTACTCCCCTCCACCACTTTCCCCCCTCTTTTTTCTAGTTTTCTATACTTCCTCTGATAATCGTCGTCGTTGTCCCCCCTGCAACCCTCCGTCTCCACCGGCTGATTTTCGACCCCCACCACCCGCAACCCCACAACACATTTTGACACTCGAGTTGCTAGAAATAAAGGGAGACGGAGAGAGAGCGGGTGAGGGAGGCTGGAAGTCACCTGTTCTTTCATGAGCGCGTTCACGTCCCGGCAATTTTCTCCCTCTTTTCTTTGCCACGGGGGGAATCCCCCAGTTGCTTTTCTCTGTCCTTCTCGTGATCTTCCTAAATGTCCTCTTAATCCTTCCCCTCTATATTCATTGTTTTTTCCTGAAATGATCTATTTGCCGCGTGTCTGTCTGCCGCTCTCTTTAAAAATCACTGCCGCGCGTTCTCCCGTCTCTCCGCGGCCGTCGATCTGTGATGTCGCTTCTTCTCTGCCATGAAACCATTGAAAAGTGTGTGTGATGATGGTCTCCCAGACGCCGGGCCTTGCTTTCAAACAAATAGACACGGTTCCGCGTGTCTCTATTTGCTTCTACGCAATCTCTATATCTTTTATTGATGGCGAGGAATTCCCCCTCTCTTGATCTCGGAGCCTTATGCATACAAATATTGCCCTTCTTGAACAGAAAATCCAAAAAAATGGGGAAATCCTTTGCAAATCTCATTCTTTTTTCAATAATAACTGGAATCAATCGAATTTCCCAGGTCATAAAGGGATTTCCCAAACGGTGGAGATGATAAAAGCCCGGGAAAACGGGCCAACACGAAGGAGTTGTCTTCCTTTGCGGAGCAGGTCTTTCCCTTCCTCTTTGCAAACTAACAAATAAAAAAGGCCATCGAAATTCCGGCTCCAACAAGTTTGTCCCCATTTTTCATTCTTCTCCTAGAAAAAAAAAACGGGGCCCACCATTGTTGTGCTTTTCCCCCATTCAACGTTTCAACCAGGGGAGAATCGGGATTCTTTTCTCTCGTCCAAATAGTCATTAAAATCAGGGACGAATCACCAAAACCGTCACAAATCAGAAAACCCGTCGTTTCGTTCGAATTCTTGTAATATCCTGATCCTGGTCCCGGAGAAGATTCTAGATCAAGAGAGCACCTCCGGGTCTGCAACCTGGGGGATCTGACCATTGTTGGGCCTCCTTCTACTCCTTTACCCTCTGTTCTTCTCCTTTTTTTGTCTCCTGCTTGCAACGGAACCTTTTGCTCTAAACTCTACGTGCAAAAGTGCCCGAGCCGCTGAATAACAGCCGGTTTTACACCATTTGTCTTGCATGATGGCGACATCCTATGAATACGGGCGAGAACAACCTGAAACGAGTAGTTTTTCCTTCTTTTTTTGATCTATTCTGGGTCATTTTTTCATCGTTTACCCATCTCTATCATCTAATACGCAAAAAACCTTTCGCAAACATGACTCAGCCCCAAAATTACATCTTTGGCGCCGATTTTTGCAGGATTCTTCGTTTCGGGAGCCATGTTTTAAGCAGAAATCTTCCTTTTCCCAATTTTTGGTCCCTTATAGTTTCTATCACCGCTCCACGGGGAAATTCCTTCCAGGTTGGTCTATAATCTCCGTCCATAACGTTCTTAAGCTGTCTTTTAGGGGAACTTCACTGATAAGAAAGGTTCCTGATCGGTTTCCCGTCCTCCTTCCCCTTTGCTTCCTTTTCCTCCAATTAATGTCTATCAGTTTCTGTGAGTGGGAAAGACGAGGTCAAGCGAGACAGAGAAGAGCGAGAGAGAAGATTGACCCGTAAATTATCCCCCGATGGGGTCAATATTTTTATTTGAAAAACTGATCAGGCAGACCGCCTTTTTCTCGTTTCCGCCTCCAATCACGGTCCATTAAAATCAGTAACGAGCCGGAAAGGTGATCTAAAATGGCTGAGCAGGGTCTAGACACGATCTCACTTCTCCCTTCTTCCTCTTTAGCAACCCTCCAAAGTATAAATATCCTCCCAGTCGGGAGGAAAATTACCCAATTAAGGCGGAAATTTATGCGGGTGGTGATATTGTTATGGGGGAAAATGTCACGATAATACGTCTAGAAACAGAAAATAGACCCCCTCTCTTAGGCTGGAATCCCCCCCGTTTTTCGTGGTAGGACCCGCGGGAGAAATGTATTTTGTAGCTATTCTCATCGTCCCCGCCATTCTCTCATCCTTTGTGTTTGACTGATCGTTGATGACAAAAAGTTTTTGAATCTCTCCGGTTCAATAATGGTTCAGCGAGTCGGCCGTCAATTGACCCGTACTGACCCTTACTCTCTTATCATCCTGCTCTTTTTCATGCGACTTATAAACAGCCTCCGTCTTTTCGAAATCCCCCTAGCCGGCTGAAAATGGTCCCGGGAAGAACACAAAGACGCCAAAAGCGGGTCTTCCCGGGTCAAGATGATTCCAGTATTCCTGTTCTAATCTCGCTCCAATGAGACTTCACCCCGTGGTGACTTTTAGCCACTAATGGCTACCGTATCTCTCTTTTTTCCTTTAGACCTTTAAAATGGGTTAAGAAACCTTTAAACCTTCGAAACAGGCCTTTAGAATGGTCCAAAAACAGCCTTGGAGTGTATTTCCCCTCCTGTAAGAGTAAGCGCGCCCCACGGTCACTATACTCGCTCTTTTTACCGTAATTCTGCCCATTTCTACATATTTTCCGGTTAGAAACCCCCTAAAGCAAACATTTTGGCCCATTTCTCTGCCATGCCTGTGCGAAATTCTCTCTCACTCTCTGGTATCACATGTCGGGGATTGCCCCTCTTCTCTCGCGGTTCCATGTCCAAACTAGTTATATTGACGTAACCGTTTCGAAGTTTCGGTGAGGATTATATTCACCCCTTTCCTAAAATAGTACCAGCGGGACCCACCCTCTCTCTCTCTCGCTGCCTGGTGTCCGTCCTCGTGAAGGAAGTGTGAATCAGAGACAGATCGGGCTGACCTTTATAACCAAATCGGGCAGAAATTAGAGGAGGAGGAGGCTCCCCACAAGATCAAGGCTGCCCTTACCTCTTTTGGAAGGATGATGGGAGTAGCAGATACGGGGGTAATGAATGGAACTGATCTATACAAGGGGATAAGGGCGAGAGCCACAGTTAGACAGCCAGAAGGGCGGCTGTAGCGACTTACTGTACGAAGACCTCTAATACGCCAAATTCGTGAAGGTTTAAATTTTAAACGGGGCTAAAAAGTTTGGTAATGACCAAGAAGCGCTCTAGATGTCTAACTGTGGAGTGTATTTCTCCCTTTTTTCAACGTTTGACAGTATCAAAAGTGCAAAGCGAGGGATCGTATCTCGCCCTCCCAATTTTCAGCACCACACTTCACATTTCAAAAATGAGGACACACATTATATATTTTTGAATTTGATCACATCCGTTTCCTCCTCATTTTCCTCTCTCCGCGTCGCCCTTTAAAAGTCCTCCGCGTAACAACAAATAGTATGTCGGTGTCCTTAAAATTTGATCAGCTTATTTCCTCGGCCCCGAATCATGAGTTTGCGCTTTTGTCACGCAGGTGTTCTAATATAGAAAGATTCAATTGAGATCCGGCTCATTTGGACACGAGAATTAGTCGCTCCGGCTGTCTCGCTGGCTCCCGGCTTGTTGGCCAGCTTTTTGGATGCAAAAAGAGCCGTTTTCACTGGTTTCCATGCAGGTTAATAGCTCCATTTTCTTCTACAACCAATATCAAGCCTTTCTCTTCATCTATTCTTCCTGTAAAGCAGCCTGGAAGCCCTTAGGTTCACCAAAAGGGCAGCGAGAGCCTCGCCAAGCTTATTTTCCCCAGAAATGATGACTCGGTCCTTGATAGGTCGATCCCCTGCACCCGTAAAGTCTCGGCAGTCGGCTCACCTTTATTCCAAACAGCTACAGAACTATGACGCCTTTATATCTTTGTCTTGCCGAGATCTTACTGGTGGAGGGGATCGAACTATCGTCTATCGAGCCAAAATGATGACTCATGCCTCTTCTTCGCCTAAAAGATTCCTTGAAAATACAGCCGCATGCTGCTTATTGCCGTAATCTCCATCTTTTGGACTGCCTCCTTTTATCAAGAGTCGTAAAGGTATTTTTCGACCAAAGATAAAGTTTCACTAATGCTTCCTGGCCGATTGGCAAGCTTCTCTTCTCTGATAATATCATAAAATTCAGAATTTTTCCACCAAAACCCTGAAAACCGTCGGATTTCTCCGGGTACAGGTCTCCCAGCCCTTTTTACCCCTCAAATCTTTGAAAAGTACCCAAAATGCATGATAATACTGAAATGCGGCGTTTCTTATCAGTTTTCCCTCTATTTTTAAAGGTTTTAAGTTTCTTTATCAGGGGAAATTAGCAAATTCTAAAGTCCACGGCGGATAGTAGTCCTCGGACCACGTCTCTCCTTCATCTTGATCATTTTTACTCTAAAATATCAGCTCTATATCCCAGTTTTCTATCCGCTAGTCCCTTTTCTTCTCTCTGACTCGTACTGATATGATACCCCTTGTGTGTGTGAATGTTTTTCAACACTGCTCCATCACGTGGTCGCGGGAGGTCAACGTCTAGCTGAAAATAAAGGTTTTCTCTCGTTGTGAGAGTCAATTTTCCGTTTTAAAAGGTCTAGTTCGTCTAGATAACGCTATTTCTTGCCTAAATTTAGAAATTATTTAGTCATTATTCTCCTGCCTGATGTTTACAAGCATACTGTAAGGCTTTTCCAATAATTTAACTCAATTATTTTTCATTTCCCTACCCATTTTTGTCCATTGTTTTGATCAATTGTCAAAGAATGAGCGAGAGAGAGAGAGAAAGAAGTCGAGTATCAAAAGAGCGTGTGTGTCATTTTTCGGGCTCTCCCCTCTGCCGAGAGTCGAAGCCAGTTTCTAGTATCACATTGTGACCCGTTGCTGTTGATGTGTGTTGGAACAGAACGGGGGCAGGGGGTAGGAGACGACGACGACCAGCAGGGGAGACTCCAAGGTACAAGGTGACGGATTGGAGAAACTACAGGAGTCAGATGACAAATTATTGAGCTTATACAGTAAAGAGGATTCCCACCCTCTTTTGGTCCTGAGTTCAAGTCCTTCTTCCCAATTTTTGAAACCTTTCTCAGTTCTTTCTCTCCTCCGTTCCCCCCGACCAAAACTAATTGTCTCATTTTCAGCGCCACGGCACTCTCCACGACATTCTTTTCCCTTCTTCGGGATTCCTTCTTATGACATCTAAACAAGTTAGCATCCTATTTTCTTCTGGCTTCTATCCCCTTTGTGTGTGTTGTGTTGATTCTTACCCTTTTATGGCAGTGATTCATGGTCAGAAATGTGGATAAATAGAGACTTTTCAGAGCACTCAAAAAGGGCAACAACTCCACCAGATCAAGGTAGAAGAACCCGACATGGCTATGGCAAGTCTTTCGCCTCTTTTCCTCCCCTTTTCCACCTAAAATCACTCAATTTTCTCTTTAAAAGCATTAAAAGATGGAAAAGATTCGTATTAACTGCGGCGTTGTCTCAATACCGCGCGTTTTCCAAGCCGGTGACCGAAAATTAGGAACGCCTGACCGAGAATTGGAATAATTTCGCTTGTCTTCTTCTCTTTTCACTTTCTGATAGTCCCCTGCACCTCTTCTCCTCGCTCCGGCTAGAGAGATCTCTGTCATTTCTGGCTGGCCATTTCCCTCTAATACTCGCCGTGCGCTCCCTTGATCTCTCACCCAATAATCCGCTTACAGTTGAAACTGTACATATTCTGCCTCCGCCATTCTGTCTCTCTCTCTCTTCTTCGATCCTCAAACTAGTTTTAACCTCTTCCTCCCTCTCTCTCTCGCTCTCTCGTCCCACCGAAACATACCGGGCGACAATCTTTAAAAATCGGGGGGCCCCCGACCGGCGGCGGCCAAATCAGCCCCCCTCCGATTATCCAAAACAGTTCCGACCCCTTCCTCGGCTACCCCCAAAGATTTTTAGTCGATAAGTTTGTAACAATTTCTAGTTTTGTCTCTGTCTCGCTGCTGTCTCCAAAAGAACATAAAAAAGCGCTGACCCTGTCACATGTAGTTTTGTCAGCGAAGACGGCGCTTGTCTCTTCCTCATGGGGGTAAAAAGACGCGGGAAAAAAGAATCCGCTGCTAAAAATCGATGAAAATGGACTAGCTTGGAATATCAGCAGCCATCATCACTGCGATTTCTCTTTTTGATCTCATCTCTCGCCCGGCAGTGCGTCGTCACACCGCGACGGGGTTCCGATATGACCTCTCACCGGCCGACAGGAGTCCGTCTCTCTCGCTCTTCTCGTAGTATATGAAGGTTAAACGGGAAAGAGAGAGGTGTACTCATTTTGGACTATTTGGAGGTTGGAGATTTTCGAAGATTCGGACCGAAAGGTGGAAGAAGGAGACGGGATCGTGAACTAGGCGCCTTCGTCGATGGTCAATACAGTTTTTTTGGATTAAATCAATCTACACAACGGTTTATCACCTTTAGTACCTTTTTTAAAGGTCTATGAACACAAATTCACTCTTGAAGAATGACAAAAACTGATGAAATGGGCGACAGGGCACGCAAAGTCATTCAAAATGGGGAACGGGAACCGTTTTTATGTGCATTTTCAGGATTTCTCTCATTTTTCTTTAATTTCTGTCCACTTGAAGGGCTAATTCTTTCCATTTTTAGAGTCCGAAAAGTCTAAAAAGTTACCCGAGCTTACATCAATCTAACCTATGTCCCATTACTAATTCATAGCCTATTTTCCCTCCAGCCGGCGCCTTTCCACCTGCCCCCTCTGTATCTTCCTTCCATTCCGGATACGTCCGCTTCTACTCCTCCTTTTTATCCTCCACGTGATGATGACTCTCCCAGGATCCCTTCCCCGTTTTCTTCCCCAAACAAGCTGACTGTTTGCATGTTTCCTTGGTGGCTTATCATCCGTTTTCCCTGGCAGATATCTTTCGCTTTCCCCTCTGTCCTTTTTTGCCACCAACCCGGGGGAACGTCCCCCTCCCCAGCGAAAAACCAGCAAGGGGTCACATGGAGACTATTTTGTGCTGCTTTCGGCTGACTGCCAGGGTCTCTCTCCAGCCGGCTGCCTCTCTCTCCTCCGGTCCCCTGTACAATGTTTAACTATCTATATTTGCATCTCTGCCACACGAGGATAGTTAGCGTCGCGCGGGAGAGCGAGAGTCCGAGAATGAACCCGATCTATGGCCGTTCTTTAAAGATATCAGTCCCCCCGGCCGAAGAATGTATAGCGATTGCGTCAATACTCCCCCATTTCGGGTAATAATAATAGGGGGCCAGCTTGTGTCGTCTTCCTTATCAGAAGAAAGCAAAGAACCCCGGCTAGAAAGAAGAATACGGCAGGCAGGGAAAAGCGCCCGGGAAACACGTGGACAACCAAATTTGGAACCGTGCCCACTTTACCCAGCGGCCGTGATCTTTGTCCAGTAGAACACCTGCCGGTTGTGCTCTCAAGTACAGAATATTTGAGAGTACAGAGGGGAGATAATAAAGGGCACAGAATTCATAAAAGTCGGGACTATTTTAAGCCCATGGGAGCCTCTTTGTCCGGGCGGGGAGCTTGATTCCGGTAGCAGAAACGTTCAATGCTCAGTCGAAAGTTCGGGCTATCAAATTCCGTCTATTGTGAGCTTATGGAACCATTGCAAAAGATCGAAAGAGCCTTGGAAACTGGTCACTTGGCTCGGTATTCGATAGTCCGATCCCCTGAACCCGTAAGGTCTTGGCAAGCAACTTTACAAGGCGTTTTCTAACAGTTTTGAATAAAGATGATCCTCCTGCTGAGACTTTACGGGTACAGGGGATCGGACTAACGAGGGCCGAGCCCCAAGAAGCTGCCAAGACCTTCCTGACCATTTGAGGCACGTTCCACCATCTTACCCCTTTTCGAACTGAAAAATCGGTTAAAACCGCCTAGCGGCCCGTTTCCCCTTCCCCCGTCCCTTCGATCTTTGTTACTTCCTCTTCTTTATCATTTTTAGTCTATTGTTAACTTTTGATTCTGACGCAAGTAGAAAAAACGAGCTCCTAGCGTGTCTGCGTGTAGTCTGTCAAGGAATTTGCCGGCGTAATCAGTGACAAATTATCAGAAGATGAAGTGTGTAGAGAACATGAATAGAAGAAGTAATAAGAGCCAATCACAAATGTTCACAGGGGACTATAGATGGCGGCGGATATAATTTGCTATATAGGGGGAACAAAATGACGTTAGCCGTCTGGTACTTGATTCCCAGAGGAAATGGAGCTTAATTATGGGAACTTCCTCCTCTTAAACGTGTATTTTCTCATTTTATTTTCTTCGAAATCCCGAGAAAAACTCAAAAGCTGCAGATTTCTGTAGTTCGTGTCAGGAAACTTCGTTTTCTCGTGTTCAAAGAACGGTTTCCTCCATTTTTAGGCACGGGCTATTCCGACCCTTATCATGAAACACAAACAGTCATTCGTATTGATTCAATCTTTAAAAGTCTCTCTCTCTCTCTCTATTTTCATAACCAAGTGACTTGATAAAATATCGAGAAGCGCTGTTTTCTGATCCATAACAATCCTTATTAGTTTGTTTTTGATCGAAGCAAATAGAAGACAGCTTATCTCTGGAACATGTTTATCGAAGACTTCTTCTCCCTTTTTTTCTAAAAAAGTCAAATTTTCGCTCTAAAAGTTATTCTAACGGGAGTCTCACACTTTCTGCAGGAACCCTTTGTCTCTTTTTGAAAGCTAGCGGAGAGGCTATATACTGTTTCCAAGAGAAATATCGCGGCTAAAAGAGTTGAGAATCGCTGCAGGACCCAATAAACACAAAACAGTCGGTTTCTACCCTCGGGGCTTCCATTCGGGACCATTTGAGAATTAGAAAGCAAAACTTGCCTGATCAAACCCCTGAGGTTGGAAACCGACTATACAGTCCTGTTTTACAGTAACCTTGGATCATTATTCCGAAAATTAAAGGCCCGAAAACTGAAGTCTTGAACACCAGACTTTTCATTGGAAACAAATTGTATCGCTTCCTGGTTTCCAGTAAATCTGATCCCCGGGATTTTTTGGGTTATACAGAGCGTCTAAAAATGTGGAGATTCTTCTAATTGTCCCAGTAGTGGTGGGGCTGGGGCGCTCTCTGGGGCGGAGTTTCGCCGACTGGGCCCTGTCTGGCCCCAGCAGCTGTCTGCAGCCATATACCGTCATCACATTTCCTCCCAGCCTAATGATATCATTTTCATTATCGTTATTTGCAAGGCAATGCCTGCTCTGGAATAGCGGGTAACTAGAGACCATTCCCCTTTCCAAAAGCTCTCCAAGACCCGGCAGCTGCATTCCCTTCCTTGCACTTTCATGTTCAAGTCAGTGCTTCTCTGAAAGGCTTCCTGTCCTCTGATCACCCTCTCGCTCATTATGTCCACACCATTTGTATCTCCTTTATTTCGCCCTATACATATTTTCTATTCAATAGGGAGTGAAGCCACCCTCATCATGCTATCTGCCCATTTCAAAGAAACATCTCTTCTTCTGGGAAATTATTAGGGTATTATTAGGAAATTCTACTATTCAAAAACGGGTTTCCACTGTCTTCTCTGACGTCAAAGAATGGTTATAAAAGGCGAAAGGAAACCCCAGGAAAAAATAGCCTCTCCCTACCTACTTTTTGTGTTTTGGAGCGGCCCTCTTTTAATTCCATCACGTGAAATCTAGGAATAACATGTTCTGCAGGGCCCAGCGATCTGTCCTGCAACCCGCGCCCGTAGACCATTTTGAAAGAGTTTTTGTTTTTTGCCATGAAGGGCAACAGGGAGCAAACTAGTTTCTCTCCTCGCTCTCTCTCTTCTCTCCCTTCTAAACTTAGTCTATTGACCCCTGAGAGAGAGAGAAAATATTCTCTGTTGTCGATTTATGGCCACCGCCTTTCTACTCTCTCTCTCTCCACCCCCTCCTTCTCGCATCATCCAACAAAATACATACAGTTTCATAAGGCGCGAGCGGCGACAAGAAAGGGAGGAAAGATCGAAACACAACGAGTAGACGGGAGGGTATAGGAAAATATTTTGACAGCGAGGGAGATCAGTCTGTAGTCTCCCTTGTCTTTTCTTGTAGCGTCCTTCTGTTTTTCATAATAAAGTCTAAAAACTCTCTACAGTTACAGTAGCCTTCTCGTGGACTTTGCCACTTTTAAAAGTCTCTGATCTACTTGTTTTCGTCATTTGAAGAAGAACCAAACTGTAAACAGTCCATAAAATGGTTCGTGAATCAAAAGTTGAGTCCGCCTCCTCTAGGTACAGTAACCATTGAGCTCGACGGCTCGTCAACCAACTTTGGACGGGGTTTAACTAACCCTGGGAGTCGTAAGCACACTGCTTACTTTTTTTCGGGGCTGGGAATAAATTGAGAAGGGAAAAGTTTAGGGAGGTACAGTAGTCCAACTAGGCTCGGCTCTTGATAGTCGCATCCCCTGCACCCGTAAAATCTCGGCAGGAGGATCGTCTTTATTCAAAACTGTTGCATGACCCCTTTGTCTTGCCGAGACTTTACGGGTGCGGGGAATCGGACTATCGAGGGCCGATCCGTCCAATTGGAGCCGATTCATCCCTTCTTTTGGTCAGTTTTTATTTTTCTGGGTTTCATGGAGATCAGCCATTTTGAAGGTTACGATAAGAAAAAAATGTCAGTAAATCGGCAAAAAATAAGTAATAGATCCTTTTGATTGAAAGCCTATTTCGGCCGATAGGTTGGGGTCATTTTTTCACTCACTGGCCGGCCTTTGTCGTCCTTGTTCAGCCTTACAGCATGGCACGAACTACGGAGGTGCTATCTACGTGTTGTGTAGACATCTCCGAGGCAATTTTTAAAGATTGGGGAACCATTGGAACAGATTAAAATTAGCGATAAGAGTACAGTAACGTGTTTACTGGAAGCTTTCTCCTTTTGCTTTCGCCAACTAACCGTTTCCACGACAAGCAGACTGTAGTCTCGGAAGGAAAGAATATAGGAAAAACAACAATTGTAGCTACCGTACTCTTTTTCCAATAATAACCAGCTGCCTTTCGTAATCACGCTCGATTAAACTATTCATCCTCTTTCAATCTACGTCACCTTTATAAACAGAAAAAGTACGCAGTGTGCTTGAACAAGCCCCCATTTCAATAGGATTCAGGATTTCGTATGTTCTACTTTTTATATAGGTCAAAAATCCTTCTACCTCCTAGCTGGCTCAAAGATTAGTTGACCTTCCTCAGTCGTGGGATGGAAAACCACTGAAGCCGTACTAATCGAGCCATGCTTTTCCTTGTTTTTCTCTGATGGGCTTTGGCTCAATGATCACTTCCTCTCGGATTATATTATACGTGTCTCTCTCTCTCTATCTTTTCGGGGGCTTCATTATAATTTCGTGCTTCGTCTAGCAGTTACAAAAGTCAGAAAAAGGCTCAACCGCGGGGTATACCGTAATAATCTTTGAACGCGTTTTATTACGGAGCCAAATTCATGCTCTCTTTGAACTACAGTACCCTCCCCCGTTTAATTCCAGGAAAACTCGACGGCGTATAAAATGGTATGCAGCCAAAACTGTACTTTGAAATGTAAAAGGAACTGTCACTTCACCTTGACTTCCATTGACGTTCTTTTCACGGCGGATCTTTTAGTCTCCTTTCACGTAGACACATCCGTTTCTGTAAAAAAAAACAGTTTGAGGAAGGTGTAACACTTACCGTAACCCGGAAACTTTGTTTATTACCGAAATTGCTACATCAGGAGATTAGATTACGTAGAAATCTATTGCGAAATAGTCTCCAAAACAATGGGATTTAGGGGCTACGATAATCATATAAAATTAGCTTTAAAATTGGGAAAGAAGAGCCGAAACCGACAAAAGTTGAGCTACCGTACTCTGTGTCAGCTTTTCCAGTTCGCGGCGGGCCACGTAGTGCCTACAATGGCTTGACCGGTCACAGAAGGTCTCTCTCGAGGAATTCTTCGCCCTCTCCTTCAAAGGTCAATTTCCGGCCCCATCCACACGTGACATTTCTCTTTCTTGTCTGATGTTTTCTTCGCTTGAAAAGCCGGGACCGTATCTACTGTAGGGGGCTTTCTGTCCAGGACAGAATTAGCGGTAAATTAGGCGATCTGTCAGGTTTCATCCGTGTCACCTCTATTCATTCCCATATTTGATCTTCCATCTTTTGAACTGATTCTTCAACCGACAGGAAGGCGACTAATTTTAAGAAATTTTTATTGTTTGGACTGAGTATTAAACGAGATTTTGAGGGCAGGAAGCCAAATTTGGAGCAAAATGGGGGAAGCCCCCGGTTGGAGAGCTTTCTTCCCTCCTTGCTCCTTTTCAGGTTTCCACCTTCAAATTATAGGTTCTCACAACGAAGTAGGCAATGTTTTAAAAGTGTTACACGGCCAGGTTGAGCCATAATCAGCTGGATTCCCAACTGAAGGATTAAACCTCTTGAACTAGCACTTATCTCCTTTCGCTTCCATTTTTTCCAACCAAAATCTCTCCACACTCTATATCTCAAAGGGATATGCTACGCAGCCAATTGCCTTACTGTAAGACATTAAATACTCGACCAGAATCTTCCTTTCCTCCCTCTTCTTCCCTTTTTGAGCTCTCCAAAGTCGAAAATCTTCTAAATTCCCCCATTTTCAGCCAATGTTCTCTCAACTGGCCACACTGGACCATACGGATATTTTCCACGATGTGGCTTCAACAGCCCTGGACGACTTGATCCGGTCATCCGTCCTTAACAATCCCCTGATACCGTTGAATCTGCCGGCTCATCAACAGCAGCAGTTTATGCACCACCATCTCCAGCAGCAACAGCAACAGCAACAACATCACAACCAGGTAGGGGGTCGATTCGGGGCGGCCGGGTGGGGGGTTTGACTTGTTTAGAGAATAGGACACACCCGTTGACGGTGGGGAGGGTCTCAGGCAGAGAGTAGAGAAGGGGGTGGGGCCTACGGGAACTGGCGGTCACTCCGAGAAATGTTACAGGGCAGCAGCGGCTCCGACAGTGGCGGCGGCGGACCAGCAACGGCCCCCACACGTGGACGACGAAAAAACAGCACACAGAATTTGACTTGTGTCGTCTGTGGAGATCAAGTAAGTTCCTCTTTCTTTTCTTGTTTCTTCTTTTGACAATACGGGGGGAAGTGGTCTAAAGTTTGGACAAGCTACAGCGGAAACAGCTACAGCTAGACAGTTAGACAGCGTAAAGTTGGACTTTTGACTCTTCCGCGGCGGTTATACTCCGGTCAAGGCGAATCATATCACATTAAAGAGGACACTGCGACCCGAAGAAGGGGAAAATAGAGAAGTCAGCGGAGACAGTGTGGAGGGGAGACAACATTTTGGGCCAAGGGTATACTATATAGAGTCTCCCGAGAGTTACAACACGGTCACAGTCTTCAAAATGTTCGAAGGTTGCTCTACAGTAATCCCTGTGCTAATGCCTCCACCTTTTCCCTTTGAGACCCCCTAAACTAACATCGGGACTCAAAAAGCGTCCAAATTTCGTTCCTGTTTCTCTTTTTAGTCAGTCCAAATCCGATAACAAAAATACCATAACAAACAGTCGGTCTCTATAGTTAGATTCCCCTCGTTCTCATGTGACAATCTTGCAATACAATGCCATTTTGGTCTACACGAACCAGAAAGTTTCGGTTGGTGCAGAACTACACGGAGAGAGGGACAGGAACCGTCGCTCTTTAAGAAATACAGTCCAAAACTCCGCGAACTATCCTTTGTTCCGTCTAAAAAGAGAAAACGATCGTGTGGCATTGTAGCAAGCAGAAGTTGTTGACAAGAAGGGGGAAGGGGTACTGTAGCTGCTTTATCCTGTCGGGAACCCTTTTTGTCCTCTGAATTGGAAAGATTTGGACCCTGACTGAGTATCAAACGACCTACGAAGCCGCCCTTTTGTCACCTAACATCAGACCGTCTTTTAACCGATGATACTCTCTTTCTCTCTCTTTTTGAACTGGTATCATTAGTTTTGTCTCTGAAGTTCTCGCTTCTCTTAGAAGATCGTTAAACTGCGTCGGGGGTAATAAACCCGCGATGATAGTTCATTCTTTTCGGCTAGGGTCAATGTATCACCTACACCGGGAGCATGGTTGGTCACAATTTAGACTCGCTGTGACTCGATTTGGTACTAGAATTTGAGGCCATTTAAAGGTTAACTCTGACGATTTTAATGGTCTAACAGAAAAAACCAGTAGAAGATCGAATTACTGTAGCTGTTTTTAGTTTCAAAATTTTCAAACCGAGCGGTAGTCACGCTCTATTGCCGATAGATCCTGGTTGCGATTTCCTCAGCTTATAATGATGTTTTTTTATGTCAGAGATCCTCCAGCAAATGTGACTGAACATGATTACAAACTTATCTATCAGAATAGTACCGCGGGACCCCTCCGTAATCTGTCTCCAAATCCAGGGGGATCAGTTTTCGCCTGCTACTTATAAAAATCAGGGATTTGAGAAAGAAAAGGGGGAAATCTTATCCGGAGTCCAAGAAGTTCTTTTAGAGGATGCGAGGTGGTTTAAAGCTGCTTGGAGACGGCTTAAAGCAATCCAAATTCACGTTTTACAAATAAGAAGTCTTAGAATTAAGCTGGCCATTTTAAAAGCATGATACAGTATACCGGCTTTTCTAGACCTTTAAACCAAAAAAATGGGCTTTAATTGTAAAGCGCCGTTTAATTAATCTGATCTGGGTCCTGGAGCTCCTTTTCCCGTCAAAAACCCTCGAGGCTGTCATTTTAGGACTTGGTTACTTTCAGTTCTAAAGGTATCGAGGGGATAATCCGGTCCTTTATGACCAAAAAACCGGTCGCACAAACTTTAAAAGAGGCTACAGTATTCCCTGCTGCTCTCTTTTTCCTTAATCTGTCGGTCAATCCAATAGTGTCGGATGGGATCAAAAGCTGCCGAGCCGGCCGCCGTTGTTTTCCGTGTGCAAACTGTTTCCAGCTCGCTACCACCACCCCCAGTACAATCTAATCCTGAGTCAGAAAAAGACGCGGAGGGAGAGAGGGAAAGATCAGGAAGCACCCCTCTCTCGATACTGAACTCTGCTGCTGATTTACTGATCACTTTTCTCTTTAAAAGTAGGAAATTTTCAGGCTTTTGGAAAGCACTATGGAGTCAACGCCTGTAATGGATGTAAGGGCTTCTTCCGGCGGAGGTATGGCTTGATTTTATTCTTATATTATTCAATTGTAGTGTCTGGAATAATCGTCAGTACCTGTGCCGGTTCGATGGTCACTGTTCCATTGCCAAGGAGCACCGAAACGTCTGCCGCGCCTGCCGCCTGAAGCAATGTTTCATGGCCGGGATGAATCCACGAGGTTGGTCAACTGTCTAGCCGGAAGAGAGAGAGACACTTCCGTCCGTCCGTCTCTCTCTCTCTCTCTCTTTTTTCTATACTTTTAATGTTGACCCCCAACACGGGCTATTATTAGCCGACCAAGTACACAAAATGGAAGAGAGTCGTTTCGCGCGCGCTGCCGAGAAAAGTTACCGCCACCGCCGCTGTGATGTCAAGTGCTACCACCTTTTTACGCAACGAGGACGCCTCTCAGGGATTAGAGAACGCCATTTTGAACTGACAATATGGTCTTTGAGGGGCTGGGCTAGGGCCGGTGAGAAGGAACCAAGGGGAGCGCAAGTACAAACCACAAGTAGGAGAAAAAATTGGATCGACAAAAAAAGTCAGATTGAAAAGAAAAGGTCAAGACACTTGTGTGACGTCTCTGAAGTTTGTTACTTTTGTCAAGGCCTTGAAGTCGACACGCCGAGCGGGAAGTCTGGAAAGTTCCGCGTCAGATTAACCCCCAAGATACGCGTAACGGGGACAACGCGGCTTCTTTAAAGGTCTACGTGCGGGATAAGACATTTGGGACGGGTCAAAAATCTTTGTAGACATCTACGACAAGCTTTTACGTTGTTTTACCCGGAAAAATCTCAAAAAATGGGGAGATTCGCCTGAAATTGTAGAAATTAAACCTTTCAGGAAGTCTAAAATGGGAAATCGGGCCATAGAAAGCACTCAACCGTGCAACAAGTCTCGATTTAGAAATATGACATCAGTGGCCGTTCACATCATTCCAAAATTGCCCTCTATCTGTTCAGGGGACAGCTTACCCGGCAAGCGAACACACCGGGTAGCGAGGACAGGCTATTTCGTCATACTATAGGTTCCCCTGCAACTCCTGGGTCCCTTCCTCATTTATTTTCAAGCCAAAACCTCTCTCCTCCCAATAATTCGAGTCTCTATTCCAGCTGTTCAATCAGAACGCGAACGAGGAGCGGCGGAGCCCATCATGGACGAGGATGGCGAAGACTTCGATGCTCCCTCTCCTGAAAAGTCAAGCGTTGAAATCCAAACGGATATCAGTCCCCAAATCAAGAATGAACTTCCCTCTCCGGAAATGGACCTCATTAGGTACACAAAAACTACCGTACCTCTAAGAAAATAAGATTTTAGCGCAGCTGACCAGCTGGTACTGATGCACCGCGATGTTTTGAGTAGGATAGACCCTGATTACCACATCAAAATGCCGGCTACGACCTCTTCTGTGACTTTTGTGAACGCCTTCTTCAATCCTACACTGATTTCAACTCGATCACCGGTAAATCTGCCCCAATTCGAAGAAGAATTTAATGAATTTCCAGCTTAAAATCACTGCTGAAAGAGCCGCGTCAATGAAGGATGTTCTCCAAGATTGGCGGCGGAGTTTTGTCATTTTTGCCGACTGGTTACACGCGCTACAGGAGTTCAACTACATGGATATTAATGACCAGATCCTGATTGCTAAGAACCGCTTCGGTCCGTTTTATTGGTGGCTACTGGCCATCTGGAGTGTGGATGCCAATTGTGAAGGAGTCTGTTACGCCAATGGGACTTATTTTCCGGCCAGGGAGCAACTTCAATGTATACCTGATGTCCGGTAAGATTTCACTCTTTAAAACTATTTTATTCTGTAAATTTGGCCCATTTCTAACTTTATTGTGATCTACAGTAATCCAACAATTTCCAGAGGCTGTTCCCAAAAGATGATTTCGACTCTTTCGGACCCGATCAAAGAATTGAACCTGGACCAATGCGAGAGGGCCATAATGCTTGCCGTGATTATTTTTTCTGAAGAGTTGGTAGACCTTTCGCCGTCTGGGAAAGAACATATCCGGAAGATGAGTCAACGCTTCGTGGGGATGCTGCAACAGCACATAAAACGGATGAATCCCGCGCTGACAAATGCACAAATCGCTGTGAGAATAGGCAAAATGATGATACTGCTCTCCGCTACTACGGTAGGTCGCAAAACACTTTTTGGGACCTGATATCCCGGGGGTTACCTCACTTTCCCTCCATTAGAAATAATTGTTACGGTCGTGGCAATCTTATTGTGGGTCCTGAAGCGATGAAACCCTAATTCCTGGCCCCTCCCCTCTAACGGTTGCTTGGGGCGCGCATTCGCTTCGAGACCCATTTTTGACTTCCCAGGCTTCTCAAGTTTGCTTGTTACAGTAACCAGGAGTTGTCAGAGAACCCTGACCCTCTAAAAAAAGTCCTTACCCCGTTCATTTTCAGCAACTGGTCTACCTGACAAGTGATAACATTCAACTGAATGACATTCTACATATCGTCGATTGGGAAAGTTGGTCTGATGATATTCTGGAGCATAGCTACAAGAATTTTTAACGTTATCTATACATATGTTTTCCCTGTTCTTCGTTTTCTTCTTCTCCAAAGAAGAGACGAGCCCTACCGTAATCAAGTCTTTCCGGGTACCTCAAAAATATTGTGAAATAGAGACGAGACCAGTGATTTTCTTGATTGTTTCCCCCCTAAAATACGTAGTAATGGTCGATATTCGATCACCCAGCCCCTTCTTGTTATATATCCCTTTCTTTCCTTCTTTTTCACCGGTGGATTATATTAATTCACGGGAAACATCGTTGTATTTATATCTCTACAGTACACCGCCCCTTCCACACAATATCTATCATTGTCTAGTCCGGTAAACCTTGATATATTGTCACAAGAACACGAACATACTCTATTATTATATTATTTATCAAAATAGAAGAAAAGAGAAGAAGAGAGAGAGTGAAGACAAAGATTTGTACATATATGAATAAAAGTTTCGCTATATCGTTTTCTTTCCAATTTTACGAGATAATCTCAAGGAAGAAGACAAAGCAGCGTATTTTAAAGGTTACTGGCATGATTAACCTGGTTACTGTAGAGAAAAGTGGTCTAAAATCTCCGAAAGTGTCTCCTCTTTTGGGACTCGGATAATCAGGCGAGGCATCCACTCCAAGTCCCTCCCAGCTGGAACTAACTAGGAGACGGTCCCTTTAACGTTATTGCGGAAAACGCGCTCCAATCCTAACACCCGAGCCATACTTAGAGATACATAAATTGGAGGAAACTTTAAAGAAACTCGGAATAGAAGCTGTTTTTGATAGCGGTCTGGCTGATCTTTGGAATATGGTCGAGGAGAAAAGAGGAATGATGAATCCGTTTATTCAGAAAACAATTGGGCGAACACAGGGCGACTATTGAGGTGGGTCGAGCGGACAAGGCGCGTTGCCCAGTCGTTCTTCTATAAAACCAACTAAAATCGCCCGGAGCGGCTGCTATCAGTAGTTCTTCAGGTGACAGAAGACGGCACAGTAGCCACAGCTGGAACATTACTTGACATGGCAACGGGATCCGCCCGGGATGCGTCTCTCCCAAAGATAATTTCATTCATAGCCGATCATCCTTTTATTTTCTGTATCATGTATAAGAAACATATCCTTTTTATAGGAAAAATGTGTGAACAGAGTAGGTTTCAAGCTCCTCTAAAACACAAGATGTCTTTCAGCTCTTCCGCTGTCGAATTTGGATGCTTCAGAGAAACGAGGCTATAAACTTGTTCCAGAGAAGATTAAAGGTTGCGAATCTTTAATTATTAATTGGAAGATAATAAAACTATCAAGAAGAAAAAGAAAAATGAAGATGATGAATAAATCATTCATAAGCACTGGATGTTCCCTGCCCCCTCAAAAATTTTTATGCTTTAAACTTTACTACCTTTATTTTGCTGCACAATGAATCCCGAAAAACAAACAAAAAAGTGATAAAATGTAAGTACATTCCAAAAAATAAGCACTGGATCGGACTGTTACAAATCTTAATCTCCTTTCGGGAGGCTCTCGCACCCGTAATTGTAACTATTAGTAAATTTCAGTGTACAAGTGCATCTCAGATTAGCCTTCTTCAAAACAACTGATCCGACCCCAGTCGTCGCTATTTCGTCGACTGTTCCCTTGGCGAAGAGACAGCCAGTCAGCTGCAGAATTCCCTCCCTCCCGGTGCAGTTGTACCGGAATCCGTCGCCATATTGCGGCTCCATTATACGGTCAAATGGCTGCCCGATTCTTGAGTCATTTCCATTGTCATCTAGGCATCCTAAAAAGTTTTTATCCCCAAAAAAATGAAGAAAAGTACGGACCTACAAGTTTACTAGTGACCGTCTTCTTGACGGCTACACATTGCCAAAGCCACCAGGCTCCTTTCTGCTCAATAAATCTTAAAAAATAGAAGTAATTTAGCAAGGAATAGTGGAGACTTGGTCCCAGGAGTACAGCGATTCCTATTCTGGATGGGCCAGTCTTTAGCCAGCACTGAAGCGAAAACAAGAACAACGGAAAGAAGGAGCCTCATTTTGGGAAACCTGCAAAGGCAACATCAACACCTTATAAAGCCACTTGGACAGCGAATTTTACAAGTGAAATAATCCGTTTATGACAAATTAAAAAGGCCGAAACGGTGGGAATTGAGAGCGGAAGAAAGGGGAGAAGGCAATCTGTAAAGCCGACGGGAGGCAGATTGTATTGTTGTGGGGTTTACTGGTTTCTCCTGTCTTTTAAATTCTGAGTCCATGAATCATAGTGTCGCTTTCAGTGGGACGAGAATGGCGTTCATACAGCTAACCATTATTGCTTTTTCCTGCCCTCTATTTAACGAGTTCTATCGATTTTCGTCGCAATGAATTTCGGCCAATTCATGAAATTACCGACAGAGATCAAGATTCGGATCATTCGAAAGGTAACCTGTCTCTTTTTCTTATTTTTATTCACCCGAAAACTGCCTTAAAACTTGACTTTTCAGTGCTCTTCCATCGCCTATACCCGTCTCCGTCGAACATGCCGATATGTTGAAAAACTCTGTGAAAAGAATAGAAAAGATCTGGGCGTATACTGCCATGGGAAGTATCTACTCTGGGATGGTGTGCTGATGATCAGACGCATGCCGAGTATACAGAGCATGGTTTACATGGCGAGGGCAAAAGATATGGTTCCCTCAATCAGGAAATCCCTCTCCGGATTTGCTTTTGACGAAGTCACATTGGTACGTTAGAACTATTTGTCTTTACTTATTTGTCCTTTCTTTACGAAAGAAGGAAAATACTGGAGAAAAATTCAGCTTCGTGATTATCGAGGCCTTGGTGGCAAGAAGTTTGACGAGGCTTTGGACCGTCTGCTCGAAACTGCTCCCGACTTGAAGACTACAAACCTGAATTTGTACTATCTGCCAGAGAAACAAGCTGAACGAGTGAAACGCACGTGGAAAGCTCTTGAAATCAAGGAATACTCATAGAAGAGGTCTATCCACTAAAATTGTTGAATATTGTAATGCTTCGCCGTTGTTGTCGTATATCTTCCTCTATATCTTCCTGTAAGATATTGTAATTGTTGAAATGAATGCAGTGTTATTTTTCAGTCCAAAAAAAATTCACATTTCCCAGCTATTGTCCTCTGTCTCGATTATTCCACACTGTATGATATTTCCCTTCTCTTCGTTTGCCCGTGAAATCGATCATTCCAGATAAGACAGCTCTCTTTGCATTGCAATTCTCTCCTCCATCATGACCGATTCGATTGATTTTTCTCAAATAGTTGTTGTTGTAATTTTTTGCCTTATCTCGCTTTTCTAATTGTATTTTCTTTTCTTTTTTTGTTCTTTATTGCTGTATTAACTTTTCTTAATAAATATCATGAAAATAAACGTTGTTTTATTATGTATAACGGGTAGAAAACTGGATGGAAGCCATCAAGGCTTTTGTTTTTTTTATTTTCGACTCTGTACGTAGTATTTTTATTGCCACGAAAGTTCTAAAACGTCCGTGTTTTGAACCGACCTTTTTCTGAACCGTCCGTTTTCGAAACCGTCTAGTTCTAAAGCGTCCGGTTTCTAAACCGTACATTTTTCGAAACCGACCGTGTTTTAAACCGTTTGTTTTCTGATCCGGGGGTGCACCGTGTTTTGGCCTGGGAACTTCATTGTTTCTAGTCTGTCCTCTCCCTCCTTCTCCAGACGCCCAGACTCCATTTGCCATGTGAACAAGGGGAATAAACGGGAAAAACGGGGAATATGACAAGGGGAATAAACGAGTCATTTTATTCGAATACGTCTGTAACTCAACAGTATAAAGGAACATTTCCTTATCTCTTCTTCACTCTTCTGGAAGAATGGTCCTGTTCTTCCTGGTGGTTGCCGCCTTCTTCATCTCAGTCCAAGGACTCCAGGCTGATGGTTCCAGGGGGAATGGAAATTATTCCGAGGTGAGTAACTAAACCTCCTCCCAAGGTTAGCAAATTTCAGGCTGGAGATCTCGGCCCCTATGGAAATTATTCAGGAAGTTGCGCTCTTCGACCCGTGAATGGAGACCAGACAAAGAATGTCATGTGCTTCCCAAATGAGGCTAGGGCCTTGGAATTTGGAGATATTCTCTGGATATATCGAGTCAACGTGAACGAAAATGCCACCGGATCGGACATTTATTGGAGTGCCAACTTGTTATCCTCGGATTTTAAAGCACTTTTTCATTTGTCTGTTCGGCCGAGAGCCGAGAAATATGGTTTCGTGGCACTTAACAACAATAATGGACAGTGGCTTAACGGCAGATGGGGTGTGGAAGAATCACATGCCATAGAATTCAATCTGGGAGAGGCATCAGAGATTAGAATTGAGAACACTCCCGAGGCTTTGAAGGTCAGTTTTATCGTTTGAATCAGAGAAATTGCCTTACAAATTTCAGATCAGAGCAAGAACTAGTGCACCCCGCCCGGGGGAGAAAGAGACTGAGAAAAGCTTCACTTTCGCCCATCGAACAGCTAATCCCGCTACGGATTACAAATACTTATACCTGCACAAACCAACACAGTCGTTTGGAGTTGTGGAATATTATACCCAACGCAACCAGGGCTATTCGGAAGTAATTGAGCGATCAGAGCAATCGTTTGCTGCCTAGATAAATAAAAAGAGAGAGAGAGAAGGATACAGAGGCCGACTTCTCTTTGTGGACATCCGAGTCAAGAGAAGGCTTCACGATGCAGTTGGCCCCTTTCAGGATCGCGGGCTACATAGACATATGGGTAGTCAAAAGATAGGGAAAAAAAATTAGATTTACGAATCTGAAGTCAGTTTTTCGAAATTCGCAGTTTGCTAGGAGATAGCGTCGAAAAACAGCGTTTCTTAAAGTGGTCATTTTTGAAGCGTTCTATCTCCTTTATTTTTCGACCAAATTCAAAAATTCAAAGTGTCGTAGACATAACTCGGCAAGATCGAATTTTCATCAATACAAAGTTTTTCACGAACAAACGAAATAAACGAGAAATCCCCGAAAAAACGGTTTTTGGCAAAATTTGAAACGGCCGCCAAAAAAAGTTATGGTTAGATTGCACTAACTTCTGGCGCGACCTAATATTGCCCTCAGCTTGTCGACCCCTCTCGTTCCCTACAGTCCTCTTCGCTTTCGCATTCCCTTCATTTTTGTTGGTTTTTAGTCTGTATGAATTTATTTCCATTCCCAATAAAACCATTCTTCTTCTCTTTCTCTTACAGTATCACGAGTGTTTGCTTGATGTCCAGGAGGAAGTGCGACATTTGGATAAAGAAAAACGAAAACACGAAACAGTGGCAACTTATTTGGATTAAAAGGGGCAAGCTGCTTTCGGTTTGTACAGACGTTGAGCTTGTTTTCTGTATGACAGAGTCGAAATCTGATTTTGCTCAGCAGTTGATTACCCTGACCGTCTCTTCTTCCTCTGTCAGTCTCTACTGTAATGTAGTTTATGACTTCTTTATTTCCATTTGAAGTAAACCGTGTCATTTTTCTATTGTCAATAAAGCGCATCCACAATTTCCCTAATATCCTTCATATGCAGGCTCACGTCGATAGCGGCTTGGAAGTGGATCCCCTCATTATTGTCCACGACTGCCCGATTAAACGCACAGTCTCCACCCTGAAAAATCTCGTTTCCTCTGGTTTTCTTTCCTTTAAATTACCAAAGACAGTTGATTAACTCCGACTATAACATGACGACCTTCCTTCATCTCCGTCAGGGGGCCGCCACTATCGCCCTAAATTGGACAGTTTCTTATTTTTCTCTCAAAAATCGCATACATTACAGATGGCCGCGGTTTTATCATCCCAATTAGTGCATATCTTTCCCTGATCCCGGGGATCGGCACCGCACGGTTGCCGCCCTCCAGCGAAAGCAAATCGCAGCCGGGTATTTGTTCTCCTTTCAGAGAGATCGGCAAAGTCGTTATTATTTCCATAGCCAGCGACGAAGAGCTTGGCTTCAATCTCCTGGGTATTGTAGAGGAGAGGAACCGTGGGGAGGCAGACGGGAATGCCGTTGGTGACTTCACGATCCAGTTCCACAACGACGATGTCTAGCAGTTCGTTACAATCGGCATTGACATAGGCGTCTAGCATGTAAATTCTGGAAAAAAACCCTGGGTATCGACACGGTAGGTCGACGCTCTTTTTGGTTTTCCAGTGCCAGGAAGGCCAGTATTGGTCAGTTCAGAGGGGAAAGCCGTTTCAGGACCTGTCTGGCTGTATCGAATCTTGCAGAACGCAAGAACAGTCGCTTCTTTGGGCACGGAAACTCGTCAGGACACTCGAAGCTACCGAATGGCTACCAGAAATCCTTTCAAAAGCTTCTTTAACCCGGACAAAGGCCCCTTGGCTTGCTAGAAAGGTTTGGGACAGTTTGCTAGGGCAGAATCAGTCCCAAAAGTTGTGGAAATGGGGCAAAATGGCAAAAATAGGGACAATTTTGTGTACTAGGTCTTACTTAGTACTTACTTTGCGACGCTGTACTCCGAAGAAGCTTCACAGGTCTCATTAGAACTGAGCGTACCGTGGCAGACCTTCACCTCGCTCGGATTGTCGTATCTAAAGTTATCTTCCACCGTACGCCATTAAAATGTGTAGTTTACATTTTAAAACAAGGACTGCTCCTGGATGCGAAACAGTGCCCAGCGGTGAGGACATGCTTCTTACTGATCAACGACCCGGTGCACGGATGATCAGTTGGGCCAACTCGAACAATCCAAGGAAACGGCTTTATCATCTCTTCACCTCCAACAATAATAACCTTGAAAATTATGGAATTTCAATATCAAACCTGGAGAGATAACCTTGTATACGGGTTCTAATTTCACGGTAAAGTTCTTTCGACCACATCCAGGAGGGAAAAAGGCATCCTGGCAAAGGGAAAAGGGAAGGAAATAGAGAATGGCAAGAAGGAGACGCATCTTTTGCTAGAATGGGGGCAATATGGAAATTTACGTGGGCAGAAGAAAGCTGTTGGCCGTTGTCGACGCCAATAAAACAATAAAACAGTATTGAACGAAATCGTCGAGACTCGAGGGAATGGAAAGAGCGGAAAGGGAATGGAAAGGCGGAAATTCGACTGAGAAACTCAAAAAGCCATCGTCAACATTATTTATAGTAGTCGGGATATGGTTAGGACAAATGCATATGTAATTTGCAATTTCTCTTCTCTTCCACTCCGACTTATGAAATCAGACTATAAAATTGAAGGCTGACAAAGACACTTTGGCCTTTAGCAAATAAGTTTGACTGTTTCCGCTGAATCACTTCTCTTGCCTTTCCCATCTTCCGCCTTTCATTCTTCTTCCCAAATTTTCTCACTTTCCCTTCTCCTGTCATGGAACAGGATAACCCGTTAGACTGTCCCATTTGTTGCAACACATACAGTAAGTTAGCCTTTTTTATAAAAAGCATTTTGACTTTATATACGGTTCGCTATAAATTATTCAGATTCTCACGATCGTCGCCCCTTTGTGGGTTCTTGTGGGCATTCCGTTTGTGAGGCTTGCTCCCGTGGATTAGCCAGCGCGGAGCACAAGTGCAGTTGCCCCTTTTGCAGAAAACTGTCCTTCAAAGATGCCAAGCCCAACTATTTGGCTATTGGTAAGGAAACAGTAGAGGAGGTTTATGAGTCTTTAAGAGCTCCTGAGTCACCGTAACAATACACAACAGAAGATGACCACCTTGAACGAGGCTAACGAACAATCCTCGTCTTCGTGCATCGCAAGTAATCGATTTGGACCTGAAAATGCGTAAGATTTGATAAGGAGATAAAAATAATTATTTTGGTAGGCATAGGACTATCCTCGTTAATCAAATATTCGGGGTGGTCTCAGAGAAGAGCCTCATCAATATCTGTAGTAAATACGGGCCCATCCTAGAAGTGAAGATTTTGATGAAGGGCAGATACAGTCACGATGGATCGTCGCTGACACTTTTCGAAAATCCTCAAAGTGCGGAGAAGGACAGATACAGTCACGGTGGATCGTCGCTGATACTTTTCGAAAATCCTCAAAGTGCGGAGGAGGCCATTACAGGAAATCATGTTGGTATTGTACTAGGAATATGTGAACCTCTATTTACTATATCTAGGGTTGAGCCCGCCTTCTTTTCGTCAACACTATATAGGACGGCACAAAAGTATAAATAGTTTGTGATATTGGTATCAGGAACGACCGGGTGTCTTCGCGTAGTTTTTGAATAAAGTAATCTACAATTGTTTTTAATTTAATTTCCACGTGCATTAAATGTTTTACCATGTACGTTTTTTTGACAAGAAGTTCATACCTGTTCGGACGCTGGCAAAATATTTCGTTGAAGTTGGAGCAAAAATTTACTGAATAAATATGAAACCAGTGAAGATCATAATTTTATTGAAGCCAACGGGCTCCCAGTGAAATCTTCCGAAGGGTAGAAGAGGTTATCTTCATCCATCCGCTGTTCTTCACACAACCGACCCGAATGCCCGAATTCATGGAAAGAACTCATTTAAAATCGATTGAGGGCATACATAATTAAATGTGTAATTCATTGTTTCTTCTTTATTGCGTGGCTATTGAAGCTGGACTATGAAATCGTGAGATGACAAAGACACTTTGGCCTTTAGCAAATAAGGTGAACTGTTGAACCACTTCCCTTGTCTTTCCCCATTCATCGATTTCATTCTTTCCCAACTTTTCTCACACTCTCTTTCGCCATGGAACAGGATAACCGAACCGAATGCCCCATTTGTTACAACACATACAGTAAGTTACCCCCTTCTAACACGTCTTACAGCACTTGTTAGCACCTTATAGTAAAAAATACATCATACATTGTTCAGATGCACATGATCGTCGTCCTTTTCTTGGTTTATGTGGCCATTCCGTTTGTGAGACATGCGTCGCAGAATTAGTCGGCGCCAAATCGCCAGCGACTCAGTGCCTATGCCCTATTTGTAGGGATGGGTCTTTTAAACAAGCCAAGCCCAACTATCTGGCTATTCGTAAGTCTAAATTCTAAGCAGCTAAGAGCCTTTCAGAACTTCTGAGTGATACTAACAAAGCATGGAAGGAGACTTGTAACGAGGATGAAAACCAATGCGCGCCTTCATATGCCACAAATATTCGACTAGGACCTGAAAATGCGTAAGTTTCTCCGAGTAAACAAATAAAATTAGCTAGATATCGAAGTGTTCTCGTCCGTGTTGATTTTGAATCATTAACGGAGGCGATGCTTCGCGGCGCCTTCAGTGAAGACGGGACCATCTTAATGGTTAAGATCCTGAAGGACAGTCCCTACAATGACCGCGGATTGGCGCTGGTACTGTTCGAAGATCGTCAAAGTGTGGAGACTGCCATTATGAGGGAATCCGTCGTCTTTAATCAGATCGGTCTTACTCCTCTTGATGTCTTCAGGTTGAAGCCCTCGTTCTTTTCGTTAACTACAGAAGCAGAGGTCGAATTTTATATTTTTGATAACACTATCGAGCAGGTCTTCACATAATTGAAAAAGTTACCATAAATTGTTTTAAATTTTGTGTTCACATGTACCAAAAATACAGTAATCCTCAAACAGATACAGTTGAGTAACTTTTCCCATCGCTTTCGCTTTCTCTTTCACACAATGGCAGTTTGCTTTGTCCATTCCTTGTTCATCCTATCACATCTGATTCTGATTGATTTCAGCCTCATGAAATTAAGCTGCAAATTATTCAGAAGGAAAAGGCCAAGGGACTAATTCTAAAGGCTATATCTTTTCAGTGTCGCCCCTTTCCCTATATTCGCCTCCGTCAGACCAGCAAATTACTGGACGAATTCTGTGAGCGGAATAGACAGCGATTTAGTATTTATTGTGAGAAAGAACGGGTCTCCCTTGGATTTGATATGAGCTGTAATGACTATGAGGAGTTCTTTTACCAAGTGACGATTACTGGCAGCAAAGAAGTGGTAATTCCAATCGGCTTGGTTATAAAAAATGGGATTTGTAACCCCACAACTTTTTTTGAGCTCGGAAGTTGAGAGTAGGGTCATTCGAACCGATAATTTTTTCTGCGCCGAACTGCACTTTTATACAACCCTATCCGTTATTCCATGGAATAGCCGTTGGAAATGAACTAGAATTACTTCTCTCGCATTCTCTGTAAATAAATACCAATTTTATTGATTTCAGTTTTAATCTTTCCATAAAAGACCATTAGTACTGCTCAAATTTGTTTCAAACATAGCTTTTGCCAGTTCCGAACGGAAAAAATATCCCAGCCCGGCCCTTTTGTGGTGATAACATAGCCAAAAACGCCCAGCCCCATTCGGCTTCCTCTTTTTCTGGCTCACTGGCTTACAAATGACCAGTGAAGGGATATTTCATATGAACCCCAAATAAAACACGGCGACTAAATTTAGTTCACACAGGGGAAATTAACAAGTACAAGGAGCGCTACGGCAAGCAGCCATGGTAGCCATCTGATGTCGAGGGTGTTTGTCCACCAGCTTTTTAATAGCTTCTCCAAGAGTTTCCATTGCTTTGGCTTTCTTCGGGTTCCATTTCTTCAAAACGGGGCCCCAATTGATGGCGTCTCTGTATTGTGTACGGCTGTAAATAACTTCCATCAGTTTCTTGAAGCAGAATTCCGTCTGGCAGTCACAACCATTGCAGTCGGTGATGTCGTAGAAGAAGAAAACATCGGCATATTGACAGCATAAGGTGATGGCCCAACGGTCACTGGCTACAGAATGGAAATAATGGAAGACGTCTTCGCCGGCACGCTGTAAAAGAAGAAAAGGATTCACCTTAAGGGGAGGATACTTACAGATGCTGTTTTTAGAAGAACAGGGGAATCTTGGAAGTCTCCTGACAAATCTCCGGCTACATTACTGACTTGCAGTTTTATATATTTCAAGTTGGTTCGTCCGGACTCCCAGCGCTGCAAAAAAAACATTATATATTCGGGTCAAAAATAGCGAGGTTTTCTTTCTTTTATATTTATCCTCTCGTTTATTTGTAAAATTCCAACCTACCGTAATCAAATCCTTGTAAGTGGAGACGATATCTTCCTCCAAGCATTTCCTTTCGAATCCTTCCAATGAATGCCAGTCAAATTTCAGTTTATCCACGCGACCATTTGTACTTCCACGAATCCATAAGTCCAGAAGACGAAGTTGCTTGAGATTGAAATTCTCTTAGCTGCCAGAACAGTTCTATCAAAAAGATCCTCGCTGTCCGCTTTCTGCATAGAAAATGTCTCCGCTTGGAGGTAGGGGAAAACTTTCAGAATTTCTTCAGCCACGAGAACATTCTTTGGATGGGGGTCTACACCGTAATATCCTTCGTTTATGTCCTAATTTTCGGTTATTTTTGTATCGAGGATAAGAAGAATGAACTCACAATGGCGACAGTATCGAAACGGAATAGTTCGAGCAGTTTTCCAAGTTCCTCGGCTGACATCTTCTTGTGAAAGGCCGACAGCCTGTTGGATCGGCAGAAACGCAGCTGGGAGCAGGGATTATCGTCCATTATATTTTTCCAGTCATTCTCTTTTGAGCAAACCTCAAACCACCATTGCTCATCTTCTTCTTCTCGCTCAGTTTTCTCTCGTTGGCAACAGCGTTTCTCAGGTCCATCTTCTCCGCCTGCTTCTTATCAGTTCTGATCAGTTTGGGCTGTTGGCGTTGAGACGACCACTCTTTCGCTCAAATCTCTTCCGTAAAATTATTAGCTAACTGTAATAGTCTGCATTCTTGGATCCGGAAAAGATATACCGTAATCTTTTTGCCTTGAAACTATTGAAGCATCCAGTCTTATTATTAGCACTTATTCTTTTTTACCCAATTTCTCACCGCAGTGAAAACTTCTGTTTTGCTTTTAGCGATTTGTCTCACCCTCCTTGACCATTAGAACCGCCTCTCTATGGGAACTGTTCTCTCCTCCGTGAAATACACACCTGATGGTAGAGTTCTGCTTCCTCTTCTGTTAGTAATATTACTTTTAGGTGTGCCTTACCACAGATTGAATGATTTTAAAGATTTACAAAGACTGGCTAGTGGAGGATACGGTATAATTTATAAGGGATACGATGTAACACGATTAACCAGAAGAAGACGGTGAATATGCTAATTTATACAAATATCCCTTTTTAGAATGGTGGCTGTGAAAGTGTTCTGTCAGTTGGATGTCTATGCTGAAAGGGAAATTGAAATATTGAAAACGGTACGCGTCTCCTCGTGTCTTTCATAAGTTTCCCATTTCAGCACTTTCATCCACACATTGTCGAGTTATTCGGAGTAATTTGGGATGGAGCGACGAAAGATATAAACGAAACTACAAAGATGCCGCTTTACTCCGGATACGTGATGGAATATTTGGAACTCGGCAGTCTTCATAACGGTTATCCTTTATTTATTTAAATTTCAAAGGATGTCAGCAGAAATACACGATGTCTCCAAACATTATGATAGGAAGTTAATCGTCTTGTGGATCGAACAAATTGGCTCCGGTCTACAGTATCTACATGAACACAAAATACTTCACAGAGACGTCAAGCCCAAAAAGTAGGTATTTTCTCTGTTTATTAATACTCGTTTTTAGCATTCTTTTAGCAACAAGAACTCATTTAAAACTGGCTGATTTTGGCCTGGCTAGGAATATTTCTCACCAAAATACTTATTCTTCCGGGTAAACGACACTTTTTTTCCCTGTAATGTTGTTTTTCCAGTCATAAAGGCACCGATCCCTATATGGCCCCGGAAATAGTGGGAACAGAAAAGAATTATGGAGCCCCGGCTGATGTTTATTCATTTGGAGTAACAATATGGGAAATTATATGCCGGAAGTCGGGTGATTTCATTTGATCAGTGTACAATATAAAAGTAGGTACCCTTCGGAAAATCAAAAATTTGAAAATGGTTGTATAGAACTGCCTATAGATCCTGATAAAATGAGCGAGGATTCGTGGAATTTTGTGAAAAGGTTGGTGTAGAAATATGAAGTTTGGGGCTGAAAAGGCCTACAAAATTAACCTTATTTCGTTTTCTTTGTTTGTTGGACAATTCTATAAAAATATTTTTAAGATGCTGGCAAAGAGAGATATCTGATAGGCCGTCGGTTGAGGAAATCAGTGCCTTTGCAGCAACATTCGAACAGACGGTAGGTGAAAATTTGCGTGTTACAAAAGAAGATGGGCAACTCTTTTTTATATTTTGGTCGTGGGAGGGGGTCCTAATGGTAACAAGATGGCAATATGGAATCGAAAGACATCCACCTGGACTGTTTCACGAATGGAACTTCCTGACCATATTCTATCTGTTGGTGTTGTTTATCTCGATGATGTACTCTATCTAATCAACTGGGACAATGCATTCTTCAAGTTGGACAAAAATATGAAACGGAAACGACTGGCTGATATGAATGAGAAACGAAGATATATTAAGAATAGTTGCTTGGAATGGAATGGATACATTTGGGTGTTTGGAGGATGGAATAGGGAGAAAGGATGGTTAAAAAGTGTGGAACGATATGATCCGAAAAAGAATAAATGGACACGGATGCCGTAAGTTGTCTTTATAAAGGGAGCCTATAACCTTGTGATTACTTTGGGCTAATAAGCTATTTTAGAGACATGAAATATGGCAGAGATGGTGCAGCTGCAGCCGTCTGTAACAGGAAAATATATATTTGTGGAGGAGAGGGAGACAGATCGAAAAGTGTGGAATGTTTCGATCCTGAGAGTGGAGTGTGGACTGAACTGACGGATATGCCAACAACTCGATATCGCCATTCCCTCGTTTGTTATAGAAATAAGCTGGTTGTATTAGGAGGTCGCGATAGAAGAGGCACCACAGTTCTGGAATTGGATCCACTGGAGAAAAATGGACAGTGGAAAGAGTTGTCGCCCTTACTCTACACTAGTTTTCTTTCTGTTGCAGCAGTTCTTGGTCGAGAAATCTTTGCAATTAGCCGGAACTCTGATCAGGTGCAAATATTTAACGGAATCAATTGGCGTGTCGGCCCCTCTTTCCCTCAGCATTATTATCTCCGTCCGTCTGCTGTTCTCGTTCCTCAAGAGTTCGCGGATCGTCTTTCCTCTTATCCAAACAATTTAAAACAATAAATAATTCGAGAGATCATAGCGAAATTGACAGGATATTTTTTGAGAGAGTATAAAAAAAAGAAAGATGGGGACGTCTTTCTCGACAAAAAGAAAAAAAACTGAAGGACCGATGAAACCATACACATTTTGTCTAACTAGAGAAACGACCTTGCTATTAGCTCACGAGGGATTGAATTTGCTTTTTTTGCCTAATAAAGGGGGTTTTACAGGAAAATACCCGAACGCCAACCTTATTTTCAAACTTCCAACCCTCATAACTCGGTGACACGATGTGCTTAGCAGCTGAAAATTTGTTTCTGGGGGTTTCAGATGGTGGTGAACACGGCGTAATAGGTGGCACCTCTGGACCTGATGACAGGTTCGTCCCATTCCCTGGTAAATTTCAGTTGCGCTATTGAATTCTTCAATCGTGTTGATAAAAACCAACTTTATTTTTCTTCAGCAACATATAAAATTGAACCCATAAAGGAAGGAAAAATCACGTGAAAAGTTGGGGGCAAGGGGGCGGGTATAAGAAGGAAAAATATAAAAAGGGGAAGAAGACATTTTCGAAAGTAAACAGGCGACAAAAAGACAAAAAACAAATAAAAAATTAGAAGAGAAAAAAGCAAAAAGAGATCGTTGACATGTTTTGTTATACCGAAATTTGTGTTTCACAAGGGCTTCCATCCGTCTAGATATCGATTTTTTGGGGGCTTTATTTTCTCTCCTGCCTTTTTTTTTTAAATTTAAAATTAAAGATATTTCCATACTTTTAAAAGAACTGTCAGGGACCAAGTGGAAGTGATCACTTGACCCTGAGCAACCGAATCCCATGCGACTGACTACGTATGGGGTCTGGGCGGAAAAATGGGGCAGTGCGGGTGAACAGTGTACGGAGACAGAGATAGAGGGAGGGAGAAGAGCGGGAGGGACTGGACCAGGAAGGATCAAAAAACACAAAGCACCACATTTTCAACAATTTTTGAAATTAATCCTTTTGAATAGGAATACTTTAAATGGAGGGAAAGACTTATTTGTTTAATAGGGGATTACTTTGTGTAATTAGAAAGGATATCAGCCAGATGGCGGGGAATAACAATTGAAGACATAAAGCGGCACACATTGGGAAGCAGGGGACCCTGTCTCCAGCTATTTCCATCAAATATTTCAGTTTTATCGAGATATTTGCCTGTGCCATTCGATCCTCCAATTACAAAAATCTTATTGTCAAAGACTGCTGCAGAAAAGTCACGTCGGGGTTGTTTCATTGGCGGCAGCTCTTTCCATGTTCCTTTTCCTTCTAGATTACTCACTTCCAGTACAGTATTTCCACCAGTACCTCCCATTAGAATGAGATTATTTCCATAAGAAACGAGAGAATGGGAGAAAAGAGGTGTGGGCATATCATTCAGCTCCGTCCAGACACCACTCTCCGGGTCGAAACATTCCACACTTTCCAAATGAACACTTTTCAAATGATTTGGGCGATCATATCCACCACAGACAATTTGCCGTTCCAATTCGGACCATTCCCCTCTAAAAATACAGCTCATTATCACCCCCCAACATACCGTTTCTACCCGAGTTCTGCTCCATTTTCCCCTTCAATTCTCTATTTTCCGCCTCCAGCCTGCTCATTCTTACCATTAGTTCCACAATCAGCGTGTTTATATTCGCTTCAAAAGGATTAGTTGCCATTAGAGTAGCTGAAATAGTTTATGAAAAGGTTGAGAAATTGGAAAAGTCGATTTGAACAAGGGAAGAGGCAGGCAAAGATCCTGATAAGGGGACTTCGATAAGAAACGGAAATTGCTGCAGCTGTCGAGTTTGCCAGTGTTTGGATATTACACAAGCTCAAAAAACGTTATGCCATTTTTCGAAACTTTGAGGCTCCATTCCTCCTCACGCCTTCACTCCCAAATTTATTAAAATAGCAAGCGATGCTGAGAAAAAAATTATCGGTTCGAATGAGCTTACTCTCGACTCCCGAGCACAAAAAAACGTACTGTTACATAAGGCACTTTTTTTATAAAAAAAAAGTAGATGTGAATATGAACTGAAACTCTCCATTCTAGTCACTTGGTTATAAAAAAATGGGATTTGTCACCCCACAACTTTTTTTGAGCTCGGGAGTTGAGATTCGAACCGATAATTTTTGCTGAGTCGAACTGCACTTTTAGAATTTTTTGAACGTGAGGGAGTAAGGAGGAAGCGAGCTTTTAAATTGACGAGAGTAGTGTCATTCAATGGCGCGTCTTGGCGTATTGGCGGTTTATTTTTTGCTAAGCTCTGGCGCGTAACAGTGACGAATCGACAGCACTTTACCAAAGTTAAGCCTTTTCCTATAAGCAGCCTGCTTCGGTCAGCTAGCGGTCAGAATGGCTAAGCTTTCCGTTTTGTCAACGCCAGGGATCTCGACCAAAACCAACAGAACGGGGGAGACTGTAACACGGAGCCTCCGCCAACACAAAACGGGGCGGCCGGCTAAGGCGCCCTCTTCAATTGGGACAATAGCCCGAAATCGTTTTCGGGCTATCGTTACGAGAATAACTGGCATCTCATGGCAATCAAAAGAGGCTACTGTGGCAGTTGTGTGGGTGGCTATAGAAACGTAGAATTTAACTTCTGGACTGCAATGTCAAGAAACGAGTTTATCATGCAGTTGATCGCCCTTTATCAAAAGATTTATAAGGACGACGTGTTGGATTACTCTGTACTATATGAAGCCGGCCAGAAAATGGCAAACGTTGAGGATATTAAAGAGACCTTCTGTAAAATGACCCTTGGCAGGAGTTTTAGATCCTTTGTGAAAGCCACTTGATGAATTGCTAATTACTTTTTTATATGAAACAAACTGTCCTTCTCATTTATTGAAGTATCAGATTCAAAACCATGTCAAAGAGGCCTCTCAGCACAGCTTTCCATATGCATCCAAGGGCAAGCCTTTTCCATGGGAACATGTTTTTTTGCCGGTGCATTTGAGCTATTACTAGGTTCCTTAGAATTGTCTTAATAACCTGCTCTCCTACTAGGTTTTTCAATCTTTGAAATTGACCAAGAAATGACCGAGATATGGACACAAACGCCCTGCACTCCCGTCTGCGCCGAAAACAGGTGGCCCCGAAATTGTACCAAATGTTTTACCGTAAGCGTTTGTAGCAGTAAGTTCGTACCTGTTCCCATAGACTTTAGCTCAAATGTTTGAAACAATAATTTACTGAATAAATACAGTACCAAGTCATTTTATTGAAGGCAAGGGGCTCCCAGTGGAATCTTCCGAAGTGTAGGACAGATTATCTTCGTCCATCTTTGGTTCTTCACTAAAAGAATGAAAAGATCCAAGACTCTCAAAGGAGACATTCTCCTTGACAACACTGAACTTTTCCCGCTTTTTAAGAGCATTCGGAGAGGCCAGATGGTAATAAATGTTCTCAACTTCTGTCTAAAATATGGTAACTTCCCCTTTTTTGTTCCCTAACCGTATTTTTCGGAATGTTCTTCTTGTCTGCCCGACAGTAATCGAATATCATCACGTTTCCGTATCTCTTCTTGAATTTTGGATAATGACGACAAAACTTTGCCAAGAGAAACTTCACTAGGAGGAATAAACTGAAGGTGAAGGCTGCTGTGCCCAGGGACAAGAGAACTGAAATTTTGGCCATGAAATGAAATACTTTAATATAAGGGACAGCTCACCTAGATTTTTGAATCTTTCTCCATCTAGTCCTAGATAAATACAATAGAAGCCAAAGGAAGTTAGAAAGGTGCAAGAAAGGAAGACAGCCACAAATTGGTACCAGTAGCGGCGAAGGAAGTCACTGTAGGAGCCATACTGGAAACTTTAGCTTTGTTGAAGAAAAAAGGAGCCAAAGTTGGAAAAATGCCGTACTCTTTCGAAAGAAAGAGGGCTTTTCTAGGTGACAATACGGTAATATGGCATATTATCCAGTAAAATTTTTGGAAACAGCCGTCTGGACCAGGAACTCACCACATAGTATCGGTATTTCGTCAAGCATTTGCTGCATTCCATTCCATTTGGGAATAAAACGAGTAGACAGCCATGATGGCTGTATTTACTGAAATTTGAAAGAGTAATAGACAAGAATACAGTATTCCGCTACCTTTCACATTCACACGGCTTTACGTATCGCTTCTGATGAGGTAGTGCATTAGAATTGGTGTATCTCTGATTTCCACAGAGGTAACATTCCGGTTCAAGCTGAATTTTCCATATTTCACTATAAACAAGGTGGGAAAACCTCTGGAGAGGGCGGAGGTGTCGGATTTTCACTGAAGACGGGAGAAAAGAACAAATTGTGATATACAGTATACTTACTTGAATAAATAGTTTGAGCAGTGAGCTTCTTGTTCCTCTTCGTTTTCGTAGATTTCTAGCTAAAAATATGGTTATTAGGGTGTTTTTGAAGAGAAGAATTCATTATGAGACCAATTCCCCAGAAAACTACAACTGACCTGATTGTTTTCTTGATTCAATGGAGTGATTTCGCTAGAGTCGTGTTCCATTGTATTCCGTCGCTGTGTTAAAGATGTTCGTCGTCTTCCTGCAAACGGCGAAAAGGGACGGCAAGATGACGCATAAGGCAGAGTAAACAAAACAGTAAAGAAAAGTGTGGAGCAAAAAAAAGGAGAGAGAGGTATGGAAAATGGAAGAAGATAGGAAGACGAGAGGGGTGTAATGCGCGAAAGATCGACACATTGTGTTGTACACAGAAGACGGCAAGGGGAGAGAGAGAATGTGTGACAGTACAAACATCTCGTGGGGAGAACATCACAAAGAATGGACTGCTGGGGCCGTCGGCAGGCAGGGAATTGGATATTCTGAGGGGGGCTATTCTTGTAACAGAGTCATTTTTGATCGTTTGAAGATGTAGGAGACTTTTTGAAGCCCATTATTCCTACTAAAAGAGCTGAAATTGAAATCTGGTGGGTTTAGGGCGTGCGCAAGGAGCTGGGTCTCCAGAAATCTCTAAATTTCAGTCTGACCATCGGAGACCGTCGTAATTCGGCCGTTAGGAAGTAGTTTTATAAAATGAAACTCTTGTTAGGAAGAAAATATATGATAGACAAATTTATAGCAGACTAAAATGGGTAACCAGTCACCAACGAGTGACAGAAATCGATGTAATACTCGGATCAGTTGAGGTTGGCTGCAATTATACCACAAATCCGAAATGGACTTTGTATTTGGTTCTTCTTTCATTTTTGCTATTCAGTTTCAATAAACAGGCGTTCTACTCTTTTGAAGTTCTAAAATACATGAGTGCTTCAGAAATGCAGAAAAAAAGATGATTTTTTCATAGATCACGCATCTTTTTGAACTGCGTATTCCCGGCCCCCGCTTCCGTCTCGGTTTCCTTTGAACGAAAGTCAAGTTCTCAGGTTTCTGTCAGGGAAACAACCACGAGGGACTGGCGAGTCCAGGTTTCCGCCTTTTGAACCTTCATCTTCGCCTGGATAACGATATCGATGAATGTATACTGGAAGGCGTATTCTGAAAAGTTCAAAGCAAAAGCTCCTTTTTGTGCTAGGTTCCCTCGGCGAAAGGGTGGTCTCTTCCATGAAGGGCAACGCCTTCAAGATACGGTCCAAAATATGTTGCCATCCCTGGTTTTTTCCCTCCTCCCCATTTCCCTTTATCAGCTGATGTTACTTTTTGTGGCGTGCTTGAGTTTCAAGTCGAAGAAAACACACACTGAAGGATGGCGCAACCAGGTACGGCACCCACCCATGCCTGATCAGCTGCCCTGTTGGCATTGCTTTTTGTCCAGTAAGCATGTTCCGTTTGGTTCAGCACCTTCCCATCTCTCCTTTACTTCTTGCCATACCTTTTTAAGTATCGTACCCCTTCTAAAACGGGCTCCTTTTCCGGACAGGACTCCAAAATTTGAAGTCCTCCGGGCTTTTGTTCCATTGAAATCAGTTCAGCAAGGGAAGAAGCGTGTTTATAGACGTCATCCGCTATTTTGTCATTTGATAGGTTAGTTTAGGTCAAGGTGGAAAAGCAGAGATTCATAAACAAAGGCCGTATGGTTCGTTTTCCAGCTATTCTCCTCTTCTATCGTCTATTTGTCCCTTTCCCTCATTTCCTGGATTTATTGCCCTACAAGGACTGTTTACTCTTTGACTTATACCGTCTTATCTGTGAAAAATACACAAAAAGTTCAAGGATGACTCAAGATGCCCAGGAGGGCAGGTAAACATTGGGGGAGAATGCCCCCAAGAGCTTTTTTCCCCATTCACATAAGGCTACCCCCGGTCCCTGGAAGTACCAGTCCCCCGCTCTCAATTATTCCATCCAAGAGAGTTGACACATTTCTGTCCCTTTCTCTCCCATGGAGATACACACACAGTGGACGGACACAAACATCGTCAAAACTCAAATGAGTTTCACTCTCGCCCGGGCAGCGGCGGCCGCCAAGTCAACCATGGCCGGCCGAGGCTGCCCTTGGTACCAGGTGCGGGTTGACACGCCAGGCGACGGCGACGCCGGCCTCCCAGAACTTTTCTCTCTCTTCAATTTCAATGTTATGCCATTCAGCGGCCGCCGGCCAGCCACCCAACTGTTCTCTCCGCTGCGCAGCTTTCTCTCTCGTCCTTGGCGGGCTCCCCCCGGCAGGCGTCTGCCGCCTCGCCGCGTGGCCTTCTCCCTCGCCGCCAAGACCATGCCGGGCTCTCTCTCCCTTCCCGCCAATTCTTTTCACCGCACCCCGGATTTCTCACGCGTCTCGTTCGCTCTCACGGTCTCTCCCGTCGGCCGCCGGCCGGGGTTAGCTCACTGCCATTTCGAAATAGCGAGGTGTTCGAGCGGGAAAATTTTGTCCCCAGCCATTTGAAACATTTACAACTCCCCGCGGGAAAGGAGGTGGTTTTTTAAAATCTCGCGCCATTTTTGCCACCCATTTTTAACCAGCCAGTCAAACAAGCAGGTGCCAAGAGTTTTTGCGCTCCCATGCCTATTGTATTGTATCCTCCATTTGGGCTGTTTGTTAGCTCTTCTCCCCTTTAGTGACGTTGAATCCCCCGGCTCTTTTTTGTGCACTCCTCCCCCTCCCTCTTTCTGCAAGACGTACACATGTTGGCAAGTTTCATTCCGTTATTTGTGGGCTCTTTGTGGTCTTCCCCTGTTGTCCCCATTCCGTCGTCTCTCCTCCTCTTTTCGCCCTTTAAAGACACACTGATCCGCCGTTACCGTATCCCAAATAGAAAAATTTACGTGTGAAATAGAATATCGTGAGAGCCTATTTCTTATGCCATCTTGCCCTTTTCCCGGATTTTATTGCTCATAGAGAAGACGGAGATATTTTTCTGGAAATCCGTGGCCAGGGGGTCATGAACTTTGTTCCTTTCGACTTCTGGGTACAAAGTAAGCTGAAAGTTGAATAACATGGATTTTGAGAGAAAATAGTCTACTTTGAGGCCGAAAAAGGCAATAATGAATCAAGGAACCCTCAAAATCGGTTAGATCTTCTCTGATGACCATATGTTGTGCTCTTCCGGACTTTTTGGACTGATAATAACCTGAAAAGGGATCCGAAAAAAAGTAATTTCCTTGGAAAACGAGCCGCTTTCTGTCCCTTTTTACCAAAATGTGATAAAAATAGAGGTCAATACTCATGAAATCCGCTTTACTCGACACTTTTATGGGTCAAAACTCTCATTGAAACCATATTACCGGGTGCAGGTCGCACTTTTCCTCGATTTATCGACTTTTCTCTTTATTTTTCGCCACAAAAATAAATCCTTTCCCCATTTCTGACTCGTGGCTCTTTATTTTCCCCTTTTTCCTTGTTGTTTCCCTTCTCGGCTTCCGTCTAACGAGGTTTCATTTACCCGAGAGGCGCCGTTGTTGGAGAGAGAGGGAGAAAGAGAAAGGACACCGTTCATCCTCTGCGGCTCTCGCTTCCCCCCCTCCCCCTGTGAAAAATACACGAACGTCAGCACGTAGCCAGGAGCGAGGCTTGTTTATTCCGCCCCGTTCCCTCAATGGGCTCTATTATTTGAAACTCCGGGGAAACTAGCGGCTGCCGTTCCCTGAAAGCCCCCAAAACCATTTATACCCCAAAATAGAGCGGAGCGAACATCTGCTTTTCTTCCATCTAATGGTCCGTCCGCTGTTTTTTCTCCCCGCGCAATCCCTTCAGGCGGCCAATTTCGCGCGCTCTCACAAACACACAAGAGCTCGGCCAGCTGCCGGCCTTCAAGCCTTTTCGGAAGGGGATACAGCTGCCCGGAGAGCTGAAAAAGGCCATGATCGTTCTCTTCTCCTAGCCAAAATGGGCCGTGACAGAAAAAATGGGCAAAGGCCAGGTGTCCGGGAGATTCATGGTTACCATTTATGTCCGGGAGATTCATGGCTACTATTTATGGAGAAAATCTCCACTGGGAGTCCTTCTGCCCTGTTTCACGGCTTATTCCTTTAAGTGAAGAGGAATACAGTATTCTTAAAGGCCCCTTTTCCTGTCTAGTCTGTTACAAACTCGAAATTCCGCTATTTTTGGACTGTTTTCCTCTTTTTCCTGTTTCAACCCCGGTTTAAATCCCCTCTTTCCCACAGATTATGATATTTCTCTAAAAATGGCGCAACTTTTCGAAATGGAACGTTGCCAACTGGCTTGGCAGCCTGCCCGCGGAACCAAAAGACCGGCAACCCCTGCCAATCGCATGTGAACCACGGACCGCGAACGGGAGAACATAAACAACGCTGACGAAGCCCGCGGACACTGAGCGCCAGGCTTTTGTTGAGCTGAAACCACCCTATTATTTTCTGGGAATACGGTATAATTTCTCTTCTCCTGGGATCTGTTATTTCTGGGTAAACATAATAATTTTGCACTTTAGTCGTTCAGTTCCGCGGGGAAGGTAAAAATGGAATTGGACAGCTGCCTTTTTATAATTTGATGGAGAGAACAACAGAGAAAAGGGGGGAACGGGGCGTGATATAATGGAAAATTAATGCGAATCAGTAGACGTTTGATGAAGATAGAAAAAAACCCAGCTACAATAGGATTTAGAGGTTCTTTTTGGCGCGCGCGGGCATTTCCCGGTCGGTAACCTCGCTCTATTGTTAATTTTTTTTTTCAAATTAGACTAATTTTCGGGTCTTTTTACATATTCTAAGCAGTTTTGTTGACCTTTTGAATGATAAAATAGCCTTGAAGTTGAGTTGAGGGGCCTTGGAACGGCTTTCTCTGGTCTTTTTCCCTCATTTTCCCTTCAAAGGGCCGTCGTTTCCATCCCCTGTTCCCTCTTTGCTGAAATGATGTCCCGTTTAATCAGTGATCTCTTTCTTTCTCTCCTTTCGCTCTCTAGGCAAACTAACAACGACGCTGGCTGGCGGACGACACCCGGGAAAACAGCCAGCCGCCCGCTTTTTGAAAGTTTGATCTTGACCCTGCCATGTCTTCTCTTATCAGCTGGCCAACAGCAGCCATAATTTTCAAGAGGATCCCCCTATTTTTTCGTCGAAATTCACCCACCCGTCTGCCCGTCCGGCCAGCCGGCAAAGTGCATTGCCATTATCCCGGCCGAAATCCTCGAAGAATAGGCCATTTCTTCGGGTATTGTCTTCGTCTTTTCGGGTTCTTTTAACTAATTTATGACCGGGGAGGCGAGGGTAAGAATAGCCCGATTTTCGACCAGAAAAGAGAGAGCGACAGTCATGCGCTTGAAACGAGGCAGAGATCCTCGTTATCTTTGGTTTAACAGTGTATCGAAGTGGAGGAACTGGGGGGACAGAAGGGAGAGAGAACAGGCGAGACAGGGAGAACGCTGGGGACACCTCATCACCCCGGCCGGACTGTATCACGCGCCCCTAACACAACAACAGATGCCGTGTTCCCCCCATATTTTCTCTGCTAATTCGCTTGGCAGTCTTCCATTAATTTGTCTCTCTAAACAACATAGATCGCGATTATCCCACAGCTGGGGGATCAACACGCCACCTTTATTTTCAACTAGGGGGAATAAATAGGAACAATGAGCACTTTATCACCTGGCTGCAACGCGTACTACGGTTCGCGTCCTCTTTTTAGGGTCCTAGAACGATTTCACTCTTTAGGGAGCCTCTTGTTGGCCTCGGAAAACGGTTTTTTGGCTGAAAATGAGGTTATTTTCCCCCGTTTTCCCGTTGTTTTTGAGTTGAACGCACTTAGCGGCTTCCACAAGGGTCCCGAAGAGAATAACCCTTCTATTTGAAAGACTGGAACCTTCAAAAAGTACAATCGGTCCAGGACCCACTTGTTAAAAGTTCCAACTCCCGGGTAATTCCTCCAGAAAAAGAAACCAAAATCAATATGTTTACTGTGCCATTTCCTCCGGTCCCCAACTTTCCCCCTGATAAGGGGATTTCTATAGTTTGCCGCCTCCGCCATATTTTCCATATAGTATTTCCCGCCCGTTTTTCCAATTCTAAAAATGGCGTTCTCCTGTTTATAGGGGGAAAACCGTTGTTGACCGTCTAGCGGCGGCGCGTCTCTCCCCATTTTTGACTCAAAGGACGACGGCTGAATCTGACGTTTCCCTATTTTCTTTCCTTTCTTTGTCGGGAATTACCTACTTCTGTAATATGTGTTTATTGGACCTTGGGAAATAGACAGAGCCCAATTTTTGACAGGGAGACGCTATCTTATCTCCCGCGCGGTTGAAAAAAAAGCGGGCTAATCATGTCCTTTCTGCTTTTCTGTCAGCCGGGGGGAAATCACTGACGTTTTGTACAGTTTTCGCGCAATTTTCCCGTCCTGCCACACCTCGGGCTATCTTTATTCCTCCCGGAAATAGGGCACTTATTTGCCGGTTTAGAGGAACTTTCCCGCCTGCTAAAGCCTTGAATTGCAGTCCATAGGATCCTGAAGCGACTGTACCCCAAAACGGGCTCATTAAGCTTTTTAGCCCAGGTTGTTTGAGGCCTTTGGACTTTTAGAGCCTGACGGACCATATTTTGGGTCTTTTTGGCCAGAATAAAAGAAAAAATCGGCCTCCTGTGGCTCCTAGACTTGTTCTTCCGTAGCCTATGGACCATAGGCCCCCAAGTCCTTCAGTTCGGCCCTTTCCTCTTTGTATTCGCTTCGAGACCCCCGGCTGCCAGACTGGTCCTCCTATAAAATTCTCTGCTTTCTGTCCTTTTTGTCCTTCCGCGAGCAATTTTGACTTTGTACTAGTTGTTTGTGTCGCGCCCCGTCCTCCTCCAATTGCACTGTTATTTCAGCCGGCTTCAGGAGGGCAGAGGACAGCTTCACTTCCTCTTCCCTCTCCTCATACTACTGTATTTCTCCTTTTTAAATCTCTCCTTATCCCCATTTTTAAAGTAAAGTGGTAGAAAACATTGACCGGAGGGACTGTGCCCGCTTCCTAACAAACAACCCGGGCAAAGAGGGCGCGGTTCGAAAGATCAGCCGCGGAAAACAAAATGGCAGCGGGAAAATGGGCACCCCCAGAAAATACAAATATTATTTTCTTCGTCTTACTGTAGCCGGCAGGCTCTCTAATCTGTTTCTTCTTTCTTGCAGAAATTTGCTCCATCCCGCGGTTTATAGCCGCCGCCGCCAGCCAGACGCAAGCTCACTATTTTCTTGGTTATTACCGTAATTTATTGCCCGTCTTTCCCGATAAAAAATGTCTGGGAGGGGGAAGCTGCGGTCGCTGTAGTCGACGCCTTTACACTTTTTCTCTCGTCGTGTGATTTTTTTGTCCTGTCTTCAATCTTTCGGGGACCCAGACACCTCCCGTAAAGATAGATCAAAAACGGGCTGGTGTCGTTCGTCGGGTGGCTGGCTAAATGTAGCAACAGGTCCCGGCAGCTGCTCCCCCTATCTCCCTTCCTGTCTCTCTTGAATTTGTGACCTTGGCAGCGCGAGTGAGAGACACTTTCCGATTTTTTTCGTCGGGTTTCGAAAGTCTGTGTCCCTGGCGGCTGTCTGCAAACTCCGGCAGTCCAATGATAACACAATTGGCGGGAAGTTCTTGGCTCGAACCAGAGGGAGGAGCGACGAAAGACGGGGGCCTGGGAACAAACGAAAACGCGTAGCCGGCAGCGTGGCAGCAGACAAATGTTGGCTGTTCTTTGGACTGACGCCAGACGGGATGGGTTTGGCCCCGGGAAAAAGTGAGAGAAAGCGAGAGAGCGACGGGTGCAGCTGTGTGGTCGACTGATCTTGTCGCACCCACTTCACCCTCGTTTTTTCCACTTCCATCTTTTGTCAGCCACAATTTAGCACAACAATAAACCTACAAAAAATGAAAAAAATACGCCGAAAATGGCTGAAAACCGAAATGTCTTCAGCCGCGCCCGCTGTTTACAAGCCGTCATTTGGAAAGCAACAGAAAAGAAAATCTCCTAATGACGCAATCTTTCATAATTCTCGCTTCTTTTTCCTCCTGTTTGTCATCATTTTTATCTCCTTTTGGAACTCGAGAACACGTGTCCCTGGTTCCGATTGCGATATCTCTCTCCTTCTCAACTTTGCTTTTTTCCCCTGCTTAGTGACTTGTTTGTGTGACCCCGTTTCGTGATGGAACAGTTGGAACTGTTTTTCAAGGTTGAAACCACTGCAGCAGTTATCCATTTTCCCCAAATTCTTCCGTTTCGAACAAATTTCCCCGCTAAAAACCATTTTAACCCCGAAAATATTGACTGTAGCCCTCTGGAACAAAATAATCCCTCAGCTGCCGAGATCTTACGGGTGCGGCGGCTACAAACTCCAGGGCAGACGCATTCATTACTGGCTCTTTGATCGTCTCCCTTCGTTTTTTCTCCGGCGGCGGATCACCTGGTCAACCGTGAGAATATCTTATAATTGTCCTCTGCTTCTTTTAGTACACGTTTCGTAGCGATATCATAGCCATTTTCTATTTACCACGGTCTTCAAAAGAGGCGGGAAACTGTCCCGGGGTCTACTTTGGACCCTTATTCCCTGATCTTTAGGGAGAAAAGGCTAACTTTCCAAGCCCACTCCTTGTTGTTTTCGCAGTCACCGACATTTTCTGTACAGTCTCTAAAATGTCACAAAGAAGAGGAATTTTTCTATGTGACGTGTTATAACACAGTCTGTGATGATGGCCGCCGGCTTGCTCACCAGCCGGCGGCACCGTTTATCTTTCTCTCCTTCCCTCTGGCTGCTGTGCCCATTTTTGCCCCATTTTATATAGTCGGAAGCACTTTTTACGATTGTTTTTACTTTTATTTTTCAAAATAGACAGGCATCGGGGGCCTAAACCTCTGAATATCCTTGGTCTTGTGAGGGATTAGGCTCATCTTTGGAGATTTTTGTTTTTCCGAGGCATTTTGTCGGTATTCCGTCCGTTTTTCTTTGTTTTGTACAGTGTAAAAGCCTCAATTTTACTCATTTAAACCGGAAAACGGGCCAAATTCCAAGTTTTGCCCCTTTCTGCCGAGATTTTACGGGTGCAGCGGCTGCAAATTCCCCGCGTTGTCGTGTTTCCAAGGTCAGAAAATTTTCCAATTTTAACCCCATTTACCCGGGAAAAAACCTTCGGCTGAATGATCGACGATGGCTTATTTTGCATCTCCCGCCGATCCCAAATATGGTCATAAACTGTGCCATATCACACGTACTTTCGGGTCGGCGGACCGGTGGACGGCGCTCTCTCCCGCTCAAACACACAAACAACTGTGATGCTCACCGGTGGTGGTGGTTACAAAAAGCGACGCGGGCCACCACGAGGGCAGCTGATGATGATGGTTTTGAAACACGCGTTTTGATGACTTATGGGGCACATGGAATGGGCTTGTTTACCAGGGAACAAACCACGGGAAATTTCAGCCACTGCACCCGTGAAATCTAGGCAGCTGGGGGGAGATCTAACTAGAGCACACTCTGCTTTACTTTTTGATAGCAAAAACTCGAAAAAATCTTGTTTTTTTGACGAGAAACGCTGAAATACAAACAAGTTGCTCATTTTTACATCATTCTATGTATTTCTCTTCTTTTCTCCTGCTCTCTTTTTTCCTCTTGTCGGGGGATGAGCCACGTGTTTTCTGTCTCCTCCGTCTCTCGATGAAGCAAAACAGCAGTCGCTGAGGCGAACGGACTCTTGACTCATTCCATCTCTCCCTCGGCCGCTCGGCCCTATTTTTTCTGCCCTCTCGGCTGTCATTTTTATTGGCACCCGCTCGCCATTTTTTAGCTCCCTCTCTTTCTCTCTCTCCTTCAGTAGCGGCAGCCCCCAGACCAAATGTTTAAAGAAATCGGGCGGGAGCGCCGTCCCGACTGGGGCGGAGGAAGGAAGGCGCCCCCCTGCGTTCCCTCTGTATAGCTCCCCTATTGTTTTTATCAGGGGGGCACAGAACACGGCGAGGGCAATAATAATCCCCCCGGTTACCGTTGCCATCCTCTCTCAGATAGCCGTCGTCCCCTTACTATTGACCATTTCTGAACATGAACATTGACGTTCAGCCCCTCTCGCTGGCTGGCTGGCTCCCTCTCTCGCTCGCCTGCCTGGCTGGGCGCTCTGTTGCACTTTGCACAAACAGGGAGAAAAGGGGGAGGCAAGGGGGCCTGGCATAAGCAGCCCGGGAGAGAGAGAGGCACGCACTCTACACTAGCTATTTTTACTTTACTAGCTTGTCTTTTTCTCCTTTTCTCGCCTCCTCACAGTCCCCAAATTGGCGGCGTCTGGCTTTTCCCCCCAACCGGCGTTTACCAGAAGCAAAAGGTGGCTTGATAAGCACGTTGCCAAAAGATCGGCGACCTCTGATATACGGTAACCACAACGCCTTATCAAGTGGCGACTGGCCGAGAGAAAGAGACGGAGAAGGCTGTCTGCTTGACACGGCAACCGGCCAAGCAGACATGACATGTTATTTTACGAAGGGTCAACTGTATTTATAGTACTCTAGGAGCCTTGGCTGTCTAACTGTGGCCTCTTTTTACCCTAATTTTCTTCCTGGCCCTTCCAAGCTTCTCATTTCCCTGCCCACGGCTCTTTTTTAGGTCTTGCAGCATTTTATCCCTATCCTTTCCATCTTTTCCTCTTCTCTCTACTTCCTCAGGATCGTTTACATTGCTTCCGCGCCATCTAGCGTTCGTGCCGTTGTCTGCTCGCCCTCCTGGGCTCCTCCCACCCCTTGCCCTTTGGAACACGCGACGCAGAGATTCGTTCCTGTACTCGACCTCCCCGCGTCCTTTCTCCCAGTTGTTTGGCAAAAGAGAAAAGAGATCAGAGATTTCCTTTTGGTTCCAGGTGGGGGGCAAATCTCCGTGTCTCTCTCTCTGTTTTGTTGTTTTCCTCCCCAAAGTCTCCCCGATCCGCAGCCGAGGTCAGGCGTTGTTTCTCCCCCCGCTCGCAAAATTAAAAATAATATCCGCTTCTCCTCCTTTTCACTCAGAAAAAACTTAATTTTGTCTCTTATTTCTCATTCTGTTTACCTCATTTTGCCCTCAAGGAGGGGCGGGGGGATCTGTTAGACGCCGTGTTCCGAGCCCCCCTCCCTTCTTGCCAAAAGGACAAACAACCCCAGGAAAATTGGCTCTCTCTCGCTGCCTGCAAAACGGAGACGATTTCACAATCGTCTTCCTCGTGTTTACGCGCTGTTCCTCTCTTTCTTCCAGAGCTGCAGACCTCAATCTGCCCTTTCTCCAGCAAATCTCCCGATTTCTTTAAACGATTCAGTCCTTTAAAAAAGGCCTGGCAGATGTTTTCAATAAGACGTGACTCTCCGGTAACGACAGAGAGGACCACCCTGTCCTCCGTTCCCATCTGATCAAATAGCCTTCCCCCGTCGTTTTATGGGAAAATCGGTCCAGACAGGCGGTGTGCGCGCGCGACTCGCCAGACATGATGCTTCTCCTTTGCTAGCCCCCAGACCCGGTTTGTGTACTCCTCGCCACTTTTTGTCAAGCACCACCAAAGGAGAGGCGTCATGAGCTCGAGAAGTGGCGCTTTAAATGACCCCCGGTCCTTGAATTTCTTAGAGAAGAGGAAGTTTATAGCTCTGTGTGTATGCGTGTGTGTGTGTGTGCGTGAGGAGATCCTCCTCCCCAATATAATTGGATGCTTAATTATGCAGAAGAGTGAGCCAGGGACGGGAGAGAGTTGGGCAGTGATCTCTCATCTCCACACCTCCGGGTCCTTGTTCCCCTCGAGACCATAATAGAGCCACAGTTACTCAGTTGTTGTTCATTATCTCTGCCATTGTGTCTCTCTCCCCCCTGACTCATCCCTGATTGTAACTTCCTCTCTCTTCTTTCTCGTGACTCATCTTCTTGTTTTCTATGGTCCCGAGAAGAAATTACCCAATTTTCAGATATAAAAATGGACAGCGATGAGAATCACTGCAGTTTGCCTGCAGACGTACCATTGACCATTGTAATTGATGAAGGGAATCCCGTAAGTCTTTTTTATATTTATAACAGCCACAATTAGACAATCTGGACAGTTAGACAGCAAAAAGCGCCACAATTAGACTGCCAATTTTGTTCATTAGAGCAACCGGTCAAAACAATCGTGATTCCGTGCCCTTTTATCCAAAATTGGTACTTTTAGCTATTTCCCTGCGTAGAAAAGCGTTTAATCCTTGGCCAAAAAATGCTCTTTTGCTGTGTTGTTGTGGCTATTTATCTTTCTCGCTGCTTCCTTTCCTCATTTCGCAACAACCTCCAGCGTGGAGCCACTCCTTCCCTCTTTCCCAATCATCATCATTTTCTCTCTCCAGGCAGCTGTTCCAATGACTCCCAGTGATGATAGTGAGCCTCTCAGTTCGCCGGGCTTCCACTCGACCGATCTTATAGATGGCGAGATGAACCTAATGATGGAAGAGACCGTAGCCAGCGCCGTCGCCTCAGAAAAGGCAAAACTCCGCCAGCTGAGCATTTTCCTGGAGAAGGTACGTATTCCCATGGGCAGAAAAAACCCGTTCTGGGAAAAACGAAAGAAAGAAAGTACAAGTCCGGTCAGGTTCACACGGCCCCCAACAAAGGGTGGCCGAGGTGGGGGATTACGGTAGGGAAGAGGCCAAGGTGTACTTCTCGTTTTGTGTCGTCCTAAGGTCCTGAGACCTTTACCTGGCCAAAGTCCTTTTCCAAAATACACTTTTCAGTGGGTCTGTTCCAATAATAACAACCTCTACCCGAGCCGAATGGAAAAGGAGGGACTCGCCAAGAGGATGAACATGACATACGTTCAGGTAAGCCCCCTTTTCTTTTCAAGGTCCCCCCTCTCTCTCTCTCTCGAGAAAAAAGCCACCAGCAGCGAGTAGCCCGTGTCATGGTCAACCACTTTTGTCTCTTGTAAGTGACGTGTGAGCCCCTCCGAGATTTCCACAACATCCCCATTAGAAAACAATGAAAAAGAGAGATTGAGGAGAGCCAAGAACCATCTGCCCTCCCATTTTTCCGGGCCGAGGAGGGGGGAGCGGTGGTAATTTGGGAACAGGCGACGAGATGAGGGCAAGGGGCAGGGGGCAAGGCGAGGATTTCGAAATGGAAAAGCCTTTTGAAAGCCTCGGACCCCTAGAATCCTCTCGAGCAATTTTCGCTCGTGGCTACCGTATCCTATCTTATTGACCAGTTTAGCTTAAAAGTACCGTAATCTTCTTGTGTTCTAAATGGGACGCTTGTAGACCCCAGGATCCCTCTAGAATCCCCCTTTTTGGCTACTGTAGGTCCAGTTACCCGTTTACCTTAAAAGTGCTCCATTAGTAAAAACCGGAATGGCTTGACCCCTCTGAAATCCGCCTCTGGCCCCCGGAATCAGTTCCAAATGGGTTCTCTTTTGGTTACTGTAGTCTAGACTATGTTAACCAGTTTAGTTTAAATAAATCTTACCGTAAGCCGGGTTAAAATCTCTACAGGTGCCCTCCCGCTCAAACAGGCCATAAAAAACGTGTTAGAAACTTTTCTCTCATGAATTCCCTCCCTGTCTGGTCAGTGTATTGAATCAAACATCTCTCGCCTCCAGTTTTATACTTTCCGTAGGCCCCCCTCTGACAAGGGAAAGAGAGAGAGAGAGTTTCGCGCACAGACACAATAGCCATCAATCGAGGAGGACCACCAGATGGTATCCAGCCGCAAAGGGCAGGCCGGGGGAAGGAGAGAGAGGGGAGTAGACACAAAGAGAGACCAGAACAGAACAGACCCATAAAATTGGAGATTCTTTTAGGTTAACAGATGGTTTGCCAATCGTAGAAGAAAGGTCATCAAGAGGTCGAAAGTTGTCCCCTCGCCGGCCAGTGTCACCCCGACGGCGATGGCGACGGAGCAGCTCGTCTATCCTGCCGAATCTGACGGTAGGATTGGCATCTCCGTCCCCGCGGAGCATCTCGAGGCTTTCCTGCATGGTCAGTGTTGTGTTGTTTATTTCTTTCTTTTCTCCTTTTTCCCCTTGAGACTCCCAATATCCTGAAGGAGAAATTAACATAACCTGTCCTCTGCCTCCTGGAAAATCCGCTTTATCGTCGCGATTTTGTCGCGCCTTTTGATTTTTGGCGCCATTTTGCTTCCTATTATAGCATTTTCCCCCTATTTCTGGACTAAATCCCGCTCTTTTTCAAATCTAGGCTATTTTTGAACGGGGTATCTAACCCAGCACGCGATGATGGGTCATTCCACATTGCCTAGACATTAACTGACTCAAATGTTTGCTTTGGTAGGAAAGTTTCTTCTCAGGTCGACTATACGGGTGAATGGATCTCCTACGGGTTATTTCCGCGTTCTACAACAGTTCAAAAGTCTAGGAAAGGGTCAAAATCTCTTCTGACAGGCGAATTTCGCGCCCAAAGGGCTAGAACTCCAAAAAAAAAAACGGGGTATGTTCCCTCTTTTAACAACTAGAATCCCCTAATTATCTCTACCTTTTCGTGTTGAGACTCCAAAATAGGGCCGGCAATGTCCTGAACTTGTTATTTTCCTTAATTTATTCCCACCAAAACACATTTATCCATCACGAGCTTCAATTAATTCGGTCCTCTTGTTTACCTCGTTTTGGCGGCTAAAAAAGCTCCCTGATCAAGTTTATTTGTATTCAGCTCGTTTTCCACGTGTTCCTCCCATTTCTTTCGGCTTTCTCTCTCTGTTTCCCCACAGGGGGGTAAATTCAATTATGCCGGGGGATTCTATTTCTATTCCCTGCTCCCTGCCTGCTCCTGCCTGCCCCTCTTTGATTATTTGACCCTTCACGGCCTCGCGTCTGTACAAATATTTTTGGCCCCAGATCTATTTTTTTCGGCTGCTGCTCGACCCCCGGCCAAAAGTTTTGCTAAAGGCCGGGGCGAACATGCACTTTTTGTTATTGCCAACTAGTCATGTGTGTGTCCTGCCGGGGCGGTGGCCGCCGATGTCGGGTGCCCGTGTTCCCCAATCGGACTCCGCTTTTGAGCGACACACAGACCCCCCTCAGTCTATATTTATGCACATATTGAGAGGGAACGGGGAATTACATTCATATATACGATTGGCAGCTGTATACGAGCTGAAAAAATAGACGAAAACGGGGAGAGACACAGTTAGATAGCTGGGAGGGATTGAAAGAGCAGAACTTGTGACCAGGTGCCACAGTTAGACAGTCAAGGGGATCGTTGCTCCTCGTTTCTACCATAAAACATCACAGTTCAACGCTTTTTGTAGGTAAATAGGCCACAATTAGACAGCGAAAGATTACAAACGGCCCCTGCGTGTTTTGATCAGCAATAGCTTAAATAATCCCCCCCCCCCCCCCCTTTTGGGTCACAAAGCCACAGTTAGACAGTCAGTGATGATAAAAGCTGTACAGTTTGTCATACCAAGGCCCCAACTGGTCTCCCCTCCCTCTATAAAGTGTACCGCCACGTGTATTGGGGGAGGAGGGGAACGAAGAAAGGCAGGGTAAGAGAACAGGCTTGGAGATGATTTGCCTTGTTTGCCGGGGGCGTTGTGCCAGGACAAACAGTTCCATTTTCTTCTCTTCTTCTTCTCCTCGTATTCCATAAATTAGCTAGCTCATTTCCTCTCTAGGTACAACTCTCCTCTCTCTCCATTTTCTTGTTTTGCCATTTGCCCTTTACCTCCAGGGAAAAGGGCAGAGAGGTCTCCTTTTCACGTGTTTTTGGCACCAGCTTGTGCCGGGGAAAAGGTATCCAGTTTCCCACAGGGAAGGGGGCTCTCGCTTTCAGTGTTTTTCTAGCCAAACTAGAGCAAAAAATGATCATCTGGTCTCCAATTTTAAGAATTAAAATGTCGAATTAATCAAGGGGGAGTCCCCTCTATTTGACCAAGTGTTCAGCAGCTCTTTTTTCCCGGGCAACACTCCGGCTCAAGTGCCCAGCGGCAACCACCCCTCTCGCCGTCTGACGGTCACTTATAATCTCGTCTTTGAAATTTCCAGTACGTTCAACACACTGGATCTTGATAGACTGAAAAAAAGAGAGACACAGATACAGCTAAGAACCACAGTTAGACAGCCAAATCTTTAAAAGTCTTTAAAAATAACTTTGTTTTCGTTCTTTCCATGCCATTTCCACGGGGTCCTTTGTCCTCTTTTTGTTCTCTCTCTCAGAATTGAAAATCTGCCCCTTGTTTACATCCAATCCCTGGTTATTTTCTGCTACCGGAGCCCTGGTTGTCATAGTCGCCCCCTGCCCCAGTTTAAAGGGTTTCTATAATTGGAAACTAATCGTTGTTGGCATCTGTCAGTTCAGTTCAAAAGATTAATATTGCCTTCGTCTTTAAATGGAGCAGAGATTAGCCCAGAAAAAAGCGGGGAAGGGGTGGAAAGAAGCGTGAGAAATGGAGACCCTTCCTCTCGTCTCTTCTCGGGAGAGAGAGAGCTGTTTACCAGCGGAAACTGGCCGAAAGTGGCCCGATTCCCAAGAAAGAAAGAAAACAAGCCCCCTCCCCCGGCCACCACCTAGTCGACGCTTTTTCTCTCTTTCTTTCTCCCCGGCGCCCCCACCGTTAATGTCCTGTTATACATCGTGTTTAGTGACCCTGAAAAAGAGCGGCGGCCCGTCCGCGCGGCTCGATACAGTCCTTTAAAGTGTTGATCCTTATCGCTCTATTAAAGTGGGTAATTTATTTCCCCCCGACGGTGACGCGTGCCCGTGAAATCTATCAAAGCTCCGTGTAGATCTCTATCTCCGGGTGGCTGAGCGAAATGCCCCAAGGTCACGGACAAAAGACACCGGGGCGAAAGCGAATGAGCCCTGTCACTTCCTTCTTCTAATAGTCTAATTGGGAGAGAAATTACCCGGATAAAAAGCTTGACCTCTCGAAGCTACCAGACAGACGGCGGACAGGCCAAATTAACCTCTCTCTCAACCGGGTGGTAGCCAATTTGACGAAAAGCTCCGGGAAAGAAAATTTGCTATGCACATCCTTTTTAAAGGACTGCCACGCAAACAACGCGATTTTTCAGTGAAATCTCCTCTTTTGGACCCAAAAAGTCTCCCTTGACTTTGTTCCGCTTGCCCGCACCCGTAAAACCTCGGCAGAAGGAGAGGCGCACCCTGAATAAAGAGGATTAGATTGCCGAGATTGTACGGGTGTGACATAGCCTATTTCTGTCCAAAAGGACACGATTTAGCCGATTTTGTCCGAAATATTGACCCTTTTCAGCTCCTAGGTCATTTTCCCGCCCATCTATCCTCCTTCCAAGCACTCTATCTCCTTTCTAATCACTCTGGGCGGCTCCTCAATATCCCCGGCTCCTCATTAATTAGGGGATTTTGTCTCCCGCCCTCCTCCCCCAGCCGCACTATTTCGCCTCGCCTCTGCTCTATTGTCCTCTCTCTGCCGTCTCTTCACTTGACCTCGCTCTCTCCGTTCGCTCGTCCTTGGCTGGCGTTTCTTCACGTGGCTTTGTGTCTCTGAGAAAAGGCGGGAAACGCTGGCCGTCTCTCCATTTGGACTGCTCTCTCCTCTTCGCTAGAGAGAGAGTGGCGCAGCCTTCTCACCCAGGGTCCGACCTGGCCGACGACGCGGCCCGGTCGCTTGTCTTTTCTTCCCACGAACGCGAGCCATTTTTTCTGTTACTCTCCAAAAACCCACCGTAGTCTGTCCATTCTTCTCCGCGGCTTTTTATTTCCTGGGAAAATGATCACATTCTTCTATTCATCCCCATATAACCTTCGACGGCATCAATGGGTCATTTTTATGGTCCCGATGGGAAAATATTCAAATCCCTGACTGTAGAGGTTTGAATGCAATCTAAAGCCTCATTTACAACAAAATCTAGAGAGCCGGGTGCCGTCAATGACCCGCTGGGATCGTGTTTCTTCTGGCACTGCGTAGTATAGCCGAAATCCTGATCGTCTCCCCTTTTTTGGGACTAATGGAAATAGGAGAAGGCTATAATTATGTCTGCCAGTTAATCCTCACCTGTCCCCGGCCCGGGTATTACCTCCTCCCGCACTACAGTGCCCCGACCAGCTGCCCTGACCCCGGTCGCCTCTCCACTGGTCAATCCCCTCTCTCCCCGCACACACTAGTCCTCCTCCTCTTAATATCCCCCGTCCTCCCTCATTTGATCTGGTTTCCATGAGGCTCGGGGGGCTCTCTCTCTCTCTCTACCGCGCTTGTACGCGTAATCTGCTTAGTGTCCGCTTGTCTCTCTGGCGGTGGTGGTGGTTCAGCTGTCCCCGCTGCTGACCACCCCGTCTAGCGGGGCTCTGCCCCCGCGAGGGGCTTCACCACGACCTCAAACATTGCTCCTTTCCTTTACTTCCGTCTCCCAAATGACCTTTTCTTTTTTTCTCTTTAAATCGGCGAGTTTTTCGGGGGGCTGCTGGTGGGAAAGACCCCGCCAAGGTCTCTGCCCGAACGGACAGCCGGCTCCGGGAAACTACCACTTTACAGCCCCCCGGACTTCGCAGAGAACGACGATTGATGAGGGCATCCTGTCATTCTGCCCGCCGTAGCTCGTTTTTTTCCTTCCTCCCCCTGGGGAGGGCTATCCATCAGTTGCACTCTTTTTTCCCCTCCAAACTAGTAAACAGCCACAGTTAGACAGCGCAGCCAGCCCTAAAGTTCCTTTCATTAGGCATAATCCATTAATTGGCGCATCTGCCGTTCGCCTGCTCCTTCTGTCCATTTGTTATTCAGCTCACGGGGGGTGCTGAGCCAATTTGCATCAAAATAGCCTCGTTCCTCTCGGTGAGTTAGTGGTCAACATCAAATCAGACGGGAATTGTCTTCCAAGCAGGGGAAGAGAGTAACCTTCCCCGGTTGGGGAGAGACGGCAGCGTCAAGTGCAGCGAGAAGGACCTCTCATTAGCCCCTGTCTATCCCTCGTATGGCTGACTGACTAGAGCCCCGGCGTACTACTTCCATCCCACTCTTTTCGCTCTGTTGAATTTCCGCTGCCCCGTTTTTTCCTGTTCCGATTCGGTCCGTGTCCGTCCCATCGTCGTATAGTGGACATTGATTTGCACACGGGGCCGAGCAGGGCTGGCTGGACAGCGGCCGGCCCAGTATCAGCTCCCCCTTGCTACAATCTCTGCCATCAGACCAGCTCCCTCCTAGTTCATTTTTGTCAGCCTGCCCCGGTTAAAAACCAGTTTTTGTTGGCCCTCCCCGTCCCGGCTGAGTTGGTTGGCAGTAATCAACGTGCCGGCCATCGTGCCAGCTTTCACTCCTCTCTCTCTCCGAAAGAGAGCGAGCGGGGCCTATCGACCGTGTGTTGTGTATGTGTGTGCCTCGCTCGCTCGGCCTGATCTTTGCCCAGCCCGGGACAAAAAAATCCTTTGTATTTTTTAGTTTTTCAAAAAAAAAAAGTTGCCGCCAGGAGGGGGGAGCGCCCTTCGCACCCTCTTCACTTACCCAGCGCCATTTTACCTCCTTTCCCTTCATTTTCTCCCCATTTTTTGGCCTCCCCCTCTTTTTAATTCCAGCGCCATAAAATCCCCGTTTTTCTCTCTCCCTGGCCCAATGCCAATGACGTGGCCAGGCCTCTCTCTCTCTAGAACCTTCCCACCCAGACCCCGCTCTCTTGTTATCTTTCCGTCTTTTTCGCCCGCTCCCAGGCAGAACAGTCATCCCAGCACAGTATTTCCTGATTAATCTGAAGTTGTTATTCTCCCTCACGGCACTTTTTCTCGCTGCTTAACTTGCAAAAAAGGTGCTTACACCCATGGGTGCGGGGTGCGAGCCGTGACAAACAAGCCAGCTCTCTCCTTCTCCCCCTCTCTAGTTTATCTAGACGGAATTTAGTCCCAATGAGCCAGGCGACAGGGACAATATTTTTACTATTCACATTATTTTTAGCCCTCCTAGACAGAGAGCGGAATACTCACTCTTGGCGCCCTTATGACTCGATTCTAGACGCTTTTGACTGAGTCAGAAGCTTCGAAATAGGTTTCCACGTGATTCAGAATCGGATGAACCAATGTTTTCACCCAATTTTCCACATTTAGACCAGTATTTTGGTCAGGGGAAAATCAAGACTTTGAATCAGCTGCGCGGGAATTGCGCGGGAATTCTTCCTACAGTAATATTACCGAAATGAATTTGATCACGGCACCCGTAAAGTCTCGGCAGCAGAACGAATATGAGGATCCAACAGTTGTGAATAAAACGGAACTACTGCCGAGATTTTACGGGTGCGCGCACCCAGAGATCAGAAATGACTTTAATCGCCGCTTTCCAGCCACGTTTCTCACCAATTTCTCAAATTTTGGTCTTTTTTTCCCTGCAGGACCCGTTCTCCCCATTTTGCATCACTTCCAGGGGTATTTCGAAAGTTTGTCGTGTGATATATATTCGAAACGATTGCTGTTTGTCGAATCTGGCAGAATGCGCAAAAGTTCCAGTTTTTTCGAAACTCCGCCATTAGCAGCTGGCAAAAAGCGCTGTGGCCCTCCCCCGGGGAGCCGGGGTATCCATCTTTTTCTGCGAAGACATTGTGTACTTTTTTTGATCTTTTGCCGCGCGTTCCCACAACATTCCTGGTTACCATCTGGTCCTATGACGAATTTATGCCCTCCTGCCTACCGTACTCCCCTCTCCGCGAATCTCCCTCTCTGCCTATACGATCGGCTGGCCTCGGCCCTGATGACAAAAAAGAGGCGAAGAGAGGAAACGAGGGGAGTCCCTCGTCGGCGCAGCGGCAGCGGCAGCTGTGGCAGGTGGTCAGGCCAGCCGGGGGATGCGCGCCCAGTCAAAATGGGGTCGTCTCTCCCCCGCTCTGCGTGTTTTCCCACCTTTTCCTCTATTTTTTTAAAGCCTAACAACATAAATAATCTAGCCATTTTGACCCCCGAAGTGTAACGCAGCATGTAGCGCTTGACCTTTGTGTTTGGACAGCCTACATCTGCCTCTCTCGTCTCTCGTCCCAGCCTCTGACTCAGGCCCCCACAAACAGGGACGGGTCTCTCTCTATCTCTCTCCTGTCCTTATCATCGTCACGGGGCCTTCTCCGCCTTCTCATTCCTCTCTCTCCCCTTCTTATCACAGTAAAAGCACAGTCCACCCTCCCCCACTGCCGCGTACGGAGCCCCGCGCCATCCATACGTACTTTTATTGTATTGTAGCCCACAGCCCACAATTTGTGGGAAGGCCTCCGAGAAAATTGAGATATTTCATAATTCTCCCATGATCGTCGTCCCCCGCCAAGTAATATGAAAAACTAGTATTTTTCAAGGCTGTTTTTCTCAGGGTCAGATCTCGTCTCGTCGTGTCTCCGTTTTTTTCGTGTAATTTACTCTCGGAGGGGTGATCATGGCGGCCGACAGTTAACAACGGTTCTGTTGCTTGAATTTTTGAACCTTTTCTTCCATCCAGGACCCTTTTCTCTCCTCAATTTTCCCTTAATTTGATTCTAAAGCACATAATTCCCACCAGAACGCCATTTCCTTGAAACGGTCTCCACTATCCGGCTTTTTCCTTGTTTTCTCTTTTGTGTTTTATAGTTTTCATCCTCCCAAAAGCTCAAACCCCTCTCAAAGCCCTTGAAACCGCCAAAGAGCCGTCAAATCTCGACAAATTCAAAAGATCAACAGAGATCAAAGCGCCCCCCTTTGTCATCTTTTTGAAAATCCCGCTCTACACTTAACTTTTTGACCATTATTGCTTTAAATCGAGCGGGAAGTCCTGGCGCAATGCGCATGGATTAGACCTTGAAATTCTCTCAATTTCTCTCCCAAATGGTCGAAAAATGCACAGAGAAATAATTTTACACGCGCGTCATACTTTCTTCGTCCTTTTTCTAGCTTCAACCGGTTTTTTTCTCTACCGCCAGACTTCGCCCGCCAGATGGCCACTGTTACTACCTACTGACGATGATTCTTTTGCACTTTCCTTATCTTAAAGATCTCGTTATTTAAAGGTCTAATTTCTCTCCCGGTCTACAGTAGTCTCCCAATTTCTAATTAAAAGAGATATTCCCCTCTCCAGCCTGTTGTTTGTCCAGCGGATCATTGTGTCTCCTGGCAACCGGCGCACAAGCCCCCCTCAGGCGGCTTTCATCTCACACATTATGCCGCCTAGCTACTATAATAATAATTCACTGCCTGCCATTTGATTCCTCTCTTAAAACAACCCTGATCCGTATTATAAAACACTTAAAATAGCAGTAGAAAGCGCCTGAATCATGCTCTCCTCTTTCGATTCCTTATCTTCTTCCGCTCGGCCGGCTCCAGTAAATAAACCTTCCACTTCCACCACAAAATGACGCTATTTCCGCCTTTTTTTGCTCCTAAATAATTAAAAATAGAGTAATCTCTCTCTGTAGGACTCGTAGTTTTTCCCTTGGAAGTCACAAAACAACGGTAATTTCTTTATTCCAGGCTAAAATGTGTCGCCTTGATCTAACAGATTACAGTCATTTTTCATCCAAGCTCCTTTTTCATTCCATTTCATTGTTACTCCTCTCCCTACTCTCTATTAGTGCTAAAAGACCTCGGGTCTTTTTGGGGATATTCCTCTCCCTCCCTGACCTTCTCGTCATCCTCTACCATACGGTTTTCCCGGGCTCAGTGACCTCTCACGTCATTCGACAGGAGTTGCCCTTTAACCGCGCGCCCTGCCTTCGCCTATCTGTCATTTCAATCGATAATCAGAGCCACCCCTTGTCTTCTCAAAATCTCCTCATTCCAAAAGGTTTATGATCTTCCCCTTTTCAGCAATCTCTGCTCAACAACAACAGGCTTCATCTCCCTCGTCGGCGTCTAGTTCCTCCTCCCTGTCGGATCCCGTCGTCAAGCACGAACACCACCAGCAAGAAGAAATGGTCATGCAGCAGAATAGCTCCTCTGAGACGCCCCTGACACCGCCAGCTGATGACCAGGCAGCTTATAGCCAAATTGTTCCGGAGATGATTCCTTTCCAAGCCTTGGAGCAGGCTATGGCCGTGCAGAAGGTCCTGCAGCATCTGCAGCCTCACCTGGGAGCCTATAACCCGACTGCCCTGGCTCTTTTGGGTCTTACACCGATGAGCGTGTACCAGGTTCAGTTGGCCGCTGCTCAACAGCTCGCTGTTCAGGTACCGTAACCAGTGGTAGACTATTTCAAAGTGTCTTTTTAGCAGCAGCTCCAGGCTCATTTGATGGCTATCCAACAGGAGCAGCAACAACTGCAGCAGCAGCAGATCCACCCGAACCTCTGGATGCAGGGAGGAAGTATTTCTGCTTCGCCGGCTCACATCAGCGACAGTGAGGTTGGTTTTTTGTCTTGAAGCAAAAAAAGTTACCCCACCCCCGGGGTCGAACTTTGGTCGCCAGATTATTAATCCGGCATACTGGCACTGCACTATAGATCAATGGTTTTCTGCCTGCAAAATGAGTGATGATAAAATCCGATTGCCTATTTGCACAGCTCTCTTTTTGCTGAAAAACAACGAACAATCAGCCAAAGGACGACAAAAATATGCCCTAGTCATATGACCTGTTTACCACCAGTCCCCCAGAATTTGAACTCTCGCTCTCTCTCTCTCTCTCTCTCCCAGTCCCGTTTCCTGGGAAAAATAGGCAGCGTCGCTGTTTTTCTCTCAAGAAATCCGTCTCTAAAATTGGAATTAGTACGAAAAGTGTAATTTTAGCTCGGCTGGCTAGCGATTTCTCTCAATTTTCTCTTGCCTCTTGCCAATTAGACGGCTCTCTTCTTAGAGTCGAGCCAAAAAAGGCCGAAAATCATCTCTCAACGAGCAGAATATGTCCTCAAACCGCGAGTAAACAAGGGGATGAATCAGTCTGGCCGTTTTTTCTATTTGTCCATCTCTTTTCCTGCCCCGGACGGATGAGAAGGGCAGTGGCGGACGAGAAAAAGATAGGGGGACCAAAACTGTGACGATAACAACTTTTTCTATGTTTTCCCCCGGGGTGATGATTACGAATGGAATTCATTTGACCCCGCAAAGGCAAAAAAGAGGGAGACGCCATTTCCGGGACTGATTTTTGAGGAAAAACAGGCGAAAAATCGACTAAAAAGGAGGAATTACCAGCGGGAACACCACAGTTAGACAGCCAAAGGCATCTTTTCCCTGTGAGACCATATTACCCTCTAGAAAGGGCGGTAAAGTACTTTGAGGTCTTAGAAACCGTCAGCCAGCTCCAGGGTCCAAAAATCGGGATTTTCTTCACTTTTTGGTGGCTTTAATGGGAAGTACAGTATCCCCCGTCCAAAACAAACCTTTAATTATACATATTAATTATACAAAAATAAGGAAAATAGGCTAATTGTATGGCTTTCAGATCTCTGAGATGTCCGAGCTCTCACCTCCTCCGCTGTCCAGCCACGTGTTGAGGCCGCACTCGCCCTTCAAAGATCCCCACGGCATTGCCGACACGGACATGTTGGCCCTGATGTCCCTGTCGAAGTTGTCGGAGCGAGAGCAGCAGGCCGTCAACATCCTTCTCGAGCTCTCCACCGACATCCGCTAGAGCCTCTTCCCCTCCAACCTCCAATACTTGTTCTGTCAAAACGTGTGCGTGCTCCCCCGGCCTACCCCCCTCCAGCCCAGCCCTAACCCCACCTATCCCGGTCTATTTTGGCGTGGTATAATTTTAATCTTAAAAATTAGAAAAGAAAAAAACTCACTCACCCCCTCTAAAAATTGCTATCTTCTCGCCAACACACGCCCTACCCCACAAATAATTTTTTTTCTATATTTGTAAGGAGACTGTGTCCCGTATTTTGTACCTCTCTCTCTCTCTCTTTTGTCTAAAACCGCGAATTTTACATTTTTTTTCTAATTTTTAAAAGAAAAAAAAACGAAATCCTCCCTCTTTATGAATACGGCTGTTTTTCTTCTCTCTCCCATCGGTCTGGTGGTCCCGCCACGAAAACAGGAGAAGGCGAGGGACCGTCTCGTCCTCCGCATCCTCTATCTAAATCACCTCTCCGATGCCAATATACGTGTAATCTCTCTTTTCCAACCGGGACCCATTTCGCCCTCTCCTCGTCGCCTCTCTGTCTCTATTGCCTACGGGCTCGTTTTCTGTTTTGTAATTTTATTCTCTTCCCCCATTTTTTCCTTAGTTTCCTTCCCTTCTGACAGCACTCTCTGATTATAATATTTGTCTCTTTGTGTGTGTGTATAGAAAGGTTCCCAGGCGCCCCGAGTCACAACAGACGGAGTCTCCCTTTTCTCTGAGTGTAAGTGGAATAAAATAGAATTGAAACACTGTTCTTCTATTTTATTCTGCTACAGAAAAAATTCCGTTGCGGGTCATCTACTCTCCCCCTGAAAAAAAGGGCCCTCTCCTCTCCGCGTCTGTGTCTCTCGTTGTTGTTTTCTCCCTCCCTTTTTATTTTAGCCGTTTCTTTTCGTCATTTTATATTTTTTACCCACTTCTTTTTCCTTTACTTTGTTTAATTAATATAATATTATGTTTAAAGAACGGCAAGATAAAAAAACAAACAAAAAACAATAAAAACAATAAAAATCAAAAACATATTCAATGTGTTCTTATTCTTGAAAGTGGGACGGTTTAAAGGACTCGGGACTCTAGAAAACCGAACAAGTCAGCGTTAACCTCGCTAAAATATCTGAATATTAGAATAAATTGGGTTAATTGATAGCAGAAATTAATTTAAAAGCGGAACAGAACCGTGACTCTTCTTGAAAAGGCTCGGTCCTCGATAATCCTATCCCCTGCACCCGTAAAGTCTCGGCAGGAGGATCGCCTTTATTCAAAACTGCTACAAAACTGTGACGACTTTATACCGTTGCCTTGCCGAGTCTTTACGGGTGCAGGGAATCGGGCTATCGAGGGCCGAGCCTCTAGAATAGGAAAACATTTCTATAGGGGCATGGCCTTGGGTCGTCTGTGTTTCCACGGACTATGCTTACAGGCTCATATAGCCCCTGATGATTCTTCTTGGCCCCCCATGCCTAGATTTTATCAATTCCTTCGTTTTTATTAGATAAATCCCGGTTAAATGACCACTCAATCCACGGTAAACCCTTCTGTAAACAGCGGTGGGCAATGCCCTGACCACAGAAAGGTGGACCGTCGCTCCTTACCCGCTCTACTTCCACAAATCGCCACAAACATGGATTTTACTGGCTCTTCTCTCAATTTTCACCTTACGTTTTCATATTTTCCAAGTGTCAAGTGTCATTTTTTTCAAGTTCGGGTTAGCCGAAGCTGTCCTATAGTCGGATTCGATGGTCTGTGGTTATACCCGCGACCTTTCCCTCTTTTGTCCTCTAGTTTATTAATATTTACACCTATCAATGTCCATCTGTAATCGTAGTCTTCATTTGACTCAACATCTGCTGTGAATAGTTTATTGCGCCGTACCGCATTTGACCCAAAAAAGACAGGAAGGGGGTAATGCTCGCGCAGAAAGGAGCAGCTGTTGCACGCGGTCTTTCTCTCTCTGTCTCTCCAGTTTTGTTCGGGGGACCAGGGATCTACTTCCCTTTTATAGGAATTGTTTGAGAAATATAACGGTTCAGAAAAATGGCAAACGTAATCGATGGCGAGGCTTCTGAAACGGATGAAGAGGAGGACGATCAAAACGACGATGTCCCGACTATAGTGGAAACAACAGTATCAAAGTGAGTTTTTTTCCTCAAAATGGATAGTAAAGCTGGATAGTACACGCATTATTCCAGCTATGAAATGGGATGGCTTTGTTGTTGGCCGCTTTGGAGATACAGGTGGACGCATTTGTACAAACGGACCGCTCTCAAACATGGCGGCTTATTTACGATTGGCATTTGCTGCGGCATCACTTCTGCAAATACTGATTTAGCTGGACCAAAAAAGGGGATGCCGAGGAATGAGAATAGCAGGTGGTATCCAGGGGGAACCAGGTCTTATAGCCGGAAAATATAGGACTTCTGGTCCATTTAGGTTCAGGGCATCCCAAACAGCTGGGCAGAACGAATTTCTGCCGTATAAATCCCCAGCTAAATGACCCTATTAGACGGCCGAACAGGACAGAACTGTGTAGTATTTGTCTGTAGCCGACGTCTCGTCATCCTCCCTGTGTTTTGTGTTCTGTATCCTCCTCCTCCCCTCCCGCCTCCGTCACTTCACTTTTCGCAACGTTCCAGTTGAACCGGCGCTTGCTTTGCAAGCAAAACGAGGAGGTTTCAGTCTGGACTCTTGCACTTTATCAAAAAAAGATGGCTTTTTTTCTCTCGCTCTGCCGGCCGACTCGCGGGAAAACCAAATAAAAAGTGCATCGCCAGCGCCGACGAGCAGCAGACTCTGAGCCGCTTTTTGTCGGTTGAAATAGAGAAAGCAAGGGAGAGAAAAAGATTAGAGACGGAAAGATGCGGCCAGGGAACAATTTGTACCAATAAAAAATTACAGAAAAATAATCCACGTGGATGAGAGGATTCAACAACATTGGAAACATCTGGCCACCAATACACAAGCCGTCTTATGGAAACGGAATCAGCCGGCGGTTAAAATGGCCCAGGAGCAGAAGGAACTGACCCATAAGACATTCGAAACTGTACAGGTTAATTCCCTTTTCTATTCTAGAAGGAAAATCGTTTCAGTCAGCGGCAACGTCACTTCGAACGGCCTCCTTGAAATTGCTCCAAATAGAAGACGGCCTGGCCGACATACGGGATGCCGCCGCTCTCTTGCCAAGTGCTTTTGAAAAGACGAAAATTGAAATAATAAAGATTTTGTAACGATTATTTATTTCTCCGGATCGATACATTGATTCCTACCGTATTCACTGACATTATGCTCAAAGTAGTAGGCATGATCGTGGATATCATAGTGAAAAATCCAGCCATTACTACACTGCTGGTCCTCGTTCATCGGAGCTCCTTTACAAACAGAATAGAGGGCGTTCTCTGTCATATTGGCGGGGAACCAGATTTCTGTTCCGTGATGATAGGGAGCGTGGTTGTAGAATCGGATACATTTACGGGAGAAGAGGGACACAGCACAGGCGGGCAGATGGGGCACCTGGAAAAGGAACCAGGCGAATTTTAGGTTACTGTAAAACTCACTATGTCGTATTTGTGTACTATTCTCCAGCTGGCCTTCAGCAGGGCGTCGTGTACCATGGCATATTCATAATTCCCAACTCGTGGCTGACCAAAAGTTATCATGTGTATTTTTGGACGAATCATTGGATGACGGTAAGCGTAGACAGTGGAGGCGATGCTGGCAAGGGCTCCTCCTAGGGAATGACCAGTGAAGAGGATATTGTAGGAGGGGTGAGTCTGGACGGATTGATTAGGGGAAAAAAAGAGGTGGTAGACGGATTTCAGAGAACCGTGGAAGCCAATTTACCCCTTTTCCAGACCAAAAAGACTGTTTTAGGGCCTGGTTGACTTGAAATTTGGCCCTAGAAGGTCTCCAAAAGGGGGTTTTCGGATGGATTTGGACCATTGTCCTACTTACAGCTCGTAACTTCTGTATGGTATGAAGGACTGGCTTCCAAATTTGAGCAAGAGCCACATAGAAGTAATGTTGAACTGAACCGCCGGCATGGAGCTGAAAATTAGGATAAAAAGGGATATTCAATGGATGGAAGAGACCTTCTTCTTTGGCTCGCCCATAGTCTCCACGAGTTCTGTAATCAGTTGTAGCTTACTTCGAGTTCCACGAAAAGCGACTACGATCCAGTTTTCGTAGAGTAAGACAAGACCCCAACACTGAAAGATTCCAGGATAATTAGTGAGAATTTTTCGATTTTTAAGTCGGAAACCCCGTAACAACGGGGACGACAAAGTCTAAAATGGTTTTGGACCGAAATATGGTCATCAGGGCAAGCAAAAGTCGTTGTCAAGGGCACTAACCCCCGTAAATCGTTAAATAGAAGAAAAATTTTCCATAGAACAAAAATTCTGGCGTTACCTCATCTTTGATATAGTCACAAGGCAGCCGTATCCTGAAAACCAACGTGGCATTGTGTTTAGCGAGACACGCCGTTGGATCTTCCGCATATGATGTGGCTAAAAGCGACTTATTCAATTAAAATAAGATCTTTTCACATACCTGAAAATTCTAAAGCCTTTTTTGTGAAATTTAAATCAAAATCAGGGACAGAAACAGCAAAAATTGAAGTAGATATGGGGAGAAGGAGGAGAAATTGGAGCATAACCGCTGGGGAGGAAGAGGACCCAGTCAGCAAAATGAATCAGAGCTTATCAGCCAGCAATCAGGGTCTCGTCCCGATAAATAAATACAGGTAAAGCGGAAGAAGAAAAGCGAGGTATTATTGATTCTTTTCAGGGTCACAGCCGAGAGATGGTCAGCTGTTCTTGGATACCTGATCTGGGATCGGAACGGCGGGAAACTGGAAGACTGCTTTTTCCTAGTGACTTATTCAAAATGTGGAATTTAGGTGATTTTTATCATTTTTTTCAATTTTCCTGGAGCCAGACGATTTTAGGGCCCCTCCGCCTGTTAGTTGTTCGTACCCTTGGCGTTGAAGCTCTGAATTCGTAAAAATAAGCGAAAACAGTGTTAGAAAAGGGCTCGGTACACGATAGTCGAATTACCCGCACCCGTAAAGTCTCGGTAAGGCGAAGGTATAAGTTTTTATGACGGGAATGGGGGAATTGCCTCCTGCTGACTGGCTTACGAAGGAATTTGAGCAAAGAAGTTTGCCAGAACTATAGACTTTGGTTCCAAGAAGAAAAAAATGGGTTCAGGAATGACGAGCGACGTAGAGCCTTGTTTCGTCTGCATATGGTAAAAACAGTACTGAAATCAAGCCGAACAACTTTCAGATTTTATTGTCAAGGGCAATGAACATCTCACTGAAGTAAAATATAATAGTATCCTACAAAACACAGCCGATGGCTGTGAACAACTTGACCATTACTGGAAATCCCAAGCTGACTTCTATCAAAATAACAGCTCCTGGAGGATTCAGCGGCAATTTAATGATCAGTGGCAATGACAATTTGATTTCGGTGGAATTGATTATCCCTAAAATTGACAGCCAAGGAGACTTCAAGTTTGTTTCAGTGCCATCCTTATCGCTGGAAACTTCCTTTTTAGTGTTGCTGGATGTGCATCGATAGCCTACTATTTCTACAGAAGGAAGAAGAAAATGGAAAAAGCGAGAGGTGGAGGTTTGTAGTGGTTACTGTCTAATAAATGACATTTTAGATGACATCGAAGGCGGAAAACCCAAAACGACCGATTCAAAGGAACCGAGTAAAGAAGATACCAAGCTCTCGAAGGAGGGAAATGGAGGAAAGAACGGAAAAACGGACGATAAGAAGAAAGGAGCCACCCCGTCAAGTGAGGAGGCCAAAATGGAAGCAGAAGAAGCAAAGAAGAAACATAAGGAGAGCAAGATGCAGATCCGCGGGTCGACTGAAGCAGCTGAGACCAAAACGGCCAAAGAAGGTTACAACTTTGGAGAAAAGGAGCAACAGAGCAAGAGGAAGCAGAAGACGGGACAGAGCAAGAAGGTCGGCGGTTCAAAGATGAGCACCGAAAACCCGGAGAAGAAGCCAAGTGAGCAGCCGCAGCAGCCGGGAAACAAGCCGGGAGACAGCCTGAAATTCGGTCCTCTCGTAGAGGAGGGAAAGAGTGAGGAAACGAGGTTCTCTGGAACAGCCGACGCTCCGAACCCGCTGCTTAATCCCGCTGTACAGGCAGGGATCTTGGCACGGCATCCGCCCAAGGGACCGAGGCGTAAGAAAACTAACGTCTAAGATAATCGACGTCAATAAAGGCAAATAAAAAAGCGACGATAACTTTTATTTTCACTATTGTGCTAATAAATTTTATTCTGTCAGTATAATGTGCCTATTCCCACTGTTTTTTGTGGTACATTTCATATGTCGCCATATTGGCAGCAACAGTTGAGATCGTCTTTAGGTGGTCACCTCGAGCTATTCGTTGCTTCCACGCTAAACAGATCAAGAGAAACGGAGAAATTAGACAGTAGACAGGGGCAGTCTAAAACTGCAGTCATTAACCAGAATTCCGCATAAGCGCCCCAGAGGTCTCTCTGGGAGGACCCCCTTCCCTGTATGAATTCCGTAGCTCAAAGACTTACATAAATAAGCCCCCGTTCTCTAGAGGTATAAAATAACGAATGAAGAAGATTCTCCCTCTTGCGCACCTGGGCTTATTTCTTTCTTCTTGCACCCTACCAGCTGTGTGTATTCTTGAACATGCAAACGATTCTTTTTTCCCCGTCTTCCTCATCCCCCTCTAATCCTATTAAACCAACGGTTCAGTGACTATTCCCCTCGTCCCTCGTCTTATTTGTTCATCCCCAATCTTGTCGTCCTTAGGATTTGCATGCAGGCGGGTCTCCTTTTGATTTACTGGCCGATGGCTGACAGCTTGCTGACCCATCTCAAGAGGAGTCGGCTCTCTCTCGCTTGCCTCTTTGAAGTTTTTGGAGACTCTATTTAAAGAGGGGATTACTGTAGATCGGCTTGGCGGCTTTCCAAGAAAATGGATAAGGATTTCATAAACAAGTGGTAGAGGAAGAGAAGGAGAGCCAGCCCCCATCCCACCTGACCCGTGTTTCTCCTCTCTGTCTTCATTGTTTGTCCATTTAGTTATCTCTCATCGTGCATCTGACCCCCTTGAGGGACGAGGGAGACCCTGCCCCCCAGATGATCGATCACCACGGTTTACAGTGGCAGCAGGCAGGGAGGGGTGGAGAGAGATAAACGGCCCGGAGAGAGAGAGGAGGACAGATCTCCAAAAGAAGAGACAAAAAGGTCAAGGAGCCGCGAAGAGACAGACAATGAGATGATGATCACCAACAGCATATGACAGACGACTGATGACAGATGGCTGGAAAGGGGGAAGGGGAAGCAAGCTGGACGGTAGCTGGCTGGAGAGAGAGAGCAATACATTTACCGCCTGGTGGAAGAGATAAGCCAATTTTTGCTGAAAAAGGTGGGAATCGAGCCGACTTTTCCTTCTAGTAGCTAGTTTTCTTTGTTCTCCGCCGAAGGGACTATGAACCGTTTCAAAAAATCGACTTACTTCTTCCGGGAGTCGTTTAGAGACCACAAGTCAAATCCCAGGTCTCTAATCGTATTTTTGAAGGAACAAACTTGATTAAAAGGATGCGTTCTGTCAGGGTTTCGTCTTTCTTTCCTGGTAGAAAGGTCGCCTCCACCTGTTCTGCTGATCCACTTCTCCAATTATCTGCTCACCACTTGTCACAGCGGTTACCTAAATCCTCTCTGCGGACCTTCTTCTCTCTATCACCCCAAAGACCGCCACTTGCGCAACAGACTGTGCACAACAGTTGCCCCCGTGTCCTTGACTTCTCCCCTTTGGCCCCTATTCTCGGAGTCAAAAGAGTTGTTTTGCCCCCAGCTTAACACGTCCATCCACGGCCGAGAGCAGTCTTTTCGGCTGGCAGTTTTTTTCTAGTCCACTGGGGATCGTCTCATCGGCGTTGCCCTTTTCTGCGCCTGTCTGTCTCTCAAATGTTGACGTCGCCGTCCATCAAGTTTTTGAGTTGAGGATTGAAATACCGTAATCCAGAAGAAATCCTGATCTTTAACCATTTCATTGCGTAGGCTATTTAATCCTCAGCCATAAAGGGAGGTTCGTGGCCCCCCGAATATTATCCTCCCCATCCTTTCCCACTGCCTGTCGGCAATTTGTTAGCCCTCGGCCCAGTTGTGGCCCTCTCCCTCTCCCTCTCCCCCTCCCTCTGTCCGGCTGCCAGCCGTATACCATTTCTCATCATAAACACAACCCATTGTCTCTCCCTCGCCTCTTTATCCAATTCCATTCCCTCCGTTTCTATGGTACCGTCCAGTCAATTGCGGTCACATTTGGGCCAGGACCATGCCCTCCATGACAAAGGACTTTTGAATCAGAGCCGAGACGGATCCAGCCAAAAGGCGGCTCGTTTTTGACTACAAAGAGATGGACGGGAAGAAGTCAACTATGGGAGAAGAAGGAATCGGCAAGCTCCCTTTATGAATAAGGACTGTACCAACCGGGCTGGTACTTATTAGTCAAAGGAGAAGCCAAAAAGGGGGAAGACCAGGGAATAAAGCCAAATATGGATAATCCTAGCCAAATTCTGTATTTCCAATGATATTTTTGGGTTCAGATTTCATTGTAAGACGAAGAGAAAGACCCCTGCTCTCTTTGAATCTATTTTCCGACCGTACTTTTCCGTTAGAACGAAAAGAAGCGACCCCCCTGGTTCAACAAAAGGGAATTCCCGACGAGACACGGCTATCAGAGCCCCCACCCCCGTTGTTGGCTGCCCCCCGAAAAATTTATGCTTCCCAACGTGTGAGAGATGTGATTTTCCATTTTCAAAGGGCCATATCTCTCACCACGGTGCTGCACACGTCGGAGGGAGGCAAAAGGCCCCCTTTGATCTTTGCCGACCAAGATTAATCAAAATATTCCACACATTAAAATTTCAGCGCGGATTCTATCAGCGACAAATGGATTAGATACCGTATCTTCTTTTTTTTGAGGAGGCGGGAATTAGCAGAACGGAACTATAGAGGAGTAGACAGAGGCGGGCGGTATACTTTTGACACAATTCGATAAAAGACGAGGTCCTGGCTAACGAGCCACTAACGAAGTCAAGCCTATAGAAGAAAAGAGAGCCAGGAAGGGACCAGGGTCCGATGAGAGGGGTGAAACTCTTTTGGCCTTTTAGTCGGGATGAACACGGCTTCCGGGGCCAGAATCCGAGTCTAACCATAGTCAACTCCTTTCGGTTTTATCCCAGCCGTTTCTTCTCCATTTTTTGACTGACAACCCCTCCAAAATCCGTTAAAATCTCTTAAAATTTGCTTGAAACGTGATAAAGACCGTTATCCGGCCATTCTTCTCCTTTTCCTGTTCTTTGCTGATTTTGGCGGGCTAAAAAAATATTAAAAAAGGCGGGCCGTACCTAGGAGCATTTCAAAGGCGATAATTGGCTTTTCTAGTTTCTAGTTCTAGAGTTTTTGATGCTCTTTCCAATGAACAAGGTTTTCAGACTACAAAACTCCCTTTTTGAGGCTGAAACTAGCTCATTGGGGGATTCAGTCCCCGTTTTTGGATATCCCTCTCCACCGGTCGCTGATCACTGGCCATCGGGCCAAGGATTCCATCAAAAGAGCAGCGAGAAAAATTAGTCAAAGTTGTTTATTCGAGGGCTCCACTTTCTCTCTCCTCTGGTTTCTCTTGGGACAGAGAAGCTCACTCACTTGCCCGGCGCCCCTCTCTCCCTCTGGCACTTCTCTCGGGGCTCTCTTTGAGGAACTGCCTTAGTCTATGACAAATAGTCCGATTCGGTCTGATAAATGATCGGAGGGGGCGACCCCTCTGGCCCCGCGACGGACCGCCTCCCCCACCCCTGGGATGTTCAATGTTGAAGCTGTCTGCCCCCCTGCCCCTTATGGCAGGGCAGGGCAGAGCAGTATACAGTTCAACGACTCCCCAAATGGGGGAAAATGAACCCCGCCCCCCGGTTTGTCCCGCAGCGTGGAGCATCCTCTCTGAACCGTATTGTCTCTCTCTCTCTTTCTCTGTCTTCCCCAGCTACGCCAGTGCCCTCCCCCCACACCCGCCTCTCCCACCCCGTTGACGGCCCGCCCGCCGCCGCAAAATGGCCATTCGACGACCCCTATTAATGGTCTAATAATTGGCTCTTTTATTAGCTTATCATAATAGCCACCTTTTAGGGTCATCCGTTCACTAATTTCAGCTATTTTTTGGCCCAAAGCTTCTTTATAACCTGAATTTTTCTTCAAAAGCTTCAAATTTCCTTGAAAACTTGACATTTTCCTTGAAATAATTCCTTATTTTGGGCATTTCCTCTCCATTTTGACCTCATTTTACCTTGTTGATACTGATTTATAGGCCATTTTTCAAAAAACAGACTCCTTTCTCGCGTTTTCAAGCTCTTCAGCCGGCTTGTTCCAAAATCCAGGTTTTGTTTACAAATTCCCTCCTGTTCTTCCATTTTTGCAGGCATTTTTGGAACCCAGCACGATTTGAAACATCTTTCCTGGCTGCCCTTTCCCTTCAGGACCATATAAAGATCGTATTTCTTACGATACATCAGGTTCCAAACCAAAAACCGCGTCTGTTCGTCCTCCTGCCCGGTATCCTCACACTTTACGAGACCCTAAAACCATAAACAGACCCACTTACATCATTTTTGTCCCGACGCAAGTGGGCAGCCCCCCTCGATTGTGATTAGCCAGCTATAGTTTTTTTCTTTTCTATTGGTAAAAAAGATTCCACTATCTCCAAAGCGTGGATTGTTTGCTGTCGATTTGTTTATAATCAAACCCTGGCAGTGGAGAAGAGACTGGGGGATTGTCTGTCAATCCACAAATCTTCCCGTACGTAGTGTAATCGACTTTGACAAATGATAGGTTATTATTTTTGAAGCTTATTCAAACACAGGACCCGGGGAAGGGGGCCGCCGGGAGAGGGCAGTTGTTGTCGGCGGGAAGAGGTCACCAGAAAGGGCAACACAAAAAACAACTTTTTGGCAGTTAGCCGTCATTCTTAAAACCTTCCAACTTTTCTCTTGATAGAAAGCCTCGTTTCCCTTATTTTTCCATAAAAAGTGGTCAAGACGGCAAGGTACAGTACAAAGCGCGCCTTTCCAGTAAGCGCGCTCCATTGGCAACTTTTAGGGTAATTTTTACCGGATTTTTTTTCTCCAGAATACGGTATCTACAAGGCTATCGTGTAAACTAGCTCTTGATTGTGGGAAAAGCCGCAAAAAAGGCTGCAAATTCGAAGAAACCGCCTGTTAGAGAGGCTTGAACTCCCCTATTCCCTTTCCGGGATCTTCTCTTCAGGTTTTGTTAAATTCCAGAATTCTATAAAAAGTAAAGAACTTCCTCCATTCCCAGTCATATCGCCTACTTCTTTCCCTCTCTTTTTTTTACTTCCCGGCTTCTTATTCCCCGTTATCTTGCATACCGGGGGCTCTAAAATGTTCTCGTCCTCATTACCACGTCCCCCTACCTGATTTTATTACCATTCCACGTAATCGATAGCGTTCCTTTCTTCCTGTTCTTTTCATCTTCCTCTCTTTTCTCTTTTAATTAAAAAATTAATGGAAAATTCAGAGAAATGAGACTCTGGGTCCTTATCCATCTTCTTCTGCCATTTTGCTACGGGGTCAAGCCACGGGAACATCACCGGCGATGTGAAGTGATCACTTATGAACTGTGCTCGGATTTACCCTACAATACTACGAGGTGAGTCGATATTTTGGCTATTAGCGTGTGAACTGTGGTTCTTTTCGACAGCCACAGTTAGACAGTTAGACAACGCTGTCGACATTTTTGGGCTTTAGTTTGGCGTTCCCCGGCGTCTTATGATCAAAATTCACACGCCAAACGGCTACGCCGACATTACTATTCCCCTTTTCTTCCCCCTTAAAATCAATAGATGGTCTTTCCTCTTTAAAGAAGGAGAAAAAAATGACTGGAGAGGAGACTAGGAGGCCTCCTGCCCTTCGCCTCGCCTCCTCCTTCTGTCTCTCTACACTATCTGATCCGCCGGGCGCATAATCTATTACCCCGTCGGACGTAGGGAGAGAAGCAGCAGCAAGCGCTTGGCTGTTCTGGGGTTGTCGTCCGTACGGCCGGACGGCACAAAACAAATGGCCACCACAGCCTCCTCTCCCTGCCCTCGCCCCGCTTTTCATAATGTCCGAAACGGAGAGAGGGCCAGCTGGCTACAGTCTGTGTTATTAATAACCGCGGGAATCTTCTTCTTTTTGAAACGGGGAGTATAAAAACCGGAGGGTAGTAGTAGAAAGAACAACGATAATGTTATTAGTGGACCACCAGCTGGTTGCAATCCTCAAGACGCGTGTCAGAAGCCCGGCCAGCTGCATGGAAAGGATGAAAAGGATTAGAAGGGAAGGATGAGAGGGCTGGGAATGGGTCAAGGGGTCGCGGAACAGCAGTTTTTGAATTGGCAGAGACCTCTTCAGATATTAATATAGGGAGAGGAGGGTAAGGGATGCCCTACTGTACTCGGTAGACCTAGACCCACAGAGAGCTCCCGAAATTGAGGGTCCTGGAACGACTAGCAATAAAGCGGAGAGCAGTCGTTTCGAGACCTGTTATTCAGTTTTACAGAATCCAAATAGTCAATGAAAGGTCCAGCAGGGAATACCGTAACCAGAAGGAGCCCCAGCAGCCTGACTGGCCGTAATAGCCTCACGGTAGCAATCACGGGGGACTGAACTTGGCTCCAAGCCAAATATTGGCGGACCAATAATCTAAACGCTGTCTAACTGTGGCTGTTTTTTTTTCAAAAGTGAGGTCTTTTCTCTCTTTTACAGTGGTTTAAATTCGTTTTCAATACTCTTATCTAAGCCACAGTTAGACAGCGACCGTTTATCCCTCCGATACCCGCTTTTCCCGGTTCAAAACCCATGACCCCCGGGCTGGCCTTATCTCATCTCCCCTGCCCCTCTACCGTCCTTTAGCGGGCGGTACAAAACAGGGTAAAATACTTTTCGCTGCCATCCATCCGCTCTTTATCTGTTCCACTAGATTTCCGGTGGTTTCCCGGGTCAGGGCGGGGGGCCACGTACAAGTAGCACCTTGGCTGCTCTCCTTCTAGCACTCCCTCTTATCATCTCCTCTCTGTCTCTCTCCCCAATTGCTATACCAAAATAGAGATAACAGGGCCCACTGGAGAGATAACAAGCCAGCACGAGAGCTGTAAACAGGGCACCGGGGGACGGAGCCATCTCTCTCCCGCTAGCGTCTCCTGACATTCCAAGGGGGTAGAAAGTAAACCCCTGATCATTTTGAGATTTTCTTGGCACAAAAGTTGGTCAAAGGTCATTTGTAATCTATTATCCAGGCGGGACCACACTGGGTGTGTAGTGCCAGAGGATTGGGCAGTGATTACGGCGGATTAGGCACTGATAGGGATGGTAAGCCGATTACGGGAGGCATGCTGCTGCTGCTGTTGGACTGTAAACATTTTGGAGTGGTTCCGGCGGAAATTGGGGAGATGGGGAGGTACAAATGGGAGATTTTGGCCAAGAGGTGTGAACTGTGGCTTCTCCTGACCTTTGGGTAGAGAGGGTTCATTTAGTTGCGGGAACCAAGAGCTTCTTTTTGAGACTTTATTTTGCCTCCTTTTTCCCCGATTCTTTTCTCTTCCCATCCAATCAGAAAAGTGCAAAAATCTGGAGGTGTCTCATTATTTGGCAGTTAGGTGTCCACTTGGTCAATTCCGTGTAATTTATTACAGCCCATTCGGAGCAGACCAGTAGCAGCAGCGGAGCGAGGAGGGAGAGAGAGAGTGAGTGAAGACGGGTGATGGCGAGCTAATACCATTACGCAGGGCCTAATTGCCGACCCGGCGAGTTGCGGTCAGGACTTGGAGAGTCCATTTCTCTCTTTCAAAAGGGGTGACACAGAAAAAATAAGAAAGCAGAGAGCCAGAACCACGAGCCTCAAGGCTACAGTATCCCTCTGCCTCCTAATGCCCTGAGAATCTTTTTGAACTCTCCCCAAATGGCGGATCTTTGCTCTCCCCTTTTCCTAATCGTCAATATCGATGTTTTTCGTTTGTCAAGCCGCCAAAAGGGCTGTACGAACCGGCGTTCGGGACGTCTGTCCTTGGCCGGATCACCTGCTTCTCACACCTATTTGATTTACAGCTGGAGATAGATTTTATCGTTTACACTGGGGGTAGACAGACAGAGAAAAACTTGTCGTTTTTTTCTGTTCCCTTTCCCTAGACGGTGGGAGAAAATTTCTGGGCTTTTTTCCCTGTACAAGGGAAGTTGGGGGCGCTTTGACAGCATAGAGGGGACCGCCTGGCTACAAATATCTGCCCCACCCCGTCCACGTCTTCCTGCTCGTATAAATCACTGGATCAGCTGCTTTCTCCCTCTGTATTAGTCCCACAAACACACATGTGTTTCCCGTCCCCCCTCCCGCCGGCACCTCTCTTGTAATGGGGCTGTTCATCGTCGTCTAAAATCTCAATGGATTGGACAATTGTCTAAATGGCCCGCCGTTCTTTTCGTCCTCCTCCCTTCTCTCTTCTCTGATCGGTAAAAGAGGGACGACGCTGTGATTAATAATGATAGGGGAAGAGAGAGACAGGGGCCGGCCAGGGACGCCGGCCGAGCTGCGGGCTGTCCTGATATATGGCCATCCTCTCTCCGGCCAACCTCCCAAACACGAACCACCCACGAACCATGAACGGCAACCACTACTAAATTACGAAAAGCCCCAGGACTCCAAAAAATCCGGGAATCGTGGAAATGTTAGGGTCTAGGGACCCGTGAAAGGCTCAACCTAGAGCTCCTCTTCGAATAATCACCAAAAATGGAGAAGATCGGAACGTTGCCCATGTATTTCCCGCCCTTCATATTTCATAAGAACTCGTCTTAAGTAGCTTTAAATGTGCCGCTTAATGGGCAATAAAAGCGGGCCAGGAACCAATTGCCGGACAGGAAGAAGGGCAGAAGAAGACTACGGTAAAGAAATTAGCATGCAAATGAATGACCAGCTGGAGAACGGAGAAGCGTTCATTTTAAATGTCTGGAAAATTGATAGACAGATACATGAAGGGGTCAAGAAGGCAGAAGGAATTGGGGGAAGTTAATTTTCTAGGGAAAAAGAGCCACAGTTTAATACGCAACATGGGGTCCATATTTGGCCCGAGGGATTGGGGAAGGTCTTGAAGCGAAAATGGGCAACAAACAGCCACAGTTCACACGTTAAAATAATTGGAACATTGTGAAGTTTCCATTTTTAATAACAAAATGTTTCAGTTTCCCAAATCTCGTCGGAGATGAGGACTCCAAACACGCCGGAGAGGTCTTGGACACGTTCAAGCCCCTAATAACCATCCAGTGCAGTGAACAGCTCAAATTTTTCCTCTGTTCCGTTTATTTCCCCATGTGCAATGAAAAGGTACAGCTCGTTTTTGCCCAATTAACCCTGAAAATTTCCAGATCCCGGCTCCAATCGGACCCTGCCGTCCGTTGTGTGAAACTGTCCGGGATAAATGTCTCCCCTTGTTGAAGGATTTCGGTTTCAGCTGGCCGGATCTGATGAACTGCTCCAAGTTTATTCCAGGTTTGTAGACCATTATTAATATTTTAAAGAGTAAATACTAGAAAATAACAACGATAAGATGTGTATGAGAGGGCCAAATGAGCAAGGAGCCATCCCAACAGCTCCTGCCAACGAGGAAGTCGAACAGGAGGAATGGAAGGCCGTGAAAGAAGGTAAGAAACAAGTTTCCCTCTGGAATTTGGCCTTGTTTGGTGTTTTATTCCGTCTGGGACCCAAAATACTGGGAAGGACTCCTTCAGTTTCTTCCGGGTCACTGTAGTCTCTTCCCCCAGTCTGCCCACCGTCTGCCCTAATTTGTCTCTATTTGTCACTCACCTTTCCCTCCCTTCCAAACAGGAGAAAATGAAAAACTTCCTTTCAGGACACAGCTGTCAACCGGAACATATCTATCTCAACCGAACGGGTCAATGCGTGCCAATTTGCGTTGCTGGGCAAGGGATTATGCAGGTAAGCAAGGAAGGAAGGGTTTGGGGGAAGAATTCCCAGATTTGTCACACCGTCTCGGGACAAAGACACCTTCTAATCCCCCCTCTAGGTTATTAATTATCCCCAGTAAGAGAGAGAGAGAGACACAGTCCTGTCCTTTGTAGTCCCTCCACTGTGAAAAATTAGCCGTCGGGGGCTTTGATTTGGCGGGATGGTCATGACAATAGGAGAGTAACTGACCCATGCTGCGGAGATTAATGAGCCTGGGAAATGTTGCCAAGCCGCACTGCGCACGGAGACCTTTCGCAACTTTGAAATGGGATAGCGATTATAAAACGAGGCGGGCCAGTCTTTTTTGACATTTGGAGGCTAATTTTGTTATGGGAAGGAAACCGCGTCGGGCATACGAAAACATTGGCTCAAAGGCTAATAAACCAAAAAATGGAGTTTATTTTTCGAGGGACTGGAGAGATTTCTACTGTTTTGCCCCTAATTTAACCCCACAACATTCCCATTCCCGTTTTGTCAGGATCTACTAAAGAAATGGGCCAACTAGGGGTCCTACGGTATTCTAGACCTGATTTCAAGCGTATTTTATCAATTCCGCCATTTCCAGACGGACCGAGAGTCTGCCTCGGCTGCTCTCTTCATTCTCTCCATAATGAACGTCGTCATCAGCGCCGTCTGCGGTCTAACTTTTGCCGTCCGCCGTCAGTGCCTCTCCTCCCTTCCGGAGACTTCAATCTTCTATGCCATGATCTCCTTCGCCCTGAGTGCCGTCATCTACCTCTTTTCTTTACTCTACAGGGATCAGGTTCGTTCTATTCGTCTAACTTACAACAGTTATTAAAATTTCAGATTTCTTGTACCGATTACTCGAACTCTTTGCTCTTCGTCGTGTCATCCACTCCTCACACCCCTTGTAACTCTGTCGCGGCCATGCTCTACTATTTGGGGACGGTTGGCCGCCTATGGTGGTTGATTCTTTGCTATACATGGAACCAGCAGGTTACTAGGACGGGCAGACTGGTTAGTTTTACGCATCCTTACTGTATTCCGGGCTCACATCTTACCCAAAGCGCCAAGTCACCTTCTAATTGACCGTTGACCCTGCGACCACCTTTTTGAAAAACAATGGAGTAGTTCTGGAAGAAATTGACTTTTCAAGGGTGTCGCAACGAAAAGAATCAGAAAAAAAACAAAGAATAAATGATTTAGGAAGACTACAAGAGACAGCTCCATATGCTCTGTTGGGCTACTCCCCTCTTCCTTGTCATGATCGCTCTGATGGCCCGAAGCATTGCTGCCGACCCCCTCAGCGGTATTTGTACCATTGGAGCCGCTTCCAAGGTAGTTTTCCCGCTCTTGGGGCCATCTAAATGGGCATTTCAGGTCCTGGACTCTGTGTTTAACCTGTTCCGTGACCTGATCATCCTCATCGCCTGCGTCATCCCTCTCCTGATTGGCTGCCCCATCCTAATGACAACCCAGCAGCCGAACCAGAATTCCTACTTTTCTGGATTTGTTGTCGGCTGTCTCTATATTGCCGCCGCCTTGTTCTACATCGTCTCCTCTGCCCATGACGTCGTCCAACCGGGAATCCACTGGGGAAAGACGTGGAACGTGGTCAGCGCCTTCAAGACCTTGATTGATCCCATCTTGGGAGTCGTGGCTGCTACTTGTTGCCTCATCTTCGTGGTCAAGAATCTTCTCAGCAATAATCGGTGAGCCCCCATTCTTTATTAATAAGATCCCTTTCTAGAAGCCCAATCGGCGACAAGAACGGCTACCAGCCAGCCGCGCCTCGCTCTCACCCGCCTCCAATTCCTGTCAGCATCCGTTCCCACAATACCTACGCGTCGGCTCAACGAATGCCCATCATCTAATCCATTCTCCCCCCACCCTCCCTCCCCGTCTGATCTCTTCCAGGCTTTCGTTTATTGTCTCCGTGACGGGTATTTTCCCCCTCTTTTCCCTCGTCGTTTCCAGTCAAAATGGGCCGTTCCCCCGCTCTGTACAAGGTGCTCCCCCTCTGTTTATATTTGACACCACAAAATTGTAAAAAAAAGATGATTTATACTGCTAAAAATAAATACAATCAGATCAATTTAAGCTGTTGAGCAAATATAGTGAAATTACCGGTAAATGTGGGAATGGCGGAGTGGCGATTGGCATCCTTGGCGGCGGTGACATCGGCCAGATGATGTACTCCCGTGAGCATCAGGCAGCTATCAATCCCAATCTCGTTGGCCATGGTGATGTCGGTGTTCAGATTGTCTCCGAACATTATTGCCTTCTTCTCGTTGAGATGCCGAACTCGGAGGAGGTAGTCATTCAACGCGGCGCTCGGCTTACCCAGTGGCGTGGCTTTTCGACCAGAGACCAGTTCAACGACCAGCTGAAAAGGAGTAATAAGAATTACAAGGAAAAAATATCAGAGAATTATAGAGTACCCGGTCAGGAATTACAGAAGACCGCTCTGAACACGGCTTCAGCTGCTCGGTCCTCGCTAGTCCCATCCCGCACCCGTACAGTCTCGGTATGGCAAGTTATAAAGGCGTCGCAGTTTTGCAACAGTTTTGAATAAAGGCAATCCTCCTGCCGAGACTTTATGGGTGCAGGGGATCGGACTATTGAGGATCGAGCCTGTCAAGCGCCCGATTCCATTCTACCCCTTTCTTACCTTGAATGCCCCAACATCAGGCAGAAGAAGATCAAATCCTCCTTTAAACCGATCGTCTCCAGACAATGTATAGAAGTCCACAGTTGGATCTCGAAGATAATTGATACTTTTGGCCAGATTCTCATTTGTATACCCGTTGAAACTGTCCATAATTACTGCATCGGGCCTTTCCTGAAAAAATTTTAATTGGGCTCTCTCTATTCTTCATAGCGATGGTAAGGATTACTGTATCCTTCTGCCACAATAGTTGACTAAAAAATGAGCTGTGACCTCAATTTTGGCCTTTATTTTGATCGGGAAACAGTCCAAGACGCGCGTTTGCGCCTTCTCAACTCATCGCTATTTTTCTTCAAAAAATGGTCAAAGGAGGTCGAAAAGGAGTCAAACTGCCAAAAATGGACAAGTAAAGACACTTGTCTTACCAAATTTATCGCTTTTGTCAAATGGCATCGGATGACCTCCTGTCGACGCTCGTCATCGGCTTTGTAGCTGTTCATTTCTGCTTCTTTCTACTATTTTTCGTCATTTATTCCATCATGAAACAGGTTAGTTCGTTCTACTTTGAATTGTAATTATATTTTGACGATTTTCAGGTAGCAAACACAACGCGCCGAGGGAATATCAGCTGTGAGACGACCAGCAGCACCTGGCCGATGCCCATCCCCGCCACCGGCTACAAGGACAACATGGAAACGTCAACGCTTTACAAGTAATAAATTATCATCGTTACGTTCTTGTTTTCCTTCATTTTAATATGTATTACTTACTTTTATCGAGTCCCGAAGCTTTTTAAAATTATAAACTTCGATGATGTTCGGCTTCTCGACGATCACCTTGCACTTGAGGTCGTTCACGAAGGTTTGAACGGCGGCTGGCGGCGCCAGGAGATAAATTGTCTTGTTCAGATACTTTTTACCTAATTAAAACTGAATTAAAGTATAAAAATAGATACTTACGTTTAAAATAATCAGCGGCTACCAGGCTCGGGTTAATGAAATCGTCAGCCTGAGCATCTATGAAACCCATCTTGTGGAAAGACGCGGTTCGCTGCTCTGCCGTCTCCCAATCATTGTTTGAAACGAAAAGAACCTGAACACGAGAAAGATTACATTGTATACAGCATACTTTTGAGCATCTGCCAGCGTGAGACCAAAAAGTTATGATACCCAAAAGGCCCAGCCGGAGCAGGTCAAGGATTTACGATGTTTTGCAGGCCCTGCCTATCAACAATGCCATAAGCAGAAAAGGTTCCACAGGCTTAGAATGGTTTTTCATGGCCTCAGGTGGGCAGCACAATATTTCAACGCCATTTCGATCAAGCAAACGGGTACACAAAGCGAAAATTTCCTTGCGTTCCGTTTCTAATCACCGATAACCCTAGACAGAGCCGTTTTGTAGGGTTCAGGTTGTTGTTTTGAAAACCTACCTGTGCTCTCTACAATATGAGAATATATAAACTTTTACAGCAAATAAAGACAGGCGTATTTAGGAAAACTTGGCACAAATTGGTCTTGGATGTGCTCCAGCCAAAATAGAGACCATTTACCCCTGCCGACATGTTTCAAGGCGTCCAGGAGCGGGTTGAGAATAATTTCGCCTACACGGTTGTTGTATTTTATAAATATCTTCCTCAGGAAAGTAAATGAGGCTATTAGAAAACCGGAAATCATGTATTTTAGTCAAAAATACCGACAAGTCACCCATTTCCCGGTAACCACGAAACGTACCTCTTTCTTCTGTTGATAAAGGAAATTTACAATCTCTGGAGCATTAGGAATGACCACATCGGTCTTTAGCACTCCATCCAAATCAAAAATAAAAGTATCATAGGTTAGAAGAAGAGCTGCTGTGAGAATAGGCAAGACCATTCAGAGATCGAGAGCGAGACGGCGGAACACGTCCTGTGGCGGGGGTGAGACCCGTAAAATCGTCGAGGATCGTAAATCAGAAGACGTCGGCGATGATCACCTGGGAACAGGAACAGTAACTCAATTACTGGGTGTTAGAGTTGCAGGGGAGTAAGGAACTGGGCGGGTATTATGAAAGAGGCGTGATGTTGACTCACAGACTATAAGCAGCGTCAGCTCTGCTGAGTCGCACTGTATCAGGGGGAAAAGGACACGAGTACAAAACTACGCCTTATCAGGACGGCTTACTGTCTCTTGCTTATTCTTTTCTTTGCAAAAAGGAGTCTAGCGTTCCAAGTTTTTATTTCTGTGAAAGTGGAAAAGGTCGGAGAACACCACCTTGGCTTGGGGCGATTCTTTTTCCTTTCGGCGAAGGCTGGCAATCCGTTCTTTCTCCTATACTTTTCTAAAAATATTCTGATTAAAATTGAAAATTAAATATTGTTAGTAGAGTACCAGGGATACTTTTTGAGATCATTTTTCAGGATGAGCCAAAAAAATGAATTTATTCAGAAGATAGAAAGTTATCAAGGGTAGAAGTCCCCGTCGGAAAGGTAGTCGTTCTCTGTGTGGAACCCTCTCTCTTGATCCCTCTTTACAACAGCTCCCAGCCGGGCATTTATTCGCGCGGCCGGGAGGAAAAATGAAACGATCTAATTAGAATATATTTACTGTGCCCGTGTCAGTTGCTAACCATTTGTTTCCCCGCTTGGTCTCACAAATACTGAAGGAATAACGAGCAAACCGGCCTATTTCACAAGAGGACCCGACTCTTTTAAGAGGTGATAATAATGAGTACCCAAAAGGCGATTCAGTAAGAGAACAGGCAACAGTCGTTTCACAACTTCCCCGACCAGATTCGGAGCTATTTTCATAGGTATTCAGCCTCTATACAAAACAATATTTCATTATAAAATCTTTATAATGATAAGTCCTTGTTAATCTACACACAGGGGTGAATTATCAAGGAACTATAGCGGAGTTCTCCTCCAGAGTTCATGGCCACCATTCTTCTTGGCAGTCTGTACCATTTGCTAAAAGAATTGCATATAAATATGATTTATTCTAGTATACCTTTGTTAGATGTTTTTTTCCGTTTTAGATAAACGGGATTAAAACTGCGAAATTTCGCTTTTCAGATATTTTTTCTGGGGGACTTCTATAACCTCCGCGGCCCTTGCTGCTTCCGAAGCCGGAACTTCCTCCACAATAAAAGGTCTTCAGAAAGACAAAATGGAAAAGTAAACAAGACAAACTTACAAAATGACCAATCGACCAGTTCCAAATATACCGGAATTGCGACAGCAAGTCAGCGGAGTAGCCCCCCAGTCGAGTTAGCCCCTCTTCAAAAGGTGGCCACTTCTGTAACCATTCCTGCAGATTCTTCATGGTAACCCGTCCCAAAGCCTAAAATAACTTCATATCAATATGGATTTTTCTACCTACCTTTTCGTTTTTTTTCCGTTATAAACTAACGGGATTAAAACCGACAAGATCTTTTCTTAGTCTCCTACCTCCAAACCCAGAACTTTCGCCACAAATTCTATTTTTTAATCTGAAAAAAAAATAAAACGGCTTCAAAAAGACAAAATTAAAAAGTAAACAAAAAAACTTACAGAGTGGCGAGCCCAACGCTTCCAAATACAGGAGAGTTGCCGGAGGTCCGGCGACCCGGTGGGCCCTCAAGGGGGCACTCTTAATTCCCCTGGAAAATTCAAAATTCTATAAGTTTACGGCTGAAAAATAAAAGAAGAACGAGAAAAATAAGGGTAGGGCCCCCAAAATGATTAATCGAAAGAAGTGAGAGCTGTTTACGCGGCGCCCGTGGGCCTTTTGCATCGGCTTGGGACCGTTTTCAGTGGGTGGTTATTTCAGCTTTTGGAAGGATATTCTACTTGTTGCGATAGATAAATACGAGGAGAACACGCTCACAGAAGTAAGTTTTCATTTTATTTTATAGGAAAAGAGAAGAAATAAAAAGTAAAGTAGATTTCCAGCAAAACAAAGCCGATATCCACAATCTCTACAAAAAGAAAGAGATCAAAATGGTCTGCCGTTCCTCCTTCCAAACGTCCGGCTTCGTTCAGGTAGTCCTTCCTTTACCAAATAGAGCAAATATTTTTTTTCAGAAAGAAAAAAGTCTTCCACTTCACCTGAACGCGAACCATGCACAGCGGAAGGAAGAATGTGAGCACCTCCGACCGGCACCGGCCCAACCGTCTGGGATGGCCTCCTTCCAACGGACAGTGTGATCAATACTGACATTATTATGGTGTGTTCTACGGGCTAGTTACCATATTTTCTTCTAAGGAAGCTCAAAGCTTTGATTACCCTTTAGGGGAGCCTTGAATCAGAAGAAATATAGTACTTTTAAGCTTTAGGGGCTAATGTGGCACGCGATGGAAAAAGTCAACGTGTCAGCCATTAAAAAATACAAAACGGAGTATCTTCTATTCCCTATAAATGTCAGTTTTCTGGAAGATTGGGTTATGAAGTTTGGTTCAGCTAGTCAAAGCCCGGGGATCCAACGATAACTGCCGGTTGCACGTCGTCTATGCAGAATCCACCTTTCCTGTCGAAGTACGGTAATTATTCTCTTTATTGAAGGCTACATAAATTAACTAATGGAAGTAAACATTCGATATCATGGCTTTCAGACTGAAGAGGAGCAATTGACGAGAGAACGCCGTTATGATACCGGATGCGAGGAAATTTGTAAGCTGTGGAGCCTGTCCCACTTTCCCTGATTCTTTCAGCTGTTTGTCCATAATCCCGGATGGTTTTTATCAGAGAACAGCACAAAGGTCAAAGCAGTGCGAGAAATTGACAAAACGGATTCTCTCTACGAAATCGCAGTGAAGACCCATTGCGATTGCAATGAAGATTCGATGGACTGTAATTTCCGCCCATGTGAGCACAAAAAGATGGTCTGCTGTTGTATGAAATGTGCATAAAATAATTGCTACTAAAATTATGCTTTATTGCTGCATGGGGGCTTTGAGGATAGCCAAATCCATCACTTCCTCCCTCTAAGGGCAAGTTGCCGGAAATAAAATAATTATTCACTTGTTCATAAAAGAGGTTCGATTGCGAGAGTATTGACTCCGAAATAAGGAAAAGAAACGCAATATACAGATGTTTATTACGTGCTATCGTTTAGAAAGGTCTGGTAGAAAGACCGAATCCATTGTTTCTGCCGGGTCCGCTGCTTTCTCCGAATCCGTTGTTAGCTCCGAATCCGCCAACTCCAGGGAATCCATTATTGTTGTTGTTGTTTCCTCTGCCGGAGCCGGTGTTTCCTCCAAATCCGGTATTTCCGCCGAATCCGGGGAATCCATTGTTATTTCCTCCGAAGCCAGAGTTTCCGCCGAAACCGGTATTTCCGGTGTTTCCTCCGAATCCAGGGAATCCACCAGTGTTACCGCCGAAACCAGAGTTTCCACCGAAGCCAGTGTTGCCTCCGAAACCGGGGAATCCTCCTTGGTTTCCTCCGAATCCAGTATTGCCGCCGAATCCACCTTGGTTTCCACCAAATCCGGGAAATCCGCCGGTGGAGCCGCCATTATTGCCGAATCCAAACTGTCCACCGAATCCAGGGAAGCCACCGAAACCGGACTGTCCGCCGAAGCCGGTGTTTCCTCCAAATCCAGGGAACCCGTTGTTATTTCCTCCGAAACCGGTATTTCCAGTGTTGCCTCCGAATCCAGGGAATCCTCCTTGGTTTCCACCGAAGCCGTTGTTTCTTCCGGTCTGTCCATTTTGTCCGAAACCGTTGTTGGAGTTTCCATTCTGGCCGAATCCTGGGAGTTTGCTGTTCTGGCCATTTTGTCCATTTTGGCCGAAAGGATTGGATCCTATGGTATTTCCTCGGTTGCCGGCGAGACGATCTGAAATTCCGAATTCTTTATTTCCTGTTAGGAGACACGGCTTACCATTTTCTTCAGAAGTATCCTTAGGCCTGGCGCAAACGCCGACAACGAGAAGAGAATAAAGAAGAACTTTCATATTGATAGGGGAAAAGTAGAAGAGAAGGGAATGCTGCTGTTGACCCCGGCGGTCGAGCTTATATAGCCGAACAGCCGGGGCGAGATGTCATGAATTTGTTCAGGAGTCGGCCCTGTTTATGATGAAAAGTTTTTGATGATTCAGAGAGGGAAGGGATACGTGGTTGACTCGATTTATGCAACCATCTGGAAACGTCGGGAATGGTGAACTTTGGCACTATTGTTCTGGCTTCCGAAACAACTTTTCCTCAATGTCGGCATTTCCCGGGAACAGAAACATTGCCGTAACCAATCTAGACTACGTTTTACCAATTTCTACAAACGTAACGGTAGAAATAGCCGACTCGAATAAATTGAACGCCGGTCAGCCTGAGCACACTCCCGCACTTGCTCTTCTATTAGTCTGGAGATTTGCACGTCCCGACTCCCGTAGAGCTTCCACCTGTTTGATTGGACTCTAGCTGCTCTTCCCTCTGTTCATTCGATATATTCGGCTAATTTTAGTGTTTCCCGAGTATTTTGAAGGTACTTGAAGATCTTTTTGAAGGCCTGCCGCTTCAGTAAGGCTGGAAACCCGCTTGCTCCCTTCAGGAACACGTTCCCATCGGAAAATACGACAAAACTGGGATAAAAGTTCCAATCTAGTCGTTGGCAACCTTGAGTCAAGTTTTCAGGCCTTTCCTCCCTCAATTTTGATCAGCTGATCCCCTTGATCTCATCCTTTGCCCTTCTAGATATCTCGTTTTTCATACATCTCCATCACAACTGTGCAAACAAAGATGACAGTTAAAGCTGGTATCCAATAATAACATGGCCGGTAAATGATGAGTTGTTGTTCCGAGACTAGACTTATTTTTTCCATTTGTTATTTTGACGTAATTTCAATAAAACAAGCCGATCTTTACTGTCAATTTCCAGCTGTCAGGTCCTAAAAGAGCTAAACCAAAGCAAGGAAAACTGAGAAGACGGTAGCACCAATTTCAAGCTCACAGGACAATGAGAGGGGAGAATTACCGGTTAGACAAGAGAAAGCAGTAATGAGAATACAGTAACCATAGATAGGGACCGCAAAGTGAAAACTAAATTTGACCGTATCGCTAAGATTTTGATACCAATCGAGAGATCTCATCGTACCTTACAACTTTTGTTTTTAGAGTAATCAAATCGGATCATCCAGTACCGAGTTACTCGCAATTTAACAACGCTGGTGCGCAATCGGTTCGCAAGCGGTACAAATTTTGGTCGGAAGGCCAACAATCCACCGGTCGAGGGTTCGATTCCACCTTCGGCTGTTGCGTTCAGAGTATTTTCATACTTATCATTTAAAACAGCAAAGAATGCTACATCAAAGGATGAGCATTTCTCCAAGTCTGAAAAATATGAGGAGAAGGGTTACTGTAACCCGTAGTTGCTTACTGGTAGCCTCATTCTCTATTACAGCCACGTAGTCAATATAGCCGGCAACAAAGTACAGAGCCATTGTTCTGCCCGCATTTTGAAAGACTTCCCTTGAGCCCAGTGTTGATTGGCTTCGTTGTGTAAAACAGTACTGAAGAAGTCCTAAATGGGGAGGCTGTTCCTTCATCGACAGATAGTGTACCGGCTGCTATTCGCTCATGTTATCTTTTCCTTTTCAATGGCCGCGTACAAAAAAATGATATAACCACACTCCGCAAAAAGGTTTATTTGTATGGGAATGAGATTTTTACTGGAAGAGGCGGACAATGACAAGGGTCACAGGGAGAAGGGTAGCGGAAAGGGCGGCAGCTTTCGGTTCAGCGCGGCGTCCTCGGAGGAGAGGTCTATGCGGAGCAACGTCGATTCCTAAAAGTAATATAAACCGGTTCGGAGAGGACCCACCGATAGAATGACCGCGGTTACAATTCTCGGTTTTACATTCTGTGCATTCGGCTCCGTAGTCGGTACTGTAGGGGAGAGCACTGCATCCGACAGCACATCCCATCATGGCCACTGAAAATAGTTGTAATTATTTCAAGCCTTTCTAATTTCGACGGACGATTGAAATTAAACACAGAAGAGACTTGCCTTGTCCATCTTTCCGTACAGTATAGCAGCTGCTGGCGGCGGGACAGGACTCGACGCGGGGATGAGTACAGCCGAGGAAGGAGTCACAGGTGAAACAGGAAAGGGCAGAGGCACTGCCAACAAGGGCAGCGAGAAGTAGAAGACGAGCCATCGCTGTCGACGCAGGAACTCCTGTGATAGCAGGTTATCACCACTGGGCGGCATTAGTACTTTTCTCACCGAACATCGATTGCAGGGGTCGTACGGGTTGATTCCAGACTATCACCACTGGGCGGCATTAGTACTTTTCTCACCGAACATCGATTGCAGGGGTCGTACGGGTTGATTCCAGACTATCACCACTGGGCGGCATTAGTACTTTTCTCACCGAACATCGATTGCAGGGGTCGTACGGGTTGATTCCAGACTATCACCACTGGGCGGCATTAGTACTTTTCTCACCAAACATCGATTGCAGGGGTCGTACGGGTTGATTCCTATGTTCATTTCAGTGGGGCAGTGTTGGCCGCCAGCTCCAACTCTCAACTGCCCGCGGAAGGGCGCCAGGGGGGCGGTACTACCATTTTGGCAATAGGCCAAAACATTTCTAGCGAATACCGACAGAAAGGGAACAATCCGTTTTGTTAAAAAGGGATAAAATCTCAAGAATTGAGCCACCCTTCCCCAAACAGTCGATCTATTGATAATTTTATGATGAGAAAACCTTAGGAAATTTTCTTTCAAAAACGCAAAAATTATCTTATGTGACTATAGAGACCGGCTATGCTTTACGTCAGAGGAAACTGTTGTAATACAATAGATAACGGGGAGGCGTCCACCCGATTGGCGCCAATTACCCATAGATACAAAGAAACTTCCGGATCACCCCAGTTGGTGAATCAAATGGTTCCAGTGTTGATCACTACCGTATTTTCTCAGTTCAATGCCCCCTGCAAATAAAAGCCCCCTCAGTTAGAAGCTTATATGGGGGCCATAGAAAACAAACAAGGGATTGGTCAGTCAAATTATTATCAACAAGACGTAACGGGCGCCATCGGCTTGACCGTGCTTGGCTCCCCTCCTCCAGCGCTGTCTCTCCCTTTTCCAGCGTCGACTCCCCCGCCTTCAGCGCCGGCAAAACGCAAAAATTATCTCATCTGACTATAGAGACCGGCTATGCTTTACGTCAAACTGTTGTAATACAATAGATAACGGGGAGGCGTCCACCCAATTGGCGCCAATTACCCATAGATACAAAGAAACTTCCGAACCACTACAGTTGGTGAATCAAATGCTGTCTCCCCCTCCTCCAGCGCCGTATTCCCCCTCCCGAGCTGCCCTCCTGCCCAGCGAGACGATCTTCCACCGGCCTCTAGCCATTTATCTTCCACCGGCCTCTAGTCATTTTCTTGCCGGATTCGGCGGTCAAGTAACAGTTGACTGCCGGATAAGCTGAGGCGGTCGAAACTTACTGCTTCTCTAACTGTCTGCTTTTGACCGGTCAATCCGTACAGACGACAGGTCTCGCAGACAGACAGACACATACAGATCTGCCCATTATTAGGGTAGGATAGGGTAATGGTGATAGGGGAGGCTTAGAGTTATTGGCCGACACGACACGACAGCCATTTTGCCGGTCGTGTCGCAACAACTCTAGGGAAGCTAATTTGAAAACCGGAACTGTATTTTCCCGAGTCGCTTAGTGCTTGCTGGTGTTCTTGTGGATAGCTTCTGTATTTATCATAACATGTTCTTATCAACTTCCGTGGATCCAATTTTACCAAGCTGCCTCCCTGGTCTACCTTGTAGCATCCCCTATTCCACTAGTTCCAACAGGTTTGCCAGGCACAGGCTCCACAAGGCAAGAGTCCTCAATATCATTCTTTTTGGATGAAAAGTCACCAATATTTTTAACTTTCTTGTCCCATGAGCTAATAAATAACCGGTGAGAAAAGTGCGAAACAGCCGCCCGAGGCTTCCGGGCCACGCCAGTGGGGGACCTCGTTTTCTGGGCGCTTTTCGCTATCTCAAGCCCTATTCTCTGCTGAAATTGACCGATATTTATTTTACCATAGTTTTCTTTTCTAATTTCATATTTATTTTACCTATTACAAAAGCGGCGTATCCCTCCTTCTTGGGTGTGCCCATATAGTTTCCTCGCTAGCTTCAAATCTATTTAATTTAATTGAGGGCCTGTCCGATTCCGTCTCTCCGAGAGACTGAGAATCTCTCCTTCTCCAGAGATGGACGAGTCTGCAGTAGGAAGTGAGTGTGGCTCCATTGTTGAAATTAGTCTCAATTCCAGCCGCTCTTGAAGTTACTATCCAGGTCAAGGAATTCATTGCTCTGGGTGCATTGATTTTTACTCAACTTGCTAAATCAATCTCTATGTGCACTGGGATCGGTGGAATAGTCCTATCTCTAACTGTCACCTTCGTGCCTGACCAGTACAAAAGATCTGACGATACCGAATTAATTATAAAGGAGCTGGGAAACTTGAAGAACGCAGTCAGCCGGGTAATCCACTTGATGCTCTAGTTCAGCCATAAAATTGTTCTAGATGCATGAAGAAATGAGACAGGACTTCAGGAGTGTTGAATCGTTGATCGTGCACCACAGTTTTGCGAAGGTTAGCATGGTGATTTCGGTTCTATTGTCGAATTCTGAATGTTTGCTGTTATAGAAAGCTTTCTCTTAAGTATATGATGCTAACAACAGTAGGCTAGAGCCGCCTTGATCTGCTCTACAAGATACTGCTTGAATTTTAGCAAATATTCAAGAAATGAACAAGTTACAGATCCAAACGCGGCGGGGAAATTTCATTGACCGGCTATTGCACAATTGCGCCGTGATTTCATACCCTGGCCCTATTCAAATTGATGGCAAACCGTCTTACATGGGTGACGGTAGCCGTCTTATACCGGTTCACTCGGTCATTTCTCTCTTTTTCAGGATATTATGAACAAAGTGGACAATCAGCGGCGCTACCTGGAGAATCTACTTGGCACCCCATCGAATCAGTCCATAGAACAGTTCAAACACGAGTGTAACACCCGACGACCACAGACTTTGCTCTTGGTTAGACACCCTTTTCCCTATAAAATTCGCTTCCAGGACATAATCAGTGCGATCGATCGCGATGTCACCAACCCGATAAAGTACTGTCTGAATGCCGATCCGTTAAATTCACGGGAAATTGTCATCAAATGGCGGAAAGAGATACAAGGCCTGGCAGGAACACTGGTATGGTTTATTTTATTTTAAAGGAAACGTGACAATAGCGAGAATTTTAAATTGATTGTCTCACTCCGTTCCAGGGACTCGATTTCCATTGAGCGGATGCTATTTTTCCATGTTTATTTGATATATTTCAGGCGATGCTCCACGGAGTATTCTCTGGTCTAAATGGTTGGAAGGACGATGGAACGATGGCCGCCAATATCGAAGAACTTGGGAGGGTGTTGGATAAGTTCGAGCAGAATTTCAAGGTGGCAATGAGTAACACAATGACAGTCCACTTTTCAGTTGGATTACTGGAGTTCAGTCGAGTCCTTTGTGGAGAGGACAATGGATAGAAAGGCCAGCAATATGGAAAAAGCTGAGAATATCACCCATAAGCTCGATAAAATATACACCACGTATGTTTTTCTATTTATTTTCTAGAATCTATTTTCAGGGATCTGTTCTACATCCACGTTTATGATAGTACTGGAGGATTTGACAACCATGTCTTCTATGTCAGGAACGAAAGTCAGGCACTTTTCCGTTTTCGTCGAGGAGGCAGTTGTGTAGTTGTCTATGCCAGTAAAACGGCTAACACAATCAGTGGCGATGCTTATCAACAATACCTAGAGAATTGGCCAAAGAGGGAGGAATGGCCGTAAGAAAAGTTTCAAGCCTAATCACAAAGGAAAATTTTGTAGAATTGTGAATACCTTGGCTGAGCAGGCAAAGTGGCTATATGAAGAACGATACGGCCAGGTTCCTCTTTCTGATGACGTCTGGCAAAGAATGACCGAAGCAGAAAAACAGAAGTTTTTATTACTTAAAGCTGCAAGAAATTACGGCTTTGTTGGTCTTGTTAGAGCTAGTTTGAATATAGTCCACTGTCATACGAAAGGCAGGTTGGAGGGTGGCTGCAAAATGGAGGCGCGTAACGTTTATTCGTACTATTTTGCTCGTTTGAACTAATTGAAACGTGCAAACTTTTACCATTTTGCTATCGTTGAAGAAGCCTTGATTATATTTTTTTCTGGTTATTTGGTTGTATCATGTCATTCGTCCAAACAACACTAAACGGAATAAATTGTAGTAGAACGGGTGTTTCATCTCAATACATCAAGAAGGCAGTCACTTTGGAAATGGTATTGGATATACGCTGTAAAACAAAGGAAAAAGTTTATTATCAATTTAAAACCCTCAATGAGAGTGAGCAATTACCGGTTAGACGAAAGAAAACAACATCGAGAACACAGTAACCACAAAGAAATAGACTTCAATCGCAGCTTTAGGAGTCGTGGGAGGACCTGTAGGTCCTGCAGCGGCGGTAGAAGCTACTGGGAAGTTTTTTTAGGACCGGAACCACCCCACAGGAGGATCCTACAGTAGGTATTGGCATCGACGTCATGGGAGTTCCTACATTTGTATGGGCATCGAAAGTTATCCTGAAAAATGTGTATTCTGTTTATTATTTTTTTCATAGGAATGATACAGGAAATAAACGAACTTGTTACCGTATTTTCAGTATGAAAAAATAGAAATCTGGGCTCTAATCTCTGTAAAAGGATACTTTGAACAGGGAATATGTTAGAAAAACAGGAAGCAAACGTTTTCTAGAAAAAATAAGTGCCGACGATGAAAGGAACATTCGGATATCTCGATAAATGAAGCGGAGGACGACGACAACAGAAAAAGTCAACTCTGTGACTGTGATGATGATGGAACATGATAGCTAGGCGGACGCACCAGCATTGAAAATAAACAGAGGATGCTTGGATTTCCGAAGAGAGAGGAAAGGACGAATCGGCAGTTTCATTCAGGGACCAGCGGGCCTTCGGCTGTCGTCTGTCTGTCAAAGTTATCCGTTTCGACCTGTGGCGACCTTTCCGCTCTTCTACCGACGCCCCCGGGATTAAGAAATTTAATAATCCCTTTACCGTCGGACACTTTCCCATCGGACAGACAGACAGACAAACACCATAGCACTTTAATAAGGGGTAGATGGGAAAGACCATCGGGATCAGCGTCAAAAATCACATCGAATGAGCTATATCCCCCACATAATAACAAGGCAGGCGCGCTATCGCTTCGGGACCCGTGAACGGAATCAGGCAACTTCGTGAACGAAACTCCCAGTCCCTGACAGTTTCTTTTAAGTTTTTTAGGAGCGGGAAAATGAACACTAAAGAATACATACGGACGGCATTTCAAGCCTAGACCCATCTACAGCAAATCGCACCCCAGCAATATCTTCCCTTCTTCTTCTTCTTGTTAAACGAACCAGCGACATTCTTGTGAACTCCCTGGTGCTTTCGTCCTTGTTGTAAAGAATCGCTAATCCAAGAACAACCAAAATAATAGTAAAGAACATTGTCCAAAAAAGCCAACGGGATCCTAGGACGACATATGAATCGGCTACTTCGCAACGTTCTCCAATATACGGAGCAGGGCAGCTTAAATTTTATTCATAAAGGGGAGTTTTTAGCATTACTTGCAAAATGGCTCGGCTATCGTTTCATTTTCTTTTATCCTTGCACATTGACCGCCATTTAGACAGGCTCTCCCGTTAGAACATAATTCATCCCAGTAACCAAAATCAACATATGAATGTGATTCGAGTTTTGCTTTAGTTCTATTCTTATCGGGAAGGCACCGTCCCTCTTCTTGTTTATAATTGTCAGGACAGAGACATTTCCCTTTAATAGTGCCTGGCGTAGAATCAGGACCTATAGCACAGATCCACGGGCACGAGAACCCCCCTGGGCGCGCGGAAATAAGTTCTCACCCCCTTTTTTCTGTTTTTTTTCTGTTCCGCGTCCCTTTCAACCTTCTCCTGGGTTCGGAACACCTTTTCAGATTCTATCCTTACTCCCGAGGCAGAGGGCCTCTTACCATGTCTTATCTCATCCCTCATCGATTCCATTCCCAACTAAGGATGACAAAATCATGTTCTTTTCCTGTCAGTTTTCTGGTTGATGGTAAGTTAAACCATATTCGGTTGATATTCCTGTAAATCGAACAGCGTCGTGGCATTATTCTGGCAGAAAATCGCTTTCATTTTGTTCTATTCTCTCTTGGGAGAACGTTGTCTTTTATTTATTATTATCTGTTGTCTTAGAAATAGTTACAGGCCTTTTCAGCACTGCATAACATGGACGATATTGGAAAAAGGAAGTGCAGAAGAAGCGACGTGAGCTCGTCGACGAAGCGCAATCGTGGCGACGATGAGTCTGACGACGATTTTGACGCATTTCTGGCTCTTTTCCCAGAAGAGATGAAAAAACGACTAAGAAATATGAAAAATGCTGAAGAAGGCCCAAGAGAAGATGTATGTCTTTTTTGCTTATGTTCACTTCGTTCTCTTTCAGGATAGCGAAGCTATTAGTGGGACGGAGGACTCCGAACAAGGGCAGGAGGATGACGTTTGTGGCAGTCTTGTCTGCGAGGAGAGCCCAGTGGGGGCTGCAATGGAGAAGTGAGAATTTATTTCCGCGCGCCCAGAGGGGCACCCACAGAAATTTGGGGAGAAAACGTCCCTTCCCAGCGGGAAGATATCAGAGAATATATAGGAAAAATAATACAGACTAGGATGGTAATAAAGAATGGAACAAAGTAGAAAATCAGACTGATTTCCTGGAGATTTGATGGGAGAGTTTCCGAAGGAGTCTGAGGGTTTCATCCTTTGTAACCCTTCCTCTTCTTTCCAGCTCAGCAATCTCTTCAAAATACTTCTCTATTCTTTTCTGCCTCTCTTCAAACTTGAAAAAAAAAACTAAATGCGGTCAGGTGTACTGCCAGCATTCCGGCGGCACGAAGGTGACCATGGGGTACATGCTTTGCTATCTAATTTTACAATTTCACATCTTTAATAGGAAAAGCGGAGTGCGACAGAATAGGTGTCGACGGAATGATAGGCACTGCGACCTGCTGGTATTCCAAAATTCATCAGGAGCGACCATATCCCGCTGGTTTAAGTCGTATTAATCGAACATAAATTTTTATTTCTATTATAATAAAAGTTGCGGCCAGTTTTATAACTCATAGACAGTTACTGGCTGTTGATTCTCTCAAGAGAGGAATGGGTTTCAGCGGGAACCGGCAGCAGGATGTCCGCGGACATTCGTCATACGAGCCGAAATGGTATTGGATATACGCTGTAAAACAAAGGAAAAAGTTTATTATCAATTTAAAACCCTCAATGAGAGTGAGCAATTACCGGTTAGACGACAGAAAACAGCATGGAGAACACAGTAACCACAAAGAAATAGACTTCTGTCGCCGATTTAGGAGTCGTGGGAGGACCTGTAGGTCCTGCAGCGGCGGTGGAAACTACTGTAGTCGTCAGCGTGGTCGTGGTCGGAGCCTTTGTATGTGTTGTGAGTACTGTAGGCCCGGGAGAAGTTCTGGGGGGTGATGTGGCGGTGTTCATCGTCGTTTGTATTGTAATGGCTTCCGGTTCAATAAAATAGGCCAACCATCTTCCTCACCTGGTGAGCTCACCAAATCTAGAAAATCAAATTTCTTTGATTTTGATGATACTTCATCCTATTTGTGTTATTTTTCGATCGTGTTTTTACTTTTTTTGATAATTTCAATTACTAACAATATCTAGAGATCACGGGGAATCCGATGTCGTAACTTTTATTTCATAAGGATGAATGCCAGAAAAGTTGTAAGCCATAATATGACAAAAGTGAATTTTTTCAATTGAAAAAAATCAACTTAACAACATATCTGGTAGGTTCTTATACGTCGCTGCTATTCTTCGATACTGTATCTCGCATTCATAGTATTTTTTTTCATTAGTCTTTGTCTCTTTCTATATCAGAAAAATATAGAGAAGAAGATGCGCTATCTTAGCAAGTCTAAAATCATAAGCTCGTTCAGTTACACAGAGAATTCTATTTTGTATGTTTGCGTTATTTGCTTACCTTACCAATCATCGTTTTTTAATACCTATCTTGCAAAATCCATGCTTGTTATTGTTAGCAAGCATTGATTTGAATCTAGGCATTGCTTTGAAGAGGTATTACTAGCAGCAAACAATTTTATAGATGTTACTTTCGCTATCAAATTATTTTCTTAGGCTTAAATTATCTTCTTACTTTGTATACTTTGTTTGTACACGTTTTTATCATGTGGCTTACATCTAGTTATGCGTGTTCAGTAAAATAATTGATTTTCCGGACATAAAACAATTAAAAAAACATATGAATAAGCTCAGTCTGCCGCTGCGTTTGAGCCGTGCGGTTCGTTTTATTATTCTCTAATTACGAATTACTTGATCTTTCTTGTATTTGTTCTAATTCTTTTTATTTTGCTTCTTTTAACTATTGTTTTTGCAGGTCCCTTCGGGTTTCTTACAATGTGTGAAGCCACAAAAATCACTGTCGAAGGCACAAAATGCCTCTATTTGGATCACTTTCATATTTCTAAAATGGATTTAGCAAAGCTTCTAATTGCAAACAAGTTAGTTTCTTCATTTTCATTAATATTGTTTTAGACCTTTCGGGATTAGACAAAGAAAAAATTATTGAAGAGCAAAAGCATCTGTTTGCAACTCCTGGGCCGCGTAGTCAGAATTAGTACATAGTGTCAAATGATGTTAATGATGAGTTAGTTTTCTATATCAAACAAAATATTTAATACGTTTTAGTTTTGCTAAAGTCACTCCTCTGACTAAAAAAATAATCTGCAGCTTTCCCAGTTGCCGTACGGAAAAATTTCGCTTTACTCCATCCAGCATGTGTAAGTCTAGTATATGGTATTTAACTTCGATATAGTTTGTGTGTCTTGCGCTCTCGCAAAGAATGCCATCCGTTCTGGGCCTATTTCAAGGAAGTTTCCATGAAGCGCAACTATAATGATATCCAGAAGGCTGCCTACAGAAAAAGCGATGGGAGCAAACGTAAAGGCAAACAAGCGTCAAAAACCAACTATAAAAGAAAATGCATCGACCCTTCGGAGTAGGTTTATTAAAAGAACTACTCTTATTTTGTAGGAGGAATGCCGTAGATAGTACATTAGAAGGAATGGAAGGGAGAGGAAACCATTAACAGCGACGAAGAAGAACTTCTTTCATCTTATTTAAGCAGAAGCGCCACATCATTCGGCAGATTTTATGATTCTAATTATGATATTTCTAATTATGAGAGTTAATTTCCCTTTTGAGCAGTTCCTTTGTTTTTCGATTATGTTTCCTTTCGGAAATTTGTGTTGCTTTAATATATGTTGTTTTTGCTATGGTTGTTTTTCCCCGAATGTTTTCGGTAATAAAAATATAAAAACATATAAAGTAATTGATTACAAAAAGGAAATTAAAAGGAAAGGGTATGAGGCTAAGCTATAGACTTCGCCGACCTCTGTACTCTATCCAATGCTTCTGATTTTATTTTGTGCTGATTTTTAAACTGTTTGAGATTATTTTGATATACAACAGCTAGTTTATCTTGTCTACAAGCTGTAGAAACTCCAAAAAGTATTCTAGGAAGGAAAACTACCCTCCACTGCACCCATCAGCAATTTCAGCCAGGAAAAAGCTTTTGTTTACATTCTACTGACATTCTTTTTTATTTCTAGAGGTAAGTAAGGCTCTAAAATAGAAACATATATAATGGTAGGTGTGGTGGCAGTAGAAGAAAGAATGCCAAAAGTGGTTGTGCAGGAATTAAAAAAATTGATTATCTATTTTCTAAAAATCTCGAAAGAAAGCTTACGTAGCTCAGTGGATTGCTGCTCGACTTGAAATCGAATGACCAGGGTTTTTTTCAATTTTTTATATTTTTGCTTTTATTTTTTAACTTTCTGAGGTGTTATTCTACATAACTACAACCTAATACATCACGCTGGATGCATATACCATCAGTTATAAGGGAATAAATAAAAAGAATATCAATAGATAACTCCAGCGAACTTCTGAAACTGATTTCTGACTCTTTCTGAATAATTCTTTGTTTCTGCGATATCTTACCTTCCTATTATTGTTCCCTGATTTGTTGTGATACAGAAACACTAAGAATGTACACAAATATGAAAAAAAAGAACGTTTTTGCAAAGAAAAGCGGATTTCATACAATACTAACTTCAAAAACTTCTCTCTGCATATTCATCTAGCTTATAATTATATCCTAGGGTAAGTTCAAACCTATTTCTATGTAAAAAAAACATTAAAAAGAATCAAAAGAATATCACATGAATTGATCTGAGAGGATAACATCGTGAATAAGGTATATAAATCATTTTATCAAAATATCTTCTGTTTTCTTTCATCTCAAGCTTTACAACATAGCTTATCTTCTTCCCCACATTTTTCTGATCTAGAAACATATAAATAGTAATAAGCAAATATAAGATATAAATAAAATCTACTATCGAAGAATAGCAGCGACGTATAAGAACCTACCAGATATGTTGTTAAGTTGATTTTTTTCATTTGAAAAAATTCACTTTTGTCATATTATGGCTTAAAACTTTTCTGGCATTCATCTTTATGAAATAAAAGTTACGGCATCGGATTTCCCGTGATCTCTAGATATTGTTAGTAATTGAAATTATCAAAAAAAGTAAAAACACGATCGAAAAATAACACAAATAGGATGAAGCATCATCAAAATTAAAGAAATTTGATTTTCTAGATTTGGTGAACTCACCAGGTGAGGTGGTGAGGGGTTTGGTGAGCTCACCCGGTGAGGTAGTTGGTGAGCTCACCAGGTGAGGAAGAAGGATCGCCAATAAAATATGTTCCATAGGAGCCATGGCTAGGGCCAGAACCACCCCATAGATTGATCCTACGGTAGGTATTGGCCTCGACGTGCATCACTATGGGAGTTCCTACATTTGTATGGACGTCGAAGGCCAGCCTGAAAATTTTGTGTTTGTATAATTAAATAAGCGCGAAATAGCCAGAAATTCCTACTTTTGGAAAGCAGTTCCATTTTTGTCAAATTCCAAAAAGGCATTGGCCTTCGACGGGGCGTTGGTTGTGGCTGTCAGTGTTATTTTATAGGAATAGGCGACCGCTTCCAGATCCAGCGATCCTCCGTACATATTACTCAAATAGAAGGGATAGAAATTGGTCATTAGGAATCCTTGGCGATGGATGGCAGTCCGATTTTCTCTAAACTTATATTGAAGGACCGTTATTGCTGAAAAAAGCAATAAAATAAGCAACGAGCGGAAAACGAGAAGTACTCAGGAGCCGAGAATATTCTGAGTGCAAAATTTCCCGAATAATCCTCACCTGACGGTTGTATTATCCCAAGATATCGTAACCTTATCACTTGCTTCAATATTGAGCATTTCTAGAGAAAGAAGATAAGTATCTCCATCAGTAAAGTACTAAACAAAAGCATTTTTCCCTTTTAAATAAAAAGAATTCACTAATGTGCTGCAGCTATAATTACTTGGAACAGTAAAATAATATTCGGAATAACAAAATCGACCCAGTTGGTATGGAGATGTCTCGCAATCCAAAAGAAGGTCTAAAATGAGATTTTGGGGGGAAAAAAGAGAAAAACTGACCAAATTCTCCGTGTATCAACGGAATTAGGAGAAAAAATAAAGCGAATTGCTTCATTTTCAAAGAAAATGAGTTTTGCCCCGGAAGAAACGAGGGCAGACAAGAGACGGCTGCCCTTATCTCCAAGCTCAAATAAGGAGGAAACGTGACTTTTTCAAGAGCTTAGAAATAAACCAAAAGGTGGGACGGCTGATAAGTGAACTATGACGAGGTTTGGCGAGACAATATGAGTCAGAGTGGAGCATTTCTTCCAAAGGATTGCGTCTTTCCTTCTTGCCTTTTCCAAATCCAATCAGGAGTGGGAATGTATAAAACTATTTGTAACTGGAAGTGCGTAATACAGGATGCACCATTGAAAGATCTTTATTATCAAATTCAAGCTCATAGATCAATGAGAATGGAGAATTACCGGTTAAACAAGAGAAAGCAGCAATAAAGATACAGTAACCGTAAGGAAAGAGACTTCTGTCACCACTTTAGGAGTCGTGGTAGGATCTGTTGGCCTGATTGTCGTCGTAGAGGCTACAGTAGTCGTAGAGGGCAGCGGCGTCGTCGTAGTCGGAGGATTTGTTACAGTTGTGGTTATTGTAGGTCCCGGAGAAGTGCTAGCAGTGAATGGCGTGGGTGTGGTCGTTGTGGTTGTCGTAATCTCCCCGAGATCAATGAAATAAGTAGCGTAGGATCCTTGATTAGACAGAGAGCCGCCATAAAGAGAGATCCTACAGTAGGAATTTGGTTGAACGTGAACTGTGACGGGCGTTCCGACATTTGTATTGACATCGAACAACATTCTGAATATTTCATTGGTTAAAACAGTCCTGTACTCACCGTTGAACCGCATTTCCATTTACAGCAAACTCCAAATAGGCTTCGGCCTCCGGCGGGGCATAGGTTGTATTGACCCGCAGGGTAATGTTATAGGAATAGCCAACTGACTCCAGATCCAACAAGCCTCCATACATGTTATTCGAATAGAAGGGATAGAAATTGGTCATTACGAAACCTCGACGATTGAGGTACGGCGAGGTGTTCGCTGGAAAAGGGACTGACATGAGGAAGGTTTAAATCTACAGCTTACATCGAACAGGGTCGCCGAAACTCAAGATAGCCGTTCCGTTGGCCACGTAGAATGTTCGAGCATTTCCAACAAATTTTTGAGGAAGGAGATAGTTTGTACTTTGCTGGCTAAAAAGTGAGTATGGGGCACGGACACGGATTATAAGAACCTGTAGTTCTCAATACCGAGTCGAGCAGGGATGGGGTTTGGATTAGGGGCCCCGGCATAGACATAGAAGTCAGAGTCCTAAACATCGGGGATTAAAACATCTTTAGGCTCAAGAAATGGGGAGAAATTTAATAAAGGCCTGCGTGGGTACCTACCCCATATTGTCTAGTATCCCAGAGGATGACTCCATCACAGAAACCCAGATTGTAGCAGTGGTTCAAGACAGTCAAACAGGCGCCGCTTCCATCACCTCCGGTCACATTCAAAGTATTTGTATACTTGTTATTCAGAGTGGAATAAAAGGCCACGTCGAAGGAAGAACACCTTTCCAGGTCTGAAAATGCAGAACATTGACTACTGTAGGAAATAAGCTCTTACTCGTTGCCTCGTTGGCAATGACAGCCATATAATCCGTTCCCATATCCATTGTCACAAAGTAGAGTGTCATTGTTGTGTTCTTGGAGAGGTAGAGCTTGTTTCGGAAGTCGGCAGCTCTGGAAATTTTTGATTAAAACGGCTCAAGACTCATTTTGAACACCATCCTTGACCAAGGCACCTTTGAGTCACCGCTGTCTAACTGTGGCTGGTAGAAAGTTTGAAAATCAATGACTTACGTTCCGATGAATCTCGCATTGTCTCCGATTCCATCATAAATCCAGATCAATTGCATACAGGAGGTGGAAGGGCAGTTCATTTCCGGCGTACTGGTATCCGCAGCAGAGATGAGAGCCACCTGGATTTCACAATACTTTGAAGAAGAAAGAAAAGCGAACCTGGGTATCTGCTGTGATCTCCCATTTTCTTGGAACATTCAAATTCACCGGCGCCGCGGGAGTGGGAGTGAATTGCTGCAGGATGAAGGCCTCGTGGAAGTAGGAGACGTTGCGTTGATCCACAAGAACGGGAACTGAAAGACCGTACCATTTATGTTCCCGGAAAAGGATCTCTGGTTTTATTTCCATTGGAACTTTTACAGGCTACACGGTTCCCTTTTGTCCCCCTATCTTATAGTTCCACTCTTATCTGCGGAAAACATCATGGCCCTTTTTGATCGCCCTTATCGGGGCTATCCTTTTATTGCCTTTTGACTCAAGTCTCTGTCGAGGTTGGACCCTTATAGCGGAAACTATTGTGCAATATTTTGTCCTCTCCGATGACTCACCATCAACTGGACAGATGAAGAAGATTCCAGCCATTTGGGAGCTGTTTCCGGAGGTGATGGAAATGGTGACGTTATTGGGGATATTTTGCAGCACGGAGAGGAAAGTGGAGCCGTTATTACTGAAATAAAACAGAATTTAGGGGTTAGGAAAGGGAAAAGAGAGAAAAAGCCCTTTTTGCTGGACAATTATCCTTACCTCACGGTGTTATTCTCCCAGGATACCGTAACCGTCTCGTTTTCTCTAATATTGAGCATTTCCATAGAAAGAAGATAATTTTTTCCACCCGTAGAATACTGAAAACACACGTATTTCTCCTCTAAAAGGGAAAACTAACAGTTGTGTCACAGTTGAAGTTATTTCCGACGGTTTTGAAATACTGATAGTAACATTGTAGTCCCAGTTTATAGGGAGAGACCTTGCAGTCTAAAAATAGGATTTTGAGGGGCAAATTTTGAAAAAACTGACCAAAGTCGGCGGCTATCAACGGGATTAGGAGAAAAAGAACACTAACAGCTTTCATTTCGTTTGAATAGGAGACTTTTCGCACCAAAAGGAAATAGGAACAGAGTAGACGAGAGACCCGAGATGACTGGGCTTATCTCCAAGTGCAAATGGACTTATGTACGGGGCAAATGTGATTCACAGCCTAGCATCTAGTTCAAACTGTTGCACAATTGATAACTGATCTATGATATGGCGAAAAGGGAAGCCCCCGGGAACATCAAACTACGTGAAAGATCAAGATGGTGACTGGTCTGCGAACTTATTGAAGGAATTATTAGTTAGTAGTTCCATGTTCTGGTTCCGTCGAAAGCTCTTTATTCTCTCGGTTAAAATCACGCAAATCAAGCTGACGAAAGCAGCATCGAGAACACAGTGACCATCAGGGAATAGACGCTTTAGGAGTCGTGGGAGGATTTGTAGGGCTGACAGTCGTTGTAGCCGAAACCTCTGATGTGAGGTAAGAATCTCGTAGTACATATTTTATTGCTGCACCATTGAAAGATCTTTATTATCAAATTCAAGCTCATAGATCCATGAGAATGGAGAATTACCGGTTAAACAAGAGAAAGCAGCAATGAGAATACAGTAACCGTAAGGAAAGAGACTTCTGTCGCCGCTTTAGGAGTCGTGGTAGGATCTGTTGGCCTGATTGTCGTCGTAGAGGCTACAGTAGTCGTAGAGGGCAGCGGCGAGGTCGTAGTCGGAGGATTTGTTACAGTGGTGGTTACTGTAGGTCCTGGAGAAGTGCTAGCTGTGGATGGCGTCGGTGTGGTCGTCGTGGTTGTCGTAATCGCCCCGAGATCAATAAAATAAGTAGCGTAAGATCCCATATTAGGGAGAGTGCCACCCCACAGGAAGATTCTACAGTAGGCGCCGGCTTCAACATGGACTGTAAATTGGGTTTCAGCATTTGTATTGATGTCAAAGGCCATTCTGAATAAGATTGGAGAGCTCAGTGTTTGGAACATTGTACTCACCTTTGCTGAACTTTTCCATTTTTATCAAATTCCAAATAGGCATCGGATCCCACTGGCGCGTAGGTTGTGTTGAGTTTCAGGGTGATGTTATAGGAATAGGTGGCCGGATCCAGATCTAACGAACCTCCGTTCATGTTAGCCGAGTATAGGGGATAGAAGTTTGTCATTACGAATCCCCAGCGGTTAAAGAACGGCTTCTGGTTTACTAAAAAGAAAAGGGGAAGTCGATAAAGTGGTGCTTACTTATGCCTTTATTGCCGAAAGACAAGTCAGCCGAACCATTGGCGATATAAAATGTTCGAGCATTGCCAGCGAAGTTTTGCGGAAAGATATAGCCGTTATTTTGTTGGCTATAATGCTTGAATTGGACAAAATGATAAGGGGCGCCACCTGTAATTCTCTATTCCGAGACGAGCATTGATAGGATCTGGATGGGGAGCTCCTGCGTAGACATAGAAGTCAGAATTCTAAAAAAGAGTTTCATAAGCATTGTAAAAAAAAATGTTTTTGTTAAAACCTACTCCAAAGTTTATAGCATTGTATACGACGACTCCATCACAAAGACCCAGATTGTAGCAGTGGTTCAGGACAGTCAGGCAGGCGCCGCTTCCATCACCTCCGGTCACATTCAAAGTATTCTTATACTCGTTATTCAGGGTCGAATAAAAGGCCACGTCGAAGGAAGAACACCTTTCCAAGTCTAAAACAAGGAGAAGGGTTACTGTAACCGATAAATGCTGACTTTTAGCCTCGTTGGCAATAACAGCCATGTAATCCGATCCCATGTCCATGGTGACAAAGTAGAGGGTCATTGTTGTGTTGGTGGAGAGATAGAGCTTGTTTCGGAAGTCGGCAGCTCTGGAATTTATCGTTGCAAGACCCGTGGAATAGAATTTGACGGCGACTTTTGGAAAAATGAGGTTGACTATATATGCCCCTAATGTTCCAAAGTTGTCTAACTGTGGCTCCATCCATAAAAACAACAAGACTTACGTTCCAATAAACCTGGCATTTTCTCCAATCCCATCATAAATCCAGATCAACTGCATACAGGATGTGGAAGGGCACATCATTTCTTGAGTTGTGGTATCTCCAGCAGAAATAAGCGCCACCTAAAGCTCTATTTCTTCAAATAGAACGTGAAAATACCTGTGTATCCGCGGTAATTTCCCATTTTTGAGGGGCATTGAAGTTGACAGGAGCAATAGGAGTGGGAGTAAACTGCTGTAGGATGAAGGCTTCTTGACCGTAGGAAACATTCTTCTGGGTTACAGGGAGGGGCGTTTGGACTGGAAAAGGATTCAGTTGAATAGAAAAAGTGTTTCCGGAGTTCCCCCGAGATTTATAGACTTTGTTGATCTTATAGTTCCACCCTTATCTGCAAAAACGTCACAGTCCAATTTTGATCGCTCTTATCGGGTCTATCCTATTACTTTTGACTCAATTCTGTCGAGGTTGGACCCTTCCAACGGAAACTATTGTGCAACATTTCGATCCTTTCCGTATTCTACAGTATGACTCACAATCAGATGGACAGATGAAGAAGATTCCGGCCATTTGTGAACTGTTTCCAGAGCTGATTGCGATGGTGATGTTATTAGAAACGTATTGTTGGATGGAAAGGGAAGAGGAGCCATTATTGCTGAAATAAACGGATAGAATAAGGCAACGAATGATAAGGGGTCTTTAGTCAATCGTCTAGAGTATTCTGGCCCAGAAGTTGCCGAATTGTCCTCACCTAACGGTTGTACTGTCCCAAGATACCGTAACCATGTCAGCGACACCAATATTCATCATTTCCATAGAGAGGAGATAATTTTTTCCACCCGTAGAATACTAAATAAAGCCTTACTTCCTTTCTAGAAGGTGAAAAACTAACAGTTGTGTCACAGGTAAAGTTATTTCCGACGGTTTTGAAATACTGATAGTAACATTGTACTCCCAGTTTATAGGGAGAGACCATGCAGTCTAATAATAGGATTTTGATAGGCAAATTTTGAAGAAACTGACCAAAGTCGGCGGCTATCAACGGGATTAGGAGAAAAAGAACACTAACAGCTTTCATTTCTATTGATTTGGGGATTTTTCGCACCGGATGGAAAAATAGGAACAGGGCAGACAAGAGACCCGAGGCGGCTGTCCTTATCTCCAAGTGCAAATGGGCTTATGTACGGGGCAAATGTGATTCAGAGCTTGTTGGCCTTTCGTTCAAGGTGTTGCACAATTGATAACTGAACTATGATATGGCGAAGAGGGTTTGTGAGCTTTTAAACCAATCTGGGGCAATTTTGGAACACCAGTTGCCAAGAAGAATTGGCCGGAAAACAAGAAGAGATCCAAAACAGAGAGAACCGCTCAAAATCTCCGAAAAGAAGACTACAAAAAGAACAAAAACAATTGGGAATATTTTGCCAATTTATTTTCTGACCGTGGCGGGGCTCTTCGTCGTCGTCGTCGGCGAGGCGGCCGAGCTGGCAGCCACCGACATCGGGGACTCGGCAGCTGAGGCGGCGGAGACTCCGCCGGTCGTCCAGGTCCCGGACGGCGTCATCTTCAGCTTGCCGTGGGACAGGTCAATCGTCCGGTGAGGGGGCAGGACCTTCGAGTTAGCGGCCTTCAGTACGTCGTCCTTCGTGTCCAAGTCGTCGTCGTAGTGGACGAGGTCGGCGTAGCGGAAGTGCTGAGGCGGCGGCGGGCTCTTCCAGATGCATCGGTCCAGATGGTTGGTATAGTAGCGAACCGACTCGTTGGTCTGGCGGAGCAGCACGAAGCTGCTCTTCGACTGCTCGTATTCCCGGTTGATGACCGACCAGTTGATCATAGCCGTTGTGTTGCCTCTCTTCTTTAGGATCTCGTCGACGATTATCAGTTTCGTTATGGCTAAAATTAAATATATTAGATTGCTTTAAAAGGGGGTGTCGATTTTTTGCCATTCAAGAGAAATTGTCCTAATTGCGGTGCTCTCAACGGCGATGGCCTTTAAAATATGACCCGAATTTAGGCTTTTTGGGGGTTACAGACGTTTTTGTCGGGGCGGAGGAGATGTGTCCGGGTTCGTTGGAATCGCCGTGACGTGCTCTTCAACTTGGTCTTTGAATTTTTGAAATCGGCAGGGAAATGACAGAGATACGGGCACAAACGCCGGATACTCCTGTCTACGCCCAAAAACGGGCGATCATAAGATGCCGCAGAGAATCCCGCTCATTGTTGAAGCCTCAAGGTTCTACCCGGAAAAAAAGGAAAACGTACCTTCTTGGAGCTCGTCCGTCGTACAATTTTTCGGCTGAATCCGGCAATACCAATCCATAAAGTGCAGGGCAAAGACGGTAAACGCATTGGTGAGGTCGACCATGTAGCCGTCCTTCCGTCCCCACAGATTATTCAAAATGTGGACCATCATCGAAATGGGAAAGGCCTGGAGCTGAGTCGACCGTAAACTTATACCCAGTCGAGAATTGGCGGCATCCGTTGCCCAGGCGATAAAGTAGCCGAGGTAGAAGTAGTCCGGCACGTTCATGTGCACCACGGTTCCGTACTTCCAGGCATTCCAGATCAGGCTGACCCACGGCATACGGTACAGCTTTTGCAGCTGGCCGATCAAAATCCTCGGCGCAATCAGTTCCGTCAGTTCAATGTCCGCGCTGATTCGACCCTTGGGCTCATCGTATTCCAAGTGGATCAAGGACGACTTCAGGCCAAATCTCTTATTCTCCTTCTTCCTTGGATCCTTGTCATCCGTGTAGAGTACGGTAATCTATAAAAAAACATCTTGTTTTATGGAGAAAACACTATAAAAACTAATTTTCAACAAAGACAGAAGACTTTTCCTCTTCGGCGAAACGAACTCGCAATGGTTTTTGCGCGCAGGGTGAAAAATAGCCAGATTATGAGCCGGAACCAGTTAATTGAATTGACCGTAAGCTTCTGGACAAAGGCCAGCGACTTGATAAAGCCCGTTCCAATGTGTACCAGCTGGACTCGTTCAATGTCGTCTTCATAGCGTCTCGGCTTGTGCTGTTGCTGTTTGGTGTCGGTGGTCGTCGCCTCGCTGTCACTCTCCGAGTCGTCAGTCTTCTCCTTTTTGTTGTTGTTCTTCTTCAATTCGCGCTTCTCTTTAATCTGCGCTCGCAGAGCGTCCCAAAAATTATTGTGGTGTGTAGTGTACTCTTTATAATACAGGTGGAAGTTTCATTGAGGGTTTTAAATTGATAATAAACTTTTTCCTTTGTTTTACAGCGTATATCCAATACCATTTCCAAAGTGACGGCCTTCTTGATGTATTGAGATGAAACACCCGTTCTACTACAATTTATTCCGTTTAGTGTTGTTTGGACGAATGACATGATACAACCAAATAACCAGAAAAAATACAATCAAGGCTTCTTCAACGATAGCAAAATGGTAGAAGTTTGCACGTTTCAATTAGTTCAAACGAGCAAAATAGGTCGCATAACCTTCACCCACCTCCTTTTTGTAGCAGCCATTCTTCCACCTGCCTTTCGTATGACAGTAGACTATATTCAAACTATTTCTAACAGCACCAACAAAGCCGTAATTTCTTGCAGCTTTAAGTAATAAAAACCTCTGTTTTCCTGCTTCGGTCATACTTTGCCAGACGTCATCAGAAAGAGGAACCTGGCCGTATTGTTCTTCATATATCCACTTTGCCAACCCAGCCAAGGTATACCCACTTCTACAAAATTTTCCTTTGTGATTAGGCTTGAAACTTTTCTTACGGCAATGGGCTCTTTGACCAATCCTCGATGTATTGTTGAAAAGCATCGTCACTGATTGTGTTAGCCGTTTTACTGGCATAGACAACTACACAACTGCCTCCTCGACGAAAACGGAAAAGTGCCTGACTTTCGTTCCTGACATAGAAGACATGGTTGTCAAATCCTCCAGTACTATCATAAACGAGGATCAAGAGATGATCCCTGAAAATAGATTCTAGAAAATAAATAGAAAAACATACGTGGTGTATATTTTCTCGAGCTTATTGGTGATACTCTCAGCTTTTTCCATATGGCTGGCCTTTCTATCCATTGTATTCTCCACAAAGGTGGTGACTGAACTCCAGTAATCCAACTGAAAAGTGGACTGTCATTGTGTTGCTAATTGCCACCTTGAAATTCTGCTCGAACTTATCCAACACCCTCCCAAGTTCTTCGATATTGGCGGCCATCGTTCCATCGTCCTTCCAACCATTTAGACCAGAGAATACTCCGTGGAGCATCGCCTGAAATATATCAAATAAACATGGAAAAATAGCATCCGCTCAATGGAAATCGAGTCCCTGGAACGGAGTGAGACAATCAATTTAAAATTCTCGCTATTGTCACGTTTCCTTTAAAATAAAATAAACCATACCAGTGTTCCTGCCAGGCCTTGTATCTCTTTCCGCCATTTGATGACAATTTCCCGTGAATTTAACGGATCGGCATTCAGACAGTACTTTATCGGGTTGGTGACATCGCGATCGATCGCACTGATTATGTCCTGGAAGCGAATTTTATAGGGAAAAGGGTGTCTAACCAAGAGCAAAGTCTGTGGTCGTCGGGTGTTACACTCGTGTTTGAACTGTTCTATGGACTGATTCGATGGAGTGCCAAGTAGATTCTCCAGGTAGCGCCGCTGATTGTCCACTTTGTTCATAATATCCTGAAAAAGAGAGAAATGACCGAGTGAACCGGTATGTATAAGACGGCTACCGTCACCCATGTAAGACGGTTTACCATCAATTTGAATAGGGCCAGGGTATGAAATCACGACTCAATTGTGCATTAGCCGGTCAATGAAATTTCCCCGCCGCGTTTGGATCTGTAACTTGTTCATTTCTTGAATATTTGCTAAAATTCAAGCAGTATCTTGTAGAGCAGATCAAGGCGGCTCTATCCTACTGTTTTTAGCATCATATACTTAAGAGAAAGCTTTCTATAACAGCAAACATTCAGAATTCGACAATAGAACCGAAATCACCATGCTAACCTTCGCAAAACTGTGGTGCACGATCAACGATTCAACACTCCTGAAGTCCTGTCTCATTTCTTCATGCATCTAGAACAATTTTATGGCTGAACTAGAGCATCAAGTGGATTACCCGGCTGACTGCGTTCTTCAAGTTTCCCAGCTCCTTTATAATTAATTCGGTATCGTCAGATCTTTTGTACTGGTCAGGCACGAAGGTGACAGTTAGAGATAGGACTATTCCACCGATCCCAGTGCACATAGAGATTGATTTAGCAAGTTGAGTAAAAATCAATGCACCCAGAGCAATGAATTCCTTGACCTGGATAGTAACTTCAAGAGCGGCTGGAATTGAGACTAATTTCAACAATGGAGCCACACTCACTTCCTACTGCAGACTCGTCCATCTCTGGAGAAGGAGAGATTCTCAGTCTCTCGGAGAGACGGAATCGGACAGGCCCTCAATTAAATTAAATAGATTTGAAGCTAGCGAGGAAACTATATGGGCACACCCAAGAAGGAGGGATACGCCGCTTTTGTAATAGGTAAAATAAATATGAAATTAGAAAAGAAAACTATGGTAAAATAAATATCGGTCAATTTCAGCAGAGAATAGGGCTTGAGATAGCGAAAAGCGCCCAGAAAACGAGGTCCCCCACTGGCGTGGCCCGGAAGCCTCGGGCGGCTGTTTCGCACTTTTCTCACCGGTTATTTATTAGCTCATGGGACAAGAAAGTTAAAAATATTGGTGACTTTTCATCCAAAAAGAATGATATTGAGGACTCTTGCCTTGTGGAGCCTGTGCCTGGCAAACCTGTTGGAACTAGTGGAATAGGGGATGCTACAAGGTAGACCAGGGAGGCAGCTTGGTAAAATTGGATCCACGGAAGTTGATAAGAACATGTTATGATAAATACAGAAGCTATCCACAAGAACACCAGCAAGCACTAAGCGACTCGGGAAAATACAGTTCCGGTTTTCAAATTAGCTTCCCTAGAGTTGTTGGCCGACATGACATGTTGGTCCGACAGGGCCCGACATCCGACACGACACGACAGCCATTTTGCCGGTCGTGTCGTGTCGGCCAATAACTCTAAGCCTCCCCTATCACCATTACCCTATCCTACCCTAATAATGGGCAGATCTGTGTGTGTCTGTCTGTCTGCGAGACCTGTCGTCTCTACGGATTGACCGGTCAAAAGCATACAGTTAGAGAAGCAGTAAGTTTCGACCGCATCAGCTTATCCGGCAGTCAACTGTTGGCCATGAATCTAGCAGAGTAGACCGGGATGTTTATTTAAAATGAGTAGACTACGGTATGCCTTGTATTACGAGTTGAATTTTTAAGTTATCCTACCAGATCGGAGCAGCATAACGTACAAACTTTCTCGAAGCAAAGAAAGACTGGGAGTCAGTGAGAGACGGAACAAGGGATTCTTTTGATGAGAGAACGACTGCTCTCCTTGATAATCTGGGTAACAGAACAGTACGACTGTACGCGAGAAAGCTTTTTAACTCTCAGGAGATCATGTTGCAAGACAGGAAACAAGGGAATACACGTTGACATTCTTCCCTGTATGCGATACTCCAATTTCAGTGTTTCTAATACTTCTTTCTTTTGTAAGAGCAAGAGATGCAGCATATTATTAACATATCAGACAACTTGATGAGCACTTTTGAAAGCTACGCAAAGAAAACCATGTGTTACAACACCTCCTGCATTACGCTTTTGTCGAACGCCCAAAATATAACAGAAGAAGACAGAAGTAGGCCTTAAAACCGACAATATACTCACCACGATAGGAATTTTAACTGTAAATGACGAAAATCTGAGAGCGGCGCGCGTCCGTCCTTATCTCCATGTTCAAATCTTGTTATAAGGGGGCAACGTGATTTTTTTCAAGATCTTAAAACTAAATCAAAGGGCGGAACGCCTGATAATTGATCTATGACGAGAGTTCTCGGTGCATCGAAAACGGTTCGAAAATAGCTTTATTGCCTGTTTCAAACTCTCCATTAGACCAGGAAATACACAGATTAAACAAGAGAAAGAAGCACCGAGAATACAGTAACCATAAAGAAGTAGTCTTCTGTCGCGGCTTTAGGAGTCGTGGTGGACTCTGTTGGCCCGATTGTCGTAAAGGCTACAGTAGTCGTAGAGGGCAGCGGCGTCGTCGTAGTCGGAGGATTTGTTACAGTGGTGGTTATTGTAGGTCCCGGTGTGGTCCTGGTTGTAGAGGTAGTCGGTCTGGTCGCTGTTGTCGTTGTAATCTCTCCGTCTTCAATAAAATAAGTAGCATAGGATCCTTGGCTACGGGCTGAGCCACCCCATAGGTATATTTCACAAAGGGAGTCCGCTTCCACATGAACTGTCATGGGTGTTCCAATATTGGTGTCGACGTCAAATTTCATCCTGAATGAATTACATTGTCACTGTTAAAGGCATACTCTTGAACAATTATTCCGTCTAAAGAAACTGCCAAGGAGGCATTGGCCCCCACCTGAGCATAAGTTGTAGTGACCATTAGAGTAATGTTATAGGAATAAGGAACCGTGTCATGTAAATATTTAACCGCGAAGAAATCCAGTGATCCCTCCATAGCTGTCGAATAGAAGGGATAGAAACCAGTCGTTATAAATCCTCGTCTGCCCAGCAGTGGCTCCCGGTTTGCTTAATATTGGAGCACGTTTTGTCGACAACGCTCATTTTGATTTTGGTCTCCAAAAAGCAGGACTGCTGAACCGTTAGCTACGTAAAATGTCCGAGCCTGTCCCACAAAACGTTGGGGAAAATGATAGCTAATATCTTGTTGACTAAAAAGAGAGAATGGGGGAAAGTATTAAAAGACCCGGACCTATAGTTTCCGAGAATAAGCAGAGCCTGAGCGGGATTTAGTTGTAAAGGACCGGCATAGACATAGAAATCAGGGGCCTGTAGAAGTCAAAGCTAACAGGAAAGGATCTAACGTACCCCATTTAGCACAACATCCCGGAGTATGACACTATCGTCACAATACTCCTCCTTATCGTAGCAATGATTCAGGACAGTCAGGCTTCAATGCATGCAAAAGGGTGGGTATCTTCTGACTGTGTTTCAATGATTCTTGGTGACTAGTTTCTCTAGAATAGAGCTGGAACTCAACTTCTCAAATCGAACTGGTCCAGAACTCTATATAGTTCTTTTCCAAGAAATAGAGGTACCATAACGGGCCGCAGAACCTTCCGCGCGGGATCTTTTGAGCAAAAGTGACCGGGATTTTCGTGTTCTATGGATTTCTCTTCACCGCGTCGCGAAAAGATCTCGACGAGACAAATGTACGGTAACGCTTTTTTGCAAAAGGACTATAACATGTAGAACTAATGCATAGTACTTCATAAGAAGCTATAGTCTATAGTACGGAAACTGGAGACGTCGAGAAGAGACTTGATATTTCAGTGGATTGGGATGGCTTTAGAGTGCTTCTTACATTGTATACTGTTCTTTTTTGTGAATGTACAACTTTGAAAGATATTTATTCAGAATTGAGAACACCCGAGTCAATGAGAAAATGTACATCAAACCAGAGACAACAGCACCGAGAATACAGTAACCGTAAAGAAATAGACTTCAGTCGCCGCTTTAGGTGTCGTGGTAGGGTCTGTGGGACCAGTAGAAGTAGAAATTACAGTACTCTGCCCAGTAGTCGTCACCAACGGTGTTGTAGTTGGCGCATCCGTCACAGTGGTGCTTACTGTAGATCCTGGTGAAGTGCTGGCCGTAGAGGGGGTCGGTGTGGTTACGGTTGTCGTTGTAATCTCTCCGGCTTCAATAAAATAAGTAGCATAGGATCCTTGGTTTGAGACAGAACCACCCCAGAGGGTAATTCTACAACCGGCATTGGCTTCAATATGAACTGTCATTGGGATTCCAACATTGATAGCGGTGTCGAAACCCATGCTAAATTCATTAAGAGTATAGAATCCTCCATATCTCCAACATACCTTTGAATAGTTTTTCCATTGGTATAAACAGACAAGTAGGCATTAGCCTCCGGTGGGGCATAGGTCATATTGACCCTCAGTGTGATGTTATAGGAATAGGTGACCGGATCCAGGTCCAGCGATCCTCCGTACATATTAGCCGAATAGAAGGGATAGAAATTGGTCATTAAGAATCCTTGGCGATTCAATAACGGCTTCTGATTTACTAAAAAAGGGAAAGACAGGCAATAGGGCTGAAATGGAGGCTCACTTAGACCAGAATTTCCGAAAAACAGATCAGCAGTACCATTGGCCACGGAGAATGTTCGAGCATTTCCAGCGAAGTTTTGGGGGAAGGGGTAGCCGCCATTTTGTTGGCTAGAATTTTTGGATTGGGCAGAATAATAACGAACAATACCTGTAGTTTTCTAGGACGAGACGGGCATTGATTGGATCTGGATGGGGAGCTCCTGCGTAGACGTAGAAGTCAGAATTCTAAAAAAAGAACTCCATAAGTGTTTTTGTTAAAACCTACTCCAAAGTTTATAGCACTGTATATCACGACCCCGTCGCATAGAGCCTCATTGTAGCAGTGATTCAGGACAGTTAGACAGGCGCCGCTTCCGTCGCCCCCTGTGACATTCAAGGTATTTTTGAACTGATCATTAAGAGTGTTGTAAAATGCCACATTAAAGGTAGAACAGTGCTCTAAATCTAAAAACAGAGGAAAGATTACTGTAACCTGGCGACGCCTACTTTTTTCCTCGTTGGCAATAACAGCCATGGAATCTGTACCAAAGTCCATGGTTACGAAATAGATGGTCGCGGTCGTGTTTGTCGAAAGGTGGAGCTTGTTGTTGAAGTCGGCAGCTCTAGAATTTAAGTAGTAAACAGTATCTTGAGCTCTTTTGGCTGTCTAACTGTGACTCGAGCTATTAATTTGGTGGAAAATTCAGTGTTTGTTACTTACGTTCCAATAAACTTGGCATTTTCCCCAATTCCGTCATAAAACCAGATCAGTTGCATGCAAGAATCGGTAGGGCATTTAGAGGTGTCTGCAGCAGCGATGAGAGCAACCTAAAACCTGATTTGCTTCAAAAAATAAAATTGGAAACCTGAGAGTAGGTAGTAATCTCCCATTTCTTTGGTACGTTCAAGTTTCCTGTAGCCCCAGCCGGTGGGGGAGGGAACTGTTGCAGGATGAAGGCTTCTTGGCCGTAAGAGACGTTGGTAGAGATTGTGGGAACGGCGGCTTGGACTGGAAAAGATTGATCCAACCCTTTTTAAAGAATTGATAACTCGTTGCCCCTTTGGGGTTCCCCAGAAAGTCATCCCCGCGTTCAGAGCCCCCCTCCACCTTCCCTTATCACCATTAAAGATAACCAAAGCATTTGCCGGTGGTCTTATCATTTTTCCACCTCTCCCACCCAATAATATAATTTTAGTCATTTTTCTCCGCTCCATAAAGACCCTTTTCCATAGATCGTTTTTTATGGGATTGCTCTTGTGAGTCAGATATATCGAGTTTGACCCATCTTTGTTACTGTTGTGCAATTTTTCGTCCCCCACTTTATCACCCTCATGACTCACCATCAGCCGGACAAATAAAGAAGATTCCAGCCATTGTGGAGTTATTTCCTGTGGTGATTGAAATGGTAGTTCGGGTATTGGAGAAGTATTGTTGGAGCGAGACGGAGGAGCCATTGTTGCTGGAAAAAGCAGCCTGTTTTTTGGGAATTGTAAAGGAATTCCCCCAGGCTTTCCCAGATGACAACACTTTATTGTTAAGGACGTGCTGGCGGCGTTTTTAAATAACAGTTTCTCACCTGATGGTAGGAGTACCCTCCACTGTCACCGTAAGCGTCTCGTCAGTTCCAATATTGAGCATTTCCATGGAGAGAAGATAGCTTTTTCCCGAGGCTACGAACTAAATTAATCGGGCTTCTAATTTTTAAAGGAGGACACCCTACCGTTGTGCTGCATGTGTAATTATTACCAACGGACGAGAAATACTGATAGAAACACGTTAGCCCAAGGACGTATGGAGAGATTTTACAGTCTATAAAGACTTTTTGAAGCCTAGTGAGGAAGAAACTGACCGAAATCTGTTGCTACCAATGGAATTAGTAGGAAAAATAAAGAAATTCCTTTCATTTCTTCTGTTCGGAAGACTTTTTTGCACCGGAAAGAGGAAGAAGAGAGGAAGACAACCAGAGCGTAGCCCTTATCACCGGGGTCTAAAAGTTCTTATGTACGGGTCGAACTGTGAATCAGAGCTATTAAAAATGATTTCAAGGTGTTACCCGAGACTGATAAAAGAAGTCATGACGTTGAAAAGTTGAGAGATTAAATGGTCAACACCCTACCAGGCTATGGCTACATTGAACTGGGTCAATTTTAACGGAACGATGATTAAATCTCATAAAGGTTTTCGCAATCAGAAACAAAAATAAAGGCTCCCCTGAATGTTTTAACCTTTATTACTTACTAATAATTTCACATTCAGTTATGAACATCACAGAGAGAAAATTTAACGATTAGAGCAATGTGGAAAGCATCGAGAATACAGTAACCGTAAAGAAGCTGACTTCAGTGGCTGCTTTAGGAGTCGTGAGAGGATTTGTGGGACTTGTTGTGGTTGAGGTGACAGAAGTCGTTGTGGAAGTCGCTGTCGAGGTTACTGTAGTCAGTTTGTTCGTTGGCGTTAATGGCGTCGTTCTCGGAACAATCCTTACAGAAGTCGTTGTGGAAGCCACAGATGAGCATGAATGTTCGGGCATTCCCGGCAAAAATTGAGGAAGCATATACTGTCTACGTGCATGATCAATACAGCTTCTGAAAAGTGCTGATTTAGAGATAAGGGGCCCATACGTAAAGTTGTCAATGACAAGTCCGGAACCAATTGGATCGGGATGGGGAGCTCCTGCGTAGACGTAAAAGTCCGAATTCTTAAAAAATACCCTTATTTAACGGAACTGTCAGGGACCAAGTGGAAGTGATCATTTGACCCTGAGCAATCCAGTTCCAAGCGACTGAATCCATATGGGGCCTATTCTCTATCCAACCTTTCGTTTCGGAGTCATTTGTGCGTATTTTACGAATCATGTAGCGTTTTCCGCCTTTTCTCTCTCAAAAAATCTAGCAAACTACCCCGGTATAGGCTTAAAAAATTCGCCGTTTTCTCCTGATCACGAAGAAACAGGCAATAAAGCTATTTTCGAACCGTTTTCGATGCACCGAGAACTCTCGTCATAGATCAATTATTAGGCGTTTCGCCCTTTGATTTAGTTTTAAGATCTTGAAAAAAATCACGTTGCCCCCTTATAAGAGGATTTGAACATGGAGATAAGGACGGACGCGGACTTTCAGTCGCCCCTCTCAGATTTTCGTCATTTACAGATGAAACTAAAATCGTAGTGAGCATATTTTCGGTTTGAAGGCCTACTGCTGTCTTCTTCTGTTATATTTTGGGCGTTGGACAAAAGCGTAATGCAGGAGGTGTTGTAACACATGGTTTTCTTTGCGTAGCTTTCAAAAGTGCTCATCAAGTTGTCTGATATGTTAATAATATGCTGCATCTCTTGCTCTTACAAAAGAAAGAAGTATTAGAAACACTGAAATTGGAGTATCGCATACAGGGAAGAATGTCAACGTGTATTCCCTTGTTTTCTGTCTTGTAACATGATCTCCTGAGAGTTAAAAAGCTTTCTCGCGTACAGTCGTACTGTTCTGTTACCCAGATTATCAAGAAGAGTAGTCGTTCTCATCAAAAGAATCCCTTGTTCCGTCTCTCACTGACTCCCAGTCTTTCTTTGCTTCGAGAAAGTTTGTACGTTATGCTGCTCCGATCTGGGAGGATAAATGTTAAAAATTCAACTCGTAATACAAGGCATACCGTAGTCTACCGTATTTCTTCTAAATAAACATCCCGGTTTACTCTACCAGATTCAAAGGCCTATTTCCCTTTTTGGAGTCTTCGTTCATGACATATGTATGCTGCAGCCTGGACGGGGGGCCCTTTTCTTGTAAGGCGTAGGTCTATTTGTAGAATGAAAGGAGTGCTATCAAAATAAAAGGGTCCTACGAAGATAAACTCCCGTTGGAGGTCGAATAGGTGGGCTTTTCCTTTTCATATAACTCTTCTAATTAATTCACCTAGGCTAGATGGTGGTTTTGCCCAAGATTTCTATTTTCTCAGATGAATAAACTAGGTTTGAATCGAACTTATATAGTGAAAATCTGAGGCTAACAGGAAAATTATACCAGTTAATGTAATCCCTGTCTCCAAATTCCCTTCCATATCAATCCGCAGCTAACAAGATGAGAATCCGCTTGGTGGTAGAATAATGGGAAGTGCTGTTTTACTACCCACTCTAGTGAATATTCCAAGGTTAAAGGTTGGAAGTCGTCTCCGTCACAGGACCCACATGGCAGAGTGGAATTATTTACAGTACCCTTTAACGGAAGAGAGCAAACAGTAGAGGACAATGCGAAAACCTCGAGACTATCCGTTAGAGTTCGACTATATCACTGGCAATTGCCACTGTTCCAATAATCAACCAAATTTATCAATTTTAAGTCGGTCTCCACTATTCCAAAGAGAATTAACTCGTCCCTTCGTGTAGTTAGTACCTTCGCCCTTCCGTTGAAAAGCCCTGATAAGGGAGAGCCACTGTTCTACTGATAAGATGTTTATTTTCCAGTTTTCAGACCACAAAGAGGAAGTTATTTCATATACATAAAAAATGAACAAACAATGTGAATACAGTAACCATAAAGAAACAGCCTGCTGCAGTTGTGTTAGGAGGGGAGAGGGATGGAGCGTCCGTACTTGGTGTAGTTGTCGATTTCTCGGTTGACGCCTGAAGTGGTGAAAGGGACGGAGGATTAGTCTTCGTTGTTGTCGCTGTTGACTTCTCTGACGTCAATCGAATTGCTGTAGTTGTTGTTTTGGGCGGAAGGGTGTTAGTTGTGGAAAGGGAAGGAGGGACGGTACTTGTTGTAGTTATCGATGCCTCTGTTGATGTCGATCGAATTAAAGTGGCTGATGTTTTAGGTGGAAAAATTGTTCTAGGTTGTCTTGTTGTGGTTGTATAAGGGACTCCTTCTCCAATGGAATAGGTGACAAGGGTGCCGCGATTAGGGACAGAGCCGCCAAAAAGACGGATTCGAACGTAACTGTATGGCTGCGTAATAGCAGTTATCATGGGGATGCCAACATTTGTATTCATGTCAAAGGGCATCCTAAATGGTTTCATTTACTACTGTAGACGGCTAGGGCCGGGTTTAGTAGAACCGGGCGGGATTGCGCCAGGCCAAGCCCCAGCACCCCACGTTCTCCAATCCATTATTTTAGGAATTTCTGACTTACTTTTGAACGAGCATTCCATCTATGTGAACCTCGAAGTAAGCCTCCGCCCCCACTGGAACATAAGTCGTTTTGACGGTAAACGTGATGTTATATGGATTCGTGTTATAGCCAAAGTCAATCTCGATAGAATTTGTAGCGCTTGAATTAAATGGATAAAACGGGGTCATAATGTATCCTTCGCGACCAATATAAGGGTTTTCAATGACTAAAAAATGAGATAAATTAACAAGAAAAAGTGAACTGACATCCAGTGTATTCAAAAGTCAGATGGACTGAATCGTCGGCTACATAAAATGTCCGAGCATTGCCATCCATAATTTGGGGAGACATAGTCCTGGCGTTGCGCTGGCTAAAAGGGAAAAAAAAGTGAACGAGACAGAAGATCGATACGTGTAATTCTGAAGGACCAGTCCAGCTTCTCCCGGATTTGGATGAGGGGCGCCAGCATAGACATAGAGCTCGGAGTTCTGGAAGACGAGGTGTTACTATCCCCACAAAGCAAAACAAGGTTCGTACGGAATAGGACTGTCAAACAGATCGAAACCTGCAGGTAGAATGCCCGAAACGTGCGAAATTATCGAATAAAAACGGAGCAACATGACCCGACCCGTTAGTAGCCGTTAGTTGGGCAAGGGGAGGTCTGAACAGATATCCAACTTTTTGAAAGCTGAAATTGCGAAAGCGAGCTAATTTTTTGGAGCATGGGAGCCGGAACCCTCGTGTCAAAAAAGGAAACTTACCCCCTTTTGTATAACATCATCACTGTTAACTCCATCACAGTTGTAGCTACTGTAGCAGCGGTTGAAGACCGTCAGGCAGGCTCCTCCGCCAGTACCTGTAGCGTTCAGTGTAAATTCATAAAAAAACATGTTGCTGATATCGATAAGGGTGTAAAAGGCCACATCAAACGAGGCGCACTTCTCCAAATCTGAAAAATCGAAGGAAGTGATTAAGTAATCAAGGAGAGCGGACTTCTAGCCTCATTGGCAATTACAGCCATGTAATTCGTCGCATCAGTTACGGAGAACCTTTCGAGGTCGGAGCTGACAAAATAGAGAGTCGTTGCCATGCCTTCAGAGAAGGATAGCTTGTTTTGGAAATCAGCAGCTCTAGAAAGTGTTGTTTAAAGGAACCGTCAGGGACCTTCCCCGAGTGTCCCCGTAAGCGTCGGCGCGCATTTTGAATTTGAATTCATCCACTGTTTTAGCTTGTTTTTCTTATTTTTACACATTTTTTAGTAATTTATTGATGTTCTTTCATTTATTTACAAAAAATAGCATAATATTAGCCAAAAGAAAATGAATAAACAAGCTAAAACGGTAGACGAATTCAAAATTCAAAATGCGCGCCGACGCTTACGGGGACACTCGGGGAAGGTCCCTGACGGTTCCTTTAAAGAGCAGAAACGCGGATATTTGGCTGTTTTTTTACTTACGTTCCAATGAAGGTGGCATTTTCTCCAATTCCGTCATAGATCCAAATCATTTGCATACAATCACGTGCAGGGCAGAAGGTGGTATTAGCCGCAGAGATGAGAGCTACCTAAACTCTACGTTTCAGAAAAAGATAGAGGAAATCCAAACCTGGGTGTCGGTGGTGACCTCCCATTTCATCGGTAATTTCAAGTTGCCCGGGTAACCACTGGCAGGGTTAGAAAACTGTTGTAGAATGAAGGCTTCTTGGCCGTAGGGAACGCTGACTGGAGTCACGGGAATCGTCGCAACTGTGAAAAACATAAAAAGGTAAGTAGTGAACGTATTGAGCTTCCCGCTGGACTGCTCTACCGTGAAGAAACCCCCCGCTTGATTTCGGCGTATGAATTGGTCTCCACACGGTTCAATATATTGTTCCCATTGTAATGTTTTACCGCTCTTCTGTAGCTGTCCATAAGCTGCTATCTTGCGGCCGAAAACTACTAGAAGCGACGCAGTATCATTTTTAGCCCCGACTCCTCGGCTCAGATTCGCTGTAGGACCAACTGACAGCTGACAGTTGAAACATTCTGCCGTAAGCTCGAGGCAGGATGTTCGAGTAACCCAGCCCATTGGATTTTCTATCTTACCATCTGATGGACAAACGAAGAAGATTCCCTCCATTTTTGACTGATCTGTCGTGATGATCTGGACAGAGACTTCGCCATCGGGGTAATATTGTTGTAGGGAAACGTACGGCGTATCGCTATCACTGTAGAATAATATTTTTCTTTGGGAAACCGTTTTCTGACCCGATGATCTCATCATTCCCAAAGATGGCGACTAGATCATCTTCTCCAAAATTAAGCATTTCCAGAGAAAGAAACACTCCTTTTACTGCTCCTGTGAACTGAAATAAACCTTTAGTCAACTTTTAGAACGCTCTACCTGGATTGTGCAGCTATAATTTCCACCAACGGTTGAGTAAAACTGATAATAACAGTACGAAGAAAGAGAATAAGGCGAAGCCGGGCAGTCTGGGAGGACATTTGAGAAATAAGGGGACAACTGACCAAAATCTCCGGCTATTAGGGGGAAAAGGAGAAAGGAGAGGGCAAGATGTCTCATTTCTTATGTAGAACTGAACAAACCTGAAAAATAGGAGCAATAAGGGAAAATAGTTGGTCCGAGAAGGGTTGGAGGCCTCGATGCAACGAGAATCGGCCGAGAACAAGAAATGCTTATCTGACAGTATCCCTCGCTCTTTTATGTACGAATAATCAAACTGAATCAGAGCCATTCAAACTCCGTGTTCTTCTTTCGCACAAATGATAATCTTATGGACGGGATGAGGTGGCACCTACTCTGTACCTGGCCTTTTGGATTGATGATACAGCTCATTAAATCATAGATTAGGAGACCTTATTGTGTTTGCTACCTTAAACAAGGGGGAATGATTCACCATCTCAAAACCTTGAAATCTCCTGAAAATGAAGCTGGTACGAGCTACCGTAACCCAGGCATTAGCCTATAGCCTTTGTTCCCCCCTTTTGTTTGGAAACCTTGATCAGCGGAAGAAGGTACATTGATAAGATCTTTATTAGCAATTCCAGGGTCCATTCAGATCACAAAGAAGAACAAATGTATAAAATTAAAGTAGTGAAAGAAGCACCGGTAAAATAACAGTAAATAGTAACAAATAGACGAAATGTTCAGAAAACAATAAAAAATGCAATCATCCTGAGAATTCCTCTCGAGACCATAACTTTCGACGGTTTTTCACTAGGTCCCACAGCGCTTGGTACTGTAGTTGTAGGAGAAACCGTGGTTGAAGCTCTGGGAGTGGGGACGTCTTCTCCGGTGTAATATGTAACAATTGTTTCGTCATTAGGAATAGATCCACCAATCCGCCAGATTCTACCGAATGTTCCATCCAGGAAGAGGAATAGAAGAATAACGATGACAAGTCCTCTCATTTCTTTGTTGTCTACCTTTTCTGGATGAATGAAACAATGTCCGACCACAGGAGCGGTGAAGATAGAGAGAGGGAGCGGTGCTTATCTAAGAGCACAAAAGTCTCCAACTACGGACAATCAAGAATTCTACGACACGGAGCAACGACCGACTAAAAGATAAAAAACTAGAAGATAAAAAGAAGATGACGACTGGTTGTAAAGATGAAGCGGCAACAGAGAGTGGTGGGTACAATGAACCTGGTCTTTGGGGTTGTCTCCATCAGGGGTTAACACAAATGGTTTTAATGTTTATGGATTAAAACAGAGAAAGAACCATGGGAAATACAATAGCCACAAGGAGGAAAACATCTGCTGTAGATTTAGGATTCTCAGGAGGATCTGTCGGCCTATTTGTCCTCCGTGTAGTGGTGGTCGTAGGAGTTCCAGTAGTTGTTGTCGTTGTCGTTGTTGTAGACGTGGTTGTTCTCGTAGCGATAGTAGAAGGAGTGGCTGTAGTAGGCACTCCCTCCCCGATAAAATAAGTAACAAAGGTCCCACGGTTCGGTCCTTGCCCGCCATCGAAGAACACCTCAGAGGTGGAACCTTTTTTAACGTAAACTGTCATTGGAATTCCTACATTCGTATTGACGTCAAAGTTCATGCTAAATAAAAAATTTGTATTTATTTGGATATACTAACTTTTGAACAGCTACATCGTCGACGTAAATTGACAGAGAGGAGCTGGCTTCCCAGCCTGATGGAGCATCAGTCTTGTTGACTGATACCGTAATATTATAAGAGTAGTTGTAGTTTAGTAGTTTACGTTGAAGAAGTTTAATGGTACTACACCCATATCGCTCGAATTAAACGGATAAAAATTTGTCATCAGAAATCCCTGACGCCCTATATCCGGCTGTGTACTACCTAAATTTGTCTCTGTTATAAAGAAGAAAGTGAAATAAAGCTCACCCACGACTTCACCAAATGTCAAAACAGCCGAATTATCCAAAAAAGGTGAGCCGGGAGCCAAGTAGAATGTTCGAGCAGTTCCGGGAAACGTTTGAGGAAGAAGTTTGCTCATGGTTAGCCGGCTAAATAATGATATTGTAAGGCGCTTTGTTCACTTTTATTAGCATAAAAAATACAGTACCTAAACTGTTGAAGAATCAGTCCGGCTCCAAACGGATCCGAATGTGGGGCTCTGGCATAGACGTAGAAGTCAATATTCTGTAAATATCTTTTCGAATAACTTACTAAAAAGGGCAATTGGGCGTATGTGGGTGAAACGCCCAAATTTGGACGAGATCGTTTTTTAGCGTGAGCCATGTTTGTGCCTCTAGCTCGGTTATTTCTTGGTCATTTTTTGTGATTCAAAAACGTAAGTGAAGAAGACGTCAGGATGACCGTAACAAACTTAATTTCAACGCTAACTCCTATCAGAAAATCCTGGCGCTGTCCAAACGTTGATTTCCGGCGTGTTTTGCACATTTGTTCTCCTACAGCGCTTTCCGTCAGGTAGACTGAGCATGCGAATCGTTTTGACGTGTGCTCCAAGTACATCTTTTAATTTCCAAAAACGACGAAGAAACACCCCAGCTAAGACACAAACGCTTAGGCGTGCTCCGATAATAACGAGACCCATTGCCGTCTACTTACACTTCGCTGAGCACCATTCCACAGGTACATTCCTGCACAATCGTTGACCACTAGACGAGAGCAGGCTCCTCCTGTGTCTGGTTCACCGGTGGTGTTCATTGTAACGTAGTATCGATCTTGCCGATTCTGGGGATAGAAGACCACATCAAATTTTGAACATTTCTCCAAATCTGTAGAAATTGAACTCGGAAACAAGAAGTGCTTACTTTTGGCCTCGTTCGCAATTACAGCCATGTAATAAGTTGCATCAAGCACATCTCTTTGTTGCACGCCGGAGCTTACATAGTACAGAGTCATTGTTTTACCTTTCGATAGGTAGAGACTGTTTTTAAAGTCGGCAGCTCTGGAAAACATCTAATATACAGTGTCAAAAGAATATTTCGCTATTTTTGATTCTCAAGAGCGAAGCTCATAAATTCTGTTTTTTTAAAACTTACGTTCCAATAAAGATGGCATCCTCTCCAATTCCTTCATAAGCCCAGATCATTTCCATGCACGTCTCCATTGGGCAATAAGTAATGTTTGCAGCAGCAATGAGAGCCACCTAAATATCCATCTCCTAATCTATAACATGAAAAAGAACCTGCGATTCGGCAGTGATTTCCCATTTTCCCGGCGGGTTGCTTCCTTTCTCGTTGTTCGCCGAAATGCGTTGTAAGATGAGGCCTTCTTGACCAGAGGATATATTAACCTGGGTGACGGGAATGAGAGAAGAGTTTAAAAGATAGCAACCATAATTCGAAGACTTCGGCTTAAACTGACCCTTAGTAGGGCAAAGAAAGAAGATTCCACTCATTTTTGACTTATTCGATGAGGTTACGGTAATGCTTACAATGCTATCGGCACTCGATTGGAAATATTGTTGAATGGAAAGTGAAGAAGAATTACTCCTGAAAGCAGCAGTTTACTCTCCGTGACCTAGGCGGGATAGTGACCGCTTCATAAAAAACGAAAAGATTATCAGAACCAGCATAAAAACCGCATCGAATGAGCTAGGTTTCAGCCAATTTCCCCTTTTCTATGAAAAGTATTGTAGCAAAAAAAGCGGAATCGCTGCGGGACCAGTGCGCGCAATCAGGCAAAGGGGCCCCCGAGGCTTCCTTACTGTCGGTTTGAGGCATCTCTTCATACTTCCAATGGGGATTAAGTTTTTTTAACAATAAGCAGTTTTTTTCAAAGTTTGAGATATAAAAACTACTCGCTTACCTAATACTAAAATTGTGCGAAACGACGGTAACGCTGTCGCCCTTGCCAATGTTTGTTATTTCCATTGAAAGAAAAGAAGCTGGCCCGACAAACTAAACCTATTTCTTTCTTATCCATATTTCTATAACTCACATTTACATAACAGTTGAAATTATTTCCTATGGTCCAGTAATATTGATAATAACAGGTATGCACCTGTGCCATGTTTCTGGGACTCGACGGGCAGTCTAGGTGAGGCCGTTGCGAGAGGCCCTCCTCCACTGCTATGAATGGAATTAGCAGCAACAATAAGTGAAGACGTCTCATTCTATATAGTTGAGTTTTTATGGAACTGGACGGAACAAGATTGATGGGAACAAAATGACACAGACCGAGGAGTGCTTATCTTCAGGTGCACAAGTACGAGAAACTAGGAATACTATGAATCAGCCCCATTCCTGCTCAATTCAACGAAAGATAAAAAAGAAAGATTAGACGATTTTAGAGAGGGGACGTGGCCCCGCACCCATATCGGGCTCTGGATGCAATGAACGTGATAAAGTCCCCGTTCCGTTGAGGTTAATATATCTGATCTTCCGACTGGGTGACATACCATTTAATGCGATTGGGAGCTACTCTTGGGTTGTAAAGAGCCCTATTCTACTAGCTATACCAGCGTAGCTAAATTATTGAGGAGCTGAATGAAACAGAAGCTACCGGCACAAAAAGATACAATGTGATAACCGCTTATCTTTCCATACGCAATGTTCTTGTGTGCAAGTGATCAAGACAGTTATGAATCAGACTCAATTTGTCGCTTTACGAGGGTGATAAAAAGGAGAAAAAAATTATACCAAACGAAAATGGTAAAGGTCTGTGGGCAATAAAGTTGCTTTTCCGTGACGGGAATGAGAAAGGACCTCCCTCTTTTCGAGCACAAAAAAGCCAGATCAGCCCTTATCATCAACACGAAAACTCGTATGTAATGACGATCAGAAACTTCTGAATCAGTGTGATCTCATGGTAGTTTTTACATTTGGTACACACAAAAAAGACAACGCTTTGTTTTAGAAGGGTACCAGTCAACGGATACAATGATCGCGGAAAACATTATAACTTTTTTGACAACGTGAGAGGCAGAGTCTTCAATAATGAAAAGGGCTGTTTACCTCTTACAGTACTCCTGAACAAGTTCTGACAAAAGAAAATACACAGAGGATTTTATTAGCATTTACATGCGTTCAGAAGACACGGAATGAGTACTGATTAAAATAAACAAAAGAATATTGAGAGTACAGTAACCAACATCCAGCAGGCATCTGCCATAGTCCTCTGAGAATTGGGAGGAGCTGTAGGACCTGGAGTAGTTTTGTTCTTTTTCGGCTTCTTGGTCCAGTAGTAGTTGTGGTTTGTTTCTCGGTGGTTGTGGCGATAGTAGTGGTAATCGTACTCGTAGTGGAAGTAGTTGTTGCAGGTACTCCTTCTCCAAGTTTTTTTCGAATTAGCCGTCGAGAGTAGGGTCATTCGAAAGAGCAGCTTGTGGCGATCCGGGCCGCCAAGTTTCAGGCGCTGAGAGTGTTACAATGAGCTCTTTACTGCTCTTTTTCGACTATACTTTTTTTGGAGCTTCAGCTATGGGAGTGGAGTTATTCGATAGAGCTCGAAAAGCTACGTAAGCCTGTAAAGTATGAAAATGTATAATGCTAAATGTCGCGAGTTATGGTCGTTTTTATCTGCGCCTGTCCCCAATGGCGCAATGCGCTTCTGCAGGTCGCGCGCTCAAAAGGTCGTGGGTTCGACTCCCGTCGCTGCCAAACACTTTTGCTTTTTAGTTCTACGTCTATTTAGTCTAATTACACGTCTCGGAAGCACACTACGCGCTCAGAACCTCTCCAAAAGCGGGAAAGAACCGCACACGGACGTTGCCCCACACCGACCGGCGCGTCCGGCGGCCGCCTGGCCGACAGAAGGAAAAGAGCCAGCCGCCTCATTTTCTTTAGACGTGGTTAACCTAAAAGGAACAAAATGAAACAACATCACAGAGAACAAAAAGACACGAAAGACGCTTACCTCCGAGTACAGAAGTTCTTATGTACGGACAAATCGGGAATGATATCAAGCAGGCCTATCAAAATCCAATTTTAATGTGCTACACGGGTGATGAAAAGACACCGACTAATTTTAGAGAGATGGAATGATTCCACGACCATATCAGACTGTGTAGACAATCAGCCCGGTCTTTGGCATTTCCGGCGGGGCTGTTACTTTGAACTCACCTGGATTTTCCGGATATTTCACGATTGTGAGTTAATTTCACTTATTAACCAAAGGTGACTATTACAGGGATTTTGAATCCACAAACAAAAAACTTGAAGATTTACGAATCACATTCACGAAAAATTCTGGGAACACCGACCATTTTGGTTTCCTCGTCGTCTTACGGTAACAATTACTGATTTCCATTTTTTTACCAAGTTAGTCAACTTGAAAAGGAGTTCTATAACAACGAAAAGTTTGTAGTTTGCCCCGTTTTCCAATCCCCGCGTCTCTCCCTTGCAACCCGTGTGTAGCGGAAGTGTCAACAATGTTCTTATGATAAGCTTTTTATTGAGCATTTCCGTCAGTTCATAGAGATGATTCAGAGGTTAGAGCACAGAAAGCAACAACGAGACTACAGTAACCGTGAAGAAGTAAACTCCTGCTGTTGAGCCAGTTTCATCCGGAAGGCCAACTGTAGGATCCGCCGCCGGTAAAGTCGTTGTCGGGGGTACTGTAGTCGTCGCCGTTGTCGTTGGCTTTGCTGTTTTTGGCTCCGTGGTGGTCGTCGTCTTCTTGTTGGTTAGCGTTGTAGTGGTCGTTGTAGTCGTTGTGGTTGACGTCGTCGTGGGAGGCACACCCTCTCCGATGTAATATCTCAGCAATGTTCCCTGATTGGGGGCATATCCACCATTAAGCTGGATGCTAGGAGTGGATTTTTCTCTAACATAAACTGTCAGCGGTGTTCCGACATTCGTGTCGACGTCAAAATTCATCCTAAATATTTCCATTCATTTTATGGATACGGTAGTTGTTTGTCTTTCAACTAATAAAAGACTTCCACCTACCTCCAACCAGAAAATTCGAAAAAGGCGCCAGATCCCACGGGGGCATAGGTTTTTTCGACCCACATCGTGATGTTATAGGAATGTTTAACCGAACTGAAAGACAGCCATTGCTGACTTTGCGACATAAACGGATAGAAGTCGGTCATCACAAAGCCATGCTGACTCAAGTGTGGTTCAATACCTGAAATATGAAACTGATATACCGTAGTCTACTTCTACCGACCGGGATTTCAACTACTGGACCATTTGGCTATTCTTAGCCGGCAAACGCTGTCTGGTTCTCAATTTGAATAGGGAAACCCACTGTCCACTAATTGGCTAAATGGCTCCTTATTTACTGCCTTTGATGGAATAGAAGAAAATTTGAGGCCTACGTGAAAATGTCGCGAATATCGGTTGAAAATGAACTATAGACTTACTTTGATACTGGATACCAAACGTCAGAACAGCTGAGCCATTCGCCAGGTAGAATGTTTGGGCATTTGTGTGGAAGGATTGGAGAACGGCATTGGTGAGATTTTGACGGCTAAAAGAGGTAAAAAAATATTACACAAATCCTCCGATTTTAGTAAGCGTTTCGAGGTATTTTCCCCTATTGAGCCAAAAAATAAAATGTGCTTTAAAGAAAGAAAACGTTTAGAAAGCATCGGAACATTTCCGCGAACAATAGAGCTTACCTGTAGCGGACAGGAACGAGTCCCGCTGGGGTGGGATGTGGATGAGGTGCTCCTGCATAGACATAGAATTCGGCGTCCTAAAAATTGTCGTTTTTTTTCTTCAAAACATCACGTACCCCCTGTTGTACAGCGTTGTGCATACTAATCCCATCGCAGACACCATCATCGTAACAGGAATTGACGACAGTTAGACAGGCTCCTCCTGCGTTGGCTCTGCTCGTAGCATTCATTGTTACTGTCGCCTCGTCCTGTGTAGTTTGCCTTGTTATGCTGTTAGAATCACCAGCATTCGTCAGGTAGAGGACCGCTTCGAAGCTAGCACAGTTAGCCAAATCTAGAAATTTCAAGGAGATGAAAGGTCAACGGGTTCTCTTACTTTCGGCCTCGTTGGCAATGACAGCCATGTAGTTCGCCGGAAAATCCTCATATTTGACAATAGGCTCCGTGCTGTCCGCTCGGTAACCCAAGCTGACAAAGTAGAGGGTCGCTGCTTTGCCCATCGTCAGATAAAGGTCGTTTTCGATGTCAGCAGCCCTAAAAATCTTCATTGAAGAAGAATTTATCATCCAGAATCAGCTAGGTATTGGGAGGGTTACTGTAACGAAGGGAAATGAACAAATTTTGGCGAAAGTAGAAAATCCATGACTTACGTTCCAATGAATCGGGCCTCCTCTCCAATCCCCTCATAGATCCAAATCATCTGCATACAAGACTCCATAGGGCAGGTGGAAACGTTAGCCGCGGAGATGAGAGCCACCTAATTTCCAAATTTTAGATATTGATACAAAACTACCTGAGAATCTGATGAAATCTCCCATTTTCCCGGTATCTCCATGCGGTTCCCGGAGGTATCGAGACCTCGATAATATCGCTGGAGGATGAACGCCTCCTGGTCGTAGGTGACGTTGACCTGGCTTACAGCGGGGACAGTAGTATTGGGCGAGCCATCTATTTATTAGAGAATTAGAGCCAGGAAGTCGCTCACAGCTTGGAGGACAGAGGAAGAAGATTTTCCATTTTTGAGAGCAGTGTTGCCTTGATGGAAATGGTTACGGTACCGTCGGGAATGTACTGCAGGATGGAGAAGGAAGTCGAGCCGTTACTACTGAAAAATAACAATTTTTGGAGGAAGTTTCATTTTTAAAGTTACAGAAACGGGAAAAGGTCTCCTGGGCCGAAAATGCTACAGTAAACCTTTTCAAAAGGGTTGTGCTCTTTTTTTAACTTCAATTCTGACCTAATGGTATTATTCTCCCAGCTGATGGTGATGTTGTCATTTTCTCCCATAATGGGTATTTCCATAGAAAGAAGAGAGCCATTCCCTGAGCCGACGAACTGAAATCCCCGTTATTCTCCCTTTCATAAGAAGTATCAAACCTCAGTGACGCAGTTATGATTATAGCCGACGGTTGAATAAAACTGATAGTAGCATCCTGGTTGGTAGCGGACGGGAGATTTCGGGCAATCTAAAGAGAAGAATTCTTGAGAAGATGAGGTAAGCTGACCAAATTTTCCGGATATCAATTGGAAGAGAAGAAAGAAGAGGGCAACATGTCTCATTTCGTGGGGGTAGTTCAATTCTGAAGAATCTGAAAGGAAACAGTAGCCTTTATCCGAGATGATAAAGATTTTTTAGATAGAGAAAGCGGGTGAGAAAGGCTCTTTCTTTGGCAGAGCATACAATAGAGAGCGAGCCAGGGGAGTGTCTATCTCCTAACGGCAAAACCCTTAAGTACGGATGATCAGAACCCCCCTGAATCAGAGTTATTTTACCATTGTTTTAATGTTTAGCACATAAAAAGCCGATGCTTTCTTTTAAAGACAGGATGAATCGACTATCACTCAGTGGATTCGATGGTCGCGACCTTCTGGCTCGGCCGACGGGGTGACACAGGCCATAAAACATTGTAATTGGGGTTTTCACGGCGTATTGGGTGGTCTTATTCATTTTTAAAGATAGGGATCTGTTTGAAAAAAATACACCCCTTGATTTATTTTACCACAAAATCTTCTGGCTCCCCTAGTTTGGAGCTCCTTGTGAATTGTCGATTATGTTCGGATGGCAAGGTTTTTATTACCCAACGCAAATAGACGGACAGCTATATTAGAGCACACAAATCAACAACCAGACTACAGTAAACATATAAAAGAGAAATCCAGTAGTTGTGACCGGTTATGGAGGAGGATTGCCAGGAGAGGGACTGCTCTGTCTGGTCCTCGAAGGCGTTGTAGTCGACGTCTTTGTCCTTGGTTTAGTTTCTATGGTTTGCCTATGGATCGTATGTAGAAGATTCTTTTCATTTTTGAAAGCACAAAGAATCAGGCTGAAAAATAAGTCACTGCTTGGGTTGTCAGCGTAATTTTGATCTTCAGGGCTGCGCGAACGCTGCCCCTCACGCAAAAATTTAGCTGTAGGCGAACTCCTACTCGGAGCTGCCTCACGGGTCAGCCGTACCTAAAGTGCAATGGTCCAGCCTCGCCGTGGTGTCAACGCCTTCTTGATCGCGTCGTTCACCCAGCCAAGTAAGTTTAGCGCCGCGGCCTCTTGTCCATGCGCCTAGCGCTTAAACTGCCGAGATTGTACGGGTGCGAGCGCACGCGGGTCGGCTACGCTTGTAAGAGGAGGCGGCAGAGGACACACCTGCTAATGGCATTGTGAGCGTGGGAAATGAAGGAATGTTGTCCTTATTCATTGAAAATCTCAAATTGACCACAAACGGACCCCTATGCAGCATAGGTTCATAATTGTTATATTGGTCGAGACTGTTTTTCTTACAATTTCAGTTGTTTATTTTATAGAATGAGGACGTTTTGCGATCAATATTATTCATCGTTGTTACAGTCAGTCAGAATGGATTCAGCATGTTCGGGCGACGACTGGCGCCGGTATGGATGGACTACCTAATAGAAAATTTCACTCTCCAGGAAACGAAAATTAGAAACCCTTCATTTTTGGCTATAAATAGCGTCGGCCCTAGTCTGGACGGCGGAACCCCGACTCCCGAATAAATATTCAAAATAAAGAATAAGAGAGATCGAAGAATTTATTCAAGCAGCTGTTTCAAATTGATGGGAGGCCTCTCGGTGGTCCAGAATGGGCAATAACGATAGGATTCAATCTCTCTGGCATGAGTTCGATAGATGAATAAGTGTCGGGTGAGGATGTCTCGTCTGGCGGTGGCCACAGCAGCACACTGGTCAGCAAACAGAATACAGATGAAGTAGACAGCCAGCAGCGTCAGCTAAATACCGTAGTCTGGTTAATAAACTCATTTTTGGGGCGGCGCTCACGGCGCCGTCTCGTAGGCGGTCAGTTTTCGGTTATTTCGCTTATTTCAACCATTTTTTTCAGCTCTACATCACTCATAACGTTATGAATAATAAGAAGATAAGCATATAAGCGAGTGAAAATGATCCTGTGGTATACTGTAGAATCTGTGGCGCCGAGCGTGCCAACCAAAATAGAGGCGGCTCCGCCGTCCGGCGGCTATTATTCTACAGTTTTCAATAAATTCAGCTATTTTATAAATTCTACAGCAACCTTCTAATTGTACACGTTGCACGCTAGCAGAAAAATAGCAGAAAAGGCTGAAAGAGGCTATATTGCGTGCTCTAGAAGCTGGAGCAGTGCTACAAGGCGCGCCGGCAAATCTAATGGCTATAACTCACAATTGTTCCAAAAATCCAGATTTCTTCTTCAATTCCAAGAAAAGAGACCATCCTTTTGAGAATGGAAGGGAGAAATCAATTTCTTATTTTAATCCAGGAATCTTTACCGGTCCGAAAGCGGGCGCTACCGTATCCCAGAGTCGAGGAGACTTTTCTAGTGGGATTTATTGAGTTCCATAGATAATTTATGTACCAATTTGTAGCCCTTGAAATGCCCTACAAGATGTAGTAAAAATTATTAACATTGGTTCAGTGGATGGCTGGTGAATGGCGATTTTCCTGGAGTCGACAGCACCAAGTTTACAGTTTTGAACAAGTTCCAACAGATTAATGCAGTTGAAACTGTTCCCCGTTCATTTCATATCTCGAGCTCTTCGGTCTGTAGACAGCTCTCTCTTGGAGCGGTCGTCTAATGCTTCACCTGCTGCTATCTTTGCTCTCTTTCCTGGTGGCGGCCGATGCCTGTGGCTTCAAATACGTCGATCAAAGCATCAAGTACGAGCCGGCTTCCGTGAAATACAGTAGCCGTCGTCTTCGTGGTCTATCCTATAACGGAACCAATTTACCGAAATGGGAACCTCTCAAAGTTTTTACCGTCTACCACGACGACGTCTACAATGACCTCAAAGAGGATATCAATCGCCGTGATCTCTCAAATTATGTCACACGGGCGCTCAGGAAACTGGCAAAGATGCTGATGGTTCGAAAAGTTGAGAGTATTACTAGGTCAGTTCCTTATTTCTACATGAAATTTGTGTATTCAGTCACTGCAATTTTACTGGTCCCGTGACTACGAATTACGGTCATAATTATATCCTAGCCATCGCCTTATCATATGAAAAGGTCACGACTAACTTGGCATTTGCTGCTTCGTGTGAACATGAGCCCCTTAGAGTGGATGATACTACCAGAGCCGTCTATCATCAATACGATAGAGAGTTTAATAACCCGAAGCTGAGTGAGTTCCGTGAAAGGCCCCTTTCCGGTTATATGTATGTGAACTTGGAGAATTTTGAGGTGAGTTTACTGTTTGTCTCGGGGGGGAGTGGGGGAAGCCATCCGGTTCAACTAGCCATGTCATTATATCTTTTCAGAAGCGAAACGTCCGTACGGATGCAGATAAATGGGTTTCAACCATGATGCATGAAATTGCACATGCTCTGGGTTTTTCTAGTGGTGACTATCCTTTCTACATCGACTGCCATGATCCAAATGGAAGATGTAAACTTTATCCTAATCAATTGGTATCGTTTACTGCTCCTCCTGTAATGCCGCATGAAATTCCTGGAATTGTGAAGAAAGTGAATAGTCCATTGCTGATTCATGGAACTGAAAAGCCGCATGATGTGTATTTGATGACCCTGCCTTCTTCTACTCAAGCTGCTCGAGACTACTTCAATTGCCCAACTTTGGAAGGAGTCGAATTGGAGAATCAGGGCGGAGGTGGAACGATATTCTCCCATTTGGAGAAGAGAATCTACGAGCATGAGACTATGGGCGGCGTTCGAACGGAAGTCAATGCCTTCTCGAACATTACCTTGTCAATCTTTGAAGATTCCGGATGGTACAACGTCAATTATAAGTGAGTTGTCTTCTTCTTTTGTTTTCTGCCCTTTTATGCTGCTTGAAATGGGAAAATGCCACATGATTAAACGATTTATAGAGAAGGAGAAAAGATGACGTTTGGAAAAGGAGCGGGTTGTGATTTTGCTACAAAGTCTTGTGGTCACGCTCACGGTCAGAATAATCCCATTTGTGATGGTGACGTACATAGGTACGTTGCGAGGTTAAATATAGCACAGAGAACGTCTTTGAGACGCCATTACGAGGATAACTGACTCATTCTAATCTCGTGTCTTTTTCAGATGTTCTGTGGACCGCAAAGCCATTGAGCGATGTAATGCTTTTTTCTATCCAGGAGTAGTGCCTGCTGAGTACAACTATTTCGACCGTAAACCATCTCCTGGATCAGGGTCTAGACCCAATAATCGAATGCCCTTGGACTTGGCCGACTACTGCCCATTTTTTACGATAACTGCTAGCGATCATAGAGCCGACAGCACGTGCTTGACTCCCGATATCAGTGACAATGCCAACAATAGTCTTCAAATCTTCTCCAAACATGCCCGATGCTTTCAACTGCAGCCGATAGAAGTTGGACAGAGAATCACCGTAAGGAAGGTCAAGAAGGTTGGGCTTGGTGAGGCGATAACACAATACAGTGTTACCCACGGCTGCTATGTGTCGAAGTGTAAGGATGGGATGGTCTGGATTAAGACGGCCAAGAGCAAATTCTACCCGTGCTACAAGAAGGGCCAACTGATCCATGTGGACCGTCGTCTGGTGGAGAGTGATGAGAAGGTCTCCTTCCAGATTCAATGTCCGGATTGGGAAGATATTTGTGACGCTACGGAGTGTAAGGATATGACAAAGCATGCGGATGCGGAGAAGCGGATCGGCGATTCAGCAGATGGCGCTTCATTCTTGGACCGGTTGCTCGGTAAAGGAGCCCACCAGGCCATGACCACCGGCACCGTGGCCCTCCTATTGCTTAGTAATATGTTTGTCGCATAAACTGGCAACGAAAAACACCGTGTTTCATTTTTTGGGGTAGGGAAGGGTAGCCGTCTTCGGAAATCTGGGGGCTTGATGTTTTCGGGGTGCCGTTAGCTCCTTCTTCTTGTGCTTCCGTCTTGTCCAGTTTCAATATAGGGCTGACGAGACGGAGGGGCCTGAACCGGGCCATGGAGGGCCTGCGCTACCGTGCCCTTCTCTCGGCCTGCTTGAATGTCTTTGCTAATTGATATGATTACCGGTGCACAGAAGCGTCAGAAAGTTCTCGATGATGGTATCTTTGGAACCAGAGAAACGAAACTGGCTTCACCACAGTTGAAAAGAAGCAGAAGTCCGAAGAAGTAAGATGTAAACGGCCCGGTGGACTCCAGTGGCAAACAAGAAAAACTTAGGGAAGGACACGGCCGGCAACACTATGAATCCGAAATTTTCACTAGAGAGGGGGTCTCAGACTTCTTCAGAGGTTTACTAGGTTGTTACTCTTCAAACAAGGCAAGAATACATCGTACAACATGAGGAACAATCATCGGAGAAGTCAGATACCGGCTGTGTTTCCGAGGAATCCCGTTAGTTAGCATTGAACTAGGAGGGAAAACGATCAGCTCCGTTCCCTGTTCTGCCATAGACTTCAGTTCCCCACTAGTTTTTTTCCCTCCCCTCACTGCTTAACCTATTAATGTGAATAAATGAGCTCCGTGTCTTTCTTCTCTGCCCCAAATTAGCGGCCTCAACCTGTCACCCGTTAATATATGCATTTTCGATGAATTCATTTGTGGCTGTGTGTGAGAGGCCCCGAAAATCTCCTTCGCTCTCCTTATTATCCCCTTTTCTTTACAAGAGAATCTCTACTCTTGGTTCCCTAGCCTCCGTCCTTTCAGAGAGAGCTGTCACTAATTTCTGAGCTCCGCAATCCAGTGAACAATTACCGCGTTTTCGGTTCGTTAAAGCATACCAGGAGGGGAGCCGGGCCCCCCGGATCCAAGTAGAGAGAGAGCATATAATTATTGGAGAGAATGGCCGGCCAACAAACGAAAAGAATGCGGTAAGATTAGAGAGAGACCAGAACGACAATTAGGGCGGACGGACATTAGGCAAAGCAGCAGCTCATAACGCAGATCACTATGCACAATTAGGGACGGCCGAGAGGGGGGGTGGAATGACGAAGGGGAGGATGGAGGCGAACTTTTTAGGAAGTAGTAGGCTCACTCATTCGGCTGGATATCTTCAGCTGACGGCCCCTTTCTGCAATTCTTTCCTATTTTAACCCCTCTCTCCAATAAAATAACGCGTATTGCTCTATAATCTCTCCTAGAGAGAGAGAGAGGAAAATATTAGGGCACAAAGATTTGGGGAAAGCATCAAAGACGGCGATCAAACCCTAGCAAGGTGACGGTGCCCTGTGAAGGGAACCAAAAAAGCCCAGTTTTTCCTTTTGTACTGGCTGTCCTGGAGCTAAAAGTTCTTCCCACTGTGGAACTCGGGGATAAAGATATGGCTAAACAGCTCTTTGCAAGGAGCAGAGTATTGTGTTCAGTGTATTAGGCGGATTACAGTAGTTTGAAGACGGTAGACGGGAAGAGCGGTAGTTTCTGCGCCTGTAAATTGTCCGAAAGACCGCTACAGACCTTCTTGTGCCACAGGTCTCGAGAAATACCGTCTTCCCCGCCGCCATCGTCGAAACGGGGCTGACCTTTCAGTTCTTTCTCTTGTCCATTTAGAAAACAGAAAAAACAACAGTAAGGCGTCCTTACAACCGTCTTTTTCCATCAGCCATGGTAAAATGAGAAAGGTCCTTGTGTTTTGAAGGAAATAAAAAAGGAAATTATCAAAACCATGGCCCAGGCCCTTCTGCTCCCCACTGAGATTCCCCAGTACTCGGCTTTCCAGTGGAGTAGTAGTGGCTTGACGGGTTCACCATTCCTCGCGTCACAGTGACGAGACGATCCCATATATTGCGTAGTAGACAATGGGGAGCCGAAGCTTTTTCGAGGATCCAGACGAGATGACACTTCCGAATTTCTAGCTTTTTGAAGCGGCATTCCAAATCCGTTCATTTTGTGTTGGAGTACCTCTGGCTTTTAGAGTTCCTTTTTGACATTATCAGACATACAGTATCCACGTTGATTAGCATCAGTTCCTCATAATTCCATCCCAGACAGATTACATGCAGATCACATCCCTTTGCTCCGTCTCCTAGTCATTTTCCCCTTCCCGAAACCAGTAATTCCCCCCTCGGTCCCCCCGAATTCCCCATTCAGCAAGGTGGCAGCATTTGATTTGGGGGGAGGGGGCAGACGGGGTTAAACGTAAAGGAGCCGGCCAGGTAATCGTGCCCCCCGAGACTAATTACCGTATGCCGCAGCTTCCGGACCAAGGCGACAAATGAGCGCTAAAGCGTCTATTATGGCAAGGCTGTCATTATGACACGTTCTCAATTCGGGGAGAAGGGGGGAGGGAGCGCTACCCTCCGCTGCCTACGGTAGCTGTTCCCCTTTTAAATTAAACTCAACTATTAATATTCATTAATTAGAATTTAAGGAGTTAAAAGAAGTACGGGGCGCTCTTAAAAAAAGAGACTTTACATTTCTTCGTGGCGGCTCATTTCTCTGCCAATTAGTCTCATTTATAGACGTGTTTGCTTTTAATTAAAAGAGGCTGAGACCAAGCCGCCTTCGCCATCACAAACCAAAAAGAGAACTGCCCAAACTTTTCCTTATTATTAGCCTCCTCTCTAGCTATTCTAGCCATTCTGATTAGGAAATATCCTCACAATATTGTCAAAACCATTTGAACACACCAATTTCTTCGCCTTCTTCTCTTTTCCAGTTCCTTTTTTTCCTGATAGAAACCAGCTAAACGACCTTTCCAGTCCTTTAACGCCCTCTGATCTTCTTAAAATTGTTGAAAATCTGGTGAAAGGAGCCCAAAATCTGATGAAACAGGCCTCTTTTACTTATATGTCTCATTTTCTCCCTTCTCCTCGTCGAAAAAAGCTTCCAGCTGATTTTAAAGGCTAGGGGGATACGCAGACGCCTATACCATCTTAATTTCTTTAAAAATCGAGAGCAGAGGATAAAAATGGCTTGAATTCTGGACTATCTAGTGAAATAACCGGTTTTCGTCTCTTTAGCCCTCTCTCCACTTCCACATCTGCTAAAAACGGCTTCCAGGATGTTTATCTTAGTTGATAATGTTACCAACAGCTTTTCGAAGCTTCTATACTCTCTGCTACCTATAAACAGCACAGAAATTTGAGAAAAACAGGACGAAATCCGGCGTCATCCTGGAGCAGCCCCTTGACCCTCTGGTTCCCGCTCTAGCTTCCAAAAAAACTGACGAAGAGCTCTGCAGAAGAGCTTTGGATATATTTAGATACCATCACGACGATGCGGATCTCGTCTTTTAGCCGAAAAGGAAATGATTCTACCGTAATCTCATCTTACAGATGTTTGAAGCGGGATTAGTGTCCGCTACCTGAGAAAGTCAAAAATATGGAGATGACTGTTGCCCTTCGTATTTTTCCGCCTTTTCCCGTCATTTCGGGTTCTAAAAACGGGGATTTGTGGCCAAAATCGGTATAAATTGTAGTCATTAATCAATCGAGATCAATTTTAATCCCTGTAGCCCCAAAAATAATCCCCTCATCCGGCCGTTTGTGATCTGTTACCCTCGACAGCCGGCGGGGATGGTATTTCTGGCTCTGCCGCTCTTTTGTTCCCTTTTAAATAAACTAAAGAAGGTAAGGAGGAAAGCTGACGTCCTCCCCTGCCCCTGCCCCGGTCTCCCGCCTTTGGCTTCCCCCTCTCTCTCTTTAAATTCTCGGCCAATTAGAGCACTCAATTGAAATAGCCCCCCCAAGTCTGCCCACTACCAAATTCACAAACAAATTATAGCCGTAATTACCTGAAGGGGGCTTGGAGACTTGAATGATTAGGGGGACTGGCCAGGGCACGGCACCAGCCAGCCAGCAGAGAGGGAGAACCACGGACCGAGCCGAAGAGAAGGAGCCAAAAGCATGGAGCAAACCGTCCGTCTCCCAGAAACATTTCCATTTTATCTATTCCTAGTCCTCTTCTAGCCGTCCTTTTCCTTTCTACTGTAGTCCAACACGGCCCTCTTTGATGATAACCCATTTTCCGAGCCCCTTGGTCTGCAGAAAAGCACAATAAATAGTCAAAATCCCTTCAGGACAACGAAAAACTATCAAGTCTTCCTGGTACGGTATTCATTTGTTCTGTGGAAAGGCACCGTCAGTGTGCCTGATGCACCTGGCGGGCGCCACCGGTCAGTCATTGCTGCCCATGGCGAAATAAAGGAAGCAATTCAACCCATATTTCTGCTTCTACCGGTGAAAACAGGTCGAACTTCCAAGTTTTAAAGGGAGAGTAGTGCAGGTCTTGAATTTGTAAGAACTTCCAACAAATTTCAAATTACGCCTCAAAGCAAGCTTGATATCTAATGATCCCTGGTGAGTTGTATCTTCGTTCACATATCAGAATGTTCGCTTTTGCCTAATTAGTCGTTTGCAATACAAAACAAATGATAAATATGTATAGTTTTCGAGAAAATAGCGCTCAAAATAGTGCACGATGTTTAACAGTGCCGATAAATTCAAAATCTGCGCTACTGTCCCTTTAAATGGATTCTATTGTTCCTGATTGTCAAATTTAGTCAGAGCTTCCCTTGATCTTGATTATAAACCGTTTGCCACCGTTTGCCCACCTTCCTCCTGAATATTTTGGTATCCAATAGCTTTTCATTGAAAAAAATGTGAGAGCTCATCCATTTCTATTCTTTTCCTACCATATCTCCACTTTCAAAAGTCTTGTCCTCATTTTTGACCTTCATCTTATAAAGTCATCCTTCGTCTCACTTTCCGTATAGCAAAACAGTATCCCCAAACATTAGGCCCTTTTTGCCGCGGCCGCATTGACATTTTCGGTGTTTTGAGAAATTGATAAATGTTTAGAAACTGCCTCCCGGGCCTCTCCGCCATTCCTCGCCGCGCCTCTACCATTATTTTTTTTCCGTCTCCATACAAATTTTCTCATTTAGAACCAGTTTGTCACACCCTTTCGCACCTTTACCTTTGGCTTGGACTTTCAAATCTTTGTTTTTTTTTAAATAAATTACTGTAATTACTGTAAATAACATTGTATAATGGTAGATTCCCTTCCAGTTGATTGAATTCACAAAAGCAGCCAAGGAGGGGCAGATGTGGAGAGGGCTGTCGTCGCTTTTTGTGCCCTTCCCTCCCTCCACAACGGCCGGTTGATGGCCAAGGCCGCTTTTCCTGTAATTATAGCCGTAAAAAGTGTATTAATTGAGCTAGACGCAGGTCTCTCTTTTGCCCCTTTCTCTTCGCTGCTGATACTTTCCGCTACCTTTACTAATTGGCGAATAGTTCTTCTCTCTTCGGCAGCAGCAGACTGACTATTTCACGTCTCTATTTCCCACAGTAACAGTTACACGGCTATGCTGCTAATTTTCCTTTTTGTCAAAGTCTAGAGAGGCCTGAAGAGAGGGGAACCGGCTCATTTTGACTGGTAAAATCGTTCCTCCGACCTTTATTTTGTATAAAAACGTCCCAGCTCTGATTCTAGTGGTACAGAGACAGCCACAGTTAGACAGCTGTCCCTTCCGGTCTATAAAAGGGCGCTGCCCCCTATGCGGGAAAATTAACCCAGTCGCTTAATTTTTAGTTTAAAATCATTGAATTAGAGGTAGAAAAGCTCAAATTTTAAGCTTTTGAACTATAGAAGCAAGTGGAAAGCCACAGTTAGACAGCCAAACCAAAAAAAGGGGCGCGGCGCCCGGTTGTTACAGGTTTTCCGCCGGTTTTTCTCATTCTAATGGCTATTTTTTGCAAAATTTAGGCTGCTCATTTTATAAATAAGTTAATTTAAAAATGAGAAAAGCGTGAAAAATGAAAATGGCGTTTTCGATTCCCATGGCGTGTCGGGTTGACCTTGATTGTCTGGCTGTCGCCTCGAGGGTGGTATATTGCCGTTTCTTTTGTAGCGGGGACTCGCTCAGCTGATAAAAATCTCTTCTTCCATAATGACCAAAGAAACTCGACAAGATGGTAATTAATGAGGACAGAAAAAGAAGAAAACTTTGTGTATCTTCCTTCACTTGGGCCACTCTCGACCCATTGATTTTAACTGTAAAATCATTGTCGGTTCAAGACCTTCCTATATATTTTTCAGTATTTTCGTCTCTCTTCTCTCTCTCGTCCTCGTTCGCTCCTTTTCCGCCCGTAATCAGCATTCGTGATTACTCTTAGTCGCCGCTAATTATATGATGGGGACTAATGAGACGGCCACGGGCAAGGGAAAGAGGACTGAGGCAGGCGAGGAGACGGAAGAAAACACCTTTTTATAGTCTATCTCCCCGTCGTCACCTCATTTACACCCTTTTTATTCCATTTTCTGAGATTTTTTCCTCCATCTTCCCTTTGAGACCCTTTTCCCGCTATCTTGGCCATCTGTTCGCCTTCATTTTCCATTGCACGGGTCATTTTTCCCGAGATTTCCTCAGATTTGCAATGGTGCGCGCTTACTCACCTCTATTTCTCGTTTCTAAATCTTCCAGTTGTCATTTTTTCTCCGGAGCAGGGATAATTACACGGTGTTTAGCGTTATCCCAGCTTATTCCCTTATTTTAATCCCTAGAGCCCGTTTTTTGCTCATTTCGGTCGTTTTCCTAACGCTGAGCACAGAGCTCAATGTGTATGACCTGTGAAAGGCTTTCTTATACACCTTATCCTCCTCTAGGCGACTCTGAGAAATTAAAACTGATAATTCGGCTGTTTATAAGCTTCGTCATCTTGTATCATGCTCTTCAGCCTTTTAGCTGGCAGACAAGGAGATGAGACACAGAGAGTGTGTCTGTTCTCTAGTCTCAGTGGTGAGGAAGATTAGAAGCTTTTGCAGCTGGTGTATCTTTTCGGGGAGAAGGGACGGCTAGAAATTTGGTTTAGTAACATTTTTTGGTCGGGACAACGAGCACAACTCGCCAAATTTTACTTTCGCTTTCGGGACGACCTGGGCGTAAGAGATTTCGGACCAGAACGAAACCAAAACGAAATGCCAACAGCGATTTTGAAACCGGCACGGAATTGAATCGTAACGTTGCGACGCCCTCTTTACGGAAGGCGAAACGGAACCGGAATTATGGTTCAAAACCGTAAATCCGGCCAAAACCGGCATGTTTTCGGAACGGGAGAAATGGAGGAAGTTTTATTCGTCCGAAAATTCCGGGTTTATTACGGAAATTCTGGCTAAAACCGTAACGGATCGACACGCTATTGGAGCTACGAAATTGACTCCGCAAAGTAACGGAACCGTACTTCGATTACGGTTTTCGAAACGGCAAATTCGAAGTTTCCTGACCTGAACCTCCAGAGGTCTGGAGCTCATGAACTGTTGCTCCCACCGGCTCCGAGCTCTATAACAGAGGAATTATTGTCATTTGAAGGAAGTTTTACGGTTAGCAGATACTGCAAACAAACCGAGTCGGACATTCTCTTCTAGGCGGATCCTAGTCTTCATTTTTAGTCAGAAAGTACCGACATTCAAAGTCTTTTATGGCAGGAACTGAACTACAAGTAGTGCCCCTCAAAATTCCACAAAATGGTGTAGTGTTCCATTCAAAAAGGCTCTCAGACAGCTCTATTACCATTACAGAGGTCTAATTATTCACTTGAAGCTGTTTTTACCCCATGAAGCTCTTAAAATTCCTCAGCATTCAGTCGAAGGTTGATAATAATTTCCGGATTATAAACTTGGCGCAATCGGTGCTAATTATGAATTAATCTGATTTTTTGATTCATCCGAAATGGCAATCCTTCTATTTTCCGACTTATTTTCCCTTGATTTATCCCTCCTCTCCCTCGAATTTTGTCCATTCTTCCCGTCATTAATTTCATAAAGAGCATCAGTCCTAATGACTTATTGTCCTCGTCTTCTCCTTCTCTTTATTTCACCCCTGCTGACCCTGTAAATCCCCCATTGAAACAATAAAACTCTCTCTCCCGCCTCTCCCCCCTTTCTTATCTAATCCTAATATTAATCCCCTCCAGTTTCTCCCTTTATCCAAATGAGAGGACAAAAAGAACATAATATGCTAATGATCTCTGTGTATGTCGGCAGGCAGGAGAGAGAGAAAGGGAGAGAGAGAGCGGGGGAGACGGCCCCCCGCTAATCAGACCCCCGGCAGCTCACCTGCTAATTAATAGATTAATACTCGTTAGGCCTCGATTGAATGGCCTCTCCTTTCTCAGTTTCTCAGAGAAGGACAGCCTGGCTCGCCTTCGTTTCCCCCTTCTTTCCACTTTTTTCTTCCTCTCAAGACCCCAGAAAAGGGGAATTTCTCTATTAATCGGGAAAAAATGAGACCTGTTCTGTTCTCATTAGTATTCACGAATATTAAACAGGCCCCTCTCGTTCATTTATCCACTTTTCAAATAAATATCTCCCCAGTCCTTTAAAAGTCCTGATAATTACTGTGTTTACGGTATTCCCCCGGTTAGAATCTGTCCTTTTGAGTATTTATGACGGAGAGTTTCGAAGTCTTTTCTCTCATTTCCTAGTCTATTTTTAATATTTAAAGGGAGCTACCGGCAGTAAAATAGCGCACTACAGTGCGCCCTGCCGACATCTTACGGCAGCGAATTACATAACCTTGAATTTTTAGTTTTCAAAATAAAAATGATAAAACAACAAGAGAGAGCAATACAACAAATAATGAAAATGAAATAATGACGAAAAGCGCAAGCGACTTGCAATATGCTAATTAGGCTCATTTTTCACCAATTTTCTTTCTGTAATCGTTGTAAAACATTGCTAACATGCTTTTCTATGTGTATAAAATAAGCAGAAGCAAAAGCAATACAAAAATCAAAAGAAATTCATCAAATTCTATTTCAGATTCGTTTGCTGCGTTATTATTTATTTTTTGACATCTATATTGCATGCCACATGCTCAGTGATACTGCAAAAGAAACGCTATCGAATGTAGTTATTTTTGCAACAAAAATAATAACGAGAAAACAAGTACAAACAAAGAAATAAATAAATTTGTCAGTGAAATGATATTCTCAAAAAAAGGACGCTAACGAAAAACACGGCCCGCGAAAAGAGATCATCTACATCATCTACATTTTTTTTTACTGGTCCCTTTAAACAGCCAGACGGACTTAGTTACGTTGGTAGTTATTCCACTTAGACAAGTGGGCTAATCGTCTCTAGATGACTGTATTTCTATGCGGAGTATTCCAATCCAATCTAAGATTGGCTCCGGTAGATGAATGGCTGCACGTATTCCTCCTATCACGTATTAGCACTTTTGTAAGTCTTGGATTCGGAAAATATATATTGTTTTCTTTGCTTCAAGATCCGATGACCTCTAAAAACGGTATTTCCTTATCATTCCTATCTATCTTTCTACAGTAACCGGCCCTTGAAAATTGCTCTCTGACCTCTTCCTCACCCTACTTTTCCTTTCTTTCCTCTCTTCTTCCCTATAACAACCTATCCTACTGCTATATTCCTATTTCTTCCAGATCAGGGCTGTGTGGATCCGGTTTTTTTCATTTTGGGGCAGGTCCATGTGGGGTCCGAACTCTTGCAAAAATATTCCGTTTGGGTCCGAGCTTTGCTGTTAAAAAAACGAAAATTTCGAATCAAAAAACTCGGCCCTTATCCGGGTCTGGTAATCTCATGTCGGGTCGGCTCCGATCCGGTCCAGGCCCCGGACTGGCCCGGTACTTTTTCGGTCCGGGTCCGGGTACCCGTACAGCCCTGTTCCAGATTACTGTACCTATATTGTCTGCCCATTCTTTATTTTACCCTTACCATGTTCGTTGGCCCCTGTATTCTCTGAAAAATAGCGTTTGGACCATATTTACACTTTCCGGAATGCGCTGGATCCCCTGTTCCGCTCACTTTCTGTCCATAGAGCCGTGTTTTTTTCCTGTATACCCCAGAAGACTGTATTCTTCGAGGTCTTCTCCAGATATTTTAGTACTCCTAGCCAGCTTTTCTTCAGAGCATAGGAGGAAAAGTGCATGTAAACCTATCACAGGGTATATTCCCCCTTATTTTCAAAATTCCCCTCTGCAAAACGGGTCTCTTTCCGGAATTCTGTCTCTAATTAATTAAAAAGTACATTTTCTCTCCGCTGCTTTTTCCACTTGTTTTCGTCGCCTTTCATTCTCATTAATGAACTAATCAGATTTGATTTAATTAACCTACAAATTACTCGGGGTCTCGCTCTCTTTCTCTAATTTGTTTTTCCTTGACACCTCGATGGGAAAGTCTGCAATTAGGAGAGTCGGTGGGGGGAGGACAGAGAAAGGACTTTTTCCCTATAATAATTTCCTTTTTCCCGTCTCTCTTAAAAAGCCATTTAAATAGGGCTGAAGCCATATTAAAGGGGGGAGGCGGGCTTAATCTGGGCAATCTGTCTCTCTCGTGAGGAAGAAAATGGAGAGCCGACAAACTTCTTCGATGGCTCTCTCATCAAAATAATTAGCATCTTAAATGGAATTTTTAGGCCGGCTCATTATAGGAAGAGTCTTAAAATCTTGTCTCGTCCCGGCGGAGTCCTTTTACTGTTCCTTTTTACGAGAGAGAGACAGTCCCGGCTCCCATGCCTTACGGTGGCGGCGCCGCTTTTAGCCGGAGCCACGGCTTCACACGCCGGAGACAGTATTTAGCCCGGACACAAAAAGTTTATGATGCCATTCGTCGTCGTTTGCCTTTCATCTGTCTCTCACCTCTCACCTCCTCTCGTAAAGAGAAAAGAAAGAACGAGATTCTTGTGTCCTCACCCGGCCCATTTCCACCTCCCATATACTCTAGTCAGCGCTAATTGGCTTTTAATTGTCGACCACAAATGGCCGGTTACTTGTCGCCGATGGCATGGCTGCTTTTCTGAAAAGAGGGGCGAGAAAATAACAGCCCGGGAAATGATAGGGAGCTGTTTTTTAATAGAAAAATGAGAATAAAATGGAGGAAAGAATCCTGTTTTCCCTAAAATGGTACAAATTCTGGGATGAGATGGCCCTGGGCCTGGCCTGAGGCTCTGTCGACCCCCTCGCTTCTCCGCTTCTGTACTATCTCAGCAGGAAAGAAAGATAATGACTCAAGTACTTTTGGTAAAGAGAACACTCCTGCCAAAACTGTACGAGTGCCGTGTGGCAATCAAAATCGCCAGAATGCTGCCTGCCCGATGGCGATTAGCTCATTTCTGCTCCTTATTACAGGAAAAGAGGGCTGTGAAGCACTTTAGCGACATTTGAAGCTTCATCTGTCCTTTTTTAAAGAATTCGATCCATTTCTGTCTTGGCAAGTGGCTCCAGATGGTGGGAAACTGTTTCGAGAAATGGTTGCTCGCCGCAAAAATGAAAAATAACCGTTTTTTGATCATTTTTAAGCAGCAACTAACGAAAGTGTAACTGTTGTTTTGTTTCCTGTCTCAAGCTGACAAAAAAGCAAATAGAAAGTAACATGGACCGCTTAGCGCAACGGTAGATGGTTCGACTCCAGTTCGAAAGGTTGGGTGTTCGAATCACTCAGTGGTCAAAAACTGTTAGTTGGACAAACAGATACATAGAGATTTATCTCTCTGAGTTGTCAACCGGGCAGCTTGTGGCCGCCGTCTTCCTGGCGTTTCCCCCTACAGTTCCCTTTGAAGCGTCCAGTTCCTCGCTCTCTTCTTTTCCTTGTACTTGGCTCTAATTTCGATTTCATCTGCAAATATGCCCTTCTTCTTCTCCTCATCTCTTGCCTTCTTTTAACTAATTCTGACTCATTAATTACTGCTAAAAAGGGCATCATCTCTGCTGATGAGGAGAGCCAGGTCCTATTCTTTGATTTGTTGTAGTTTGAGCCGGGATTCCTCTTCTCTCTTCCCGTAAAAACCATTCTTCTCCTCTTTTTACTATCCAAACTGTTAGAAACTGCTCGCTTTTCCCAAAAAATTCGAAAATTTAGCATCCTTCCCGGGTTCTTCTCTTACTTTTGCCCCTTGTGGCGCTCCTCCACTATCAATTTCTCCCCCCGTGTCTACTCAACAATTTGATTTTCCCGAGTGCGGATTGGAAATTAATTCGATTATTAGGCAATTAGCATTGGCTCTCCTTGATGTCGTCTTCTCCTCGCCTCTTTCGCTCGCCCATCATTCTCTATCTTCCCCCGTCCCGCCGGTCTCTCTCCCTCCCGCCTCGCACACCTTCCTCCGCTCATTTCCTTTGTGTTGGCCCGTGTATAATGTAATGAGAAGCGAGAAAGAAGAGCGACTAAAAGACTGGGAGTGGAGGGGGATGAGAGAGACTAGTAATCACAATTCCAGTGATTACGACAAGCGGAAAATCCTCGATTAATGAGACAAGGCGGGAATAGAGAGAGAGAGAGAGAGAGAGAGAGAGAGAGAGAGAGAGAGAGAATGAGAAAACGGCTCATTTACAAAATGAGAAGAGGATAAATTAAATGGGGGTGATGACCATTTTGTCCGGCTTCTTCTCCTCTTCATTTTAGACGTGATCTTGGATCACAATATGGAGAAGGGGGAATGAATAGATTGGACAGGAGAGAAGAACGGAGGATATTACTGAGACAGGGAGAGAAGATTGACAGTTGATAGGGGGGATTTTCTCTAGGAAATGGCGGGAAGACCCCGACCAATTCCATCCTCTTTTGGGAAACCCTTGGAGAAAAACCTTTTCCCCCAAGTTCTGCTCCCTATCAGCCATTCCGATAGCTTTTCCAAGTTACTGTAACAATTGAGCTTTTCAAGCATATTTTCCCGCTCTAGCCGGGATAATTTCTGGCTCCAAACCGTGACCCCTTCCTTTTTACTACAAAACTCTCACCAACATGGACACATGGTCTTCTAGACTCTTCCCTTATTAATCCTCTATACAATATATCGCTTTGGAGCAAAGTGGTGCATTAGCTAACACTCGATCCCACCACAGTTCGTCCTTCTTATCTCCGATCCTTGGCCAACAGGTCACAAACTTCAAAATCTTCCATTTTTCAGGTCTACGTACCATTTTTTGAAGCACTTTCAACTCGTCTTCAGGTGGGTAAGTGGTCTGTAACGGTGTTGGACGTTCTATGAAAAGAGCAACTTTGAGAAAGGCATTAGATATTCAATTTATTGGCTCGTTCGAAGATAATACGATCCACTGCACCCGTAAAGTTTCGGCAAGACCAAGCTATTAAGGTGTCACTGTTTTGCAACTGCTTCGAAAAAGATGAGTCTGCTGCCGAGACTTTACGGGTGCGGGGGGATCGGACTATCGTGTTCCGAGCCAATTTATAACAATCAGACTGAATTTTGAAACTAGAGGGATACGGATCCGATTTAGAAGATTTGTTGTCATGGTCTTTCAAATATGGTATGGGGAAATACACTAGGATAAAGCTGGAAGAAGATAAACCAGTGACTAAAGACCCCTTCATCATGGTCAGGAAATTTTGGTCCCGTTTAGCCGGAATTTTAGAGTCTTGGCTTCAAACCTCCCTGATCCCTTTTCCTGACAGTCGTTCCTTTTATTTTCAAGATTGATCTCAAGCCCAGTGGAATCACCTTATTTTCTTTTTTTTTGTTTTGGGGAGCTTTTCAGATCATCCGCTGACGGTGTCAAAGGCAATCCCGCCTGATAAAAGTTGCCAAGTTTATTTTTGAGTGAAAAACAAAAAAATGAGAACAAACTCCCCCATTTAATTCATGTATTACAGCCATTTTTAGAGATAGTGAGACATTTTCCCTCGAGTGGCCACAATCAGCCACAGGAGCAGCTCATCTCTGCTCTCTCCCTCTCAGCCGACGATTAATGAGAGGAATTCGTGTAATTATAATTTTGAGCTTCTCTCGATCATCTGACTGGATTAGAGTCGTCCTCTTCTCAATTGCTCCAGTATTTTATTAGAAAGACGCCTGGCGCTTCCTGGCCTATCAGATTATCTATCTCTCTCTCTTTCAGTCTATTCCCCCGCTACCGTAATCTTCCCCGTTTCACTTTTTTACATAAAGACAAAGATCGCTCTTTAGTGGGCTTCCTGTTTGACTCATTTGTTTGCTTCTACCGGTTTAGGAGGGCTTTCCGGCTTGTTAAGTACACCCTCTAGTGTTTTTCCATAAAGCGGAACAGTCACCGCATCCTTTGAAACCTCTACGTTGGTAGATTTTGAGCTGAATCTTGGATAAGATGAGTAGTCAGGAGGAACGCCATTCTACCAGCTGTTCTTCAGCAATTTATCAGTATTGAGAGATTTTAATCCAAAGAATCAGTTCCTTGCTCTGTTTTGAGGTTACTGTAGACAGGTTAGCTTCAAGTTCTAGTGCCACCTTTCCGGTGGGACTCATAGTTTCTCATCTATCACCAGCCGCCTCCAGCTGGTCTCAAATGCCCTTACCAGGCTTCTTTTTCCCCCTTTTTGGCTTTAGCAACAGCCTGAAATTAGCCAGAAATCTCAGCCGATCCCACTATCCAAATTATGTTGGCGAGTCGGAAGAGGGGGAATAGAGAGAGAGAAAGTACGTAATTGCAGCCGGGGTCTTCAAGTTGGCTGATTACCCCGTCGCGCGTTAATCTCATCAAGCAGATGAGTGGTTAATTCAGAGGAAGAGAGAGAGAGAGACTTCGGAATTGCTTGCCTAAGAACTTTGGAGAAGGAAGGATAAAATGACTTAAAAATAGCCAAATCTTTCTTGTTCACGTGCTGGAGAGAAGGGATTTTCCAGCAAGATACAGTATCCCCTGGTCCGGATAAGCATTTAGTCCGGGATTAATGACTTTGTACAGTCAAAAAATGTTTTTTAACATGAGCTTAAGGTGCTACGCCATTTTGTTCTGATCACGGAAGAGCACTGTGTTTAATTCGAGTGATAATCTGCCTACAGTAACCTAAGGCCGCCGATACTGTAAAGGATCTTCCCCCTCCCCCTTTTTAAAGCCCCTGTTTTTCAATTTCTCATCAAGCTCAAATTAAAACCATGTTTAGAGTCTGTGCTCTGTGCGAATACCGGAAAAGTTTTCTGACTGTACCCCGTCTTGGGAGACTAAACAGTCAGAGAGAGTCAGCTCCAAAACATACAGGAAGATAAGGCCCTCGTATTTAAATGGATCGCCTTTTTTAAGTGTTAGGCTGTTCCTCGTAGTGACTAAAGCTCAACAAACTTAATATATTTAATGGGGAATGATTGTACGAGGAGGGGGGAAGGGGAAGAGTCATGCTTCAGCTTGTTGGGGCCAGGAATGGTCCGCTCCCAGGGTCAATGACTTTTCGACTAGTGAAAGAGCTTCCAGTTGGGCTGGACTCTCTACTTTCTTTCGATCCCCCTCAAAAAGTAGTGAGGGCTCCATGGGCCTTACAGAGTCGCCGGTCCTTAACCCCCAGTTCTCTCGACCCCTTTTGCCCCTCTGGCTCCCAAATTCCTGTTCCCTCAAAAATTTCACAAGACCTAAACTTTGGTCCACTCTATTTTCTGTTCCCAGATTACCCTCTGGTCTATACACCCTCCACTTTATCCTCCCCCCAAAAGACTGTTATGACGTAGTAGCAGGCATTCCGATTTCGTCACCAGAATCCCATAGAACGTTCTACCGTTCACCTACGTAAAAATATACGTATATGTGATATTATTAAATGTGCTTATCGTTTGGTACGAACAACAAAAATAGGAATCTGAACTGGAGGCGCGAGAGATCTTGGGTCTCACATAGATCAGTTCAGTCGGTCAAGTTCAACTGACACGGGGCCATATTTCAGGCTTTGATCCATTTCTACAGTAACATTGACCTATCTAGATCGATTTTAACCTTTAAACCCTCTTCCCTTCCTCTTTAAAGGGTGTCTACCGTAACCTTTAGCCCTCCATTATCTCGAAGATCTGCCGTTTTCCCTCTTCATCCCCCTTCAGGCCTTTAGCACCGACTTATTTCCCATTTAATCCATTACAGTACCCCAAGTCCTTCTTAAAATCATTTTATTCATTGTGAAATAACTGCGTCGGCTTTACAAAAAACGGAAGAATAGCTGGAAGGTCCCTGACCACAGCCTACAGTAATCCAGGTGCCTGCCGGTATTCGTACTCCATTCGGCTCATTTCCCAGTGCCATTGCCACACAATCTCCGGATCCTGGGTTATTTGTCCCTGTAATCTTTTGAATTTCTTAAAAATCCTAGAAAAATACAGAAATTATAATAATCAACGGGTGTTCCATCCACCCAGGCCATCTGACTGCCATTGATACCGAGCCCAATAAGCATGGGTCCTTGAAGATAATTCGCTTTGGCGAATTTTAATATGAACGAGTTTTCCTGAATACCGTAATCTTTCCTTCCTCTAAAAGGGGAATTTACCTCGTGGGAATGGATCGAAGTTGGTGTTCCTGGCAGGCAGCTGGAGGCGTTATTGCTGCCGTGGGGCGCGAAGTAGCAGGACTTTCTAAGAGCTGTTGAATACAATTGAGGCTCATCTTTACAGACAGGGACTATAAGTTGGAGATTACGGTAGTTTTCTTGATAAGACCCTTACTTTGAATTCCCGGTGTCCATTTGCACGCGTATTGCGCGGGAGTCGCGCTACAGTCGACGCTGTACCACAGCCCAGTTGATATTTCCATCATCACACAGATACCAATACTCGTGTCGAGACCTTCACTCTTTTAAATTAAAGTATATTAAAGGTCTAACCCGTGGCAAAGTTGCTGTAGCTGGATTGAAGGCCGGAATCCCATTGACAGGACCCGTCGAGGCAAGTTAGCCCGAGCATAATGTTCTTGAAGGCATACCGCTGAGCAGAGGCTTTGTTTTGGATCCCGGAGTTTTGGAAGGCATTGGCCACGTCTAGAAGATATCCTCCTTGGCGGGAACAGTCGTCATACAGCCAATTTCTTGGTTGGACAGGGAGATAATTCTGTAAATAGGTGGGGGATAACTCCTAGAGGGGGGCGAGTACCGGATTCCAGTAGTAACAGCTCCCGTCACCTCCGTCTGTATAGTTTTGAGGGCATTCTAACGCATAAATAACTAAAAATAAGGAAAATTATAGAGAAAGGGAGGAAATGTCACCTGGAAATAGTAGAGAGATCAAAAGAGCTTGGGGAAGAAACATGTTCGACACGTTGTGAAATGATTAAGACGGCGGAAACGCCCGCGATAAGGAAAGGGTGTGTGAACTGTGGAGACTAGAAATTTACTGATAATGCCATGCTACCAATAATGTCAATTTGTGCCAGAAAAGGAGGGTTATTGTGGCTCGGTGCCCCAAAGTGAAATGAGAACTTCTCTCTAGTACCGTTGGCCGGGTTCCGCGCGTATTTTGGAGGCTTCCGTAGGATTTTCACTAACTAATGGTAATTTCTAGGAATTATTAACGTTAAAATGAGGTCAGAAACTTTGAGAACAAGATTAAAATCACCAAAAGGTATACGGTAGCTTCTCCGTAAGATATCCTTCCCCGAGTTAGTTGTGCTAGCTTTGTTAGTGGCTGTGTGCCCATCCCTGTGTCCGTGGCTCTCGCTTGTTAACTTATCCTGGTCCCCCGCATTCTGATTGAGTACAACTAGTCTTCCTCCTCTCTCTCTCCTTCCCCGCCGAGAATGAATGAATGAGATTTCGGCCCCTGCGAGCTAACGAGCCGCCTCATCAGACAGCTTGGCGGGTCATCTTCTTCTCTCCCTAACTATTTCGCCGTCAACATATTTATTCCCGCTCTCTCTCTATATATATTAGGGTGGGTAATCTTTATATTTAAGGGATCTCCCCTTCTGCCCCCCTCGAAACACCAAGCCGTAACCTTGGTCCTTAATTTTCCTCTGGAGAGTTCGGCCCATCGGATTCTGGTCTTTTTGGGACTTGGTGTGTTGAGCAGAGCGGCGGAGTCTCCCCCCGGCTGAACTCCCCAATTATATTCTCACCTGAGCTGGAAATTTTAGGCCAATTGATTACGCCCAGAGGAGGGCAGAATGGGACAGCCAGCCGGGTTATAATAGCCTAGCGCCTCGCCTAATTCCATAGGGGAAGGGCGCCTCTTAACTGGCTATTTAGACGGGTTACTGTAATAAATGACAAGCTAATATAGTAAAGCATAGGTTACTCTCCCTAGAAGTTAATTAAAGTGAGATTTATTGGCCCTCATACCGTAATCAGGCGCTAATCTTCAATCACAACTAATGGTTTCACATTGTCTCGGATCTTTGGGACTAGTTTTCAAATTAGCTTTTCTTAACAATGACACGGTAGCTCACATCAGAATTGGTTTTTTTGATTCAAAAACGGCTAAAAATGCGTAGAAATGGGTTTTGGAGACCAGTGAAGCGCATTTTTGGACAACAGGAAGTCTGCTCGTCTGCTGACCTCCCGGGCCGTTCGTCAGAGATCTTCCATTGAGGTTTCTGGGTTCTCTACGATCTCTTGAAGGCTGGAAATAGAATAAGAAGGGGGCTCGGTTTTGGGAAAAAGGGCTGAAGCCAGTAGATTCCGACGAAGTTCTGGAGGATGCCGCTCCCGGCGTGAATTACGGTTCAATCCAGCTGGAGAACTTCTTTCTTTCGGATCTTATGATAGATCTTGTTAAGAACAGTTGCAAGGATCTAGGGGTACTGTAGATAAAATAAGGTTGATAACTTCTATGGGGTTTTGAGGGCCAGGTGTTTATCGGCCAGCCAGTACCAGCCGTCTGAAATGACTCGGTACTCGAGTGTCTGATCCCCTGCACCCGTAAAGTGTCGGCAAGACAACGGTATAAAGGTGGCACAGTTTTGTAACAGTTTTGAATAAAGACGAGCCTCTGGAATAGCCGTCGTTGTTCCTCTCGATGCAAGTTATCGTTCTGAGACCCTATTGGTTCTTTTAAACCGGCACGCCTTGCCTTTTAAAATCCATGGAGTAATTTGGGGTTTGGTGGCTCATTGCCCTTGTCGTTTGCAGCCGTCGGTTCCCCCTACCTCTCTCCAAAAACGCAGGGGGATAAATGTGTCCTTCCGTCATCACCGTGGCCACCATATGAAATATGGGCCATTGAAACTTGTCAGCTTAAATGTGTGTGTATGCGCTAGTTGTTCATCGAAATAGAGAGAGATGGAGGGGGAGAGGGCATTTGTTCGCGCACCAGCGAGTCTCTCTCCTCCATATTAGCCACAGGGAGCTCGAAATGTGTGAAATTAGGCGGAAAACATAATTCGCACCTGTGTGTGGGAAGGGGATGTGAGGCTTGGTCCCCCCGACGCCCTTCTTTACAATTCTCTCTCTCTCTCGCGTTAAAATTGTGTCAAATTGTTAGAGAAGTCCCCACCCGAAAGCCTAATCTGATTTCTATTCCATTTCATGTTTTCATCATTACTCGTGCCCCCGTGGTTATGCAATTTCGGGCTAGGCCAGCGCCTGCCGTGCTGCTGTCGCCCCCAAGTTATGATAATTTGTTCAACGCCTCCTCTCCTCTGCCCCTACTCTCTTCCGAGGCCGCCGCCGCCTCCTCCTCGCCCCCTGCTCTGTTGCCCAAACGGCGGCAAATGAATTGACTACCGTAGTCTTCTTCTCTTCTCTCTCAAAGCAAAGGAGGGGAGGAAAGGAGGAGAAGACTCATCAAGAAAAGGGAAACACGTTAACAGACGGATACAGTAACCAGGGAATGAGCCTCACTCGCTCCAGAACTGAGGAGATCCTCCCCTTTTAAACTAGGGGCTGTAGAAAAGACAAAGGGAAATGGCGCACATTTTGAACAACCCTTTGCTTTGACCAAGATCCACGAGGTCCTGGAGGTTAGCGTTTTTGGAAAGGTTGGAGCAAAAAAATGAGGATAACGGGTGAATCCCAGCTCTTTTCAGTCAGGGATTATACAGAAATTTTGTTCCAATTTTTAAGCCCACATTCTTCATGATGTTTTTTAGGTTTCTGACAGTTCCTTTAACGGCTTGTCCTTGTTAAAAAGTTTGCGAACTGCCCGTAAACATGATCCAAATGCCATGAAGCGACACAGTTCATAAAGAGGTTCTCATTCCTTCCGTTAACGCTCGACTTCGCTTTGAGACCACTGGACTAGAGTTGTGGCTCATTGTCTGTTTTCTTAATTAGGCCTCAAACTACCGTAACCCTTCTCCGGTCACCTATTATCCGACGTAACAGGTCTCTAATTCCGTCCTTAGCTTTTTATCCCCCTTTTCCCCCATTTCTCCCCTGTTCCTTGATTATTGAAGCCCCCCAGGAAGTGGGCCTCCGCCCACAAAAGTAAACATGTTTTTTTTCTGTTTTTTTCCAAAAAGTTGAAAAGATGGAAATTCGCCCAATTTCTAATATTTATTCCCCCACATTCCATAAAAGTAGGAACGTGCCGCTCATCTGTCTACGTCTGTCGAATCTGTTTATCTGGTATCAGGCAATCAGTGTAAAGATAGGATTTGCCGTCGGATTGTGAGGGTTGTCGTGTACAGCCGCCAGCGCTTAGCTCGGTCAATTCTTTGAGAAGAGATTGAGAAAGGATTTTTGTACGATATAGCCCAAGAAAAGCAAGAAAAAGGGCATGGAGGTGGGAATAACAAGATCATTTCACTGCAGCGAATTTACTCTAAAACGGATAGAGAGCGGTCTAAAGGAATAAGGAGGCCAGCTTCATTTTTTGAATGTTTCCTAAAGTTTTTAGCTCTCTGACCTTGTTTCTAATGGCAATAGTAACCTCGTAAAAAACTCAGAGGTACTGTATGAAATGATTTTACAGGGCGCGCTTACTGAAGGCTCCCTTCCGATACACGAATTACGGTAATGAACCTCTTCTAGGGAAAATGTAGCCATTCCCTCACAATTTTTTGCTGTTTTGGTTGAACAAGACGCTTACTTATCCGATAAAGTCCCTACTGTCTTGTAGCCAGTCCTTTAAAACTCTTAAAAGTTACAGTTCGCCTTCAAAACGGTCGAAATCTAGTCATTTGTCCATTTTCTCCAGTCACTGTAGTCCTGTATCGTCTCCCAGTCCTTTCTTTACCATGTTCTTCTTACCGTTGTTTTCCCCTCCCTCTCTAATTATCCTTCCCCCATCCCTCTGTCTATATACAGTCCCGTGATTAGTATTATAACCTCGTGGCTGCCAATTGCCTCTCATCTTTCCCCCTTCTTGTCCAAATTTATTATCCGCTCCCTCCCCTACCACCCCCCGTTCAGTATTCTTAAAAGTCTCCGAAAGTTTCGTCGTCCCAAGGGCAGATGGCTCAGTGATTCGGCGGGGCCGGGGATGGCGGCACTGGCTCTCGTCTCACAATTAGCTAATTCAGCCTTGATTGGATTAAAGCTTGAGTTGCCTAATTTGTGTTGGGGGAGGGAGGGAGGGTCCGTCTCTTTCGCCGGGTCTTAAAGTAGCCAACCCCGGCTAATTTTCTCCAAAGTCTTGGTACTGATACCCTTACCTTTTCTCTTTCTTTATAAAAATTAAGAGAGAAAAACCTCTAGAGATTACTGTAATCCCACAATCGCCTCAAAAGCCCCTTCTGATTACAAAGCCTTTTATTCTCTTCAACTTAATCCTCTTTCTCCCCTGTTATCCCTTTACAGATCCTTCATAATCCCTCCTTTTGTAAAAGAGGAGAGAAGTAAAATTGGCCCAATGAGCCTCTCACTCTCTCTAATTTGGGGCCACTTCAAAGGAAACGAGATCACCAGGCCCCCTAACGACTCAAATCGCGCTCCGATGCCCCTTTGACCTACGCGGCACTTTATAGTTTAAACGGGAGAAAGAGTCATTAACTTTTACTTTTTAAAAGGGCAATGACGACCCTGGGATTACTGTAGGCATTACTATAAGGTCTAATTTCCACAAAACGCCAGCGAATATACAAAATTCCGAGGTGTCTTGGGTAAAAACTGTGTTCAGATTAAAATTCCGATTTCCTTATTCTTTTAACCACTTTCGGAAGTGATAAACATGATCAGGAATGATAAGAAGGACAGATAAAGATGGGATTTCAAGCTTACAGGATCTCGAACCACGCTCTCTGCCTTCGTCATCTTTTTTTCTGCAAATGGAGGAAGGTCTAACAGCTTTGAACAGGATTATAAAGGATACGGTAGATTCGGGAAAGAGAACGGGGGGCTGTTTCCGGTCAGAAAAAGGACATTTCTCGGATTTTAACTAAAACCACGGTTATTTTTCTTAAAACCCCCGGCTCGATCCCCTATGGTCCGATCCCCTGCACCCGTAAAGTCTCGGCAAGACAAAGGTATAAAGGCGTGACAGTTTTGTAACAGGTTTGAATAAAGACATTACTCCTGCCGAGACTTTACCGGTGCAGGGGATCGGACTATCGTGGACCGGGCCAAAAGTTCTCCAGATGTTTGGCCTTGTTTTCCGCATTTTGCCCTTTTCCTCTGGAACAGCTGATAGAGAAATGACTTCCTAGGTTTTGCAGGATTTTTTCAAAGAAACAGTCACGGCTCCTGAGGATTAGTTGCTCATTGTTTGAGCTGACTGTCCTTTGGAGGACAGTGTACTTCCCCTATTTGCAAAAACATTCTTGTCGAGAATCTCCCAGCTGTATTTAGAGATTCTAGGGGCATTACAAGCTGACTGACTATTTCTAGCGGTTTTTTGACCCGAAATTTGTAAGGATCGAGTTTCGCGCTCAAATGGAAGGGCCCCAGCTCGATTCGGAGATGGTTTCAGTGAAATTCCCCTCCAAATCCCTGTTCTGAAACTAATCTATTATGTTTTTCACTTGCTAATTTGTGCCTTTTCCTCTCATTTACCTCATAGATTGAGAAATGAGCGGGATTCAATCAACTCTCAGTCTCTCTCCCCTGCCCGTGCCCCTTCTCGCCCCCAATATCATAATTAGCCGCGTATAATTGAGGTGATATATTGTTTATCACCAGCAGCTCTCTCTCTCTTTCTCATACTACTAGTCTCTTTCTATATATTAATAATAATTTCTTCTTCTTCGAATTTTAAGAAGAAGACGGAGAGACCCCGCCCCAATTTAGCTTGCTCGCGTGTGTCCCGCCTCCAGAGTTCCCCCCTAATCCAACTACCGTGTCGAGTCGCCTCATTACTTCATCCTCACCCTCTCCTCTCTGCCCCCCTTGCCCCCAAAAGAGGTGCCCCTCCGCTTCACAGATTATGCAACAGACCATCACCCATCGACGCCCAGTTAATTCAGCCATTATTTATGCTAAGCGCTGGGGGCACTGCTGCTGTTCGCCCCGTTGTTCAGTTGATGGCTTTTGTCATCGACATTATTGAGAGCCAAATACTGTAAATACAAAATTATTCACTGTCTAACTGTGGTTCGTTTCTGGTCTAATTAGCCGGAGCCACAGGGCGCTCTGAATCTTGTTTTACCCGTTTGATGTCATTTTTCACCTGGTGTGAGCAATAAGACCTTTCTAAACGCCACAGTTAGACAGTTTCCTACCTTTCCACCTTTATTGAATCCCTCTTGCCTTGTCTAAAAAGCCACAGTTAGCCAGCATCAACTCCTCTGGCTGAACAGAGTACAGCAGTCAGCGCCCCCACTGCTTATTATTTCATTTCCTAGAATAATTATATCTTTCCAAGTACCTCAATTAGACAATTTCCTACCTTTTGGTCACAATGAATCTCATTCAATTTTATTTAGACAGCCACAGTTAGACAACTAATGGGCTGATTGACCTGACAGGAGGTTCCGGCTCGCCCTTCTCCTTCCTACCTTCTTTGGCTACTTCCTCTCATTTTCTCATTTTCTCGTTGTTCATTTTGTTCTTGGTTGATCTAAACAGCCACAGTTAGACAATTATCGATCATGTGAGCCACAGTTCCACAGCTAGACCGTCAACCTTCTCCCTCTTCTCACCTTCTGGCATATAGTTTCCATTAAATAAAATAGAAGATAAAAAGCAGCTATCGCTCCGGCAATTACACTGCCCCCTGTAATTACACCTATTGGCTGTGTCTGTGTGTGCTTGCTCTCTCTCTCTCTCTCTTTCTCTGTCAAAAATGTCATTCTAATTGGCATCACTCTCTCGCCCTTTCTCCGGATTTTATTATTATTTTTTTCTATTTTTATAGCCAAAAAATATTCGCTCATTTGAATACATTGATCAGCCGGCTGCCAGGGGGAGGGAGAGTAATACCGTTCTTCCCTTCCCCGGGCGATCTTTGTTCCGCCTTTTTTGACTCATCCCTTCCGTTTTCTCAGAAATGGACTGTTTGTCTCCCCTTTTTATCCTGATCCTTTCATTCCGTAAGTGTGTTGCTTTTGCTGCTTGTGCTCCGAGAAAGGAGATTGCCCGAAGGGGATGTACTTCGGGTGCCCTTCCACGAGAGATCGAGACCATTCAATAGATCGAGACCATTCAATAGATTTATTTTTTGCACGCTTTCTTTGGGAATTAACTTTTTTAGAAAGAAAATACTCTGGATTACGGTAAAAATGAAGAAGTTAATGTAGAGAAGGCGCAATTAACGGCGCAGAGAGCAATTTCCAGTTCAGTCGATTTCCAATAGAAACTTTACGGGGTTGTTCAAGATTTTTAACCACAGACCTTCAATATTCTGGCCAGCTGCTTCCAAGTTACCGGAGAAATGGTTTCTATCCTCTAGTCGGTCTTGTAACGAAGGCTTGAATTAGCTTTCAGCTGTGGATCTGAATATCCATTGGAACAAGATTTGAACCCAAGAATTTAAAGCCACAGTTAGACAGCTCAAAGTATTGCTTGGGAGCATTGGCAGCCCATTTTTAACTGAAACTTAGCCCCTGTTTCAAGATAATCTAGCTGTCAGCCACAGTTAGACAGTTAAAAACATTCGCAAGTAGCCGCGCCAATCTTATTTTCATCTTCTTCTTTCGCACTAGCCCGTCGCTTCACTTTTTCAGTTTCAAAACGTTTCGGGACTCAATGACGGATCGAGCTTCAATCCGTCTTTATAGCCTGGTCTCTTTTTTTTATTGAGAACTCCCCGTGCCATGCAGTTCTTCTTCTTCTCTCTCCCTCTCTCTCTCCCTGTTCGTTTCCTTCCTGTACAGTTTCTCATCCCCATTCCCTCCTCTCCCGTTTATCCGCTTGCACTTCTCATCTTCCCAATCCTGTCTTCTACTTTTAATAAATTTTATCCTCCTCTGTCTATCAGCCTCAAAAAAATGCGTCAGAAGCTGATAAGAGGCTCTGAGACTCCGAGTTTTTAATTCTCTTTCTCTCTATTTTGTCTATTTCATTTAGAGACCTACTGTATTTTACAATCCATAGGACACGTTGTATGGGCCGGGAAAATGGCTCCCATTTAAAAAAAGGACGAGAGATCTTATACGTCAGTTGATGTTTCCCGTTTTCTCCCGTCTCGATTTGTGTTATTATTAAGTGTTGTTTATCAGCGGGGGCCCATCTCTCCTGTAGTCGATTTGTTTTCCTTTCCAATCTCTTCCAATAGCAACAAGATCAGAAGGCGCCTCGCCCTGGTGAAGCCTTATTTCTATCAGGGGCGAAGGTACTAATCCCATATGGGGGCAAAAAAAATTTGATGACCATAATCGCTTTGATTGAGATGAGGGAAGCCGGGAGCCGGGATGGGAGGAGAGGGAGAGAGAGAAATCTTTAAAAATGGCGAAGCCATACAGTCGTGAGGAAATTTCCATGTGGGACACATTCTTCTTGCTTGATTGGATGGGAAGAAAGCCCTTTAAATGGCTGCTAAAGTGCATATTTTCCTTGTTTTGCCGCGATTTGCGGAGTACTGTACGCGCGCCGTGTTCATAGCTTCCAACTGCCGAGATTTTATGGGTGCGGGGGCAAAATTTTACAAAAGAACGAACTTTATTCCTAGTGATATTTTTGTGCTCCAAAGCGCAATTTTCTTTGGTTTTCACCAGTTTTTCGTATACTGTACGCGGGCAGTAATCAGAGCTATCAGATGCCGAGATCGTACGGGTGCGGGCGCGAAACTTCCAGGCAGGGAGGCGCTTTATTCCTGGAACTTCTCGCGACGCTTTGCATTTATCTAAAGAAGTGCGAGAGTATATTTTTACGGGCCTGCTGGTCTCTTGGTGCCTCTCGACTTCAGACCCATTCTCGCTGCTCTTTACTACCTCTTTTCTACTGTAGTGATGTGCTAATTCGCCTTTTTCCCGTCACCCTGTCACCATCCGCTGCCGGCTAGATCAAAGCGGCACATCTGCGATATGTTTGATAATTGTAACTTATACGACGCTGACACTGGCTCGGGGGCTGAGTGGGAGACGAGGAGGTGGCTCATGTGCCCCAGGTGTCTTCCAGGAGGGGTGGTCTCCTCTCCTCTTCCCTTCCCTTCCCCCCGTCGTTAAAGGTCTAGAATTCCTCCAAAAAACCACTCTCCTCCCAATCCTGACCGAGGACAGAGAGAAAGTCCTATGCCATATGTTAGCCGAAATCTTCCGCAGCTCAACTAATTAATTGCTCACACATGTGGTCAGCCAGCCGCCATAAACATCTCCACCACCCTGGTGTCGACCTTTTAAAGGCACTACTTATTTCTGATTAATTACATACCCATACCGCCACCACCACCCAGTCCAGCAGTTTATTATTATTAATTTTTATGTATCATTAAGCGTGAAGGAAAGGCGGGAAAGACCGAGAAATGGCGCCTCTCCCCTTCTGGCCTCTTTCCTCTGGTTCACAAGCTGTTCCCGGGCACTAAATCAGGTCCAGAAAATTCGGCTACCTGTATTCTAACCTCCTATTTGACGTGAAATGGTCACTACCGTACTATTTCCCCTAAAAATTGAAAAATACGTGAAAATTGCCTTTTCAGAACCGGTGAAACCAGAGAAATCTACCGTTTGAATGCTTTCCAACTTTTTAATGGATAAAATTAAGTTTTACCATGCTTGCAAAGCACAAAACGCACGCTGCTTACCTCATTTACTATGTTTCACGTTGTCGCAACACAACTGTTGCTCTTTGTGTGATTGGAGCGCGGCAAGTCAAGCATGTGAAATATGGGCGCAACAGGTCGCCGTGGACTATTAGACGAGACAATAGAACACTTGTTGCCGAGAAATGAAGATTTTCTAATAAAAAAATGGTGGAAAAGGATGATTCCACCAAAAAAAACATGACTTTTCCGTGAAATATCCGATCTGCACTCTCTTCCTTCATTGGTGCGCCGCTCTATCCTACTGAAAATGATTAAAATTAGAGCAAGGATCGTTTAATTTATGATCAAATACGTAGAGAGTCAAAAGAGTAAAAAGAACGCCGAAACCGTCCCAGAGTCTGGATTTTCCAGTCAAGAACCCTGCAAAAATTCGAATTTAGACCTGTTCCCGCGAACTTTAACAGTCTTCTTTCCATTGTTTCCGGTTTTAACCTCAATAAACGCTTTTTTCGAACAGACAAATGCTCCAGTTTCCAAGTTTTCTGGTTAAAATCCCGCGAACATGGCTAGAACCTGAGAAAATAGGTGAGATACACGATAGACCGATCCCTTGAGCCCGAAAAGGCTTGGTAAGTCAAAAGTATAAAGGCACCACAGTTTTGTAACTGTTTTGAATAAAGGTGATCCTCCTGCCGAGACTTTACGGGTGCAGGGGATCGGACTACTATATCCAGAAAATCGAAGTTATTTACTCCCTTTCTGTCCATTTCCCATTTTTCTCTATTTTTATTTCCACCCACCCCCGAAAAATCCAAGTCCAAAAGAAGAAGTACATCCTTCCCTCGCTCCTCCTTAACGTTATTTACTTTGCGATCCATAGCTAACTGGCTTTTTTTCACCGGCGGTCATTAACACCATTAGAGATTCCTCTAATTGAAGGAGGGCCTCTCTCCCGGGCTCTCTTTCCCATTTCGAACTCTTCTTCTTTCTCTTCTTCTCTTCTCTTTTTCCTCTAAAAATAGAAATTCTAAATATTTCAGATGCGGTAGTGTTGAATGTCCGAACCACGTGTAGTGCAACAATATTTCCTGCCAATGGATGGCCACCTCTTACCCGGTCCTTCCAGTCTTATTCCTGGTAATCGCGCTCCATTTCTTGTAAATTCTTTTAGAATCTCCTTCTAATACCCCTCCCTCTTCTGATCCGGCTGATTTACTTCGTCTTATTGCTGATGCCCATAGCGGATATGGAATCCGTAAGGGCATTTCTTTAAAACTGGATAAAAGACATTTCAGCCGAGTCACCTAAAGCTCAAATGGAAAGGCTCCTGTCGGCAGCGGCTGCCGCCGGGACTTCTAATGATCTGATTGAAAGCTTTGCATCAGGTACGAATCGGGGAACATTCGGGGCTTCCAGTTGGCTCCTGGAGTTGATTTTAGGTGGTAAAAAGCTACCAAAAACTTCATTTGTGCTCCTGTGGTACCTAGACTTCTTTGGGATACTCCCAGGAGATCCATTGGATACCATTAGGGCGGAGGATAGGTGCCTTGGGTGGCCAAGACTTTAGAGTAGTCGTGGCAAAGAAGATCAACTCTGGCTCCGGTTTAGATAGTTTTTATGGGTCTTGAACCGATCCAATAGTAGTACGGCACCGTAGTTTCAAATAAGGGAAACGTAAAAAACCGTCTATTGAGCTTGTTTTCGAGAGCTGGAGTGGATTTGATACGGTTTTCCATGAGAATTTAGAGAGATCTTTGCGTCTTCTTATACTTAGACACGGGGTTCACTCTAGTATATTTCCAAGCCTTCAAAAGAGAATAGAAAAAACAAAGCGCGTTCAAAATGCCGTTGCCATCACAAAAACCAGTAGGCGGCTGATTAAAACACGAAAATGTTCATTTCCTGTTTATCATACTGTAGCTTTCTGTAATCTGAGCAGTTTATCAATCTTTTGGTACAGTTTTTAATCATATTTATCCAATTTCAGGTGTAGAAGTGAGTGCCTTCGGTATCCCTCCCGACTATTCCTTTAGTGACTTCTCTGTAGCTGCTTTACGGTAAACAATCCCCCTCCTTCCCCATAAAATCACATTTTTCAGAAACTCTTCCAAAACTTTAAAATGTCCCAAATGTAACTGGCACTATAAATACCAAGAGACGCTGGAAATTCATATGAAAGAGAAACATTCGGAAAATGAAGTGAAGTGCCTCTACTGCGTCGAGAATCGGCCACATCCGAAGCTCTCCCGCGGCGAGACCTATTCCTGTGGATATAAGCCATATCGCTGTGAATTATGCAGGTACGATAGTCTTAAAATAATGGGGATAAATGGGAATATTTTAAAGATACAGTACGACGACGAAGGGAAACCTGAGCATACACATGCAGAGCGATAAACATCTCCACGCTATGCAGGAACTGCCAAATAGTATAGGTAAGCTGGTCAACAAGATTCTCGTACAGTTACCGTACACATTTTGTCCTCCTTTAAATTCACAGAAAATATCAGTTTTTTGAATTTTGGTGGGGATTATAACATAATCCAGAGCAGTATGACTTGATCAGGAGACAACAAGGCGCTTGGCCCGGGAAACCTTATAAAACCCTTGGAAATCCCTAGGGGATTACTGTAACCCTGATCGATTGTGCACTAGATCAAAAAATGAAGAAGACAACGTCCATATAGATATATACAGTAATCCAAATCTTTCCAGCCAGCTTGGGTTGTCAGCGTACGACAAGAAGTCCCGTCCAGGAGGGAGAAACGGCGTTTGTCTGCTTGGTTTGCGGTTGTTTCAGTTGTGATTCCCTCCAGGAGATGATAGGTCATGCTGAAAAGGTCCCCTCAATAAAAATATAAGAGGATACGGTAGTTTAGGATCGGTCGCGTCCCTCCTCGTCGGATGTCTCTTTCGCTGGGGGAATCTTCCGCTGCCATTTGTGCCCCTACCATACGAACCTCAAGGCCAACTTCCAGCTTCATACCCGGACGGACAAACATCTGCAGAGGGTACAGCTGGTGAGTTTTTCTATTCTCTACTGGGTCCTGAAACGATTTCCCTCTTTTTGGTTACTGTACCCCTGAAATCGGCGTCAAACTGTCGAAAATGACTATAAAATCGGGCCAGAAGTTCCCCGCCTCTGTTCCCATCTTGTATTTTAGGTATCGAGGGCCATTCTGTTACCCCCGTAGCGGTCAGGGCTGACTCAGCCAGGCCTGAGAAACAGGACACACACACCCGCTGTCCCCCGGACAATAAGCCTAACTCATTGCCTATTACCGCAATGTGCCGGGGTTCTTTTCTCGCCTTTCACAGTTTCTTTCTGTCAGCCCGCGTAATTGGGGTTTTCGTCCGAGTTTTTTGACAGGAAGAAATGGGAGAGAAGTAGGCATTTTCCATTAGCAGGAATGAATAGATTACTGTAACCAGTCCTTTAGTCTTTTTTCTTCTCCCCAGTGGGGGCTAGAAGCTCTGTATAACAGGTTCTTTCCCAGCTGCGCTTTTCAATTGGATTAAAACCGTTTCACACCTTATGACTTCACTCTTCGACCTTGAAATGAAGTCAATTTTTCGTAGGAAAGCTTTTTAAATTCAATAGAGAGCGCCAAACATCCAGGAGTTCGAATTTCGACCCAAAAAGGTCCGTTTCTGAAAAAAAAAAACTGGTACGCAGACAAATTACGTTTGATACTCAGTCTTGAAGTAAACACTTTCATCTTCTGGGCGAAAAAAATGAACCCCTTGGATCCAGAAATGCCCCTCATTCTCCCTTGAGCTTCTCTATTGGATCCGTCATTGATAATCAGATCACCTGCACCCGTAAAGTCTCGGCAGCAGGTTCATCTTTATTCAAAACAGCTATAAAACTGTGATGCCTTTATGCCTTTGTCCTGCCGAGACTTTACGGGTGCGGAGGATCGGACTATCGAGTGCCGGGCCTTCTATTTAGCCCCCTTGCTGTGTGTTCCTCGTTATAATCTCGCTCCTCTGTATAATCTGTACAGTCATCTGTCCCGATAAGGCCTCTCTCCCGTCTCTCTGTCGGTCTGTCTCGTGAATCGTGTTGTCTGTGTGATGATGGCTGTGTGCTGATTCAGAGCCGGCTCGTTGGCGCGAATTAATAGCCGCATCGTGTGCGCGAAAACATTTCACAGGGTCGGGAGAAAAGGGGGAGAAGGCAGAGAGAGAGAGAAGGGGGAAAAAAGAGTCTGATTCCCCCCTCCTTCATTATTGTTTACTTTCGTCGCCTATTCAGGGCTTTTCGACAGAAACCTGTGGGGAAATGACTACGATATCATTCATCCCCCCTCTCTTCGGCCTAGTCAAATAATTCCCTCGAAATGTGATGACAGATGACTAATCTTATTCATTCTGATGATCGTAGTTGAAGGGGAATGATAGGCGAGGGGACCGGGGGAGCGAATCGTATCTTTCTAAATTGGGGCTCGTTTCGACGGACAGTACTGTAAACAGAGGGGGTTATCTTTGGGGCAGGAAGAAAACTGGAAGAGGGAATTACGGTAGCCACCCTTTTGATAAGAATATTCTTCAATTTATCACAATTTGCGCTATAATACAGTAGAAAATTGGAATCTTGAGTCTTTGATGGTTGTCCCTGCACCCGTAAAGTCTCGGCAGCAAAAGAGCATGGAGATCTCGCCGCCTTGAATCTTCCTACTTTTTTAATAAGTGACCCAAACTGGGTTTCAATTGTCTGGGACGGTCCCGTGCATTGTTTTATGGCTTCAGCCAGGAATCTTGGCTTTGATCTGCTTTGAACGGGCCTAAAGCTCAAGAACCCCCGATATTTATGTAAATTCTCGCTTACTAGCCCGCTCAGCTGATTATTTCCTCCTCCTCCTACCCGGGTGCAATCCTCTTCGCGTGTTGCTAACTTTCCGATCCCCTCAAGAAAAACAGAACAGTCACTCGCGGCTTCTTTCCTTATTGTTCTTTTTGCGCAACAAAATCTTGCAGTAGCAGCTGATCCGATGTTCACTGACCCGCGGATTAAATCCCCTCTTAAACTGGGCACATCTTCCGCTTCTGTCTGTTTGTTAAGTAAATAGACGATTAGCGGCATTTCAAATGAGATGCTAATTGGGTCGACAGTTCACTGACTGCCCGCCGCGCGGTCATTCCTCTGCTTCTCCTAGCCCTGGACGGATTTTTGCTACCCATTAGTAGTTTATTAACAACAAACACTATGCCACTATTAATCCCGCGAATTTGAAAATGTGCCAAAAAGTACAGTCCCTCCTCTCCCGGGGCGAACAGGGCCTGGTGGCGTTCCGCACGGGCGATTGACTTTGGCAGCGGCGGCGGCATCATGTTTGCGACTCGGGGGCCAGATCCGGATGATAATGGCCACCTCGTGATTATAATATATTTCGTAATTAACTGTACTCTCTCTCTCTCTCTCTCTGCATTTACCGAGGGGACGAGGCGCGGGTGGATATAATTGAGCTTGTCGAATCAATCGACGAGTTAATAGGCGTGGTGCTGATCACAGTCCTCCGTTAGTATTTCATCATTAAAAACGGAAAAAATGGTGTTAAAATGAATTTGAATTTAAAGAGATCCCCTGATTGATCGCCCCAATCAACCCCTGTACTTCACAAACACACGGCCATCATGCCCCCCTGGCCGACCCATGCTCCCCCCATATTTGGTGGATGTTTGTCTTGTGCAAACTTTCTTAGCGCCAGCCATCTCTCCTCATTGTCATGGATCGGACCGACGCCCTCCCCGTATTAACAGTCCCCCCTAGTTGGCCTTCCTCCTCTCTCTCTCTCTCTCGAGGGGCTCTGATTCTTTTAACCGTCTCTCGCCTCGGCGGTGACCGTAATCTTCTTATACCCTCAGAAAAGGTGGAGGGGGCAGGGGGTAGACCTTGAAAAAGAGGGGGCAAGAGGCAACCCGGGGGAGATTTGACCTTTTGACTTAGAGGATAAGGAAGTGAAGAGGAGATCGCAACACAGTTGACTATTTACCATGCCGTGGCCCTCAAAGGGTCGCCTCCGAAAAAAAAAAATTGACTGCGTAGCCCGTTTAATACTCAGCCAGGAATCTCGCCGACAGGTTCAAATTCTCCCCTCTAATAGTTCCACACATTCCCGTTTTATGACTGGTACCGTCCGCCACAGATGGCAAACATCAGTTTTCCCGCATTAAATTAATTGACTGCGTACTTTATTAAATACTCAATTAGCTTAATTACCGTAATCCTGTGGAAAACAAATCCGGATGTTTGAGGGGCGCCGAATTGTATCTTCCCTACCTCCGCTTCCCAACCAAATTTCTTAATGTCCGGTCTATTTTTTTGGTCTTTTCTATTCCCAGAAGCTCCCTGCCCCTTCTCCCGGTTATCAGCTGTGCTTCCATGTTTTTTCTGGCCTCCTAATCGGCTCTCTCCCCATCCTACCCGGCTCATTCTCCCGTTAAGCAGCTCCTCCCCCTCCACCCACAGTAATACAAGTAGTTCGGCTTGATCTGCTCTGTTCTCCCTTTCTCGCAATATTTCACAAGTCATCTTTTTTTAAGCGGAGGATTCGAATATTTAAAGCCTCAAGGTCTAATTTGTGTACATTCATCTTTACGAAACAATCAAGTCCAAAAGAGCGATGGGGAGTCAGTCAGACTGTCTCCCTCCCTTTCATAACTCAACCGCTTAAAATGGAATGTGATCAGCCGAGACAATAAAATGGGGATAAGTAGTCAGACGATCGGACGATTTCACAGATTCCATATAAATTCCTAATACTTTTGTCAGTCTCTTGTCGCTGGGGGAGACCCTGCGGCGGGGTCTTCTTGAACCTTCTCTCCTATTTCACGCTTTATCTATTCTCATTTGCTATTGCTAATATTACTGCAATTTTATAGCTATTGTCTTCAGAGGCACATGAAGAGCAGGATGCTTCTCTTCTCCTCTCTGACTTGATTTTATCCTGATTACCGTAACCCTGGCTAATTATTCACCATTTACAAATGTAGTCCGTTTCCAACGTTGTGGGTTCCGTTACGGGACCATTTGGCAATTTAGCGAACAAAAGCGCCTGAATTTTAAATTCAATTTGAGAATCAGGCAACTTTTGATCGTTATGTTCCCAAATGGTCTTCACTGGAAAAAAAACCCCCCGAGGTTGGAAACAAGCTTCTTTCAATGAAAACCTATTTTCTATCAGGGTAAACCGCTCGAATTGTTGCTTGGGTTTTTTCCGGCTGTACGCTCGCTCGTCTTCCATGTTTTTTTCTTATTTTCCCAGTCATGTTGACCTTATTTGTTGCTTTCGTGTTTACCGGCTGCAAAATCTCAAAAGCGCGCGGTATATGGTTGCAAAACTCTCTTTCTTCCCCGTTCAGGACCATATTTTTCTTCTTTACATTCAAGAAGAAAGTTTCTGTTGATTAATTCCTTCCCGTTATGGAAATACAGATGACCGTTTCCTTGGGCATAATGCCGGAACCTTTTCAAGAAAAAGGAATGGTGGCTGGGGGAAAGGGGCTTATCACAGCTTGGATGTTTTGCATGTTTTGCACGGGAAAGGGATAAGAACCACGGGCTCCTCGCTCTTACTGTATCCCTTTCCCCCCAAGAAGGAGGGGAATTAATCATCCTCCCTCCCTCCCCACCTCGTACTATTCCTTGCCTTGAACTTGTCTCTCGTTTGTCGTCTTTTGTCGCCTGTAATCACCTCATTAGCATACAGAGGGAGCGGGACACGAATTCTCCTTCGCCTTCTCCCTCCGCTCTCTTTCAAGTGTGCGGTATTTGATCGGAAACGTTTCCGCGGTCATTATCCCCCATCTCTCCTGTGTTTGCTCGACTTTGCCTTCATTCATTCGTTTACTTTATAGGTGTGAACATTTTCTTACCAGTTTTAGGACGGAAAAAGCAAAAATACGGTATCAAAAGACCGGGAAATAAAAGCAAAAATGGATAGGGAATCCGCGGGAATCGAACCTGCAGTCGATTTCGCGACAGTCGCGCGCTTATCCTCTGCCCTATCGGTGCAACTTTTTTTTCTATTTTAGTAGTCAAGTCCTTCATTTTCTCCAGTAATTTCCTTCCCTCTTTCCTTCTTTTACGATCTCTGCCGAACCGGGCCCGCTGGTCGGCTCATTATGCAATTAATTCCCCTCTCATCAAGTCATCTAAGTCGCCTCTCGATGGGGGATTGAGGGTCGGTAGCCAGGCAGCCTCTAGCCCCCGTCCGAGGTCACAAAGACAATGGCTGAGAAACTGCTATGCCAATAAAATTCGGCCTCCTCAATTGGGACGCCCTGGGTCCCGCCATCTAAGGTCATAGGGAGGGTGCTACCTTCTTTAGCTCTTCCGCTCATTAGTAAAGACCGGGGGGAGACGGGAGACGCGTCGTCGTTATTTGCCGACTCCGCCCATCAGTCTCGTGCACTAATCAGCAACACCGCGAATGGGCTAATGATCACTGTATCAAAACAATGGGTTGCTACCGTGGGACCGCCGGGGGAGAGCACACAGTGGAACGGGGACGATTCTACCACTGGGAGACGGTAGCCGGACTTTTTAAAGGGCTAATTAGCCATATTTGACGCCTAAACTTCCCACTTTTCAGGCTTCAACCCCGCAAATGGAAGGAATTAGCACTGGGGCGCGCTTACTTGTCCTTTTTTGGAAAAACGGTTCCTAGGCAGGAAAAAAGACTGTAGAGAATAAAAGTAGTCCTATCTGACCCTGACCGAGGCTATTTTCCCCTCTGAACCAGGCAAAAATGTAAATTGTCAATGGGGCGCGCTTACTTCTGAGACTACCAGCTTCCCGCCCTTTTCTTCTAATTTTTCCCCGTGAAATGGAATTTTAATGGCCAAAAATAGCCATTAACACCCGTTAGAATTACCATCTCTCTCCCTTTTTTTCTTGGTATCCGTGGAAGACAATAGAGCGACCCGGTAGAGACTGGGGAGACGAAGAGAAGAAGAGTTTTTGCTTCTCCGGTGGGCAATGGCCGGTGGCCGGCCGGGGGGAATGGCGTGGCCTGTCGCAATTACTCTCACAATGGTCTACGAGATGAGAGACAGTCGCTCATCTCCTCTGCATGCTTATTATCTCCCCCTTTTCCTTCTAATTTTAAGGGTCTAATTCCCCCATTACGGTAGAAAAGAGTGTCGAGGCCTTCGCCCAAATGACGCATTCCTTTTCTCTACTTTTCCTATTGTGATTGAACGGGGGCCAATTCAATACAACAGCGGATCAAGAACACCACACCACGGCCGGCCGATTGCCGAAACTCGGAAATTGACACCACCGCCAAATTCATTCGGAAAATTCAATAGATGGCGGTAGAATTTGCCGTCCTTGAACAGTATTATCAGTCCATTCGCTAAATCTCTCCATTTTTGAGCTCAACGCCGGTTCGAGTTGATTTTCTACACCAGTAAGGTCTCGGCAGTTGAAATTATTGTCTTGTGAGCCTGAATAACATAAATTTTCAGCTGCCAAGACTGTACGGGTGCAGGAAACCCGGGAAATCTAGCTGAAACCATCATATTCGATCATTTCTGAGCATTGGTCACTTCCAGAGCCCGGCTCGTATTCCAATCCTCTTTAGAGAAACTGTCAGGGTTCTAGAAAGATGGTTCGCAGGTCCCGCAACGATTGCAAACTGCCCGTTCCCTTGAAATTTGCTTGCAATCGTCTCGGGACCCGAAGCGGCCCAAAACTCAGGTCTTTGTCCCATTTTTGGCGGATTTTTCTGATTTTTGCCTAAACATTTTTAGCTAAAGAGGCCTTGAAAGGCAACAGTATGAAATTTGAATATTTAAATCCCCGGATTTGCCCGTTGAATTCCGCTTGATCAGACTCGTGAGTCTTGTAAAATCTCAAAAATCAAGATTTTCCTCCCTTCCCTCTGGGGATGGATAATCCCGCTCCAAGTCCGCTTTTCCACCATCCTAGGCTCTAATTGGTTACTTTTCCTCCGCTCCGTCTTCTCCCGGCTGATCCATAACAGCCAGATTCTGCTCGTGGTCATGCTCGGCTCAAGGCGGATGACTGATCCAGCGGCTCAGTTGGGGGAGTAAGCCAAAAGGAAGGCCCGATCCGGTCCGTCTCCTGCGTAGCTCGGCCCAGAATCCCTTCCAGGTCTGTGGTTCCCTTCCCTTCGCTCTGCTCGTCTAGTTCAGTTCATTTAAACAGAAAAGTTCCGAGGGGGTGCCAACTAGTTGTACCCCGCTGAGGGCGAGGAGTGAATCGCTTTATGCTAATGCGATTATGTCCCCTGGCGCGAGGCGGGTGTTTTCAATTTTTCCAATCAGGACCCCTCGCCGCTCTGCAAATTGATTTGCTCATCCGCCGTGTCTGATCGGGGGGATGTCTATCGCCTCGCCGTCGTCGTCGTCGGCCGGCTGGTTGCCTCCACCACTCTATTCATATAAAGGAAAGAGACTGCCGCGATGATACGCACCGTTTCTCGCACTCTTCAATCTGCCCCTCTCTCTCTTTCGCCAGTTGTCATCCCATTCATCTACTTATCATACTGTAATCGGCCACTTCAAAAATTTCCTCGTTTTCTTGAAAGAAATTACTAAAACAGTGCGATGGCTCTATTCCCAGATTGGAGAACAGTCCTCCTTCCTTTATACGAGAATAGATCACTTAAACTAACCTGCACCATCACTAAAATTAGTACCATTAGAAAGAGCACAAAAAACTGTACTAAACTAGCTAAAAACACTGTAATTTCGAAGTTTTTTGGATCTGAAGAGTGTCTAGGCTCCGCTTCCCTCCCTTCTCCCTCCTCCGGTTGAAAAATGCCCATTTGACGGAAAGATAATAAAGCCTCGCGGTCTCTGTCTCTCCCTGTCTCGGGCCTCTCTGATAGTCATTTTCGACAGCATTAATAGTTTTCACACAATCATATCGCTTGAGAACCTCAATTGTTTAGCCTTTTCCCCCGCTCGATGTATAATATCCCCCTCCCTTTTCCGTCCGTTATATAAGCCAGCTCAGCTCTTATTCTTCCCATTTTCCAGGTGAATCACATTCGTGAAGGGACCAACGCCGCCTCGGCTTTGTGTCGTCTCGGAGCAGCGAAGAGCATCTTTCAAGTGCTGTGTCGACCGTGTCAGGAGATTCTGCCGACGGGCTCAGCGCTTCGGGACCATTGTGAAGGCGTCGCCCATCGGACGAATCTACGACAGCCGGTGCCCGTCTTCCGCTGCCGACTGTGCCCCTTCGAAACACAACTGAAGCCTGACGCCTTGGGTAAGCTTTTAGAAAAGTTTCGTGGTGGGACCTAGGGGTCCTTACCTGGGGGCAACATTAGAGCTCACTGTGGGTCAAATGGAGCCTTTATGAAAAAAGACTCGCTCCGGGACCCGCCCTAGGAGCCCGGTCGGCATCCTGTGGGGCCTGAACCCTGTTTTAAAGAACAATTCGCTCCGAAACCCATCCTAATTCCATCTGGAAGCCTGAATATGATCTAAAGATCTCTCCGGGTCGAGTAGGTCTTCAAATCGGGGCTCAACCCGGCCCAGACCCCTATAAGCCCCAGTCCAAAGTCTATCGCGTCTAGGAACCCCGTCTCCTCCTCGTTCTCCTCTACTCTTTTAACGAACCGAAGCCTTGATTGCCACTAATGAGCCAAAGGCAGAACGGGGGATGGGAGGAGCAGGGGAACTTTGTCAGAACGCCATTTGTCCTCATTTGTCTTTGTTCGGGATGGGGGGATGATTCCTCCCTCCTGGAAACGGCCGTCTCCTTCCCGCCCATCCTCCATTTATTCTAGAAAACATTTTAACCATTTTAAAACGGAAGAGGGCTACAGTAAGACGACTCATCGAACTTTTAACACCTCTCCCATCCCTCGGTCCATTTATCTAAAAATAAGTCGCGAAGGATTAGGGGAGACAGGGGGAGACAGGGGGCTCACTTCCAGTTCTCATTGGCTGAGTATTCAATCTGGGCGAATTAAAGTGCGACTTTTTGATCTTATTTAATACTCAGTCGAGTGATTTCACTGCGTAGGATGGTTATTTCTTTGGGATGGTAACAGACCGCCAAAGTTGCGAACTTTGGGGTCTTCCCTCATTTCGGTTGATTCTTTTGAAATTCCCGCCTTTTTCATTACTTTCGTAGTGTTTAAATTAATGTCAGTTTTTTAAAAGTGGTACCGGCCCCTGTCGTATATCCTCGCCTCCTATCATCACTCTAATGACCCCAAGGACATCATACGGGGTTATAGCAAAAAAGGCGTCTGTCTTCCCCCCGCCGTTTATGGCGCCTCCCTATTAGAATTCACTGACCTTACAGAGAATCATTTGCCCCCCCCCCCCTCGTCCAGTTAATATCTTCTCTCGTTTTCAGGGCATATGGCCTGTCACGACCCGGCAACGTGGCCCTCTTCGGATAAGATTGGTAAGTCTTCGAATAGTTGGGGGAGAGCTAGAAATTAGGGGGCTCCTCCACTCTTTCGCCAACTCTCAAAGGCCCTATATGATGAATCGGCTTCATTGCCTCATTTCGGCCTATCGCCTTTTGCTCTCGGGCCCGGCTCATTTTGGAATAGAAGGCGTCTTCCCCTCCACTGGTAAATAGCCGCGCGGGGGCCCCAAACTCTCCTCTTCCCCCCCTTCATATCTCTTTCTTTTTGTTTCTCTCTCATCCCAACTCTTATTATTCTTTTCTATATTTTGAGAACCTACAGTACTCCGATTTATTTTTCATCTAAAAGACGAGGAAAAAGGAAAGCTAGGAGGCTTAGCTCAAGGAGGGGAAAGACATTTTGGATAGTTTCTGAAGGATCAGGGGCGTTCACAGGGCTTTGGAAAGTCAAAAATACGGATAGAACACTTTAAACTGCACTAAAAATATAAAATTTCGGAGAAAAAGACGCAAAAAGAACGATTTCCTTGATAAACTACGGAACTACCGTAGTTCGCGGGCTATTTTCGCTATATTTTTTGAATTTTTAACGTTCCTGAGCCGTTCAGGATCTGTTTATCCCTGTTCCGAGTACTGTAGACCACTTCAAAATCTCGAATCACTAGTTTAAAAGTCCTAAAGCAGCTCGAGATCTCGGCATCCTGCCCTTCCTTGAACGCGCGCGTTCGTTCCTGAATCTGCGGGCTACAGTACGAGGTCCTGAGCGGATTCTTACTGTATTTTGTATAGCACAAAATTTGCTTCCAGACAGTCCATTTGGGCTTGGAACCTATAGCCAGCCATTTCCAGGCGCCGCCGCGGGCTAGACTCTCCCCTGATCCGCTATATCTGTATTTTATCTCTTTTTCTCAATCTCTATGTAATTATTGCTCTCATACCCGAAAAAACCTCAACTTTTTCTCTTATTTATCCCCATCTCGAAAATCTTGAAAAGGGGGAAGAAGACGAGACCAATTGCCATATCGGTAGGGCCATCTGACGAACAACATAATGAGCTGCTCACTCTCTGCAAATTACGATTTTATCATCCTCATATTCCCTTCTATATACACTCAAAATTCATGGTCAAAAAGAGAGAAAAGAGAAGAGAAGCAAAAACAACAAATCCTCGGGATGAGAACACAGTCAGGAAGGGAGGGCAGCCGAGAAGAGACAATAGGTATGTCAACACGGGCGAGTCCCTCCATTCCTCCTGTGTTCTCAGGCCGGATCATCTGAGAAATTGAAATTGAGCCGCCGTCTTTTCTCTCTACCTCTCTTCCCGTCTTTTTAAGCTTCTTCCTTTAATTAGGATGACTAAAATCTGAAATGTTCGAAGCAGAAGCCAGCAGAGAGGAGGAGACCCCCCTGAGGCGTCCCCCGGGAGGAGGGGGATGTGTCGGGTTTTGGGACGAGCTTCCCCCCAATACGGCAATTAGCTTGAGAATCTTTAATTTCTCTTCCACTCTTAAATCTGTTTTTCTTCTTTAGTTTTTGGATTAATTTCGTGTGTTTTTTTCTGGCCAATGGGTGGGGTATCTCTGGTGTGAGCCGAGGATTGGCCCCTGGCTCAAATTGCCCACTGCCTAAGCCAATAGCAGACGGACTGATGAGCCTGTTAGCACCGACTAATCATTGTTTTGGGACGGCTTTTTAGCCCGGAGATCTTTAGCAGAGCTTTAGCTAAATTTTGTTCTTTGCCAGGGGAAGAAGGGGGAACACGCCCAAGAAGGGGGAGCAGTGAGTTTACAGTAGATTCATTTCGGACCAAAATGAAATTTACAACGGAAAAGGGGGAACATAAATGAGCAGAAGTAGCTGGACAGTATATAGCTCTTTTACAAAATATAGGGTTACCATAACGGATCGGTAAACCTTCCGCGTGGGACCTTTTGAGCAAAAGTGATCGGCATTCGATTTCTCTCGATTTTTCTTCGCCAATTGTCCGAAATGTCTCGAAGAGACAAATATACGGTAGCCCTATGTTTTGGAAACAGACTATTACCTTATTTAGCCCTTTAAATTTCTTAAACGAACAAAAAATCCCGTAATAATCAGTGCACCGTGGTGCCAGGCTCCCACTGGAGTCTTTTTTTGAATTTTGGCGCTAGATAAGGAAAATTCGGGTCCATTGGGCGGGGAACTTGGCCGGTCTACAGTAATTTAGCTTCCCCGCCTAGCAATACCTTTAAAAATCTACTTTTGCTCCAAATTTTCCTTGAAATGGTCTTGTTTGCCCTGCTAGGAAGATTGTAATTGATCAGCCCCCCATTGAGCTTTATGAGATTTGTAATCTTGAAGTCATTTGCCTGATAGATTTGTCTCTGAAACGTCTCATATAAAGCCCCCTGCCGGCGAAAAAGGCTGTCTAGCCTCATTTTTTAATGTTTATGGGTCTTTAAAGTCGGGGAAAAGCGCAAATGAAGACGGCATTTCGCCATTTCTTTTATTCTTTCGACCTTTAGACTCTTTTGTCCATTTAAAAGAGGAATATGAAGCCTTTAAAACGCCTGGATTCCTCGAAATTACTGTAAAACAAAGCGGTCAGCGTCTTGTGGAGTCTAGAGGAGGCTGGGCTCGGTTTCCCGCGAAACACGCGTCCCAAACGGAACAAGGCTCTTGAGAACCCGATTTCACAAATTTAAACATGGCGGGCTGCTCATTTTAGTCATTTTCTGGCTAATAACTCCTCTACGAATCCTAATGACCATGTTAATAGTTATATAAATACAGTAATCTCCACCTCAAAGTCTGTATTCTTCCGTCTCAATGTCTCTCATCCGTGGCCCCTATTCCCCGTTTCCCTTGCCCCTCCCGCCTCTCCCGGGTGGTGCTCATTTCATGTTTGTCGAATGACTGTGCGCGTCGGGCAATTCTCATAACAATTAGATAATAGTTGGGAATCGGCCCCGGTCGCTGGCACAACTGCGGCCAGCCCGGCCCGCTGCCGCCGCCGCTCATTACAGTACTCGCTATTCATTCCGCCCTTTTTTTCTCATTTTTAAGGATAGATTATTTCTTTTTTTTCTACAGTAATCTAGGGAACATTTCCTATTAAATTAAAGCGTTTCAGAACTGGATGCCATGGCCGTCAGTGATGAGGACGCGGCGTATGCCTGCGCCAGTTGCGGTTTCACAGCCAGTAAGTCTTCTTCTCCTTTAAAACTGAAATTTTCGGGAGGAATGTAATCCGGGATAGATGACTATAAAAAGCGGTAGAGAGTATCGGAAAACAGAGTCATTATACTGTTCCAGTGGCTGGGTGTATTGGCAGCAGTGGCTGTCCCTTTTCCCGCTCTCTCCTTCATGTCTCCCCCTGCCGCTCATTGAAATCCGGTTCTCTTCTACCTCTAATTTTCCGCAATGAGCCGCGCTCCGCTGATTACCGAGAGAGGGAGGGAGAGAGAGACGGACGCCATCCTCCATGCCCAATTTGGGAAAAAACGAGAGAGAAACAGTCTCGCTTGGTGAAAGAGACACACAAGAGGCGAGAAAATAAGAGAAATAACAGCAACTAAAGAACTTCAGAGTTGGAAAAGATCTCGCCAAGAAAATAAACACTTTTTGGCGCCAAACTCAAACCCAAAACTGAGAAAGCCATGAAACCCTCAGATAAGGCCTTCTTGGCCCGCAAAATGGGGAGAGACGCCGAGTTTGGAGCCCGGGACTTGAATTTTCTTCTGTTTTCTTGGACCCTACCCAAATTCCCGATGTATTGGTCTCGAAGCAAAGCGAACAACCCGTACTTGATGCTAGGAATCCGATAAATTGAAATACCCATTGATAACGCCTTTCCTGGACCCGGTAAATGGGCGCCGGTCCCGCCTAGACCTTGGATCCAGGATCCTTTCCTCTCCTTTCCGGTCAAAATCCTTTAGGCGCTTTCCTGGTCGTTCCCCTCGTCTCTCTATTTATTCCCCTCCACAATACAGTCCCCTCTCCCGGCCGCCGTTCCCCCAATCGCACTTTCTCTTTTGTGCCCGCTAATAACTAATCATTGCCATCTATTCTGTACAGCTAATTGACAGACCGGCGCCGACCGGTGGAAGTAGTGGGAATTGAGCTCTATTCTCTACCCCTTTTTAGGCTTTTTCAAGATCAAAATATAGAGAAAGGCTCCCGGGCTTATTCCCTGGCAAAAAAAAATCAATCAATTTTTCGTTCTGTTCACTGTTGTTCCCCTCTGGCTGTCTCTCTGAAGCCGCGGCATAGCACAGCACACATTTCATTATCTCTGTTATACGGGCAGTAAGCGGGGCTTTTTACCCTCCTCATTATTAGCATATTGTGGCGCTTTTATCTTTGCCGCAGGGCACATTCAAACGGGCGATGAACAGGTGATTTTGACGGTAGTCGGGCCGGCCGAGCCAGGCAGAAGCGGCCAGGGATCGAGAATGGGAACAAAAAGTTATGCGAGGGGGACAGGAAGGGGCAGAAGGAGATCAGACGCCGGTACGCCATTTTAAAGGACCGGAAGCTCAATGTTCAGCTACAGTAAGGGTTGCTCGAGTCCCATAGAGATCTGTACCCCTTTAATTCCCAGAGAAACAAACAGCCTTCATCCGTAGTATGCTGCTATGCAGTCCGTCCCTCCGTTTGCGTATTTGGTCTGTGATGCCACAAGTCAGCGAGGATTATCACTAGATCCCCTTACAGACCCAGGGATGAGGTCAACGGCTTGCTTATGGGCTCCGGGAAGCCCCCCAAAAATAGGTCTTTTAAGTCATTGAACACCGGGAACAGACTGAATTAGCTCGTCTGGAAGAGGGCTTCTTCGTTCTTTATAGCTCCCCAGAAATCCCAGAAATTACTTTCCTGCAAACGCCACAGACTGGGGGATACTGTAGCCCCTTTATTCTATATTAAAATTAGATTTTTGGGAGTTTCTTTGAGTCCAAGTCACAGTACACTCTCTCTCCTTCTCTCGCCCTGTTGTCTAGATTTTACGTGTAAACAATAGAGACAGTTCAATGGCCATAGAGAGCCCGCGCTCGTTGAAAAGCGGTAATGACACCGACAAAGCCAACAAAGTGCACTAATGAATGGGAATATTGTCCGATGATGGCCGGGGCTAATTGTAGAATGTCGAATTTTTAAGGGCTACAGTATCCTTTGGATCTTTTCATTTCAATTTGGGCCCCTTACCCCGTCTTCGCGTCATTCCCGGGAAAATCAGAACATCGTTTCCCCATTTGAAAGGTGTTCTCAACCCGGTAGTTTGGCGCCTTATCAGGTCGTTCCAAATGAGGAGTTCCCCTCGGCCTCCCATTAAATGAGACCTCGGCAGTCAGTCAGTCTCTAATTTTAATTGGTGACCTTACCCCCGGCTGCCTGCCATCATCAGAGAGTCCTCCCTCCCCTGCCTCCCCCAGTAGTTCTGTAAATTTACGGCTGTCCGCAATTAGTGTATGAGGACGCGGACTGGTTTCCTCCTCACCTCTCTCTCTTCTCTCTCTGCCTATTTCAATTGCTGTGAAACATTGGACGACCCATACAAGAGGGGGCAGGGAGGACGACCTCCTCCTCCTCTTCTCAAGGGTCGCAGGGGGGAGCCACTTCATTCACACAATTTACAGAGAAACTTTGTCTCTCAATCTCAACCTCTAGAGAACTTCGAACACTTCTCGATTTAAAAATACAGTTTCTAGCAAATTCCGCTTGTAAACATCGGGCATCTCCAGCTCGAGAGGGGGATGTTTTCTAAGATCGCCCGTATTTTCCTAAATTTTTATTTACAATTTAAATAATGGAAAATGTTTCTCAGATCATTAGCTACATTTTGGTATACAGTATTTTGTCTTTGAATATGATTTTTTGGCGAAAAATTTCAAAAATCGGGCGCATTTCCCAAAAAGAAGTTCAATCAGATCTCAGCTCTATTTTCGTTATTTTCTGCACTTTTAACAATTTTAAAAAGCTTAAAATGTTCTTCAGAGTCTGTTCAACATTTGGTATACAGTATTTATTCTGAAAATATGGTTATTTTAGCGCAAAATGCCAAAAAAGCCCGTGAAGTACTGCCGCCGCCATGAGCCCGTCCCATGCGTCGCCTTGTCTAAACTTCCGGGCTCCAAACGACCCCTTTTAAGACGTGTGATAATTAGAATACGGCCCGGGCGTTAAGGGTCGAAAACTGTAATTTCGGCGAGGCTTTGATCTTTGCCGATTGGCGCCCGGCCCGCTTGTAGAGAGTCTATTAGACCAGCGGCGGGGGAGCTCGCCTGTCTTAGTCACCGTACTAGGCCCCGTTCACAGTTATTTTTTTCCGACTTTTTTTGCAAACTAATTTAAGAAAATGAATGACAGTTGGGAGGGGGGAATAATGAGGATTGAAGTGACCTTGGCTAAATGAGCGGGGATTCTCTCCGGTCGGGGAGAGAGAGAGAGAGCCCCCTTGCAGTGACCTTATTGTACCGGGGGGAGACTGCCATGCTAATTAGAGCCGATTGGCCGGGGCTATTCGGGGCAATGACTTTTCGATCACCTTTATGACTGTTCTTCTTCTTCAGTGGGATAATTTAAACCGGGGGAGGAGAGGCGACCCCGAGATTTTGAAGATTTGAACTGTCTAGGGCGCGCTAGGTCAATTATTCACGCATCCCTTCAAAATGACCGCCTTTTAGCCTTATCAGCGGTCATTTTTTTGGGGAAAGATGTTTCTAGCCTAATTTTTTGACCGTAGGGTGCGAAAAGGCCATATTTTTTGAAAGTAACAGCCTGGTAGTCAAAAGAAGAGCATTTGACCCCATTTAGCTGATAACCTTGTCCAGAAAACAGTTTTTTTCTGCCTTTAAAGATTATTTTGCTTCGAAGCAAAGAGCAAGCTCTGTTTTCAGTACTGTAGACCTGTTGATAGCCCTAAAATCGTGTCTAGCCTGATCCGAAGGCTATTTTGGTCACTAGAGCAGCCTGACGCAATTTCGTCAGCTTTCTGAAGGTTCTGAAGCGATTCCAGGTTTCCATTTTTTTGCTCCGTGTAAAAAAAGGAGCATCTAATGAATAAAGGGGGTACAATATGGCTCTTTTTGGGGAAAACTTTTATTATTCGTGCCATTTGTCCTTTTGGAGCCTCTATCCCGACCTGAGCTCGTTTCCATGCTCTCGTTTTTTTTTAATCTACTGTACAAGTAAATGAGTCTCTTTTCCATCTGCCAGTACTTATAAGGAGAAGCTGTCTCATCTTTCGGTTGCCTGACTGCCCCTGGCATTTCACTGGTCCGTCGACAGTCGGCTTTCCTTTTGTCTTTCCAATTATTAACTAGTCCGCTCGTCTAGTTACCGTAGCTTCTTCTTCTTTCCTAATTTAAAGGTCTCGCCCCAAATAATAGTAGTATAAGAGTACCGTCTTCCATCATTCATCCATCCGCCTCTCGCTCCCCGGCTCCACAGCCACCACCTCTGTTTACCGCACCATTCATTCCGGGCCCATTTTATGGCGCCCGATCAAACGATTGTTGACCATTCTCTGCCTCGTCTCCCCCTCTCTCTTCCACCGCCCTCGCCCCCTCTGAAATCTTTTTCTCCCCTCCTTCCTGTAGTCAGCCGCCCCTGATTAGCATATTAGCCGTCTCTCTTCGTGTGTGTCGAACAGTAAAAGAATGGCCTTGGGGCAAGGGAGAAGGCCAGGTTACCCTTCTTTGCTGTATGTCAGCCAGCCAGTCAGCTAGTAACCAATAATAGGTCATTCTATTAAGTCAGAAAGCCAGAAATTAAAGGGCAAGGAGTGACCTTTTTTGGGAAGCAATAGGAAGAGGGCCAATCTTTTGATAATGGCGAGGAAGACACTGCGGGTTTTTGACCCATCGGACGGGGTTTTCGGGGTCAGGCGAACAATTCATCTCAAATAACCTCTTGATGATAATACTGTAGCGAGCTGAGAACTGTTTTTGGTCAGATTTAATCACTGGAACCGTCTGAAATCGGTTCGGAGTCGAGGAAGACAAGATTCCGGCGCGTTTAGACTGTTGACTCGAGATTTTGCGCAGTCGGTGGGGATTTCTCCTTCTAAAAACATTCTCCAGGGCATTTTTAATTATTAGAGCCTCCTTTGGGTAAAATTGAACCTATTGGTCCATCTTAAATTGACCCTGTAGTCGGCTTTTTGGGAAGTTGGCTGGCGGCGGCAAGGCGAAAGAGTCTGCCCTGGCTCCTAGCCCTCTTGGCTACCGGTTATTCCTTTTTGAGTAAATCTAGGAAATTTGGGTGTCATTTTCTTGCTATTTTTGTCCTTTTCTTCCCTTATTTTATTATTTCTTTTTCAGAGGACGCCTCCACCCTGGAAGAGCATGCTCGCAGCCACGACGAGGGCGAGCTGTGTCCTCTCTGTAACGAGCGCACGACGAACATAACGGACCACCTGCTCCAAGTCCACAAGATAGCGGAATCCGCCGTCGAGAAGCTGTTACAAGTTCATAGGGTCGACAACATTGGGTTAGCTTTCCAATTTTATAAAAAACGACGCCTTTTCCAGTAATTCTACCCACACATACCGGTGCAGCCGGTGCTCGTTGTCATTTCGAAACGAGTCGGCTCTACAGTCCCATTCCATATTTCATCTGTTCGACGCCGCTCAGAAGTGTCCACAGTGCAGTGTTATTTGTAATAGTGTCGAAGAACTCAAGGTAACGGATCGATTGGATATTAAAATTAGCCGGGATAATTGAACATTTGAAGTGAAAAGGGATCGCGTGAGGCTGCAACCTCTTTTAGCCGCCTTTTCTCCTTTTTGGGTCCTGTAGCAATCCGATTTTTAAAAAAATTTAAGGAAAAGACATTGGTCTTGTATAGAAAACGAGGTTTAGAAAGTGTTTTTGGTAAAAATTTTGATTAAAACGGCAGATTAGCGCGCCTAGAGCGACTTCTCGCCTTGCTACCGTATTCTCGGGCTCGGTTCCCCATTTTCTACTATAAATTACTATTCCAAATAATAAAAACCTCGTTCTCCAGTCAATCTTGACGACACAACACAGCCAAAAAGGCTGCCCGGCTGATCGGATGAGTCACGTAGATGGCGCGTGTCACCGCTCCTCTGCCAAAAGTAACACAAAGGCCAATTGGAGCAATTTGAAAGACAAAAAAGTGATTAGATTTTTTGGCAGGGAGAGAAAAAATTGCCCGGGATTGCTTCCTTTTCTGGGTTGCAAAAGTCGTCTTTCTTCCTCTTCGGGGCGAGGTAAATAGGCGGCCGGCCTGACTCAGTACCTGGTCTTGGGATGACCCTGGGAATGGGTCATAAGTTCAGCCATATCACTTGTTTTTCCAACTTTTTCCCCTACTTTTCCTCTTCTAGCCATTCCAGACAAGGGAATTGACCCCTAGAGCCCTTTAAAAGTCATTAAAATGTGTCTAATTGGCTACAGTAACCCAGATTCCCTAATGAGGCGCCACAGTCCAAAACGGGGTAAATTTCCCCCATTTCTGGATTTGGATCAAATTAATTCCCTCCAAATATGTTGTTTTCCCGTTGATAAGCGGCTTTAAAAAGGGTTTTTGCCATAGAGAAAATTCGGATGATTTATTATTTTTCGTCTGATTTCTCTCCCTGTTTCGTAATACCGGACGGCGCCTCCCGCTTACCTCTTCCTGGAAATTTTCATAATAACCACCAAATGACGTGGCTGCTTGTTGACTTCTCTGCTCATCCTTTTAAGGTCAAAGTTGCAAAATTTGCAGACCCATACAGAAGCCGAGCATTCGAAAACAGACGAGGACAACCGGTGCGACCTCTGTAACGAGACCTTCAGCAGTCGGGCTCAATTCCTGGCCCATATTAACTCGGTAAGGGCTTTTTAATACGTATTGTTAATGTGAAAATTAAGGTGAGACATCTCCACGAGGCGAAGAAACAATTGGAACAGGGCTCCGTCAGTCTGAACCAGCAGGTAAGGGCGTGGCCTTCTCTGTATAATTAATCAACCCCAATCGGCTCGGGGCTCGCTCGCGCGATAGCCACCTCCCGCGGGAGACAGTCGGCTGGTTCTCCTTTCTCTCTCGACCGACACATGTTTACGGTATCACTTGCACACGCTCTTTTTTATTGATTTAGAGATTTTAAAACAGAAGGAACCCATTATTTTACGGCTAAAATTACTGTAACCAGCCCTTGAAGCTCCTTGAACCGGGGGGAACTCCATTTTTTACCATTTTCGTATCAGAAAACCTTGAAAAGTTCAAATTTTGACTCAGTAAATCATAATATCGCCCCTTTTAGCTGAAATTGTAAGAAAAAATGGCCTTTGCTAGCTTTTGAATTCCAATTATGGAGCGCCACAGTTAGACAGTGAGCTAGCCACAACTAGACGGTCAAATGAGCCCTTTCCTGGGTCGCGCTCTAATTTCCCCTAAAAATAAGCTCTCTGCCAGCTTTTCTCGCTCGAATTGTTCAAAAATGGCCTCCCTCGATATGCCCCCGGATGCTCAGGTTTAATGAATAACGGGGCCCCTGCTGGAGAGAGAGAGAGAGAGCCACACCGCACCTGAAGCCATAAATGTCATTTGTCCCCCATTGAGTCTCTCTCTCCCTCTCTCCCGGCCTGCTGGCATCACCCTCCATTCGTTCCGCTTACAATTTGCCCCTCTCGATTTCCATTTTGCAGCTAACCCGGTAGCCACCTTGTTGATCCTCTTTATTAATCCCTAAAATGGTGTTTTCCTTGATTTTTGAGCCGATATGTCCGTTTCAAGGGAGAGTCAGGGGGTTTAAACAGTCCAAAACAGTATAAATTCGTAATTGATCGCAATTCTACTTCGATTTGCTCCTAGACCTTTAAATTTCCCATTTATCGAATGTAGATTACTGTAAAACTGTTAAACATGGCTCAGGGGCCCTACAGCGATTGTGCACAGCCCATTAATCGTGTCATTCCCCTTGGAAGCCGACTGTAGCATTGATACGGCAGCAGTTGATCAATTCATTGAACAAGTCCCTCCACGTCGGGAAATTATACTTTTCAATGGGGGGACGGGCAGGGCTTTTAGTGGCCCACAGCCTATTATTACTGTTATAGGGGCAATGACCCGATTTTCTTTTTCTTTTCCATCCCTGAAAATGGTACCGGGCGTCTTCAGCCGAGTTGTGCCCCCAGCTTCTCCAGCCCGTGGTCTCAACCCCGTTTCAGTGTTTCCAATCAAAATTGTCTCCCCCTGACCGTAATGATCCGTATCCCTCCTCCCTAAAAGTGATTAGTCATCGATGTTTTCCCTCCCTCCCTCCTCTGCCCCTCTTTGTCCATCTCTCCCCCTCTCCAAACTAATACCAATACCATATGCAGATTTCGCCTCTCGCCTCTCCGTCAATAATAAATTTCAACGATCATTTCCCTCCCCTCTCCGTCCCTTCATCCTCCCCTCCTCGTCAAAGATTACGATCGTAAAATATTAGCGCCCTCTGTAAAACCAAGTATGGAAAGCGGCGCCGTTCCGATATTACAGTTCGTTATTGGCGACGGCGGCGGAAGATAAGCTTTTTCTCCAAAATTTGGCTACAAATTACGGTAATTAGCAGCTTTATATATAATTACTGTAACCCATTAATTAACAACATCCAAAGAAGTAATTTCTCAATTTCATTACAGTAATCCAGAAAAATGGGATTCAAAAGCTCCAAACGCCGCGAACCGCCTCAGTAACCTTTTTAAGCTTTTCTTTCTCTTCTAGGCGCATAATATCGCTTTACAGACCTTTAAAATTGTAGTAACTGTTTATTTATTATTCTTACATGGCCATTACCCTGAGTGGATTACTGTAGTCTAGTAAAAATGGCTCTAAAGTCACTAATTAGCCCCAAAAATGGCGGCATTTCTACCGTGGAGCGGGTTTTCTCATTTTAAGCTTAAAATACAGTAATCTAGACCTTTAAGTAACCGTAATTTCCAGGTTCTTGCTTCTCTGAACCCTCCCAGTCCTGGTGAGAAGAAGCCATTCCGGTGTAACGTCTGCAAGATTGGCTACGGTCAAGGAGCCACCCTGGATATCCATCTCCGGTACTTTTCCCTCATTTTCTGTCTATTCCTAACCATTTTCAGTTCCGTGGCTCATCAATCCAGAATGAATAAACTCGGCGAGTTGGTAGCGGCCAAGGAGATCGACCCCACGAAGCCGGTCCTGGAACAGCCGGGCGGGCAGCCTCAGAAATTCATTAAAGATCTTCTACGGGCTGAAGAAGAGGTACTGTATCCATTCTTTTTTAAATCTTCGACAAATCGGAGGCGAATGGAATTTCCTCCCCTCAAACGATGGCGGCGGCGGCCAGCCGCGCCGACTATTTACCGCCTCCGTCGCCTAATGCCCGGGGTCTATTGTTCCTGTCCTGGAACTGTTTATTCTCATGTAAATGAGAGCCTTCACGCGACCTTTTTCTCTCATGATCTGTGGCTGTGTGTGTGTGTCTATGCCCGCGCTGGGAGGGAAGGCAAGGGAGGGGGGCTGGTTGGGCTACTGCAACCTGCGACTGAAATTTGAGGCAGGCGGAGTAGAGAAGGGTCTGACTCGACTCAATTTGGAAATTTGGAAGAAAACGAGACCTGCAGCCTTCTCAATCACTTCAGAAGCCTTAGAAATTTTCAAGAGGGGAACCTGCAGTTTTTTTTGTCTTCAGAGTCAAAAGGTGTTACAGTAATCGGCGCCTAGATTATTGTAATGAATTGGGTGGCATTTCTTGACTTTTTCCTGGTTTCCAGGAGGCTACAGTACTCTTTTACACTGCCATTTAGACATTTTCCGTAATTTCTCGAACTCTCCATTGAAAAATTAACGTGAGAAATATGGCCACCAGCTCGGAATTTGATTATCAGCCAATTATACTGTAATCTAGTGTTGGAAGAGAATTTTTGCATTTAAATTTGGAATGTGGAAATTACTGTAGTTTTTGTATTATTCTCGGTCTTAAAATTTAAAAATCGCCCTCTCTCCCGCTCTCGTTCCCGGCTAGAAAAGAGACGATGCCAGCCGCGGTTCCCACGCACAATAGGCGCCGACCGCGGGCTCGCCCGCTTGGGGGTCTCTCTCTCGGGGTGGCGGTGGCCGGTGGGGATCATTGTTCAAACAAATCAATTAAAGGCAAGTTTCGAGGTCGATCGAGGCAATAATTGCGGTTCTCTCGGGGGCAATGTGGAGAGGAGGAAAGGAGGAGAGAGGGCTAGTCGAGGGAGACACCGGCTCCCCAAGGAATTCGGCCATTTTCAGATGCCCGTAACATCTCAACACAATGTGATGAATGTCTTCAACCTGATGAATATGATCATGGGGGGACAGCAGGCAGCGGCCGCCGGGCTGAACTTGGCTTCGAATTTTGGAGCCACGACCGCGGCGGGAGCCTCTTCAAGCGACGGGGATGACGACGTCGGAGCCCCGAAGAACGTCACCGACCTGTTGAACATGTTGAGGACATTCGGATTGGACAGGATCAATGCAGCCTGCCCGGAAATCATTCTCAAGTAAGTAATTAATTTTCAGGGGGTCAAATGTTTTAATCAGCGTATCATAAAGGGCTAAAAGATTACGGTATCCAGCCACTAGAGGGTCAAACGCCTTTTCCATCGGCTCAGTCCTCGATACTTCGATCCCCTGCACCCGTAAAGTCTCGGCAGTTGCCTCGTCTTTATTCAAAACTGCTACAAAACAGTGACGCCTTGTCTTGCCGAGATTTTACGGGTGCAGGGGATCGGACTATCGACGATCGAGCCGTTTCTTTGAGTGATACGGTCCAAGGGGCATTTTGAAGGCCCCACAACGGGGTATTTCTTACTGTCCCATAGTATTCTCCCCTCGGAAAGAGGCCCACTGGGTACGGTAATCAAGGCACCCTAGTTTTAGCGGCAGTCTCCGGCTGTATTTCGAAAGTATGGGAGAGAAAACAACAATGACCAATTCCTTATTTATTGCCCAATTTCTTCTGTCTGATTCATTTTCTCTCCCCCATTTCTCCCCCAGTCAGTCACTCGCCTAATAATGAATCAATCTCCAATTTCCCCTGCTCGACTCACCAAAACAATATTATTCAGACTGGGCAGTTTGTCAACCGTCGCCGATGAGCAGATTCCCTCTCTGTGCCGGGTGGACTGTGCCGAATGCGGGCAGACGCATTCCTCCATCGTCCTCCTCGGTCTCCACTATCAAGAGTCGCATGGCTCGTCTCTCCCAGAAATGGTCTTGAAGAGATTTTGTGAGAAGTTGGTAGCCCATGCGAATGACAGCGCCTCGACGTCGAATGGACACGAGTCACCGGGAGGGTCGAGGGACCGGACGAGCAGGGACAGCAGTGAGCCGCCGGAGAAGAGGCCGCGGAGCGGGCCGACACCGCCAGGTAGGCTTCGGTTGAATGGTTGTGAGTATTTGGGGCATTTTCACCTGCCCGAAGGTTACTGTAACTGTCTAACTGTGGCGGTTTCAGGCAATTTTTGAGAATTAGAGCACTTCTAGCCTCAAAATGATACTGTAGCTGTTAAACTACGCGCTTTGCTGTCTAACTGTGGCCTTTTCGGGGGATTTTGAGAACTTTTACTGGTTAAAAGATACTGTGCTGTCTAACTGTGGCGTTTCTGTGCGAATTTGAGCATTTTTCCTTTCCAAAAGGATTTTAGCTGTTTAACTGTGGCGCATTCCAATCCCTTCCTAAACTGTCTAACTGTGGCTAATTCCCTTCATTTTTCAGATAAACCGGACTTTGCTCAGATGGCGATGCTCGGGATGATGGGAATGAACGGCTTTCCCTTCATGCAGCCGAACCCCTTCATGTCCCCGGAGATGTTCAATCCCCTCCTCGCCGCCCAACAGCTTCACCTCTCTCAAAGTCCCGCCAAACGGGCGCGTACCCGGATTTCCGACGACCAGCTGAAGGTCCTGAGGCAGTATTTCGACATCAACAACAGTCCCTCGGAAGCGCAGATCAAGGAGATGAGCATCAAGGCTGGATTGCCGGAGAAGGTCATCAAACACTGGTTTCGAAATACCCTTTTTAAAGTGAGTTGGACCCGGACTTTTTTTCTTTTGTTTCCGTTCTCAAGAAGAGAAAGAGACGAGCCAAGGGGGACAGATTACGAGGCGACACCACAATGAATGTCATTAGGGCTGACTAAGGACGCGTGTAAGGCGTGGGAGACAAGGAGAAGGGGACGGGAGACGGGGAAAATGAGCCAGCTTCTCTTTTTCTGTACTTTTTGGGGGGTAAAAGAGCCACAATTAGACAGCTCGCTATTTTGACTGTCTAACTGTGGCCCGTTGAGGTATCAAAGGATCAATTATCCCTAAACGGCTCTTGCTCCTGCACCCGTAAACTCTCGGCAGCTAAACGCCCTGAATTTCTATAAAAAGGATTTTGTTGCCCCGATTTTACGGGTGCGGGCGCGCGGGCCAACCCAATATGAGTGGTCAGTATTTGATTGGAAAATTGAGGATTTTATGAATTCTACGCTATCAAATACGTGAATTTTCAGGAAAGGCAACGAGACAAGGACAGCCCGTACAACTTCAGCGTGCCTCCCCAGATGGGAATCGACCTGGACACGTACGAGAAGACCGGCGAGACGAAGGTCGTCTCCCTGACCCCGGAGATCAAACAAGAAGTCAAACAAGAGCCGGAGATCAAGAAGACCGAACTCCCGACGCCCAGTTTCAACCTGGCCACGATGATGCAACAGATGCAGAATCCTTTTTCCTTTCCTCTGGATCCGCAGAACCTCCTCCACGGCCAGATGTCCTCCCTCTCCCAGCAGCAGAGCGCCACGACGGGTAGACGAGCCAATCGGACGAGGTTTACGGACTTCCAGTTACGGACTTTACAGCAATTTTTTGACAAGCAGGTAAGGGTCCCGAGGGGAAAATAATAACAAAAATAAAATTCTAGGCTTATCCAAAAGATGACGATTTGGAGATCCTCAGCAAAAAGCTCCAGCTAAGTCCAAGAGTCATCGTCGTTTGGTTTCAAAATGCCCGCCAAAAGGCGAGGAAAATTTATGAGAACCAGCCGAATCATGAGAACAGCGATCGTTTTCACAGGACACCCGGATGTAATTTTCAATGTAAAAGGTAAGAATTGTGGAGGAACGCTGGGGATAACGAGCCCGGGAAAGGGTGCGGCTGCACCCGTAAAATCTCGGCAGCTGCGCGCTACGGCTTTCCGGAGCGCCGACTAGTCGATACCTAAATAGGTCCCCGAGTTTGAGGTATCTAATTTTATTAACCCTTCGAAAGAAGTGGTTGAAATAAATTTTGGAAGGTCTTCCCTTTGTGGAAGACGATAGAATCAAAATGAGAGAAAAAGACCATTTTCAGGTGTAATTTGGTCTTCCAACGGTACTACGAACTAATCCAACATCAGCAGAAGATCTGTTACAAGGATGACGGTCTGGCCCAGGCCAGCGACAATAAAGGAGTCGAAGAAGGACTGACGGACGACGAGAAGGCCATGATTACGCACTCTTCTGAGCTGCAGAAGTCCTCCCCCGCTGATATTTTGAAGCTCCTCGGTGGAGGGAAGAGTTCCACCGAAGCGTTGCTGAAGATGTGTGAATCCGCCAACATTCCCCTCTCGTCCTCCCCTCCGAAGACGGATTACAACAAGCGCTGTCCCTTCTGTGCCGTCCTCCACCGGTCGAGGGACTCCCTCATCCAGCACTTGGCCCACCACCACGCCCAGCAGATCATCTTCTCGCCGGTCGATGTCGACGCCCTTCCGGAGGCCGAGGCCATCCCGACGCTGTCCACCTCGGCCGACTCGGGGGTTCTCGACCTGAGCAACAACGACCGGGACCTGTCGATGTCCCCGTTTCTCGGGGGTCAAAGCGACGGGGACGACGTCTTCGACACCACGGAAGAAGGCGGCACCCTCTCGTCTTTGATATCCTCCGCTACGCCGTCCCGCTCCCCGGCCAGCAACAAACGCTACAGGACCCATTTGACACCCGTCCAAGTCCACGTGAGTTACAGTATCCCCTGAAAATGAAGATCTCCCAATTTCTAGGTCATGAAGAGCGTCTTCGCCGACTATAAAACTCCCTCGATGTCGGAATGTGAATATCTCGGGAGGGACATCGGTCTCCATAAGCGAGTAGTCCAAGTCTGGTTTCAAAATGCCCGGGCGAAGGAGAGGAAGAACAGAGCTAATGGTAAGTGACGGGGAGATTCGTTTCTTCTGGCAGGGGCGGGGTACTGTAGCCATTTATTACTCTGCTAAATACTACAGTACCCCTGGAAATGGTTCTGTAACGATTAAGCCCAGATCGTTCCCAAATATTACAGTAAGAACTGTATTAGATACTCAGCTGAAAATTTTAACCGGATAAAAATGGTCCTGAAACGAATGGAACCGAGTTTAAGGCGAGACGCCCGACTGGCGCCGTCTAGCCGCTTCATTTGGTTGACTCTCGCTATTTCACCAACTGTAAACGAGCTCGACAGCTAAACTAGGGCATATACCATATTCTATATCCAGTTTATTAATGTCTACACCTCTGAAAATGGTCCCATAGCGACGAAATCTCCCACCCGTTGATGAAAGGCTCTCCCGCGGCGCGCTGCCATAAATTCGAGTGTATTTTCCCTGGGTTAAAAACATTTCCCAGCTATTAAATTCCCGCCTTTATTGTCTTCGTAATATCCCGATTTTCATGGTCTCAACGGGAAATTCTAATTCTACAGTATTCTACAGTCCCCTGTTTCAGGCGAAGGCGAGGAGATCTTCCGCAGTACCGCCACCAATTGCCCCCTCTGTAATGTCGACTACGCCGGCCGGGTCACGATGCAGGACCACCTCTTCGGCCAGCAGCACTTGATCGCCTTGAAGACGCAGTCGAAATTGGAGGGGAACGACTCCCCCGTCGAGAATGGCAGTCCCCTCAAGACGGCTGCCGTCGCCGCCGCGGCCGCCGCCTCCCTCCTAAAACCCGGGAAAGGCGGCAATTTGAACATGATCAACGGGTTCCCCTTCCATTTTGGGATGATGCCGGGTGGATTGCCCCTGGTCTTCGATCAGAGTCTTATCGGTGTCGCCGTCCAACTTCTCCAAGTCCCCGACTCGGTGAAGGAACAGATCAAGGCGGATATGGCAGCCGGCGAGTCGCAGACCCGCTTCACCCACGACGGGGAGACCATCGAAGGACTGAAGGAACAGCTCTCGCCGGAAGACGCCGCCTGTGTCCGGGAAGAGGATATCGAAGTCGGATGGGGCTGCCCTACCTGCGGGAACGTCTTCCAAATGGAACAGCAGCTCAAAACTCACCAGCAATCCGTTTGTCCGGGGAATGAGGTAAGAAAAATGGCTTGTTTTGGGTCTGGGAGGGGAAAAGAGAGGGTAAGCAGCTGTCTAACTGTGGCTTATTGTTTCTAGCCTTTTTGAAGAGATTTTGTTATTTTTCTATATTTTGACTGTGAAACTGTAGCAGAGAAGCTGTGGCACAAGTTACTAGTGCTCCATAATGGCCAAATACTCACATTTCTTGAAAAATTACGAAGAAATGCCTCTTTGACTGTCTAACTGTGGCCTCTAGTTTTAACTTTCCTGGAAAGGGAAAAGAACAGTTTTCGCTGTCTAACTGTGTTCCTCCCAATTTCCTCCAAAAAATCCTACTAATCTTCCCCGTTTTCCAGACCTTCACCTTGGTCCAGACGCACTACGGCTGCAGTGCGTGTTCCTCCCGCTACGGCAGTCAACGGGAATTCGTCTCACACACCGCCACAGCTGAACACTTAACGCGACTGGCCGCCGCCTCCTCGGTCACCAGTAGCAGTTCCTAGTCCTTGCCTTATCCCTCCCTCTCTCTTCCTCATCTACCCCCTCTGCCCCCTCTTCTCATCCTCCTACCAAAATTGCCAGTATTATTTGTTTTTTGTCTATTCCCCGTGGTATTCCAGAGAGCAATACGTGCACACAGAGCAGATCTTTCCTTCTCCCCTAAAAAAACCACAAAACTATTAATTTTAGCCAATTTCCTCCCGATTTCCTGTCCCATCCCAGTCCGATGTTTAATTCCGGTTCAGTTGCACTTGTGATTAGATAATCTTCTTCCTGTTCTTCTCTCTATATTTCCTAAATATATTATATTCTACAAACAAACAAACCACGTCATTGTTGCTTTATTTCTGCTCTCTTTCTAAGAGACAAGAAAGTTTGACACAGCTATTAAAAAATATACAGATGCATCTCCCAGGTCCTCCCCTCTTTTCTATATATTCTATTTCCACTTCCTTACTATTTGTACGTTTTTGTGCACAGAAAAAAATAACAAAAAATTAAATAAATTTTTAGATTTTGATAAATTGGATGTTATTTTCTATAAGGCTGTCTTCAATCCCGTTGGAGGCAGTACAAAGGTTCACACAATGAGCCGACGGCCACCTTCGCATATGGTTTCACAGTTCAATAAAACGAACGTGAAAATTCTGAAAATTGTGAAATGAATCTTTTTTGCTTTGTATTTACAGGAAAACAATGAGCAGCTCGTCTTCATCATCACGCCGCCTTCCACAAGGAAAACAATTTCAAGAAAGTCATCTTCAAGCACTTCTTTCAGTTGAATATCTAAACTTTGGATAATTTCTTATTCAAAGTTTAGATATAGGAGTCATAACAATGGAAAGTCCGTCGCAAGCTGCCTAGCTGCGCTCAACAGAATGAAAAATACATGTGAAACTGTTCCCGTCATCCTCACTGACATTTGACATCTTTTATCGGGTGATTTATATGTTTAATATTATTTTATCTCTTTCTTTACTGTCCTCCTGCTAAGTCTTCTTCTGTTTTTTTAAACAGTATCCATATCCAATGCTTTCCGATTTCCGAGCTTCTTTAATTTTCTTTTCCTTCATGTCTTTCTCATTCTTCAACTTTTTCTTTGCGATCTTTGCATCGTCCTCTTTCTTCAAAGCTTCAGTAAAGAAGAAGCGCGAAAAGCGGACAGTATCGCAATTTTGCTCCACTGTTCCTTTCTGTCCATCGCGTTCCACTTGGAATATGTCGCTTCTCTCCTCTCTCAGATGGTGATACATCCGGGGTCGATTGCCTTTTTGCTTGTTCGTAAGACTAATCAAACCGATTTCCGCACTGTGGGCCACTTCCTGAGGGTCCATAGCTGGTAGCTCGGGGGGCTTCTCTTCTTCTTTCGGTTGCACTTTGACTTGTCCCCATCCATCTTCCAGACTTCTGGCAGTGACTTCCTTCGATAGACGGACTTTTGGCTTTTGACGGCCACAAAAAATCAGACTGATCGCGAGGGAAGCAGCCATTGACAACCAGTGAATCGAGTAGAAATAAAGCATCAGATTTTTGTAGAGACGGTATAGAAGCCACCAGAAAGACAATAACAATGAGAAAATGAGAGATTACATGGCTTATACGAGAACTTTTTGTAAATTCCGTTATGGAAATAATTTTAAAACTGGAAAAGATTTTAATCCCAGTTCGAGACCAATTCCAAAAGAGACCGGAAACGTTTTCTGATTTTAGCCAGCTGGTGACGGGTTGAACAAAAATAACTGAAGAAACGATGAAGAGAAATGAAGCTGTTAAAATACTGGTACTTCCTCTAGCCATGAGAACCGAAGCACAATTGATATTCCTATAAGGAATACAATGCAAGCTTACATATTTTAAAGGAACCCCCAGGGACCTGCCCCCGAGTGCACCCGTAAGCGTCGGCGCGCAGTTGAATTTTGAACGCGCCTGCCGTTTTAGCTTGATTTTTCAGTTTCTCCCGACAAATTTGATATTGTTTTTTTATAAATAAATGAACGCACGTCAATAGAATACTAGAATAATATGTAAAAATAAGAAGAAATGGGCTAAAACGGTAAACGAATTCAAAATTCAAATGTACGCTTATGGGTGCACTCGGGGGCAGGTCCTTAGGGGTTCCTAAGCGAAGCGAAGAAGAATAGCGCGTTTTTTCTTCCAATAAGCCACAAAATTACAAAGTATCGCGTCGTCTTGTGGTTCTATCCAGCTTTCCTTTCCTTCGTCTTCGAATAATTATGCCTTCGTTGGATTCCCAGCCTTCTCCTTCCTCAAAAGACATTCAAGACCATCTGCTTATTATCAAAAATCTAAAAGAAGAAATAGAAGAACGTAAAATTGAAAAGGAAAAGCTAGCAATGCGATATGATGAAAATATGGTCATCTTGATAGAAGAAATTGATGATTTGAAGATGAAGAACCGCGAGTTGGAAAAGACGATAAAGATACAAGAAGAAGTGGCCGATAGCTTGAGAGGGAAGCTCATTCAGGCAGAGGAAAGTGAGTTTTTTAAAGGTACAAATATTATCGGCTCCTTTTAGAGATCCATAAACTGAAACGCCCATTTGTTTTGGAGGAGAATAATTGGCAGCAGGATGATTTGGTAACCAGCCCAGAAGAGATTAAAAAAGATTGTGAAGAGTGCAAAGGAGAAAAGAAAATGGATCTTACCGATGAAGGCGATAAAAAACAGAAAAATGGTATGGGCCTGGATAGAAAGAAGCCCTATTCCTATGAGTTTCTATATAACATGCTAATTCTGTTCGCTCATGTCGTGGGCTTCCTTATTCATTGTAAAGTAGCATTCCAATAAATCATGATTTCATCGTCTTTCTCATATTTCCACCAAAGGACATATTTTGTCGATCGAGAAAATTGTGAAGAAAAGGCGAACCCAAAAGAATATGCATGAAGGAACGATTTTATATACAACTTGTTGAAGTGAGAAATTAAAAACATCTTCTGACCACCAGATGTCTAATACTAAATATACGATATTCGGCTTCATTCTTGCAGATAACTGAAAATATGTGTTGGAAAATAAAAAGAGAAGGCAAACTTTTGTAGGTTTCTGTAGTATATTTAACCACTCGAGGACGTGTGGCATACTTGCAGTCTTCTTGAGCAGAAATAACTAGATAGCCCTCGAATAGCTTCGCCAAATCGTCATTTTGTTTTAAAGCATCGTACAGGTACCAATAAGACGCATTCCTTTTGCCTTCAATCAAGTCCTAAAACAAATTTTATTTATGTAAATGCCAGACTAACTGTGATTAACGTGCGCAAAATATTCAAAGATATGGGATAAGTATTTTTAATTTTCATTATGTCAAAGTTTGTATTTAACAGAAAGTCTCCGTTATAGTCAGCGTAATCAAATGCTACAAAACTTGTGATCTGAATTTTTGAGGTAAACGGCCATAAAGAGTAAACCTGTTTCATTGCGGGAATGTTCTCATGAATAAACACGCTAGGAGCGTCTGAATCAATTCCAGTAATTTTGAACCTCTGAACAAAATATTGGCATTATTAAAATTTGTACCTTGATGAAGTTGCTCAGTGTCTTAGCACTGGCATTACATGTCTTAATCAAGAGCCAATCGGCATGACAACTTCTCTTCGAAAACAGTTTGCTTAAATGATCCAGCTGAACGTCATCTACACTCTGAAAATTTAAAGACCGAGTCGTCAGCATGTAATATCTCTGCTTATAAATGGAAAATACCTACTTTCTTTGGTATGATAAGCGTCTCACAATGCAGTCGAAATCTAGTCGTGAAAAATATAGAAAACGGAAATTCAACACAGCTGTTGTTAACCTTTTTACAAAGAGAAATATTGTTGCTGGCCTGAAAAGAATAATTAAAACGAGAAATTACTAACCACATAACGGAAACATCGTGCTCTATAGGTAACCACACGCTGGGCGCGGTAACATTTTTCTTGCATTACTTTACAAGTTGATTGAAGTTTAATAAGTGCAGCGGGACTCAACTAAAGATGCATTTTATATGTCATATATTTCACATACGTATTTTGCGATTTCTTCGAAAACTAGATCAGAAACGGACAATAGAGGAAACGTCTAAAAGAAAAATTAACCATAACTAGACTCCAAACCTCTTTGAGAGATACAGCTTGCAAGCCAATAGTAACCTCGTCCATGTTCAACTGTACACGTTTCCTGAAATACAATAGGTAATAAACCGGCACCGAGCGGAGAGAATAACAGGAAGATACACACGAAAGAATAATGAAAAAGACAAAAAACGAGAAAGACGGCGCATTTGTAAACAACGAGCGTAGACCAAAAACGCCCAACTGCCATGGAGTCTGGTTTTTTTCTCACGGGTGGATTTATGTTTCCCAAATCAACTTCCGCTGCATTTAGTCTTGATAAAGAATGCCCCTTTTACTATTTCTACTTTTCCACCTGATTTACGGAGACAGCTACTTCACTAATTACATTCGCTAGTAAGACCCATCTATGCGGAGAAGAAGAAAAAACGTTTTAGCAACCTAGAGCAATCTGTGAAGCCATGTGATGATTTTGTGAAGCATACATGCTCGAAACGAATAAAAGGACAATTTTACATGGACTTCAAACAGAGGGATATTGATACTTTGTTCAAACCATATAAGTCGAAAGAATTCGTGTCCTTCCTAGAAACTTACGAAGAGTATGTAGGTTTTTCTGTAGACAGCGAGTTTTTATAAAAAAAATAAATCATCCATGTTGTTGATTTTAGAAAACGGTAAGCAACTATTCGAAATCTGAAAAAAAACTGAAATTGTAAGAAATTCCTTGCCCCCTATTTACTTCACTTCAGTTGCAACTCTATGAATCGAGAAATCATCAGTTACATTGCCTATCTCATTGGTTTAGAAAAGACGGAAGACGAATGTCTAAAAACGGCAAAAGCAAACACAGAAAACATCTTTTCATCAGAAAAGTCTGCAAATCAATTTACGAGAAACCAAGTTCAGTTGAAAAAAAACTGATAATTACAGGAAGCTGAGCTAATTTCTATTAGTAGTTTGGTCACAATATAAAAAGCTGCGGCATATAATAAGTAAGACAGATAAATCCAATAAGAAAAGATAATTTAGATATATATCAATGATTCTGCGAATAATTTTACAGAAATCAACAGCCGTGTAACAGCTCTATATGAAAACATGGAAGCGATACTGATCAATTTGGTAAAGATAAGAAACTTTCATAGAAGTAAATGAGGCAAACAACAGAGAGGGTTTTGGAAAACACCATGGATTCGAGAGAAGAACCTGGTTGACAAAATAAAAAAGAAACTAGAAACAGCAAAATTGACAAACTTTGAATATAACAATCTACCAGAACGAGCTGTAAATCTGGCAATAGCGAGTTATAACGACTGCGCCAAGAACATTTCACAGTAATAATTTGCAAAACAGAAACGAAAGACTTTAGAATCGGCTTACTACATGTAGAAGCAGAAAGAATTCTCTTCTAGAAGCAAAACTATAGCTCTGCACTAAATCATAATAAGTAAATAAGGGGCCTGACAATCTCAATGCCGCTTATGTGGCAGCAACGAATACTCTGATTGTGTATCCACCGCTACTCAGAGAACATCTCACCAAGAATCCATATGCTATTGTTTGTATATAGTCAGCAATTCATGCAAATGATTGAATATAGATCGGATCTCTAGGGTTCTTTATAGCTCAGGAACTGTCACATGTACTTTTCAACAAGGACAATATCAATTCCACTGAAGTACCCCATAACATATTGCAAAAAATGGTGAAATTCATGGAAGCCTTGTGTAAAAGTCAGACAGAAGTAAAAAGTAAGTACTGCAAATTAGAGAAGAAGTGAAAAATAATAATGATATAGATTGTTCAGCTGGAACAATCACCCGCAAGGAAGACGCGTCTGACTGGATAGCTATGTGACTGACTAAATACACAGTTATCAATCTTCAAGAACCCGTATAGTCTGTCATGACAGCTCGCCGAACCCGGCACTTGGAAATAAAGGGCGGCGCGCTCGCTGGGCCACATTTACCGCCCATAGAGCAAAAATTCCATTTCTATTTACATCTCTTTCTCAGAACTGACATGCTCTAAATTCACAATTTTTTTCTGCAAAATATTGCAAATAATATGTAGATATTACAGCAATTCTTTCAGCCTATTTGCATGTATACTCGTCTTTATCGTATTGACTTCCTATCTAAACCTTGATGCTATCAGCTGAAAGAATTGCTGTGACATCTACCCATTATTTGCCATATTTTACAGAAGAAAATATGAATTTAGAATATGCCATTTCTGAGAAAAAGATGTAAATAGTTTGTATTGACTAGTAGAGCACGCTCCATTGCTAACTGCCGCCCGCTCCATTGCAAAGCGAGCTGTGTTGACAGACTATACCTGCCGAATTGGACCTCCTTCAGGATCAGATTTTCTTTTACTACACGGTTAATTTTAGGGAAAATCAAACTTTTGATGTTGACACGGTAGCATTTTAAAAGTTAAGATAATAAAATTTTATCAAATCTTCTCTTATGTATAGTTCGGTCGTTCTGAGAACAGCACGGGGTTGTTTGAATCAGAAAGGGCTGTTCAACGGCTGAATTTCAGCCTAGCCAAAAAAAAACGCTTCTCTTGGATTTGGTGGAATTCCGCCGTCACGTTACAGCCGGAAACTGATTATGGGATAATCGGGGATTACGAATTACGGTAAACTGTTATGATCTCCTTTGCAATCATTGTCCAGCCTGCCAAGGCCCTGATGCAGTCAACAATTAAAAATGAGTCTTGGTATTACGGTATGTGTACCAAGGACATGATAGAGTCAGTTTGCCGCCTTCCCTCTTATTCTGTCGTCTCTTCAGGCGTATTCTCGTGATGCGGGGCGACTTTCTAGTCCGACTGGTGCAGAAAGAAGACAACTGTTGGCTGGTACTACACGTGAAGAACGACAACAGCGTCGACAGCTTCCGGATCAGTTGTAGCGCCGACGAGAAGAAATTTATCCTTGTGGCAGCCAAGAAAGACGGCGAACCGGCGCCGCAATTCGATTCGCCTCTTCAGCTGATAAAACACTATAGGGTAGGGAGGCGGATTACTGTAGATCAATCCGTTTAGGAACACCGTCTACCGAATAAATTACGCCTCCACCGGCCGATAAAACGCCCCAGCTGGCTGATCCCACAACGGGACGTGGAATACAAAACGACGGATATGATGGGCACCGGCAATTTTAGCGAGGTCTTTCGCGGAAGGGTCCGAGTACCGGCCGGCGACAGAAAGAAAAAGGTCACAATCAATTGTGCCATCAAAGTGAATTTTTGTATTGAATCAGCTGGATGACAAGGGATGTTTTGTAGGTACTGAAGAAGGACTTGCCAGTGAATGCCAACCTGTTGAAATTTCTGGACGAAGCCCGTCTACAGGCTGGCTATGACCACGAGAATGTCGTCCAGGTCAGCCACCTCCCGAGGATACTCTGCCGCCACACCCGTAAAATGTCGGCAGCTCGCGCTATCGGATACCTGGCGAGCGCCCTAATGGGACCGTCAGCTGCCGAGAATATACGGGTGCGGGGGCGCTGTTCCTCTGCTCATTACATTGATCTGTCAATCTTTTCAGATCCGAGGAGTCATGCTGGATTGTATGCCGATGATGATGATAATGGAACTGTGCCATGGGGGCAGTCTCGACAAGCACCTGCAGAAGAAGGGCCCGGAGATCAGTAGCTTCGAAAAGCAAGTCTACCTCCTGGAGGCGGCCATGGGCATGAGATATCTCCACACACAGGGCTGTATCCACCGGGACCTGGCGGCGAGGAACTGCCTCATCGGAGACAACGTGGGTCTTGTCACGAACATGGAGGTCATTACAAATTATAGGGAAAAGTGAAGATTAGTGACTTTGGACTGTCGCTGTTCAGTCCGGACGGAGAGACGCTGAACGTGAAGATGCACACGGTACCGCTAAGATGGATGGCCCCCGAGTGCTTGAGGTCTGCCATTTTTAGAACTAATACGGTATTTATATAAGGATTACGGTATTCTATTTTGTGATTAATCGAAAAATCTCGCCACTTTCACTCCGGCGGCACGCCACCCCTATCGCGCGCAAAATGACGATTTTACTCGCGGTTACTGCAGCAACTTTCTAAGTGTTTGTACTCATTTTGTAGAGAATTTCATGGGCTATATTTTACCTAAAACATAATCACCAAATTTTATTGAAGAAAAAAAGTTATGAGCAAAAGCGCACTGCTACTGCTGCGGTGCCGGTTGAGCGGTCATAAATTGGCGTTTTTCTCATGATCTTGCCAGCTTCCCTACAAAGTGTAGTACCTACTAATCAACTACTAGTTAAAAAATCGGAAAATATTGGATTACGGTAGCCGAGAAGAGAACTAACGCCGGCGCTCTGTTCTGGGCTGGCCATTCTCCTCTCGACGCCGATTTAGTATGCATATAGGCGGTTTCAAATATTTTTATGGTCACAGATGACTACCTTTTGATGTTAGCTACCTTAAAAATACAAAATAAGGGGTACGGTAATTGATAAATGGACTAACGGCTCCCTGTTTCAGGCGCGACCAGTCGTTCAGCTTCAAAACGGACGTCTGGGCCTACGGTGTGTTGATTTTCGAGGTATTTAGCAACGGGAGCAAGCCGTTCGCCGACTACCAAACGGACTCCTCCGAGACGCGGATGATCAAGGCCATTAAGAAGGCCGACATGCCGCCGCCGCCCGTCGGCACGCCGGAAGGAGTAGGCGCCTTGATCAACGAGATTTGGCAGAAGAACAGCGAACGCCGGCCGGACTTTGTCGACATCGTCAAGGTTTTCTGCAACTCGGTTCGGCTGGAAACGGCGGTGCCGCTGGATCAGCTGGTGGTGAACCAGCTGCCCGGGGTGAAGAAGACGGAATTGCCGGATTTTGACTGGACAGAGGAGAAGGCCCGCGAGGAGGAGAAGCGGAAGAAGAGGGCCGAGACCGAGGAGAATGACCGACGACTGGCGGAGAAGAAGAGAAGGAGGGACGAGTTCAGGGCCAAGAGAGATCAAATCAACTCGACTAACTCCAAATCCAAGGTAGAAATTGCGAACTTCTCAAATGCGGTGGCGCAGTGGTAACGCGTTTACATGCTGTTCTTGCAGTCCCAGTTCGGCCCCGGCAGCGAGCAATCATCTTTGCTTTTTCCAAAAAAAAAGCTTTTTACTCTAAATCTGACCTCACCGTCTTTTCAGGACAAGGAGCAATGTTCAAATGACACGGGAACGGACTCGGAACTGCCGCTGCCAGTCTTCCACCCCGAAGGGAAGCAGAGCACGCGCCGGAACAATGAAGCCGGCGGAGGAGGAACCAAATGGCTGACGGCGACGATCACCAAGCTGAAGGGAGGACTAAAAACGAAGAAGGATCACAACGTGGTGGTCATGGAGAAGCGGTATGAGGTGGCGGAGGCGAAGAAGAAGAACGACTCGGCCAGGGAGAAGGCCGGCAGCCGACGGGAGAAGAAGCAATGAAACAGTCAGCAGCTATTGATGAAATACAAGTGACTAAAAGACAGAATACATTTTTGGCTAACGAACTCTCTTCTATACATTTCGTTTTCTATGTTTTAATTTCGATGAAAACGAGAGAAAACGCGATAAGACGACACTTTGAGCTGGAATGCGCGCGCGGCTGCACCCGTAAAATCTCGGCAGCTGTGCGCTACAGCATTCCGGCGCACCGACCAGGCGTTACCTTATATAGGTCCCCAACAAGTTTGAGGTATCTAACCTAACCAACCCTTCGAAAGAAGTGGTTGAAATAAATTTTGGAAGGTCTTCCCTTTGTGGAAGACGATAAAGCCGTGTTGAAGAAGAGATGTCAAGTTTCTCATTGGTTGGACCATTTGGAAGATATGAAGTGATTTGCAGTTGTACTGTTTGGGTAGAGTAGTGGTTACGGTATTGGATCAATTGAAATTTCCGAGTAGTATGACATTTCCTCTCGTTCACCGGCTGTCTGACTCGTCTTCATTGATTTTTATCAAATTTCATCCGGAAAATTTACAAAGCGTCTCCACACATCGTCTGACCTAAACCCGCGTCTCTATTCCGCTTTCCCCATTTTGGGCCACGTCTTTCCTTTATTCATACCTGCTGCTGCTTCTCGAAGATGTCAGCCTATTCTCACCGTGTTCCCACTGATCTCCTAGAGATCAATCGGCTTCAAAAGGAGAATGCTGAACTCCGTCAGCAGAGTAAATTGATCCTAGATGAGGGTGGAATCTATCCTTCTTTTTAGAATACAAACTGGAAGAAGATCGGAAGGTTCTCGACGCGAAGAAGGGAGGATCTCCCGACCCATCATCTGCTCTGGCTCTCGAGGAGAAAAAGACCAGAAGCGAGGAACGCAATAGGGAATTGAAGGCGGAACTTGAACGGATCGCCAAGTACAGAGAAGAAAGTATGTTTTACCCCAATGGGTATCAAATGCTACGCAGTCAAATTTGGCGGCATTTTGTCGGCCAAACCCCCTGAATTTTCAGTTCCGAGTCTAGAGAAAAAGAGAAAAAAACTTCGACGGAAGAACGAGAAACTGGCTAAGAAGAGCTTCGAGAAGTACAGGCGAGCAAACAGCGACATCGCGGCTGTTATGACATTTCTAGTTGCACCTATCATCGTAATCATTCTTGTTATTCTCATAGCTGAATACATGTAAATTCAATAAATACTGTTCGCATATTATTTTCGAACTTCTTGTGGATGAGACAAGAATTATTTCATCTGTATAAATCTAGAAAGCGTCTCCTCTGACAGAATTCAACTCGGGGGCCCGTCTCCCCACTGATCTCCAAGAGATGGCTCGTCTAGAAAAGGAGAACGCCGAACTCCGTCAGCAGAGTAAGTTCCCTCGCCCCCTCCTTCGAAATTTTGCGCATTAATCTGTTCAGAATCCAAATTGGAAGAGGAGCGGAAGGTTCTCGACGGGAAATTGGCAGGATTACCCGCTACTTCGACTGTTCTGGCTCTCGAGAAGAAGACGAAGAAAGAAGATCAGAAGACGCAATAAGAAGTTGAAGGCGGAACTTGAACAAATCTCAAAGTACAGAGAAGAAAGTACGTTTGATCATCTTTCGAGCTGAGCATCAAATGTGTACGCAGCCAAATTGTACAGCATTTTATCTTACAAAATCCCGAACGCTCAGTCCCGGATCTACGTGAACAGCGCAAAGAGCTCCGACAGAAGAAGAAACAGCTGAAGAAGGAGATCCGCAAGATGAACAAGAGGGCTAACCAAGCCATTTTGGTTGTTATGTTTATTGTAGCGGTTGTTTTTATTTCGATAGCGTCTCTTGGTATTGTTGTAGTTGTATACATTTTTGGTTTTGTGGCGTCTTATTGAAGTTCTGGAGGTGGGTCGTATATTCTATATTCAAGGAGTCGCGGGAGAACTTGAACAATATTCCATTTTTATTCAACAATCTGTAAAAAATAACAAGAAAACTAACAAACTACCGAGGAGCTTAAACTGGGGTATATATAAAGAAACTCCAATCAGAAAACAGAGAGGAGCGAGACAACGAGATCATGGGAGGACATCAGTTAGCTGAGAGAAATATTAGCCGGGTCGAGGGGGGCGCGGGAGGCTGGGGGTGGAGGGGCGGGTTGGGCGAGCAGCTGAGAGGGGAGAGGAGGCGGCCGAAGAAGGGGATTCATTATTTTCGGGGAGACTAGGCCCTTATACATGGCGGGGGCGGTGCGGGGCAGGGAGGGGGACAGGGGCGATGACAGGTCGGCGTGGCCGATGCTCCGGGCATTTCGGACGATCTCGTCGAAGCGGTAACGGGCCTCGGCCGTCGTGACAACATTTGACTCGGCCAGGAGGGAAGACACCGCCGGAGGGGGCAGCCCCCCTCCCATCGAGGTCATCAACGTCGGTGGCTGGGTTATGAATTCCCTGGAAATTCATAATTATATTTTATGGAGGAATAGCTTACATTTTCCTCTTCCTTGGACGAGGAGTCGGAAGTGGTTTCCCGTCAGCCGAGGGATATTTCTGGACCAGGCGGAGGGAGGCCGGGGCGCCGCCGGCAATCGCCTTCATACTATCCAAATCCACATTGTAGACACTGTTCAAGTCGACTTGGATCAGCTGGGATCGTTCTTTCTTCGTGGAGGGGAGGTTCAAGAACTCTATGATGGTTTCCTGCAAAAGAGAAGAGTATTTTTGAAGCCAAAAGGAGAGGGATGGATCTCGAGACCCTGTATCTTGTGGTGCATCTTCTTCACAGTTACAGTACCCGGCCGTAAGATTACTGTAGCCCAGTTCGCGGGCGGTGGCCTGACCAACAATTCATAGATCCGTTTTCAGTTTTTCTGTTGGGAATAAAATTGAATTTCTGACAAGGTGAAGTATGGTATTCGCTGGTCTGTATTTCATACAGTAACCAATGAACTTCTTGGAGGGCCTAGGCCCCGATGTCGCTGCCCTCTTCAAGCTACAATAAGAAGAAAAGACTCACAATAATGCTCCGGTAGACGGTCCTCTGTGTAATTCCCAATCGGTTGAGAACATACGCTGGGACATAGAGATGGTCATCCCCGTAGTGGACAACGATTGCTCCTGTTTCGGCTGAAATATTCATTTTGCTTTTATTTTTTTAATCTGATTTCTGGTTGAGTTGTCTCTCGAAATAACCAACAAAGGGTTAGATTTCAAAAATCACTGGGTATCGCGGTTGCTGGGCAGCTCTGCAAAATGATTTTTTGCTGGGACCGGTAGCCAATAGATACCGCCAGGCCCATCAAGCCCCGGTCCATCCTCCCCCGGCCATTCCCCACGCCGAAGACGAGTCGCCATGGGTAATACTATGTGTATGTGGTCAGTTTTCCACTTATTCGTTTTTCAATCCATTCTCCTGCTACCATAGCCCTTTGAACAGGACGAGTATACAATATTTTAGCAAGGAATGCGCTCAGACAAACGAGTGCGAATCCTTCTTCTGTATCTTCTTTCCGGTCAGTTTTATTTAAAAATTAAAAGAAAACATGGGTACTGTATATCACAGACAGTGTTTTACTTTAAAAATTGCTTTAAAATATAGTATGGCGACCATTTTATGGTTCAAAACGAGTTCAATTTGAGGAAAGTGGGATCAGACCGCACCTTGGTCTATTCTCAGCGGTTCTGGGCTATTTATCGCCACAACAAGACGTTTCCATGTTCATTTTTATGAACCAGAGCAAATCGAGGAAAACATAACTATAGGCTCATAAGTACCTTTCATAAGTACCTATCAAAAGGTACTTATGAGCCTATAGTTATGTTTTCTAGCAAAAATAACGGGCTCGCTACTAAAAACAACTCGACACTCACACAACAGGGAAAATCCCGTCTCCCCCTTTCGACATGGCTGTTCTGCGCTCTCTAATTTTTTGTCATCCCCTTGGTGAGGGTTTCTATGTTACAGAGAACTTTTAATTTCGGGGTTTTTCTTGCGGGGGCGATATTCAAGCCACCTAGAATCGAAAGATTACTGAAATAATGAAAAAGGAGGTCCATGGCTGATTTTTGTTGCCAAAGTCTTTGGACCAAAGACGTAAAGGCGCCGTTTCTGGAAAATGTACGGCTACCAGAGTTATAGAGTCATTTTTTACCAAAATAATATCAAAAGGTACTTATTTTCAAGTCAAAAGTTAGTCAAAAAGTCATTTTCGCTAAAATTCTGCTCGAATTCCTGGTCAGAACCTTGAAATGGCGGGCAGATGCCTCAGTGGCGCCGCCGGGACGCCTTTTCAGTATGATCCAGTTCATTCGCCCCCTACTTTCAGCCCCTGGCCGTCTATTTCCACGCCGGCAGCTGTAACTGCCAGGTGTTGATCAACATCATCCTCCTCTTATTCTTCTGGATCCCGGCCATCATCCACGCCTGTTGGTATTGCTGCTGTAGAGGCCCGGAAAAGACGATCACCACCAGTTCGGTGACTGCCTACCCCCGCCGGGACATGTATCCCCCCGCTTGAGCTGGCCTGCTCCAGGCAGCCTCCCCCACCCTTGTTGAATAAAATGTAGTACAGTAACCCACATTGCATACTCCCCCTCAATTCTTTCAGCTTGACGGCGTCGAAACTGGTGGAATGGGAGCCGACGACAAAGAGACTCGGGCAATAGGTCAACAGGATGTCATCGTCCGGTCCCTGAAGGAATTTTAAATGGGTCCCAAAGGGAAAACATACCCCTCGATAGCCGTATTGAGTCTTCTGATTAAAAGCCAAGTCAATGATGGCCGAGACGCCGTGGATCAACTGGACGACGCGGTGGTTGAAGTAGCTGGACAGCCGCCACCCGACCAGGACTATCCTCTTGTCTCGCATCTCTTTCACCAGTTTTTGAACCTAGAAATTATATTTTATAACGAAAATAAAGGAAGGAATACCTCATTTTTGATGACCTTCACGTAGAAATCGACGGCCTCCCAGATGGACTCGTTATTTCGGCACTCATACTCCATGTTGACTATGAAGGACTCCTTCGAGCTGATTCCTTTCAGCCATCTGGAAAGGGGAGAAGTTTTGGGTCAACAGCAGATTTTTGGAAGGCTCAAGGTGCCCAATTTTTGTAGATTCATAAGTCCCTAATCTTTCAGTCTTCCGTTTGGGCTTCACTCATTGCTTCGTCGAGAAGAATGTCCGAAAAACTTTAGCGGGGAGGTAAAAATCCGGATAGGCAAAGAGCAGAGAACAAAGAAGACCGAACAGTCGCAGCTGCCAGAGTCCATCCTCACATGGTCAAAAATAATCGAAGCACGCAACTTTTTGGAGGGTCGTGTCAACCTTCCCTTCCCTATGGCTTACGGTAGGACGAGTATGGTTTCATTCGGCTTTCTTTGACCAGTTTCGAATGATGTGCTTTGCCGTACAACAGGGTGAGGGCGTCTTATCAGCATCTCTTCCCACTGGGTCATTCGGACCTATTTGAGGTTTCCCTGGTCGGAGAGGGGTCTATCCACTTGCAGGGGATCAAGACGAGTGCTTCATATGTCAATGCTGATGTCAATATGGGAAGAAGATTCTCTACAAACAGGACAGTCTCTATCTTTCCACCTCTGCCTCTTTCTGGACTGGCGGGTCTGCGCATCGGTCCATGGAATCGTGATTGTCAAGAAGAAATCCAACAGCAACCAAGTCCTTCCCATTCCCCCAAAGAGCAGACAACATCCAACCCCCCAAAAAAGAAAAAAAAAGTATAAAGTCTACCTGTAAATAGTGTCATGAGCCTTTGTGGTGAAAGTGTATTCTCCGAATTGAAAGGCAGGCGGAACCAGGACAAAAATCACATCCGAAAGAGATTCAGCCTAAATTTTCATCATTTTAGTCACAAGTTTGGCTTCTGAGGTTTTCTCTGACCACCACCACCACAAAGGCCCCTAGACCCTATTTTTACTCTTTTTTCTCCTTGGGTTAGATAGAAAAAACACAGTAAATTTTATTAGAAATCTTTAATTGTGTGTGTGTGTCTCGTAGTACATGAGAAAACCTCAGGGGCTACTCGTAATTGAAAATGAACGGCGGGAACTGGGAAGATATAAACTGGGAAGGAGGGAATGATGATATGCCTCGGACTGGGACTAAAATCACAGCGAACACGTATTTTTAGGAGCCAAAAAAAAAGGAGAAAGATATATAAAATAGGGGGGACTCGGGGAAGAGTTTTGACCCTTTTGATGAGCTACAAAACGCTAGATTTGGATACCGTAGTCTTCCAGGGGTTACTGTAGGAAGTTTGGCCCAAATATTGCAAAACTCCCTCCAGAAACCTAGGAATTCAACAGTAGGTCCCGAAACGAAAGCACAGGCCATGGAATGAGCTTTCCAGGCGTGCAGTCGTCTCAGGACCTGCCCATGAAATTCAGTCTTGGTTACTGTAAAGAAATCCCGCCTCTAAACACCCTGTGAGCTCATCAAAAGAGTCAAAATTCTCTCCAACGGGTCGGGGAAGGGAATGATAATAATAAAAATTGTAACACGCCTATAAACATTCTATACTCACATTAATAGTGGCTTGGAGATTCTCGCGATCCGGGTCCAGAACTTTTCCGGTGATGTAGCTCCAAATTATGTCAGTCACCTCCGGCCAGGGGTAGGATTCGTCTTGAGACTTCTTGGCAAAGGACGCCACAACGGAACCGGACTGGAAACACTATTTTATAAAGATAATAACTGGAAATCTTACCTGATGTTTCCAATAGCGAAGGAGGATCAAATAACCGGAGAGATAGTCCGCCGGGAGGTTTTGGATTAGCAGGGAGTGCGCCCAGGCCATGGTTTCGCGTTCCTGAAAAACTTTAGAGTTTTATAATAATAAAGGCACTTTAAAGAATAAATAGAGGTCAAAATCTCTGCTCTGACCCGGCTGGAAGTACCAAATTCAGTCATTTTCTTACTCTCTGCATATTTTTCCCTCTAAACTGGGTCCCGCCGCTTTCTAGCGCGCCTACTCGCCCTGCAACCTCGATTTTAATGCAATGAACTTGTTTTTAGGAAGGAGAAAAGATAGAAGGTGATAAAAAACATTAAATTGTAAAGAGTGATAGTCAAAATTTCGAGAAAGTCTGTTTTAGGGGAGGAAAGGAGGTGATAAGGGCGCGGTGCAGCCTAATCGCGCCGAAAACTACAGTATTTTGAGTTTTTGGCCAAATTTTTGATCCAGAGAGCAATTTTTTTACCAGTCTATTCACCTTTTTAATATTTCTAGCAAGAAATTTCCAGTCAGGAATGGTCTAATCCCCACAAGACCCCACCCAGCCAACAGCAGCCATATCAGTCAGTGTCTTGCCCCGGCGAAGGATGGACCCTTGTCCTGCTGCCTCTACCACCCTTTCCAATGGCTTGGATCATTTTCTCCGCTCCGTTCCGCTTCATGTCTCGATAGGTGTGTCGATCAATTTGCAAGAACTGGAACAGCCGCCGACTTCAACGGCCACCACCGAGTCGACGGGGAGAAAGAAGCCAAAAAGGGAAGAGACGGGAGAAGAAGAGAAGAAGAAGGCTAGCTAGACGGAGCAGTTATCGAAGAGACTCGTGAAAGAAAATAAATGCAACGTATGGTATCGCTCTTATATATATATATGTTTTTTATGATGTGCCTTCTCTTGTTACTGTATTTGTGGACTTATTTGACGGGGTTTTATGTACTCCTAGGGAATTCCTCGGCTCGCTTTGAAGAGTATACGGTATCTATTCCTACTTCGCGAATGACTAATAAAGCCCTTCCGGTATGCGTCTTTGTTCAGTTCTCCAACTCACCGAATTATTGATGCTGAATGCGCTCCTCAGATCGTAGGCCCTTCTTTGTGCTTCATTATGAAGAGTAATGTGCGCCGTCCTAAAACCATTCCCTCTTTCTCCTGGCTGTTTCTCTAACTTACGTCGAATACTCCACTCCCAGCTGGACCTGGTGGAATTCAATCAACACTTCAATTGTGTTGGCAATGACAGCCTGACGGATCTCCGGCTCCTCTCTGACCCTCTCCAACATATCGTAGATATTACACCCGCCGTCCGGGTTCAACCGCCTCATCATATAGGTACAGATCTGGTCAGTAGAGCTCTGGGCGTGTTCCATGAAATTCGCCGACGTTGTGGCCTTAAAATAGTCCTTTATATTGAATTCTAATCGAAATCCTACAGTAAGCGGTGTTTCATCGTCATCCGTGTCGACCTCGCTGCTCTGACTCGGCGGATAAATCTCTTCCGGCTCGCGAAGGATCTCTCGGTGGAAGTAGTCCCCGTTCGCTTGGCTTGGACGAAGAGCCTGGGCCGTCTTTTCACTCTTCTCATCAAGGAAATCTTTAAAAGTCACCTAAACATTTGGGAAAATAAAAGAAAAAGAGGACAAAACGAACATGTTTGATGGGTTTGGAGGCCTTCTTGTGCATCCGCATGTCGCGCTTCTCGTTGCGGAGATCTTCTTCCGCTTCGCGCATGAATTGACGGTTCAGATAGTCGCGGGCCTCCTGCTCACGTTGCTCTCTCTATAAACGGCTACAATAAATAATTAAAAGCCGCCATACCTTTCGTATTCCCGTCGTCGTTATCTGCGGTGCCTCATCCACCTCCATCTCCATTTCCCTTGGATATTTCGACGGCTTCAGGAGGTACTCGTTCGACCTGTACAGGGCTCCTTTCTTTGCCCTTTCCCTTGTCGCTATCGTATGGGCAAAGAGTTCTGCCGTCGTCCTCTTGACCGGGAAGAGTTCAGCCGGCTCCCCACGGGCCATCCTCTCCTCCGCCAGCTTCTTCTTATCATGGTAGCGCTTCTTTGCCATTTCTGCTATTCTAAAAACGGAACAATTACCGTAACCCAAAGAGAACCTACTCTTGTTTCCTGGCCTCCTTTCCCCGATTGTTCGAGTGTCTCTTTATTCCGTCTTCACAAACTTTCAGCAGGAGATGATCCATGACGGAATTGACGACGACTCCGAGGTGTTCGATTGTCCCATCCGGGCGAATAAAATTCTCCAGGATTGGCTTCGGACTCGGGGTGTAACTGGTCCACCAATGGGGGTCCTTCTTCTTATGAGACTTGGCCGCCGCCCCCGTCAGGTGGGGCATCTTCTGGGGGATGTCTTCTGTCGACATCCTTGTCTCGTCCCCCGTCTCCTCCTCCAGGGGGCTGTCCTCGCTCACCGGGGTGGAGGCCGAAGTTCCGGCCGACTCATCTGTGGGTTTCAGCACCGTTGCGACGTCCTCTCCAATTTTGAAGCTTAACTTGATTGGTCCCTTATGCTCCTCCACGTATTTTCGGGTCTTCTCGGCAGCTGTCTCTTCTCCATCCTCCGGGGCGGGCTCCGCGGGCTTCTCGGCCTTCTTCTCTGGCGTCTGACTGACCGACTTTCTTCTGTTTGTCTCTGGTTTCTCGAGAGATTTAACCGGGGGCGATTTCACAGAAAGAGGCTTCACAAGAGGCGATTTCAAAGGAGGCGACTTTATCGCGGCGGGACTCTTCACCGGGGTTGACCTCAACGGAGACTTTAGCGGGCTCCTTGGCGTCTCAACGTCCTAAACCTTACAGTAAGATATTTTTAAAACTCTACAGACCTTTCTAATCGTTACAGGACCCTCAAAGACATAATCCGAGACGACTTTTGGCTTCAAAGCTCTACCGGACCGCCTCGCAGTGACAATTGGAGCAGGCTTTACAAAATCTTCAACCGGGGTGGTGGCTACCTTTTCCGGAGTTTTAGGGACAGCTTTTTCTGGAGATTTCAGAGCTGTGGCCTAAAATATAATTTCTATAGGCAGAAAATAAAAAAAATTACCGCTTTCCTTCCTTTGGGAGTAATTTTAATTAGTCCTTTCAGGGGCTGACGCTTGGATTTGGAGTTTTTGACTGGCTCGGGCTCCGGCTCGGACTCTTCGTCGTCTTCCTCGGGCTCCGGCTCGTCTTCACTCACTTCTGGAGCGTTGGCAGTGGATGTTGAGGGCTGGAGCTCTTCGGCAGGCTTCTCCTCCTCTGGTTTGACCTCTTCCGGTTCCTCCACTTCCATTGGTTCGTCTTCTACCTGTTCCGAGGGCTTTTCGGGGGATTTGACCTTTTCAGCTTTTTCTGAAAATAAAGGAAATGAAAAAAAGGGAATTCAATAATTAAAATGGGGAAAATCAGTGGTTAGGACGAAAGCTCACCTTTCTCCACCTCTTCCTTCTTCTTCACTACTGGAGACTCCTTCTCCTCCTTTTTAGGCTCCTCCACCACCTTTTCCTGCTTCTTTTCCGGAGTAATATGAGTCGATGAACTGGCCGATGCTGCCGGACTCGGTGTCAAGGTCGCCTCCGGTGTAGGACTCCTCTGGACTCGTTGATACCTACAAAGGATCGAGTAATACCTCGAAAATGAAGAAAATAACAGTACCTTGATGTCTTTTTCAGTATTTCCAACGCAGATCCGGGCTTCGGTTTCAAGCTGAACTTCTCCGGCGCCTTTTCCTTCTCTTTCTCCTCCTTGGCCTTTCCTCCTCCTCGGGGGGTAGCTTTCTTCATTTCGACAATTTTAGACGAGGGAACACTACCACGGCTGGATCTGGAAAAGAGAGGAGGTCGATATCGATTGATGCAAAAAGTCAAAAGGGTGGACAGGGCGGGGCGGGGGATGCCGGCTCACATGAGATATGACTAAACCCAGGGGGCATTAGCTTTTTTTAGCGCGACGGGGACTGTGGTGAGAGAGGTGAAGCCAACATTTTTCGACAGTGGGAAACTAAAGGTCATAATGCCTCATCCCTGACACTGGGTGCTGTTGTGTCGCCCTTGAAAATAGCTGTAAGAGATCTTTCCCGGAATAGGGCAGGAGGATGCTTTGGGGGAAAAACAACTGGAAGTGGAACCCTAGCTCGCAACCTTTTCTGCGCTTTAGGACCCAATATTTTAGCTTCAAGGCAATTGGACTGCCTGCTAACCTCCATATCCACTCCCTACGTTATTTTGCGAACTGTTTATGTTCAAGACAGGATGTTTACATTTGACTACACACTGACCCCCCGGCCGCTTTCCCCGGTATGAGAGGTCAATTAGCCGACATTGTGAGCTCACCCGATATCGGGCTTACTTCTAGCTGAATTTTCTAGTTGTTAACCCAATGATTGGCCGAATACGTATGGAGTGGAAGCCCTTACCTTCTTCTTGCAGCTGCTGGTGACGGTGTCGGTGTAGGACTCTCTGATGGCTCTTTCTCTCTAGAAAAGTCTTTAGGAGGCGGCTCCGGGGGGCTTTCAGGAGTCTTTTCCCTAAAAAATCTTATTATTGTCTCAAAATACCCAAGTAACTCACTTTTTTGACGCTCTCTTCCGAATGGGGAGCTTAATCTTGGGAGTAGTCTTCTTTACCGGTTCCTCCTCTTCCTCTGGATTGTCATCCTGTTCCGCCTCGTCGATCATCAACGGGGAGACTTCCAGAGGCAGGGGTGGAAGGGACTTATCCTTGAAATTCGGGTCCGCTGCCTCTTCTTCAGCTTCTTCTTCCGTTTCTTCTGGTTCAGGCGTCTGTTCCTTGACCTTCCGACTTCGCCGCTTCTTTTTCTCCTCCTAAAATTCGAATACTTCATAAAAAATAAGCTGGAAACCAACCGTAGCCGTCTTCTCCTGGCTGTCCTTCCTCGTGGGACCTCTAACCTGGGCCATGAAGTCTTTGAATCCGGCCGTTGAGCGGCGACTGGCCCGCCGGGACTCGACACCACTAGCTTCGGGTTCCGGCGCCTGTTCGGGGGCGTCTTCTGGTTCTGGAACACTTGGAGCTGATTTTCTCCGTCCTTTGGGAGTCTCAGCAGCTGGTGTCGTCTCTTCGGGTTCTTTAGTTAAGGTAGCCCGTCGCTTTTTAGCCGGTGGTTCTGCTATTATTGGCTTCATATCTTGTTCGAATTCGGAATCCGTTGTGACGAAGTTGTTTGAATGAGATGGGCCTGGAATTGACTCTTTGAAAGGTAAATAAAATTTGTAAAGTGGAAATTTTAATTCAGAAAGAGGCGATAATCAGTTGTGGGCGCATTTTAGCCGCTCTGATGTTATATCCCCCATTATTTGGTTGATTTCTTCGACTTGTCAGGGAAAAGACGATAAACTTTGTTTATTTAATTAGCTACTCCTAAATTATGATCTTCAAATTATAAATTAACGTTTAGAACGGTTTGAAAAGGAGCAGGAGCAAGGTTATTGCGACTTTTCTCTAAACAGAGGGGTTCAAGGCTCCTTTTTGGGAAATTTGCCCGAGTTATAGGAAAAAATACTATTTTTGATTGTTCCCTAATTACTTTCTTTTAAAAATTAATATTGAAGTAAAAAATATATTAAAAAGTCTTACCTTGATAATCGGCCTCGTCCTCGAGCGGCTCCTGTTTAATTGGGATAGTTTCGAAAAGTTGTTGTGTCTCTGCGGCAACTCCTATCGGCTCCTCCTCATATTCATCCGCCGGTTCTTCTTTAATCCCCAAGATCTAAAAATATAAATAGAGAATGTAAAATATAAAATATAAAAAAGTAATAAATAAATATAAAGATAATAAATAAACAAACCCGAAAAGTCGCGGACACCGGTATGGCGAACTCGTGTTCGGCAGGAGAGGAGGCGGCTGGCTGGGCGGGTTTTGATGGTTTCGCGGCCTCTTCGGCGGCTCTTTTCTTCTAAAAAAACGGTAATTTTCAATGATTTTCAATTAAAAGAAAGCGAAATGCCGCGGTATTTCGAAATTGTAGCCCCCGAATTCGTAGAGAGGAGTAAACAAAAATGAGCGCGAAAAAGCGGCGTCAATGGCCCAGTCAAAAATAGCTGGGTCTTGGCGCGATGCCGTTGGCAATTGGCAGAAAACGGCGTCGGGATTAAGCAGAGCAGAGCGCGGGTTAGAATAGTCCCCATACCTTCCACAAATTCAGAATTCTAGGAGGTAGAGAATAGTCGCTTTGAGGAATTTCTCCTCCCACATAGAAGGCCTCTTTGAAAGTGCTCAAGAGGAACTGAAATACGGGCAAATTTGGACGGAAAACTGGCGGAGACGGTACCTTTTTGATTATGGGAGGCTCTTCGGTTGGGGTCTTCGAGTGGGAGGCTCTCAACTTCTTCGTAGCAGACGTCGGAGAGTAGCGGGCACTGGGGCGCGGGGCTCGCTTACCCAACTCTGGCGGCGGCGTCTCGGCCGGCGTGGCTGTCGACTTCCGATGGCCCGGCTTCAATTTTATACCGCTGAAAAGAATAGAAAATAATGGAAACTGGTGCGATTAAAATTTCGTTCGGCTTCTTCGGGGCCCTCCGAGGACCTTCCCCTTGAGAGCCTCCAGTTTGTTCTAGTGGAAAATAGAAGCCCGAAAGAGAAAAGTAAAGGAAAAGGACTACAAAATCCACTTCACCTGCTCTTCGGAGACCGTCAGTGAATGGATAAAGTGGTTGGATTTCAGGGAATTTTAGAAGAAAGAGACTCGATTTAGGCCGCGCCCTTCATGGGTAACGAATAGGGTAGATGAGTTTCCCTCTGTCCCTCCACCAAAAGAATTTTAGCCCCAGAGATCGGGATCAAAGTACGTTAGATAAGAGGGGGTCCCCAGGTGATTTACCGAATCTCCTTTGATTTTTTAAGGATAAGACAGTCACGAGGAAGGGGATCCCTGTTTTAGAGGTAGAGTCCCCTAACCACGGAAGAAAGGAAGGTTATTTGGAGGTTCGATGCCGTGCACCCGTAAAGTCTCGGCAGAAGGATCATCTTTATTTAGATCAGTTACAAAACTGTGACGCCATTATATTTTTGGCTTGCCGAGACTTTGCGGGTGCAGGGGATAGGACTATCGGGGACGGAGTCGAAGTAAAAGGTTCTGGGAGTCTATCTATAGATAACTGTACCGAGTTTTCTACCTAAAATAACGAAGGAATCTGCCCATAACAGGGGAAAGGGGTGCAAGGCTGAGAAAAAAAAGTACTTGGTTGATTTTCTTGCCCTTTTTGAGGGATTCTGCTCAAAACTGGTTCATTTAAAGGATTTCTTCAAGGTGAATTCTAATCTACCACTCATTTTTTTACTAAATAGACACTAATCCTTCAAATTTCCAATAAATAATCGATATTGACGGGTTCTACCACAATTAATAAAGGAAAAGTCATAAAAGAACTCACACCGCCGGCGATGGTTTGGATTTTACGACTTCTGGGCTGTAGTCCTTCTTTTTTTGTCGTATTCTCTCTATAAATCATCCATTTTTTTTCTTTACTTTCCCCAAAAATTACCTGGAACAGTCCTCCTGCCGGTTTCTTCTACCGCTCCCGGCGATCCATCCCGACTCGGGGTGGCGGTAATTGACTGTCTCGACGATTTCCCCGTGGCGATCCTTTCCCCAGGTTTCAGTTCCATTTTATCAGGATCTAAAACGGCCGGAAAAATCAATGATAATCTTGAGAAAAGGACCGGGTAAACACCGAGTGTGGCTATGATGCAAATTGATTGCTTGGCCAAGACTAGAGGTCACGGTGACGGATTCCCGCCTTTTCTCATCCATACGCGGGAATTTAAATAAGAAAAGTATATAAAAAAGAGGCCGAGAAAAAGCGACGAAGATGTTCGAAAATGACACGAGACAAGAAAACAGACTTTTCAAAATGGGAGATGAAAGATTTGGCGGAAAGAGAGACGGCAGACAATGGGCGGTTAGATGGCGCGCGATTACGGTAGCGAATCACAAGAACACCGGGGGAAAAGAGACAAAATAGAGTACTATTTATTATTCCGTTGGTAAAAAATTAATAAATGGGAGGAAAGCGAGAGCATTGACCTATTTTCCGCCGAAATTAGCTTTTAGATAGGGCGGGTCGCTTTCCTCTCTGCCGGTTAATAGAAGCAATGCGGCTCGGCTCCGCGAAGGGGTCAATTTAAGGGTACCACAGGGCTGTTATCACCTGTACTATGAAATTTCATCCTAAAGATGATTTTTAACCCAAAACAAAGACGGAATATACCGGGAATTAGAGGGTTTCTGCTTTTTTTTCCTTCTTTATCGCTTTTGGAACGAATTATAGAAACTACTGGAAATCTAACCAGACTAGAAAAGTCCCCCTCTTTTTCCTGATTATAGTGATCTTTTTTTCTTTCAAAATCGTGTACTGAATGGCGGGTAAAATCCATTTTTAAGTCCAAAAAGGGTCGAAATTTCGAAGATCGGATATTGGCGGCTACATTTCGGCTTTTAAGCAGTTTTACTCATACAGTAACCCATAAAGCAGGCCCATGATAATCCATGTAATCCATTCCAATGGTTCTGTAGATTTTTCTGGAGTTTTAACGGCGGGAAAATAATCAGGCAAAGAAGAAATTTGTAGAAAATGGTAGAAATTCCTGTTCTTGACCAGAAAATACCGGCCAACGTCGAATTTTTCGTCATTCCACCCGGAGAGAAGTCATTTCTCTCGACTGACACTGACCCAGCTGGTAGAATGCGCCTTTTTCTGCCGCTACTAACCTTTTTTCTACTACTAACCATTCAACTGGCACTGGCTGAAACCTCCGACTACAATGCCAAGACCTGTGGAATTGCCGGCGCTCCCGACCGGATGAAGAGAGCCATCCGCTCGGCACGGTATGTAGCATTTCCTATTGTTTGGTTATTTTCCTGACTTTTCAAAGTTTTCACAATTTTTATTTTTTCAATTCTAGCGTTGAGGCGGAAGAGAGCAGGAAGGAGACCACCGCCGCCGCTGCCACCGAGGATGACGAGGAAGAAGACGAGGAGGAGGAGGAGGAGATGGGACTGGTCGAAGAAGGAGCCGAGGAGACGGAGCCGGGACTGGAAGACGGAGACGGCGGCTGGTTGACGGAGAAGGTGATGGGAGGAGCAGGCGCCCGGGTGGGCGAGGTGCCATGGGCCGCCGTGTTGCGTATCCCGATGGATGGACGCTCGTCATCCCTCTGTGGCGGGACCCTGATCTCCAGTCGGCATGTCCTCACCGCGGCTCATTGTTTCGTCAAAAACGCCAAGGACAGCGGCTGCCAGCTGAACCAGATGATGAGCAAGGAGGAGATCATGACCGGGGTGGAGGTGACGGTCGGCGGCATCTGTAACCCCGAATCGGCGGAGACATGCAAAAAGAATGAACTCGGAGAGACGAGGAAGGTCAGCCGCGTCGGACTGCTGACGGAATTCTTCTTGGACAAGTGCAAAAAGTCTATGTGGGACGTGGTCCTGCTGGAGCTGGACAGCCCCGTGACGGCCACCCACGCCTGCCTGCCTCATCTGCACAATGTCGATAAATTGGAAAATTGGAAGACCAGCATGCTCTCCTTTGGCTACGGAAGCGATCGTCAGTCTTTCTTTTTGTCTATTTTTTTTAAATTCGACTACTTTCAGCAGCAAGAGGAGAGAAGCGCCACCAGAAGCTGCAGAAGGTGGATCTCGGCCCGGCGGAAAAGTCGAGCCGCTGCCAGAAGCAGTGGAAATTGCCGTTCGATACGGTCGTCTGTACCCAGGAGTCGTACACGAAGAATGTCTGCCAGGGAGACAGCGGCGGCGGAATTCTGGCCGCCTGGAAGGGCCGCCACTACCTGGTGGGGACGATCTCCTTCGGATCCAGCTGCAACTCCGGCCTCGAGAATGCCCTGATTGCTAACGCCCAGGTGAATATGGATGTCAACCTCTACACGGCAACCATTGACCAGTTCATTCGCCGGCGGACGCCCAACCACAGGGAACTCTGGAGAGACGCTAAGCAATAAAGCATTGTACTGATCGAGAGCCTTATCTACTCATTTTCTTATTGTTTTGACTGTTGAACGTTTCCTGGACCTGTATGACTCTTTATTTATTTATTCTCGTCCTGGAACCATTTCGACACCGAAATTTCGGGTCGCTCTCCGTTTTTCTCCACTTTTCGGCTTCAACCGGCTTATGCTCCTACTAAACGACTTGGAGGGAAATTTTCGCTTTAAACTGAGGTTAATCGACGTTGAACACGCTAAAAAACGGGTTTCCTCCCGATCAGATAAGATCGTCATCTCCTTAGCAGGCCAATGGCAGCTGCAATCCATCACAGGCTTCATTTTTTGTGTTCAGGCTGTCTTCGGGCCCAAGTATGACGAAAAAAAAACAATAAAAACAAAATATTCATTGAGAAAACGAGACCAAAAATGAATATCTGAAGTGCACAGCTGAACAATGAATATCTATTTCATTTGGATGGTCTGTTCAGTTTGGTTTGCCGTGGTGGGGCAGGACGCGGCTGTCTTGGCGCCGCTGGACACAGCCGACAATCAACAGGAGCAGGGCGATGATGAGCAGGTTGAACAGCGTCGCCGGGTTCATGACACTCTCCCACGACCGCTTACGGAAGATGTCCGAGCCGCCGCGGACACACAGCACATTGTACGGGAACAGACCTGAAAATGAACGGGGAAATTAGACCTTTAAAATGAAGTTCTGAGCAGTTTTTTTGGCTACCGTAACCCCAGATTTGGTCCCCAGAAGTCCTGAAGCAATGACAACCCGTTGATTCGCTGCAAGGCCCATATATGTGTCATTTTGACCATTCTACAGTAACCAAAAGAGTCCCATGGCTTTCGGTGGCAAGTTCTGGCGCGTCTGGCCCGAAAGTACAGTATTCCTCGCTGTTTTTCCCTTCGGGACCACTATTTAAATTGGTAGGACCTTGACCGTCCTTTAAAGAGTGTGCCCAGCTCTTTTTTCGAATACCGTACCCCACGGTCCTGTCAAGAATGTCGTGGTTTGGTGGAACTGAAGCGAGGCTGTCCCTGGTCAGTCTCTACGCCGGCTTGGAATTGGTCCCATGGCTTCTTGATCCGTTTTTTTGTTCTCTTACCAAAAGTAACTGTAAAAGTATGCATCCATAGGCTAATCCCGGCAAAAGGTGAACAAATATTGAAGAGCCAATGAGGAGTAAACGGGAAGATTCGAGCCGAGAGAAGAATTAGCACCGTCCGGCGCCGGTCTCCTTGAATCTGAACAGGATTGGCCGTTTCTTCGAAAATTAGAAGAAAACGAACCTTGAGCTGAAATTCTTTAAGTTGCTCAGACAGATGGGAGAGGATAAATTCCCGGGCAAAGGTGAATGACAACAGGAAACAACAGGAAGAGCCGACGGCCGTCAGCCAGACGGAGAGCAGGGTACCGTAGAGGGGACCGTAGATTACACCGGAGAGGAGGTTCTGAAAACAAATTTATTTATATCACTAGTTACAGTACGCCATGGAGAAGATTTTAGTGCAAAAAAAAATTAGAAAAATCTTGTGAAATACCGTAGAAATCCGGATTGGCGCGCGCTTACTGATAGCGCACGGTGTACGTGTGCTCTATCTAACAAAATGGGCCATTTTCACCCATTTTCTTCAGTTTTTTAGTTATTTTTATAATTTCCAGAGCTACTGCAATATTAGATTCTATGAAAAACGGAAATAAATCCAAAAAATAGTGGAGAAAATGGAAAAAACGGCGATCTGCCGGCTCTGTTGGATGGAGCGGACTTACGGTAACCTCTCGCCCGTTTTGGTAGCTTGACAGTAAACTGTACTGACCATAAGAAATGTGCCGGGAAGGCAGAAGCTCTGTATATAGACGTAGATGGTGGAGAAGAGCAGCAGACTCCAGTGGTGATGCTTGTAGGAGTAGAAGTCGATGTCGTCGGCAAATCGGATCAGATCTTCTTCAGTGATGGGAACGAAGAGGCCGCTTTTGGGAGTGGGAGCCAGGTAGATGAGCAGGAGAAGGCAGCTGGTAGCCGCGGCAAAGACCGGTACCAGACCTCGGACATGGCCCCGCCACATTGGGAGCCAGACTGACTGGCCGCTTTTGACCGTTTTTGACCGTCGTTTCACCATGTCGAGACTTTTAACCGGTAATTCACGTTTTTACCGGTACGAAACCAATCGAAGGACAAAAATGGCTTCTAGAAGCTCCTAAAAGATTTGAAGCGCAACAGGCCCCCGTTTCCTCTTGAAGAAAAGTTCTGCTTCCCGTTGGCTTTGCTAGAATTTTCACAGAGCCTCCTGGAGTCCCAATTCATCTCCGAAAACAAGGAAAAGGGGGTTTAATCAAGAAAAAGGAGCAATAGAATAGAGAAAAGAGATTTTATTCCAACTGGCACAGGCCATCTAGGCGACGACACGTTCTCCGTCTATTGCTTCTTCATTTTCTTCTTCTTCTTGTCCTTGTCCTTGTCCTTGGTTGTCTGTTCTTCAAAGGTTACGGTAGTCGTCGTCGGGGTTCGAAGGTCTTCGTATTTCTGCTGCCGGGGGCGGAGTCCAAACCAGCCGAAGAAGAGAATGCCCACGACCACCGTCGCCCAGAGGACGAGGCTCGCCGCTCCGCAATAATACCAAATCACCGCGTCACAATGAATCGTTGTGAAATACCAATAACAGCCGGGCATTTTTAGCGGTTTTGAAAGTAAAGAGAAGTTCGTAAATTCGATAAAAATGGTAGAAATTCCTGTTCTTGACCAGAAAATACCGGCCAACGTCGAATTTTTCGTCATTCCACCAGGAGAGAGAGGCGGAAGAGAGCAGTGGCCGTATCCACAAGAAATCTCCCCAAGGGGAGCATTTGGTATCCACAAGGCTGGGGAGATCTCCACGGCTGGGGACCTCCCCAGGGAAGACTTTTATCATTCTACTACGAGGGATAGAGCCAACAGAAACGACGTCTTTGGTCAGGAAAAGAACTAACCTATCCTTGGGATCTCAACCCCATAAAGTAGAATGATAAAGGAGGATATTATCAGTGACTGCAGCGCAGTGTTAATTATTCATGTCTTTTATTTCTATCACCCAACAAAAGAGGCAAACTGTGCTACGGAGATGATCCTGCTTCCCTTTCTCATCGGGGAGGTCCCCAGAAAATGTGGGAGGCTCTTGTGGATACCATTTTTAGGCTCCCCAATTGGGGAGCTCCCCGGGGAGGTCCCTGGGGAGCCTGGGAAGGCCTCCCCAGCTTCTTGTGGATACGGCCACAGGAAGGAGACGAGGAGGAGGAGGACGAGAAGACGGGCACGGCAGTGGAGGAGAAGGAGGAGACGGGACTGGTCGAAGAAGTAGCCGAGGAGACGGAGCCGGGACTGGAAGACGGAGGCGGCGGCTCGTTGACGGAGAAGGTGATGGGTGGAGCAGACGCCCGGGTGGAACTCTGGAGAGACGCTAATTCAATAAAGAATTATCATCGAGAGCCTTGTTTTTACTCCTTTTCTTATTTTTTTGACTGACGAACGTCGTCTGGGTATCCTGGACCTGTATGACTTCATTCTCATCCCGGGAAACAATGAAGCGAAACTTCAAAACCTAGCTCGTTTCCAACAAGAGGATCAGGCGTTTCAGGACGTTTTGTTGAAAATAACCACGATATACTGATTTACAGTGACGAAATTGAACAGCAGGGCTATTCGACCTTAAAATTGCTCAAAGTTCCCGAAACGACTGGGCCTTCCACCCAGAAACGGCATCATTGAACCGTGTACCTGTTGGAAGACTCAATTCTAAAGTATTCCGTCTCCCAAAGCGAATCGAGGTTTTTTCTTCTGTGAAAATCAATTGGCTAAACGGTAGAAGCATCCTCCATCACGGTATGCGTCTTCAGCTCGCTTTCCCCAATTTGGCTTGTGTTCTCTCCTCGATTGATCTCGTCTCCCCTGACGAAAATGTCGACCTACTCTCGTCTTGCTCCGACCGATCTTCTGGAGATGACTCGTCTTCAACGGGAGAATGCCGATCTCCGCCGGCAGAGTAGGTTTCACTCAATCTAGACGTCACCCTGCTTCCTGAAATCGTGCCATTAAAATTCGACTCTTTTCAGATGCAAAAATGGAAGAAGAAAACCGGCAAATTGAAGCGAAATTATTAGAAGTCGATCAGAACTGGGTCACTGGGCTGGAAGCGAACTGTCAGCTTGAGAAGGAGAACAAAAAACTGGAAAAGGAATATCGGAAGTTGAGCAGTAAATGGACTAACAGTTGTATGTTTTGATCTTTGTTAGCCATATAATTTCTATTTTAGGGGGACGACTCATGAATGAAGTTTGGTATCTTCGTAAAAGGAACAGGCGCTTGGAGAAAGACATCGTAGAATTAGGGGCAGACGAAGCAGAGGCAGAGGATGAGAAAAAGGACAAAGAGGAGAAGACAGAAGAAGTAGAGAGCAAAGAAGTACAAAAAGAAGAAGTTGAAGAAGAGGACGACAAAGAACTTGAAGAGGAACAGCCAGACGGATGCAAATTTTACATTGAAGCAGTACCGGCAATGTTAGCTGCTATTGGTATCATTGTGTACATCTTCTACTTGTTCTCGTTAATAAAGGAATAAACTATTCGGCCTGTAAATTCTATACGGAATTCCTCAGGATTTTGGCAAAATTAAGCCGAGAAAGGCTTGCCCCGGTGGGCCCGGGAATAGGCTACTGTAGGGCGGGATAATTTGCCATTCGATTGAGAGAAGAAGGGCTGTATCACTGGAGCATAGACCATTGCCCCAAGTCGGCATCGATGGAGCTGTCCCCACGGTCAAGCTCAGACAGAGGAAAAGCCCCCTATCCACAGATTCTGGCGACCAGGGGCTTTTCCAATCCTATTTCCCTTTTCCTACAGTCTGGAAACTGATGTCTACTTGTCTATGTCCTGGCAGTTGAAGGAACAGGGGGATCAGAGCCCCGCCTCTGTTAGATTATAAGGGCCCTGGGCAACACTGAACTGGGAAGCCCTGGTCATTCTCTGGACACCAATTAGTTTCCCCCAGTAGTAACAATAAAACATTGGCCGAAAATTTATTTACTTTCCAAAAAAAAATCTCAAAATCCAATAACTGTCACAACAGCGGTAAGAACCGAAAAATGGCAAACCAAATAAGTAAAGAAATAAGTAAAGAATCGAACCAGTGTCACTATCACCGGGTGACATTGAAAAGCAGAACACGAATTAGAACACACACGATTTACGATTACGGCACAATCAGTCTTCAAAAAAGTCGTCGTCGTCGTTGGAGTCAGCATCATCTTCCGAGCCCTGTCTGTGTTGATCCATGGCCTCCATTTTGGGCTAAATTGGTTCAATAGACTGATAGTTACAAATTATCCAAACCTTGGGAATCTGGGGCAGTTGGAAGACAACAGGGACTTCGGTCACATCGTAGGTATTTGTCAGAAACTCATACAACTCTCCTTTAGACAGTTTCATATTCAATTTTATATGACGGCAATCTGCCAGTTTTCCAGAAAGATCCTCCTGGTTCATAGTATTAGTAATCTCGTTAGCAACAGGTTTAGCAGCGAAGTCATCATCGGCCTGAAATGTTATTTATAAGACTACGCATGGGGAAAGGTTATATCTCGGCCATTTCTCTACCAATTTTGGTGAAACCAGGTTCAAAAAATCGGCTTTAAAACGCTCTACAAGTACGCTTTTAAATCTCAAAAAATGGCCCAGAAATAGCCGAGATATTGCCCCATAAAAGATGCGACTGCCACATACAGCCAAAAAGCAACGCTATCAAAACCGAAGCCCCCCAAAATTGAGATTTGTATACAAGACTCACATCAATTTTTTCATCAGCATCACTCTTGACCGTAACAGGGTGTTCAATTTTAAGGATCATCTCTATCTTTCCATCAAATAATATAGGATTAACGATTACTTTAAGGATCTGCGCTAGATCAATCTAAAAAGTCTGTTTTGTTATTTACTCAAAGCTCTAAATGCCTCCAACAACTTGTGAGGGAGCAGTACCGCCTTGCCGGCCTCATCCCAGTAATTAATTATCAAAATCTCCTCGTTGAAGTCGAACTCGGCCCAGTAGTTCAGATCAGGTTCCTTGTACTGGGCCGTCTAAAGAAATGTTGTTAACTAGAGGCAACTGGCAGTGGCTTACAGTCCAACGGGATTCAAAGGTACCGTCCGGATCCATCGAACCGACATGAAGCGAATTGAGCGGGACAATCATAATGTCACTAGAACACTATTTGTATCATTTTCCAGGGATTGTTTACCTCAAATCGGCTCTGATCAGCGAACGGTCGTCGAAAATAAGGCGGCAGTGGCTCCCGATGGTCAATAGTGTGGCGACAGCGTCCCAAAGCAAGTTCTCCGGTCCCTTATCCCATGTCACCTAAAGTACTCAATAACTATCATCGGAAGTTTGCTTACGTAGATATCAAAGAGAAAAGGGAATTCTTCAGACTGCTGGACTTCATAAACCGGAGCACTGAGGTGCTAAATTGGTACTGCACCATAAATAACAACTGGGTCTTACTTCTTTGATCTTTTCGGCTATTTCTCTTCCTCGACCTCCCTGAACTTCGAGCTTGAAGTGGAATACTTCCCGGGGAATTTCAGGCACCATGCCGTCAAGTTCTAAAATTGGAATTAGAAAAATTATTCGTAGAACTGACCCATTGACTCTGTCGATGATGTTGATAGCGAGCTGTGGCTTCTCGATACAGGTATGGGCTCAGTGATTTGGTTTGCTAAAATTATAACGATCATAAAAAATAGATTTCACCCACTAGATGGTTCGGAAACGGACCCCAGTGGGGACCTCTCTTGCTGGACGGAGGGAGGAGGATCAGGGTCCAGGGGGCGATGGTTCATCATTTCGTTGCTATCAGTGCGTGGCTATTACCTGGAAAAATATAAATAGAAGATGGAAAAGGTTATGAAAAAGACGTGGGGAGAAAGTAGAGAAAGACGGGCAGAAAAGGAACGGCCGATGCTGCTGGACTGGATCGATAACAGATGGAGTGACGTGGCTCACATGCTGGGAGACAAAGTGGCTGTCAGAATGGGTAAGAAACAAAGAGAGGGTCTGTTTTACAACAAGCCCGTGGGTTATATTTACAACGGAACAGTCCGGGGGTCGGCTGGTACCCCCTATCTCCTCCTTCCCCACCTATGAGACCAGAGTTGGGCTTATAAACAGCACCCAGCGAAAAGTGTAGAGGGAGAGAGCTCTGGACCTGGTCCGGCACGGTTAGAGAACTGATAGGGGACTATATAAAGGGCCAGAGTCCTTATCAAACGCAGAAAAAGCAGTCAGTTGAGGTTATTAATTCCTGGTTCCGACAAAGAAAAGCCTGATAAACATCTAGATTTAGTCTGGTGACCAAGTACAGGGCAGTACCGGAACAGCGAGGAGAAATTGGGAATGGGTGATTCCCTGATAAGAGCCTGCAGAGAGCAGAACGGGGAGAAATGGGCCGCCGGAACAAAGGACACGTCATCGGGCCACTATTACAACAAATGGTTATGGAGCAGAACGGTTTGGAGGCTGGCCTGTAACCGGAGTCAATGGGGCCTAAACAGCAGCCTTCTTTGAGCACAATATAGAAGAAAGGCGAAAAAAAGCCTACGGAGATAGAGAGAGGAGATTGAGAGGGGCGTGTCTGCCCGCGGAGAGACGGACACGAAGAGCAAGGAGAAATTGGAGGGAGAGGGCATGTCATCAGAAAAGGATCAACAGACCCATGGACTATTAGCGCATAACAGTTATGGGTCAGCTTGGAAGGCTTTCTGCCGACAAACAACAAGGACGGGATGATGTGGAAATAGAGAGGAGAAATGGGAAAAGGTGGAGGGCCCGATAAGACGCAGAGCAGGGAGAAATGGACCGGTGGAGCAAGGGCACGCAATCGGACCAGGATTACAACGGACCGCAGCACAATAGCAACAGATCGGGAGACGGCCTGTCACAACTTAAAGGGCAGTTGCCGAATCTAGGCTAAACACAGTCGCAAAACTTAAAACAATAGAGAAAGAGTGCTCTAGATGGCGCTTATTACCTAATTCTTGGTTTCTCTTGGGAAAAACAGCCTTTTATCCGATTGGACGAGGACGAGTGGACTGTTTGGGGGAAAAGGAATGTCATTGGGAGGAAGTATAAGGAAAAGAAATGATAGACCCATAAAGAAAGGTGGTTGACTGCTGACATAAATGTAAATCTGATAAATAACAAGTACGGGACGGTGCGGAAATAGAACGAAGAAATAAGAAAGGGGGAAGTCCGACAGGCAGAGCAGAGGCCAGACAAGCAGAGACAGGCGGAGAGAAATTGACCGCCGGAGGGCACGTCATAGGGGAGGGAATAAAGGGTCCCAAAGAGCCAACTCCTTATGATAAGCCGGAAAAGTATAGTCATTCGAAACCTTTTCGCAATCCCTGATAACGAGGTCCAGCAAATAAAAACCTTATCAACATCAAGTACAGGGCAGTTCGAAAATAACGAGAAGGTTGAAAGGGAAAAGGGGGAAAGCACTGGGTGAAGAAAAAAGCAGCGGCACTGGGGGCCGACTGGCTTAACCCGGCCGGCACGGGCTAACTACCGTATTTTCTCCATTAGAAGTCTCCCCTCCGTAAGCGCGCTCTGTTAAAATGCTCTATCTCACTGGCTTTGACGTTCATTTACTCGATTATTTATGATTATTTTTCTATTTTTCTTTCTTTAATGCAACGTCTAGGTCCTACTGAGCATAGTAATACAAAAAAATCAAGAAAAACGCTTGCAATAGCGTTTTTGCACACAGCTCGCCGAGGTCGGCACCTCAAAGGTCTAAAAATGACAAAAATGGTCCCGCAGCGACCACATGCCAGTTTTTTATATATGCGTTTCTACACATTTTCATGTGTTTTCGATGTTTTATTCGGTCTTATCGACCCCAAATTACTATAAAGTAAAAGAAAAAAACATAAAATAATGCAAATTTGAAGAGTAATGGAAAATTAGTGAATTTTGTTTCGAAATGATCCAAAAATAACTTTTTCTCATGATATTCTTCCATCGATAACTTCAAATGCTCCCCATAACGAGACTAATTGATTGCAGTAAAAATGAAAAAGATCGGATGTCACAGTTTTGAGAAATAAATTTTCAAAGATTTTGACAGATTTCTCAAAAAATCGACGTTGAATGAAAACGGGTGTAAACAGCGGGCAAACCGCGTTTTTTGTATGGAAGATTACGGTATCCAACTTTGTCGAACGTGGCACTTGTGATCCATACATTCATTTTTGCTATTCTTGGGCTCATTCGATGCAGAAAAAAAAGCTGAACCGGAAGTAATTTTGGCACCAAAATCTGTAACAGAGAGAAAGAGAGAAAATGCGGTACTTGCCCCCGAGCGCAGCAGTGGCAGACAAGCCACTAAACCCCGGTCACAGGGGTTTTCTGGTTTCTTTTTCAAATAGGAAATATGGTTTATTTATAACATTTTGTTTATTGAATTAAGAAGACAATTCAGAGAAGTAACTGGGCACCAACAAGGCCCGTCTGTAGCGAAGAGATGGCCCCTCCGGATCCGTAGACAATAAGACCGGCCAAGACAGAAATCGGAAGGGCTGGCATCGCTCGTTCGTATCTCAAAACACTACTTTACTTTGTTCTTGTTTAGACTTACAATCCAGAAAAAGCGAGAGTAGCCAGTAGTCCAATAATTATCGTAGCCATACAGCCGATGGCCACTGATAGATTGACCAGTTCTACAGTCTTTGCAATCAATACCGAGTAGAAAAAGAAATCTCCGAGACCTAGGGCATTCCGGGCTGTTTTGAACTGGTTGACTGACTGCTCGGCTGCTTCTGGAAGAGCTGTAGAAGAGGGGTTATCAATGGAGCGCCCTTACCTGCGGGTCGCCCACAGCTCGTCGCCCGGAACAAATCTTGGACAGGACGTGATTTACGTAACTGGCGCGTTACAGTAATCAAAATTAATTCCCATAGTAAAAACGTCCAGCTGGCCACATCAAAAACTCAAGATTCGATAAATATTTCTAAAATCTGTTTTGTGTCGATTAATCGATTAATCATATGGAAATCTCCTAGAATGAGTTTTGGCACCTATATCTGACGGTTCTGTATATTTTTAATTTCAAGAATAAGACTAAAATTGCTGCCATATATTCAGGGTTTATTGTAAGACTCAGAAAAACTCATTCTAGGAGATTTTGATATGAGAATTCTAATGCAAAAAAGAGATTTTGAAAGTATACAACCAATCTTGAGATTTTGATGTGGCCATGTGAATATCGAATATTGCAGAAGAAAATTCGAAATTTTCGTTTCGCGGTGTGCATTTTTCATACTTCTAATATATTTCTCTCGAAATCCTGACATCCAATCTTTCTAATTTTTACTGCAAACGATTCAGCTCATCGAGTGGAACATTTTGACACCAGAAATGATAGTAAACTCGCAAGATAACTTTTTTTCAACTCAAAAAGTGTTTTTCCGGAACATCGTTGTCCATGTCTTCTCTATTTTTCGACATTTCTTATTTTTCTCTTTTGTTCTATAGTAATTCGAAGTCGGTAAAGCTAGATATAACATCAGAAACATGTAAAAATGTATACAGGCAATTTTAGCATTGGGGCGCGCAGACCTTTAAACTGTCCAAGGCGGCGAGCTGTGTTCTGGGCCATCTTCATCTGCTAGAAGGGGCTGTTCATCATCTTCGGGTTGTATTTTCATGGGGTCCCCCTCAGCCACAATATATAACAGATATTTGAAGACCAGAGCCTTCGATTCCAGCATAAGTTGCTCCTTTTCTTCGTCTACGACTGGCACCATTCCATTCGCAACCTCTCCATTCACAACTTCTCTCCTATTTATCCCAGAAAATGATTCAGTCATTATTCTGAGTGGGCCCTGGAAAAGAGTTGATTCAACCTTTTAAAATTCTGTATAGGACCCTTGGCATTTCCTAGAAAAGAGCTACAATACTTACCCAAGGGTGAAGGACGGCAAAAAGATCCGAAAGAGAGTAGAGGGTGAGCATCCCCACGAATGCAATAGGGGACAGTGACTGCGTAACGTAAGTGGCTGCCGTTGAGATCAGGCTTGTTCGAGACGGGGTTTTTCTGTCTCGATACGAGATCGAGACGAGACGAAAGGGTCGTCTCGAAATCGAGACGTCTCGAGTCGGGGGGAGATGGAGGCGAGACAAAAATTTTCGCCGAAGAGGTGCTGGTTCGATCCCCGCAGCTGTCAAGTTTTTTTGCATTTGTTTCAATGGGAATTTCTTGATCGTTTGTCAAATTCTTGAAAAACAATGTTTATTTTATGAAAGTAAAAGAAAATATTAATAAAGGCACATATATTATAATAAACAGTTATCATTATGAGAAGAGCTCGGATAAATTGAACTGATAACCTTTAAGAAGAGCAGCAATTTTATCTCTCTCTTCTGGATCCATCAGGAGTATTCGTTGAACCAACGCAAATTTTAAATCTTCAATTTCAAGGTATGTACAAACCTAAACTTAAATGTGAGTTAAAAAGCGCAAATACTTACAGCCATAGCACGAACATAAGCTTCAAGGCCATCGGACCTGAAGTGATCATATATTTTGTCTCTTGAAGTATTTTGTAGATCCCTATTTACTTCCAATTTCAAAGCGAACCACTTATTTATCTGAAAAAAAAGTTTATTCTCTTCTATCCTAAAATATTTTACCATTACCAATGCATCCTGCGTTCCAACAGGCATCTTGATGGTTAGTACGCGATCGTGGCCGGCTGCCAGCTCATTTGCGAAAGCGTTTTGTAACGTTCTTGACTTTTCTACTGCATTAGGATCTAATTCAGTTAATTGGCCATCAAGTATTGTCTCGATTTCCACATTTATTTGAGGCATATCAGGCAAATTTGACAGTGAGTAGAAATTTATCTGCAATCATTAATTTCCTAATTGAAATGGAATGTAAGGAAAGAAGAATGCGCATCGAAGGAATGGGCAGTAGATTTTCATGAGAATTACGGGCATAAGTCATAGAAAAGCATCAGCGGAGCGTATCGGAAGTAAACGCCGCGAAAACTGTACAAAACGTCAGTGAGTTCCTCCCGGCTGACAGAAAAGCAGAAAGGACATGATTAGCCCGCTTTTTTCAACCGCGCGGGAGATAAGATAGCGTCTCCCTGTCAAAAATTGGGCTCTGTCTATTTCCCAAGGTCCAATAAACACATATTACAGAAGTAGGTAATTCCCGACAAAGAAAGGAAAGAAAATAGGGAAACGTCAGATTCAGCCGTCGTCCTTTGAGTCAAAAATGGGGAGAGACGCGCCGCCGCTAGACGGTCAACAACGGTTTTCCCCTATAAACAGGAGAACGCCATTTTTAGAATTGGAAAAACGGGCGGGAAATACTATGTCTTATCTGGAATGATCGATTTCACGGGCAAACGAAGAGGAGGGAAATAAAAAGAGGGTCAATAAACAAAAAGACAATATTCCATTAAGAGAATTCTAAAATGCACGTTAGAAGAGAGCAACCGAGAAACATCCTTTTCGGTCTCATAAAAAGAGGGCAGCACCAGATGGGCAAAGACGCCGGGTGATAGAAAGCCATGACTCATGCGGTGAAAAGAATTGGCGGGAAGGGAGAGAGAGCCCGGCATGGTCTTGGCGGCGAGGGAGAAGGCCACGCGGCGAGGCGGCATGCACGTTATAAGAGAGCAACCGAGAAACATCCTTGAGCTGGCAAACAGCCCAAATGGAGGATACAATACAGCGCAAAAACTCTTGGCACCTGCTTTGTTTGACTGGCTGGAGGCTGGTTAAAAATGGGTGGCAAAAATGGCGCGAGATTTAAAAAAAACCACCTCCTTTCCCGCGGGGAGTTGTAAATGTTTCAAATGGCTGGAGACAAAATTTTCCCGCTCGAACACCTCGCTATTTCGAAATGGCAGTGAGCTAACCCCGCCCGGCGGCCGACGGGAGAGACCGTGAGAGCGAACGAGACGCGTGAGAAATCCGGGGTGCGGTGAAAAGAATTGGCGGGAAGGGAGAGAGAACCCGGCATGGTCTTGGCGGCGAGGGAGAAGGCCACGCGGCGAGGCAGCATGCACGTTATAAGAGAGTAACCGAGAAACATCCTTTTCGGTCTCATAAAAAGAGGGCAGCACCAGATGGGCAAAGACGCCGGGTGATAGAAAGCATGACTCATGAGCCCCATGTAGCAAGCAAAAAATCTCCAACCCATTCATTTTCAAATGTTCAATTTTTCGAAGCTCCTGAAAGTTGCTTGGGAAGTGAAACAAGGAAACAACGGGGGAAGAGCTCTCAATTTATCAAAAGAAAAATAGTTGAAAGCCATCGTATTCGGTTATAGACTTCAAAAAGGCTTTAAAAGAAAGATAGGAAAGAAAGAATGTAAGAAAAAAATTAAAGACACAAATGAAAAAAAAATATGGGCAAAAAAACGGTAAGGAAGCGCATACTATCCCAAGGGTATAAGGCTTCTCCCCGAGCGGTTCGATAACGGTCAAATGGCGCAACGCGAAAGTGGGGATAAAAACTTTTTAGGATGCCTAGATGACAATGGAAATGACTCAAGAATCGGGCAGCCATTTGACCGTATAATGGAGCCACAATATGGCGACGGATTCCGGTACAACTGTACCGGGAGGGAGGGAATTCTGCAGCTGACTGGCTGTCTCTTCGCCAAGGGAACAGTCGACGAAATAGCGACGTTGCGGGTTACATAACGCATATTTTTATAAGAAAGTGAAAAATGATTCAGTCATTATTCTGAGTGGGCCCTGGAAAAGAGTTGATTCAACCTTTTAAAATTCTGTATAGGACCCTTGGCATTTCCTAGAAAAGAGCTACAATACTTACCCAAGGGTGAAGGACGGCAAAAAGATCCGAAAGAGAGTAGAGGGTGAGCATCCCCACGAATGCAATAGGGGACAGTGACTGCGTTCGATAAGGGTCAAATGGCGCAACGCGAAAGTGTCAAAGTGGCGATACCACCGTCAGTGCAGGAACAAAACTGTGCCCGAGATTCAATCGTGTCTTACCTTGTCATGCTGTCCGCAGTAAAGACAAGTTCGTACTCACATCGGGAATTCAGACCCGTGACAGTACCAAGGGACGAAATATTGAAGCAGCAAATTAAATTCATGAAAATTATCAATCAAATCCAAAAAATATAAGCCGGCCCTCTTGGCCTTGCACTGACAATGAATTATCAATAACATATCGATTACGAATATCACTTAGCAATATTGCACCTATAATAACAACGACCAAATTTTTTTTATTGCAAAAGTAAGGGTATTTTTATTTCTAGGAATGGCCACCTCGGGAGGAGATTTCGTATCTTCGTAGGGCATGCGAGTTCGAACCCCGGGCATGGAAAAAGTCTTTTGCTTTATAGATAGGTCATTCAGCGTGTTTGCGGAGATATGAGAACGTGAAAAAAAATTAATAAGATGCAATTTCAACTAGGAAAAATCTGTTTTGAGGCATTTTCGCTTTCTTGGGGGGCGGCAGCCCTCCCGGAAGATAAAAAGACAGAAACCGCCGATATTTGTGGTATTGTTCCCCTTTTGTAAATTCCTCTCCGTTTCCTAATATTGTTCACTTTTTGTACCCTCCTTGTAAACACAAATCACACATTTTTGTTGATATTTCTCTTTTTCCAACAAAAGAATGCCCCCTTGATTGCCTCCAAATTTTCCATGTCTTCTGTAACATCATACAGTGTGGAATAATAGAGACAGAGGACAATAGCTGGGAAATGTGAATTTTTTTTGGACTGAAAAATAACACTGCATTCATTTCAACAATTACAATATCTTATAGGAAGATATAGAGGAAGATATATGACAACAACGGCGAAGCATTACAATATTCAACAATTTTAGTGGATAGACCTCTTCTATGAGTATTCCTTGATTTCAAGAGCTTTCCACGTGCGTTTCACTCGTTCAGCTTGTTTCTCTGGCAGATAGTACAAATTCAGGTTTGTAGTCTTCAAGTCGGGAGCAGTTGTGTAGCCGTCAAGAAGACGGTCACTAGTAAACTTGTAGGTCCGTACTTTCTTCATTTTTTTTGGGGGATAAAAACTTTTTAGGATGCCTAGATGACAATGGAAATGACTCAAGAATCGGGCAGCCATTTGACCGTATAATGGAGCCGCAATATGGCGACGGATTCCGATACAACTGCACCGGGAGGGAGGGAATTCTGCAGCTGACTGGCTGTCTCTTCGCCAAGGGAACAGTCGACGAAATAGCGACGTTGCGGGTTACATAACGCATATTTTTATAAGAAAGTGAAAAATGATTCAGTCATTATTCTGAGTGGGCCCTGGAAAAGAGTTGATTCAACCTTTAAAATTCTGTATAGGACCCTTGGCATTTCCTAGAAAAGAGCTACAGTACTTACCCAAGGGTGAAGGACGGCAAAAAGATCCAAAAGAGAGTAGAGGGTGAGCATCCCCACGAATGCAATAGGGGACAGTGACTGCGTAACGTAAGTGGCTGCCGTTGAGATCAGGCTTGTTCGAGACGGGGTTTTTCTGTCTCGAGACGAGATCGAGATCTCGAACAAGCCTGGTTGAGATGAAGACGATTTTGTGGATCTGTAATTAACATATTACAGTAATCACTTTAGTTAAAATGCAGGAAAGGCAACAGTTTGACCGCTGTTTACGAGTGTTTTTGGCTCTATTGTAGGTTAGTCCGACAATGTAGTTTGTTATAGCTGTAACTCGGGCATTTCTCACCCATTTTCAGACATTCAAAACGGTATTTGAGAGCGAAGATCAAGGCTGTTCTAATGAAATAAGTTTTAGCTCAGTAACCTTTACGAGGGGTTTTCTATAAAGGCAAGTATTGAGTTTTCGATGTTTTCACATGTTTGCCTTTATAGAAAGTTTGCTGTAAGATATTTTAAAATAAAACACAGTTAGTTGGATCTGCTCTTCAAGACATTGCTTGAATTTTTGAAAACAAGCGAGAAATGGTGTAGTAATAGCGTCAAACGCGCAGCAAAAGTAGATCAGAGCCGTGCTTTTTGGCTCGCCGTTACAGTAGGCCGGAAAACGCTTGTATCCTTTAAAAGAACACGGTATACCTGATTAAGTAGCAATGGAGCCTTCCACCCGAACGAGAGAATGACCAAGGTCAAGTAGTTCAATACAATAAATCCAACGGTCAGTACGGATAGGGGCAAGTCCCAGATCAACAGTAGCTGACTAAATATATCTCGTTTGTTATTGCTCTATTAGACTACTTACGAGGAGACGCGAGGGGCCATTTGGATGAAGGAAGACAAATACAAGACAAAGAAGAACCCTTGGATGTATTTGATCCTTTTCGGAGAGTTTAACACCCATCGGAATGCTCCCGCCAGAATTAGAGAGATAATGGCTACCCCTCCTATGATGGATAGGACGAATTTTATCCCGGCGGCTATGTTGAATGACTTATCCTCATCGGGGATGTCTGTGTCGTCGTCGTCGTCATCATCTGGAGAGAGCAAAGCACTGTAAAAAGAAGGGGATTCGTTTGCATACAAGGGCAAAACGGCCGATTTCGGGTGCGCCCGAGTTTGTGCCCGTAGCTCGATCATTTCTTGACTAATTTCAAAAATTCAAAACTAGGTAGAACAGCTTTTCAAAACGAAACTATCAAATCAAGTTTGAGATCAAACCCCCCGAAAGAACATTGTGGAGATCCACAATCGTTGACGTCACCGGGATTAGCTTCTGGTTACGTAACGGCTACAGTGTTTTTCTACGCGTGCTTGAGCTGTAACCTAATTCATTGGATTTGTATTGAAAAACTGTCAAAGTTAGCTTTTGAATTTTGGAAATTGGCCAAGAAATGGCCGAGCTTTTCAATTCCAGTCAGCATGTTCCTTTTTCCGAAGCGGGGCGATAGCCGCCGTCATATTTTGAACCCAGTCGTCCGAGAGAGTCTGAAAAGAGCAGACTATGGTCGGCGAGAAGGGCAGCAAAGTAAACAACAGCGATTCATTTTTAAAATCTTTATTCAACTGGAAATTGATCACCGGGAGCGGTATTCCTTTCATGGCGCCCTGAAATACAGTATTCTTTATCCAAACAAGGTTTAATGATATACACAGGTAGAACAGGGCTGTATAAGGCCAGGGGAAAGAAAAGGAGAAGAAACTATTGGCCAAAAAAAGTTATAAAACGGTGATGGGATGAAGAATTCCTGAAAAAAGCCGCTCTTCCCCCTGTTTCCGGCCATGGAAGGGTGGAACAGGCTCATGGCCTTCAGAAAAGGATACTGGAAAAATCGAGGTTTTAACGAGATAAGAATCGTGCCAGGAACCTCAAGTAGCGGATAGAGCTTTTTGCCGTGTGCAGGTTCCAGCTTATGCGGATTGAGGGGGAGAAAAAGGGTCCATACGCATGCATCGTTGGAGTCCATCGATCCCTGGCTGCCAGCCGTCGTCGTCTCTCTCCTGGCGGGGCTTTGTGTATTCTAAAGTGCAAACTACGAGCTCCCGATTGTTTTTTCTTCTTTTTCTCTTGCTCTAGAATCCAAAAATTCCCTCAAAAATAATCAAGAAGGCGCCGAAAATCCGTAAAATAAACAAATTCAAAAATGTGTGTGATTTGCCGCGGTTGTTTGCGGGAGCAGCGGCTGCTCTTTTCCTTTGCTCGGGGGCCGGGGAGGGCGAGAGTGAGGAAGAGAGCCGGGAGGAGGCTGTAAAGCCCGAGAGTGAGAGAGATTCCTCGCTCAGCTTGCTTGCCTTTGCTCACCCAGCAGCCAGCCAGCCAGCTGCCTCCGAACCACCCCGATTACTATGCGGAAAACCATGCGGTTCATCTTAAAATTCTAGTTAAAAAATTCCTAGCCCTTCTTCCACTTTTAAATCCACCGTTATCCCCCTTTTCTTCCTCTCGAAACCTTTGAAAACCCAAGGGAACCCGGCAAATTGACGAGAACCCCAAAATCTCCGTTCTCCGCGCCATATTGGCCATTTTTCTATAGATTTTTCTTCATTTTAAGCCCAGTTTTTTTCAGTTGCTTGTTCGCAACATCTTCCTCCATATTCTGTAGTATTTTATTCCTAAAAAAATTATAGAAATGGGCCAAAAAGGGTAAATCCCCCGAATAAACCCAATTATTCGCCTTTCCGTCCCAATTTGAACCCTTTTTATTTATTTTTTCCTGCCACTTTGTTCCTATTTTAACCAAGCCCATTTTTTCAGTATTTTGGACGTTTTGCTAGAAAAAAACTTCAAAAAATCGGGAGAAAATGGGAGCCAAAGCGCGCGCTCTTGAATAATCTCCCTGAATTTACTTATTCTTCCATGTTTTTCGTTAAAATAAGAAGGAACAAGGCGTTCTATCCTTTTATTCCTTATTTATCCGTTCCAGTGCGTAAAAACAGAACCGGAACTCTCCTTTTCGCCCTTTTAAATTGAATTTCCCCGCAAAACAGCTTCTATTCTGGGAGACGGCCGACTCCGGCTGTTTTCCCCTCGTTTGGGGTCTATTTTCCACGAATTTAACGTTTTCTTCTGGAATGTTCCGGCTATTTTTATGGCTCTCGACGCTAAATATACTCATTTGCCCAACTTGTTCGAGTCGCTCCCATTTTTCTCCCACCAAAAGTGGCGCCCTCCATCCATCGTATTTTCGGCAACCAAAACCACTTCATTCATATGTAAATTGGCGGGGTTCGCCCCGGGAACCGTCTCCCGTCTCTTTTCCGCTACTTTCCCCCAAGAGTAACATATTTCCCGGGTCGAAATGTTCCTCCCCCCGAACTCCATTACCCCGTCGTCCTCGTTGTGGTTTCCTTCCTATCGGCTTCTCATATTTCAATCGGACGGGGTGTGCCCTGGCTTCTCTCCCACTTTCGGCCCCTTGCTTCTAATCTTTTCGGGCGAGGAGGGGGGCTCAAATGAAGGCGTGCCCGTAGCCGTAGAATCTCGGCAGAAACGATTTTCACTATCTCTCCTCCAAGCTCCTTCAAAAACAAGTTTTCTACCTGCTGCCGAGGCTTTACGGGTGCCGACGCAAAGCAAAAAAATCAAAGAATTCCTTTTAGCATCCATTTTCTCTCTAATTTTCGTTTCAAGACCAATCCACGGTATTTTACCTTCCCAGTTCCCTGGATGTTTTTCTTAAACCATGTCTAGAAATAGTTTAACGGTCTGGAAATCGGCATATTTGCTCCCGTATCGACGTTATTTTGAGAAAGGAGCGGTCCAAAGTCAAACGAACCCGCCAGTAGTCCATATTCCCAGCTTTTCCACCCTTTTGGCCGTCTAGTATCGTTCTAGGACGCTCTCTACTCTTTCCAACCCTTTCTTGAAGGTTGCGCAACGGCTGTACCTCCGTTTTCTACTTATCCCCCCTAAAATAGCCTCTCTAATAATGAAACGGCTCCCTTCCGGCCACTCTGTGCCACAGCTGGGAGTTTACACACTGCGACATCTTTTTGCGGTACTTCGATTAAATAAACTTATCGTTAGCTAGCCGAGGCCGGCTGGGGCAAAAACAATAAAATCCATTTTATCGCCTCATTTTTAAGACCCTCTGTTTCCCCCCGATTCTCTCTATATTTCCTGGATAATTTCCCTTTCAGCCCTATGTCAATCTCTCCCTCTCTCCGCCGCCGGACCCTCTCTCTAATTGGAAAGAATAGACACAGTAATTAATGTCCAGCGGCTGCAAAGTCGAGGCGAACAGATTGGGGAAGGGGGGAGGGCTTTTTCCCCGCGCGGGGTTGCACCTGCCCCAGCTGGCAGGGAGCGCGCCCTCTCTAGTCCGTTCCTCTCTTAATTTCCAGATATTTCCATATTTTCAAGAAGTAAATTAACGTATATTCGCTTATATTTTAAGACCACATGCTTCTTTCCTTGGGGAATAGCCTCTACAATTAGAGGTGGGGGCAGTTAATGACCCGGCTCCTCCTCCATCGTTTTTCCTTTGGCCCCCACCTAATAAGAGCCCAAAAATTGGAAACTGTACCGCCAAAAATGAATTGCTCCCCATCACTTCGGTTTTCCTATCAGCCGTTAGCTCTAGATCTAACTTACAACTTTTGTTATTGGATATTCGGTCACAAATAGCCGCGGTACACCCAATTTCCTTCGTCGAATTTCGGTTGGTGGACAGTTTGCTATAGTAAAAAGAAATGAGCTATACTCGGCCATCTTGAGGGTTACCGGGACAAAATTTTTTTTTGGCTGAAAGGGAACGTCAAGCCGATTGCCTTAGCATTGTATGAAAAGATCGTCCAGCCCCCATCTGCGCACGAGTAGCAAGCATTCCACCCGTATTGTCCAGAATATTTCTTATTCGGGGTCCCAATGGGGGCGGGCGTCTTCTTCTTCTTTCCCCTACAGCCAGCCAAAGGCATTGTTATCAGCAACAGCTGCGAGAAGAGGAAGATGGCAACGCAGAGCATCTTTCTGCTGCTTGACCGGGTAGTAATTACCAACCGCCTTACTTGTCTACCCAGGATCAAGGCGATTATTCCCGGCTTTACTCGGCTCCATCCCGTTTTTTTTTCGCGTTATCTACAGAGACTCAAATTTTTTTAAAGTAAAATTCAATAGAAGTTCCTTTTTTTCATTTGGGAGACGAGGAATGGCGCCGGGGGTTTAGTGCAGTCAGCAGTGAAAACGTTTGCTTTTCGTCGTCATTTCGCGCCCTCCATATGTCACTTTCTCTTCCGGGAGTGGTCTAATCTCAAAAAATGACAGAAAAATGAATAAGATTCTAAAAATAGCAAAAAAGATCGAAAGAACCCGGGAAAATCCTCCATTTCTCCTCCAGTCCTCAATAATTTGAGCTCCCGCCTCTAAAATCCCCCTGTAGTGGTCCAAAATCTTCCTCGTTATATTTGTGAGACCCTTTCTCTCTCCCAAAGTCCATTTTCATCTAGAGAATGGATTCATTCCGCCCCCCTGCTCCAAAAAAGTTTGTTTATACTCTGCTCTTTGCCGCTCCCTCGCACTCGTACCCATTGTTGTTAAACACGTCTGGAAAGTGCCCGGAGAAGTGAAAATACTACTGGGAAAACTGTTAGCCTTCCAAAAATGGCTGAAATTCCCCACAGGACTCCTCTTTTGTCATATGCCGGTCCCTGGTTTTCTCTATTCTGCCCGCACCCGTAGAATCTCGGCAGAAAGAATAGCTGTAATGAGGAGGCACTGAGCTAAAAGATCTTCTAACTGCCGAGATTTTACGGGTGCGGGGACGCAGGATTTCAAGGGTTCGGAATAGCGAACCCCCCAGGAATCTGTCAGTTTTTATTGTCGCCGCCGCGTTTGCTGACGTTTTTTCCGATAAGGAGTGATAAAAGAGCCGGCCAGCAGCTGATTTTTCCCTTATTCGTCTCCTTCCCTCCCTTATTCCTCCCAGCCTTCTCCGCCAAATTGGTCCCCTCCTAAACTCATCACCCATTGTCTTTCTCCCCCCGGTCCGGCCTCATTCTCTCTCCCTCGATCCTAATGTTATTTTCTCCCCGTCTGTTTTGATATATACGGGGACTCCCTCTCTCCCTCTCCGTTGCCCGTAAATGGCCGGCTAGCCATCCTCGCACACGGCGTATTTTCCCACCAGCGGCATTCCTCCGTCTTCCCCGCTCCCCGATTTCCTTGCCTTCTGATGCGCTCCGCGACCATCTCAAAGTACGAATTGTTATCTTCTATTAGTTAAAGAATTAAACTAATAAATTCCAGTCGTTTCAGGACCCGGCGGCTGCGGCGAATGTGGCAGAGCGCAGAGGACGCGGCGGCCGCCGCGCCCGATTGCTCTGCCGAGATGCAGGGGCTCATTGATGAAATGCGTAAGAATTTAGACCATTTTATTTTAATAGAAATGTTCAGGGGTACAAGATTTCGATTCTATTCGATTTGCCACCTACAGGGCAGCGTGTAAGCTCCGATTCGTCCAGAAAAAGACAAATGGTAAGGGTCGACCGGGGGCAAAATATGAGATATTTCAGTCCATTTGGTGGATATTTGGAATATGATCGAATCCTTTCGAGAAAATGGACTGAATCAGATGCCAATACACACACAGGTAGGGGAATTTCCTGGATTACTGTAGCCTGTTTCCTTTAAAATGGTTACAAGCTGTTAAAGGTCGCCCAAGAGCGTTTCCTGGCCTATTTTAGTCTTTCTTTTCACTTTTTCAGCTGTTATTTCCCATTGAAAAGGTCCTCAAGAGCAAACTAAAGTCAAAAAATGACGGAAGGGCGCGTTATTTGACCCGGGAACACGATAGAAATACTTTGTAACCCAAAGCCGGGGCGAGACCTTCCCCTCTCGTTTGTCGCAATAGCGTGTTCCGTAATGAAATCCATGACCTTCAAAATGTGTGACAAATTAGAAAAAATGAACAAAGGAGTCCCTACCATAACCCTCCCCCTTTTCAGGTCAAGACCTCCCGGTTAGAGCTGCTCCTCGCCACGATCTTTCACAATTTGAACAAACGCCTCATCGCCTCCCAACATATCGACACAGACAAATCCATTTCCCTTCTTCTTTCTTTTCTTCTAGGTGCTTATGACAAGTCAGTCCCTCTTTCTTTCCCTCTACCATATTTTAGACAACAAACCGGCAGGCTCAGCGTCTTCTCCATAAAAATAGCTCTCGCCACCATTTGTGCTGGGAAATTGGTCGATAAACTCCGATGTAGGGGAGAAGCCGACCTAAAGAACCGATTTTCAGATATGTTCAGCCAAATTTCGGACTCGGCCGGGTTTATGGACCATGACCGGTTTGGGGACTTCCTTCAGCAGGTGCTCGCCCTTCCGACGGCCGTCTTCGAGGCGCCCACCTTTGGATACAGTGAAAGTCTTCCAACACAGTGCTTCTCCAAGGTTTAACCACTTATTTTTGAAAGGAAAATAAAATTCAGGACTCGAGGGTGACGCTGAATATGTTTTTGGACGTCCTACTGTCGGATCCATGTCCTCCCTGTATCATGTGGCTGCCGTTGCTCCATCGGATGGCAGCCGTGGAGCATGTCTACCATCCGGTTATTTGTGATGCTTGCCAGGTACGGTAGTCTTTATTCTGGGGTACTGTAACGCTGAAAAGAAGGAAAGATCCAAAATTAGCCATAGAGCAAGGTTGTTTCCAGTCTTTCTTGGGAGATTGGGTCTTGTGCCATAATTTGAGCCTGCCCGACCCACTGGCTATGTTTTTCTACCATCTTTTGAATTAGAAACTTTCGGAGTAGAAAATACAGTATCCTTTTCAGGTCCGCTCGTTTACGGGTTTCCGCTACAAATGTCAACGCTGCTCAAACTATCAACTCTGTCAAAATTGCTTCTGGCGTGGTCGGACGAGTCAAAATCACTCCAACGAACACGAAATGAAGGAGTATTCCTCCTACGTAAGTTTATTTTATCTCTCAAAATTAGTAAAACCTTCAGAAATCGCCGACAAAGCAACTGGCCCACAATATCCACAAATCCCTCCAGTGTATCCCCACCTCGGCGCCGAAGAGTCATCCAATCTTCGCAGAACGACCACAGCGACCGTTGGAACTTCAAAATATCGTGCCGTCGACACCGACAACACTGAGAAGACATCCTCCAGAGACGACAACCGGATGGCCACAGTCGCCTGTCCTTCTTCCCGGACAGGTGGCCTACGGCGGGGCGGTGGACGACGAGCACAAACTGATTGCTCGCTACTCGGCAAAATTGAGCGGCAGGGCTGATGTGAGTTCAGTAAACTTATTAAAATGACCCTTTACAGTATCCTCTTGGTCAGATTGGAATGAATGGAAGGGAACGGAGTTCTGTACTGGATGAACGGGCCTTGATAGCCCAGCTGGAGGAGGAAAACACCCAGATGATGAGGGAAATGACAAGGCTGGAAAGTCAGGTAATACTTTCTCCTTACTCATAGATTCTAAAATGAGTACCTCCCGTACTCCTCCTACTTTGTAACAGTTCTTTAATCCTCTATTATTTCCAGGTTCTTGGAGAAGACGGCCAACTGACCGGCCTCCGTGACAGGAAGGGCCAACTGGAGGAGAAAATGTTCATAATGCAACAGAAGAGGCGGGATCTGATGATGCAACTGGAACAGCTGATGACCCAATTAAATGTAATTTTTATATTAAAATTATCATTTTAATTGGCTTCTTTAGACCCCCGGAACGGCGCCCTACCCCTCAGCGTCGATGTCCCAACTCCAGGACCTGACCGGTGTCCGAAGCAAGGTGGCCAACGCCTTCAGAGCAGGCAGTCTACCCGCCACAAGTCTACAGGTGGTATTTTTGAATTTACTTTATAGAAAATGCTCAAAATTTTAGGGAGATCTCCTGTCTGCGGCAGACCAGATCACCTCGAATATGAGTGAATTGGTACGAGAGCTCGACGAGGCCCAGGCGGACGGACCCGTCGTCGCTAATGGCACTTACAGACCGCTCTAACAAATCTCTATATCCTCGATTATTTTGTTCTCAATTTGCCACAATTTCATATTACGGGTATAATATGCTCTTTCGCCGAGAGAAATAAACATTATTTTTTGGTTGGGAGACCATATTTTGACTGGGTGAATCGGTGAATTACCCTGTGGGTGTCTTTATTGATAGCAGGTAAAGAAAGGACCACTGCCTCCACCGGGAGGGCTAGTCCCGGCAGAAGCAGTACCAGGCCGCATGGCACGGGGAAAACGGCGGCATACAGCAACAGAGGAACAGGTTGATCCAGCCGTGCATGTCCCACTGCTTCGAGTGGTACCAAACGGCGGCAGGCTGAAGCATACTGTATCTTTTGGAGAGAGTGACAATGTACCGGGATACAGAGAATGAGGATGACCTCGATGCCTTTGTTTGGCTCGTCTCCTCGCGCTCTTTCACCTCCGCTCTTCTTGCCCTGAAATGATAGATTACTATGGGCAATTGCTTTTTTAACTGACACCCGACGATTGAGCGTATCCCGGAGATGGAGGAGAGCCATATGGCCCGGGCTGCTGAGCGTACGGCTTCTGATCGTACGGCTTCTGATCGTACGGCTGCTGAGCGTACGGCTTCTGATCGTACGGCTGCTGATCGTACGGCTGCTGATCGTACGGCTGCTGAGCGTACGGCTGCTGGTTATACGGCTGCGGCGACTGGCCGTATGGCGGCGGCTGCTGGTTATACGGTTGCGGCTGCTGGCCGTAGGGCGGCGGAGGCGGCGCTTGACTGTATCCCGGCTGGCCGTATGCCGGCGAACCGTATCCACCAGGCCCAGTTCCCGTAGACTGAGAGTATGGCTGTGGAGGCGGAGGAGGGCCGTAGCCGGCCGGCTCCCGGTCAGTTCCATCCTCGGCCGACTCGCTGGCAGTTACATCCTGAGAGTACGGTGGCTGTTGATGTTCGTTGGCGCCAGTCGGCTCCTGGTCAGTTTCATCCTTAGCCGGCAACTTTTCAGCCATCACAACGGGATCCGTCAGCCGTCTGGGAGAGCGGCAGATTGTTGACTGAAGACGAAAGAACATCTCATGCCGACAATTCGCTTTAACTTTTAAAACTTATTACCCCAATTATCCCTGATTAGCCTTACTGTAAGCCGCGAAGCGAGCCAAGCCATTATTAGACCACCGGAAGCTTATCCCTTTGTTTGCTCTTTTCAAAAATGGAAAAAAAGCATTTATCGTGTAGTAATCCCTGCTCTTTAATGGAGCGCCTTCTTCTTACAGATGAATGCCCGCTGGTTTTTCCCACAGTGAACATTCCTCCACTGCATGTAAGCCTTCGGACGGAGCTTTTCCATGTCAGAAATTAGCTGAAAATCTTGGAAATTAGGGAACCAGGATGGCGTCCACCGATGCGCAGTTCTCTTCCACCAGTGGCAGACTAGCCGGCTCGCCCTCCTCCCAGTTCAAGTAGTCCGTTGGCGTGCCGTCTGTCCATTCCCATCCCTTCCGCTCCTTCTTCAATCCAATCCATGTCATGTTCGTCGTGTCCAATTTGTTTTTCAACCCGGTGGTAGCCAGTCCAATGATGAACGTATTCTCCGCGACTGAATGGACAGAAGCTAGGTGTCCTCCCTGGCCCTTGCAGGCCTTCTCCGCGTCGTCGAAGTCCTTCTCGAAATATTTCTATAAGGGAGAAAGTTCTCTAAAATGAGTAGAATAGCTAGAATACCTTATAACAAGAATCCGTTGTTCTGTAAACGGCCCAGCCATCTTCACAATACCCGCCGCTGTCGGCCGCCGTTGTAGGACACGGCCCGAGAGTTGTGGGAACCTCCTGTGGCACAACACAGACGTAAGGTCTCGCCACGGAGGGAGTATCCGTGCTCCAGTGATAACTCATCGGGTCGACATACGCCGAAGTCTTAGAGTTGTCCGGTTGATTCGGTTCCCAATTCGCGTAGGTAAATGGCAGTCCATCCGTCCAGGACCAAGAAAAACCATCGAATTGTGCCCCAATCCAATAACTCGACTGTCCGAAATAGGTGGGAGCCGTTCCTGAGGACTACTGTAAGGTAAAAGAGGGAAAATACCAGCAACTAGTCCATTTTCAAAGCCATTCTGGATAGATACCAAATGGCCGCCAATTGAATTACAGTCCTGCTCGGCGGGAGAAAAAGATTTTGGTGAGTTCACGTACTTGTAACACCTGGAATACTGGGCAATTTGGCTAGGTTCCTTTTGTGGTAAGGGAACACCCATTTGTAAAGCGCTTCCTAGTTAAGCCGGGACTAACTGATCCAAGGGGAACTTGAACTTTAAAAAACGACCTAGGATACGGTTCAGAATGGACTGATCTGAGATTTGTTAGAAAATCTGGCCCGTGTCTGGTGGAAACTCTAGTTTGGGACCCTGTGAATAGTCCAACCTGTTAAACGAAGCATCGTAGATGGCTCCAGTTGGACAATCAGCTTCTACTCCTTGAAAACTATACAAAAGAACGAGAATAGATAGAAATCCGGTCATTAATGAAACAAAAGAGTGAAGTCAATCGGAGATTTCCTGCTCCAGGAAGACCATTCGTGCCCCTATCATTTTTATGGAGTAGAGCTTATCAGAAAACGGACCGCAAGAGAGGTACGTAGTTCATTTATTTTATTATTTTTATCACATAAAAAAAGACACAAAAACGTTAGGAAGAGAGCATTTGAGACTGGACTTTCGCATCGAATTCGATGGCCTTCATCTTGTCCCGGGCTTTGTGGGTATGGATACAGAGGGCGATCAGAAGGACCACCAGGATTATTAGCACTCCCACCGCTCTGAATATCATTCCTGACAGAGTATCACATGTAATTTGACTGCGTAGCATTCAGTATTTAGTACAGAAATCGGAAGGTAGAAAGAAGACTTACATTTTGACCATGTCCCAAGAAGCCTTACAGCCGATGTCATCTCGACTGCACCCATCGTGGCAGCGGAAAACTAACAGGGTTGACTCATTCGGCTCATCCAGGAGCTAAAATAGGATTAAAAAATATAGAAAGGAAAGCTATTAACCTGTGGAAATTCGTGATTCTTCGTGATATCATAGACGCAGCTGGAAAGATTCCGTTGAAACGCCTCATCCGGATCGTAGGTAGCCATCCAGTACTTCTTCACCCCGGGAAAATGTCTAGAATAGCAAAACTGAATCTAAGCTTCAAGAAAACGTAGAATCATCTCTTTCAAAGACTAAAAAGTAATTAAAATGATGTAGCGAAGCCCCGACCCGAGGAAGAAGCAAAGATCTCGTGATCCAGCTCAATTACTCCCCCGACTGCTCTAGTTTTTAGTAGATCAAGTGTCAAAGAAGCTCTTTGGGAGGTTGGGAAGGGGGCACGAAGCATAAAACGATATTAACGTTTCTTTTTTCGAGGGGATGAGGAAATGACATCAGGGGACTGCTAGAACAGGCTTGCAAGCCCCGCTAAAGTTCAGATTGGTCCCTTGCCCCGAATTTGACCGTCTAGAATGCTCCAAACGGCTACAATTCCATAAAAGACACTGTAAAACTGCCTACAATACCCAAAAATTCAATAAAAATACCATAAGACCCTGCTAAATTTAAAAGAAACTTACAATTCGTGGTTGAACTTCAAAAACAGCGTCTGCCCGCCTAAAAATGCTGTATACCATTAATTTTTAAAGGCTTACGGTATTTAAATCGGACGCCGAGATGAACAGGCACGGTGACGGTATTGAGAAAGTCGATCTCGATAGGATTCACGTCCTAAATAGCCCCCGCCAGGCATAGAATATTCAAACGGAGACGAGACTAACCACGAGAGGAGCTCGTTTCTTCGGGGCGGCTTCGACAAATCCGACGATGAAATAGAGCAACGGTGTCATCTGGCGGGAGGGGAGATATGGCTGGAGAAGGGAAGAGAGGAAACAATTAGCCAACTGGACGGAGATTGGCCGAGAGACACTCCCCCCGGTCGAATAGAAGGGGGAAAATTACTGGGAACAGAGGTGATAAAGTCACGAGAAGATACTATTAATTAAAGGGGGAGGTGAAGCGGAAGAGGAGCCTTTCAGGGAGGAGGTATGGAGTGGAGACGACGTATACACAGACGATATCAGGGGGGAAAGGCTAAATAGAAAAGGAGATTTTATGGTCAGGAGAAAATTATGAGGGAAACTTGAGAGAAAGAGTTTCTTTTCTTGCCGTTCTGTGGATCGGAGACTTGCCTTCGAATCGGCCGGGAATCTGCTCCATCCCCTTTCCTTTGAGATTGCTTCAATTCTTTTGGAAGTCTTTATTGAAAACCTTGTCCCTCGCCTGGCCCTTTTCGGTTGTATCCACAAGAGATCTCCTCAGGAACCTCTTCAATTGGGGAGGTCCCTGGGGGCCCTGGGATGGCCTCTCCAGCTTCTTGTGGATGTGTACATGGAAGGCATCCCAGTACTCTCTCGATAGTCTGAATCTCTATGGGAGTCTGAATATGATTCCAAGAGTCGGTTTGCCTCTCCCGAAACAGCAATTACCCTGTATATCTATAACCCGGTACGGTAACTTCTTCACTGTGAATATAAAAGTGTTCTTCATGGACGAGGCCCGTGCCAACTCTAGTCTAGTTCTTCCTGCTCCTGAAATAAGAGAGTCCTCTAAAAACACGACTAGCTTCCTTACGTGTCTGTCTCATTATATCTTGGCTGCAAAAGGCTGCTCTAATTATTTTGAATCTTTGCAGCTTTCTCTTTCTTTTCTAATGCCGCCTTCCAAGAAGATGCCTTCTTTCGGTTGCTATAACATTTCTTACGGAAATAGAAATAGGCTGTTGTTTATATGCACGGCCCCATCTCTTCTCTTCCAAAATTTTTCCTAGTAAACAAGGTTGTCCTTTGGGGTCATGTTGGTGGAAAATAAACAGGACGGGCGTCATCATCGCTTCGAAACTCATCCCTCGTACTGTTATCTCTTCCTCGCCTTCTCCTACTTTTATCAATTTCTCTTCACCTTGATGATAGCACCATTGTTTACCCTTTGTATCCGGAAAATCCTCTCATCTCCGCCATTATTCCCTGTTAAAATTCAAAATTCCCTATTTTATCAATAAAAATCAATAGGAATGACCTTTTCCCCTCGAAAAAGTGTCATAAAGCCCTAATTCAATGGGTAAAGGTAACCTATCGTCCGTGGGAAAATCGCGAGTGCGGTTACGTATCTTGGATTTTTTTTATATTCATTTCAAATAAACCACCTCGTCTCTCATTGATTCTACCCGGGTTTCCTTTTTTTTTCAGTCTCAAAACAAAGAGAAAAGGACGAAGAAGCTGCTTCTCCAAAGGAAATAGCGCGTTTCCCCGCCTGAAAGCGGAATTTCGGGTATTTCCACTCTTTCCTCATGGAGGCGATCGATTTTGGCGGTTTTCTCACCCGAAAACTTATTGTCTACCCTTTCCTTCCTTCTTCTACCGTTTTGCGTCATTTACCCCCAAAAAATTCCAGGTAAATGGATCAGGATCCAGAAGATTTGCGAGCTCTTCCGGAGAAGGAGAAGCGCCGGTTCTGTAGCCAGTTCACGGGACAGGAGAAGAAGAAAATGAAGGCTCTACTCTATGGAGAGAAGCCCTTGTTGAGTAAGGAAGCCGCAGAATTAACGGTACGTTACGCTGTCTAACTGTGGCTCTCCATTTATTCACAGTAAGGCGGCCAAACGGGTGCCCGAGCCAGTTTGGCTCATTTTTGATGGAATTCACCCTGCTACCTAACCAAAAGAGGTCAAAAACTATACCGTACACTTCGTAGAAATCTATTTTACGTCCTGGGACCCGTTTGCCAGCCATTTTTTCCATTGGCGGAGATTTCGGCGCCAAGCTCCGTTGTATTGCTGTCTAACTGTGGTGCTTTCCAGGAAATCTTTAAAGCCAACACCGACGCGGCTACCAGAACCGAGAAAATCTTCGCCGAGAGTTCTAAACTCTTCGAAGAGATGGATGATCCTTTCGCCGGCTTCCTGGATCTCTATAAGCGGATGGTGGATGTCCACGTGGCCAGTTCCGCCACCATGGCCGGGGAGACCCTCAAATCTTTTGACCTGTGGCTAGACGAAAACGAGAACAAGGACGAACTCTTCTACAGATACTGTACTCCAGCGTTTCAGGTATTTTTCCTATTTAAAAGTTTAATTTAAAGGTCAATTTACAGAATCAGGTGATCATGGCCATGACAGCCTTCCACACGGCTCATATTGACCTAGCCGAGCGGGTTTTCCGATTGAATAAAGAGGACATTATCAAAATGATCCGGGACAGAATTAAGGTAGGGTTACTGTAACCTTTAAAATAGGAATTTCTAGAAATTTATACACCATGGAAAGTATAAGGAGGCAATGGCCCTGAGCGAGCAGTTCGATATGAATCGAACGTGGACATTTGAAGCCTATCTATTGCCGAGGCTTCTCCAGGATTCGAGTGGATATCAGGCGGTTAAGGAACACTCCAAGGGATTCCCTAAATTGGAGGTAAATATCATGGTTATCATTTGAGGATTAGGAGAAGAAAGAAGGGAGGCAACCATTGGAGACCGTACTCCGACCCGTTGTGGCCTGAGTTTTGGTTTCCCTTTGGATAGTTGGAGATATCTTCTTTGATAGCTAGTCAACTGTCCGGCCCCCTTCCCAGTAAAGTACAACCCAGTGACCAAAATTGCTGATGAAGACCTGCCGCCACCTTGGCCAGCACCTTTGCAGTCTCTATTAGCCCTGTTCACCGAATACCGAGAATCTTCCACGGGAAAGGCGAACGGAATCAAACGAGCACTGGGTCTGGTATATTTCCAACACCGGAATCAGGGGGTTTGAGATCTATTACTAATTTTGCAGTCAACGGTTCCCGGTTTTCAATTTCGCCACTAAAAACCATAAATCAGAATCACTTTACGATGGCATGCTCCAAAACGTCTGACCCTTGTGTCGAAAACCGACTATGCCAACGGATTCTCACGGCCAACCCATTTGGCAGGCTCTCTAAAGCGGAAAGCCTCGACTGCAACGGCTGGTAGCCAACCAGGAGCTTGATTTCCTCCGGTCGGAAGGTTGTGGAAAGATTTCAGGAGTGGTGCTTTAGGAGAAAATGAGTTGGCATGATCCACAGGGGGTCCTATTCGGCCTTTATAGGGCAATCATCCTAGCCCAGGTAGAAGAGGCTGGAATGAGGGCAGAAGGCTCCCGGTGCCAGTATTTTGCCCTCAAACAGCCATACTTCCCTCATTTTCTGCCATAATTCCACTCAAATTTCTTTCAGAAAGCCCTGATCCAGTTCATGGACGAGCTGGTGTTTTCCAATAAGAAGAAAATAAGAGAAGTCGGAGAGCGTTTCGAACAGCACATAAACATCAACCACAGCCTGGAATTCCTAACAAGTCGGTTCAGTTCTCATCTATTTTCAATTTTCTTCTTTTTTTTCAGTGCACAGTGCCAAGAGGAAGGTTAAGGACCTCCTGGAATATTATAAACTCGAAAGTGAGACGGACACCCTGGCCCCGCAATACGCTTGGAAGATAAGGGAAGCGGAGATCACCTATGCGTTGAAGCAACGGTACCAGGACAAAAGTAGGTGGCTTATATAATTTATTTTATCTCCTTTTAAGCATTGAGCCATGATTCGTACGTGTCAAAGATCAAAAAATACCTGGAGAATACGAACATTACGAGGAAAGAATACCTGGTCAAGTTGATATGGACGAAGAAGGAAATCTACGAGGAGAATCGACAGTGAGTCGGGGGTTTTAACCCTTTTTGGATCTGGCTACACTGTTCACTCTTTACCTTCCTAAAAATGGGTTCTTCATGCCTATCCAGGGAGCACGCATTCAGGGAGATCCCTGGCTTCTAACCCTACCACATCCCCGAATCCGTTGGGAGTTCCTGGAAGGGGCTGAAGTACCAGCCAATGGACTAGTTCCAATTAATACACTGAACCAATTTCCCTGGCTGAAAACTTGGGGCTTCATTGCCACGGCGGGCGGGCTTTGTTTCTCGCTCTAGAACTCGTTTGAAGAACTTTTCCAGGAATTTGAGAGTTCAGTATTTGAGAGAGCAGTAATTGCTCCCAAGAGCCTATATGGGATCCCTTCAAGACCTGCGCCTTCAGAAATTTGCTGACCGGTCGTTTCACCCCTAGAAATCCTTGTTCCTCCAGTGTCGGGAAAGGGGAAGCCCATATTTCGGGGGCAACCCAGTACACCACCGAGTTCTCAGTCCTATCACCGCCCCAACCAGGCCGTTCTGAACTTTTATTGTAATGAATCATACAATTTATTCCCTAGAAAATTGAGAGAACCCTTTTTCTTCTCCACTGAGCCTTATACTTTCAGAAGAGATGCCATCTACTGGTCGCTTCTGTACAAGCTAGAACCCTGGCGACTTCCCCAAGATATGCAGAATTTCATGGCCGACAATAAGTATCTGGTTGAAGCGATCCGGGAGCAGGTCTTCGCGTGAGTTCTAATTCATCTATTTTGTCTATTGTTTCCTCCTTTTTAGAGTAAAAAACACCAAAACTTTGAATAACCTATGGATCAATGATAAGAGGATCATCTTCGTGGAAGATCTGGACTCGCTAGCTTCTTTGACTGAAAAACTTCTCAAAGAGCCGATTATCGGCTTCGATTCTGAGTGAGTCACTTCCATTTATCCTTTTCTTTACTGGAAAACGTTCTAGGACCGTTCCCGAACTGATTCTACAGTCAAAATTGGCGCTTCTTCAAATTTCCATTAGTGATGGCATTTATCTCGTCGATTTTTACAAGTTTATCACTGAAAAAATGCTCACAGATGAGGTGAAAGACACCTTTTTGAGTGCTTTTCTTCTCAGCGATGGATTGAAACTCGGTAAGTTGCTTTGGAACGAGATATTGGAAGAATTCCAGGTCTAAACGGGGGGGTATGGTAGTGTTAGGGCCCGTTTTTATCCAATTTCTTCATTTGTTGTACTTTAGACTAGAATAACCTCTTTTTAGAAGCCTTTTTGAATTACAGTGAGGCAAAAATAAATCATTAAACCTGTCAGAAAGCCGAAAAATCTAAGTTATCGTAGCGCGAAGGGCGCCGGCGCCTTCCGAACCAGAAAGTACCTCTTCTGTATCTAAAAACGGGGTCCCGATTGGATTTTAAACTATTTTAGACACAATTCGACTCTTCTTTTCCAGGTTTCGACATAGCCAACGATCTCCGTCTCCTCCCGATCCAGAACAAGGTCCAACAGAAGAACTGTCTCTGTCTCAAGCGCTTTATCCAAACCGTGAGCCCTTCTCTTTCCTTTTTTAACCCAATTTCTTCAGATAATTGACACCGATCCCTACTTTATTGATCTCTCCGAAGGCGATGGTAAAGCCTCCATTAAACTGTCCACAATTTGCGAGCGACTCTTGGGAGTGGATTTGGACAAGACGCAACAGGTTCGACTGCTCTTTTCGTCTCTTTATATATGATTTTTAGCAATCCAATTGGGCTTTCCGACCTCTGGAAGAGGCACAGATGAACTACGCTGCTTTGGATGCTGACATCTTGCTGAAATTATTTGATAAAATCAAAGAAATCTCATTGTAAGCTCAGTTTTCCCGTCTCTTTAGCCCATTCCCGGTCCCAACCCCGAGACAGACCTTTAAAACCAATTTCAGGAAGAAGGGCCTGGATTTCGAAGAACTTATCCAAAAATCCATGGGAGATGTGACGAAACCGGCCAAGAATAAGGAGATCAAGAAGAAGATGGACTCGATGCGGTGGTGTGAATATGTCTGCCTGTTCGGCAATTCCTCCTCTTCCCGAAAACCAACGGAGATGTCCATCGGTCTCGACTTGATGTTCCTCGGCCTGGCCAAGCCTATCCGTCGCTGTGGGATAGATGTCCTCGCCCCCAAAGACCATATGGACCTCGTTCGCCAGGCCAAAAGAAACCGGGAAATGGTACTCTTCACCAGTGGAAAGGCCTTCGAAAGGGTTGGTTTTCCAGTTTTTTATATGAGTGTATACATAGTTTAGCTGAATAATGACTTTCCGGGGGGACGGGTGGTCTACATCGATGCGGATGACAACGCCATAGTGCAGATGGCAACCATCATGAAGAAGTTGAGTGTACATTTGGATCCGAAAGATGTCTTTACCAGGTGTAAGGTGAGAAAGAAGGGACGTTTGGTCAAACACAGCCGGGAGAGATTCAATACTAACCGAGAGGGGTGTAAGGAGGATAATGGGTGTCTCTTTTGGGTCTGATCTCGATATTTATTCATTTTGAGTTGGAAAACATCGAAAATTAGGTTGCTAGGGAGTCTTTTCCCTCCGGAGAAACGACTATTTTGGTCAAATATTAGGTGAAAACAACAATGAACCGGGCACCGTCATTCTCGCTATTGTTCAAATGAGAGGGCAAAGTTCCCTTCCCTTGGGAAAAATGAACTCTATGGAAATTTCCACCTTTCCCCGCGTTTAGTACGACACTTGTTCTGTTTCCCCATTATTCTTCTCCCCTTTCCAGGAGTGCAACCATCTCGGCTTCATCGTCCTCCCGACCCCCGTCGTCCAGGTTCTTTATCACAAAACCGTCGTCTGTAGTCAGCTCTACTTTACGGGAACCTTCGACGCTCCAAGTAAGATCACTCCCCTCCTAAATATTCGGTTTCTTCTCTTTCAGAGTGGAGGAAACACGTTGAGGACGTAGACCCCGTCGAATACGATGGCTACGGCTGCAAGCTAGACCCCAACGAGGACTACTTCCATGTGAATGTCTACGGCGGACGGATAGACATCATTCGAAATCTGTATATCTATCAAGGGGCTGATGAGTGGAAGACGTCGTTAATTAATAATGTCAGTTTCTCTCTTTATTTAGAAAAAGACTGTTTCAGGTCCCGGATGACTGTCTCAATAGCCCGGGAAGAGTCTTTTATCTCTGTGCAAATTGCGGGAAATTCTACTACGAGTAAATTTATTTATGTATATTTATGTAAATTAATAAATATTGTCTTTTTTTTATAACCTCAATTTTCATTAAAAAAAATAAGCGAGAAAATCAGGGATTCCATCCGTTTGCACGTCTTCTCTCCTTCCCGGCGGGGCGGTGTAATCGGAAAGGGTAAAATAACACGAAGGGCAAGGGGAAATATATTATGAATTAGTAAAAGTGTCATCGCCGTAAACACGACTGAGACGGAGATCACTTCCTCGGGAGAGGCTAGAGATCAGGCGGCCATCCGATTGAAAGCCTTCAACTCTGTTCTCGGAAAAAAAAGTGACAATTTGAGCCAAAGATAGAAGAAGGTTCACTTCAAAAGTTTCGTGGTTCCCGGGGTCGTTCTGTCCATTTCTTTCCAGGATTCGAAAGAAAAAGGTCATTTTCCAGGCCAGGCGAGAGGTCCATTCACTTCTCCTTGAAAGGCAGGGGACAGCGAAGATTCCCTCCCTGGTTGGTTGGAAGTGTTCTGTTTTATAGCGCCTTGTTTTCCAGCAACAGAACCCAGTTTTGGTCGAAGGAAGGCCGGTTAATAACGAATAGACCCTCTTCACTGTTCTGGATCTTCCAATCCATCTGAAAATATTCTGTAGCCCGAAATCTGATCCACGTTTTTGACAAGAAAAGGCTCTCCACAATGGTTTACAGTGGAACGACAAGCTACCCCGAAATTAGGATAAAAACTACGTTGAGTGAACCAAATGTGGACCAAGTTACCATCGGAAGGGAAACATCATCCGTCATTCGAGTTCCGGTATAAAATAAGACGAAAGGATCATCCTCCCCAAAAGAAGGTCTAAGCTCTGTGGGGCAAAAAATAGAAGACGGCTTTAGAATCTCTAGGCCATTCGGTCTATCCGTGATCAGATATTTCTGAACGGCTGAGTGACATCAGTTCCTAGTCTTCCCAGTCCTTCATTCTAGTCTTCCCAGTATAAGACCGGCCCTTTTCTGACCGTTGGCCCCCCTTTCCGTCCTCCCTATATATCCGCTTGCCCTCTTCTCCTCATCTCATCCGATCACATCTGAGGCCAAAGAATCCTATCCCCCCCCCGTCCCCTCTATTCCATGACTCACCTCTTCTCCCTGCTCACGGCGTTTATTCATAGAACGTCGTCCCTTCTAATTATGGCCGCTGCCCCGAGCTAATCAGATGGACTGATTCAAGTTGCCTTCTCGTGTGAGTAAATAGCCGGCTCTGAGTCATCGGGGAGAGCGGGAAATTGAATGAGAGAGGTCAAAAGGTGAAGGGATAGAGGTACCACGACATGCCCTTTGGGGGATTACGGTAGTTCGTGACCTCTGTTTGAGTTTTATTAACGCCTAGTCATAGTCACTCTCACAATGTGGGGCAATAGAATAGAAAGTAGTAGTCCGTCCAAAACAAGGGAGACAATTGAAAAACGAGCCCTAAATGGAAGGAAAAAGTTTTTTTTTCAACTGTGGTCCACTGCTTCTGAATTCCATTTTTCATCGTCTTAAAATTATAAATCACCTGTTCAGAGTTGCTACTGGAGTTCAAAATGAGTTGGCCTGGTCTGAACTCAATTCGATCTTGATATCTTCTGGTTCGAAGTTGAATCCCTACTGGTGACCGGCCCAGTGAAAATTTGAACTTCCCGAACTTACAATCAACCCTTCTGAAAGGGTCTTGTAGCGAAAGAAACTACTCCGAAGTCTGAAGCCAGTCTTTCCCCTGCCCCTCCATCTCTCGTTTTCCCTCTTCTCCTCTTGATGACTAATGTTTTCCTCTTTTCCTTCTCCTATTTTCCCCTGCCATGGATAATCAGAGTATAATTGTCTGTGATGGCGCCTGTCTCTCTGTCTGACGTCCAGGAGATTGCTTGCTGCTCATCATACGGAGAATACGCGGGGTAAACAGCAGCCAAATCCAATCTCAACTGACTCATCCTCGATGTACTATGGAGGAAGGAGGACACCGGGGGGTGGGAAGATATATTAGAAGACTCACGTAGTGGGAAAAGGGTGGCTTCCTTCCCGAGCAAAGGGCAAGAAAGGGCTCTTCTGCAAATTATCGTCTGTTACCGTAATCCCAAAACCTCCTATCTCCCACTGGATTGTCCTCTTTAGAAGGGTATAATTACCTCTTCTGGCCGTGTTTTGTGCTCGGTTGATGCTGATCAGGTTGAAGAGGCAGCTGATTAGGACCTGGAGCTGGAAAATACCGATATCCCTTGCTCACCCTCTCTCCTTCCCTAGGACTGGTCCTGTACAGATTTAGGTACTGTAGGGCTCAGAAAAGGACGCTCTTTCAGGAAATTCAACTCTAAACTGGCCTATTAGAGCATAAACTACAGTGTAGCCTTTGTCTGTTAATGACAGGCCCCCTCCATTAGTCTCTGGCCCAGTTTGGTCCCTCCCCCACCTCTCTCACTCCTTCCCCTCCATATTTTATTATACCCAGCATGGAATATCCAGCCTAATGCACATATATCTTTCTCATCTGACTCATTTCCCCGTTTATTTATAGCCAAAAAGAGCAGAGAATCAAATCTCTCTGCCCCTGCCTAATTGAGTTGACTCAATGAACTTCTCAATGGGAATAATGGTCATATTTTGATCTTTTTCCAACGTTTTCGTGGGAGGGACAGCTGACTCAACGGGCAAGTACTTTAATATCGTCGTGATTTTACTCCTTTTCTATAAATAGCCATTGAATGAGTGCGCACGTCGTCGCTGCCTTTTCAAGCGGAATTCAAACGGTGATTTAGATGCTAAACGACTGCGGAGTGAATAGAGCGGAAAGTCGGTAATAGATCAGGTTTAGTTGAACTTCTTTAGCTCATATTACCTGGAAAATGTCCCCGGGATTGGGGCTTCCCTGGAAAATTGCAGCGCGGGTTGCGTAGGCTCGCTAGGCGCGCCTGCACCCGTAAAATCTCGGCAGACCAATGTTCTTTTATAGAAAATAGCCACAAAATTGCTACACTTGCCTTGCCAGAGTTTTACGGGTTCCAAACTTGTCCAGAATGGCCTGGAAAGCCATGAATCTGGCGATCTTTCCCTCAACCAGGATAGACAACCTTTAGACTTTTGAAATATGACAGAAAAACGCGTGAAATTGATGACTCAATCGTTTGGAAAAGTCAGGCTAGATATTGCCCTGAAAAGTTCGAAGTATCATCTTGGTCTGGAGATGAGCGAGTAGATGTTGACCTTTTGACGTGGGCAAAGACAAAGAAACTGCAATTTCGACTTCGAGATAAACAAGAGGATTTGGCGCTACCGTAACCCGGAATTTGTACTTTCTACCATGAAATGAGTACACTTCTCGGTGTAAACATCCTCCTCCCGCTTCTTATATAAAGGAAGAGGAAGCTACTCCCCTGGGTGGGCCGGCTAGGAACCTGGTTCTGGTATTTTGTAGCGAATCCGACCATTTTCTAACTGTGGTCGTACAGCGAAGAGCTAGAGAACGGGGCAGAGACCACAGTATTCTCTGCCCTTCCTTTCTCAGAGTTCTCCCATTACCTTGTTTTCCTCCTCCTCCCCCGATCGGCCCTAGCTGCTTCACTTGCTCTTCTTCCAAGAAACTACACCCCCATTTCACGTTCTTCACTCCGTTTTCTCATAACAAAAACACGTATTTGCACAAGAAGAATATTACACGATTACCAGAATGGAAAGATTAGCTGCTCAAGAAGACATTAAAAAACGACTGATTTGAAAATTCGAAGAAAAACGGGGAGGGGAGCCGGTTTATATCACATTTTGATACACAGCTCTATTCTATAGCCACGCTGTTCGTTTTATAAGACTTTTTAAGAGGATAAGTTACCGTATCCCCTAGATTTAGGGGCCGCCTCTCCTTTCTTCTGGTCCTGTTGGGAAGACAGGCTCTTTTATTGTTAGATTACTGTATTCCTTGAAGGTGGCCGTTTACCTCTTTCCAGCTAAAGAGTTTTAAAGGCCAGCCTTCATTACCAAGCGAAAAATTGTCGATTCACACGGGTATAATTTCCGGTTCCGTTGAAGTTCACTAGTTCTTTTCAGTTATTTTATACCGTAACCCATAGCAATACGACTGTAAAAGGTCCTAATAGGGCTTGGCCAAGTTTCGGAAGTTTTTCAGGCCAAATTTGGGATTCGTCCTGCCCTAGATCCGTACAAGCCCCGGCCCCTGTACTCCACAACGGCCTGGATTACTGTAGGCTTCCTAGAAGGCCCAAATCCCCCTTATTAAGCTCATCTAAAGTGCACAATCCGTGATAAAACACGTAGGTGGCTCTCTCTTTCTCTCTCTTTCTCGTCCCCTTCTATTCCCAACAACGCCTAATCTCCCCCGGGTGAGTCAGCCTCGGATATTGCGTTCTTTTGATTCCTTCCCTTCTTCTTTATTTGTTTATTTCCCCTTCTTCTTTATTAGTTTATTTCTCCCTCCCCAATTGGAGTCATTGCGGTCATTAACGAGTAATAGAAACCTGGTCATAGATTAAATATTCATCTCTAATGACCTCGAGTTCCCGTGTGAGTCAGCTGCGAGCCCCTCCCCTTTCCCATTCCTCCCCTCTCGGCTTCATTTGTTGTTTATTAGCCACCCTTTGATTCATTCTCTCTCTCTCTCTCTCCCTTTATTCTAGCCCTCTATTCTAGGAAGGAGAGCAAGATGTATCCCTTTTTCGTGGCGGAATTTCTCCTGGTAGGACTACAGATGGTTTCTGCGGCTAGTCCCCAGCGGCAGTACAAGATATTAACACATGAACCGTCTCCCCTCACGGTAGGTTACTGTTGATGGGTTAAAACGAGTGGAGGAAGGAGGAGGAAAGTCTTGGGGCTGAGCTCTACTTGACCTCAACTAGATTCGACCTTACCCGATCCAGGTTTTGGGACCTGGTGGAGGTCGAAGGACTTGAAACTAGTGTCCATTGGGAGTTAGCCTAGATACTGTAGCGACAGACCCGGGGTGCCCGGCTCCAGTCCAGGTTTGTCCCAAAGGTGCCCGTCTCCCCATAACCTTGTAAGCGAAGATCGGGTGCTACTTATAAGAAGCGGCTTCCTTTGGTCCAAAGGCTTTGGATAGATTACTGTAGGATAATTCGGAAATAATGCCACTTGGGGTACTGTAGCAGTGATGGGAAGATGTAGATTCTCGTGTGGAGTCGTTTGACCGTAGGTACAGAAGCTGGAGACCGGCAGAGACATATTTGTGAGGATAAAACTCTTTAAACCGGGTCAGAACTCTGCAGGTCCCGTAATGGTCTCATTTCTCCCCAGAACTCCTCCAATTCTTTTCTTTTCAGTTTGTCGACCCGCCAGAGCTGCAATTCCTCCATCATACCTCGTTTGCCATTCAGTTCACCGGCGGAACAACCTATAGTGAGTGATAGATAGACGTCGTTTCAGCTGGGGCGGGATAGATTTATAAAGATGCAGACGTGAATATCTCATGTGTTAGTCACTCGGGGGAGTATGAATAAGCAGGCAAACATGGTCAATAATTAAGGGGAAACAGAATAAAATTAGAGCTGAGAAAAGGAAATGAAGTGATTGGGCAGCTGTGTGCAAACGGGAAAGATCGGGTCATAGAGAATAGGGAATGAGGGAGTGACTAATAACCGGTACCTCGCTTTCTGCAGGAACTCCTGACAGTTTCCTAGATAGCTTTTCGCTTCAGGACCTTTTCCAATGGGCCAAACTGTCAGTCGCCTAAAAATTTTACCTCCAGGTCCCGAAAGAATCGCGCATATCAGGTCGAGTTCCATTTTTAGACGGGTATCGAGAGCAGTACTCGAATACCTAGTCCCTGAACAGATCCTCTAGATTTTTAGCTTGAAAAATCGAAACTGGATAATGTAGTCCTGTAACTGACGCTGCTCCCAGCTCCTCTGGCACAATTCTCGCCCCTTTCCGTGCTCCTCCTGGGTAAAAATGACCTTATCACAAAAAATGGAGCCTGGGTTAGACCAAAAGCAGTTTCGCGAGACCAAGACCCCCATTTGTTCGCGTTATAATAATTTCCCCAGAAATAGACCTTCGAATTACGATTAATTACCCTGTACTATCCTTGTTCAAGCAAAAAATACGAACCAACATTCCAGACAACGTGAGCTATCTTCTAAACTGGTCCAAGGAGATGATCTTCCCGGGTAATCGCCGCTTCTGGTATGCCAATTTTGCCTCCGATCGGACGGCGACGTCGCAAATATTCCTCCGGAATAACCTCACAACTTGTGTCTATGATGTGACGGGAAACGCGAAGTTCACACTTGTAGGTTTTCTTTGCCATATTAGGGGCACAGTCGGGTGACTGTAGCTCGAGTTCAGCTCCAGGGGGAAGAACGAGGAGGGTATACAAACTTCTGGATCTCCTGACAGTCCTTTAAACCCCAAAATCCTGGAATTTCAGCTGCATAAAATGATCCAAACTGCGGAAGACTACACGAATTATATCATCATCCAATGCCCCCTGGACGACTGCACCGTGGAGGATTTCGGCTGTGGAAAGAGGCCGTTCCCTTGGTGGCGGCTGGTCATCATCGGCTCGTTTCTTCTGTTCGTCATGATGCTTATCCAACTCCGTCGAAATGGACTCTTCTTGTCTTTAATTGGTAGTAAACACAAGAAGCACTTCGCCCTTCCGACAGAACAGCCACCAGTGTCTATCCCCCAAAAGGATCTAGCCTAGATAGAATGCGAGTTATCTCCCTCTCTTCTCCTCCCTTGCCTGTGATTTTCTCTTACTGTATACATTAGCCACCAATAAACGTTTATCTGCTCAAATGTCTAACAATCAATAGAAACTTCAGCAGGAGGTCGAAACGAAATGAAAGAAGGCCCGTGAAACAGTTGCCCTCTTTATCTATTAATAGCGATGAAACCACAATCACAGAATACCCTGGCAGCAGAGAAAGACCTCGTTGGCAGTCAATAATAATCTCATCAACACTAGTGGTGAAAATCAAAATATGAACCGGGAGCTGAAATGGGGAGGTCCTTCCTTCCAGTCTGTCTCATCCTGCCCATTTAGACTTCAGGTTACTGTAGAATCTTGAGAGCTAGAATCCGTGGCTTTTTGACGAACGGAACGAGCTCGGTTTTCGAGAGAACCGTCCCCTGCACCCGTAAAGTCTCGGCAGCAGAAAGGTATAAAGGTGTCACAGTTTTGTAATTGTTTTGGATAAGATGATCCTACTGCCGAGACTTTACGGGTTCAGAGGATCAATCAAGGGCCGAGCCACTGGTTGGAGTCCTAATATCGATGTACAGCCAGGCATGAGGTCTTTCACGCTAAAAATCTAAAAAAAGTAATGGAGAACGTGTAAAAATGAAGTTGTCGTGTATATCAGGGCCTTGACTTCGCTTCCTGCTGTTCATGGATTCGTTTTTTGTTTTCACCCATTTTTACGGGACTCCTCCTTTCGCCTCGATGATTTTCAGTCCTCCAGGCCTTTCCAGAGCCCTACGATACCTATTTACTAGTAGTTTTTTTCACTATTCCGCCGACATAAAGAATCATTGAACAGAGAAGAACTCTCCATATTTAGAGAAGCAAAGGTTCTGTTAACAGATGGCCCCTTTGGGAGCTATTACTGTCAGGTCACTGGATGTCAACCCCTCTTTCCCCCTCGAATCTGCCCTTGTCCGGCTCATTGAGCCCCTCTTCCCCTCTTTAATCTTATCCGACGATACCCTCCATTAATCCCGTCGTTGCCCGAGCAACTTCAACTTCTCCCCCTCCTCCTCCCGGTTCATCCTCCCGATCCTTCCCTCTACCACCTGGTCACTAGAGGAAATCAAATCTACTCAAGCCCGTCTATTTCCCGCTCTCCCTCTCTCCCTCTCCCGGCTTCACGCGTCACAGGCATATTGCCCTCTCATCGATCATATAAAACGTTGTTTGTCGTATGTTGTTTCGACTCCTTACCCTAATAGGAGGTCTCGGCACGCTCGTCTCCCAGGAAATTGAAGAAACCCCGCCGGAAGAGGAGAAATCCCCGCTAATTGTCAGTTTTCGACCCAGTTTAATTCTGGCTATAATATGAATTTTCAGGCTGTTGATCCGTTGGAGTTGGAATATTTGAAACGGACCTCCAAATCGCCACCTCCATTTGTCAATGTCGATTATCAGGCAACCAAATATTACGTTGCCTACTTGACTAATGTGTAGGTTTTTACAGTATTCTGGATAAAATGGCTATATTTTCGTTTTGGGATGAGCTTTGGGAACGAGCAGCGGCCCAGACAGGTTAACAGTGATTTCCTATTCCCGAGACAACCATTTTTCCGGGAGACCATGGGAGCCAAAGGAAGCAGGGACTGATTACTTAGCTCCTGTTTCTCGCTAAAAGGACAGTGGGACTAGTGGGCTCGCCTAGATGGAAGTTTCACCATGAAATAGGTCGTATTCCATGTGAAGGACCACATGCCACAAATCAGCCCTCAGACCGAATAGAATCAGCTTGAAAAAAGGCGAGAGAGAGAGAAAGCATGGGTTACCATTACTTGGTCGTAACAGGAGGATTGGGGCAGGTTCCAGGGCCTAGGGGTGGCATACCGTTCGGCTCGCCTGTCGCTCCGCATTTCATTTGAATCTAGCCATCTTGCCAGTCTCTAATCCCCCCCCCCCCTAACTGTCTAACTGTTGTTCCTTCCTTTCAGTACCTCCCGAGATGCCTACTTCCTGGCCACATATGAGCCTCAACGCGTCGTGGTCAAGCTGTCCCCCAACATGAGTAACTGTATCTACGATGTCACTAATAATGCCCAATTCGACGACGTAATCCCACTTTTTACCCTAATAAAAAGATTGTTCCAGATAAAAAGGCCCCATTTATTAGGAGTCGGGATCATCTGGGTCCTTCTGCTGCTTCAATGTCCACCGGGAGAGTGTCTCGAGGCAGATATCGGCTGCCTGAACCCACCAGTAGATAAAAATCTGTATTATAGGTCTGTTTTCTATAATTTTAGTCTTAAAAATATCTTTTAGAATCGGTATTTTTGCCCTCGTAGTCATTCTTACCATACTGTGTGGGCTGGTCTACAAGAGGCGACAGATATCCGACTGGTGGACGTATCTGATGAAGACCAGGAAACGGTTTCACTGTCGAAAGGGCAATTATCAGCCACCAGCTGAGGGTCATTAACTCTATTTTCTTATATTTATCCAAAAAGTAGATATTTCATCGGATTTGGGAAGAAGACTGCGTTTTGGTCAAATTTCAAGGTGGCGCGCACTCTAGTTACGTTCAAACCGGGCAAAAGAGCATTCTCAAAGATTTTCCTATAAATTGAGCTAGTCTATCTTATAGAGAGGGTGTAGACGAATTTTTCAGTACCAAAAACACCCTCTCAACGTACAAAACGGAGCCAAATGACCGTATAAACGCCTTGAAGCCTATTGTAACGGAAAATGGCATCTTATTCGGGAAGTTTGGATTTTTGAGCAGCCTTTGTTGATCTTCAGAAAGTCAAGATAGTGGTCAACTGTTGAATAAAACAATCACTTTCCACAAAATATACTGTAAAATCCCCCAAAATTCCGGATATTTTGCATTAGTTTCGTTAATTTCCAAGTTACTTTCGCCAAGCAGCGAATTTCGAGTAGAATAGCCTTCAATTCAATATACTTTTCAATTTTTTCTACTTCAAATGACAATTATAATCGTATAGATACGCTAAAAATGTAAAAGAAGCCATTGTTTTCTTCCCAAATCCGTCTCCCTTCCCATTACAGGCAATTTTCGGCCTTCCCCCCCCCTTACCAGCCGGTTTTGTTCCCATATTGTTACCCATCCTCCCCTCCTCCCCGGTTATTCACCCTTTCCCTCCCCATCCCATACATTTCATCAATTTACGGATCACATATCTTCAGGGTAACTTACAATAATTAAAATATACTGTCACCTCTTTTTGATGGATAATAAACTGGACCGACCTCTTGAATCTCCCCGTCGTCGAAGTGGGTAAACAACTTGAGGATGCAATGTTCATTAAATAGCCGAGAGAAAAAAAAACGGGGGAAGGATAATGAAATGATGGGAATAAGTTAAAGCTAGAAGGGAAAAAGAAGAAAAAAGAAAAGGATAGGGGGACGAGATGAGAAGATAGGTCACGGATCAGGGAAGGAGACGTCTTTACAATAGGGAGCACTTGCTCTTCTCGGCCCAGGGATTGACCTTCTTGTCGATCGGGTTGACCAGGGGATCCTCCTGGCTTTCCGTATAGCGACGGAGCCTGAAATATTTGAGTAAATATCAGTTAGAATTAATATTTGTGGATACTGTAGTCTAAAATGGATTTTGAGCGGAGTTCACCAGGCAAAGACAAACGTTCTAATGAACAGTTCAAGAAATCCGAAAATGAACAGGACAGTGCCAAGGGAGCAGTGTCTCGCCGCGGCATCAGGAATAACCCGTCCCATTTCTTCGCTAAATCTGGATATTCCAATCGGGACCACCTCTCAGCCGTTCGTGTGTAGCCACAGCTCTTTTAATTTCCCTAAAAGCCTGCTCCATCTGCCTAGGACCCCACGGAAGGGCAGCTGCTGGCTTAGGCGCTCCATTATGCGGGGGACCCCATAAGCCGGGGTGCATTAACGATCGGGAGAGCAAGGAACCCCCTTCCCCTCCTCCTTTTTGGTTAAACGACTAATTCCAGACATTATCCAGGATATGGAGTCTTCACGCTACTATAATACGCGGTTTTCTAACGCTTTCGGACCTCCAGATGGGAAAATGCGCATAATCGAGTCGGCTCTCGGCTGGAGGGAGGGTCAAACTGCGTCAATTTTCCAATAATTTCGAGGGCTCTTTGAATTTCCTTGTGCAGAAGAGTAAATACAATAGGTTAGAGCTAAACGTATTCATTTTGGGAAGTAGGAGACTTTTCAGAACGGATTTGAGGGCGCCTACAGCTGTGCGCTGGGTAGGGATCGATATTACGGCTCCCAATTGATAAAAATAACATCTTGCTGTTTCCTTCGGTCTGAAAAGTGACTAATCTCGTCATTTTGAGTCATTTTAAATACAAAACGGTAGAGGAAAGGTTCAGAACTGAAAATGGAGGCCGGGGAAGGTGAGGAGGCCCTATGAAGCGGTTCAAAGAGGGTCAGATCAGAAATTTTGGCTTAATCTTCTTTTTTCTTGGTTTTTAAATCATTCTCTGCTTCTAATTTCCCATTCGGAACATTTAAAAACTAGTTATTCTGGTATTTTTTTCAGATTAATGGGGTTTGACCCAAACTATTGCTTGTTACTCATTCAAAATACCTTTTTTATATTATTTCTCTTATTTTTATCTATAATTTAACAGAAAAATCTATTTCGAAGTGGACTCACTCATTGGCCGAGATGCTAATCGGCGTCCGGTCGATATTGAGCTGGTTACGGAGGCTGTCCACGCTGCGCTGCATGTCGGACTTGTCCATTATATCTGGAAATTCATTCTACTAATCAAATTGGATATAAATAACATAAAGATAGAAAGAAATAGCTAAAATAACGACTAAAATAAGAGTTAAAAGCTAAAAAAAGTAAGAGAGAAGCGAGGCTAGCGTGTGCGAGGGGCGAGGGCATTAATTGTTCGCAGCCGCGGATCGATAGACTAGGCCGGGGCTCATTGCTAGCGGCAGGCAGCCAGAGACGCCCCCGGCCCGTAACGTGAGATAAACCCCGGACTAGTAGGGAATAAATTAGCCAGGAAACATAAAAATATGGAGGAATGGGAAGTAAATTTGACCTCTGGGTGTCGAATTCCGGTCCAAAATGCATGTCCAGCCCTCTAAAATGTCCTTTTACCATTCCAGTTACAAACTTTTTTTGGATAAAACATCGGATAAATAGCAAAGAACAACAGAGAAACAGGACGGCTTGACGTTTCCGAATTTCGACCCCAACGGCGGGACTGGAGACTCCAGACGAGTGGGGAAACCCCAGAAATCGGCTGGCGCTATTTCTGGCTGTTATTTTAACGTTTTCATAAAATTCTAGGCAGCAAGAAAGGTACAAAAGACGGTATTCCTCCGTCTGAATGGCAAAGAAATGACCCAATTCCCAAGGGCCATAGGACCAGGCGCGCCGGAGCTCGGTGGGCATCTAGACGGTACGCGCCATTGTTTTGGATACAGCTCGGCTATTTATCAACTATTTTCGAAGATTTAATGGCGCAATAGGAGAGCACTTCAAGGGCTATTGACAGAACTAAATTTCAGCTCAAAATCTCGAAAGTAAAATTCAGTATAAGCGCAATTGTACACAAATATGCTATTTATACAATATTCGTAGTGCCACAGATTTGTTGTTAGCGCTTTCGCGCTGAAACTTTGTTCATTAGATAGCCCTTGGAATGCTCTCTATTGTGGTTTTTAAATCTCCCAAAATGGTTCATAAATAGCCGAGTTGGAACCATAACAATGGCGCCGATCCTCTTCACCCGGCGTCCTCCTCCTCCGCCTAGACTCTAGGCTCCTGTTTTTTGCTTGCCGGTACCGGAGCCAGGTATCCTGGTCAAAGAGTACTCTCCGCTTCTTATCCAACCCAAATGGGTTACAATGTCTGAGATAAGCCCCCTCGAAACGAGGCTATAAAATGCTATCTTCCTGTGTCTTCTGCCGGTCGTCGTCGTCTCGCCATGCGGCTCCTTCTGCTCCTGGCTCTTCCCGCCGCCCTCTTGGCTGCTTCTTGTCCCTCTGGAACCACGTACAACGCCAATTTTAACAGGTACAGTAACCCTAAAAGGTCCTGACCCGATTCAGATGTTATAAATACGTCAACCAGAATGTGGCCTTCTTCCTCGCTGAGCAGGACTGTGTCTCCGTCGGGGGACACCTGGCCTCGATTGAGAATGGCCTCGAAAATGCCTTGATCGCCGAGACGGCCAGCTCCCAATTCACCTCGTCGGACTATTGGATCGGGGCGAATCTCCTGCTCAGCTCGAATTGGTCCTGGACGGATAACACGCCCTTCACCTATTCCAACTGGGCACCGGGAGAGCCCAACTCGGCCAACCAATGCGCTACTGTCAATATCACCACCAATCAGTGGCAGTAAGTTCACTTTTTGAGCGGGGAACTTATTTTATTCAATGGGTAGACTGCATATTCCATTTTACTCATTTCGGGGATACGACAAACCCCCAGAAAAATTCCCACAAACATGGTTTATACCGTAATATCCGGTCCGGCTCCAGTAAGCGCGCCCTACCGAAACTATCCCATTTTATTGCGGGTTTCCTCCGTTTTTTTTTGTCCTTTTCTCCCTTAAAATATACTTTCCACGGTTATAGAATTATCCTAGCGTTCAAAAAAGTGAAGAAAACACAAAAATAGCAGAGAAAACGGAAGAAATAGAGCGGCTGTTGAATGGAGCGCGATTACAGGGGGAAAGAGCACCCATTATAGAAGGTTACGGTATTTCTCCAGAGTAAAATGGTTCGAATTACAGTATATTCCCATCTTATAGAACTGTACCCTGTGGATCGCCTCGTCCCTACGTCTGTGTGATCCAATTGCCCGGTACTGCCGCCCCTCCGACTCCTTGTCCTTCTGGACCTCGTAAGTTCTTCTCCTCCCCATTTTTTAAATTTTTTAAAAACATTTTTTAAAAATTAAAATACCCCTTAAAAATTAGCCAGTTTCTCCTGATAACGATGATATATTCATTTTTATTTGGGCTCCTCTGGATCGCGAAAAAATGCCAATTCAGCCATGACAGTCTTTTTTCAGCTGGCCACGGCTATTGTCCCGACGGTTGGGCCTATTTCACCCCGACGGACTCGTGCTACATCTCGCTGTTGAGTGACAATTGGGAGAATGCCGAGGCCACGTGCCAGTCGTCCGGCAGCCACTTGGCCAGTATCCACAGCTCCGCGGAGGACGTCTTCGTCTCGGACTTGGCCGCCACCGGGATCACCCTTGACTGGGATGGAATGAGTTGGATCGGACTGCACAAGGTCAATAACCAGTGGGCTTGGACTGACGGCACCGCCGTCGATTATTACCAATGGGCACCGGGAGAGCCGGATAACGCTAAGGGGAAGGAAAACTGTGTGCAGTTGATTTCGGACGAGCTGAAGGGAAAAGAACACACCGCGTACCATACGGCATGGAATGACGAGCAGTGCAGCGAGTCGCTGAGGGCACTCATCTGCAAGAGAGCCGCTTATCATTGAGTGAACAAAGAAATGAATAAAGCTTTAATTTTATACTTTTACTAATTCCTTTGATCTTGCCCGGTGGCTCCAATATACGGAAGAGAAGAGGTCGTATACGGCCGAAAATCCTGATGTTGTCCTCCGGTGAAGAGAATGAATCATTAGCGAGAATATATAGTAACGTACTATTAAATAAACAAAGAGCAGGAAATTATTGAATCTGTACAAAAATAAGCCGGACGTTCTCTCAAATGACACGATAGAGAAAAGAGTTCATCAATTGGTATTTCTTTGCTTTATCGTTTTATTTGTTCCAATTTTGTTCTTCAATAAATATACTGACCATTTTTACATCACAATAACTTTGGGCAAGTTTTGCTACAGAAAAAGGCTCATTGTGGGAAAAAAATTGAGCCGTGCTTTATGAATAAAATCGACAGAATTCGTTTTGTTCTCATCAAACTGACAAGAATCAACATTGTGTTGATTTATCATATCTTTCTGATAAAAAGTATTAGAAGATATTCTACTAGAAGATGTATAAATGAGAGCGATGCAGAAAAGAAGCAAAGAAGTTGAACAATGAATAGAGAGCATGTGCATTTTCAAAGAATAAATCGAATTTCATGCTAAATAGTCTTGAAACGATATTGTTTCGAATAAAAAAAAAACTATTTTTTTTCTCCCATTTTGCCATTCCTATAATTGTTCACTTACTGTTTCCTGTTTGGCAATTGGAAAAATGCCACCTTCTGCTGCAAATTTCACATATGCAGCATTTTATGGTGAACCATATCTTCGACGTCTTCATCAAGAAGGATATCCGGTTAATGAATATCTCAAGAGAAATTTCAGTACAAGATTTTATGACGACAATAATCTTACACAAGCAGAGCGCTCAAGAGCTTCAAACTTTGTAGCTAGTCTCACTCAATCAATTCGGGTCCGTTATTTATTTTCTCATTGCAGTTATTTTGCTTTTATAGCTTCATCGTACGCCTGGATGGGTTAGGAGAAATCCTGAATTAGCAGAAATGTACAAAGATGTACTTGCTGATTATGACCTGAAATTCCAAAAACAACATAGAGGTATATTTCTTTTTTTGCTTTTTACATGTTCATTTGCTTGCACTTGGGTTATGTTTACATTTAGTTATTTTAGATTCAGATTCACATATTTACAAGTTCATCGATCAGGCAGTTCAAAATTCGTTCAACGATAGCATGACAGACGACGCAGATTCTTCGCTCACTAGTAGAATAACAAAAGACGGTGCAGATGCTACATTCTCTACTAAGATAATAAAAGACGAGAAGTTTGGAGCTGACCTGCTGCACCAGAGAATGCAACAATTGGAGAAAGAAAGGGACGAGAAAGAAGCAATAATACAAGAATTAAAGAAGAAATATGATGCAGAGCAGGTTAAACTTGCAGAAGTCATGAGGATTGCCAGTCTGAAGCAGGAGAAGGCCATCAGGATGGAAGAGGAGCTCAAAACTGCTAAGATGGAAGTGACTATGATAAAAGAAAAAATAGAGCTAAAGGATCAGCTGCTCAGTGACAAAGAACGAACAATCCAAATTTTGTCACATGCAAAATAAAAGTTAGTGTGTCTGTATTTTAACGTTTTTGTATGTTGCAGAAGTTCACCTACTATCAGTTCTTTCCTCCATACTGCCATTCAAGTGCCGAACTTTTTCTCAAAAGATGTCGCTATAGTTGTTAGTTTATTTTTAATAAATTGTGACTTTTTTTATAAACTCTTCGTGTTTTACAACAGGTTATCAACTTCCTCGTTCCGCGATCAAGTACACGATATCCCTCTTCGGACAGTCATGATCAGTCATGCTTTTCTCCAACTTGTGTTCTTGTTGTAACAGTCTCTGTCTATCCATTTGAAATATCACGATCATGATTCACTGGCGCGGAGAGAGCCTTCCCAAGCTGACGAGGTTGTTGACGAGCTGCTGAGACCAATTTTTGTCCTCGTCCCTCGTCCATCCAATGTTTTACTTCCCAAATATATCCATCAATAAATCAAACAACGGCATCCTTATCGAGTAGATCGTCTGCAAATAACTCTCTTTCAAGCCTTTCCCTTGTTTCCCGTGAACAAGAAGAGATACAAGCAGACCAGCAGAATTCCCCCTCGGCCCTGGAGCGAATTCTCCGTTTCTTTTCCGCGATTATCTCTGAACAAGCAAGACAGACACGCCATGGCTGCTTTGGGAAAAGTTCAAAAGGTTTCGGGGTCAGACGTTGTCAACATTCCGTTTCGAAATTGGGCGCGTACTCAAGGCACGCCGGTTGTCTGCCTTTCCTCTCACAATATTCAACTCTTTTATTTCCAGATGACCAAAATCTTCTGGCTCATCATCTTCTGTTGTTGTCTGGCTTCTGTCAAATTCTCGTTCTTCGGAAACGCAATTCAGCCGGAACATTATTCGATTTAAAAGAGACTCGACGAGTATGGAATCGTGGCTGTAGGTCCATTTTTCTATTTTAAAAAGGAACAGTCGTGGAGTTTTTGACCACGTCTCTGAATTTAGAGAATTTTCCCATCCTTTTTGGCTGGATTTGAACCAAATTCGACGTACTTTTCAATCTAAAAACTGTGCTGTGCTGCCAAGAAAACTCCCCGAGTGTTCCTTCTCTTTTTGTAGACTAAAATTGGAATGGTAGCTGACAAAATGGAAGATCTATATGTCGCTGCCAATGCTGGCTGGGCTCGAGTCGACCAATTGGATGAACTCTTCAAACTTCTGTTTGACGCCATGGAACGAGAGAGCAATATCCTGAAAAACAAAGAAAAGTAAGATTTATCGAATATATCGACTTGTTTTAATAAAATACACCAATTTTACCTAATTTTTTCAGATGGGCCAAACTGAAAGAAATTGCTACACGACTCCAAAAAAAAGAGAGAAATCTAATAAAAGCGGTATTTGACACAGAATTATACCGTTTCTGGAATCTGACCAACTACGAGTCGTCAACCGACGTGTCTTTTAAGATAAATCCTGTACCCATTTCCTACAGTATCTTTAGTCCTTGGGTATGGCGATTTGTCCATTATAATAATCAGTCAGGGAACACAAAGGATGCCGCATCGTCGCAGATCCATGGAAAAAGGACAAATAAACAGCCTACTTCTTAAAATGTTTACTATCAAAAATTGAGCATAAAGAGATAGAAAAGAATGAGAATCAGGCGATCAGTCGTTCTTCCGGCGACGCCTCATCGTCATAGTCAAATTCCCAATTTCCTTCTGAATTCTTCTTCAATCGACCCTAAAATTACAGTAAATCGGAAGAATAGCAAGTGAACCTTGGGAGAATGGATGACAGGAGGCTGATCCGATGGCGACAGCTTCTGCGATGATCCGGAATCTTTTCCCTCGGCACTGGAGGTGGCAAAAGAAGGTTCGGCCCAATTACAGAGAGTATCAGCGAAATATTGGGGAATGACAATAGAGAGCGTTGCTTCACCAGTATAAGGAAGAAGAGGGCCAACTCTCCAATTTTGTCCATCGAATATCTCAACTTCTTCTTGATAATTTCCTTTAATTACAAAAATTTCATTATCAAGGACGACGGAAGAGAAGACCCTGCGAGGAGATTTCATTAGCGGCAGTTCTTTCCATGTTCCTCCTGTTTCCAAATTATTCAGCTTCAGAACAGAATTGAGATCTTCACTTCCATCTCCCATTAGAATCAGAGAATTGTTATAGGAAACGAGGGAATGTCCACGAAGAACTGTGGGCAAATCATTCAGCTCCGTCCAGACGCCACTCTCCGGGTCGAAACATTCCACACTTTTCAAATACTTCCCGTCATCGTCTCTTCCACCACAGACAATGAATTTTCCATTATGAACTGCTGCGGCTGCAAAATCTCGAGGATATTTCATGTCCCTAAATTTCGTAGTTATTTTGAAGTAGAACCAGCCAAGCGACTGTAAATTTGGACACCCTGATAAGATTATTTGAAACGTACGGCATTTTAATCCATTTGTTCTCCTTCGGATCATATCGTTCCACACTTTTCGAATCCCATCCTCCAAATACCCAGATGGATCCATTCCATTCCAGACAACTTTTTGAAATATACAGTCGTCGCTCATTCATATCGGCCAATTTTGTCCATTTCAATGTTTTCTTGTCCAATTTGTACAAGTCTTTTCCCATCATATAACCACCAATTATATAAATTTCTCCATCCAAATAGACTGCACCACGACAATTAAAATGTTTAGGTAACTTCAAAGACAATTTGATCCAGTTGTTTTCTTTTAGAACAAGAATTTCATTTTCATTATCGAAAAATCTTCCTCGCCTAGCGACTAAAATCTAAAAATAAAAACAAATTATTTGATTTTAAAAATAGCTCACCGTGTTTTTGTCCATTTGACAAGGGGCTAAATAATTGGAACAGAGAGTATCAGCCAAATTTTGGGGAATGACAATAGATGTTGCTTCACCAGCATAAGGAAGAAGAGGGCCATCTCTCCAATTTTGTCCATCGAATATCTCAACTTCTTCTTGATAATTTCCTTTAATTACAAAAATTTCATTATCAAGGACGACGGAAGAGAAGACCCTGCGAGGAGATTTCATTAGCGGCAGTTCTTTCCATGTTCCTCCTGTTTCCAAATTATTCAGCTCCAGAACAGAATTGCTTTTTGTATTTCCATCACGACCTCCCATTAGAATCAGAGAATTGTTATAGGAGACGAGGGAATGTTCATCTCGAGCTGTGGGCAAATCATTCAGCTCCGTCCAGACGCCACTCTCCGGGTCGAAACATTCCACACTTTTCAAATACTTCCCGTCATCGTCTCTTCCACCACAGACAATGAATTTTCCATTGTGAACTGCTGCTGCTGCATCGTCTCGAGGATATTTCATGTCCCTAAATTTCGTAGTTATTTTGAAGTAGAACCAGCCAAGCGACTGTAAATTTGGACACCCTGATAAGATTATTTGAAACGTACGGCATTTTAATCCATTTGTTCTCCTTCGGATCATATCGTTCCACACTTTTCGAATCCCATCCTCCAAATACCCAGATGGATCCATTCCATTCCAGAGAACTATTCGAAATATTATACCGTCCCTCATTCATATCGGCCAATCTTCTCCATTCCAATGTTTTCTTGTCCAATTTGTACAATTCTTTTTCCATCCCACAACCACCAAATATATAAATTTCTCCATCCAAATAGACTGCACCACCACGCATAAAGCTTTTAGGTAACTTCAAGGTCAATTTGATCCAGTTGTTTTCCTTTAGAATAAAACTTTCATTTCGATAATAGCCAGACCAACTTTTCCCAAAAACTAAAATCTAAAAGTAAAAACAAATTATTTGATTTTAAAAATATTTCACCGTTTTTCTGTTCTTTTCTCTGCCTTTTTCGTCGACATTTGATCCAAAGAACTTAACGCAATCTTCTATCGGCGGTCTGCAGAGCGGGTCTTTCTGCCAGCACCTGAATCCAGTTGTTTTCTTTTAGAAATTCACGAGAAGAGAGAAAACTTCTTCACTTATACCGAAAAACTTACCTTTCTACAAATTTTGCCGTACCTCCATCTATTTTTCTTGTATCCAATGCCGGACGTTTTCCATTTATGATTTGTTGCAAATGTGCAAATAAATGATTTCCTGCTAATTCATTTGGTTCCCTTGAAAAAGAAACAATTGAATAAAACTGAAGACAGGCCTACTTTCGATGGAATATTTCCCAAATTGTTATACCAAAAGAATAGATATCCGCTGCGAGACCATAATTGTTTGTTTCTATCACTTCCGGAGCCATGTAAGCGTACGTCCCAACGCTGATAAAATTTTTCTATGTAATTGGTCCAAAGTTACCCATCAGTGACATTCGTTGCAACGTCTCTGGATGTGCCAAAATCGGCCAATTTCAACTGTCCGCCTGCAATAAGAATACTGAAAAAAATAAACATCAAGAAAAATTGTCTGATACTTTTCCGGTTTGACATCCCGATGAATAATTCGGTTATGAAGATACTGTAGACCTAGTCCTATTTGACTAATCCAGCGGTATATTTGAGCTGTACTGTAGCTTTTTGTTGAATCATAAATAACTAAACGAGCGATTAATTAAATAAAACAATTCCGAACTGCCGTGAAGGCTGCCTTCTCCAGAAAATTCCATCACATAACCCAAATATTTTGTATTGTCAGTTCCGTCCCATAATATTCCAAACAACTGAACGATATTTGGATGCCGATGCTAAATTGCTTTTCCGCTCTTCTGGGTGATATTAAAAATGTACCTTGGTAAGGATTTCGATCTCTTTTCTGTCATATTCAGACGGTGTTTTACTTGTCCAAAAGAATTCTTTTACTGCAATTTGTCTATAATTTTTCTCAGCTCGATCAAAAGTCTAAAACATACCTAAAATCTGGATGTCCTCCTTTGTAGACTTTTCCTCCGCTGTGATTCCCTATTACCTCAAGATTTGTAAATACCCCAAGAGTATAACGTGGAATTTCTTAAAAAAACAAATAAGGACAAGGGGGAATAAAGGCACATTAGGGTTATCAACGCGACGGGACGTGTCCCGGGGCTTGACGTCCCGTCCTGTCCCGGGGAGGGGACGGGACGAGGCTTACGTATTTATTCGCTCTCGCCTCCAAACACTAAAAGGTGCAAAGATCCCGATCGCTCAAAATCTTTTTACTTTTTGCTATACGATCGAGGTTAATATTGGAAGTCCATTACCCTTCCAAATAACTGTGTTGCACTGTTCAAAAAGGAATTGTTTTATATATATAAGCCATTTTTTCTCTAATGAAATCGAAGAATTGTGAATTGAACCTTTCGTGAAAAAATTCACTTGGGAGTATAACTCTTATTTTGTTTTCATTAGAATTTCACTAAAAATTATTCTGTTCTGTTGCACAGCGTATTTTGCACATAATGAGAAGAAAACGCGCGGGGCGCGATAGGGGGACTAGCAGGTCATGCGGTATAGCTTATTACGAAGTGACGCTACGAATTTTCTTTTTTTCTTTGCCCATGTAATGTCGCGCGTCTACCATTTGTACCCAGCGCTTGGGTAGGAACAGTTACCGACCAAAGAGATGGACTGAAAACTAGAGTTTTCACCATTCTGGTCAAGGGTGGAACCACCAGAGTCTGGTGACTAGACTAATTGAGGTCTAAAAGTTACCCGTTTCTGAATCTGACGAAGATTCTGGTTTCGTCTTTCCACTTTCCGAGTTAAAGTATTCAATTAATTCATCAAGTGAAGGTCGTCGTCCAGAATCGCGGGACCAACACCTTCGAGTAGGTAAAGATTGTGTCTCCATTTTCCCCACCTTTCCATAAGTTCTTTCGTTCTCTCAGAGATTACAGGATCAATGTGAGGTCTCTCTCCCTCGATTATCTTTTCGCATAGTGGAATCGTCCTTGTCTCCTCATAGGGTCGCCTAAATATTTTGATATTTCCGTTAGCGTTAGTTCGATACTTTCTATGCAACAGTTCCCAAAAGACAATGGCCAGTGAGTAGACATCGGCCGCGGAGTTGTTAACGTCCCCTTCTCCCGACAAGACTTCAGGTGCTATGTAATGATAAAAATCGTCACTGGAATAAAAAGTTAAACGGAAAAACCCGCTGTCCCACTTTTGAAGCTTCAGTTTACCGTTATATCTTCTACGTATTCCAAAATCTGACAATTTCAGAATTTGTTTATCGACAGTTAGGAGCATGCTAAAGAGATCAATTACTGAAGGAGAAGAAATCACTTTGATGGGCGAATGTTACGGTAGAGAATTCCACTGTCGCAGAGAAATTTGAGTCCCTCTGCTGCCATCGTCATCCATGTGTAGGATTCTTTGTTTCTTATCTTCTGCTTTGATTCGATAACTGTAATCATTCCAATTGAAAAGGCTACCCTACAACAAACCTAATTTCAGGCTTCCTCCTTCCATGAATTCCATCATTAATCCATATTGTTTCATTCCCAAGACGGTGTCGTCTAGGATGAATTTGCCAAATATGGAGACAATGCTTGGTTTCATTTTGTAGTCTACGAGTTTCTAAATTACAAAATTAATTTCATAAATTGGATTGCCGTAAAGGTATCCAAATTTAATATTTCCTTTCTTCGTTCTTCATCGGACACATGGAAGATTTTGACGCAAGTGACTCTAAAAAATAAATTTACGGTTTTGAAACGGGGCTGAACGCATTCAACTGTAATTAAATAGAGCATTTTAACAGAGCACAGACGGGGGGACAAGGGCTGGGCGGTTCCTACTTTTTCAATCCAGTCCGGGTAAAATCCCTCCAAAAATTTCCGGTCCGAAGCTCTACCCGCAAACCGGATCCGGGTAGAACCGGAATCGGTGTTTTTCGGTTCCGGTTCCGGGTAAAGTGGATAAAAATAAGCAAGAACAAATTTTATTGAATACCGGGTCATTCTGTTCTTCGTGCTATGGAAATTGGTGGTGGACGTAAAGTAAAGTAAAAATCCTGTCTATTTCCATGGTAAAACGGATGCGAAACATTCTTAAAAATCCCCAAAAATTGCTAAAATTACCCGGATCCGGAACCGAAATCCGGTTCGGTTCCGGGTATTTCCGAAAGAGTGGAACCGGCAAATCGGATCCGGTCCGGGTAGGGAGATTTCACTTCGGTCCGGTTCCGGGTACACGCCCAGCCCTGGGGGTGGGGGTTCTATTCGACAGAATACGGTATTCATTATTTTCCATTCTTCGTTATACTTTTTTTCTCAATAACTCGCTGGGCTGTGTGGTAAAAATACAACGATATCATGAAATGGACAAAAAAACTATAGAAAAACGAGACGCCGTGCGATCACGCAATATTGCAGAAAATATCGTGCAGCAATGTTTTGAAATCAACCCACCGGTATTGTCCCGCTATATAAAGCTTCTGTCCCGCTTTATAAACCTTCCCCTCACTGCCACATCCTAGGAGCTGTAAGCTAAGCAGATCATCTTTTGTATACCATTTGGTATCTGTAATAAGACACGATGCGAATTGTGGAGCAAACAAAACTACCTGCCTCTGGTTGGGTTGAAGTCATTTAACTGCGCACTTGCTGAATTTTGGTTGAACAAAATAGGAAAAAACAGAAATTCAAAGGGCGAAGTGCCTCACAAAGACAAACAGAACAATCTTTAGAGAAATTGGATATTGGAATGTTCTGGATAAAAACACAATAGCGAGGAAATAATAAAATATCACAACAAAATATTAAAGAATACACATCTAACTGTGGCTGTAACGTCTCCCTAAATTGTTTATACGATCTTAGAGCAGGGAAATATCTCTTTTTCTTTTCATAAATTCCCGAAATTTTGATGCTGTTGGTCTATCCTTGATGTTTTGGCTCCATGCTCTATATTTCAATGATTTGTATGAGACTTCGGCTCTACTGGTGTATTGCCGGTCAACGGAAAATTAGCCAGTCAATGGATTTTTATCAACAATAATACTTTTTTGCGACCTACGGATTCGGTGTTTTTTAAAAATAGGTGTCCCGTTGTGTATAAATCACTGTTTTCACCGTTTAATAAGTTACAGTACATATCGTATTTATTCTAATATAAGCCCTGGGCTTATAATTTTCAAACCCCCTCCGAGGGTGGGCTTATATTAGAGAGTGGGCTTATAATTTTCGGAACTCCCTAAATTTAACTGAAACTTCACAAAATCTATGTTTTTTCTTCAATTTTCTAAAAAAAATAAGAAAATTCTCTTGCTTTTCCAGCACTAACCGAGAAAATAAGGTAAAAGCTGGTACCAGTGAACCTGACAAGAAAGCAGTTTCCAAATTCGATCTGATTTGACGATAATTTAACAACACAGGGAGGGGGGCTTATAATAGAGAGTGGGCTTATATTTTTCAGTGGCCCCTTCAAGGGGTAGGGATCGCAAAGTGAAAATTAGATTTGGTGCTAGCGCATTGATTTTGGTACGAATCGATAGATCTATTCGTAACTTACAACTTTTGTTTTTAGAATAAGCAAATTGGATTTGTTCCTGCTGAGATATTCGCGATTTAGTAGCGCCGCGGCGAGGTCGCTTTCTGAAGAAATTTTGGTCATGCGCTTATCGTCCAAACGACCAGGGTTCGATCCCCACCGAGACCAAAATTTTTTGCTTTTTTCACTTTTGATATCAAAATGCTCCAATTAATGAAAAAAAATGCTCCAATTAATAAAAAAGACAATGCGAATGCCGTAAAAATTATAAAAATTGAATAGCACATTTTTGAGAAAAATGCATAAAATGATGTAAAGTTCGCCGTGGTGCGCGCTTATTTTCATAAATCTTCAGCCAAAAATATATAACATAATATATTATTTGTTGCAACAATAAAAACGTGCGGATCGGCAATGTGAAAAGCACAATTGCTAAAAGAATACATACCAGAAAAACATGATTTTTTGTAAATTCATTTTTACGTCAAATTATTATCTTTTTCAGTATTTTTTTATTTTTGCCTATACAAAACGAGCTGAAAAATTTTATCATATAGGTGGTTTCTCGAAAAAACTAATAAAAGTATTTCATAATTGCTCTCGAAACTTAATGCCGTAAAAGAGCTGTGCAGGATTTCAGCACGGATGGAATTTTCTTATTTTTTTTCAGCTTATTTTATACATCAAAAGCAATACATTTAATTTAAAATAATTAAGCGGATCGGTTGTTTGAAGCATTAAAAAAAATTTGTCAACGTAAAATTTACTGTGTAATTTTACCAAGTAAAAACGCTTCCGTAGCAGAAACCACTGCTAAAATTCAATTCTGCGTCAAAAATTAGCTACTAGGTGTGTTTTCCAAAGCACGAAACCCATTTGGTAAGGCGCACCGAAACGTTTTACCTCGCGAATCTTGCATGATCAAATTTTGTGACCAAAAACTGTTACCCGCATTTGGCGCGCGTTTGCGGTCCCTATCAAGGGGGGCTTATATTGGAGAGGGGCTTATAATAGAATAAATACGGTAATTAAGTAAAAACAGTACTTTCTACAAAACGGTACACCTATTTAAAAAAATCCATGGGCTCATCCAGTCGGGCGGGACGAGACGTGAAAAATCCCGAAGCAAATCCCGCGGGAACGGGACGAGACGAGACTCCTCCTGTATGAAAAACGCTAGAAAGGGGCGGGATTTTTTCATAGGGCCATCCTGCCAAAGCGAGAACGGGTCTGGATTGGAAATTCTGAGGCGGGACGGGACGAGACGGGACTCGCCCCACTCAAAAAACGGGATTAAACGAGATGAGACGGGAATCCCGCACAGCCCTGCTATACGCCAGTAGAGCGGAAAGTTTTCCCCACCTTTCAATAAAATCAGCAGTTTCTGTATCAGTAATTATTTGTCTGTTAATAACTTTGTCAGGTCTATCATTCTGTATTTTCCGTATACAGTATGCATCGTCTCCTATAAATTCTCTAAAATTTTGTTTATTGCCCGAGGTTTAGTAAAATCGAACTTTCTTGGTTTTTGTAATAATTCCCAGGTCGTCACCCCCATGGAATAAATATCCATGGAAAGTACCATAGAAATATCTAAGCGATTCTCGTCCATGAAATTCCATGAAAGTGGATCTTGATAATACTGTGTAAAATGGCTGGAAAATGTCTTCAATCGCGAGGACGCTTGACCCACCTATCAGCGACATTTACGGGTTGTCCTTCCTCCATTTTGATGGCACTGTCAAAGTCACATAACTTCAATATCTTTTTACTTGGATCCACAACGAAACTGAAAAAGTAAGCTAGTCGTATCAAACAAAACAGTAAAATACTTTTCGGGTTTGATGTCCAAATGGGCAATTAATCCGTCGTGGAGATAGTTCAAAGCACGGGCAGCTTGATACATCCAATTGTAGACATCAGCTGTGGTGTATTCCTCGTCTTTTTTAACTGAAATATGTTGGTAGCAGGGCTGAACGGATAATGGAATTTCGGTTCGGATAATTATCCTCGGATAATCCCGGATTAAATGTTTACCGGATAACGGATAACGGATTATCCGGAATTCAAAACTTGTCCGGATAATCGGACAACGGATAACCCCGGATAATTTCCATTATCCGGGATTTCGGATAACGGATAAAAATCGGATAATTTTCGGGATATTGATGATTTTTCCAGCTTTCAAACCTTCTTTTCCTCTTCTTTTTACTAGCATTACAATTGTTTATCTAGTACAATTAGTAACAGCTACTTATTAGACTGAAATTTTGCAGATTCTATACAAGAGCTGTCAGCTATGATCGCGTTGATCATTGTTTTACAGTGGCTGTTCTGAAACCAGCCGTTGTCTGTCACAAATTTCATTTTTTTAGCCTTGCAAGCTTTGTTAGAGAAATAGCAGCTGTTGCACAGCTAAGAATGCTTTCATCTCGTTGAGAAACTGTAAGTAAAATCAGATAACAAACAAGAGTTACTTTTGCACCAATTAGGCGATCGAAAAACATAGTTTGTATCACATTTTTGAGCAAAAAAAATGGAAATGGAATCTGGCACTGCTAAAATTGGACTTTTTTGACTGTCCATCCAGGTCGGATCTCACCTTTTTTGCCCTTTTGTGCTCAGAAACAACCTCTAAAACTATCCGAAAAATACCGGATAATGGAGCCATTATCCGGAATTCGGATAACCGGATAACGGATAACGAAACGGCCGGATAACATTTCGGATAACGGACAAGAAATAAAATTATCCGCGGATAACGGATAATCGGATAATTATCCGGCCAAAATGACCGGATTATCCGAAATCCGGATTATCCGTCCAGCCCTGGTTGGTAGTCACTATACTGATAAACCAGCGGGCCTTCGGCAGCCTACGGCTGTCGTCTATTTGTCAAAGTTATCCGCTTCGACCTGTGGCGACCTTTCTGCTCTTCCGCCGACGACCGCCTGCGGCAGCCCCCGGCATTAAGAAATTAATAATCCCTTTACCGTCGGACACTTTCCCATCGGACAGACAAACAAACAGACAGACAGCCAGACAAACACCATAGCACTTTAATAAGGGGTAGATGAGCCAGGAGGAATACTAGAACATTTGAAGAAGATTTCTCCCGTGGATAGTTTCTAGAGTTTTTGCTGCGAAATCTGATGAAACTTGAATGATAAGCTAACTTTCAGATAAACTGGATCCCATATGCTCCATTACTGTACAATAAGCATTTGTGCGATCTTGTACATGTATTCCTAAAAAGTGAATGATGTTCTTGTGACGCACTTCCTAGAATTTACGGTATAGCCTGGTAGGAACGGGCCCTTACCGCCCACAAATGTATTTCTCGACCAAAATGATATTTTTCCTTTTCTATTTCACCCTTTATTGGAACTTTGATCAGGATTCGTCTATAAAATGTTAAGTATAATTAGATAAGATAACAATACCCAAATATGGCCGATCTGGCACTTCTAAATTCGTTATTATATGACGGAAATTGGAGGTCTGTATTAGTCATAACAACATCTGGTGCTTCTAGAGGGATTGTTCGTATTTCTGAAAGGCGGAAAAGTTGTTTTCTATTTTATTACAACGAACCTGAACTGATTATGTTCATATTGGTTAAATAATAACTTTAATGAAACTAAGCTATAGAAATGTAAATCTGAAAAATCGATAAAAGACGTCGTTATGGGTAAATAATACATTTTGAAATCCCGCCTGGTGCTGTCAGATCTTGTCCCCAAATTCATTCAAGGATAATTTTATATTGGGAATTGATTGCAAATAAAACAGAAAAGAGATCCATTGAGGCAATAAAGAGTTCTTGATGCCCTCAGATCACTTTATAAGATCATAAGGTCATTATTTATAAAAGAAACAATTTCGTACGTAACTAATTTTTCCTGGGCAATTCTCAGGAAGGTATTGGCGCCACAATTTTAGTGTTTTATATGGTTTAAAAAATATCGAATCCATATCGAAAATTCGATATGCCTCCCTCGATATACACAGGGTGGCCGATAAGTATTTGATATCGTATCGTGCAGAAATTGCCATATCGCCCAGCCCTGCTGGGGACACCTAACAAGGGAAGGATACTTGCTCGGCATCACTTTTTCAAGAAATTTTGACACAGTTTTGTATGTAAACTTTGAAACGATTTTTCTCCAATTCTAGCCGCCACCAGCAGCTAAAAAATTGATATGTTGCTCGCCATAAAATTCTCTACAAAACTGTCAAAATTTCTTGAAAAAGTGATGCCGCGCAAGTATCCTTCCTTTGTATTATGATCAATAAGTTCTGTTAATCGATGCATATCTTTTTTGTTTTGGCACTTTCTGCAACTCCTCCGATATTAGTGTCAATCAAATCAAGTTCAAGGAATCAAGTTGTTAGTTAGAATAAGATCTATTGAATAACTCCAAGCTTCCGGCATTTGGAAGCATTTTATTTTTTACTGATCACTTTCCCATTGTAAAAAGTCAAAATTTTCAAAGACGCGATACTCGCCTATTGTGATAAACTTTTTTTTGCCTAAAAGGGAATGTAAAATGCTGCCAAAGGAACTTTCTAGAATTTTATGAAAGCTCCATGGTGAGTCCCCACAGCACCTGTTGCCAAAAAATTTCGAAACTCTATGAAGGCTAACTTTCCAGGATGTTACTAAACACATATCGGAAACCAGATAAGGTTCTGGAGAATTCGGAGAGGATCATTTTGATACCAAAACCACCTCAGAAAGTGCCAAAGCAAAAAAGATATGCATCAATTAATAGAACTTAACTTATTGATCAGCCTAATAAGATAATCAAAGCCCTATAAAAAGGAGACTTCGGGGACGAAAAAAAGACGGGAATTCGTCACAAAAGATGGTTTTTTAAACTTTTTCTTCATTCTGGTCACGTTATCTCAAAAATAAGGCCCGGAAGGTCCAAATCTTTGCAAATTCGTTCCTTTCTCTAAATACTGCTTATTTTGGAGAGTAGCAGCCATTTAAAAAGGATTCCTCTCTGTACTTAGACTTTCTTTATGCCGATTACCAATAACAAACACGGGGTTTAACCAAAAAAATGTATTCTTTGGCAAAGCGACGTGCGATCTGCTATATAATTTTGTCTACGCGCACTACTCCGCTAAACCTACGAACCTCTCTTCCTACAATTCCATCGGAAATAGGCCTTCTTCTTTTTAGAACCTTCACTTTCCGTTAGTTCTCTCCGATTACTAATAACAAAGCGCCTTATTCCTTGTGCAACCTTCTTCCTCATAAAATTTCTTCTCCCACTGCTTATTGGTTATCGGAGTCCTCTTCTTCAAAAGAATTACTCCGGATGTGCGGGAGACCTCTTGCCTAACAGAATATTCTCTCAAACACTGTATTCCGCATAACAGTAGGTCTCCTGGCTTCGGGACCTATATTCACCCATGCTCGCTGTAATTTTTTTGTTCATCTTCTGTTCTCGGAGACTTGACTGGCGATCTTATAGGACGAAAGTCCACGGACAACCCGTGAACCACGGGGGCAACTGGGAATTGATTAACCATGATAAAAGTATAAAGTTTCGGATAAACCAATTCGTATTACCGTAATGAGCGCAACAAACGAAGAGTTACCCGATAGTATTCATATACAGCGACAAATTCATTCAAACTGATACTCCCAATGCTTTCTAGCATGTTTGGAGAAGGAACATGATTTACTTTAGCTGTGAGAAAATTTTTTGTAAGCTTCTACCGAGACCTAGCCGATTACATCCGCAGATTGAATCCGTCCGTACTGTTCTGTTAATCGGCCCTAGAGCTAACACTGCGAATGAATGGCTGGTCGATGCTTGAATCGCGTACAATGGCTGGATTCATTTTGAAAAGAAAGAACGACAGGCAATAAAAACTATAGTAGAAAAAAGAAAGATGGAGAACGAATGGTTTGTTGACGATGGGCAAATCGTGCAAACCCCGTTCGTTCTATTTATTTGGATAGGTTACCGATACCGAGAATGAGTAGATTTGAAATTCTGACCCTCTCTATCGAATATAGAAAAAAAAGTAAGAGAAGGCCTGCTCATCTCCCAAAACAGGAAAAAGAGTAACGAATTTCTTTGAATGAAACTAAACATTCACCAGCCGTTTCGACCTCCCTGCGGGGGGTCTTCGGCTGGACGTTGGCTGCGCCAACTGTGGTTTTACCAAGCCCCGTCCGCTCTTCCCCTTCTCTCCGTCCAGTCCATTCCCCCTCCTCCCTTCCGCTGGTCCCCCTCTCGCTGTCCGTCACTCCCTTTGTTCCACTCTCGCCGTCCTTTGCCCGCTTCCTCTTCTCCTCTTTCCGAACAGTCCGTTCTATCGAGTTCGTCTCTCCCCTTCCTCGCGGGTTGCTTCTTCTCTATCTCCTGCTCTCTTCACTTCCCCCGTCTATCTATCTCTGCTGTCAGCACCATTCCCTCACACCCTTGGTGCTTCCTACCTTACCGATCCCCCCGCGTCCGTTCTGCTCGGTTGCGATTGATCAAAGGATAATCACTCGTAAGGGGAGCTGTCGTTCGTCTCTTCTTCCATTCTCAAGTGTTCCTCAATTTCCTTACGTTCCAATTATCTTTCATTCCGCGTCCACCCGGCCCGCCCTGCTCTGACCTCGTCAGCGGTGTTATCATTTCCAACAACTGAAGTTAGGGCTAAATAGACAAATTAAAAGAAGCTACTCAGCGGGGGAATCGAACCTTCGACCCCTCGATTGGGGTCCCACAGCGAAAACATTTTATAAAAACAAAAATGCTAAACAGACAAAACAAAAGAAATTGGTCGAAGGAGGAACCGAACCGTAGCCCTGCGGGTTGCGGTCCCACCGCGAAGGGGTCCCGCAACGAAAAATACTTCAGGAATACTTGGGCAGTGTCGAGGACCTCAAAACAAAAAAGCAAAAAGGTTTGACGTCAGCGGGGATCGAACCTGCGACCTCTCCGACCGCGCGCCCGCCCACTTCGCACTGTGCCTCGACAGGTCAACGCACAGACAGACAGATACGCTAGCGCTTTAAAAGTAGGGACGCTTTAATATATAGGATCTCTAGGATAGAGATTGCTCTATGGTCTGCACAGATAAGCCGTCAGAGAAGAATCTGCTCTTGTCATGTAGCATTTTATCCTACCCTAATAATAGGCAGATCTCTGTATGTCTGCCTGTAAGACCTGTCGTTTGTTCAGGTCAACGGTCGAAAACGAGAGAAGCAGAAAATTTCGACCGTCAGATCTTACTCGACTGTCAAATGTTGTTCGACCGATATAAACTAATCCCAACCAAAGGCCAATGGCCGCCGGAGGCATACTAGTTTCTAAAGAACGAGATCCTCAAAGCACATAACTGGGAGAGAACTAACGGAAAGTGAAGGTTCTAAAAAGAAGAAGGCCTATTTCCGATGGAATTGTAGGAAGAGAGGTTCGTAGGTTTAGCGGAGTAGTGCGCGTAGACAAAATTATATAGCAGATCGCACGTCGCTTTGCCAAAGAATACATTTTTTTGGTTAAACCCCGTGTTTGTTATTGGTAATCGGCATAAAGAAAGTCTAAGTACAGAGAGGAATCCTTTTTAAATGGCTGCTACTCTCCAAAATAAGCAGTATTTAGAGAAAGGAACGAATTTGCAAAGATTTGGACCTTCCGGGCCTTATTTTTGAGATAACGTGACCAGAATGAAGAAAAAGTTTAAAAAACCATCTTTTGTGACGAATTCCCGTCTTTTTTTCGTCCCCGAAGTCTCCTTTTTATAGGGCTTTGATTATCTTATTAGGCTGATCAATAAGTTAAGTTCTATTAATTGATGCATATCTTTTTTGCTTTGGCACTTTCTGAGGTGGTTTTGGTATCAAAATGATCCTCTCCGAATTCTCCAGAACCTTATCTGGTTTCCGATATGTGTTTAGTAACATCCTGGAAAGTTAGCCTTCATAGAGTTTCGAAATTTTTTGGCAACAGGTGCTGTGGGGACTCACCATGGAGCTTTCATAAAATTCTAGAAAGTTCCTTTGGCAGCATTTTACATTCCCTTTTAGGCAAAAAAAAGTTTATCACAATAGGCGAGTATCGCGTCTTTGAAAATTTTGACTTTTTACAATGGGAAAGTGATCAGTAAAAAATAAAATGCTTCCAAATGCCGGAAGCTTGGAGTTATTCAATAGATCTTATTCTAACTAACAACTTGATTCCTTGAACTTGATTTGATTGACACTAATATCGGAGGAGTTGCAGAAAGTGCCAAAACAAAAAAGATATGCATCGATTAACAGAACTTATTGATCATAATACAAAGGAAGGATACTTGCGCGGCATCACTTTTTCAAGAAATTTTGACAGTTTTGTAGAGAATTTTATGGCGAGCAACATATCAATTTTTTAGCTGCTGGTGGCGGCTAGAATTGGAGAAAAATCGTTTCAAAGTTTACATACAAAACTGTGTATTTTTAGACCACATGCTTTGCAAAGATTTGGACCTTCCGGGCCTTATTTTTGAGATAACGTGACCAGAATGAAGAAAAAGTTAAAAAAAAACCATCTTTTGTGACGAATGCCCGCGGGCATTCGTCCCCGGAGTCTAAAAAGGAGGCATGAAAAAAAAACCAGGTGAGAAATTAAACTTTCTTTTCTTACCGTGCAGAGCACCAGTGTGTGTACGTCAGGCGAGCGGTTGGAGCGGACTGATAAGATTGTACAACATGTCGCCGGAGCTTAGTATCTTCCCACTTCTGGGGAAGCGCAGACCCCGCACTGGACAACCGGTCAGAGAACTTCTTCATCCCGAGACTTCATCGACCTTTCCCAGTTCCTCACTTTTTTTTTCTTTGGATTTTCATTCCGCCACATGAATTTCCCTGCTCTTCGAGAAGGGAACACAAGCGTAAGCATCGAAGCAGACTAAAAAAATGTGAAAATTGATAAAAATCCTCTCTTCTCGTGGAGTTTTTCACCAGTTGCCGTCTTTTTCCGGACTGCAATTGTCAACAGACGCGATTCTTTCCCTTATATTGGTTCATTGAACGGATATCGGCAGAGAACCTGTTGAATCCTGGCGCTGTTCGACTTCAACATTGCGCAATAGAACCCTGAAGAAAGTTTTATTGGGAACAACCCAGGACAATACAGAAGTCGTCCATAAGAGCGATCCTGGCTGTCAAACCTCCCCGCGTGAGCAAGGTTTTTCCCTATTTTGTGACAAATATGTAGAAAGAATTCAGGTAGCTTCAGAGATTGCTCCCATCTCCAGCCGGGAATAGCTTCTCATCTCAATTGCATTGGGAATAACTATCAGGAATATTGAATCTGTACGTTTTCGGAGGTCGCGTTTATTTTGAGATTTTCGTTATATTCCAATTCGAGACTCTTTGATCACCAATTTCAATTTTAGCTCCTGCCAACAAAATCCCGTGTAGTTCGTGTGATGCCCAACACTCCCGCTGTCGTTAGAGCTGGGGCTTAGGCTTATGCAATGGGTTCTGCTTGCAGGTGCGAAAAATGAGAATTCAATCAAATTCTTCTATCCATTCCAAAGTAGCGATTTCTTGATAAATCACATGTTGCATCGATAGTAAAATATCTGAAGCACGTAAAATATGTGAAACAAAATAATAAGTAGAGAACAATGCAACAGACAATACAATAAAAATGATGACAAATTTCGCACGCGGCATATAATATGCGAATTTGGCTGATTTTTTCAGCTGTAAATGTTCGTAAATGCTTCTAAGATGCTCTAGGATGTGAAAATAACAAATAAAAGTAGATTTGAAGAAAAAACAGATCGTTTTCTGTCTACTGGCGAAAGTAATGATTTTCTTGATGAATCCATCCAGAAAACATGATATCGGTTACTTCAGCAGTGAGACATGTGAAGCATGTGTATATAAATATCACAAATAATCACAAAAAAGGGCTCCTGCAAGTCAAGAAATATAGAAGTAGCTAATAAATAATAAGCAGACCGAAGAAACTCGGCATGTAACAAGACATTTTCGGACAGACGTCACCTTTTTTTTCTGACGTCGCCAAAAAATCATTTCGTTTTGTGTACACACACACTGCAGAACTGTATTCTATCATTTTACCGGCTTGGCCATTCGCCCGTTGAAAGCCAGCAGCTTAAAAATAAATGATATTTTCCGGATGAATTTCCCTTCCGATGGCAACGACGCGCTTAGCAGATGAGGAAAACGAATTCTTGGGTAACTTTCAATTCTCTATCGAATGGTGTACTTCGCTAAGCCGGAACGCGTCACTGAAGTACTTCCCTTGTTAGGTTGGGATAGCACTTGGTCCAAGTGACTTGGAATGCCGAATTTCTCACTTTGCAATGGAGCTGTAGGTAATGCACGCAGGGCGTTGATTTTCGATTAATCTTATCAGTTCTTTCTTCATTCCTTGCCTGTGCCTGCTTATTGATTAATCTTATCAGTTCTTTCTTCATTCCTTGCCTTTGCCTGCTTATTGAGCCGTCAGCTATTTTCTTATGAAAGCTTCCACGTTTGGTAACTGGGTTTCATGCGTATTCCCTTTCTTTCTTTTCAGCTTTGGTAATTTTTTGTCCCACTTTGAGGATCATATCTTTTGTCTTTTTGAAAACTAGAGCACAAAACATTTAATGTTCACTTTTTCAGTAGTTTCCAATAGTAATTAATTAAAAAGACGGAGAATCAAGGTCCCTTGTCTTCTCCTTTTCCACTTCTATCACACTTTTTCAAGCCTGTGCTATCCACTAGCAAATTGTCTAGAACATCATGGTATTCGGTAACTTTATTCCCCCTTGTCCTTATTTGTTTTTTTAAGAAATTCCACGTTATACTCTTGGGGTATTTACAAATCCTGAGGTAATAGGGAATCACAGCGGAGGACAAGTCTACAAAGGAGGACATCCAGATTTTAGGTATGTTTTAGACTCTTGATCGAGCTGAGAAAAATTATAGACAAATTGCAGTAAAAGAATTCTTTTGGACAAGTAAAACACAGCCTGAATATTACAGAAAAGAGATCGAAATCCTTACCAAGGTACATTTTTAATATCACCCAGAAGAGCGGAAAAGCAATTTAGCATCGGCATCCAAATATCGTCCAGTTGTATGGAATATTATGGGACGGAACTGACAATACAAAATATTTGGATTATGTGATGGAATTTTCTGGAGAAGGCAGCCTTCACGGCGGTTCGGAATTGTTTTATTTAATTAATCGCTCGTTTAGTTATTTATGATTCAACAAAAAGCTACAGTACAGCTCAAATATACCGCTGGATTAGTCAAATAGGACTAGGTCTACAGTATCTTCATAACAATCGAATTATTCATCGGGATGTCAAACCGGAAAAGTATCAGACAATTTTTCTTGATGTTTATTTTTTTCAGTATTCTTATTGCAGGCGGACAGTTGAAATTGGCCGATTTTGGCACATCCAGAGACGTTGCAACGAATGTCACTGATGGGTAACTTTGGACCAATTACATAGAAAAATTTTATCAGCGTTGGGACGTACGCTTACATGGCTCCGGAAGTGATAGAAACAAACAATTATGGTCTCGCAGCGGATATCTATTCTTTTGGTATAACAATTTGGGAAATATTCCATCGAAAGTAGGCCTGTCTTCAGTTTTATTCAATTGTTTCTTTTTCAAGGGAACCAAATGAATTAGCAGGAAATCATTTATTTGCACATTTGCAACAAATCATAAATGGAAAACGTCCGGCATTGGATACAAGAAAAATAGATGGAGGTACGGCAAAATTTGTAGAAAGGTAAGTTTTTCGGTATAAGTGAAGAAGTTTTCTCTCTTCTCGTGAATTTCTAAAAGAAAACAACTGGATTCAGGTGCTGGCAGAAAGACCCGCTCTGCAGACCGCCGATAGAAGATTGCGTTAAGTTCTTTGGATCAAATGTCGACGAAAAAGGCAGAGAAAAGAACAGAAAAACGGTGAAATATTTTTAAAATCAAATAATTTGTTTTTACTTTTAGATTTTAGTTTTTGGGAAAAGTTGGTCTGGCTATTATCGAAATGAAAGTTTTATTCTAAAGGAAAACAACTGGATCAAATTGACCTTGAAGTTACCTAAAAGCTTTATGCGTGGTGGTGCAGTCTATTTGGATGGAGAAATTTATATATTTGGTGGTTGTGGGATGGAAAAAGAATTGTACAAATTGGACAAGAAAACATTGGAATGGAGAAGATTGGCCGATATGAATGAGGGACGGTATAATATTTCGAATAGTTCTCTGGAATGGAATGGATCCATCTGGGTATTTGGAGGATGGGATTCGAAAAGTGTGGAACGATATGATCCGAAGGAGAACAAATGGATTAAAATGCCGTACGTTTCAAGATTATTTGAATCAGGGTGTCCAAATTTACAGTCACTTGGCTGGTTCTACTTCAAAATAACTACGAAATTTAGGGACATGAAATATCCTCGAGACGATGCAGCAGCAGCAGTTCACAATGGAAAATTCATTGTCTGTGGTGGAAGAGACGATGACGGGAAGTATTTGAAAAGTGTGGAATGTTTCGACCCGGAGAGTGGCGTCTGGACGGAGCTGAATGATTTGCCCACAGTTCTTCGTGGACATTCCCTCGTTTCCTATAACAATTCTCTGATTCTAATGGGAGGTCGTGATGGAAATACAAAAAGCAATTCTGTTCTGGAGCTGAATAATTTGGAAACAGGAGGAACATGGAAAGAACTGCCGCTAATGAAATCTCCTCGCAGGGTCTTCTCTTCCGTCGTCCTTGATAATGAAATTTTTGTAATTAAAGGAAATTATCAAGAAGAAGTTGAGATATTCGATGGACAAAATTGGAGAGATGGCCCTCTTCTTCCTTATGCTGGTGAAGCAACGCTCTCTATTGTCATTCCCCAAAATTTGGCTGATACTCTCTGTTATTGCCAATTATTCAGAGTGACACGACAATAAAAATATTTCGGTATGATAACCGGACTTCCCGCGGGGCGCGTTATTTCAAAGAATAAATGTGAATAAATCTTATAAATTTTATCAAATAGACCAAAACACTAATATTCCTCTATTCGACATAAACTCAAGACAGCAGAGGTGTCGTTTCTTGATTTCTTTGCCTTTTACGGCAACAAAAAACTGCAATAGTCATGATTCATGAAGATCATGATGAAGAAGATGATTCTAATGATCAGGGGCATCGCAAGCGAAGAAGCACTCCGTTTTTGGCAATCTGCTACCCAGCAACGATGGGAACCGAAATGGAAGCACGCCGTGAATATTTGACAAGGGTTGTCCGGCCCTCCTTCTCAATTCTAACTATGAGTAAAACGCGTTGGATATTCGCCGGGCTTCTTCTTCTCTGCCTTCTGGCTTTATTCAATTTTCACAACTTTTACTTTGACACCTCTCTTCCCTATAGAAAATTGATGTCTCTGTCAGCCGTTGAAATAGCCATTGTTATCGTCGTCGAGCCAAATTCCACTCAATTCTACACCCGAGCTCTGGGTATTTCCATTCCAGCTGCTCTAAACTCTTCCGTTCTTCAGAATCCTTGAAATGTTATTCCCAAATCCATGAGTATTCTCTAATAATGGCAGATACTGCCGATTACCGGGGAAAATGTCCTCACAAAGACGTAAAACGACGTGATCCACTCGACAAAACTAAAGATTCCAGAAATTCTTTCGAAGACACTGCGTCGTGGAAGAAATTCTGCCTAAATTTGACTATATTCTCTTTTTGGACGCAGATATTGGAGTGGTGAATCCGAAAAGGTCAGTTGCCTGTCACTAAAATACTTCTGGGAAGAATGATGACTCCGAAAAACGAATGCGAGCCATTCCAATGCGTAGTTCCCATACGGCTCTTTGAAAGGCAGAGGAAGAGGAATCATGTGGTTAAATGGGAACTTTCGGCAGTTATTTAACAAGGAGAAGTTCTAGAAGACCTCTAATAAGAAGTTTACCTTTAATTAGAGAGCTTTTGCCAACGGAATCCGGTGAAAACAAGCCTTTGTTCCAGAAAAATAGAAGAATTCATCGACCCCAACTACGATGTAACATTCTATGATCGATTTTATAACCAAGAAATTATGGCAGGAGCTTATTTATTGAAAAACACGCCATATTCTCTCGATTTCATCAAAGGTCAGAATGTTTTCGCTTTTTTGCTTCAATTTTGCTTTATAATTTTTGATATTATTATTTTGCTGCTTTTTGAGGTCATTGTATTTACATAGATCCTGTTTTTGAACTCTAGATTGTTGAAGTAAATTGCCATTTTTTCAGGTTTCGCTGACTATGAATACCGTCTGCCCAATTCTTTCCACGGTACAGATAATGGAGCAATTGAGGTTTGAAATCCAACTTTTCTCTATATTTTCTCAATTTCCAGATCTACATAGCTGAAAAAGTGTTTGATGATCGTCCGGAAGAATATAAAATATGTCAGGAAGTGTGGAAACAGTCCAATGGATATGAAGACCTCTTCGCCTATGAATCCTGCATCCGGGCAGTTCTCGGAGCTACAGAGAAATTTCCTCCTCATATTCGAATACTTCGAAAGTTTTTTTTTGTTTGTAGACGAAGGATTGACAATTTTAGGGAACCGGGTGGGCTAGAGATGGCTGGGCAACGAATTCTATCTGGGATCCTAGCAGAGATTTCATGTTTCATGGGTGGAAGACGGGAAATAGAGCGACATACAGACAAGAACAGCTGCCTATAAGGTCAGGATTACTGTAATTTTTCTTAGTTTTTAAATGAAAGATCAATGATAAGACTAAATCATGGACGTCTTGATTTCTTTTGGGGAAAATTTCAACCTTCGATGAAATCAGGCAGATTTCTTCTAATTATTTTCTTTTCAGACCGACGCACAGCAACACGGCCAATTGGTACGATCCCACGATAGGATCGTTTCAGTTTGATAAATGTATTCCCGGGTAGGGTGTCACCTTTCAAAAGCTCAAAAATATTCAGAAATACGACATGGAACCATGATCCTAATCTCGTTTCAAGAAGCGGAGAAGTTCAAAAAGCTCTGGATCAGTACTGGGCCGATGTTCAGAAGGATTTTTATAAGAAAATGGCGCACATATCAAAAAAATTGAAATTTGAGAAAAATAAATAGATTTTGTGATGCTCCCTCAGCTGTAAAGTCTCGGCAGTTGAAGGCTCATTTAGTTTCGCGGTGCAGATGAACACTGATGAGATTTTATGAGTTATTCTCGAGTCCCTAGCTATCTTTTCACCAATAAAATCATGGTTTCCTGGCCATTTCTGTACTATTCTGTTCTTCTGCCAGCCGACTTTTCTTGCCTTTTCTTCTTCTGCCCGTCATCGTCGAATGCTTACAGCCACGTCCATTTGTCAGCACTTGTTTTCTCAAAGAATTCCTGCCATTCTCGATGTTGCCTTCTCCCCCTCGTCACTGTTTCTTTCCTCTCAAGAAATTAAAAGCTCTGATTTTTGCTGGAGAACGGGGAGAGCAGCCAGCTCATTGTCATCATAAGCCACTCACAGTAATAATTCATTAGTCGTCGGCTGCTCCTCCTTTTTGTTCTTTTCATTCATTCAATGAGACGTGAGAGTAAATTACTCAAAGAACCACACAGTTGCACTAGAAAATTAATGTAACCAACGAATGAACATTCTCCTCCGTTCTCCACCTTTTCATAGAAGATTCCATATTGAGAAAATATTGAGCAAATAAAGAAATTAATGTAAATCTTTCCTAAAAAAGACTATGGGAACAGTAAATCATTTTCCCGTAAATTTACCCTAAAATATGTTATTTTTTGGCCCATCATGGTTCGTAGACGTCAATTTCATCAATATCACCACCAATCAGTGGCAGTAAGTTCACTTTTTGAGCGGGGAACTTATTTTATTCAATGGGTAGACTGCATATTCCATTTTATTCATTTCGGGGATACGACAAACCCCCAGAAAAATTCCCACAAGCATGGTTTATACCGTAATATCCGGTCCGGCTCCAGTAAGCGCGCCCTACCGAAACTATCCCATTTTATTGCGGGTTTCCTCCGTTTTTTTGTCCTTTTCTCCCTTACAATATACTTTCCACGGTTATAGAATTATCCTAGCGTTCAAAAAATTGAAGAAAACACAAAAATAGCAGAGAAAACGGAAGAAATACAGCGGCTGTTGAATGGAGCGCGATTACAGGGGGAAAGAGCACCCATTATAGAAGGTTACGGTATTTCTCCAGAGTAAAATGGTTCGAATTACAGTATATTCCCATCTTATAGAACTGTACCCTGTGGATCGCCTCGTCCCTACGTCTGTGTGATCCATTTGCCCGGTACTGCCGCCTCTCCGACTCCCACGATAGAGAAAAGAGTTCATCTATCAAAATCAATTGGTATTTCTTTGCTTTATCGTTTTATTTGTTCCAATTTTGTTCTTCAATAAAAATACAGACCATTTTTACATCACAATAACTTTGGGCAAGTTTTGCTACAAAAAAATGCTCATTGTGGGAAGAAAATTGAGCCGTGCTTTATGAATAAAATCGACAGAATTCGTTTTGTTCTCATCAAACTGACAAGAATCAACATTGTGTTGATTTATCATATCTTTCTGATAAAAAGTATTAGAAGATATTCTAACTAGAAGATGTATAAATGAGAGCGATGCAGAAAAGAAGCAAAGAAGTTGAACAATGAATAGAGAGCATGTGCATTTTCAAAGAATAAATCGAATTTCATGCTAAATAGTCTTGAAACGATATTGTTTCGAATAAAAATAAACTATTTTTTTCTCCCATTTTGCCATTCCTATAATTGTTCACTTACTGTTTCCTGTTTCGCAATTGGAAAAATGCCACCTTCTGCTGCAAATTTCACGTATGCAGCATTTTATGGTGAACCATATCTTCGACGTCTTCATCAAGAAGGATATCCGGTTAATGAATATCTCAAGAGGGATTTCAGTACAAGATTTTATGACGACAATAATCTTACACAAGCAGAGCGCTCAAGGGCTTCAAACTTTGTAGCTAGTCTCACTCAATCAATTCGGGTTCGTTATTTATTTTCTCATTGCAGTTATTTTGCTTTTATAGCTTCATCGTACGCCTGGATGGGTTAGGAGAAATCCTGAATTAGCAGAAATGTACAAAGATGTACTTGCTGATTATGACCTGAAATTCCAAAAACAACATAGAGGTATATTTCTTTTTTTGTTTTTTACATGTTCATTTGTTTGCACTTGTGTTATGTTTACATTTAGTTATTTTAGATTCAGATTCACATATTTACAAGTTCATCGATCAGGCAGTTCAAAATTCGTTCAACGATAGCATGACAGACGACGCAGATTCTTCGCTCACTAGTAGGATAACAAAAGACGGTGCAGATGCTACATTCTCTACTAAGATAATAAAAGACGAGAAGTTTGGAGCTGACCTGCTGCACCAGAGAATGCAACAATTGGAGAAAGAAAGGGACGAGAAAGAAGCAATAATACAAGAATTAAAGAAGAAATATGATGCAGAGCAGGAGAAACTTGCAGAAGCCATGAGGATTGCCAGTCTGAAGCAGGAGAAGGCCATCAGGATGGAAGAGGAGCTCAAAACTGCTAAGATGGAAGTGACTATGATAAAAGAAAAAATAGAGCTAAAGGATCAGCTGCTCAGTGACAAAGAACGAACAATCCAAATTTTGTCACATGCAAAATAAAAGTAAGTGTGTCTGTATTTTAATGTTTTTGTATGTTGCAGAAGCTCACCTACTATCAGTTCTTTCCTCCATACTGCCATTCAAGCGCCGAACCTTTTCTCAAAAGATGTCGCTATAGTTGTTAGTTTATTTTTGATAAATTGTGACTTTTTTTATAAACTCTTCGTGTTTTACAACAGGTTATCAACTTCCTCGTTCCGCGATCAAGTACACGATATCCCTCTTCGGACAGTCATGATCAGTCATGCTGTCGGGTCATTGTCAAGTTGCGCTACGGGCGCCTTTGAAGCGATTATATCGATTATTCGCCGACTAACACCCAGTTCATGTACAGTTCATCCAGTGGCAGCGTGTATTGTTTGCATTCCACTGCCATGTGAAGCTCAGCGGAGCTTACTATTAAACTGTTCTCGTTTGCTTTCTTCTCACACGTTACCGTATCTGTCATAGGCTTGTTGCGTTCATCTGATGTTGAGATCTTATATGCGACCGGCGTTGCTAAGCAGCCGTTATTTTGATTCAAACTTTTTGTACACCATGTAGCTAATTGTAATTATGAATCGCCCATTTCTTTTGAAGAGAAACATAGAGCACCTTCTCTTCTTCAAATTTTTACTGTTTTGCATTATTTTTTACCATATTTTGCAGCTGATATCAAGTCTTTTTATCAACAGCCTCAGGAAAAAAAAATAGACAGTCTGTGCTTGATTTGCTCAGCTGCCTTCCATCTTTGGAAGCTGTATTTGCCTATTGCGCTGTCATCTTCTTCTTCTTGACAGAGCCACTCCTCCGTTATCAGCTGTTTAACCATCACCTCCATGCATTCCCACGTCGTTATTCTCCTTATTGTACACTTTACACCTTCCTGTGTGGCCCCCTTCTAATTCTTCGCATTTTTTTCAACTGAAAATTCAGCCGCCCGCATAGAAGACACTAGTCATGCTTCTCGTTTTGTTTTATTTCTAATGCCAATATTGTTTCTTCGTTGCTTCTTTCTTTCATTTTCTTCTCTTCCAACTGGAGGCTTATGCCAATATTTTGTTCTGACAGACTGTAAGCTGCTTATTTCGTCCGGGCATTGACCGCTCAAAAATCAGCGACACTTGGAGCTGATTTTCGTTCTATTTTCAACCTTCAACAACTTCTTTCTGATATTTGGTAAGGTGAGACAACGCTTTGATAACTTTTCTCATGGTAAACAAATGCCAACATTGAAAAATTACGATACTTATTTGTTGGCGTATAGTGTTCTTTATCACAGCCGTCTAAAACTATGCAAATCTTTTTCTTAACAAAATAAACATCAAAACAAAGTTATCAGACAGCCATGTGTTCTTTATTTTGAAACAAGAAGCTTTGCATAACTTACATGAACTCAAAAGTGATGTTTTACAGTTGACACGCACGAAACCATCATGTTTTACCTCCATTTTACATTTCATTTATTCTACAGGCCATATAAGCAAAAAGCCAAGCAAAAAGTAATAAAAAGCCATATGTATTTATTGTTCTAAAAACATTACTTTTGTAGTTCTGATAGAAAATTGCATTGCTAGCTTCATTTTTATCGAAAGTCTTTGATATTTCCTTATTGCATCGCCATTTCTCTTTCCTTTTTTTGATTCTCACGATTGCAGATAGATTTCACACTATTTTACAGCTCGATATCTCTCTGTTATCCCTTACATTTATTAGAAAAGGATATTTCTTTCTCCTCGCCAGGAAGAACGTCCTTCACACGCCGCTTTCTCGCCCAATGTCTATTATGCGCCTATATTTGACGATCTTGAGATAGTATCTGTTTATCGTCGGGGTGGTGTTCCTTTTTCTTCTCGCCAGCCGAGACACCGTGACTCATAGTTCTACAATTTCAGAGAATCCTGTCTCCTACATCGCATGGTCAAGCACTTTCAAGTCACCTGTCTGGTGACGACGTCTCTTCTCCTGTCCTGTATTTTTGCTGCTCAACAACAACAACAAAAGCCACAATTCAATGCTACTACTGTTGATCAAGAGCTGATTTTATCGAATGACACGGTGGAGGAGGGGAGCGGATTTTTTGAAGACGAAATACAATCCACAATGGTGACGACACCCCGCGGCGGTGGGCCGAGCCTCGTCAAGACCGTCACCAAAAGAGCTGCCGATTATGTGAGTCCCTCCCGCTAAAAATTGAAAAAGAAAAGAGCAATTCACCTTTTCAGTATAATGGAATAGTGGATGCCAAGTTTTATTGGCCGTTCAACGCTCAAAGTCCAACGTTCCCTCCGCAAGCTGTGATGGGAATGGGAAGACCCCTACAGAGGGCCGGACAAATCCCCCGCACCGAATATGTTGTTCTTTGGTGAGTTTCGGGGAAAAAAGAAAATGCGTCTTTTTCTTTTTGCTTTCTTTCAAGTGTGGGTTGTGTTGGATTTTTAAAAGTTCCGGAAAATTCCCCCAGGCGCGTTCACTTCCCCCCTCCCAGTCTCTCGGAGCTCCAATTGAACTCTGACTCGGGCATCATCATTTTCCACCTCCGCAAGTGCCCCAGTTGTCCTTGTTTTGGACTAGACTGCTCCAAATTGGAAAACAAAGGTAGCCAAACCTAAAACGAAAGAGCAGTGTGTAGACAAACAGTCGTTAACCTTCTCTTTGTAGTCTGGAGGGCCCCGAGGGGATTCTTGTTCCAAAAACATGAAAATGTAGTCATTCTATTTGAAAATACCTTTTAAAATGAGTAGCAATGGCTATTCTGATGGATGAAAAGACGAATAAATTGTTTCAGGGCCCCCCGAGGCGGCTCCCCCCATTGGGGATCGGTCTACTTGGATCAGAAGCTACAGGTTGAAGGAACTTTTGTCGACGTGGGTTATTTATCCATTCCTTGACCATTATCTTCCTTTTCTCCTATCTTCCTCCAAAAAAAAAGAAATATTTCAGGGTAACAGCATGGTGAACATAACCAGCGGAAAGCTGACCAATACCCGTCTACTTCAATACGTCGGCACTCCCTCTTCTAATAATTTTAAGTCAGTTTTTTTCTCCTGGATTACTCAAGAATTGGTTTAAAGTCCTTTAAGACCCGAGATCTTACCGTATACCCCGGGAGCCGGGGTGGGACGGCGACAGCCAGGCCAATTGGTATCCCTAGTCCCAGTAAGGGGCAAATTTGATCATACAGTATTATCTGTGTAAGACCAGGGGCACTAGCTTGTACATATCCTCCAACGATTGTTCGTCGGGTTGTTTATTCCCTTATTAGAGTTGTGGCTCACCACAGGCCGCGGCGGCCACCGGTGGGGAGGTTCTGGGCACGGCGAGGGCGCCTTGCGAGGAGGACGCTCCCTTACTTTAGGAGTCGATGACCACAGAATTTGAGACATTTCCCTGGAACAGTTTTTGATGTTCTTTCAAATGGCATAGGTCTCAGGTGTGGGAAAGTGACCATTCCCTGGTAGTGAACCAATTGAATCGTATCGCCTTTTCAGATTCCAATGGATCTTGGCCCGTGACGTGGATCTGACTACAGTAATCGTGCAGAAGCAAGCCGGTGGCCAGTGTACTCCCCGGGTGGCTCCGGCCGTCTTCAGTGACTCCGGCTACGAATTCCTCGGCGAGGCGGACATCGACAGCCGCGTGATGCGCTACGTCTACAACAGTCAGGTGCATGTAGTCGATTCGGTTTGTCTCTATTTCTCCTAATTACTAATTTATAATTTCCAGTCTCATTTTATAAATCAAGTCTATCTGTTGACTAAACAGCGATGTAGCTGCTCGTGTAATTAGACGGCAAAAGAAGCCGTGGCAGGACCCCAAAGAGCTTTACGACGACTGTGTGAGACAAGCCGAGAAGTCTGTGATATTCGACTACGGATATTTGTTTTTTTATTTAAATTTTTATATGAAATGAATTTATATTTATTTTATGTACATACAAATGAAATATTATTATTATTAATATTAAAAATTAAAAAGGAGATCGAGGTGGGACCAGCAGTTAGAAATCCGTTGAAAGGGGAAGGAGAACGCGAGGAGAGCATTAGACATGGATGGATGTCTCGATGGCGAAATCAATCTGAATTTGGAATATTAGAAAGTATAGAATAAGAGGGAAAGAAATGGTGTTTGAGGTCTTGAAAAGAACGAGGAAGGACGGATCTCCCCAAGAGGCAAATGTATTAGGGGAGCAATGATTCTCTGTTCCCAATTGAGGATGCCGGCCTTCTAGGCAAGAGAGGGTCCTTTCCTGGGGCCAAATGGCTTCTAATGGAAACAAAAAGGGGCAGAATTATTAGTATTTGAGGCAAAGATCAGTAGTAGAATGAAAACAAGAGACTGTGGGTCCCGAACTGGATGTTACTGCGGTGTGGTCCGGCTCAAGTCAGCTAAGAACCCAGACCCCCGGAAGAAATGAGCCTAGAGGGGGAAATCCGTTGATGATCTGCCAATGGAATGTTTTCTGTAAGCCTCCTGGCCTCTACCCGTCATAAAGTCCTCTTTGGCATCTGCCTCTGGTTCCCAACCAGGTCGTGGGGCTGAAACTGGATCGTCCCCAACTTTAGGCCCTCTGTCGGCCAGTCAGGCTGTATTTCTCGGGGAATTCTTTTTCTACTGCTTTTCTTAGTGAGCACAAACTAGTATAAATAACGGACGAGATCGCAAGAATGGGTCAAAAGTGGAATGGCTTCGAAAATCTGGTTTGTAACGGCCAGGAGACAGGCTGCTCGAGGCCGCCTCCCCCACAAGGAGGCCGAGCCGTTGGAACTTTGCTAAATGAATAGAAGTTATTGCAGAGCTTGCTAAACGTTGAAGAATCACAAGAAGGTGCCTTCTTAGGTCTAGCCGACAGAATAGCGGAGAGTTTCCAGCCACAGGGTGGACGGCCCCTTTCACCCCCGTTTTCCGGTCCCTTCCCGGGAATTCTATTGTTTTTCAATAAGGATCAGCCCATTTCTCGATTTTCCACTGTTTTGGAAGGTATCCCTTCTTTTTTTCGGTCTGCCCACCTTGATAAGTGGAATATTTGGCGTCAGCCCGTTCATCGGCTGATGTTCCTTGGATGCCGTCCGATGAGATGCCGGCGGGGCTGGCTGGGGTTTCTGAACATCTTCCCTTATTCTTTCTCTTTTTTGTTTTCCAACTAACCCGTCTGAATGTCTCTTTTGACTGACAATAGGAGAAGACCGACGTCCGGAAGGACTTGTTCATAAAACAGTAGGTTATCGGGTTGGCCATCGACGACACGTAGGTCAGCATCGTCAACACCGAGTTCAGCCCCGAGTGCCAGAGGTTTAGACCCTGAAGTGGGGATATTTACGGGGGGAGAGGGTGTTAATTACGAGGAGATCTCCGGTCCGGATCAAAAGCCACCAACAATAGCTCGGAACCCAGCAGGCAGCAAAAACTATGACGATGGTAATCAACATACGCGTCACTTTCCGCTTGGCCAGGAGGATCTTGTCCTGAAATTTGCAGAAATATTGCAAGGTACACGTTTAAAGGACTGTGTCTTCTCTTTTCCTTTAAAAATCAACAGAAACCCTTTCAAAATTCGCTCCAAGAGCCTCATTAAATTAAGAGCAGGGAGATCTAGGGAAAGGGAATCCAGTCCGGCTTGGCGCGCAGAGTCCCCATTTTCCGAACAGGTCGGTTTGGAATTCTGAAGCTGGAATAGGGGCCGTCATGTCATTCTGGGCATAAGCTACAGCTTGTGGCCCTGAGTATTTTGTCCGGAACGGTACGAATGCCCTTCCGAATGCCATGGCCTGCGCCCCGGCAATGGCCGCCTCCAAATGGCTCATAGGCCGGGTCTCTGAAGAGTCTCTATTGGGGATCCCCATATAATTCTCTTTCCCCATTTATTCTCTTACCTGATTGGTGCTCCTCAACAGCAGTGATGAATCAAAGCTTCCCCTGGGAGTAGCGAAAAATGATGTAATGGATTGTGTCCGACTTTGACGAGCCGAGAGACCCAGGGACAGTGAGCCGGGTATTGTTAACGAACTCTTCTCCTGAAAAAAGGGAATACTGTATCCCACTCGGGAAAGGACTACCTTTAACGATGATTTCTTCTCAGGATCTCGGCTAACAGTACTGAAAAGCCAGTCGGAGAGGGACGGTTTCACGGGAAGAGCTGGAAAGGGGGAGGATTGGGGAGCAGGGTAAGGGGCACTCACAATCGTCGATTATGACCTGTTCAATCAGGGGATTGTCGCTATTTATGGCCGTGTTCAGAGTGTAGATGACGTGGCCATAGAGGCCGACCATAAGGGCCAGGGGGACGAAGAGCAGGATCTGGAAAAGGGAGCGATTACAGGGAGGTACAGTATCCTCCGGCAGGGACGAGAGGAGCGACCCTGGCTCTCGAGGCACACTCTCTCAAATTCGTTCAAAAACTAACAAAAGTGACATAAAGTTGGTAAACGAAGTCGACGATAATTCCCTTCGTCGTATCACACGTCCATTGAGTTTTATAAGGGACGAGTTCAAAAATAGCCAGGGAGCCCAGATTGGCGCCGAAGGAGAGCGCCCAAACCATGGAGATGGTCACCAGGGCTCGTTTCTATAAATTCTGATTATTATGAATATTGGGAGACAAACCTTCGTGTGCCACTTTCTGCTCTCCAACGGCCGGCAGATGGCATAGTAGCGTTCGATGGCGATTACGGCGAGGGTGTAGGCCGAGGCACAGACTCCGACCGGCTGGAGGTAGGCCATCACTTTGCACATTATCGGACCGAGGAGCCAGCAGTGGGTCAACTCGCTGAGCAGAGTCGGGGGGATGCAGACAACACTCCTGAAACCGGGATATCTATCTTTGAAAAGTATGGGTCTCGAGACGAATGCCGGGAGGATACTGTAATCCCTTTCCCTGCCCTGGTCCCCTCCTCCCCTTCCTTACCTCAACAAGTCGGCCACTGCCAGATTCAGCAGATAGAAATTAGTAATAGACCGTGTCCTCGAGGAGGTCTTGAAGAGAATAGTGATAATGACTACAGTATTCCCTAACAGGGAGAGAGAAAAGGCCATGATGAACAGGAGGGAGAGGAGAAGATTCGCGGCGGTCAACTGAAGGGCGCAATCTTCTCCATTTGCCATTTTTTCTGAAATTTTAGATATTTTGACGGCGGGGGGGGGGGGGCATTTAATAATGAAGAGGTGGAGAGGACGGAAAAATAGAAAGTGTAGGGAAAGAAATTGAGAATTCAATAAGGGGGAGAAGAGGGGGCGAGAAGGAGTCTCAGAGAGGGTGGAGGGGGAGATTTGTTTATGGTGGCCAGGGGTGGACGAGAGGAGTACACGGAGCCGGCAGACCGGCCAACGCCTCCATCAGAGAGGGAGGATCAGAAAATAAGTAGGGGATATCAAACAGGCCAGCCATCAGGAAGGGAAGACGATGGAGGGGATGTTCAGATGTTTCAAAACGTATCCTCCTCCCTAGTTCTAGGCCGCCAAACCTCATCCTCCAATCCTGGAGGCTGTCCTCTCGGCCACGGAGCCACGTTGAGGTGACGGTGGGCCCCACTCGTCTCCCAGGGACCTCTTGTTTTCAAACTTCCCGCTAATTAAATTAAATGATAGGAAAGGACAAGCGCTGTCTCGGTTAAAATAAAAGAAGAAATCTTTAAGCCCCCGCCCCTCGGAACTCCCCAGCGACCGAAGTTGAAATTCATCGGCCGGCTCAAGCAGCAACCACACGAACAATGATAGATGACCCGCCGGAAAGGGAAACGGTGAGGGACGAGGGGAGATTAGCCTTCTCTAGAGGTTCCTACTCTTAAAATAAGTTAAGTAACCCCGTCTGCCTCCTCCTCGTAAAAGGGGAAAGAGGGGAGGACGTGTACTTCTCCCTAGGTTTATTATTGTTGACGCTTGGGGGTGCCCTTCCCGCCGCCTTCCGGAAGTCTGCCCCCCTCTAATTAATTTCTGTACTTTTGACGTCTTTCTCAATAAGATTAGGGTGAATTTAAAGGAGGAGAGGTTTGTCCGGGTGGCTAATGACGAGGAAATGAAGGGGGCAGGCGGCAGACCTGGATGACGCGTCATTAATGCCCTCCCCTGGCTCTAAATTAAGGCTCATCTGACCAGGGAAAAGTGGACAAAGGTCAGGGTCAATTTAAAGGCAATCAAAGTTAAGAAACAGCCCAGAGAGTTCTTTAATCTAGTAAAAGACAGGAAGAACGCCGCCGGCAGGGATTATTAGCCAAATCAGGAGCCGTTTGACCGGGAAGAAGACAATTTGAACCCATTTCCGGGTATTAGAGGTTCTTTAGCTCGATTGGAAGGCTGGAAATGCGTTGGAAATTGGAAGAAGGTCAAAAGATGCCTCCTAGAAGCTACAGTACCCCTGGATACGGTCAAATTTGGGAATTCAAGGAGGAAAAGAGGGCAAAGACCCGTTGGCGACGGCGTTTTTTGACCCGAAAAGGGTAAAAACTGGTCCAAAGTTCAAGAAAATCATCGACGAAGAGCCTTTTTCTATCCTTTGCACATTTGGCGAGTGTCCGAACTGAGGGGGTGAACGGAAATAAGGTCAGACCGCGGAAAGGCGACGAGAGAGCGACCGACGGCTGTGCAAATGGCAAATATGATCAGCCACATCAGGGGAAGAGATATTTAGATGATCAGGAGATATATTAAAAGGGCTCACTGAACTGTGGTTAAAATCAGGGATTACTGTATTTTTCGGGGTTGGGTACAGGAGGGGGTAAAGCCCGCTTCCAGTGGATATTCCACCGCTCTTTGGGACTTCTCACCCAGACCTTTAAATTATCACGCTTTGAATTGAAGTTTATTGTAAAAGTATTCAAGTTTTCCAAGGGTCCCGTAGCGAAAAGGAGAAGTCTTAAAACTGTGAAATATCAGCTGAGAACGAGCTGACGTACGGACAAGAAACGGGTCTTGGGTCAACTCGGAGACAAGTTCTAAACAAATAACTCGTCAAATTCTTGGATAAGAGGACGGCATTCCGTTTAAGGCTGAGCCACGAATCAGCAGACTGACCCAAATGGCAGGAAATTCCAAAGGAAGCTCTTAAAACGCGACTGAGAGGGTGGGAAGACGTCATGGAAGGCCCAGACCTCGTGCCGAGACGTTCTCGGAGGAGAAAGAACGAGAACTCCGTGGAAAGCCGTAAATAACATAATAACTGGGTTTTTTATTAGAAATACAAGCTAAAGAGTTGAAAAGAAGTTCCAGCTGCCTAGAGGACCGTTTCCCTCAAAGAAGAGGGAGAGAATCGGCGCTCTACCGCAGTGTCAGTCAAGGGGCGGTCAAGAGTACTCTGAGCGACCTTTCAGGCATAAATTAGCCCATTTTTCTCACAGATCTACATCAAAACGGGCGAAATGAACAAAATGATCGAAATTGGTGTGAAAGGAGCTCAAATGCTGTGGGAAAAGATTCAAAAAAGGAACCAGAAGGCGCCAATAGGGAACTCGTGAAGCTCTTATTTTGGACTACTCAACGGTCGGGATTTCGGGGTCTCGCACTCTCTCACCTGCCTACTTCCATCAAGATTTATTGGAAAATAAGTTCTAAAAAATCAGGAGGAAGAAGGGAAAAGGGAGAAAGTTTCCTCAAAAACAGGGAAACCCCAGTCCCAGCCATCAGACCGGATGTTTCCCGCTTTCACTGACTAGAAAATAAAGAAGGAAGCAATCCGCCTCGACCACGACTCCAAGATCCAACTGTGAGCGTTGAAAAAGCTGAGAAGCCGCCTGAGCCTCTGAGCTGGCCGGCTGACAACGTCAACAAAACGAGAAATTGGTGGGTCTTATCCCGGGGAGGATGGAGATCAGCCGAGGGTGGACGACGGGACGGACGGAAGACGTTCTTTGGCGTCTTTTTAGTCATTTATAAAAAATGTGTTTATCGGAGAAGGAGGGACTTTGAATAAATTTACTGGAGAAGCAAACAGATTGCCTTGACCTGGAGTAAATATTTTACTAGGCACGAAGGAGCGGGAGACGAGAGGGGGGAGGCTAGATCAAGATGGCCGACTAGGAGAGGAGGAGCAGAGGAATAACAGTCCGTCTGGACTGAAAATAAGAAGGAAGATGGCTTGTGGAAACGATGAGGAAAGAGGAGAGGAAAAATAATCTCAGTGCTTTAAATTTTTGAAGAAAACTAAAAGGAAATGAACCGAAGTGCGGACTGTGCCGGATTGCAGCAGATATCCCACGCGTTCCTCGGCTACAGGCACCATTGAGCAAAAAAAAAATGGAAGATTGCTACAGTAATCCTGAATCAGAATAGGAAAAGAGTCAGGGAGTCTCGAAAAGGCGCGGAATTTTCGTTGGAAATGGACCATACCCCAGGCTCACTCGGCCGAGATCCTTTAACCAAGTTTCGCGGGAGGATAGTGGGCTAACAAGAATAATTAGATCCCTAACGCTTGAGCTCATTTGTTTTTTTCTCCATAGTAGCAAAAATAACTCCTCAATCGTACATCCCCCAAGCAAAAGTGCGATGGCCCTCGTCCAGCTGTCCACTTTGAGGTGCTCCTAGGGTTTGGATGCTTCAAACGCAAGACTTACTGTATTGTAAAGGAGCACGTTTGGTACAGGAAGGGAAAAGCTTCCTAACAAAAATGGTTACCCTTGTCTGGCACCAGAAAGGGATCCCTTGTGAGCCCCAAGACCCCACATGGTCGCCATCCGCCCTCTGAGGTCAGCTCATCCTGAACTGTGACCAGCTCGGAGAGGGAATCCTCCTGGTCTTTCTGGGCTCTACTTAACACCTTTTAACCGCGTTAGCATCGGTGTTTGTCCGGGCAATTAGACGGAGAAAGGACGGGTACAGACTGACTAATTTTGGGGTGTCTTGTTAGGGCCAGAGCCTGTCCTCCAAAACACGGGAAAAGACGTCAAAAACACATTGTATAGGTGTGTTGTCTTGAATAACTTCCGCCCCGGGTAAAGTTGGATGACGTCGCCGGCTGCCCTCTCCCTGGTGACATTAGAAAAGCCTCCGAAGCATAATATCCTTCCGGCCGTCTCCGTCCGTCTCTAAATGACGTTCTCAGCGCCGTTTGGGCTTTGAAATTGTCGGGAAAAAAGAGAGAGAGAGAGTGCGAAAAGAGCATTTTAAAATAGGGTCTGGGAGGCGGGAAAATTCTTGAATGACCGGGACTAGGAGGGATTTTAGTGTGACGCAGGGAGACAGCCACTACGGGAGACGGGGCACGAGCTTTGGTCAGCTTGATAGTCTATTACATAGTGGAAAACGTAAGAAATGGATTACGGTAGCCAGACGTTCTAATTTTGGGGAGAAGATATAAAAAAGCACGAGATCAGGCCGCCAAAAACTTCAACCTTGCCATCTGGTGAATAAATCAGTTGGGCAGAAAACATTCCATGTGTAGTTGGCATAAATTATGGAAAAGTAGAGATTTTTGGCAGGGGATGACAATTTTTTGAGGGGGAGAGGCTGGGACAGACATCTTTTGAAGGGTGAGGAAGTGGAAGACCCCCGAAATAGGAAGCGGAACCACTTCAAAATGTTTCGAGCTGCAAAGGAACGGAGCTATTTTGGAGCCGGCTACGTCTAGAAGTCCAAATAGTCGAACTTGAACCGGGGGCTTGTTGTGCCTTTGTCTTCCCTCAATTACCTTAAAAGTTCTTGTTGGGAAACTGTTTCCCACGCCTGGTTGAGAGAGAGACGGAGGACAATAACATGCCCGAGACCTGCCGGAGCCCACACCAACGCCTTCTTTCCATTTCCAAGGGAAAAAGTCTGGGTTACTCTTCCAGGAAGGAGGTTCTACTTCAAGAGATCCTCGTCTACCTCTCTCAAATCTCTCAAAATAGGAAGAGAGAAAAAAAAACCATAGAGTAAATTGCATTTTCTAATTATGGAGAGGTGACGGAAAACATGTCAGTATGTAGGGATAAAGATCCCCTCTACTAAAAAGAGAAGAAGAGGGATACAGCACCCTAAAAATGGGTCGGTTTCTGCCCGGCTTGCCCACCCGGTCGGAAAATCTCGGCCGTTGAGTACTCTAGGAGTTAGTGAGGTGTTTAACGCAAACAGAGAGTCCCTAGACCACGGTCGACTGGACATAATTACGCTCCAAAGAGCAACAAAACAACCAAGCCATGGTTGACTCGGAAGGAAAGCGGTTCAGTTGGAAATTAACTGGACGCCCTGCAAAATGGGCGAATTTTAATGGAGGCGGAGGTTGTGAATTTTGAAGGCGGCCCCGTCTGGATAAGGAAGGGAGAAACAATTCCCAGAAAGGACGAGGCCAGAAATTCCACAAGCAAATAACATTTCTCCCCGAGACCCTCCTGGAAGCGGCACGGATGGAGAGGGACGGGATTAATTGGGGGAGGTGGAACCCGGAATTGGGAGAGAGCAAGCCGGGGGGAGGCAAGCAAATTTGGGCGGGATGGTCACACCTCTATTATTCTTCGCCGGCTGATTTTAGACCTATGGATCTCTGCACAAAATGGGAATAGAGAAGAAGATAGGCACCAGAAATGGCGGGGACCGGAGGAGGGAGGATGGGCGAGGACGGCTCGCAACCGGCTGGAGGACGAGGAGGGCGAGAAGGCCTCTATTGGTGAACTGGATAAGGTTGACACAAGCCCCTCCAGTCTTCCAGAGGGCCTCCAAGAAGGGAGAAACGTGTAAAATCTGAGAACCCAGTCAGATTCCAGAAGAATTGGTCCGTGTATCCGGGAACTGGTTTGAAATGCCACGGCCGTCTATAGTTAGAGAAGCGGAAGAGATTCTTATTCTCTCCCCGGATTGTTTTTGGGTCTCTTTTCAACAGAGAAGAAGTGGTGGAGCAGGAAGAGGATCCAATTTCATAGAGACTTGTCTTTTATAAACATATAGAGAGTGTGGAAAATAGTGGGTAGGATGGGGGTGGAGGATAGGTGGCCGACGAGCGGGCAGGGGGATGACAGTGGCTGGAAAAGAAATGTGGGCGACTCGACTGGATGGGTTACTGTAACCAAGAAGACAGTTTGTCATTATTTAAACGCTGGGAGGGCCGGCTGGACATTCCTTAACAAGGCGCTACAGTACCCCGGAAACAGCAACTGTCGACGGGATAGGTTCATGGCGGCCTCCTGATATTCCTCTCTTCATGTTGAGTTCTCTATTCGCTTCAGGACCCGTAAATTGAAAATCTAAGTCCCTGGCAAGTCTTGGAAGGAGCAATTAGGCCAAAAAGTCCAAATTACAGTAGGAAAGGCCGCGCGTCGGCCTGAATTCTCAGCCCTGACGTTTGATCGTCGCTCTTCCTTTTAAAAAATGGAAATTCAAGCGGTCTTTGAGCAGTAGAGACACAAAATGGAGCTCATATGTATTCCGCTTCTCTTTGTTTCTTTAGATGAAGAGGTTTTACCGGCAGAAGAGTGGCTCGCCCGGGAGGACAGCCTCTGCGCCGTGGTTTATCCTTTGCGGCTCTAAAAGTGCCTCTTGCTTCAAATTTACTCGTTTAGTTTTTAAAAACGAGTACAGGCCCTTGTTCAGGAGAAAATGGTCAATTTTTTAGGCGGAAAATGTTTTAAATATTCTTATTTTGAGTCTCATAGAAGGGCACAAAACTGGCCCACTTCCATCTACACGAAGGAGCCTTTTTATTAGCCTAATTCTCTCATTATTTCTCCTTCCTTCGATTGCCCTTTATCCCGTTCTCTGGTCATTTCTTCTCTGATTAAAGAACACATGGAAGAGAGTGGAATCACCGCTACTACTTTGAGTTGGTCTCCTTTCGGAGAATAGTTTGTAATTTAAAAAAGATGTTGGCAGACTGATAACTAACTGCTCGGCCGTGGAGGAGGAGGACGGGGGAGGAGGACGGGAGACTGGAGGACGGGGGATGAGCTTCCTTGTACGGGAAGAAAACATACGACGGCGTGAGAAAATTATATCATGAATAAAAAATACCAGGAAGAGCGCGGCGGGGAGAGAGAGACGGGGGATCGGAATGTTTAGTTCGAGGGGAAAGAGAAGGACAAGGGAGGGGAGGACAGCCACGTCAGTCGCCCTCGTCTGGAAGACATTCACCCCGGCTGCTGGACAAAGGGTTTCTTGATCTTATTTCGAAGGGGGATTTGACAGCAGAAAATAAAAAAAGAAAAAGAGAAAGGGTAACCCCCAACTAAACGAAGCCCTACGCACTTTATTCGTTATAAACGGGATTAGGGGAATGAAAAGCAGCCATCCTGGGAACAAGGGGATCCAGGTCAAACGAGAGCAGGCTCCGAACTTCTATCAGAAAGCCAGGAAACTGCCGTTCAGGGCCTGACAGTTTGCGCCTCATTTGAAATAAAATTTTCAAAGGCATTTCATGGGACACGTCAAAGACTACCTTGTGGTATGCTTGGGACTGAAACTTCACCGTAAGAGCCGGTGGAGGCCCAAGTTTCAGTTGTTGCTTGGGCCAAAATGGGTAGAAACGAGCTAATTCCCCGTCTCGTACCGGTTCGTACAGTGAAATTTCAATTCTAAACAAATTAGAAGGCAGCCCTAGGGATGAGAAGCCGGCAAGGATTCTGTTCGATGTGTGAGGCGAATGTCAGGCATCGTCATGCTCCGTCGGCCCAACTCGTTGGCCCTAGTCAGCACGGGGGGAAGATCCCATGCTCAGCCTTCTCCTTCTTCTCCGTGATGGCTTCCTTGTAGAGGAAGTTGTAGATGGCATGACCGTTCGGGCAAATTACTCGGCTCCGTATAATTATATTCGTGTGGATTTTATCAGAATTCAGAGGCTTTTTTGGGGAATGCCCGCCTGGAGGACTGGGTGAACTCTGCTCTCTCTGTTAGTTTTGGATCGGGCAGACGGGGGTGCCGAGACTGTACGGGTGCAGACGGGTGAAGCAGGCTGCTCAAAGGTTAGAATCCATTTGGTCTTTTGTTTTCTCCCGTGGATCAAAGTAAACGCAGTTTTGTCCCTCCTTTCCAACCCAATTTAAATCAGGAAGTCCCCCTCTGACTCTTGGCCCCCCTGCCACCGAATCAAGGAATTTGCCCCCAAGGAAAAAAGAGCAGCTAGTGACAACTAAATAAATTATGGGCGAGAGGGAAGGAAGGGGGCCTACTCCTTCTATTTCCCCTTCCCTTTCTCTCTCCAACAAGAGGAGGGGACCAGTGTGACGTGGATATATTATAAGGGATGAATGGAAGGGGAGAAGAAGGAGGAGAAGATGTCATAATGGGGAGAAAGGGGGGGGAGGAGAGAGAAAGGGAAGAGATGTTCCTCGATCTCCTTCATGTTTGTATTCCAAGTGAGGGTCGAAGTGGTCGCTGGACGGGTCTAAAATTGGAACGGCTCGTGGAATATTTCAGGCAGCCTTCATCCCTCGATGGGAGATCAACAGCAACGGGAGGAGGTGGTTGTTTTTACCGGGAGAGCATTTTAACCAGCCTATTTTGTAGTAGAAACAGCTTGGAGAGTCCCCTTCTAATGAATATTACCTAGATGCAGTCGTCTTCGCTGTGGGATACCCAAGACAGAGCAGGGTATTTCTACAGTATATCGCCGGGCAAAGGTCTCGAAGAGCCATGAAATTTCCACAGAAACTAGCGACCTGTAGTTGCAACCTAGAGTGTACGGTATCCGGACCGCTGTGAGCTCTAGTCCAATTCACGACAGATGTTCCAAAGATATAGTCTTCGCTACGGGACCCACAGAGCAAACTGAATATTGTTACAGTAATCTGCTATTCAGAGATCGAAAATTTAAAGGTTTTTGAACCGAAACCCTGAAACGGGTTCGGTCCTCGATAGTCCGATCCCCTGCACCCGTAAAGTCTCGGCAGGTCAAAGGTATAATGGCGGCACAGCTTTGTAACAGTTTTGAATAAAGATGATCGACTTACCGACGGTTTACGGGTACAGGAAATCGGACTATCGAGGAGCGTTTCCCCATTTCCGCTAAAAACAGGCTGTAGAAGTTATTGAACCCTGATTTCACTCCCCAACAGTCTCCCGGTCCCTGAGTACAGGTCCAACCTCATCACGAAACCCCGGAAGAGAGTCCTCCTCCAAGACCAAGAGACCAAATTTATATCCAAAAAATCCTGCAAAAGCTGCTACTTTGCAACTTTATCCGGCTGCATATCTTGCCGTGACAGATTCGCCGAATAGGCCTCCAAGAACTCCAAAAAACGCTCATATTCCTTCAAAAATGTTGTTTTCTTTTCAATATTTAGTGCATTTCTGGAGGAGTGGCTTTGCTATCAAAGTGCGTCCCCTTTCTCCATTTTAACCTAATCTTCCCCACTTCGAACGTCATTCACCCGGGAAGAATTAAATTTCCCCCTCGGGTAACCAGTCTCTTTAGTGTTTTTTGATTCCTTCAACAAAGTCTCTCCTTCTCTTGACAAGAAGAGAATAAGAACACTAAAAAGGGAGCAGCATAAAGTTCTACTTGAAGGGGTTCTACGACGCAGGGGAGGGGTATCTTTCTCCCGGGACAAGTGGCCTGTAATTCCGGTCCGTTTTAGTGGATTTTAGGTTTAAAAACAGTAGAAAAGGAGGGAATCAGACTATAAGAAGCAGTAGAACGTATAGCTAATATATTCTGTATACATAGGGAAGGGGACAAGTAACGAGATGGAGGGTGGGGGAAGGGATTGGTGACGCAAAGCTACGAATTACGAAGAAGGCTCGGCCCTCCGATCCCCTGCACCGGTAAAGTCTCGGCAGGAGGATCGTCTTTATTCCAAACTATTACAACGCTGTGATACCTTTACGCCTTTGTATTGCCAAGACTTTATGGGTGCAGGGGATCAAAGACCGAGCCCGTCTTCCTCCAATAAAACTGGCTATGTATAGGCCATTTTTGAGTCACTTTTAGCCCAGAAAATCCAACTAGAAATGCTGATCTTTTGATAGTATGCTAAATAAATCCAAGAAGAAGATTTAGCAGAGAGAAAAACGACTGAGAAGAGGAGTGTTCTCACCCCGTGGAGAGTACAAGTTCCGTTGAACAGCGGGGAAGTTTTGACAAAACACGGCGAGGATCTAATGAGAGCAAACAGGAAATACGACTCTCCCGGGGAGTATTCGGGTAAAAGGGAAAGGGGAGGGAACTTCTGGACTCGGAGAGGAGGAGGATAGAAGGCGATGGCCCGCGCACCCGTATAATCTCGGCAGGTCAACCCTTGTTTCTCTACAATAGAGATTTCTTCATACGCTTCTGCTGCCGAAATTTTACGGGTTGGAAACAAGTATCCTTTCCCGCTGGTCTCCTACCTCCAATCCACTTTTGAGGAGATTCTTCCCGATCTCTGATATCCTCTGAGATTTCCACACTTTCTCTTCTCACTCAAAAATAATTTGACCCCATAAATAACTTGCATCCTCTCCATTTTTTGACGGGCAGGAGTCGAGTAAACAAGTCCCGAGAAAAGTCGGCCGTGTTCCCCGGATCAGCCGTGCCCTCGGGGAGTCCGGGCCATTTTTAACTAGAGCAAAAGATCTTCTTCCTAAAATAATTGGCTGAAAATATCAAAAACCCTGATTTCCCAGTCTGTAAAAGGAGCAATTTCCCCTTTTCTCTAGTTTTATCACTCACAATGGTAATGAAGGTGATAAAGAACCATAAAGACTAACAACAGGAGCAAAGAAGCCAGAGAAACGAATACCAGACATCCTGCTATCGTTTAGAATCCATTTTATAATTTTATCAGCCAAAAAAATGGAAAAATATGCTCAGAGACACAGAAATTCTACACGGCGTTTTCAGACGGGTAAACGGCGAAATTCTTTTTCAATCGTCATAGCGAACAACTTGTGGGCGGCAGCGACTCGCCTATATAGTGACAGGCGCCATGGCTGCCGAGATTTTACGGGTGCAGCGGCAACAAAATCACTCGGCAACTGGAAGGCGGTGAGAGAACGAAATGGATGCAATTAAATGTATTTCTATAGGAATAACTGGATGAAATTAGATTTGCTGCTATTTTTAGGATGTATCATGCCGTACTATCCATTAAATTTCGCTAAAACCTGATTATATTACTCATATGACCAAAGATTTGTGGAAAAGACGGGGGCAAATAGCCTGGAGACCTTTCTAGGTCTCGTTTATTAGCCAATTATTATGGGGGATGGCTAAGAAAACGTCTCCTCCGCTCTCGTGACATTCCCGTAAAATCAGAGCGTTGTCACGTTCTTCTTCTCGAAAAGGAAGAGATCAAGAAGACTAATGAAGAAATAGGAGACGATACGAGGATGGCTGTGTTTTGACGCCAATTTACTGACGCTGAAAATGGAATAGAAATCATTGGTCATTCTTGGAGTTCTGGTCAGACGCATCAAATAGAGTGTTACCTGAAAGAGACAAACAACAGGTTCGAGTATGCAAAAACATATTCAACAAAACCGAGTGGGAGACAGAAAAATTGAACTCACACCTGGAGTCAAATACAGCAAATTGAGATAAATATTTAACTCCTACAACCAACCTTATCTACAAAAATAAATAGCTAAAAGAAGAAATATATAGTGACTTAAAATTAAAATATCACAGAAGGCTCTACGCACAACATTTGTAAAAACAAAGATAAAATAAATTGCACCTTTTAGGAATAGAATGGCAGGATTAGTGGCATAATTTAATCGAGTTTTAGTTTCGGCACATTGACAAACTCTTCACCATTTATGAAAATAAAGACGATGCAGAAGATAAAGACGGCTAGCCAGAAAAGAGTTGCCGAAATGTTTTCTGGAAATATTGGTTTGTTTGAAAACAAAATTTGAAAGACTACCTGCTACAAGCACGCAAAGCACAGTCATAGCCATGGCAAAAGCTGCCGCAATAAGAGCTAATCCATTCTGATCCAAGGCTATCAATGTTGTTTCCAGAGTAGCTGGTAAGTTAGCTGGATCAACGATAAAATTGCCGAGGAATAAATCAATGGCATCCTGAAACGGAAAACTAGTAAAATTTTACATCTAATCCAACCTGTCGATACCCATCGGCGAAATTGTTTCTAAAGTAGCGAGTAATAGCATTTCTTGCGTCATTTAGCGCTCCTTGGTAGGTTCGCCTGCCCAAGCGAGTAAAGTCGGCCTTCAGGGCGCCAGTTCCAGCGTATTGTCTGCTGCATTCGTCACCATTATCGGCCCAAACTATAGCAAGTTGCAATACATTATAAATAAATTACTCACTGTGTTTGAAAGCAGTTTCCAGTTGTAAAATATTCTCCACTCTTTCGCCTTCACTTAGAATTCCCAAAAATTGTAGTTGATCAGTTAACGATTCCCGAGCTAACATACACTGTATCACATTTGTTCTGCAAAGAGTGAATTTAATAATAACACATCATAGTTGTACCTATCAAGACAGTCAATACAGTTTGTGCGGAAAAATCCAACTTGCTGCCTTCGTAATTCTGGGTTATTTAGAGATGATGCAAAAAATCTAAAGAAATTGAATTGTTCGATTTGTAAACTAACCCGAAAGCTGTGAGTTCCGGGCGGAGACGATCTCTTAGTATGGAAATCCGATCCCATCTCATTGAATGGCACTCTTTGTGGAAGTCGAAGGGATTGTATCTAAAGATAAACAAATACCAAATAATTAAACACAAAATACCTAACATAAGGAAGGTTAGCCTGATGAGCGGTTCGCTCTAACTCTTCTCCGATTCTTTTCTCTCTCCCTTTAGTATTTATAAGATTAACAATGACATGCTGTCCTCCATAGTTAGCCCTTTGATATTCCATGTGGCGAACAAAGGCAGTAAGTTGATCATCTGTAGGTCGAATTGTTAAACACGGTTGCCATCTCAGATTTGGCTTTTGGGTCCAATAAAGAGGAATAGAACCCCGGAGCTGGAAAGTAAAATAAAATAAAGAAAAAAGGATGGAATCATACCTGCACAAAAGAAGTTAATTTCCTATTAGCATCTTGGTCTATTTCAACGATTTGTTCTGTTTCTACATAGTTAGCTGGATGACCATCAATGCCGACTCCTCTTTTATAAAATCGGACACCGGCCCTGAAAGAAATATTTGTAAGAAAAAATAGCAATATAAACGCTACCTGAAAATACTTCTTCTAGATATGAGGACTAATTTGAAAGGTTGGTTATTGACGCTATCAAATATTTGGCCATAAAATCCATGTATTACAGGCAAGCAATAACGAGCGGTCTAAAGTGCCAAATTACTGTTAAAAAAATCAAACAACTTACGCCTTGAACCTTTCTCAATTCATTAAGAAGGTGCCCATTCCATACAAACCGCAAATCCGCCTAAATACTTGACTTCCTCTGTAAATTAATATTCCTACCCTATCGATCATACTCATCTGCCGGAAGGCAGGTGTAGTATTTTCACTGAGCCATTGCAAATTACGAGAGAGATCCATAGTTCGAGAAAAATAAAAGCCACCACCAATTAGAATGCTTTGTATCATATCAGTGAAGTGTCTGTTATACCAAGCCTTTAAAAACTTTATATCTAGTTGAAATTCCGACAAACCTGTTTTTGAGTAAGGTGCAATGTTGTCTTTTTATAAGGGATAACATCTGTCTCCGTAATAGTGTAGATAAGATGCCCGTTTACAGTGCCTACTTGTTTAGATCTTTTTATAACAACGAGAGCAGGTCCTGAAATAAGCGAAAACTATAAAAAATAATACATGTTGACATACCTGACACTAGCTGAATTGTGCCAAGAATACCATGCACAAAATGAATTTCTGATCCTATTAACGGGATCCGGAACTGAGTACTATCTGAAAATATTATATGTACAAAGCATTAAAAATAACTCCAAACCTCCAAGTCTAATAGCATTTGAGTGACGGTCTATCTCCAGATACTGTTGGGAGAGTAGGCCGCCTTCCCGATCTCTCGGCTCTAGATAAAATTTCTCTGGTAAAACATGTCTACAATACATCCAATACGTTATTTTGTTATAAGCTAACTTACAAATTAAAACTTTCGAAGATCTCTGTAGTGTAGATCTCCATGAGAGAAAGAGGGACACACTGAAAACAAAAAAATTAGCGTGGGATAAGTATGAGAAAAGAAACAAACATTCAGTAAGGAGCAAAGTATAACAGAAAAAGGAAATAATATTGTCAAAGTTCTAATCAATGTACATAATCCGTGCTATTTCTTCTTCTGCGATTGTTTTTAAAAACGATTGCTTCAAAACGATCGAATCTAGAGTTCCATGAGTTTTAGAATGCATTTGTAAAGCTTGTATAAGCTGTTACCGTCGAAAGGATTCCTATTGGAGATAAGACAGCATAAAAAGAAGAGCAAAGAATCGTTGGAAAGACTAGAAAAGATAAAATCTCGAACAAACATTTTCAGGAGTTGGTTGTCGTTGCGTGGTTGCGTACAATTTTTCCATTTTCGCTTTGGCGATTCCTGTCTGCCTACTGTAATTCTATTTGCTGAACAGAACAAGGAGCTGTTCTTCCTTTTTTCCCGTGAATAGATCCATTCTGACCTTTTCAAAAACCACCCGAACTCGACTTTCAGTTCGTCCGACCCATAAAAGATCGACATCATTGGGATAAACTACCTTTTCTTCTTAAAATTTCGCTTTTTCTCCTTTTCTCTCAAACAGTCGCTATCAGTCACGCTTTATTTCAGGTAAAAACCGAAGAATGGCTGGAGATATTCCACAGGGAACCTACAATTTGCAGTTTGGGTCGTCATTTACAGCGCCTGCAAAAAAGGAAGTGAAAAAGTATCACGCTTTACGATGTTAGTTTTATTTTAATTCGTCATATTTAGTGCGTACTTTCAGATGATTTTAAACCGAAATCTGTTTCTAACAATACAGACACATTCATTGCATTTAGGCCAGAGGGTACAGATGTACACGTAAGTTTTGCTTCTTTTTATAATACTTTTCATTGGTTTGATTGCTTTGAAACGATGTAAATGAAAAAAGCTTTAGGTGACAGTACCAACAGAAGGAGAAAACATGACAGTCTATAAAGGCTCAAAGAAAGATGCCAAGCCAAAGGAATGCCTACTATTTTTCGATAAAAATACTGGTACTGTTAGATTGGAAAAAATTTCTTCTAATATAAATGTCAAACAAACGAGGTACAATGTTTATCATATTATTTTCATCACCATGTTTTGCAGAGATTTGGATAAGGCTACAGAAACGGTTCTTCGAACAGAAATGGCCAGATTAACAGCCGCCCCATCAAAAACTCAACCTAAACCGTCACGGGAGCATAGTTCTAGTAGTTCAAATAGCGGTTCTGATAGTGACAGCCAAAGTTCGGATGATGAGGCATGTTTTTTTCTTGTTACATTATATAAATTACTTTACAGGCCAGTGCTAATGCAGTGAGGACGAGAAGTAGTTCTACTTCTTCAGTCGATGAAATGGAAAGCCAGCTGCTGGCTACAATGAATGCTCCTACTAATGTAAATTCTTCTTCTCCCCTAGATGATATGCCGCTACTTGAAGCTCGGCCTCTTTCACGCCCCGTATCCTCCAACAATAGCAATAGGTTGGTGGTGTTATCGTTCATTTATTTTTATCACATTAGTATACGGCCGCAGCCAGTCCAGGAAACCAGCTCACATGATCGCCTTGGTTTGAACCTAAGTGAAAGCTCTGACTCCGACGATGAATAGCTGTGATGTCTACAACGTTCAAATTTAATGCTTTCTCTAGAATATGGTTAGCTATGGTGTCATACTCATTCCCTAGTGATGCCACTCGGTTTTTGCCTGCCTTCTTTTTTCTTTCCCATATAGTGACGGTTTAAAGAATGTGATTTCAGCATTTTATCAGTCTTAACATTTTTGTATTTATTCAGACGCGGTTTTGTAAATTATAGTGGGTGATCTATTATCAAGGGTTATAAAGGTGCAAATCATATTTATTTCTAATTCTAGCAATACAATTCTTTTGGTGCTAAACATGTTCGAGAATCTTCTATTTTCACTGAAGTATCAAACGAGACAAATAGCCGCTCCTCCGTATCTTTGACGAAAAATCGTCTACCGTTGCATTCCAATTGGAGGCCTTCCGGCATATTGAGATTTTTACATTCTTCAGCAGTGCTGACTATTTTTCCCAAATAGAGTGATGTATTCGGCAGTTTGTTTGAAGAGAGCATCTAAGGTTAGACTCTTTATATTTTTAGGTAGAAGTAAACCTACCCTGCTGAGGCATTCTATTCCTTGTGCTGTAAAAGAGGTCGCTGCACGTAGCTGAATATTGTATTCTAATCTTTGCTGCATCCAAAACCTTAGCAATGCATCGGTAAGCAAAGGAAAGCTAAAAATGTCCTCATTGCCTTTATAATTGCGTAAATACCTGTATTTCTTAGAGTTGTGCAGGATTTTTAGCTTCACAATTTGTGGATTTCTTATAAAAACATCGTCGGAAATTATCTAGATTGTTGGACGCGTATTTTTTTATGACGTGTAGGGGTATCTTACCTGAGCATCCTCAAAATTGCAGTTCACAAATTCTACTTCTTTTGTTCTCTGGAGAAGTTGATACATCCATTCAAAGCTACAACGGATTATTTTTCTTTCTAATAGTCCTCTTATACCTACCTACAAGCAATAGAAGTGTTTTCCACCTTCAAAGTATCGCATCTGACAATATTTGTCAAAATGGAGCAGCCCTTGTTTGACAATTTGCCGGCGATTATCAGATCCTTTATATCCGTGAGAGTCAGTGCCTCACACATCGATTTCTCTTCAACGAGGAGCTGACTTTGATATGAATTCAAACTCAGTGTAAGACGTAATTTTCCCTGGTTCTCGAAAAAGTGGCAACCTTCGATCCGACGAACTGGGATGGACTAAATTCGCCTGTTTTTCTTCTAAATGTAGAATACCTGTTCGTTGTAGAAGCGGTCGATGTCCTCGTAGTCGTTATCTGTGCTGTGGTGATCTGCTCCACATCTTCGGCTATCCACAATCTCATAGACTGGATCAAGATCTCGCTGGGCTTCTTTCTTATTTTTCTTCTTCCAGAAGATGTTTCGGAGATCTTTCAGTCGCATTAGAAAACATCGATTACAGCGAAGAAGCGAAAACAATGACTTTTGGACAGCATCTGCTGCTTCAGCGCTTTCCCTTCACCCGTCCCCTCGCGTTTGATAGGAACAATTGCATGACTTCTTTTATTGTATGACAAACAAGTAGCAATGCAAAGGTTTTTAAAATAGGTGACTATTATATAATGAAGTACAAGATAAATCTAAACAAAAAGTATCACTTATAAAGTGAGAATTCACGGAAAACTGATGACCCATGACAGAAGAGATGAGAATGTAGAAGAAATTGTGCGAGTGAAAGCTATTCAAACACCGGGTTGAATTTACCAGCGACCACCACCAGCTGCAACGGCATAACCATTACCGCCGTTGTCAAATCTGTAACGTGGCATTGCATGAAATACATGAAAGACAACTTACTTAGTTCTTTTCGGTGCGCCGTAATCATCGCCACCAGGACCACGCTTAGCACTGGGGTAGCCCCAACGTCCACGGCTGTTTCCACCGCCACCACCGCGAGAAGCCATGTCATTTAGCTGAGGAGGAATTTGTTGTTTTGCTTCAACAAGCACTTTAATGAGATCGCGTGCTTTAGCCGCATTTGATGGAGTAAAGAATGTGTATGCGGTACCCTGAAAACGATTTGTAAAAATAAACGAAGCTAAACATACTATCTTATCGCGACGACCCGTTCGACCAATTCTATGTACATAATCTTCGCTGTTATTAGGATAGTCATAATTGATGACAAATTTTATATCGTCGACATCTAAATTAAAATTACACGAATGAACAAGAAAGAAATTTAGACAGATTTCTCCTTTTGAAATGGCTCAGGAAATTTTGGCATAAAAAATATTGAAATCAAAAACTCACGTGCACCCATTCAGTCCTTTTTCGAATAGGATAGGAGGGAGACGAGGTTGTGAAGGCAGCTGCGAGAATCGAAGGAGCGCCAGTAGTCAAAAGTTTACGCCATCCTTGTGACGCCAAGATGGCACTCCAACAGTCCGAAACGACCCAAATAGGGCCGTCCGCTCTCACAGACACCAACAACGTGCGCGGAGAGAAGTTCAATTTGGAACAACTCCACGCCCTCATCCCAACTAGGGTGCACAAACAGAAATAATAATAAAACATTTATTACTCGACTCGTGATGTTCACTACACAACCGTAGCTGCGAGGATAACATCCGCGAACGCCGACTAGGCGTCAGCCGTTTGCCGAGATTTTCTAAAATAAATGACTTACCGAGTCCTCTAGCTGCAACATCTGTAGCAATTAAAATTGGAGTTTTACCTTGCTTGAACTCTGAAGTAGATTTAATTAGCTAAGTCAGAGAGACACGTACCGTTCAATACCCAATCTCGCTCTCCTTGGTTTTTATCTCCATGGATGCAAAGAGTAGGCCACCCGTCACGACGCATCCAGCGAGTGAGATCATCTGCCTTTCTCTTAGTTTCGACAAAAACAATGGTTTTGCATTCAGGCTGAAATATGTTCAATTATAAATGTCCGAGACAACACTAAGAAATGCGCCTTGTCCTAGAAGGCACGGACAACGCATTTCAACTCTCGCGTCTCTAAGCTTAAACGCGTTTAGAATGAACCCCAAAAACTGGAATTCGGCACTAAAAACAAGTAAGCACTACTCTACCACCACTGTAACACCGACCATCTTCCAAGATGGACTGCTGACTACGCAGTGGAACATCGCCTAATTTCGCTTCGAAACTCACTTGATTCATGATACTGTTAAGAAGGTCCATCATTTTCCTCTCCTTGCCATGCTCTTCAACAACTTCCACAATCTGAGTGATGTTGTGGTTGGCTGCCAATTCTAATGATCCGACATTAAGGAAAGCGGCATCTTCTTGGAAGTCAGCAGCCATGGATCTCACTTCCTTGGGCCATGTAGCCGAAAACATCAATGTCTGTCTATCAGGACGAATCTGCCCAATGATCTTTCTAATTTGAGGTTCAAATCCCATGTCTAACATGCGGTCAGCTTCATCGAGGACAAGGTATGAGCATCTAAAAGAAGTGTTACAAAAAGACCAGTGACTCTGTAACCTTCTCATATTTGTGGTTCCGTTGTCGAGGAAATCTAACAAACGGCCGGGAGTGGCAACGACGATGTCTACGCCTCTTTCGAGATCTCGCGCTTGCGGTCCTTTGGAAGCTCCTCCGAAACAGCAAGTCATACTCAATCCGAGCGACTTGCAGAAATCAACAGAGACCTCTTGAACCTGTTGAGCCAACTCTCTCGTTGGAAGGAGAACCAGAACTGCAGGACCGTCTCCACGTTGCCGAGGTGTTTGTTTAGTGGTATGAATTATTCCAGGAAGCATGAACTAAAAATCAATAATATTCGCATAACCACAAAAAAATTACCGCAAGCGTCTTTCCAGAACCAGTCTTAGCGATGGAAATAATATCGCGACCACTCATAGCAATAGGCCAGGAGATAGACTGGATGACCGTGGGTTTTTGGAACTTTCCATAGAGGTGATCATGAAGTCCTTGGGGGAACGGAGCTTCGTTGAATTCAAACAAAGGACGGGGTATTCCGCGTCCTTCGAGTGTGACTTGATTGGCAGCGACCCATTGATCAATTTCGTACTGAAAATTCCTCCGTTGGCTAATCATCTCCGATTGAAATACCTGTTCACGGCGTGTAACAGAAGCGTGCTCATGGTAGAAATTCTTTTGGATGGGTTTCAGCTCTTCGCGACTCCAGTCGATGTCTCTAAGACGACTGCCAGGCTGGCCGCCTCCTCCGCGACCTCCACCTCCAAAGCCTCCTCCTCCTCGGCCACCTCCGCCATATCCACCGCCTACAAAATTTCATATATATGTTTAAAAAAACGTTAAATTCAAATTGGTGTTATTCTTACCTCCAAAGCCTCCTCGGCCACCTCCGCCTGATCGGCCTCCATAGCCTCCTCCCCTGTCACCACCACCTCCATATCCTCCGCCACCGAATCCTCCACTACTTCCTCGATCAAATCCACCACCTCCGCGGTATCCACCTCTACTGTCTCCACTGAAAAGAGATACAAAATGATGATTTACCGAATAAAACTCACTATCTGCTCATTTTACTGTTTACTGGACTTGAAAGAGCTCGACTTGTAATTAAAGAAAGACGTTGAAGACTGCGGACGAGCCTGAAATCGAGAAAATCAGTATAAGCAAGTTGCACCTACATAACAAACTTATGAAAAGCTGTAAAACTTCAAGAAAAATAAAATCCAGACAATTGCGAAAACGTAACCTGTCTGGCCTAAAAACAGAACGCGACTGAATGCGGCCGACTCAAGCGAGCGTCGCCGCCTCGACGAATTGATTTGGTCGCATTTGCGTTGCGGGACCGCTCCTTTTTGGTGGGAAAAGGGGCGATTTGAATCTATTTTGAGGATTGAAAGCTCTCGGCCTATATCGCTCTTTTTGCCTAGTTTTGTATGTTTCCTGTTGTTTTTCTTTTATGCACAAGTACTTGTTTATTTTGCCGCAATATATCCTTGTGATTTCAGCGGCATGCTAAATATGGACAAGATCACGGAGAGAGTGAATAAGCTGAAGGAAAGCGAACTAGCTGAGTACATGGAACAGGCAAATGAACAGTATTCAAAGGTTAGTGTTATATCTACCTATCAAGCTATCATTGTAGGAAAAACCTTCTAAACGAAATGAAATTGAAGAAGCTTTCTGTGAATTCAAAAGAAGAGTTCGAAATGCCAAAATGCATGCGGCTAACGAAGAAAGAGGTTTGTTTCTGAACCGTATTTAAAGGGACTGTCAGGGACCTTTGGTTTAGTGAAAGACTTAGCGTCTTTTTTCTGTAAAGCCCTCGGCCGGGATTCCTCATTTTTGAAATTGGAGCTCTCTGTGGTCTAGTGGAGAAACCGTCGATAGTACACCTTTACAAGCGATTTTTTCTCTATAAACTGATACCAAAAACGTTCACCAACCGCCGCAAAGCACAGATATGGCGTTTGAAAATGGGAACTCCCGCCATGTGCTTTACAGAAAAGGACGCTAAGTCTTTCACTAATCCAAAGGTCCCTGACAGTCCCTTTAAATATTTGCATAGGAACGAGTATGAAAACTGACATTCTTCAAAATAAAATCAATGCTGATATAAGAAAGAAGAAAGAATTAGAGAAACAACTGGAAGAACGAAAAGCTGCACGCGACTTTCTAATTAAAGATATGGAAAGCCAAACAATGCTATCACGAGGTATGCTTTCATTGTTTTTGAAATATTCGCTTTTTAGCTGCTGATCTCATTGAAGCTAGAGAGAATTTCCTTGAAAAGGACACAGAGTTTAGAAGCAGACTTCAGGAATATGCCCAAAAACAACATTTATGGTAAAATGAGCCGGCCTCTAAATTTTACATACAATTCAGGAGTGAATTAATGAAGATGTGCATTGAAAATGAAGCTAACCTAATTGAGTCGACGGAATGCGACGAATACTACGTATGTTTATTAATTCATATAGAGTATACGATTAATTGCAGCTTTATCTTATTAACTATCCCAATGTTCACCCCATTAGTTTTAGCAGAAATGGCACTTATGAGGAAATTGTCAAGAACGCCGAAGATGCTATTCAAATACTTATGTCCTCACTAGGTTAATTTCGTGTATTTTATAAGACAATACCATGATAACGGGTATATAAACTGTTTTAGAACGTATCACTTGTGTAATAGAATCTTCCATTAGCACATTATGAAATTACAAGTCGACCTCGGCCCCGTTTCGCGGGGCCTCACCCGCCTTGAGGCCCCCCTTGATCGAGTATTTCATTTTCAAGAGAAAAGATCAGAGAATAGCGTCGAGAAATAAAAAAATTCATTAAAACAAATTATGGTACTTGACAAAACACCCTTCTTCCCCCGGAGGGGGCCCCCGTCACCACTTCCAGGCCGAAGCCTGTACTGGGGATCTTCTGGGGATAACCCTTTCCGGGGGTCAGAGGGTACACTACAAAAACAATAAATTAGAGATGAGGGATAAATGGACTTAAAGGACGGCTTGCTCCACGATATTGATAGCTCTATTTCCATCGGATGGCATCGTCTCCACTCTCACTCCGTCCATGCTGGTACAGCGGGAAAGGGCCACATAGAGCATTCCGTGAGAAAAAAACAGGCGCCTTTAACGATACTCCCACTTTCTCCAGCGACTGTCCTTGGGATTTGGTGATCGACATGGCAAAGGCCAGTTTGACTGGGAACTGCCGTCGAGAAAGCGGAATACCAATTGCTAAAGGTTTGGTTGAAAAGAAAATAAGCAAAGTGACAAACTTTTCCCACTCAGAAGAGAGATCCTGGGGATCAGCACCATCTGTCCATTTTTGGCTCCGTTTATAAAACGGCAAATTAATAAAAGCCGATAACTTGGAACCTTGTGCCATTACAAAGGCCCTGGCTGACATTGAGATTTCGAAGAAGGATCACAATACAGCCGAGCTGGAAATAAGAGATTCGATTAGGTGGAAAATATAGGCAACCTTGAGACGGAGACGATGAGGGGGGAATCCAGACGGCTCCAGGATGTTGAGACTTCCCGTCTATTCGAGGCTCTATTCCTTGTTCTGACTCTTTATACGCTCCCAGAAACGCAAAAAGAGGGCCTTTTAATCCTAATTTCAGACTGTTTCTCGCGGATTTTTCTTCAATCGCGCCCAAATATCAAAGAAAGGTAGGAAAACTGGTTACCTGCAAGGCTCATCTGCCCGATCAGTCCCACCTTTCTATTACACAGCTCCACCGCTTTCGTAGACGCCGGCAGGCTTTCACGTTCCGTGTCGATTGGCCGCCTTCCTACTTCTAGAGCGTCTCTGCCAACTTGAAGAGTCTTCTCGCCGAGCCTGGCTGCCTCAACGTAGTGAGATATTTCGAGGTCGACGAACTCCATCTCCTTCTTGAGACGCTGTCTCATCTGTGCATTTCCTGAAATTGAACCTTGCTCTTTTTTATTGCAATGGAAAGAACGTACGGTTCATCATTACTGCAATAAGAGAACAAACGTAGGCCAAGAAGAACAAAATCAACCAAATATGCTAAAAAGGAGAGATTAAACGGAGACTTGGACAAGAGAATGAAGAGAGCGACGCGGAAGCCAATAAAAGACAGAGAATGGGTAATACAGTCACAAATTGGAACATCACGACACAGATAAATAGATAAACAGGAAAGGAGGAGGAAGAAGCCGAATGAGGAAGTCGTGGACAACTGGACACGTGCGCTTGACAGAACTTGACCAACGCGTTTCGACCGAATTCAACCGTCTGTTCGTCGACGACCTGTCAATCCTCAAACAGGGCGGAAAATATGTCTGTTTTCTGTCCTTTTTGGCCATCGACATCGACGGAGACATCCTCCCGCGCCGTGGATACCAGGCGCGCCCGAAGGACGAGCGCATCCGCCGAGTTCCGTGCCGCCGAGGGGATCGCCTCTCTCCCTTCCCAATCTGGACCTCTTTCTGTTATTCTCAGCCCTCTGGACTCAACAAAATCTCCCCATTCAACTGGACAAAAAGACACCAGAACGGCGTCTTTCCCTCCCATTCTATCTCATCCTCAAGGAGAGCACTAAGACAGCCCGATGGCTTCCTCAAATCGTCGGCCTTGTGCCCTTTTCTCTGACCACCGGGCTCATCGGAATCCAATACGTTCGGTGGCTGGTCCCGATTTACCTTTTTTTAACAATAGATAAACTACAGGTTTATTACGAAGAAGACTTTGAAACTGATAAAGATAATAAAAAATGATATATAAAACCCGGAAATGTACAAGTTAATATCACAAAAATGCCCGCTATTTGTTTGGGAATGAAAAAAAACACATTTTAAAAAATTCAAGGGAAGGATGCGACTGAAGATAAAGCTTATTTGACCATATGATGTTTTGCGAGAGTAACATTCAATGGAGGAAGATGATGGTGTGGCGGAACGTTGCGGTTCAAACGTCTTTGAGCTAGAGCAGAAGTATTGACTGGACACAACGAAACCACGGAAGTTGCCGTCCTTGCACGGTATTTTCGTTCTAAAGCAGTCTAAAAATAAAGGGGTAACACCAAACAAACAAAAAACTGTACCTTGAGAGCTTCCGTATTAGCACTGTTAATTGAAAGGGTATCAGCCTGGCGGGTGTTGTGCCTTTCTGTATCTTCCTCCTTCTTTTCCATCTGATCCTCCAATAACTTTGGACAAACAAATGAGAATCCGCGGAAAAGTTCATGTGATGACGGAGGCACGGCCGGCGAATCTGCAATTAACCTCATCAGAGTTGCATGAAAAAATTCCATTTAGAAGAGGAAATGATTAGCCCTGCAAAAGTCTGCTAGCTGTTTCACGTCGCAAAACGTGTCAGTTGTCGTCACAAAGGTAACATGATGCGAACTGCCTGCTACCCCAAACTTAGAAAAACCATAAACTACGCAGTATCGCATCCCATAGATTAATTAAAGAAGCTGGGAAAGAACTCCCGTTCCAATTGCAACATCTATTGTTCCCGCGGCGACAGACATGCGTTCGACCCCGGACAGAAACGGAACACCAGAGAACCAGTTCGAACCGAAAGGGCGCTCGAGAAATTGAGCTAAGCGTGATTAGCGGCGTGCGGTCAATGCTGTCCTCAATCGAATTATCTTACCATGAGGTGTCCTTTTTGTGAACTCTGGATCAAAGTAGACAGTACTGTCGATTGTGGCCACGGCCGGCTTGAACGGAGGGTCAATTTCCTTGTTTAACAGCTTCGGCCAGTTGATCGACTTGAAAAATGGATGATTCTTGATCTCCTGCAAATTAAATTTCTCGATTTGTTGAAAACGTGGCACCCTCCATCATAGACCTTCAAGAAAATCTCAAGACTTTTACAATAATTCTACGCGGAAATAATTAGAGTAGATTACCACTCGGTGTGACCGAACAAAGGCGCAAATCATCAAAGCATTCCTTTTACAATAAACATCAGCAACTAGGAATTTCGCATCGTTCGCTATTGAAAAAAACCATGATGGACATGATTGGAATTGATTAAATTCTTCGAAAAGGGTTGAAAGAATTATGAGCGGAAAGAAAACCCACCTCTACACCTGCTGGACCCGCTCCGAGCCTATTTACAGCATTTCGTTTAAAAAGAGCACGCAAAAGGGATTGTGCTTCAAACGAAACAAAGTTAGGCATGTTCAATTTTGCCTTCAAGATCTGATTCATAGTGTCATTCCTATCTTGTCCGCTGAATGGCAGGTTTCCAGTAAGCATTTCAAACTGAAATAATAGAATAAAATGCTTTCATCTTTCATTCATCTTTGATGTAACAAGATAATCTTGCAACTGCTACTCACCATGAGAACTCCGAGAGACCAGAAATCGGCAGCTGTCGAATGACCCCGACGATTTATCACCTCAGGAGCCATGTACTCAATAGTGCCTAGAAATAAATGCATGATCAAATAAAAATAAGCAACATACCACAAAAACTGAAGGTCGGCTTGTTGTTATCTACTGCTTCCTTGCAAAGTCCAAAATCAGTCACTTTAATATGTCCATCAGCAGCCAATAGAATACTGAAAAATTCCTTTGTTTTCACCAAGTTAACGCATAATTTGACTGTACGTTTTCTGCATAGTCAACTCAATGAATATACTCAGTTTATTATACACTAACCTTCGCTTCATTAGCAAAAAACTCACTTTTCAGGTTTCAAATCCCTATAAACGATTCCTAAAGAGTGAAGATGTTCCAAGGCAAGCAACAATTCAGCGAGGTAAAATTTGACGTCTTCTTCTGTGAACATAACCTAAACAGCATCTTATATCCAAAAATAAAATCAAAACTTACTTCTTTTGAAAGACGAGTAAACAAATCTCCTCCTCTAAGAAAATCCAGAATTAAATAAAGCTTTCCCTCAGTTTGGAATGCTGAAAATAAATATTCTGTTCCTTTTCTTCTATTTTCTGCCCCCTATCGCAACACGAGAACGCCCGTGACGGCCGAATGTCGTGAATCATTAATTGTGCCTTCAGGCAACGCCACGCCTAATATTGTGACGTCGTCTGATTGCGCCCCAAAGCATTGAGCGCTTCAGAAGAAACACTCCCTCTAATTGTGAGAATGGGCTACTACTTTTGAAGGCATGGCACGTGGATGTTTTCAAGAAACACATCAAAGAGCGTGAACATGAGATATGTTCGAAACAAAAGGCTTCACCAGTAGAAAGACTTTCTAAAAAAATAAAACATACCATAGTGAAGTTTGACAATGAACGGATGAGAAATGTGTGCCAAAATGTTCCTTTCCATTTTAGTTCGGAGCCGATCGCGGACTTTCAGGGTGGCCTTTTTCAATACCTGAAATTCACTTGTATATTTCTCTCACAAAAGATTTTACCTTCATAGCATAGACGTGTCCTGTGTCTCGACCTCTGATTTTCCTCACAAGAAAGACTTTTCCGAAGGATCCTTGGCCGAGGACTTTGAGCAATTTGAAATGACGTGGATCGGTCTTCTCGCCTCCTTTGCGAACTTCACTTATGTCGATTTCTGCCATTCCATCCTGAAAATTGAACATGAGGAAGTAAGATGCTGGTGTCATAGCTGTTTGATTAAACATTTATGATTTTGCCACGCATTGGTTGTAAAAATTACTGTCCTTATTTGGAATGATGCATAAAATGAAAACATACACAAATCGAAGCAGTCTCGTTGTGAATAACCCCCATGGTCATTTCTGGGGATGAATAATTATAATTATAACGACGATACAATACTGCTTTTGTTATAATAAATACTAGTCAATAGATAGCATGAATTGAACGTTTACTAGCGAAGAGGCCATGTGCTGGTTGTGGTTCACCCGCCGCCGCAAGGAGAGGAAGGCCCGCCCATTCTCCGACGGGAAACACCCCCAGGCCGACGTCACTCTGTGAGCTTTCTAGCGAGAAAGAAAAGTCATGACGAAAATAGTCCACTCTTTAGCCGGAAGTGCTTATTGTTTTCGTGCCAGTTTCTCAAAATTACAAATAAAAAATACAGATTGAACGCTAAATAAATTAGCACTACTAGTATTCCTTCTCTTTGCTTTATGTTTTCCAAATACTGGCAACAATTATTTCTCGCCCTCGGTTATTTCCAAAATAATTGGGCAACATGTACCATAAAATTAACCTCTCTGAATGGTGATAGAGTATCATCGTACCCGAGAAATCCGGAGAAAGGTGTTGACGGCATCCTGAAAGCAAATTTCTCAGAGAATCAAATACACACAAATATGAAAAAGAGGAAAGCCGCAGGAATGGTAATTTGGACAGAACAAGGCATTATATTATATACTCGCGCACAATAACTAGAAGACGAGCACCTCCTCTATGAAGACTAAACATGTGTTTACATAGAAAACACTAAGAGCAACAATAACGGCATTGAACTAAAAACGAAGGAAGAAAAGTTTGCTTGTCTAGGCGAAGTACTGAAAATAAAATATTATATACAAAGATATGTGCTCTGCTTCTTCGAAACTGATATATATATATTTTTTTTCTAGACACAAAAATGACAAAAAGTCTTAGGAGCATCTTGATCGAGTGATCGAATTTGGCAGAAGGAACAGAAGGAAATAGTTGAAATCAAATGGAGGCGATGCTACGAACACAGCCAAAATTCAAATTTTTGGAAATTGCGCCGGAATTATACCCTAGACCTGAATGACACTTATTGAGCAAAACTACACATTTTCACATTTTTCTGTTTGTTGCAATCGATCAGGCATATCTAAAACTACTAGAATAGACAGTGGGACCAAACATTGTTCGGCTAAATTTCGAAAAAAAAATGAAAAAATATTATATCTATAATACTAGAGGTGCATCTGAACTGAAACTCTCCATTCTAGTAGATTTAAATATGCCAAATCCATTGTAAACGACAGAAAAAGGTAAAAAATATGTAATTCTGCTCAATATATATCTTTGCTATATAGTAATTCGGTGCCGGGAAAGCCGGATAAATCATCAGAAATGGATAAAAACGCATAAAATCGGTTTTAGCTTTGGAGCGCTCCGACCTTTCCCGGTCGCGGCGAGCTGTGCGAAATCGCCAGTGCCACGGCGCCGTGCGTATCCGGAAGTCCTGGCACGGTAACGCGTTACCGGTGATGCCGACACTGATCTAGTTTTACTTCGTTTTTTCTGTGTTTTATTATTTAAAAATTTCTATGTACTATTTGTTGGTTCTTTCGCTTCAACTGTCTGAGCGAAGGATCTAGGTGTCTTTAGAAAAATAAGGAAACGCTAAATTACAAGTAGTTTATTAAAAAAATATAACACATAAAGAAAAAATAAGATCTCGTCGTCTTGGAAGACTATTTCCGCCGGTGGTCAGCTCGGATAACTGGCGTTCATTTATCTTCAACTCCTGGACAGGGGATGATACTCCCAGGTTGGTTTGTGTCTGAAAAATATGTTTCAGGTATCAAGTCAGACGTACCGGAAGTGGCTCGCGCATAGTACTGACTGTCGGAGCTGATCCAATATTTGCTAAAATAATACATTAAAATCAGGTTCCATTTCTTTTTTTTTGCTACTTTTAAGGTCTTTGAAAGTGAGGAACTGGTCAAATGTGCTCTCGAGGGGGAGATTCTTTGTCTCCACCACTCTCTTTCTCCACCGAAACAGTTTCAAACGAGTTTTTCTTTTCCGAATAGGACTATAAAAGCTTACAGTTATGTTTAAGGTCTACGTCGAGGTCATCTTCCTTGGAATGATTCGTTTTTTTTTTCGGTTCTGTCGGACCGAGCGGCTCAAGGAGATCCTCGTAAAGGCCTGTAAAGATCCGATATTATTGGTGAGTTTCCCTTTGCTCTCTGCCCTTTGCCCTCTGGGAAACGAGAGATTCAGTTGCTCAAAGAAGGGATGCCAAAGTCACTCACGCTTCTTGTCGGCAATTCGCTTGGCTGACTCCTCCTTCGGCGACACCTCAACCCACGGCATGTGCACGGCCGTTTAGGGGCGTATTGTGCCTGTAAAAGGGATAATTATTGGGAAACTCCCGATTGACGGAATATTTCCGGCTCTACGGCCGTTATATGTTATGAATTAAACAAACTCACGGTGGATGGGGATTGCCTCGGCTGATGTTTTGTACTGCTTCGGCTGTAGATCCAAACCGGTGGCCCCTGCTCGGGGCTTTCATGGCCAGATTTGGTATTGTTCACTTGTCGATCGCTGTTTTCTGAAAAATAATGTTATTTCTTGGTACCCCATCCTTTTTTCCGTCCAATTGGGCTTAATTCCTCTTTATGGCCCGCTCTACTCCCCTCTCTCCCCTCTTTACAAAATGCGATCTCCAGCGGTTTCGGGCTGTTTTTCCTTGGGTTTTTCTGGAAGAAACCAATAACAATAGATAGTTTTATGCCCCAGAAGTGAAATGGTAGAACTAACCAAGCCTGTCCTTCTTCTGATTTACGAGAAACTCGGCAACATAGAACCTCGATGGCGCCTTTAGCAAAGAGTTCCGTGCCGCCGAGAGGATCGCCTCTCTCCCTTCCCAATCTGGACCTCTTTCTGTCATTCTCAGCTCACTGGACTCAACAAAATCTCCCCATTCAACTGGACAAAAAGACACCAGAACGGCGTCTTTCCCTCCCATTCTATCTCATCCTCAAGGAGAGCACTAAGACAGCCCGATGGCTTCATCTATTCGCCGGTCTTCCTCCCAGTCTCCTGTTCCCTGGCCCTTCAAATGGGAAATCTCTGGTCTTTTTGGGGGTTGAATGCATCAGCCATGGCTCCGACCACCATCACAGAGTGGACGACAATCTCCTGGCGATTTCTCAAATTTGTAGCTGTTGATCTGCCACCGGAGATCGGAACTCTCTTGAAGTCTGAGGCAGCCGCCCAGTTCCAGTCGAATCTCCTTCTTGAGGCCGTGGAGCCGGCCAGAGCCAAAAGAAGGATAAGGGAGAATTCGCCGAGGAGACTGCCTATGCCAAGATGCAGATGGTCAGCACCCAGCAACTGATGGATATGGTGCTGGAGAAGGCTGCCGAAGCCACCGCCGGCGATGCCCCCGCCGAGTCGGCCACAGAGGGCACCGCAAGACGACCTCCGAGGACAGTGATCCAAAAGGTTACTCCTAATAAATCGAGACTCTCGAATTTTGTTAGTTGTTCGCTATCAGTGTGTTTGATTCTCTGCGAGGTTACGGTGACTATACCCCTAAACTTTCGCTGGGGGACAGGGTGCGACGGACAGGGAGGACAAGATGACGGACGACCGATAGGGTGGAGGACGGGCAGGGAAGACAGGGTGGAGACGATGGTCAGGGGCACAGCACCCTCGTCGTTCTCCTTGTTCCCATTTCAGAACGAGTACTATTCCCCAATAAGGGCATTCTTTTATCGAAACTATGGAATAAAGTCCAGATCGACGTTTCCTCCACAGAGAACAATGACGACCTTCTTGAGTCGGAGTTGTCTGGCATCTGTTTTGAGCAGTCCAGCCAAGGGAACGGCAGCCGACGGCTCCACCCGTTGCTAAATTCCCAAAACTACCGTAATCCTCTTCTTCCCCCACCTTTGTTCGTGTCCATATCAGCTTCAACGCTTCTCGGATCTCCTCCTCTGTCTAAATTTCCCATTTCATCCATTTTTCTCTTCAAAACTGACCACAGTAATGACATTTCCCGTGCAGTATTTCATCAACTGGGGCATACAATGGGAGCCGACGTTCTTCACCCGGATCCCGTCGGCTACGGTAGCAATTGTATCGCCTTCTTCCACCGGGTCGCCGCCATTTTCCAGTACTGCTCCCAATTTCTTACCCACTGGCTCAACAAGAAACACTGAAACAGTTAATTTTTACCGTAGAACAGGGGATAGGGAAAGAAGAAGAACTACGAGGGTACCGTCTTCCCCCATCCGTCGTCCTCCAGCTTGCCCTCCCTGCTTGTCTTCCCTCGTCTTGTCCTCCCTTCTCCCATTGGCGAACAATTCGCGGTTTTTTTCAGCGAGACCGTGTTTACCGTATTCCTTTCAAAGGATATCCGCTGGAGGACAGGATTGCGGATGACGGGCAGGGAGGAATGAGTGGGGGACGACGGCGACAAAATAGTACAGGGCAGGGCGAAGACTGGCAAGAAGGGCACGAGGGAGGACGATGGCCCACGCGTAGATATATCCCATCTCCTACCCTGAACAGATTACCTTTGATATCAGGACGTGTCTCCCCAATATATGTGGCCACCCCAGATGCCATGCCGCCTCCTCCCACCGCGACGAAGACGGCGTCCGCATCCGGGACCTGTTTGACAATCTCCAGTCCGAGGGTGCCCTGTCCGTGAATCACATCGACACTATTGAAGGGCTCCACAATCCCGTAATTCAGTTCCTTGGCAAATTTGGCACAGTCTCTCTCCCTGATGGGGGAATTCCTCTCGAGCTCTAGTCGGCCGCCCACCTGTCGGCTATGGTATTCCCGCAGAGCTCCAGGCGGGCTCCATAGCTGGCCATGGCTTCCAGTTTTGATTTAGGAGCAGCGTTGGGGACGACGACACAACAGGGAAGGTCACAGGATCGGGCAGCCCAAGCCAGGCCTTGGCCATGGTTTCCGGAGGAGTGGGTCACCTATAACGGGAATTTATATCCTGGTGATATCTTACCACTCCGGCGACGTCTCCCTTCTCTTTCAGCCGGAGGACAGCATTTGTCGCCCCCCGGGCCTTAAAACTGCCCGTCTTCTGAAGATGTTCACATTTGAATAGGACCTCACAGCCTCAAAAAGCTAAGATTGTTCTCAAATCGTCTCAAGTTGCCCTTACCTGCGATTTCATTGAGTTTCTCAGACGAAATTATTGGCGTCTCTTGGATTTTTCCCTTGATTCTCTCGTAGGCTTCTTCTATTCCTTTTAAACTAACAGAAACCATCTGAAAAATGTACTGTATTCCCTTCAGATCAGATATATTTTGTCCAAAACGCGCCTGTAATTGTGCTCTACATAACAGGTGCCGTATTTCTTCCATTTCTGGGTTATTTTCGAGGAACTTTTTATTTTTCGTGCATTATTATCTTCCTGTAGTCATGGAAATAATAATTTTAAAGAAAAATAAAAGAAAAATGGTAAAATAACGGCGGGGAGGCAATTCTATGAAGCAATTAGGTAGGGCGCGCTTACAGCGGGTTAGAACGGTCATAACCTCGAATTTTACAGTAATTAGGGCCAATTATTAAGAGCAGAAGCTGGAAAAGGGAAGTTGCTGTCGATAAGAAATCAAAAAAGTGCGGTCTTTATCGGAAAGGCCAACAACTGCTGGCCGGGAGAACCCTGACCTTTGGTTTCTTCCATTTCCCTGGTTGATATCCTCATTGATAAGCAAAAGAACTCCGCAAAACTCATCTAAAAATATATATTTTATTGGAAGCAAGCCAAAAAAAATAATGAAAAGAACTATATTTGTACATGATGAAAAGTGGAGTGTCTCGGGTGGGGAAATGTCTCTTATATCACATGGAGGGGGTCGACAAGGACGGGGGCGATGGGGAGAGGCCAGCACACAAGCATCACAGAAGGCTTTTTGGGAAGGGTACGGTATGTTTCGAGTGATAAAACAAACCTTTAAAATATAAATAAATTGGCACAGATACCTGGAAACCGGAAAATTGGGAAAGGGGATGTATACAATGTAGCTGTATGATACACGGAGAATCACAACAACGATACCTGTCATTTTCAATTTTGGGATTGGTGGAATTTGGCGGGAAGGGGATAAAGCTATGAGGAGGATATGCGGGGACTAGGCCTTATTGGCCATCGGGTGGTTTGTACGGGCCAGGTTTAGGGCCGACGACGGCAGGTGGTGATGCGGCGACCGTTTCAGACGCCGTTGAGCCAGGGCAGACGTGTTCACGGGGCACAGAGAGACCACCGGGGTCGCGTTTCGGGCACGGTAGGTCTGCTCCAAAGCCGCCTTGAGGGCTTCGGTGTCGTTATTGCTGACGGCTGGCAGCTCGGCACAGGGGAGGTTATGTCGCTCAGTGATCCATGGATGGCTCAGAATCTGTTTCAGACTGTATCTCCTGGTCACGTCGACGGTCAACAGCCGTAGAACCAAATCCTTGGCCTGCTCTCCGATCTTCTCCCAGGTGGGGCTGTCCAATTTGATTTTTCCCTCGCCCATCCTCTTCACGATCTCCTCCGGTGGGTCATTCGCCCCCAAGGCGAACGGCGTCTGCCCGGAGAGCATTGTATAGAGGATGATGCCGAGGGACCAGGAGTCGCAGGAACGGTCGTAGCCCTGACGCTTGAGGATCTCCGGAGCTACCTGAAATTTGGCTTTCTAGGGAGACAGGAGGCGGCAACTCACAAAGGAGGCAGTGTAGCAGGGCGTCATGAGCATTCCATTCTCGGCACGGGACTGCTTCGCGAAGCCGAAGTCAATAATCCGGATACTGTCTCCCTCGGCGGACGAGGAGGCATACATGATGTTAGCCGGCTTCAAATCCCGGTGGGCCACCTGATGGCCGTGGAGGTACTGTACCGCATGAGCCAGATTAGCCATCACGGCGGCTGCCTCCCTCTCGGAGAAGGTCTTCTTCTTTGTCAATCTGCATCCGGAATATTTTTTCATTGAGTTCAGCTATTCCTACCTGTCGAATAGTTCACCGCCCCTGCAGAGTTCCATAATCATGTAAACTGTGGTCTCGTCCTCGTAGACATCAAACAGCTTGATAATATTGGGATGATGCCCATAGCGGAGAAGGATGTCCACTTCCTCGCTAGGATCGAAGACCGCTTTTTTGATGATCTGCAATAATTGTAAAGTCAGATATTCCAGAAAATGTAGTAGTCTCGTCGCATTCATGAAAAGGGTGCTTCTACTAGAGCAAGGTACTATTTAATGGGGCACGGTATCTTTTCTTGGAGGAAACCGTGATTTATTTCATTTGGGGATACATCTCTGGCGTAATATTTCCTTATTTAGCCAGACAGTAGGCTTTCAGTTGTATTCACGTCAATTGTCGTTTATGAGTTTGGGATTTCCGTACGTTTGTGGTAATGTATAGGTGGTAAGTATAGGAAGGAAATGAGAAATCATGAGGGAAAATGGGGCAAAGAGCATGAGGACGTTTTCCTTCCAAAAATGTGTTCCTTGGCTCTATGCTTCAATTGCATATAATCAAAATGTTTTAATTAGCCCTCTCATTTTCTATGGGAATTATTGCTAAATCGAGAAACATCGCACTTTTTTGATTATAGGAAAAACTCACCTTTACAGCAAACTCCCTCCTCGTTGTTTTGTTCACACATCGGCGAACTACCGAATGTGCTCCTGTTCCTAGCTCTTCGTGCAATGTGTAGTCTTCGGTAATGGGATGTGTCCTAGCGCTTGAAATCGTCTTCTGTATCCTTTCATCCCTCCTTTCCAGTTTTTCCTCCATAGCTGTTGGACAAACAAATGAGAATCCGCGGAAAAGTTCATGTGATGACGGAGGCACGGCCGGCGAATCTGCAATTAACCTCATCAGAGTTGCATGAAAAAATCCCATTTAGAAGAGGAAATGATTGGCCCTGCAAAAGTCTGCTAGCTGCTTCACGTCGCAAAACGTGTCAGTTGTCGTCACAAAGGTAACATGATGCGAACTGCCTGCTACCCCAAACTTAGAAAAACCATAAACTACGCAGTATCGCATCCCATAGATTAATTAAAGCAGCTGGGAAAGAACTCCCGTTCCAATTGCAACATCTATTGTTCCCGCGGCGACAGACATGCGTTCGACCCCGGACAGAAACGGAACACCAGAGAACCAGTTCGGACCGAAAGGGCGCTCGAGAAATTGAGCTAAGCGTGGTTAGCGGCGTGCGGTCAATGCTGTCCTCAATCGAATTATCTTACCATGAGGTGTCCTTTTTGTGAACTCTGGATCAAAGTAGACGGTACTGTCGATTGTGGCCACGGCCGGCTTGAACGGAGGGTCAATTTCCTTGTTTAACAGTTTCGGCCAGTTGATCGACTTGAAAAATGGATGATTCTTGATCTCCTGCAAATTAAATTTCTCGATTTGTTGAAAATGTGGCACCCTCCACCATAGACCTTCAAGAAAATCTCAAGACTTTTACAATAATTCTACGCGGAAATAATTAGAGTAGATTACCACTCGGCGTGACCGAACAAAGGCGCAAATCATCAAAGCATTCCTTTTACAATAAACATCAGCAACTAGGAATTTCGCATCGTTCGCTATTGAAAAAACCATGATGTACATGATTGGAATTGATTAAATTCTTCGAAAAGGGTTGAAAGAATTATGAGTGGAAATAAAACCCACCTCTACACCTGCTGGACCCGCTCCGAGCCTATTTACAGCATTTCGTTTAAAAAGAGCACGCAGAAGGGATTGTGCTTCGGGAGAAAGAAATTGAGGCATGGTCAATTTGGCCTTCAAGATCTGATTCATAGTGTCCTTTCTATCCTGTCCGGTGAATGGCAGATTTCCAGTAAGCATTTCAAACTGAAATAATAGAATAAAATGCTTCCATCTTCTATTCATTTTTGATGTAACAAGATAATCTTGCAACTGCCCCTCACCATGAGAACTCCGAGAGACCAGAAATCGGCAGCTGTCGAATGACCCCGACGATTTATCACCTCAGGAGCCATGTACTCAATAGTGCCTAGAAATAAATGCATGATCAAATAAAAATAAGCAACATACCACAAAAACTGTAGGTAGGCTTGTTATTATCAATAGCTTCTTTGCTAAGGCCGAAATCGGTAACTTTGATGTGTCCATCAGCGTCCAAAAGAATACTGAAAAATATTGAATGAGATCTAGTAGAAAATATTATCTTCATAAATTGAAGCTACATCACTTTCTACTCAATATTCACATAAAGAGGATAATTCCCACATTTCAACTTCATGACTACTTCCGCAAAAAACGTCCAATTGATGGCCCTTGTCCCCAGATGACGGAGCATGACATCATTCGCGAGTCGACTGGCACAAATAAAGCTCCGCTTTTATTACTCAAAAATAGCATCACAATGGAGGCTTATACTACGCATAGCCCTCTGCCAGGACAAAAACCTATGATAACTCACTTTTCAGGTTTCAAATCCCTATAAACGATTCCTAAAGAGTGAAGATGTTCCAAGGCAAGCAACAACTCTGCGAGATAAAATTTGACGTCTTCTTCTGTGAACATAACCTAAACAGCATCTTATATTCAAAAATAAAATTAAAACTTACTTCTTTTGAAAGACGAGTAAACAAATCTCCTCCTCTAAGAAAATCCAGAATTAAATAAAGCTTTCCCTCAGTTTGGAATGCTGAAAATAAATATTCTGTTCCTTTTCTTCTATTTTCTGCCCCCTATCGCAACACGAGAACGCCCGTGACGGCCGAATGTCGTGAATCATTAATTGTGCCTTCAGGCAACGCCACGCCTAATATTGTGACGTCGTCTGATTGCGCCCCAAAGCATTGAGCGCTTCAGAAGAAACACTCCCTCTAATTGTGAGAATGGGCTACTACTTTTGAAGGCATGGCACGTGGATATTTTCAAAAAACACATCAAAGAGCGTGAACATGAGATATGTTCGAAACAAAAGGCTTCATCAGTAGAAAGACTTTCTAAAAAAATAAAACATACCATAGTGAAGTTTGACAATGAACGGATGAGAAATGTGTGCCAAAATGTTCCTTTCCATTTTAGTGCGGAGCCGATCGCGGACTTTCAGGGTGGCCTTTTTCAATACCTGAAATTCACTTGTATATTTCTCTCACAAAAGATTTTACCTTCATAGCATAGACGTGTCCTGTGTCTCGACCTCTGATTTTCCTCACAAGAAAGACTTTTCCGAAGGATCCTTGACCGAGGACTTTGAGCAATTCGAAATGACGTGGATCGGCCTTCTCGCCTCCTTTGCGAACTTCACTTATGTCGATTTCCGCCATTCCATCCTGAAAATTGAACATGAGGAAGTAAGATGCTGTTGAATTTTTCCCGTAGACACCTGCCCGCCTCCTATGTGGTCCGTAAAAGGGTAATATTCAAGGTGTCATAGCTGTTTAATTAAACATTTATGATTTTGCCACGCATTGGTTATAAAAATGACTGTCCTTATTTGGAATGATGCATAAAATGAAAACATACACAAATCGAAGCAGTCTCGTTGTGAATAACCCCCATGGTCATTTCTGGGGATGAATAATTATAATTATAACGACGATACAATACTGCTTTTGTTATAATAAATACTAGTCAATAGATAGCATGAATTGAACGTTTACTAGCGAAGAGGCCATGTGCTGGTTGTGGTTCACCCGCCGCCGCAAGGAGAGGAAGGCCCGCCCATTCTCCGACGGGAAACACCCCCAGGCCGACGTCACTCTGTGAGCTTTCTAGCGAGAAAGAAAAGTCATGACGAAAATAGTGAATTCTCTTCGTTCGGAAGTACTTATGTCGCGCTTTGGCAAAATTAAAGTTAGTAAAATGAAGGAGTTCTCTCCCCGTATTTTTAGTTTGATCGCTGCTAATGAAAAACAGATTGAGCGCAAAGTAAATTAGTAGTTGTAGATCTCCGTCTTTTATTTTATATTACTTTAATACTCACGGTTGTTACTGCCATTATGAGGTTAAACCATAAGAAAAAAAGATAGGTCAATAGATATTTTCGCAAATCCTTGCCGTGTAAAAGCGCCGATGGAGGGTATTCATGATAAAAATTGCCCGCATGAGGGAAATGCTGGAGGAAATTGGCCAATCAGGATATTTTCTCAGAAAGCCACCCCACTGTTAGACTTTTTCGTACTTTCCCTACACAGTAATTGAAACAATTATATTGTTGTTGTCTAACTAGTGGTTTGCCACTTTCGCGCGATCGGATCACCATCCCACGCATGGTCAGCTGGTACAACAATCACCCGCTGGATTATAACCACCACTTTCACCTCGTTAATTTTGATTTAATAAAAATAAAAAATAAACTAACCTCAAGGCCGCTCTCCTCGTCTCCATTAGCCGACATCTGAAATTTAGCAAATTAAAAATGTGAACAGCAACAATACTTCTGATTTATGTTTTGTTCATAATTTTAAAAATTTCAAAGACTCTTTGCGCTCTTCTGAGCAACAAAAATAACGAAAGTAGCTGGAAAGACGAAGCGAGCAACTGAACAGGCAAGTCGGTAGTATTGGGGTTTAGTAAAATCACTTATTCGTCTATTTCACTCGAAAGTATAATAGAGGCAGATTATCATCAAAAATGAAGCGACTTATCACCTACGGTAAATTATATTTCTAACTGGCAACAGAACCTTATAGAACGTGAAATTCCGCACGACGCGACATAAGCTCTTTGCAACGACGATGACTGCGTCCAGGCAACGAGGTTGGGATGGAAGCTCCCGGGAATACATAGTTCAAGAATAGCTAAAAGAACCGACTGGTATATAGCGCAGCCGGATGAGGGAGTTCAAAGGCCTTCCCAAAATAACTAGCGCTCAGGAACTTGTTATATAGGTGCGCGTGACAGCTATATATTTAGGACAACGGGAAAAGCAAATAAGGGTTGTAATTACAATTAGTTAAAAGAGGAAAAACAGTTCCAAATGCAATAACAAATTTAGTGACTTCCTCATGAACACAACTACAATCGCGCAGATAAAACGCTGCGAAAAAGATTTGAACAAACCGGAAGGATTGCCCCGATGCCTGTTGGATAGCTCTTGCCGTTCTTGGCTGGCAAAGCTGAACAAAGATTCACGTCCCCAGCCACGGAAAAATGAGCAAACAGTGGAAAGTTCTACCCTCAGCGCAAAAGAACCGAGGTCAAGATGGATCCTACTTTACGGCATTTTTATAGGGTCTGTTGCCTAGAATAATGAATGCTCTCCGGCATCTTCGACTACAACAACAAATAAAATTAATTATAATAAAATTTAAAAAAAAACCTCTTTGAATGGTTGTTCCGGTGATGGAGTAACATCAGTTCTGGACGGCTCACGGCCGAATGGATCCGCGAGAGGTGCCAACGGCATTCTGAAATAAAAATACGATGAGAAATGAAATGAACTGAAGTAGAAAAAAAAGAGACATTTGCAGATACAAAAAATGAAAATGAGAAACATTTCAGGGATGTAAACAAGGACCAAGTTATAAAAGTAAAGCTCCATGTTTTCCATTTTGCGGAGAATCGAATCTTTCCTAATTGTAATCAGGCATACGAAAATTGTATTACTTTTCTCCCCACCTGCTGTTTTCTCGTAAGGTTTTCTTATCAAATGTACAGGAATTGACTGGCAAATAGAAATTTTGCTGTTCCAACACAGCCAAAACTAAATGGGTAGGACATTGTTACATGTATTCACGTCAATCAGAATCCAGCTGGATAAACATACGGCTCATTAGCTTTTCAGCACAGTATAAAAGCGGAGTAGACAATTTCTAGAGAATGTAAACACAGGTGAAAGAAACGGAAGTCTGCTGGAGTTCTCCCACACCCCAAAATATACATTATGGATGACGGGAACTTCGAGAGCTTCCAGATGGCTGGATGCGCTTGCCCATCTTGGATTTCTGCTTCAAAGGCTAACGAGTAAGTGATAAAAAGCTCTATATATTTTAGGTGCAGATCATCGCGAAATAAATAACGATGAGACTCTTCAGTGTGAGAGTGAAACTGGGCAGTCGGCTGAAGATCACCGACCATCAAAATTTCACTCTCTTGTTGACCCGTCAGGGTTAGTTCAAATTTGATAAACACATATCCGAGGCTGCCACGAGCGAATTACCCATTCTAAAAACTTGTTGGGCAACCGATCAAAAACCTCTGGACAGTTTTACGCATGCGGGTGTGAGGGGGCGCTGAAATCCTTGCTTGTCTAAATCTTCTGAGCTTTGGTTAGGATTTTTGAGCTAAAGGAACGGCACACTTGAAAAGAATCGCCTTACAACTACGTCAAAAATGAAAAGGAAATGTTTTTAGTCCAATTATGAAGTCGCCGGAAAGAAATCGGAAGATATCACAATATGCGTTCTTGGGAAAGTAAAACGAAAGGCGAGAAAACAAGGAAAAACGGAGCTTTCACCTTATAAAGTACGAAAAATATCTCCGTTTTCTTGCTTCTTAGCTCAATAACAAACAAAAAGACGTCTTGTGAAATCGAAGCACGTACATTTTGAGGTATAGATATATATTCTTTGAGAACTATATTCGATCATCTAAATTGTAGGGTTGAGTAAAAAGAAAAGAGTGATGCGATAAGTACGTCACCAATTTATCGTATTTGGAGCTTTTCCTTGTCTAGTCGCCAGCATTGAGGAAGCGCAAGATATCCAATTTTCTTTGATGAAGAGGTCACAAGATAGAAAACAATCTTCAAAAAGAGATGGAGCATTTTGGTGAAAATTTAGCTTTCAATCGCAGAAAGCCGGAAATTCCTACGAGAAAGAGAATATAAGAAAGAAAGAATTTCTAAAAGAGGAGTTACTCTTCCTGAAAGAAGGAGGAAATGAAAAATACGATTATAAAAGAATGAACACCAAAATAACACAATCACCTTTTTTGTGGCGGCTACCCTCGTTGCTACCAATTATTGTTACTAATTTACTCTACACCCTCCGGCTGAAAAGGTATATAGGATGTCAATCACATGCCCGCATATTGGAACAGGTGACTCAAGTAAATTGGTTTGACTGAATCAAGAAACCCAGCCAGTCGGTACAAATCTCATTGACACGAAGGAGGATTGGCCGCAGAAAGGAAGAAAAGAACGGGGGGACTACATTGTGAACCATGGGAACAAACATCATTCAAATGTCACATAAATTCGTCTTCTTTTTTTGGAGAAATGTAAAAGGACACTATAAATTGACCTGAAGAAGTGGAAAACTACTGCTAATGAAACATGCAAAATAAGGCAGAAATGAGATCAAAGTGAATCGGACGTTAGAAAAATGAGAAAATAACCCGAACAGTTCACAGTACGCTTTTTTGAGCAGACAAACTAGAGCGGAGGGGATTGTGATACCATTTACAATTTTTCTATCTGGTTTTGATCAAAGGGGATCGCATGAAGCAGAAAGGAGCAACACATGATACAATTTGGGGAATTCTACAATTTGAAGAATTCTTCACGTGCAAAGGAACAGTTGGAATCCAACTTGGACCATCTAGATTGTAAATTTGGCTGATCTAGATGGTCGCAACGCAACAACCTTTAAAAATTCATTTTTTTTCATAGATTTCGATGGGAAAACGGCTATAGTCAGCGAGAAGAGAATGGGGAATGGTTGGGAAAGGGCATATTTATCCTGAAACTGAATACTCGCTTCCTCTAAAGACACTCCCTGACCAAAAAGCTCATTTAAATTCTGTTTTAGGGGAGAAAAATATATTATGTTATGCGGCATTAAAAGTTGGACAGGATAAAGACAAACGAGTTTTTAATTAGGGAGGGGAGTGGCCGTCAGGGAGGATCAATGGTGCTGCTGACAGCTCCAGAGGGGTCAGAAAACGGTTTCTACTGAAAAATGGAGGACGTTGGCCGTATTATGGTAGTCGAAGGAATGAAGGAGAGGGCAAGGCGAGACGATTGGATAGGAAGTGACGGGACGAAGACACATTTCCTGAGAGATTAGGCGGCAAGGTATTTATTCAACATGGTTCGGGATCTAGTGGAGGAGAAGGAGGAAGCCGCCGGGCACAAAGTACACTTCCATCAGAGATTTTTCTTGGTATTGGAAGGAAAAGAGCTCAATTTCTATTAGAACTTCCAAGAGTTCGGCCCATTGAAATTGAATAATAACCGGTAAAACAACGATATTCGTTAGAATCCGACTCCATCGGACTCGATTCCCCGCACCCGTATATTCTCGGCAGCTAAAGGAAAAGGCACGCCCCGCCGGAGACCAAAAAATCTTTCAGCTGCCGAGATTTTACGGGTGCGGCGGCCGGAGTCAATTCAATTGATTTCAAACGGAAAAATAACCAAAACTTCAATTTTTAAAGGTCTAATTGATAGAAACGGGCCAAGATTATCATCTAAACGTTTTAATTAATTATCCCAATTATAAAAAAGGTGTGAAATGTGGCTCAACCAGCCGTGGAGGCGTAATAAAATCTTTTCCATTTGATGAGAGGCCGCCTGAGAGAAACCAGTGAATCAGCTAAAAATGCGAAAGAAAACATCAAAAGGAGCCGCTTTTTCGACTTTTTCGACTAGTCAGAAGAGAATCTGAGGGGATAAGTGAGTTTTAGGCGGAGGAGGGCGGCTCAGCTCGGCTCAATCTTACAAAATACGATGAGATCTGTACAGGATGAAGAGGGTATCTCCCTAGAGAAGGATTTGGAGAGATTTCTCCTCTTCTGGGACCAGTAAAAAGAGTCAATGAGAAGAGAGAGGCCGGTCGAAATGAGGTGCTCAAGACGGAGCCGGATACCCGTTTCATTTCAAATATGCACATATGGCGGGTGCGGCATTCAAGAGCCGGAGAGGGGGAGCAGGGGGGCCGGGAGTCGCCGTATGAATGGAACCAGCAAGAAAAGAGTTGCAGAACTGGAAAATACGTCATCTAAAACATAAAAAACTAATTTTTCCCCTATTTTACAGGACTGGAGAGGATTTAGCATTGGGGCGCATTTACCATTAGCCATGGGTCAACTTGGGTAGAAACACGCTCTAGTGCTAATTTTCTAATTTTAAAGGGTTTCCCTAATTAAAAAGGATAATTTAAAGCATATAGGACGGTATAAAGAGCTCCCGGAGATCCATGGAAATGTTATGTAAAGCATCCAAATTTGTCATTTGCATGAGAATGAGCCTCGGGCGCTCGTCCTATTGTATGATGTCAGAGAAGAACAAATATGCTCCAGGAGAGAGGGGGAAAGGGGAATTTGTTGCTAATCTGGGCAGAGCCAATTTCGGAGGAGAGAGAGTGACTGGAGACGGGGATTAGTGGCTCCCTGGAGAGGACCAATTAGACAGAAAAAACAACAAAGTGATTGGGGAAGGAGGACGGAGGAGAAGCCGGGAGAGGGGCTGAGAAAGGAAAATAAACTGACCAAAGGGAAAATAGAGGTCATTCCCCGTGGCCTTTTGTCTGGGAATGGGGGAGGGGGGACTGCCCCGGCTGGCCGGGGACCAGGCCAAGGAATCGCCGGATAAACTGTCCCTAGAACCTCGGGGGCCCTACCAAGGATCATTTTGTATCCGTGACCCGTACTGAATCAGCCTGTATCATCCCTGACCACGCTGTGAATCAGTTTGTTTGCTTTGAACAACAGAAGATTCACGAACAGGGCTATAAATCGAAGAACAGGGGCTCGTGGCCCGTACCAGCCGTTCCTAGAAGAAGCTTTTTCTTCCATGGACCAAAACAACTGAAGCGGGGGTTGAATTTCGGTCTGAATTGCCCTTCAGATAAGAAAAAATCGTGAGAATTGCATCTGAAGTTGTTTACTGGAAAAAAAACGGCTCTAGAAGAGGACAAGTAGCTCTGCTGTCCCTTGGAAGGAAAGCGAAATCCCCCGCCGCCGCACCCATAAAATCTCGGCAGCCGGCGGACCAGCTATTATATAAGACTGCCAGCTTTACGTTCGCTTGTGGTGGGTCGCGTTTAGGGAACCAGCGGATACGAAATGGACCACGATGTCTAGCTGCCATAAGTGGGGAAGTCTCCAGACTCAACGCCAAGGGAATGTCGAAGTGCCCGACCGTGCAGCCGTATCGCGGAACGACCACCCGTCTTATTTTTTTTATTTTTTGCGTACAAAAGGATCCTTGTGTGCAGAAGAATATATCGTGTTAGAAGTCAGGCAAAAAAGAAGGAGGACGGAAAATAGATAGGCCCCGATTCGCCGAAGGGGTGTTCCTTGACTCCAAATAGACAGTGTCTGTCTTTCTGCCCGCGTTTAGCAGAATTCCCACGCGATTCGTTTTTGCGTACAATAAAAGGATTTCCGCCCAAGGGATCAAGGGGGAGCTGAGCTGGTCGAATTATAGACTTTGGGGGATACTAGGCGGCAGTGGGAGGGGATCTTTTATACGACATCTATACAAAATGGCTCGATGAAGAAACGAAGAAAAAGAGGAGGAGGAAGTGGCTGTCAGATGAATCATACATAGGAGAGAAGGAGCAAGGAAGGAATATTCATCTCCGTGACAAATCGTGGAATCGTGGACGACGTCGACGACGGCTCAATTATTATTCGATGGCTTTGTGCCTTTTGCAGAGGAAAGGGGGCGACGAAAGAAAGGAGGGGGAATGTTCTCATATTAATGAAAGGAAGAGCTCCAAAGTGGAAAAAAGAGTGGTTTAGAAGAGGAGGAGACCGTCTAAAGGCGGCGGCAGGTACGGTACTGGGGCCGGTTTCTGATTTCATGGATGAGGTCCCCACTTTTAGGTTTATTTCTTTTTTTCCGGGTCTTTTCGTTCAGACATACATAGATGATCTTAATTAGATAAAATTAGATTTTTAGGCTTCCAAATTGCCTCGGTGGGACAATGCCTTGAATAAACAGACATTCTAATAGAAACAAGGGAAGCTGAATGCGTAATCGTGTCTTTTATAGCTAGAAAATGTCGTATTTCCTCCTTCGAGGTGATATGCCAGGTGAAATAAGGCCCAGAATAGAGAATGTGCCAGATATACGGCGTCAACGTGCTCATAACGGTTCTTTTAGGGTTTCTTGACCATTTTCCAATAAACTAGGGTAAAAATAGGCGGAAATAAGGATAAAAACATCGAAAACTCGTTGCTGGACCCAAATATCTGGGTAAAAACTGATAGAAATAGAATAACAATGGTCTTCTCCCCTAAGGTAAATCGGTCCCCATGACGGCTTTTCTCTCTCTTCTCGTCCCTTTTTCGAAATCCAACAATTCCCTCAGGAATCAGCTGTATAACAGATAAGGTGACGACGGGGGAGGCAATTATTGAGGGAAGAAGAGGGAGGAGGCTAGACAAAGGCGGAAGAGGAAAAGAGAGATAGGGTATTATGAAATTGGAGGGAATTGGTGGAGGAGGATAATGGGATGCCCTAGGGCAGGGAAGAGAAGACAGAAGCCGCTCCCCCTGCTGAATAATTGCCACGGATGAGGAAATATTATATAGACAGGAAGGAAGGGAATATTGGAGGGATAAGAAGTAGCTGGAAAAGAGGCTGTGCGGAATTTGGAGCATTTTGACCAGAAAAGGGTCATTTGTGAACCTTTACAGTGCAAAAATTTGACGAGAATCGCCCGAAATTAGAGGGTTTCCGTTATTTTCCACAATTAGGAAGAAAGAAAAGGAAAAGTGGCTCTTCCCTGGTCAAAAACCTCTTCCCGTGGCTATAAAAAGGGCTGGCAATCAAATAAATGGGCCCTGAATAGCGACAAATGACAAGGAAATGAGGGCGGTCACAATCGGCTCCTTTTCCTTTTAATTAGCGAGGAGGGAATTGATACGGAAGGGGGGTGGCCCTCCCTCTTCCCAGGAGAAAAACAGGGGCCATCCAAATCGAGTGGAGGAGGATCAAAGCCCTTTTTTCGGGGGCAGGGGGGACGAGTGGGAAATGTGTGTAGAAATGTGAGACCTGGCACCCCTCTAGAAGAGGGGAAGGGGCAAAAGATCGATTCACTACGGGGCGGTTGACAGGAGAGAGAGGGCGAGAAGGAATTATAGAGGGGGGAGGAGGAGGAGGTAGGAGTTACCCGTTGTCTTCCTTGTTAGAAAAGCCGGGGGCAGGAAGAAGGAAGGAGGATAAAAGCAGGGGGCATGGGAATAGACAGCAGCCCTCCTCCTCCACTAATGGACCGGGGGAGAGACCAATTTCCGGTAGCCTGACTAATTGTTCTCTCTTTTTGGAGAGAAGGACGACTGGAAGGGGGATTCTCGACATTTGGTCCTGGTTAGGGAGGGGCAGATCAGGATCTTCGGTCCCTGCTCCCCTCTCATATATCCTTCTCCCCCCGGAAATTTGAGAATTAGCATCCTCTTCTTGCTTCCTCTCTTTACATCATCCTCCAACAAGCCGACGGGGAAAATGGACAGGGAATTGCAGCCAGGACTCCTAGCCCCCCCCCCCCCCCCCCCCCCCCCCGAGAATCTGTTTTGGAGGGTTACTGTATTCCAAATCGAAGCAGCAGTCAATTAATTGAATAAACTGCAGTATCCAGAAGAACATCCTATTAAAATCTGATTAAAATGGACCAAAAAGGGTTCCATACTGTGAAAGCGCGCCAAGAGATGGTCGGCTACTTTGAACTGGATTTTATGGAGATTACGGTATCTTTAAGCAAAAATAAAATAATCTACCATGATCAGCGAAAAATTCTGTATTTTTTCAACCTAGTAAAACGAATTTTACAGCAGATCCTTTTTGAGAGGGGCCATGGTAAATAGAAATTCTCTTCTGATGATCCCTAGCTGTCTATTTGTGGCTCTTATTCCGTTTTTGAACTTTAGGATCCGTCTGTCCTCCGTATTTAATCTCTCTCCCTCTCCCTTTCCCCAGAATTGTCTATTGACAAGAGCCGGGAGAGCTTGAAATAATCGCATCAGCAGGCGGGGAGGTCTAAATGAGATTAGACTCATTACCATTGAGAGAGAGGAAAGAAGGGGAGAGCGGCGGGATGGCTGACATTCCCCGGGGCAGATAATAGTTTATTAGGAGACGGAAGATTACGCTTCTTTAAAACAAAACGAGCAGAGATTCAAATAAATACGAATGGCGGCCGGATGTTCGGGGGAGACGTTCACAGAACACACTGGCGATGTTTATCCCCCTCCGACGGCCCATAAGGAAGACTTCCCCTCTCAAGGGCTTCTTGCTCGAAGATCGGGGGAATCCCGGGCATTTAAAGGTCTCAAAAGGAACAAGAGAATACGGTAAGTGCTAATATTTATTGTCCACTACAATAACATCTTCCAGTATTACAGGGCAGACCGTAGCAGTCGTGGGCGGCGGTCGCATTTCGGCACTGCTTCACATTGCACAGTCGGGCCAGGGCTTCCAGAGTGTCCGAGTAGCCATTCTTTTGGAAGGCCTGAAACAACGACTTCTGTCTTCAGTTCTTCTAGTCAAAAAAGAGGGGCCAGGAACCTTTTGGACGGTGGGCAGATCCCTGCCGTTCAAATAGGGTCGAGGGGATTGGAGACTGCCCGGGTGGTTATCCGGATACAACCAGGATCTTTGGAGAGCGTTGGCCGTCCATTCCCATGGTTTCAAATGGCCAGGGTAAAGAAGAAGGGCCTGTTTTGGAGTACCAGGCGGGACCAGGCCATTCGAACCCTAGTTCTTCCCTTTCCCCAATTTCAGTCTGGAAAGGCCAAAGATTCTACCCCCAGGGCCATGTGGTCACCCCTTCCTCGGAAAGGAGAAGCTATTTTAGGGCCCGGAAAAATATGGCAATGATGTGGGATAGGCTATTTTTTCCTGGAATAGAACCACCAAGATGACCACATGTGCCCTGGCCATCTGAACGACCCAGGGACAGGCTGTCTCCGGTCTTCCACTCTCCTGCTGTACTTAATTCTCAAAGGTCGTTCTACACACCAGTAAGAACCACAAAGTAGGCTAACAACCAAGTGGCACCATGATTTTTATCGGTTTTTAGCTCATTTTTGCCGAAATACTATCCTCCCCGGCTCATGCCGCCCTTGGATAGGCCTGCCCTGCCCAGTGCAGAGGTTTGCCCATGACCACCCCAGCTTTCATTATAAAACTTCCCCACTCACCTTGAAGCAGTCGCAAAGATTAGTAGTCATGTTGCAGGCCTGGCTGAATCCTCCACAGTCGCCATCCGAGTAGCATTGCCAGTAGTTCAGGCAGGCATTGCAGTTACACGTGCCGAGGAAGTTTCCCCTACAGTATCCTCCCTGGCAGTCGGTGTCGTTATAGCAGGTCGCTTCGGCTACACATCCCGAAGTGGTGGTACCGTAACCAGAGGAGAAGGCAGCTGAAGAGGAGCTGCCCCCGACAGGAGAAGCCATCGTTGTGCTGGTTGTTGTGGCGGCGGCTGACCCGACGGGTGAAACCTGAAGAGAAGCAATTCTCTCAAAGCCCAGTGTCTAAATTTCGTCTCTTTTTCTTTTCGGGGTCGGGTTACGGTACATCAAAAATGGTAGGCTGCCCCCAGGAGCGGACTTCTTGGTCAGTTTGCATTCGCCTAATGGCTACGGACAGGAGATCCTGATCCCGTGTCAATTGGGCAATGTCGACGACTATTCGAGCGGCAGCGGCACCCACCTGGGGGAAAGACCCAAAATAATAATTTAAAGGACTGTCTATAGCTACCTTCTTTAAATTCTGATCAGTATCGCGTTTTTCCCGTGGCAGAGAGTCAATGGAAATGTTACTGGACGAGCTCTTACTCTTCGAGTCCTGAAACGAAAGAACATTCCTACAGTAACCCGAGGGTGGCTAACCCGTTTCCTTCGAATTTGTGATATTCCCGCCGATTCGTAAACAACATTCCCGGAGCCGTCTTCGATTATCTCGGCACTTTCTACCGAATCCACGGTTGGAGGACTACTCGTCGATGGGGGCTGTTCCTGAGAATTTAGGGCCTGCCTTTTGACCCGCGGACCTAAGGGCATCGGGGGTGTCTGTAAAAAAGGACTCTTTGTGTCCAAATAACTCTCTTTCACGTGAAGTACACAGCCTGTTTTGCAGCAGAGAAGGAGGGGATTTGGCGAGGCACCCCATTGAGAATATTATTGACAAAGGACAGCCGTAGTTTTGTAAGAGAGAGGACGGGGAAAGTAAGTCTTTCACAACAATTGTGACGTCTTTTAGAGGAATAATCACAGAGTTTGGTTTGCCCTTCTTATCTCCTTGGGCTGACAATGGATACCTCTCCCTGGGATGGACTGTCTGCCACTGAACAACAACAACAGCGGCAGGCAGCTCTTGGCATGTCTAAAGTCTAGAGAGACTTCAGATAGAGCCAGCTCGCTTTGGTCCGTTTATAACTACCGTACCCCTGCTGTCCTCAGCTTTAAAGCGTGGAAGAGTCTCGTTTCAGGCTCTGCTACTAAGCGCTACGATGAAACCTTCGCCTTACCCCGTCCGCCCGATTCGTCCCCCTCTTCAGGTAGGGTTTACTGTCCTGACTCAAATATTATGGCTGTGAGAAGTGCTACTACCAGCGAAAGAAGAGTAATCCCCCCACCCCATTTTTCTCTCAAAGCGCACTGTGCCCCTCGTCTCCCCAAAAGAGCGTCTCCCAGGGTCATCGTCCTTTCCTAGTTCCTAGTTTCTACGGAAGTTGGGAAAGTGGATACAGTAACCCGACCGAACATCCTCTTCGAGCCATAAAGGGAAATAAAAATCAAAAGAGGCTCCGTAGTCGGAGAAGAATCCGCCCAGCTTACTTACCTGTGGACTGCGTCTCTTCCTAATGGGCAATACAAATCGGTATTGTTCTACGACTTCTCCACTTCCTTCTAGACTCACCACGCCGGATCCTTCGACCAGGGTTGAGTTGGCCTCTGTCGAGTTGTCAAAATCAGTAGAATTTGCGAAAAACGCATCGAGGGTTGAGCTCTCCTCCAGGGGAGTGGCCGAGCTGGACGGCTCAGTCGTCTGGGCTAGAAATTGTCACTTTCTTCATGAAAATAGAGTAAAATTACAGTAAATCAGAACCAGAAGGGAGGAGACGATGGCGAGAGATCGCATTTTTCGTGGGAGGACAGATACACAAAGTAAGAAGATCAAGGGGAGGCTTTTATATACGGCAGGCCGGGAGGGAGGGGTGAGTCTCGCATCAAAGGAGGGGTTATGCCATCGGCTGACGGCATTGTTCACCCGGGGAGAGGGTGATCGTTGTGGTCGAAATTCGTCAACGGAAATGGTGAGGAAATCACGGGAACACCAACAGACACTGGCGGCTGTTTTCTTTTTGGCTGGCAGAGACTTGGCTCTTTCGGGCCGATAGGGAGCCGACCCCATATATGGCTCGAGGGCAGGCTCCCTCGCCCATTTATTGTTCTTTCCAGACTTCTCGGAAGCTTCCAGCTCCTCGAAACGGCTCATGGCTTTCCCCAGCTGAGCCTAGGGGCACGGAGGGAGGCCACCGTCTCTAGAAGCTAGGAGGGCAAAGGAGGAGGAGCCCAGGAAACCTAGTTCCTTGGTGAGACAAGCCCGTGAAATCGTCCCCCACGCTCGAGAAGTTTTGGCCCAGTAAAGGACCGGCAAGGTGGACATGTTGAGATCGGTCGATTACTGGTAATAACAGCTAAATTTTTGCTATATAAAGCGAGAAAAAAGAGATTAGCTTCATTCTACTGACCATACTGACTGGGTGTATGTCGTCTTCTCGCCTGTTTGGTCTCTCCCGCGCCGCCGTCCGTTTCCTGTGAGTGGCGCCCGTACGCCTAGCAGTAGCCATTCAGGCGGATGAAGAGCAACGTCAGCTACGTGCACGGCGCGTCTTCGGAAAAGCTACAGTACGAGACGATGGGGGAAGTACTACGGAAGACGGTGGACGCGTACCCGAGCCGGGTCTTCCTCGTCTTCAAGAAGCAGCAGATCCGAAAGACGTACAAGGAATTCTACGAGGACGTGCGCCGTTTCGCGGCGGGACTCTACGCCATGGGACTGGAGAAGGGCGACCGCGTCGGCGTCTGGAGCGGCAACCACTACGAGTGGACCGTCTGCGACGGCCATCGCCGGCATGGTCCAAGTCAACATCAACCCGGCCTACAAGTCCTCCGAGCTGCACTACGCCTTGAAGGCCGTCGGCGTACGGGCCTTCGTCACCCCGCACAGCTTCAAGAAGAACAATTATATGAGTGTCCTCAATGACGTCAGTTTTTATCTTGTTCTCATGTGGGGAGAGTGGGATCCAAGGGCGCGCACCACGGCTGGCCGCGTACCGTATACCAGGGCACCAGGACCCGTATTCATAGTCGATATCCCAATTGGATTAAATCCGTATTCACAGTCATTTTTCTGGGGATAAATTAATCCCTGGCGGGGATAAATCTATCCCTACCTATCGAGGCGGGGATAGATTTATCTCCCACGCTATTTTTTTAAAGGAAAAACGTAATATAGCGTTGAAAAAACTGGTTTATATAGGAAATGAGCTGGTTAGGATTATCCATTGCATCAATAGCCGAATCTCCGGCGGTTATGGATCTTATTGACAGCGATCTAAGGGATGCCGTCCTAGATTTGCCGAAGACCAAAATTTATATACGTTCTGGTGTGGATCTCATAGAAAGATATGATGACGAGGAGTTTCGTCAGCGCTTCCGCTTAACTAAACTGAGTTTTTCTAATCTACTTGATCAGTTAAAGGAAGTTTATGAAGATCCCAAAACTAATAGAGGACTGCCTATAACGCTGGACATCAAGCTGGCCTCGTTCTTACGTACCCTGGCTACCAACTGTTTCCAGCTGTCCACAGCCGATCATCTCGATATCTCGCAGGCGTCTGTATCGCGTATTTTCCACGAGATTCTCGACATTCTTTTCGCTCTGCGTAAAGAATTTATTTTCTGGCCTGGAGATGAGGAAAATAAGCAGATTTCGCGTCGATTCTTCACCAATACTGGAATCCCGGGGATTGTTGGATGCATTGATGGATGTTTGATCAAAATCAAGGCTCCCACTCGCAACGAACACGAATTTGTTTGTCGGAAGGGTTTCCATGCCATTAATATGGCTGCCGTTTGCGATAATAGGCATCTCTTCCGCTGGGTCAGCACTTCATATCCGGGATCAGCGGCCGATTGTCGCATTTTCAACGAGAGCCATTTAAAGTCAGCTCTAGATGATAAAACCCTTTCCGGGTGTCTTCTCGGTGATAGCGGCTATAAAAGCTCGCCCTCTTTGCTGACTCCGATTCTGAAACCTTCGTCGCAAAAGGAGATGAATTATAGCAATGCTGTACGCCTTGAGCGCGTGTTCATCGAGGCATTTGAAGAGACAGTGGAGCTGTCTTCACTCAGGACTTCGCTATGACCCCGGCCGATGCCCAAGTGATCGGGGTGCCGGATGCCCGACTCGGGGAGACCGTGTGCGTCTGGATCCGGCTGAGGAACGGAAAAACGAAAAACGGCTTCGGCGACATCACCCCTGAGAAGATCAAGGAGGACTGCAAGGGAAAGGTGATGACGTATAAGATTCCCTCGTATGTGATGATCAAGAAGATGGAGGATTTCCCGTGACGGCCACGGGCAAGGTGACCGCCGTCTTTAGCGAAAGGATGAATGAGTGACTGTTTCAGATCCAAAAGGGACGCATCCGGGAGATTTCGAAGAAGGAACTTGGCCTCGAGACCGTCCAGTCCCACTACAATGCCTGAATGTTTTGTAGCTCCTTTCGAGGACGACGGCTCCATTTGGCAGCCATTTCTCTATTCAAGGCCGAGTAGATTCCTCATAAATTTTCATCCGTTATCCGTTATCCGAACGGAAATCTCATTATCCGCCCATCCCTGATCGTGATCAGCAAAAAAAGGTGAATTTTTTAAGCCCAAGTTGTTTATAGTCCCTGACAGTCCCTTTAATGATACGAAATCGGCTTGAAAGTCATAAGGGCGGCGCCGGTAGTCGGAGAAAGCCTTGGCTATGTGGGACAAACAGTCCAATTTTTCAAACTTCCATCACAGTAGTTGTGTAGATAATTGTCTGGAGAATCTGGTAGTATCATAATATTCGCGAGAAACGTATAATTCGGATCCGTGGCGAAGCTTTGAAGGCCGACGGTCACCGCTTTGTTTAAACTTCGAGATCGGCCTAGATCCAACTGGGTGAAGTCGGTTTCGGTAACTGGTTCCAGATCTTGAGCTCGTCTTTATCCCTGCTATGCAAAACCAAGACGATCATCTTGATAATATTTAGCTTCGTGGTCTGTTTGGAAATGGTGTTTATGGGCCAGTCGTCTGCCACGTTCCAAAAGGGACGCATCCGGGAGGTTTTGAAGAAGGAACTCGGCCTCGAGTCCGTCCAGTCCGGGGACGTGTCGTGATGCACGCGCGCACGAGGACACGTCCCTGGACTGGACGGGTAGAAATATCGGGTAGAAATTTGGTTGGTTAGAATCGCCTTCATCTGCTCTCAAACGCAATGCTTGAAGATTGGAAAATGGTTAAGGGATGGCCGCGCTACAGCTGGAAACATGGTGAAAATTTTTCAGTGTGTCCTGATGCACGAGTCCCGTCAACATTAGTCACCATTCGAAATGAAGTACTCAGTAGTCTCAAGAAGATCTTTGCGAAGCCTGTTCCCAGGGCCAAGAAGTGATCAACGAACGGGCTGTGGAGGTCCTCTGCCAGTTAATAAACTGTTCCTAACCTCCTTTTATTCCTTTTCCAAAGAACTGTGCCCGCCCCTGCTCAATGGTGACCTTCCTACAGTAACCCGGAGACGACAAGTGAACAAATTAAAGGCCCGTGGGCGGCCTATCCCAAACGAGACAGAAAGAGGTTGTTTAGTACGGTTTATAGCGTGTCGTCGTCGTCCCTCCTCAGGTGACCTTGATCCCGGCCTTCCGGAGTCTGTCTACCAGCTGTTGCAGCTGGAGGCGTGTCTTCTGCTGCTGCCGCTGCTTCAGGTATTTCGTAAGGGCCAGCGACCACTGCTGGGTGTTCACATTCCAATATCCGACGCCGTCCAACCTCACTGGCCAGCCGTAGGTCATGTTCAAGAGGCGGTAGACATCGTGGATCTGGTGTGACTTGGCCGCTGCCAGGATCTGCTTGTCTTCGAGGTAGCCGCCGCCCAGGACGGAGGGGAGGAGCAGACACGAGACCAGGCTGAAGCGGGATGAGTCAGTTTTGAGGGAGACAGCGGCACGTACTGGGAAATCTTCATAGCAACCGCCTAGCCGGACGATTTCTGGAGAGAATTGATTGCTCAATAGGCTTTCCGGTAAAAACGGCTAGAGACACGGGACGACGCGTCTTATCAACTGTTCCGGCATTTTAAGATGGCCCGATCCGGAGATTCGGTAACAACCGCGAACCCTCGGCTCCCACTGATTTTACTCGGGCATGAGCCAACAAAAATGTAAGGAGTGGAGGAGTATCAGTTCCTGTATATGGTGCCGGTTGGGGATCCTGCTCTGTGTTGAAGTGCAGATGGGATTCTGCTCGTTATTCACAAGGCCACTGGTGTTATTTTTTTCCGTAAGCAGGAGATCCGACTCGGCCATGATAGTCCAGGTGTTCCAGAGGAGAAGACCACTCACTGTAGGGATCAGCATTTGGAGGAATCCCTTTCCTGAAATAATGGAGAAAAGGTCAGCTTGTGGTTTCCTGGCTCAAAGGGGAAAAGTTGTCTTTACGATTGCTTTCCGATATTTCCACTTCGTAGCTCTAGAAATTCATTTTTCTCTATATAAAACCGGGTTTACATGAAATAGCACTGGGTACACGTGAAAGGCATGAAAGTCCGTACAAAAAGATCAAAGAATAACAACAGTAAAAACAAAAACGAGGAATAATATCAAACAAATGGGAGGCTACTGGAGATCTAGGAAGTTGTCGACCAGATATTTGAGCAGATCAAAATGACTCTAAAAATTCGGATATTGCCTCGGTCTCGATAGCTGTAATTCACCTTGAGGGCACCCATGAGAGTGTCCCAGGTGGGCATTTCCATTTGTGTCGATTGCAGGATCGACGACATCAGACTATCGATGGTTTTTCTATCCGCGCCGGCTTTCTATACATTACCAGTGATTTTTAATTGACCTGAACTAACTTCTAGGATCAAAAAGTGGATAATTTGACAGATGGCCGACTCCGAACGGAAAGATTTCATCAACGGGCCGAAAACTTGTAGGAACGAGAAGAGCAGCTGGATCTTGACCTTCTTCTAGAATTCATTGTTCGTTTTATTGCTCGATCCTCTTTAAAAAGGGAATCTCTTCAACTTACATTCATTCCGAGGCTCTTTTCGGCCTGCTTCTCGTCGTCCCACATGAAGGACAGGCATCGATAAGGGGCCTTCTTGGTGGTGACTGTCATGGAGCTGGGATTGATGGCAGTCATGGCCAGTAGAGCCAGAACGTAGGGCAGGACATCTACAATGGAGGAAATTATCATTTCTCGATGTTCCGTACCCTGGCAGGCCTTGAGCCAGTCGTCCTTCTTCATATTGAAACCAAAGGCCTCATGGAGCCGAATCACGTAGTCCTTGAACTTCTTGGCAGCCTCTTCCAGCTCCTGTTTGAACGGCCTCATCCAATCTTGGAATTCCTGGTCGGTTTCCTTAAAAAATACTTTTTTCCTTGTTTACCGGGGGTAAACGTACGATGAACTTCATGTCCGATTGAATATCGGCCGGGGGAGCTCTGATCTCCGGGGTGATCTCGAAGAAATCGGTGAAATCATTGAAGAAGCTCTCGTGGAAGATGCCCATCAACGGGGAGAAGACACGAGCATTTCTAGCTAAAAAGGAGGTGATTAAAGTCGGAGGTAATCATAGTTGGCCAGTAGCTCGGCCAGCGCATTCCCGACCGCATTGAGAGTCATCCTCCCGTGTCTGCCCGGCGACACTCTGTTGTGGCCGACGGCATTAGCGCCAGGGACTGTGGGAGGATTACAATTGGCTAGTTTATTAGCTCTGGGCCATTCTTCTGGTTGGATTGGCCCAGGGGGGGCTTTCAGGGACGGGAGAGGGGAAACTCCTGCAAGCCCCCTCCGCTAAGGTGTCCCTCCAAAACAACATTGGCTTACTTCTTGGGAGGACACTGTCTTCTGGGCGGGAACGAAGATGGCCGAACAACGCGGGCACCTGATCTGCTACCGGGTGGACCGCTCTCTGTCGGGCTGGCCGAGATACAGCCGATGGGGCTGAAGCCTCGGGGGCTGGTGATGGACGGGCCCATGGCAGAGGATAAAGTGTCTCCCTGGCTGGTGTCTCCCGTCGTGACGTCGACGGAGATGTGGCCGACGGGGGAGATGATATCGGCTATAAAAATATTTCGGTTTCTATAAAGAAAGTTCTTCTATTTTCATCTCTATCTCAAATAGGTTCTCATTAAAACGCACAACAGCAATGACAGTGCTCCAGCCGGGTGTTTCTACAGGGGCTCTACCGGGTCCTGCCTTAGTCGGATCTCCTCTTACGTAGACAATAGGCGGCAGCGGCCGTGGCCTAAACATTATGGTTTCAAAAATAAGTGGATACTGTAAAATAAGTGGATAATGGGATTCGATAAATATGGCCTACTCACAACGGCGGCGGCCCTCCACGGCACTTGCACACTCTCCTGACTCGGACACACTTCGGACAGTGTTTTACTGTGCAAGGCGCACAAATTAGAGAGCCTTTAGCCCTCTTTAGTGTCCAGCAGGCTACACATTTGGTGTCGTCGGGGACCACCCAGTTCCGAGAGGTAGATGCTTCCCAAAGTTGGAGGGCAGCTGCCGACTCCTGGGAGGCCCTGTCGTCTCTCTCCATTTCTCTGTAATTCTTCTTTATGCCAAGACTCATTTCAGTAAATTGTACCTTTTTCTATCTTGAGAAGCCACTGGCTCTTCTTGGTGGCCTTCCAGCTGCTCTCCACACCAAGGTTGGCTTCCAGAGGGACCGGCCATCGGCTCATCAGGCTCTCCTCCGTCCTCCACTTGAGCCTCGTGATATCCTTGTGAATCTCCTGGCAGACTGCTGTGCTGTCCATCGTCCCTATCTTGATCTCCGGGGGGTTCTTCCCTTCTCCTCTTTGGTGGCTGCTCTTGGTCAGGATGAGGTCTCTTTCCCCGATGAGGTGGACCCGCTTGGGAGGAAGAAGGCAGGACGGGATTGTCGTCATCCTTGAGCCATCTCGGCCACTGCTCCAGCTGTCTATGAGAACACTGATTGCAGACTGAAAAACGTTCATTCTAACCAAAACAAAGTCAGTGACTTACACAATGGCTGATTCGGGGCATTGACCGGGCAAGTGTGTACCTTTGTGCCCTTCGTCAAAACTGTCTTTTTCAACCTTTTCTTATCTAAAATTCCTAACTTTATAGACTACTAGAGAGGGGTTACTCAGATCCTTGGCCTTCGTATTTTCCGTACAGACATCTCTCCAATCTCCCAAGCGGAAGACTAGTCCCAAGGAGGTCCGTTCTTTCTTCGGCCGGTTGTCCTCCTCCTCCCCAACAGCCTCGCTGATGATGTTGTCAGTTGTTCGAAGGTAGCCTTCTTCGCCTGGAGGTCGCCTTGGAGATGGGCGGGGCTGTTCTTCCTCACGGGGAGGTCTCCCTCGTCTGAGATGCTCAGCTACGGGTTTGGTAGGTTCCTCTACTGGATAACGGCGAGGTCTTCCTCGTCGTGCGGGACGGCGAGGTTCCTCATACCGTTGAGGTTCTTCGAAGGATCTGACTGTCTCCATTATAGCCAACTGAGGATCCTCTTCCATATGAACAGCAATGGGCATCTCCCCCAGTAGGCCGTCTCTTGGATGACCTGCTTCCCTGACCTGGTGAGATGGTCCAGCTTCATCCTCCAAGCTCTGGTAAAATTCGGAATCAAAGCCAGCATCCTCTGAGACCGGATGAGGCTCTTCCACGGGCTCCAGATCGTCGTCTCCTGGCTGGAGTGGGTCCTCTCGATGGGTGGAGTACTCTAGTGTGGGGCGAGGTTCTTCCAATAGCTGGAGAGCTGCATTCAAGGGGGTATAAGGCTCATTCAAGAACTTCAGACCATCGTCCACCGGCTGGAATGGCTGGTCAGTGTCACCCAGGAGGTGCAGTGGATCTTCCTCCGGTTCAGGAGCTTCTTCAAGACGACGGTTGGGCTCTTTTACGTGTTCGGTAGCAGCCTCTTCGACAGATACAGAAGCCTCCTCCACTGGTTGGAGTGGCCCATCCACGTGTTTGGAAGTATCCTCCCGAAGCTGGGCCGGTTCTACTCGAAGGACATCATCTTCCGCGGACCGACGAGGTACAGTTCTCCTCTCTTGTGGGGGCTTTTTCACAACCCCAACAAAGATAATATCGTCGTCTTCCTCCTCCGGTCGCTGTTGAGCCGGCTGTTGCTGTGCCGCTCCCAGATGTCCCGTTCTCCATTTGGTCTTATCTATTGGATCGTAGGATATGATGGTCTCTGAAATAATAAATGGACTGATAATGTATAGATATATATAAAAGGAAATGACTCATGATAGGGGGCAATAAACTGACTTCTCGAAATGGGGAGATCGTCTGTGGACGTCGATGGATTGTAGTCTTTTAAACACTTGAACGTTTCGACAAGATCGGGCAATAAAATCTCAGCCATTCGGAATTTATCTGAAAAAATACGCAGTAATGAGGAAGACCTTTAGACTCACGTCCTGGAGCGGCCTTGGCAGTGGACGACGATGGTCCTGGCTGGTCAGCGGCGATGGTTTGAGTCTCCCGAGCGGGCGGAGGCACCACGGCTGACTGGTCCTCTATGGTAGTTTGTGGCTGCTTATCGGATTGCACAGTCGGCTGAGCCATCACGAAAGGCTGAGCCAGGCCGGCAGGCTCCTCAACAGGCTGATCCATTACCACTGGTTGGCCAGCGACAGCTTGAGACACCGTGGCCGGCTGTGGCTCCTCGGATTGTGGTTCCTCCTCAGATTCTTCAGCATCATCATCGTCCTCCTCAACTGGCTCATCCATTACCACTGGTTGGTCGACGACGATTTCTTGAGACTCCTTGGCGGGCGGAGCCACCACAACTGGCTGTCCCTCGGCTTCTACAGTCGGCTCAGCCAGAACGGCAGGCACCTCAACAGGTCGATCCGTTACAACTGGTTGGTCGACTGCTTGAGGCAATCTGGCAGGCTGCTGCTCCGGCTGTTGAGGTTCCTCCTCAGCTTGCTCTTCTCCATTATCATCGCCCTCCTCAACTGGCTGGTCCGTTTCAGCTGGCTCTTCGAGTTCATCAATGACCCGAAGCTCTTCTTGTATTTGATCGTCTTCATACGTTTCATGCTCTCCCTGGAGATTTTCTTCTGAAAAAGTACGGTACTTTTGGACAACAGTTACGAGCTTACCTTGAGCGGGAGGAGGGGATCTCTCGTCATCCTCCTGAATTTCTCTATTGCTTTGGGAATAAGGCCATCTTGAATAGCTCTGTCTCGAGGAAGAAGGTCTCCCGTAGCCAGCCACTACCAATTCCTCGGCTCTAGGCGGAAGAAATAGGTCATCTTCACTGTTGCCTGCCCGCAGATCCCCTTTTTCAAAAGGACCCGAACATTGGGGGTCTCCCAGAGTCTCGCTGTCCTCATAGTTTTGTTCTGTAAAAACATTTATCCGTCATAACAGTAAAAATTGCTACCTGGGGAGGAGGGAGACAGAGCTCTTTGCTCATTAACTGGATAATCCTCTTCGGCAGGTGCCCCAGGACTGATTCTCTCAACATCGACCTCCTCATCATCCATCAACTCCTCCTCATCAGCATAAAAATGCTCAGCTTCATTTTCCAGATCTGGAGATCCACGAATTCTGTCTTCCATTTCAACTAGGTGGTCATCCTGGGCATCCTGCCAGGAGAAGGATGATTCCCGGGCTGGCCATTGAGACTCCTCTTGGTCTATTTGTCTGCCCCTGAGTTCGCCAATCTCTCGGTTGATCCGTGACGGTCCTGGCCTTTCTAAAAGAGATAAATGTAAAAAATAAAGAACAACGAAAGGAATACCTCTGTTTTCTCGAGTTCCCTTTATCATGGGCGTCGCCCTCTGGACGTCGTTTTGCTCTATCGGTACGTAATTACTCATATCTGGAAATTTGACAAATGAAACCTCTTTTTCACCATATTCTAGTCGTTTTAAAAGCCAATTTAGATTGAAAAAAAGTGAAGAAGATGGTCCCTAATTATAAGTAACACTTACCATCCTCGTTCTCTTCATTTCCTTTGCCTTGAACTGGCTCAGTTGGCAGATTAGCTAGTTCTCCTTCTCTTCCCTCAACTTCATCTGGCTCCTCTTCTACGTCGCCTTGAAGGATACGGCGCCATTTTTCACTATCTCGTCGCAAGTCTTCCGCGGCTTTTTTTAGTTCCGCTTGTACCCTTGCGACCAATGCTTCGGTCTCTGTCAGTTGTCTAGAAGGTCCAGGTTCCACTACAGGGTCTGCTTCGTCCATGCCGGGCTCTGCTCCATCCTCTTCCTCGGCTAACACTTCGTCAGCATCAGCTGGGCAAGCTGCTTCCCTTTCTGGATGGTCCTCTCCGTTTTGCCTTTGCTCTCTAGAAGGCGGTTCTTCTGGAGGGAATTCCACGTAGAGTGCCTCGTCCACATGTCCATTTCTGTAAGGCTGCTGGTCGAGAATCCCGGTTGGGGCGTCTTCGCGAGGAGTGTCTTCCTCTACTGGTGAAAGGGATCCATTCAACCTCGCGTCTCCATAGTGTTCTGATATCTCATCTGGTTCATCTTCCTCCAGTTCCTGTTCCATCTGGTCTCCTTCCACTTCCTCCACTTGACGAGTGTCTTCCCTCTCTGGATGGGCCTCTCCATTTTGTCGCTGCTCTCCCGTCTCTTTGCGTGGCGGTCCCTGCTCGTCAACATGTTCGTTTCTGTACGACCTCTGATCAGGATCTTCTATTAGGACGTCTTCGAGAGGAGTGCCGTCTTCTACTGGCGAAAGGACTCCATTCGTCCTCTCGTTTCCAGCAGGTCCGTTCCCCTCTAATTTCACTTCCGTCTGCTCTTCTTCAATGAACTCTAGAGGAGGGGCTTCCCTCCCTGGATTGACCTGTCCCTCATCAGGCTCTGCCTTCTCCGAAACGGTTCTTGCCCTCTTGCGGGATGGCCCCGGCTCGTCGGCCTGTCCTCCTTCCTCTGACCCTTCTTCTAATTCCTCATCCTCCAGCCGCAATCCTCGTTCCCGTCTCGTCTTCATCTTCTTGACTTTTCCCTGCTCTCCTGAAAACAAAGAGTAAAACTCTCTAATATTCGAGGAAATGTACCTTTTGGAGTGGATACTCGGGAGCCAGTCGTGGTTGACGCCTCCTCCCAACCTTCCCTGGAGTCGCGCCGGTCTGAAAGAAATCCATCCAAAAAAGCCAAGTAAAGAAAAAAATAAAAAGGAATGGGGAAAGTTACCACTGGCCGGGAAGAGCTTCCTCTGATAGAGGGCCGTCCTCCGGATGAGGTGGTAGGCAGCGCTATCTTTGGCGATCTCCTCCAAGGCGGGCATGGCTCCCATAGCGAATGTCATCTCAATATCACAAAATGCACAGTCTGTTCCAGCTCTAAAATAAACCAAAAATTAGAGAAACGGAGAGGCACTTACGGGCACGTGTCCTCCTTCTTCTTTCGGTTGGCGCACTGACTTGGGCCTTCCTTTGAGAGGGCCTTCTTGAATTTCCCCTGAAATTGATGATTTCCTCTCGTTTTTCACATAAAAATAAGCGGGTTAAAGTAGATTAAATTAATTTGAACTGACCTCACAAGGAGTACAAATTATGGTGCTGCTGCTTGGCTTCAACAAATGGACATCCGTTTTCTGACCGCAAATATCACAAAAGCCAGTTAGGTGCTGTTCTGCTTCGAGGCTTCGGGGTACTGTAAACATGTTAAAATTCAAACAAAAAGGGGAAACGAACCGTCTCCTGGATGGAGAGGAAGCTCTCGAGGTACCAGTTCTTGACAATTGGACAAATGAGCCTGAAAAAAGTAATGTTTTAACTTTCGAAACAAACTAATAATAGAAGACGAGACCCACCTCAGTATCCACCTGACCAGCCAAATACCACTGAAGCATCCGATTGATCGGCGAATTCTGGACGTTCTTCCCACCAAACTGCTGCTCCAGAGCTTCTTTCAAGCGGCAGAAGCTGCAACTCTCCCTGCAAAAGACTTATTACTCTCTAAAAGATCCATTCCAAACCTCAGCCAGTCACAGTGTTGGCTCCTCGGGCAGAGGGCCCACTTGCCCCAGGTGGTCTGACCGCAAGCGGAGAGGAAGAGCTCACAAGCCGTGCAGCTATTGAACATCGTGGACTTGTGCTTGTTTTTCACCTCCAGCCTGGTTGTGAAGGGGTAGTAGGCACAGAACTGGCAGGTCTTGTCGTCCTCCGTCCTTCCCTTGGTCCGGGGATTCTCGGCTCTCCGTGGTTCTGGAGCCTTCACAGGGTCTTCCTGGGTATTCTCTTCTACTTCTTGTTTCGGCAGTGGCGGAGGCGTGCCATCCGGGCTGGTGTCTGTTCCTCCCGAGAGGCTGGCTTCATCCGAGGAAGGTGGGGCAGCTGCGGTCGTTGGGATTCCTCCTACTCCGGTTGGCAGCTCGACGGGACTTTGGGAGGTCATCTGAATCCCTGAGGGACCTGCCTGCTGCTCCAAAGATTGTGCCCCGTGTTCTCTTTGGCAACATAGCCTAATAAAATAGTCTGATGGTTGGAGAGGACGGCCATTAGGTGACAGTAGATATGAAGAACTCGGTGGAGAGCGAGGACCGCAGTCCGGTAAGGGGAAGCGATCAACAGTGGGGGAAGACGGCGGAGAAGCACTGGGCCTCTGAGGGGAGGCATTGCAGTCATCCTCTGCTGGCTCTGCCTCCATCTCCTCATCTTCCTGCTCGCTAGCTTCTTCTATTGGCGCTGGTTCTTCTCTTCTATTTAAGACGCCAGAGGGATGATGATCGTCTGCCTGCACAGGCTCAGTAAGAGGTTCAGGCCCTTCTGGCTGGCTCAACTGCTCCTGGAGGACGCTGGGCTCCTGAGGAGGGGCATTCCAGTAATCCTCTTGCTCTGGCTCGATCTCTTCCGCAGCGGCTTCTTCCCTTGGTTGGGGCTCTTCTCCTCCATTTAGGCGTGTTCTGGTAAGACGACGATCCTCTGGTGGTGGTGAAGAGACAGGGACCGGTTCAACCGCTTCTGGCTGCTCCTGAACGATACTGGGCTCCCGAGGAAGGGCATTCCAGACATCCTCTTGCTGCTCTTGTTTGATCTCCTCGAGTTTTAGCTGGCACGCGGCTTCTTGGAGCTCTCCTCCTCCATTTGAAGCTCTTGTTGCAGGAAGACTGTGATCCTCCGGCTGTGTAGAAGGTACAGTAGCAGCTTCTGATACGTGCAGCTGGCTCAACAACTCCTTAGCTACTTCCTGAGGAGAGGCATTCCAGTCATCCGCTTGTTGCTCTGGCTCGACCTCCTCCTGTTCTTGCTCGTCTGCGACTTCTTCTTTTGTCTGGAGCTCTCCTCCTCCATTTGAAGTTCCTGCTCCAGGAAGTCGTTGATCCTCTGGATATGCAGGAGATACCATAACAGGCTCTGGCGCTTCTGGCTGCTCTTGGACGACGCTTGACTCTGGAGGAAGATTACCTTCCGGCTCCATCTGTTGCGGCCCCTCTTCCCAAATAATGTCGTCATCTGCTCCTCCATTTACAGGGACGGGAGGAGGAGGCAATTGAGGCTGCGGTGGACGAAGAAGAGGGCCGAGCTGCTGTACGCTTTGAGTGCTCCTCTGAACAACCTTGTAACCTTGTGGTCGGGCTATTGGGCGCTCCTGTTTAGCGTGTACACGGAGCAGCGACCCATCTGGTCTTTTATGGTAAATAATGGGTGGCTGGGGAACCGTTTTCACTGGGAAACGAGCCCTTGCAGCCCTCTCCGCCTGTTCTCGAGCATTCGGATATCTATCCAGCATTTCTTGTGTCCAGCCATCCGTATTTAAATGAATCGGACGTCCATCTGGAGGGCGTCGCGGATACTGGGAGCTCCTGGTCACAAGGAGAGGGGCAACATGATGTAGCTCATCTTGAGCTCTTGGCTGTAGTCCAATACTTCCATTTATGGCAGCAGACCGCGGAGGAGCGTGGACAGTTGCCACTGGAAGCGAGGGACTGGTCGTCGAAAGAGGGGCTCTCGTCCCGTTCTGTGGCACTCCTCCACTTCCTCGTTGTCCTGGATGAGCAGTCACTCTTCCATTTGAAAGACCTGGACGAGGTGGGACGGTTCCTATTGGCTGTGGAGCAGGGACAGCGGTGACGAAGCGGAACGTTGACCTTGGGGCGTCTCCTGGCTGCTGGAAGGAGGAGACGGTGGAGGAGGAGACGGTAGAGGACTGGACTGGCCGGCGATCAGGTGGACGGCCGTTTCCCTGGAGAGGCGGCCTTCGTGCTGCTTGCTGGGCTCTAGAAGGACCAGCTCCTACCTCCGGATACCGGTCGCGTATTTGCTGCTGGGTTAGATGGCCGACAGGCTGAGGTCCACTTGTCTTCTGCTGGGCGGCCGGGCTCTTCGGAGGAGGTTCCTTTCCATTCTGCTGGCCCACCATCTGGTCAAGAGGTTCCGGTTGACTCGGCCCTTCTCCATCTATATCGTCGGCCTTCCTTTTCCTCTGGGCCACGGGGTTCTTTCGAGGTCTTCCTACAAAAGGAGGTGATGGCTCCGGAAGATTTGAATCGTTTTCCTCTTCCTAAAATACAGTATTAATTTGACTTCTCCTGGAGGCAACGTACCGCAGTATCGGCATTTTCTTGGTCTCGGGCACGCTTTTTTTCCTCCACTCTAAACAGAAAGTATATTATCTTTTGGTAAAATTCTCCCAAGCGGCTCGTATTTTGAGAAGAACTGGGAGAAATAAGCCTACGCCGCCCCCGATCCCAGTCCAGCCATCGCACCCAAAGGAAGATCCCCGACTCACTCAGTGCTTTTCATCCGTCTGACGACAGCCTCCTTCTCCAGCCCGAGTTTCTTCCCGCGTTGTAGTAAGTGGAACGTACACTTGCCCAGCCGGCTCGCTGCCAGGGGCCTAAACATTTTATCTATACAATCGGCCACTCGGTCTGCCTACCTCATTGTAACTCTACAAGCATTGCTCTTGCATTTGTATTCCACCCCCTCGAGTTCCAAGTGTAGATGGTAAATAAATGAGCTCTAATATTAGTGTATTTAGAGGGAGAGAGGGTCAAGACTCACCCAACAGTGGTGCTCGATCCAGTGGTTATCAATTTCTATTGGTCTATCTAACATTCCCAACCGACCGCACAGACAGCATCTATCCTGTGTTGTCCCGCAGATTGGGCAGTTGTGTTTAGACTGGGTAGCCGCGTGTGAGGTAGAAGGCTTCTTAGGGTCGACTGGGTCTCGCGAGGAGCCCCGTCCCCTTTTTGTGTCCATTCCTCTAATCCAACTACAATAAAACTGAAAAATATCGAATTTTATCAGAAGAGAGAGGATGAGTGGGAGAAGATTGAAGGAAAGGACAAAAAAGCGGGACACCGGGGGAGCCAGCAAGGAAGACAGGGGACAGCTCCCAAAATGAGAGCTGCCAAAAGCCAGAACAACTGAATAGTGTGTCCCGGAGTCGGCAGAGTAAAAAAAGAAGGAAGAAGAAGGTCTATAGCCCTCATTCTCTTGGCGGGAGTCCTTGTCAAAAAGGAGGTCGCCCGGCCTGGAGTGCCCCAATGGGCTTATGGGCCCTCTCACAGTAGAAGGGAAGAGAGAGGTGGATGAGAAGAGTAGGCCCAGTGGCATCCTAGGCGTGAAGGCAAGAGAAATATCAATGTTCAAAAGTGCCTGGCATTTAGCCGCATTCCTGACTCCTTGGCAGACCGGGGAGGATGGGTGGCCGGTGTGCCAGCGGCAAACTCACGGACAAAGAGATATCAATCAGGGAAAAAATATGTTAGAGCAGAAAAAAGGCATAAATCTCAATGGGGGCCATAAAATCTGGTCGAAAAAGGGAGGAAGAGCGGGAAGGAAGCTGTCCTCCTGATGGGACGAGGGCCGCTGGGACGCACTACACTTGGAGGACAAAATTGTGATCTTTAGATACAACATTCAGATTTTTGGCTAGAGGCTCGTTGATCAGTGTCTCTTTTTTGATATTTGGATGATAGAGAGGATAGGATTCAACAATAAAAATGAAATGGTTTGGGAAGTGAATGATCCGAGAAGAAAACTTCCTGAAACCGTTCACTTGCCCCCATTTCACGGCCGATTCAATGATAAAGAATTAAAAAAAGGATAGCAAAGCACAGCACAGCAAGATTTGGTATAGTGAAAGAGCGGCGTCTACATTTTCCCAGGCGAATTGATTAGTTCCTTTTCACGAAAGAAGGCAGCCAACAAAGAGGAGAAGAGGAGGGATGGTGGATCGATATTTCTCATAACAGTCGCTGTTTATAAATGTTAATATTTTCTGATAAAAAGATAATAAAATATTATAATATCGATCAGATGACAGACGAGAGAAAAGGATAGGAAAATCGAGAGAAACTAAGCAGAAACAAAACAAATGGAGATCAGCAGGTCAGTGTGGGTGGATCTAAATATGAAGTAAAAGATATGGGAAGTATTACTCGGCGAATAGCTCATATCTATACCATTTTTATAGAAAACAATTGTGATTTCTTATAAAATCGAGAGAAAATAGTAAGGAGGAAGATAAAAGTCATAAGAACGAAAATAAATACAACAAATAGCTTGTATATAGAAGTAATCAACTGTTCAAATGATGTGCAATATCATCTTTTTACCGTTTTCCAATCAAAATCTTCAGTTTCTTGCAAAAAATACATCAAATCAAGCTAGAGGAATGAAAAAGGAAGTGTATGAAGCTCAAATGAGGTCAGATCCAGACATTTTGCCAGAAACGCTAGGAAAACGGATGCATTGTTTACTTTACCCGAATAACTGTTCCAATTTCGGTCAAAAGGGGAGAATTTGGTAGGAATTGCAATACTGCCACAAGGAACAGAAAAAACGGAGAAGAGGTGCGGGAAAACGGCGCTCTTTTACCACTGCTGTGCGAGAAGGGGCACGGTTAGGCACGTAGAGGAGGATGCTGTCCTCTCTTCACACATGGGGGCGCAGCGGATATAACTCCTGCAGAAATGATAATCCTTGGCTTGTAAATATAAAAAATGTAGACGGGAAGCTCTTGAGGCCGTCGTCCACTACAAACACGAATGCAGAAATGAATCAAATAAAGTCTTATGACATTTTTATATTTTATTACATATGCACAATAAAACCACCCAAATTAAACGGGGAAAAAGTATCACAGAGAATTATTTGTTAGTCGTAGAAAATAAAACCCGTACCCAATATCCTGTATACAGGAAAAAAAATCACCAGTTAGCAAAATCGTCTTCTGGTTTGGAAATCTGTTTTGCTGGGGCTAACTTCATAGCACCGCGAGCAGCTTTCTTCTCGGCCAATTCTTTCTTGCGGGCTTCTTGTCTGGCTAGAGCTTCTATTTTTCGAGCATCTACAATAATGATATACAGTTAAGAAAGAAAACAAGCGTACCTTTATCTTTATTATTACTAACAGGAGCTTTAATTGCAACTTTGGGTGCTGGTAGCGATTGCGCATCGTCTTCCCATCCATTATCATCCCAACCTCCGCCAGAAACAGTGTTCGACATGCCCCAGTCGTTTGAGACTGGAGGAGGAGTCGGTGTTGATCCTATTTATTAGAAATTATTAATTAATGTATTTTTTGACTTACTGCTAACATTTTTCTGCTCAAATTTATGTAATTCGGAGCTAATCTTTTTCTCAAGCGCGTTAGGAGCTGGTTTAGTTTTTATAGGAGCTGGGGTTGATTCCCATCCGCTAGACCAATCGTCTTCATCATCAACCGTTGCTGGTAGTTCGGGGGCATCTTCCCATTCATCTAAACAAAACCGCTCGTATAAACAATCGACGAGGTGTTAACGTAAACTAACAAAGATAAAATGTCACAGCCATTAAAAAATACCTTTAATATCCTCATCTTCGCCTAAATCACCCCATCCATCCGAAGCGCTCTTTGGGGAAATACTAGCTGATGGTACTGTATGATCTGGTTTATCGTCTAAACCAATTTAATTTTATGAAATAGTTGGCACATACCAGGTTTATTAGCAGCTTGATTTCCAGCTGGTGTTGGTGGTTTATTTTCAACTTTCATGAATTTACCAGATAATGATTTGAGTGCCCAGCTTGCCCATTGTGGTACCTGAAATGAAAATTAGAAAATGAAAACGAAAAATAATACTTTATCGCTGCTCAAGAGTGATGTGCTTCCTGCTTTAACTTCAGCTTCTAATTCGGGGATAATGTCAGGATTTTGACTTGCTTTCTCTAATTTTTCAAGGAATCCATGCATTGCTTTAAAGGCTTGATCTCGTACCTGAAATTAATTTATTTCTTTACATGAAAAATAAAACATACGTCTTTTTCCGGATCACATGTTAGTGGAGCTACTGCTGGTAAAACACGGTTAGCAACTTCAATTAGGGAAAAGAATTGTTGCGTAGCTGAAACTGCTAGAACAGCAGCATGTCGTGCTGGAGGAAAAGGATCCTAAAACCATTGGAAGTCATATTAAAAATATCTACCTTCATTCCCCTACTGAAAGCGCTGATTAATATAGTCTGTCTTTTTGATGGATGTAGTAAGCTGGCAATTTTTCCAAGGCAAATAGTTGTGTTGGTACGAATGCCACCATGCTCATCACCGCCTGTATACAATTGTGACAACAAACAGACAAAAGTACCTTGAAGTCTTGCAAAATGTTTCATTAATTCCACGTTCAAATTGTGATGGTTTAATTTTTCCGATAAGGTTACCATTGCTTTTACAGTACTTTCGCGGACAACTGGAGATGTATCCGAAAATCCAACTACAATATTTCTGCAACAAAACAAAACATTGACAGCTAAAAACAAACAAACCCGAAGATTTTATCATTTACAAGTTGTGGTGAAAGATGAGGTCCGAAGTCATCAATTTTATCGAGCAATTTAACACGCGTTATTCTATCTGTACTTCCAAACAACTGAAAAGCAAAATATATTGTATAATTTCATAAAAACGTACTTTTACTAGACAAGGAACTATTTTTCGTTGATATTCTTCTTCTTCTAACAATCTGCCTAATTTGAAAAGAGGTATAAGTATATTTGGTCCGGCATCTCCATATTCGTAAGTCTAGAAAAGTGCAATGTTTCATTTGAAATGTAAAATTACCATAATTAATCGTGGAAGTATTTTATACTTGGCTATATCATCTGGGAAAATATCCAAATTCTCTCTCAAATGTGTAAAGAAAGGTTGTTTTTCGTTGGCCTCCTTCAATTGAAATTCTTCCAAAAATAGCAACGTATCGACAAATTTATTTTTAAAAAAGCCACCAGTTGCTCGACAATCTAAAGTTAAAATTTGTAAATTACTTTATTTATAGAACTCTTGGATTACTGAAATAGAAATAAACATTCCTACCTCGAATTAGTTCATTAAAAGATATTTTAGATGCTGCAGGAGATGCTAATTTCTTATACAAATCTAAAAGCCTTGAAGAAATTTTTCCAGGAGCCGGCGCTTTTGGTATCACACGATCAGTAAATCCATTAAATATCTCCCAAATTAAAACAGCCAGCTGATTTGCATCCTCTTGTGGGTTACTGAAAATATTGAACCTGTTTACACTGTAGCTCATTAACCGACCTTAGCGAAACGACATTTTGTAGAGCCGACAATTTCCAATCACCTCCTGCGGTGACAAAGACAGCTTCCCGTACTTTCAAATGCATTAGCTTGGCTTCATGCAAAAATTTAAGGCCACTCTACAATAAACATAATAAATATAAAAGGAATAGATCACACCATGACTTGGAATAATCCCCATGAAACTACAAACTCTTTCTTTTGTCCTTCCAAATGAGCAGATTCCAAATAATGACGAAGAGGCTGGCATTTTTCCGTTACAAGGTAAAAAGTATTTTCAATCTAAATTTTATTACAATTGCATTAGTAGAAAAAGCTTACCTCTATACTGTCCAAATATGTTACAATATTGGGATGGCGCATTGTCTTCAACTTCTGTCCTTGCGCTTTCAAAACAGAAGCATCGGCTCCTGTAGCCCAAAAAACCGTTGCTAGCTCCGTTGGTTCTGCCTACAAATAAAATATACATCAAATAAATGAGCCACTACTTTTTTGAAGCTGGAAGCAACATGAACACCTTGGAAGACATAATCCGAGCTGGCGGGAATGTCATAAGCAAATTGTGATTTGGGATCTCGCGCGAAGAAGGACGACAACACCGAGGCCATCTGCTGCTGGCGCTTCCAGATGTGCTGAAAGTATTTCCTACTGCTTGACGAGAAAAAAGATGATTTGATACAGCAAAAAGCAAAAGAAAAACGTGAGAAGTCTGACGACAGCCGGAGCTGGTTCGTGAGGACAAATCGCAATACGCAAAATCAACCCTCACATTTGTGGGCACTCGTAAGGGTAGTCCTTACTGTATTTTACTTCGAATGGCTTATATTTTGTTGCTACACTAACCTTCTTTATCATTTTTTGCATTTTATTATCCTCTTGTACTACCAGTGAGAAAGGTCTCAAATGAGTCTGGATTCGAATAGTAAACGAAAACAGAAGATGTATCTAAAAGCAATCGATTACTGTGCTACCTTCTCCACGCTTTTGCTTTTTAAAAATTATTCAGCATATTTTCAGGATGGAAGATCGTAAATTTGAGCAGCGAGAATCAGACCAACGAGGTTTTGGTCCTCAACGATTACCAACAACTGGTGCAGTTCCTGTCAAAAATGAAAAAGGCCAAATAGTTATGCAAAAAGTAAAAGTTCAGCGGCATGTGGCAGGAAAAATGTAATTTATTTTAATTGATAGTTATTATTATTGGTTCATTTTTAGCCCAGAATATGCAAGAGGATATGATTCTGATGAGGATCGAAAACCAGATGCCAAAGAGGATAGAGACAGAAGTCGTAGAGATGATCGAGATCGGTATGATCGTCGGGACCGAGACAGGTGATCCATTTTTTTTAAACCTCAATGTTTTATATTTTGTTTTTTAGAGATCGTCACCACAGAGATCGACACCGAGAGAGGGATCGTGTAATAGAAGAACCAGAAGTATTACCTCCAGAGCCTGAACATGAATCCGATGAGGATGAAGCAAAAATAGAAGAAAGAAGGAATAGGGCCAGAATGAGACGCATGGAACTGGAAGCACATCAGGCGAAAGAAGAAGATGAAGACTACAACAGTGATGAGGATGATTTTGAGAAGAAAAGACAGCAATTGCGCCAGAAAGCGCTTAAACGAGAACAAGAGATGATGATAAAAGTGATTTTACAATATATTTTACAGTAAATACAATTTTAGCAAGAAGTTGAAGACGAAGAAGAGGAGGAGGAGGAAGAAACAACATCTGAAGAAGAAAGCAGTTCAGAGGAAGAGGATGACACGCTTCCCAGACTGAAACCTGTATGCTTTATTTGTTTTTGTATGGCAATAATACTTTTTAAGGTTTTTGTTCGAAAGAAAGATCGTATCACTTTGCAAGAAGCTGAAAAAGAACGGTTACTAGAAGAGGAGCGCCGCAAAGAAGAAGAAAAACGTAAGAAGGAGCGGAAAGAAGAAAGTATCAAGGTTGGTCATTCAATGATTACTTTATAAAATATGTATTTTTAGTTGGCTCAACAAGTGATTAAAGAAGAAGAAGATCACGAACGGCGAAAGAAAGAAGAGAAAGATAATGTTGATCTCACATCTGTCCTCACTGACGATGAAAATGAAAATCTTGCTTACGAACAGTGGAAAGTACGAGAAATGAAACGTCTAAAGAGAACAAGGTTTGTTTCTTAATTAAAAGGATATGAGTTTTGAAATTTAGGGATGAACGAGAGCAAATGGCTAAAGAGAAGGCCGAACTTGATAGAATTCATAACATGACAGAAGAAGAACGAATTAAATATCTCAAAGCCAATCCGAAGATCATCACTAACGCACAGAATAAAGGAAAATACAAGTTCCTTCAGAAATACTTCCATAGGGGAGCTTTCTTCCTTGATGAAGAGGACGACGTTAGTTTATATGCCAAAATTGTATATATGGATTATTATTTTCAGATTTATAAACGAAACTTCGCTGAAGCTACCAACGAAGATGTTGTTGATAAGACGATTTTACCGAAGGTGATGCAGGTCAAGAACTTTGGAAAAGCCTCTCGTACCAAATGGACTCATCTTACTGCGGAGGATACTACTGAACATCAGGGTGCTTGGGCTTCCGCTAACCAGCTCAATGTAAATTTCTTCAACAAAAAAGCTGGTCAGTTTTTCGTGTTTTACAATGTATTACTTTTTTTAAATTTTTAAAAATTTTTTTTACAATAATTTTGCAGGAGGAGCCAAAGCTGTTTTCGATCGTCCTGCTGCTAAGAAAAGAAAAGTTGGCTAATATTTTAACGGATTGTTATCTTCCATAAACCATTATTTTGATCAGGTTTTTATGATTATTGAAACAGATCGCAAACAGGAACAAATATTTATTAAAAACGAATAGTATACCCATGGATACGAAAGAAAAGCGATAGAATCTGAAAAACTCTGTGGAAAGACACGTTTGAATGACAAGATAGGAAAGACACCGGGGGAGGAAGGGAGCTATTCTTCCTCTTTAGTTTCTTCATCACGAATCCCGTTGATCTGGTAATACATGGAGACGATTCTCTTCCAGTCGATAACATTTTCAATGGACCAATCCTGTGACGCTCCCAATTCGCCGCCTTCACCAGAAGTTCCTCCGTGAACACCAGAAGCATCTTCTCTCATTGAATCTTCAAGTCTTCCAGCTTGGCCGCCACCCATCGAATAAGCGTCAATATTTTCTTCATGTCGTAGGTCCATCTGTGCTCTTTGAGTGCACATTCTGACTAAAATTGAGGTTTTCTTTTAATTTGTCAAATTTTTCTTACGTTTATTCCTCCAGGCAACTTTACACACGACAATAAACCTCGTCAACATGTTTATAGGCGAGGGAGTAGCGCTTCTCTTATTCATTTGCCTGATAAGAATAGCTCGCCCAAATTTCCACTCCTAAATGTTCTTTTTTTATTTCGTTTTCTATATTTACCTTGTCAGATTGTGCTTGAATTCTCTGATAGGTATCGGACATCATAGCAATTAGCAAATTGATCAAAACGATCAACGTAACCATCATATAAATACCAAAAAGCAGTTTTAATATGATTTTAGCGAAGTCCGGGACCAAATGAAGAGGTGGCATGCTGTCGGGTTCGACTAGACCGAAGAGAGAGAAGAAAAGCATTTCGAGAGTCTGTTCCGGCGAGGATAGCCGCATCAATTCGGCACTATCCTCATCCATTGGTTGGTAAGCAGGCTAGAATTTGTTTTTAGGGAATTGGATAAATTACCTGGAAGATAGAAGTCACGTGAAGTGTGAATCCGGCGACGAATAACAATAAAATTACTAGGAAACGTGCCAAATCGTACATGAGATCTCTGGAACGGGAAAAATTGATAGGAAGTATTATTTTCTTATTTTTTAAATTTATTCTTTTATTTGTTTATAATTTATTCTTTTATTTGTTTTAGAATATAAAAATAATAGAAACTGACCAAATAGAAACTAAGCAGCGAACTGACCAAATAGAAAAAAAAATAGAAACTGACCGAATAATAATAGCCCACGGTCCGAAAAGATGATGCACAGTTAGAAAGTCAAGAAATTGGACAAAAGCAAACAGTAGAGCAAAGGCAAAGAGTTGATTCTTCGCATAGAGCATCGTTCGAGCAAAATGCAATTTTTCATCATTATCCAGATGAGTCAAAAAGATGGCCGGTAAAAGGAATGCCAGCACATGGACGGCGCTGGCAAGCGCCGAGAGAGCAAGGATCAACACCTGAAACAGATCTCTTATTTCTATTTATAAGGTCAAAACAGACTTTTACAATACCCAGGCCACTCCCTCCTCCCATTGTGGACAGCTCGGAGACCAGATTGCCTGATAGCCAGAGGAGGAGGACCCATTCGACGGGATTCGGGATAACGGAGGTTGTTTCATACCTAATTAAAGATATTTTAAGGAAAATGGAGGAGAAATCACATTTTGTGAGTGAGATTTAATACAACAACTGTCAGGAGGAAGACGAAATAGATGTGGGAGACGATGTGGCAGACGAACTTAATAATTGGGGCTCGGCCTGGAATATTTATTCATTTTTTCTGTTTTTTAATAAGAAAGATAGACTACTTTAGGTCTATTTGGAGTTTGTAACAGCTGGGAAGAGAGATTAGCATACCTTTGAATAAAAAAATTTAAAAAAATAGCAAAAAGGTCAAAATTTTCGGGTCAGCCTCGATGGCTTCTTTCCGCACGGCCACACCCGTCAAATCTCGGCAGGGAATCGCAGAGGGCTTCGATTGCTCAAAATCAAAAGCTGTTCAGCTACCGAGAAAATACGGGTGCGGGGGAAACAAGTCCACAGAAGGCCTTCTAGAGCATCACCGAAGTCCTGCTTGATTTTGTGCTCCCATCGTCTCCTAACAATGGCATATCCATAGAAAACGGCCAGTATTTGGCTCCCACTCACCAATTCTGCTATCCAACGGCAAGGAGAAATAGAACCAAGCCGGTGGACAGATGAGAACAAATAGACAAAAGGCCACGGTCTTCCCGAACGACCAATCCACCCTGGCTGTCCAAATCTCCGTCAGGTAACGCTGTACCGAGGCATAGGACACGACTTCCTTCTGAAAATACCTTTTCCCTCAAAAAAGAAGAGATAAAAACAACCTGTTCATTCTCGATCAAAACATCGAGCAGTGGCTTTCCCCGGTTATCCCTGGCCTTGAGGAGGAGGGCGGCATTGTACTCGGTGGCGGTGATACTCAACAACTCGACGGCCATGTTCTCGGAGAACACGGACACATTCATCAGGTCCTTGGCTCTCTCTTTCTCCTTCTCTGACATGTCACTGGAAGGGGATACGGTGGGCAGAGAGGTGAGGACTCACCGGTAGAGGGCAGACAGCTTGACGGCCGTGTCGATTGGAGCAGGGGACTGGAGGATGAACTCTTGTAGTGGTTGGTTTTCGTTTCCTTTTCCGCAAACCTGAAAGAAAACAGTCATACTGATATACTGTTGCCCTTAGAAAGAGGAAAATCCACTCTGCCCGAAGTTCAGACGGCTACTGTAAGGAGAAGATCGGGGAGGGGGAGGAGGAGGACAGCGGCGCCCTGGAGAGGCAGTCGAGGAACGGCCAAAGGCAGCTCCATTTTGCTTCCTACGACCCAAATTATATTCTTTCCCAGCAATTTAAAATGTAGCAGGGGACAGACCACAGGAATAAGAATCCAGTATGGAGACGGGGCAATCCCCAACTTCAATAAAATGCGGCCACCAAATTACAAAAAGAGCGTTACAACCACGAGAAAACAGATGAAGGAGAAGATAAATGGAGAACAATATTCAAGAGACTCTATTTATTCGCTCAGGCGGAGCTCTGCTGATCACTGTGCTCGATGGCCGTCTCGGTGGCATCCTCCTCCTTGTCCATCAGCTGCTGGGTGTTGGCCATCTGCATTTTGGTATAGGCAGTCTTCTTAGCCAATTCCTCCTCCTCCCTCTTCTGGCTCTGTCTCGCCTCGCCGAGGAGGCTCTTTAGTTTGACTGGCTCCACCACCTGGAGAACGAGATTCGATAGGAACTGGGAGGCTGCCTCCGACTTCAGAACGGAACATTGCAAGCCCTCGACTTTCTTCTCCAGCTCCTTGTTGGCCTCTTTCAGTTCCTCGATCTTCTTCTCCATTTCTTTCATCTTATCGGCGCAGGCGGCTTTCTCTCGATCGACGGCTTTCTGGAGAGACTGTTCGCGTTCCTTTTTTTGTTCTTCTATCTGCTCAATGCTGTGATGAAACTGGAGATCAAAAAGATGCTCGGTAAAGACACCGCCGAAAAGAGGGCTTGGCTCAGCCCTGTCCATTCTTTATTTTATACTAACAACATTCAAAAGACTAACGTATCGGCATTGAGCACCAGTTTATCAGGGCTGTCCTCCGAGTAGACATCCACCAGGGAGAGCCGTCACAGGTCAGGAGGAAGCTCATCTCTGGGCTGACAATCTTCTTGAAGACATCCGTGAGCCCCTCTGCCGTTACGATGCCCTTCAGTTCTTCGGGAATATGGATAAATCCTCGGTCACAGTTGTTCACGCGGAAGCCGATGTGGATGCCCATCCCCATGAGAAGGAAACAAGGCGCTCCACTGGCGGGATACCAGCCCATCTGGCCTGCATTGACAAAATCCTTGTAGACAGATGTGAGCGATTCTTTCGTATTGGAATTATCTTCAGAAATATATACAGACATCCTGGCGGATAGCCATCGAGGTGGTAGAAGTATATTCCTTTTGCGAAGAGAAGTGGCGCACCAGAGTTGTCGCGGGGGTAGCGCACGCGAGCGACAAACCCCTCATAGACCACCATAACGAAGAATGATGAAAAGCAGGTAACAGTAAGAATAGCATTTTAAACCTGTCCTACAAGGGGATGCACATGAAAAAGAAGCAGAACGGATTAGAGGCCATGGAAAGAAGAGTCCCAGATTTCCGCCGCTTCAGCTGTTCTCCTCGTCCTCCCGTCGGTGGCCGACAAAGTGGGACCACAGACAACTGTCCTCCGCCCTCAGTTTAAGCTTCTCTCCATCCCCAGGTCCCAGTCCACCTCTATTTTGTTCTTCCCATTAAAATTCAACAGTATTCCCCTCCTTACCATGAGATCAAAGACGAATTTCCTGTCCTCCATCAGCTGGTGAGTGTCGTGCTTCTGCTTCAGCAAGAATCGCAGGCACTCGATGTGATTGTGGCCAGCGGCAAAGCACAGCGGTACCTGAACTCGTCCTTCTTTTTTTCGTTTGAACGTTCTCCCCACCTTGCCCTCCTTGGTCTCTGCCAGGGCGTCGGCTCCTCCTTTGACGAACAACTGCACCACGTTGAGATGCCCCGCCTTGGTCGCGTAATGCATACCGGTCCAGCCATTTTGATCCATCACATTGATATTAGACCCCTGCGCGATGAGCAAGGACACCATCTCGTAGTGGCCGTTCATGGCGGCCAGGTGGAGAGGAGTGCGGCCTCGCCAGTCTTTGGCGTGTTGCTGTTGAGTGGAACGGGAGAGGAGCATGCCGACGACGGCTATGTGGCCCTGTTGAGCGGCCAAGTGCAGAGGGATGACGTTCTGAAACGGCAAATTTTATCGAGTCTAATCTTCAATGCCCGTCATGCCCCGTCCTGTCCTCCCGGTTCCTCTTCTCCCTGCCATGACTGTTCGTCGTCTTCCATCATCTCCTCCCTACCCGGCGTCCCCTATCCTGTCCACCCTTCCCCCGACTCACCATAGTGGTACTCGTGGCATCGACCTGTACTCCCTGATTGAGCAGCATTCTCACAAGGGCGTCGTGCCCCGACTGGGCTGCCAAATGCAACGGTGTGAAGCCATACTCATTGGCGAATTCCTTGACCACGTGGTGGTTGTACACCGGTGGCTCGGACCGAATCGACGCCGGCACATGTTTCAGCATCTCAATGATGAAATCCGAATTCCCATAGTAGGCAGCAATGTGGAGGGCATTGAGTCCCGTCTGGAATTCTTCCTTTACTCGGAGAAATTCAAAATCCCTACTTTTTTGGAGCATCTCCTCCAGAGGGACTTGTCAAAGGCCTCGAGGATAGAGACGAAGCCGTTCTTCGCGCCCAGGTGGAGGGCTGTCATCCCGTGCTGAATACATAAATTGAAAGTCTAATAGTGACCGGCCTACAGCATTTTCGTCCTCCGCATTGGCGCCATTCTCTAGGAGGATCTTGACAATGTTCGCATGGCCGCCAGCCGCCGCCATGTGGAGTGTCGTCGCTTCCAGAGTTTTCGTCTTGGCTTGGATGACCATGGCTTTGTCGATCATCATCAGCTCTCGGACGACGGCTAGTGAACCCTGAAAAGGGAGGATAAGCTCGCCTCTCCCCCTGCCGACCTTCATCGCGGCAATATGAGCACAGGTGAAGCCGTTATGGTCGATAGCCGTCAATACTCCTCTGTTATTCTGTTTCATCTTCAAGAACAGCTTTACCACATCCGGATAGTCATTCTAAACATCGTCGAGTCTTACTGTAATTTCCCCTCTGGACTCACCTCCGCTGCCAAGTGGAGTGGGGTCTGTCCCTTGTCATCCCGCGCGTTGGGATTCGCCCCCAGGGCCAGTAGAGTCTGCGAAACACCGAGTTGCCCAAATTTGGCGGCGAAATGCAAAGCAGTCTGGTTGTCCAGCGTGATCGCTTCCAAACTGGCACTGTGATCCTGCACGAGGACATTGACCACCTTCACATGACCATTCTGAGCAGCCAAGTGGAGAGGAGCCTCTCCTGTCTTTGATTTACTGGAGAGAGATAGGGTTATGGATTACTGGAGGAGAGCGAACCTGTTGACGAATGCCTTATGCTGGAGGAGGAGGTGGACGATGGCCAGGTGGCCATTCAACGCGGCCAGGTGGAGAGCAGTCCGGCCGTTATCGTCGAATACGTCTATCCGGGCATGATGCTGGAGGAGGATGTTGGCCACTCCTGTGTGGCCACGAGCACAGGCTTCTAGGAGAGGGGACCAGCCATTCTGAAATCGGGAGCTCGATTATTTTGGTCTCTAGGACAAATTAAATGGCTAAAACCTTTGCCACCGGGTCGGTAAGGGGAAGGCCATGTTCCTGGATCTCCCCCCGCTGATAAGCTGCGTGAATTCTCATTTTCCCGAGAAGCCAGTCTATTCCCATGATTTTTGCCTTCCTCAAAGAGAAGGCCTTCCAAAATTAGTCTCTCAACCTCTAGTTTTCCTAGAGTCGAAAGGTATTCTCTACCTCAAACTTGGGTAATTAAACCGTCGTCTTCAACCTGCCACTCACGGTCTCTAATGGCAGCTGCCGAGGGACTACGGGGTCTGCCCTCCCATTCCCGTTCAATCCTCCCCGCTTACCTTGCTCTGTTTATTCTGTACAATCTGTACTGTCCCCGCTCCAATTTTATTCACAATAGCCAGGAGGACGGCTTGATTTCCCGACCTGGCCGCCATGTGCATCGCTGTCTCTGCCGTAATGGTTGACTGTATCTCGGCCTAAACAAGAAATAGTCCTTTAAATTAAGTGTCTATCCACCTGTCCACCGTAGTCGATTAGTAAATTGACTAATTTGGCATCCTCTCCGGGAAAATGTAGCTGATCCGATTGGATCTCCGCCGCGTAATGGACGGCAGTGAAGCCTCCTTCCTAAAACAACTCTGTCATTCCAAAAATCCCCAGGAAATTTACATTTGTCCGACGATTAACATATTCTTTAATCTGTTCGGGACTCAATGTCTTGGACAAGTGGCCAAGGATCATTTGAGCCGCCTCATAGTTACAAGACTTGGCCGCTACGTGGAGGGGCGTCTCCCCCGTATTGGAAGCAATCATCGCGTTGGCATCTTCATTTAAAAGAAGCCTATAATTTAATTTTAAAATATTATTCAAAGAAATGGGGAGGCAGTCCTTTAAATCCTACCTGATGATCTCTTTGTTTCCGTTCTTGGCTGCCAGGTGGAGGCAGGTCTCGCCGTCCTCCTGTGGTACATCGGGCTGTCCTCCCGACTTCAACAGCATCTGGGCACACTCCCTGGCTTCTGGACCATCGAGAGAAGAGGCTGAATTATCTTCTCTTCAAGCAACAAAAGAAATCCAAACCTATATGCAGAGCCGTCTGGCCCAGTTCCCCGCCCCTGACGTGGATGTCCGCCCCAGCGCCGAGGAGCGTCTCCACGACGGAGGCCTTCCCCGACTGGACGGCCACATGCAGTGCCGTGTAGTTGTCCTTCGTTCTCACGTCGACTGAGGTTCCTCGAGCAATTAAGGTCTTGACCACTTCGTTGAAACCGGCCGCAGCTGCCGAGTGGAGGCCCAGGGCTCCTTTCTTATTGGGCATCAACAGGGGAATACCTGGAATATCGAGCGGTTGAATGGTTCTAGTTGTGTGTTGAAAAGTTGGCTCACCCCTTTTCAAGAAGGCCAGCGCCGTACTCGTGTGTCCCGAGCTGGCTGCGATATGGAGAAGAGTGCTGCCATCCTTCGTCCGGGCGCGGATCGAGCCACCGAACTTGTCGATCAACGTCTCCACCATGTCCGTATTGCCCTTCTCCGCTGCCACATGCACCGGGGTCTTATCGTCCTTATCGTGGATATTCGCATCCGCATGTAGTTTGTACATAATTTTCAGGAGATTCGAGTCACCAATCTGGGCAACCTAAAGGGGAGATCAGGGGAAGGAAGAGGAAGAGGATGGCCTACCTCGTGCAACGGTGTCCTGCCAATTTTATTCTGGGCATTTGCATTGTCACAACCCGAGGCTATCGCCAAGCGGACGGCTTCTAAATGGGGAAGAGCTGGGTAGAAAAGGGAGGAGGACTCACCCATGCTGCCACTCCTCGCAGCTATGTGGAGGAGCGAGTCGCCAGCGCCGTCCCGCGTTGTGGCCTGCTCCTCTCCCCGTTGGCCGAGGAGCATCTCAGCTAGGGGAAGATTAGACGACTGGAAACAGGTGGATAAGGTGGAAAAAGAGAGGGAGGAGCCCACCTTGAATGCCAAATGAATGGGAAGAGAGTCCTCCCCATCGGTGGATAGCCGCTGGTCGAAGTCATCCAATATCCTCTTTACCAGTTGGTAGGATCGCTTGGAGCGCCTCTCACAGGCCACGTGGATTGGCAGCTGGGACTTGGGCTAGAATAGTTTATAAATAGGTGATTGAAGGGCTGGAAGCCGTTTTCTACAGTAATCCAAAGGAAAAAATCCGCACGAGACCTGATTTCCCTGTAAGGAAGGCTCGAAGTGGTTATTATCGCGAAATGTGAAACCGCCCCGGGGCCCTGCTTCCCACCCGTTCGTTTATTTTCGCTGCCTAACTGTGGCTTTTCCTTTGGGTTCTATAATTGGCATGATGCGTTCTCCCTTCAAGACCCATTGCCTTCTGTCCCTGCCCCAATAGTGTCCCCCCTCCTCCTGCGGCCCTGCCTATAATAGCAGTCGTTGTTTAGGAGTCCATTTGTTATATAGTGGAAGAGTGCGTGTGGGACACCGGAAACACATTATCCGCATGAAACCTTGTCCACATAGCGAACCCCAGAACACAAAAAGTTGAAAGCCACCACGAAGCGCCACTCACCCCGGCCGGCTTTCTCAGGAGGTCTTTGTTATTGGCCAGGACAGCGTTGAGCATCTCCACTCCCGAATACATTACCGCTATGTGGGCAGCATTCCTCTGGTCCTGAACGGAACTTTCTCTACTTTTAGCAAAACAAAACTACCTTGGAGATTACAGTAACATCAGCTCCTAGGGAGATCATCTTCTTGAAAATATCCAGTCGGCCATCTTTGACCGCGAAAAGGAGGGCATTGAAGCCATGCTGAACAGCGGCGTTCTTTCCCATTTATTGATGTTAAATACGAAGAAAAAACATCGTAACTGTCCTCATTTAACATCAAATTCAACTACCGTAACCAATCAAATTGATCGCTGTCCCTTGTAAGCAATAAACTTCCAAAAAAAAGGCACAAAAAAAGTGGGCGGTCAAGGTGAATAGTTGGAAAGAGCGTTTTTTGGTTGTTTTTATGTTTTCTTTTGTATTTTTTTTTGTTTTTGTCGGGGCCCAACTATTCCGGACCTGCCTATCTATTTCATCCCGCCCGTCGCTTATATAATCCCCCGGCCCTTTGCTGGCGAGACTGTAACAAAACTCCCGACGGGAGGATACGGTAGCTGATTTTAGATGCCCCAGCGGAGAGAAGGTTCCCCAAACTGCCCCTCCTCACCTGATCAGTCTGTGAAAAGTCCGGCCTAGCCGTCTGATTGAGCTGATCCAAAACGGCAGACCATTCGCTCTTCCTGGCGAAGTAGAGCATCTTGGTGGCCGGGTCGGCCAGCGACAGGTCGATGGCCATCTCATCCCGGGATTCTTTCTTCCCGACCGTCTCCAGGGTAATTGAACCTCCTGACGAGGTGGAGGGCTTGGTGAAGATCTCGTCTTCCTCTTTGCTGCGGATACTCTCCTGCTTGGCCAGTGGCCCCGGTGGATAGTTGATGCCTATCCTCCGGATACCGGGAGGTCCTTTGGACGAGGCATCGATAGTGTCGGCCATTTCCTGGAAAATGGGTTATCTAGGGGGTTCCTACTGTTGGTCAGACCTTTAATCCCAGCTGTTCCAATTCGTCGTTGTTCGGGTTCCTCAACAATCTCTCGATCATTCCCAGTCGCTCATGGCTGGTAACTGGACGGGGGGCCATCAGATCGGACAAGCTCTGAAACCGTCCTCATCTCCTCGTCAAAAAGGGAAGACTTACACTTCTCCTGACATATTTCTGGTCCTTAATCTCCTCGAGGGCCGTTCCCAAGATGCCTAGACGAGTCGCCTCGCTGATACGATCCTGTTCCAGCTCCTTCTGTACAGCTCTCATCTCGCGTAAGGCGCTGCCCAGCATGCCGGGCTTCCCGTCTGCTGAGCGGGGACGTTTTGGCAGGATGAGAGGCGGATCCTGAAGGGTAATGTGAAAACAAGGGTCATTTGAGGGGAAGAAACTGGGGACGGGTCACCCAATCCTGGGTGTACGGTAAGCCTCTCAACTGACAGGGCGACGCGGACTCATTCCTTTACTCATGACAGCCCGTTTCAAACAGTTTCGATGGTGCCCTAGCCAACAGACCAAGAGCCAATCTATACTGTACTGAAAACCAGGTTTAGCTGTAGAAACCGGCTCGGGCCGCTGTCTTCCCCCCGTTGTCGCCGTTTCCTCCCATTTTCAGACTAAAATCTCCGTTTGTGTTGGCTCTTACGACGAAATCTTGATCCTGAATACAACATATGATAGCTTTGGGCCTGCTGCATGGCGTACTGTAAGGAATTCTTCTTCAAACAAAGCGCGAATTATGGGAAACCCCTCGCCCCGCGTCATGGCCCGTTGAGACGACTCCCGGGTACAGTAACACGAAAGAAGGAGGACGGATAGGGATACGGTAGCCGTCAGCTGGAGTGTGACTCACTTTGCCCGATGTCTCCTGTGGCTGCGTCCTCAGATCCCAGAGGGCACTGGAGAGGATTCCGCTCGGCCGTCCTTCCATGGCTGGCGGTTGACTGACAAAACTGAAAAAGGGGGAAATGAATGCTTTTCCAATTAGACTCTTCCACTCTTGGGAGCCCTTTCCCCTCGGCCCGGTTTCACTTAAACTTAACAGCCCGTTTTCCGTCATTTTATGGCTCATTCATTCGAGAATTGAAGGCTCGAATTCGTTGATGATCGACGCCCCTCTTCCGCCGGCTGGCTGGTCGTTCATGGGTGCAAAATTTAGCACTTTTTTGGGGGGAGACGAGAATTTTTGAGGAGGACAAAGTAATGACGACAAAAAAGGCACTTATCCCGATTATTTTAGAGAAAAAGAGGGGAGCAAAGGCTAAAGGTGACGAGGGGCCGACTGGAGGTGAGAATAACGAATCAAGTGGGCCGAAGACTAGTCCCGGCTAAAACTCCTTTCAATTAGGCGGTTACTCTTGGCAAAAGTAAGAGATTTATCTATATTATGGCTTGGGAATGGAACCTAGAGGCCAAAAAAAACACCCTTCCAATTGTCAGAACTTTAAGTGACGACCAGGCTTATTGTCCAGTTAAACGGGATATTCCAGGGTTTCTAGACCATTGAAGCTTTCGTTATGGAAACCCTTTGATCAAAATAACGAATTTTACAGTATCCTGAGGCAATGAGAAGATAATTTAAAGGTCTGCGAGCGAAATTCTCAAAGAACGACGAAATTTCCCTTGGAAGTCGATTATATTCAAGGATATAGCGGATTTCCAGGCTCTGTTGCCAAAAATTTTAACGTCATTCACCGAAAATGGGCTCTGTACCCTATTCTGAATACTGGTCTTCTTTTTCTCTCAAAAAAATAACCAAAAAGATATAAATAAGCGAGTTTTCCCCTAGAGAGTTCCGGGACGATCTGACTGTTTATGGGGCAGACGCCCTCAAATTTATCGGATCCACAGTGGAAGGGACGGAAGAAACCCCTATCTATGTACCTTTGAAACTCCCTTTCCGATCCAAAAATCGGTTCTCAATGGAATTTTCCCGACTCGGAATGGAGTACTCGCCGTCCTGAAGGCCTGACCCGGCGGCCGGGGTCATTTCCGACGTCTCCCCTCAAAAAGGCAACCAACTTCCGGTCATAATCCTCGAGTTATTAGTCTACTTTTATTATTGTCCGTTTCGATGTAAAATACAAATCCCTTTCATTTTGGAAGAGGGAGAGAAAGAGAATGTTGTGGAAACGGGGTTTCGTAATTCTGGGACTCAATTTTTGGGGGACAATTTCCCGGGGAGAGTAAGATTTGGCATTAATAAGAAGAAGAAGGAGGACTCACATCTGAAAGCCAAGAAGGACGGTTAAAAAGAGCGACAAGGATATTTTGGACGAGACTGACGAGGAGAAGAAAGGGGGAAGGGAGGGCTAGAGGCTCTTTTGGGAGAAGAGGGCGGCAAAGGTAAGCTATAGCAGGGCACCCATTCAGAGACTGACGCTTCCGGTCAGGCGCCCCCTCTGGTTATATACTTCTCTCTCACTGGGTGACCACTCAAGGGGGCAGGGGGCAATTGGTGTTTTTGATTTGGGGGGACGACAATAGAAATGGGGGAGGAGGGGGAAAAGTAGAGGGAGAGAGGTCAGCAGACCTTTTCTGACCAGCGGACTTCTTATGGCTCCCGGAGAAGAATCTATCTAGGAAAAAAAATGGTGGACGGTTTCTTTGGCCGTGAGCCAAGATGAATAGGGCACTGTAGTTGAAGAAGAGCAGTCCTACAGTAACCGCGGAGAGTGGCAGTAGGAAGGGTCTGCCTGAATTTCCCCCTTATTCAGTATTCTTCCAGAGCTTACCATAGATATCTGATAAGAAAGACAAGAATGGTTGGAATAGCCTGGAGAAAAAGAAAGTAACTGATGTATTTGGCTGTTCTCAGCGACTCGAAAACAGATATCAGAGCTGCCGAAAACGCAGATAGGTAACTGTAGCCACTGTCTTGGCTGTTGTATTTGGGCATATCAGCTCGTTGTAGGTGAGAAGGCCGTTTACAGCTGTACTGAAATGGAAGCAATGAGGAATTCTTCTAATCTAAAGATTGTTGCCTAACTGACCCCTGATCGAGATACAAACAACTGGTTCAAATAGGCCGTCAGAGAGCAGCAAATGACAATAGGAATTATTTGTTTCACTTGAATAGTAGCTATCAGCCGAATGTCTTTAACAATGGGCAGTCCCATCCTCGAAATTGGTCCAATATAACGGAAACTGATCGCTCAACCGATTCGGATTGACTGGAAACCGAGATATTCAGGCGAAGCAGAGAAGGGAAACTGCATCTACTTTCATTCTCGGACTCGTCGTCTTAGCCCGTCTGTGGACATCCTCGGCGGCATTTGCAAAGAGATGCTCTTCAGAAAATACTACTCTTTCCCCAATTTATTGAAAAGCATTTTATTGCCACTATTTTCTCTTCCGCTTTTCAGTCATTTCAACCTGACCAATCATTATATTTTCCGTTTTATTGGACTATTAATCAACGGTACCTAGCCGTCCCCGGGCTGTCTGTTCCCACCGTTTCAGGCCATTGACAGGGATAGCAAGCTCTTGCGGTAGTCCAAGTTTTCAAGTTTTATTCCCATAATCAGCGCATTTCACGCGAGGGAGGCCTCTTGTCCCTTGTTGCTGCACGAGTTCTTGAACTGCTACAGCGGGACGGCGAGGTAGTAGGCCGGTACTCTCCCAGGTGGCCAAGTCGACGGGGAGAGGGAGTCCGCATCCATAACCGTTGATGTTGTTGCTGCTTCTGTTGGTAGAAGTCGCTGGCCGGCTAGGATGTTGAATCCAGTAGAGCCTACGGCCTCACGGTGCTCCAGTCCGGCTTGAGGTCGGGATCCTGTCCTTTATCACGGCAGCACGGCGGCGAACGAGCAGCAACAGCAGTTGAAGTCGGAAAAAGTCGGCAGCAACCGCAGCTGGCTGCTTTGGCGGCAGAGAAATGGGGACCGACCGCCCGCGGGGTGGAAAGAAGCAGAAGTCCTGCGATAGTCCCACCGTTGTAAAAATACCCTTTTCCATCCTCCTCGTCTTCTCTTGTTTGTCTAAAGATTGTCTAACGGTTACCGTCCTAAGATCGGCTTCCTTTTTCCCCGGGCTGTCTGTTCCCACCGTTTCAGGCGGATTCAATTTGTCCGAATGGCTAATTCCTCCTGTGAAAAGCTATCCAGTTGTCGTATATAAGACGGTAGCTGGTCAGACAGCCAAACAGAATAATGAAGCTTCTTCTCTCCGTCGTCTTCGTCGCTGCTACCGTCTTCGCCAAGGACTGGCCCGTCCAGGACAAGGATCACTGTACTGCTGGGACAAAGTATGGCCACTTTCCAATTGGAAAGGATTGCCTTTTAGATTCGTGGACAAGAAGGGAAGCCCCTTCCTCCGTGAGTGCATCCCCTACGGCCGGACAGACGTCTTCAGCAAAACAGTTGGTCTGTTCAGCGGTTTTCAATCTTAAAAAACTGCTCCCTTCAGCTTGTCTCGATGATGCTGGAAATGAGGTGAAGTTCGGAGGTACGTTTGACCGTATCCAAGACCCGCGGAACGGCCACGGGTTCCGATTCGGCTGCTCCTCTGACGGGGGGAGGACCGAGGTGAAGCCAGTCTCCTGCATCTTCGGCAAAGGATCATCCGAGGAAACCGTCACTACCGGCTATGCTACCTTGAAGAGCTTCAACATGGGCTGCACCTGTCAGAAAGGAGCCACTAGTTTCAGTTGCGACATTTTGAAGAAAAGAGTTTAATAAAGTCTTAAAACAATAACAATTCAGTTCAACAATAACAAGGCAACAAAGCGGAAAATAAAATAGAACAAAAACAATAAAACAATCTAACGCAATTATATCGATTGCATACTAACTTCGAACCATTGTCGAATGGATTCGGCTAAAACGGACGGCAGCTGTCGAACCGTCTTGACTACAGCATAGAAGGGAAAAGGAAACAGTGAAAGATATGGCGTCAATATCTGAAAATAAAAATGACCCATCATCAATGATAACGACATACCACAGAACCGCCTTTAAAAGATGCTACAGTAAGTTCCGAAATCGACTTGGATCCGGAATCGAGGATTACAAATAGAACTGTGACAGACTGAAGAGAGGCGACGGCTTGTTTTATCTGAATAGCCGAGGTACAACAGTAATAAACACAATGAACCTTATCCGCTCCTTGAGCAAGAGCTCCTCTCCCATCGGAAATAATTATCAACAGCTGTTCACTTGTTGGAGTTCGAACGTCGGCCAGCATTGTTCTACTTCTATTTAAAAGGCCAAGAAGATCTGTTGAAGCTTGATTAAATGTTAGCTGTAATGCAAATGAAGTATGCCTGGAATAACTAGAAAAAAACCTTTTCTATGAAGTCTGGTCCTGGAATAATTTGTTCACCAAATGAACAAATAGTTTTTACTTTACTACCAAAGGATACAACCGACACAGCACCGGCATCACATCGTCTAAGGGCATCATCAATGGTGCATACCGACTCACATGTGACCTAAAATGAAGAATTTCAAATAGGTAAGTGAATACAAACCTGGTGAATTCCATTTTCATTCATACTTGCGGAATCATCGACAGCAATGAGGACTTGATATTCTCTTTGAGCTTTCTTTGTTCGTCTCATCCAAATCCGATCTTTTCTATATTCTGATGCTATATAAGGAATTAGTCGCCTCATATTCAAGCGTTTTCCAGTGCGGTAATCACCTCTAGAAAAAAAATAATAAACCTCAGAGAAGCAAACATACTGCATTTTGCTGGCTCGTTGTGGTTCTAATATTAATCTCAGATTCTCTGCTAACTCTGCCGAAAGAATATTAACAGATCGACTGATTTCCGTCCACATCTTTTCGGCTTCTGCTCGCGTTGTAAACTTTTCATCAGCACATATTGTCTCCGATTTCTCTTCGATACTGCCAGACTGTGATGATCCCAAAATCAACTCAGTTGTAAGATCCTCAGCCTAGACAACCACATAAAAATAGATCAAAACAAATACCAATTGGAATAAATCTTCAGGAGCTAGATGAATAGCAGCCTGGGCTTCTTCACAAAGGTCTTCTCCTTCCTCAACTGGAACATCCATCATTTCATCTACTCCGGGCAATGGCTTTTTCTTAGGTGCATTTTCCTGTGTACGCTCTTCTCGTTTACTTTTTCTAGCTTCTTCCATTGATCCTGCACCATGCATCTGTAACCATAATATATTAGAGATAAAATCGGGAAAATAACCTGTTGCTGGGCAGTAGCTGAATCTTCCATCATCTGTCCTGCGTCGTTATCTTCTCCTTGACCCTCATTTGCTTCTATGGTTTCGTTATCGTCAGTAGCTATTTGCCGATCTTTCTGAGCCGCCTCGTCAGCATCGTCTTCATCATTGCCTTCCAGGTCGTCCTCCTTTTCCTTCGCTTCAGCTCCTTGACCTTTTTCGCCTTTTCGATCAGATTTGCTATAGTTACAATGATTATGTCAAAAACAAAAATACAGACCTTTCACCTTTCCCTTCTTCGTCCATTTTTTCATCGTCGTCTTGTTTGTCTTCATTTAGGCCGCCTTCGTTTTGATCGGCTTCATCTCTTCTTTCACCTCCTGTACCTTGTTCCATGGCTTCAGCATTGTCTTCTTGCTTCTCTTCCTTTGTTTCGCCTGGGTTTTCATTCATTTCACTAATCTCTTCTTCTTTATTCTCTTCTTCTTCACCAGATCCTTCAACTGGTTCGTTCTCATTTTCTTCATCGTCATCAACTTCCATATTCTCATCCATGTTGATCTCTTCCCCACCTTCATCATCACTTTGGTCGCTAAAAGAGTGAAATAATATAGCTATGTTTAACGTTTACATTTGATCATTAGCGATTTCCGGATCGACTTGGTTTTGATCATTTGTATCATTTTCTTTCTCTCTTTCATCCACGTTTTCCACGTCATCATTCTGTTCCTCATTTTCGGCTGCAGGGCAATCTTCAGGAGTTTCTTGCTGAGCAGTTAGCGGATCGTCTTCTTTTGCAGCCATCTGATCTGTTTTATTATCGGCGCCTGAAAATGAAGCTATCTTCCATTCACAGATGCAATGCAATACCTGCATCATCCTGATCCATATCCTTTCTTTCGTTGTCTTTCTCTTCTTCATCCCACAATTTTGGATCCAACTGGGTATCATCTGCATTGTCAACGTCCCCCAATTGATCTTCCGGCTCAGGTTCTTCTTCTGGATCTTCATTATCGTCGTCTGGCTCATCGGTACCCTTTTCATTCTTGTCAATATCTTGAAGATCTTCAGCAAAGTCCTAAACCAAGCCATGATAATTACCAGAATCTTGCGCATACCTCATCCATTTCAATCGGTTTTTCATTTTCACCTGTCTGCCCTGACGGCGGCTCTTGCTCTTCATCTTGAAGCCCTTCAATTTGCCCTGTTTCTTCCATTTCGTCCGTAACATCTTTAGCATCACCACCGGCTTTTCCTTCGCCCATTCCACCACCTTCACCTGCTTCATCAGTTTTTCCATCTCCTGTCTCTTGTTTTCCATCTTTGGGGATCGTGTTGACATATCCCTGAGAAAAGTATGTATGGTTTAAATTAATGGCAAACCTTTTCAAACAGTTGGATAGTAAGGGATAGTATTCGATAATACAAAATAGCTACCGACTGAAGGACAAATGACACAATGGACAAAAAGGCTGACGATAATTCCGAAATTAATTTCGCCAAGGACACTATCTCTGATATATTTGTAGGAAGAATACCAACAGCCGCGTTGGAAATAATAGCATGTAACCATTCGTGTACCTAAATCAGTTGATACAAGTAACAAAATAGATAAACCTTTGAGGTGTTGATTAATACCAAAGATTTGGAAACAATTTCGTATCTATCAATAATTTTCATACCATCCCAATCTTCTTTATCTATGATAAATTTGTAGATTGATTGAATATACATAAGGACAGGTTCAATGTCAATTTCTTGGAATATTATCCCAATGTTCCCATTCTATAAAGAATAAGTGAAAAAAAAGCACATCATACCGTGTTTTGAGCTTGAATATCCTCAGCAAGCGCGGAAACTTGAGTACATTCATTATCAAACCATTTCTCCAGTTCAGCTGCAGAAGTTTTAAGATCCGTCAAATAACTGTTCAGCCGCTGTTGGATTTCATCAACCGAAGAGCCATCGAATAAACCAGTAACTCCTGACTTTTTCCATTCCTTTACAGTCTCATCGGCTGAATTTGCCAATTCGAAGATATGTGCTGTTTTGCTTTTCAAATCATTCAGCTCGGGATGCTCGCTGTGCAAAAGCGAGAGAGGATGAAGAAATGCTGCACCACTTTCGTCTATAATAATGAATGAATTTTGTGAACAACAATCACACCTATGTCCGTTAATTGCGGAACCATTGCAATTCTTGTTTTCATAGCTTTCGTAATAGTAAGGATTTGACTAGATTTTGTCAAAAGAGTTTCAATTCTGTTTTGCATACGTTCGTGATCAAAGTAACGGTGATTCTTAAATTCTTATTATATCGGACTAGAACTGAATACCTCAATATTTCTCTGAAGTGTTCGAAGAGCATCAGAAGCCTTGTGGAAATATTTAGAACTAGACGAGAAATTATGAATATATGAATGGACCTTGAGCATCCATGACATTCCATATTCTGAACGCTATAATTTTAATATTTCATCGCGGATCAAACCTATAACACCGCTAAAGTGTTTCCGGGTAGCTATGCCAACTTGGTTACTGATACTATTGGATTTTTTAATAGCTACATTTCGTCCACCAGCACAGATTCGAATAATTTCCTAAGATAAATTTATCATAAACTAGTTCCAAAGTGGAATCACTTCTCTGTCACTCTTCACAGGAATATTTGTAATTGAATCCTGAGTTATAGCCTCTTGGTTAAGAGTAACCGCCTTTCGTGCATTTAATCCTATAGCTTGTGCTTCTTTGATAACCATAGCCACATTACGCTGACGAGAATTTCTTGCATAACCCTGTGCTTTTTCCTAAAACAAAATCATGACCATCATTTAAAACAAGAAAAAACCTTGGCTTCATCCTCTTCGTATTGGTCATAATTTATCATTGTTCGTAAGGCATCATCACATTGAGATATCTGCTCACGAAGGTCCAATGTTTTTGACATATCACATATTTCATTTACTAAACAAGTTTACTAGCATTACAGCGGCGTACCTTTCCGAATAAGTGTTTCGGACAGTTCATGTGCTCTTCGAACCCGTGGATGGCCATTTTCCGATTTGCTCAAAGAAATATTGATGTTATCGATCGTACAACTGTCTATCTCTAATAATTTGTCAAAGTGAACGGAAGCTTCAGAAAGTGTATCAGCCTAAAAATATGAAAAGCATGATAAACAACTAACCTTGTATTTTTTGACAATCTTGAACAAGTGCGCGTGTGTTTTTTGTGATTGTACCTTGATATTATACAAATTCAAGTCGTTATATTTTATTATTTTAATATAGTCATCCAGATTCTGAGTGGCAATCATTCTAAAGGAAGAAAGGGGTAAAAAGAGCTGCATTCTAACCTTTGTTCATTACAGCTTTTTTCTACTAGTGAGGAATACTGTTCGAAGTGAGCAGCAAGAGACGTCAATTTAGCCGGCAAGTCATTATAACCTAACATATTTGCCCATTCAGCCAATCTTTGAACGGTATATAAACGAGCAGGAAAATCCAGCAACGTTCCATTGTGAATCCATTCGGCAGACATTGCGACTATATTGGAACGGGCTTCAGCGGCTATGAGAAAGTAAAAGAGAAAACAAGACATAACTTACTTTCTGCTTTAAACATGGCATCAAATAAGGGAAAAGCCACTAACTGAGAACTTAAATGAGCATCAGACTCAGTTCGGTTAAGTAAATGAGACCACGATTTTATTTCCATTTTTTTCCACTCTACTAAAAGTACTCGAAGAGGAGCAAGCTGCTCTCTCAAGGAATTTTCGCGATCTGCCAATTTTTCCCATTCTTCGCATTGTTCTAAATGGGGGTTCTATGAAAACCGTAACAATTCCATTACCTAATATATTTTCTAATACGACTGAAATTTTAGCATGTGAGACAGTAATAGACAACGTCAAAAAGGTATTCACTGCATCCAAAATAAGTTTCAAAGTAACCACCTGAAGCTTACACAATTATATATGCGAAAGCTCACCTCTGGCCATCTTTCCAGTATGACCTTTGTTCTTTCAACAAGAGCGTTAAGTAAATTTACTGCCTTTCTAAATTCGGCTGTTGATGCAGATCGATATACATCCAAAATTCCAATGGAAGACTTTTCTCTGTCAGACATCCATTGGGCCATTTGAAGATCGGGCACTGAACAAAAAAATCTTTGTATTACAGGAAAACTGACTTAAAGAAGAATTGCGGTACTCGGGTCTCAGTTTGTGCAAAGTGGTTAGAAGATGTCTTATCCAGATAAGAGCCATATTATATCTAGCTTCCGCTTCTTTTGCCTCTACTTCCAGTGTTTTTGCGCTTGACGCTCCCATATTTAACAGAAGACACACATCATCGGCAGGCAAGACTTCGTTTTCATATGACATTTGAGTGAAAAATTCAACGATATCCAGTTCTTCTTTCTGCTCTTCCGTCTTTTCACGATACGCGTATTCCTTTTCAGCACATTTAGCAACATTCCTCTCGTACCTGCACAAATACGAATAAATAGAGTAAAAAATGACAATATTTACCATTTTCTCCACTCTCGGCGAGACCATTCCAGATCGACTAGTGGATCGGTTTTCTCAAGTATTCGTTTTCGTATAAGTGCCGCTTTCAGCCTTAAAGGCATAGTGGATCCATCTCTACATGACCATATCATAAGTTCCGGGCTTATCGCTCCTTCCGCCGAATTTTGAATCTAAATTAAAAATATAACCTGCATAGAATAAAACATACATGAAAAACTAAAGGGAAATTTGTTCTTTCACTTGCTTCACCCTGCAGCTCTACTATTTTTGCAGCTATCTGAAGCTGGGAAGAAACTTCATGTACGCTTGAAAGAAGCGCTTCCACAGCAATCAAAAATGGGATGCTGATATCGACAAAAGATGTGCATTTGGTCAACATACTCTATAATTAATTTAAAGTGAAAAGAAAAAAAATATCACCTGTTTGAAGCTAGTAGCACTTATCACAAATGTTTTTAATTGTGCTTCATTCAACTGAATTTCTCGGAAATTTTTTAATGCAGTTATGTCGAGGCCAATAATTTTATTTGCAACATCTTTTGCTCTATTGTAGAAATCGTGCATTTCATCGCAAAGGAAAGCATACTGAAACAGAAAAATACCGTAAATCACATGAAAATAACTTGCTAAGTTAGCATTTTGACGATATACTGGGTTCTCACTAGCAACACAGGCAACAAGTTCTTGCAGTAGTTCTTCTCTTAAAGAGAAAAGCACAGTAATAATAGGATGTTTCGAATTAAGATCACAATCAGTATCTTGCCTAATATTAATAAGAAAACTTTTCAAATTTTTACGGCTTACATTGTAACACCTTCTCGCCATTGACCGAGTATTTCTAGTTGTCTATCCACCAGATCTAACTTACTCATCAAATGATTAATTTTTTCTTCCTCATAAATAACAGGATCGATAGTGTTTTTAGGTGGCATTGACTATAATAAGACGATTCTAAGTAAAGATACAATAGGCCACTACCAATTTCAAATTTTCCATGGCAACTTCAAGCCTTCCTTTCCATCCTGAGGTCTGCGAAGTCGACCATTTTTCCAGCCCTTGTGAAATAGCAGAAAGTTTATCGCTGTATTCGAGTATAAGTAACTTAACAAAATATAACTAACTTTATAGTACTATCAAGAAATGACCCGTTAGCTGCGAAACGCCAGAGTTTCGCCAAAAACGAAGTCAACGAGAACTCCTGCAAGTCGCTAATAACCAGAGAACTCATATTAATATCGAAGTTTAATGATTTCCAGAAAGAACTGTAGACATATGAGAAGGAACCTTTCTCATATAACGACATGACCTGAAATGCAACGCTAATAAAATAGCTAATTCGACCTACCTTCGTGCAATCATCGTCCATGTTAGCATTTAGCACAGTGAGCATACATGAGTAGTTATCATATCTCCTATCTGTCCATTTCAGATGCTTTAACGGCTCTACTGCTTGAAATACAGAATTATCCTAAACGAGTTTATAGAACTATATATAACAAACTTTGTTGATTTTAAAACATTTCATAAACGATAAAATCAGTTCCGCCTTCTCAACTAGTTGTACTGCAGCAATCAGAGGTGAAGATAAACGGATTTCCTCTGCTTCATCCGTTTCCATTGGCGCTTCTTGTGGAGTAATAGATATTTGAAACCTAATGTTTGATTACCAATCTGAAATGGTGAAAAACTTACGCTTGACACTCATCTTCATTTTCAAATGCATTTACAAATCGATTGTTTTCATAAATCTTCATGTAGACCGTGACAAATTGTTTATAATCTTCTGCTGTCCAACCTGCCTTCATTTCGGCCATAATATCCGTTAAATGGTGTTCACTGCATGAGGTATTGTAAATAACAAAGTGGGACATACATTTGTAAGCTTTCCATCTTTTCAATATAATTCCAAGCCAAATAAATTGGAGCAGGACCAGATCTCGGTGTTAATCCAGTACGGGTCGCTTTCACCAATAGAAATAGCGACAAACACAATCGAAATACTGTATCTTCTGGACCGTATATTCCCCCTTCTTTGAGTACACGTTCGATGCAGTCGTTTAATTTTGCTATTAATTGCAAATTTGTGAATCTTCTGGGATTGTTTGACATTTCATCTAGAAAGCGATAATGAAAAAAAAGGTTCATCAATAAACTAACATTTAGTTAGTGTTCGGCTTAAATATTCAGCGGATCCTGTACTCAATTCTGTGGATTCAACGGAAAGCAATGTCCACTCAAATACTATTATTATAACAAATCTAAATTAATATTGTAAGAAATAGGGGATTTGAAAACCTTTGCAGAAGAGGTAAATGCTTTGCAGGGATATTATACTTCCCCAGAACACGTTCATCTATGGGGATTGCAGAAAGCGGCCAATTATCAAGAATCGGTGAGATTCTCTCCGTAAACCGAGTCGCTGAAATCACATAAAGATCATGTTAGAAGCATACCTAGAATTCCAAAAATCTGCTGAAATAAGGGGTGTTTGAAAAGTTGAGACGAAGCGGTTAGACAACAGAGAAAAAGACGATCTAAGACATTTCCATCTTCAACTCTCCATTGTTTTATAATCCATTCCAAGTATCTAAGGAGTTTTTTTTAGAAATTTTTATCGTTAAAATAACTTACTGAGGCGTATCTATTTCTGAAACTTCCAGACATTTGATAATGTTAGTATTTGATTGAGCATCTCTTTCAAAAAGAATATTTAAGGCTCGGCATACTTCTTCTATTCTCATTTCTCGAAGTAGTACACAAAATTGAAGCTGGATATCCAGAGGATACATTGGTAAGGCTTCCAAAATCTACATTGCATATAACATAATTCTATATCAGTGATTACCTGTTTAGGAATTACTTGCCCAGAAAGATCAGCTAATGTGGCAATGTCACTTTCTGTTTTATACCAAAGTTTGTCAACAAAAATTTCAACACTTCTATTACGCATTGCTCGTGAGATTTCCCCGTCATGAGGGTCCATAGTGAGAAATATTCTAAAAAAGCTGTTTATGGTAACAAATAAGTTCAAACCTGAAATTTTTATGTGGTTCCAACGGCTCAAATGATGACTGTCTTTCAGAAATAACCAGTTTACCATCGCTTTCAAGACAACTGTTAAGTCTATCCAATACAGCGGCACTAAAAGGGAAAAAAATAAGCTTCAAAGGAGTTATTACCTGCACATGTTGACATTCTCAATGACTATCCAATGCCCATCAACGAAAGCTCTTACAAAGGCGCTATCAACCCAACTGAATCGCATATCAGCTCTTGTAGCCCATTGCAGAATTTGCCGGCATTTTTCTATTATGATTGAGTTTTTCTCTATTTGAGAAAGAGCCATCTAAATATAAAGGTAATAATTATATACACAGAAGTACAAACCTCTGTGACTATTTCTAATTGAAGTAAATCGGTAACAGTATTAAGTTTCTTTATAATATTATCTTCTACATTTCCCAGCAGCGATTCGATTATGACAGTTTTAGCTTTCTCAATAGCTGTTTCATCCACGATCTGTAATATACGAAATTAACAAATATTTAATATTCATCACCTGTTCATAGGAGCCTATAAGCTCTTGAGCATCTGTTTCTGACGTTAGGCAAAGCTTCTCTAGCCGCACACCACAAATTTGTGCAAGATTTTCAATGGTCGACGTTTTCCCGCATCCCCGTGGACCAACAAGTAAAGTTAGCCAATTCATTTTAATGGAGGCTGCCAGTTTACCGAGAATGCAAGCTTGGCTAGCAAGAAGGCAGTTGCGGCTGTTTGAACTGATGGATGTTCGAGGAAGTGATATCTGCAAAAAAATAAATTAAAGAATAATCACACTTACTGTTCCAAATACAACTTTTCCAGGATCGGCAAAAACATTCATTGGAGGAGCCACACACGGTTCTGCAAATAATTCCTTGTACATAATGCAAAGTTTCTCTCGATCTTCCTCTTTTCTCAAGCGGCTTACGAAAAGTAAATGGAATCCCATAGACATATTTTTTGTCTAAAAATGCAGCTGTAGCCTTCTTAATTTGATAATCTAACCTCCGAATACAACTGCAACCATCTGAGGAGATCTCTCAAATTAAATGTAAACGGCCCGCCATGAAGATGATGATCCTGGGATAACCGATAGGTAATTTCAACCATTGCATGTATTTGTGTATGCGTTAAAACATTATGTTTGTCTACTTCTTGTAAAATAAAGACTACGTCATCTTTCGTCATATCGTCGACCCATATCTAAAAAAATAATAGGAAAATGAGATGGGCATACACTAGTGAATCGATTTACAAAACTTTTTGGTAGTGCTCTCCGATTTCCACCCTGCGCACGGGGGTTTTGGCAAGCAAAGAAACGGCACTGATTATCTTTAAAAAACTACCTTTAATTAAATTGTACAAACCTGATGGTATTTCAAATGATTTATTCAATTCGGCAATATAAAGTATTCTTCTATGGTCAAAGCAGGCATTAAGTCCCTCTAATACAGACTGTGAGGCTAAATTCATCTGAAAACAAGGTTAGCAAATAAAGTAATAATTAAATACCTCGTCAAGAAGTATCCATTCTCCATTTTTGATTGCTCTTAACACAGGGCCGTCTTCCCATCGAAATGAAATGGAGCCATCATCTAGAATTACAGGCACATCACTTCCGAAAAGATCCGTAAGATCCTAGAAAAATATATTTTATTTTCTGGTTAACTAACTGTTTGGTCAGATAAATTGAGCCGAGTAATAGGATTTCCTGTCAATTGAGCTAGCGCCATTACCGTACTAGACTTTCCAGATCCTGGAGGACCCTCAAGCAGAATAGGCTTGTTAATCAAAAGTGCACTGAAAATAAAGACTAAAATATCATGTATATAACTTACCGAGCTATTCTATAAAAATTTTTTACACATGTTGGTGCTTTGAACGAAAACGCTTTCGGTTTTGAACGAGTAAGACAGCCATAGGAAACATCAACCCAGTCAATAATTATCCGGTCATCGAAGATTTGAACACACATCGGGGATGAAATTGATGGTTCACTGTTATTTAGTAGATGGTGAAGCTGAAAACCGATTACTAAAAAATTTCAGTAACTAACTATTCTGTTAGCATCTTCTAGAACAGCTTCAACATCGACCGCCATTCTTGTAGGAAGGCTTTCTAGAGAATCTAGAAAAACTGCGCTCAGCGCTTCTTTTACAGCAGTGAATTCACTAAGGTTTCTAGATAGCATAGATCCATATAGTTCCGCACATGCGACAATATCACGGACTGAGGGAGCGTGTCTAAAACTTGAAAATTATTTAGAGAACAACATCCTTTACCTGAATACATGAGAGTACTTCTCAAAAAATTCCGATATCCAAGAAACAACAGCTCTTCCAGCGCTGCTAGGGTTTTCAGTTCCACTGCTGTTCACTCTGCTATCAAAAATGCTGACAAGTTCATGTTCTTTATAATCAGACGAGGACCAAACTTCGGTAAATCTATTTCTGAGAGCTTTGGATAGCTACAAAACGAAGTTGATCAGATAGAAAGAAATACAAAAACCTCTTTTTTACCGTAATCTCCGCCTGGGTTCATGGTAGCGATCATTTGGTACCCTTTTTTGGCGGCAACAGAATGGACTTCAACACCTGCGTCAGATAACAGTAGGCTTCGATCATCCTCGAAGAGAGGATTCAATCGTTCTAATACCGAGTCTTCAGCTAAGGAAATTTCGTCGACGAGTAGTGGAAGACCAGCTCTCATGGCCGTAATTACAACACCATCTGACCATTCAAATCTAAATCAACATTATTTAAAAGGTACAATTGAGACATACCCTCCGCCGTCCCTAGGTCTCAATCTTCCTAATAAATCGGCGGTTTCCGTCCTCTCGTGACAATTGATTGTCAATAATCTTCCTTTGCCCATGGTTTCTGCCATGCTAGTTTTTCCACAACCTGTTTCTCCAACCATCAATACAGCTTCATTGTGTTTCCAAGCCTATATAGTCATGAAATACCATATAGAAATAGTTACCTGTTCTGTAAGAACGATCATCCTCCTCATACCATAAGTAAGTATTATTTTGGATGTATCAAGGTCTTTCGGGAAGTACTGCGACTCTTTTGTGAAGAGGGAGTCTTCATTGACCTTGTTCTTCAATACTTTTTCTAGTGTTTCTATTACAGTCAATTCATCCTTCCGATTGCGGCAACGGCCAGCCAATAAAAAATAGCCGTGATCTACTAATACTTGGCGCCAGTCGGCTTGTGGATCCATAGCAAGTCTCTTTGCCCAACGAAATACATCGCGAAGCGTCATAAGTCCTGGAAATGAGGATACTAAAAAAACTGAAGATAATAACTACCGTCACGAGCCGAGAATAGGCCACTCAAAGACCGTTTGCTTCTTAGATCCACTAACACGGCGATCATATTCTGTGCTGCTGTAGGAGGTACTTTGCATCGAATGTGGACCATTTCGGCTAATTCATTCATTGGTAGATGATGGAATTTTAGCACAACGAAACGTGAAAGAAGTGCACGCGATAATCTTTTTCTTCCCGAATATGTACCGGCAGGATTTTGTGTTGCAAAAAGACGAAAACGTGGATGAGCTTTTATCGTTGTGTTCAATTCCGGTATAAATAGCTCGCGATTATCATCAAGAAGCTAAATCAACAGAATTTAAAGAATCGTAAATCGAAATACCCTATTTAATGATTCAATAACATCAGTAGGTGCCAAATTTAGTTCGTCCAAAATCACCCAAGTGCCATTCCTCACCGCTTTCACTAGAGGACCTTCGGCAAAAACAAGTCGGCCTTCTTCGCCGGCCACATATGATCCCATATACTCTTGAATATCCGTGTGCTCGTGATTGTTTATACGTATAACTTCATTGCCAGTAATTTTCCCCAAATATGTAACAATAGCAGTTTTTCCGGCACTCGTCTCTCCTTCTAATAGAATAGGAAATCTTAATAACTTGATTGAATTCATGAATGAAAATTTAGAAACCTTCCGCTACATACAATACGAGCAATATCTGCCAGATTCTCTTTAACTGTTTTTGTAAGCACATAGTTTTCATCAATTTTAGGAAGCAGTTTTCCACATTCTATCCAATAATTTTCGATCTACAATTGTTAGCACTGCATTTAATCAGAACATACTTTCACAAATTGCTGGCTCGTTTCATTTGCAGTTGGAGGTGGGATACCAACTGAAGTAGAGACCTTGAAAATCTGTTGAATCTTGGTTTTCATTTTAATTTTGTCGTCAGAGTCCAGATTTGTGAGGAATGCCATTGAGATCGCTTCATATACTGATCGTTCTTCGCTTCCAAATAAATTATCACCGGCAAAAAGGAGCGATCGACAAAATGTGCGCAAACTAAAAACATAAATATAACAATAATGAAGTTGAAAAACCTGTAGCTGCTGGGATACATTTTCTTAGCTTCTAAGTAGAATTTGACTATTTTCTCTACCATTCCTACTTTCATCGAAGGGAGATATGCATTTACCACCAGAGCTAATTGGTGAGGGTCGGTCATTTCTGCTACATAAAATTCCGTAAATCTGGTAGGTTATTTTAGAGCCAACTGGAAAAAAACCTTGTTCTCACACTTGTCGGAAGCCGTCTTTTACCAGCGTCTGTGGCTGGATTCATACAAGCAAATAGACGAAAATTCGGGTGTGCATGAGAGGAAATAGCATGCACAATGGCATCAAGACATTCGGGAGGTGCAAGGTTAATCTATGATTAAAACAGTCAAAGATTTCCTGGAAAGCAAAACCTCATCAACAAGCAGCCAATGACCGTTTTGTACTGCTTCTAAAACGGCTCCTCTTGTAATGGCAAACGGGACGGCATTTTTCTCAATACCGTCACGAATTTTACGGGCTCGCACTACAATTTCAGCCCATCTCGGATCCTACAGTTGCGAATATTAATTAGAAAATAGTATTAACTGACCACTGCTGTTTTTTCTCTCATCATTCTTTGCGCTGTTTTTTCTGTCAAGGATAAATAATCTCTATAGCGTCCCGTGTTGAGGCATGTCTCCAGACTATCCAAGAATTTTTTATTCTGCTTTGCATCCAGATGTGCAGTAAATACTTCATAATAAAATTTAGTGAATGGTTCTAATAAATTTCCAATTGTGGTAGGTTTGTACCTGAAATTAAAAAAAAATAGAAGTTATGCTATTCCTAAGGTGCCAACCCTTCTAACAGCTCGTCCGAATCGGAGGTGGGACTGAGATTAACAACTTTTAATTCTATATTTAGACTCGAAGCTAGGACCTGCACGACGGAGGTTTTTCCTACTCCTGTTTCTCCAACCAAAAGAACACTTTCATTCTCTCTAACACAAACAGCAATACGTTCCATAAGCTGGAGAACATCACTGAAATGCGTTTGACGACTATAAAAACGCTGATTACCGCGTATGTCCCAATTTATAATGTTGGACTATTTTTAGTGAAGGGCATCTGGCGAGTTGGCATCTGCCAATTTTACAAAAATAATCATCGTGAGTTAATTCAGGCTGCCGTAAGCCCATATGAAATTCCATTTGATCAAGTTTGACTTGCAAATTTGCAGCAACCTAAAAACATGTCACTCTTCAAAAGCAGTCTAGTAACCATTTGGCATAAGTTGCGTGCCCTATCCGGTAATTCTGATAAACACCAACAATCAACTAATTCAGCAAAAACATCTGTATTAATACTGAGATCTATCAGCCTATTTAAACGGGCACAGCCTCGTAACAGATCGCTAAAATAAAGGTTGTATTTAAGTACAAACTCATAATAACCTTGAAGTCAGAACTCTGCTGTTACCGGTACCGGATACTTTCTGAAGCTCTCGAAAGATTTTAAGTAACTCCTTTGTTATATGACCACATCTTGGATAGCTCTAAATTTAGCCAATGATTGAAAAGCAAGATGTCTGACTTGTTTGATCAAGCGTTTTAATTCGGCATCAGACAGATCATTTAAATGAACTTTGACACTTATTCCATCTAATATACTATTTTTCTTTCCTTTGCCACTAAAACAATATTTTTGGGAACAGAAATGCTGGTACCTTGTTGTTGCAATAAGGCGAGCCTTGTCATGAAAGGGAACAAGTTCTCCACTAGGCAGCCGTATCTGCCTAGCTTTAGCTATTTGAATAAAAATGGATATAACGTCCGAGTTAGCTAGATCAATGTCTTCTATTAGAATTAGAGAATCTTCGATGAGCCACTGAAGCAAATGTTACAATTATTTAGTCTTGATCAACCTGAGTAAAATTTGATTGTTTCCACTTGAACTGGCCAGCAACTTCTGTACACTGATACGAACCGAATATGCTCTGCAAAAGAATGTTTCACCACACAGTCTCACTTACTTTTGAATCAACTTGATCACCCATTTGCATTCGAGCAAGCTTCAATTGTAATTTTTTTGCTATACAAACACCTAGATACGATTTGCCGCATCCAAGAGGCCCTTCAATAAGTGTGAATTCCTTCTGCCTTATAGCTACACATAGTTGTTCTGCTAAGGATTGCCTTGTAGGCAATATTTCTATCTGTTCTTCTGCAAATAATACGCATCTCATTGAATCGGCTGTGTAGTTACCAGGACTGCCGGCGGGTACTTCGACGTCTTCATCGCATCTCTTTTTCGGAGTGGAAACTTCCACTTTTTTGAGAGTTCCTTCGTCCAATTTTCGCTTTGTTGGACGTCCTTTGATCTTCTTAGATCCCATAGTTGAGATAAACTGAAAATACAACTCATGAGAACGTGTGCATTGTATAAAAATGCGAAAGAATTACGGAGAAACCAATAAAAATATTTACAACGGTTACGGCAGCAGAGGGAAAGAGAGCACTTTTTAGGAAAAGGAAAAGTCATTTTTCAAAAAAACCCTGAATTTCATGAAAAATGTATCTTTTGTAGCTACGACAAATAAATCTACGTGTTTGCGTCCACTGCTGTTGAATTTCGCCAAAGATGTGTATCACGTGAATTTCTCAGCCCCTCTCGCTTCGCTTGCTCTGTTCGACAACTTTATACAAATCACACAGCAATCAATTCCCGTTACAGTAATGTGTGACACGCGGCCCACATCAATAGGGCTTGATCTAGCCAATCAGAGCCGAAAATCGTCGCCTGGAATCACGATAGGCTCGCCAGCAATAAACAGTTTGTTTTCTTCCGTTGAATAATTGAAAAAAATGCTTTTAGTCGATACAAAAAAGAATCAGATTGACGGGTTCAGCTCTCCTAGAGATTCTGCACACACTCCGCCAGGAGTAGTTACTAAAATTGAAACACGAATGTATAAAAATTCAAATCCAGGGTAGGTTTTCCATTAATTTATTGAAGAAAAAGATAGCTCCAGCTATGGAACTTCCCTTAGATGTGTATGTCTGTGCTGCTTGAAAGAAAAAGAAAACTCCTTGTGTAAAAGTTGTACAACCGTCAAATGTAAGCGTTTTTGACATCTCTCCCCGGCATAAGCAGAATTTCCAGTAAGTTTTTATTCCCGAAAAGAGTCGCTGTCCCTTACCCAACAGAAAAAATTAAAATTATCTGAGGAAATCGATGCCATCGCAAAAGAACCCGTGAGTTTTGGATGTCTTCAGAAAGAAAAATTCCTTTCAGTGTTCGCTAGCATATCAATCTAACGCTACTTCTGAAAATATCGAACGTCTAAAAAGACAAATAGCTGAAAAACAACGACGAATAAAAGAAAGGACCACAGAAAACAAGCACATAGCCATGTCAATTCTTCATTTTACAGAAGTCAAAAGGAGGTTGGAGGTAATTGAAGAAAATACGATAAAATTAGGAAATAAAACCATTTTAGCCTTATTTTCGAAAACTTCAAGTCGGTGAAGATTATATAAAGAAGAGAGAAGAAAGGAAGAAGGCTTTATTATTTGAAAGGCAAAAAGAAGTAGAAATCTAACTTGAGAAATAATCGAATTCATCTTTTTTAGATTTCCAATCATCGTCGAGAACTTGCCTTGATCCTCTCCGGAATTTTTCCAGTTTCTGAGGTTATAGCTGAAGCTACTCCCAGTCAACCTTCAACGTAAAGAATTCTGAAATTTTATAGAAAAGAAAATTTGTAGAAAGTGGGCTCTAGTCAGTGGAACTGAACCAATTATTGGGCAAATTTTCCAAATTCGAGATATGGCTTGCCCCAATGAGCAGATGCTGAGCAAATTAGGAAGAGCCCTATCTGAATCGCCATTGAGTCTCTCTACAGAACTGAGGCCAGCTTTTGCTTCTCTACTTTTAACGGTCCAATTGGTCAATTTGCTAGCTTTCATTATGGACTGCCGCCTGCCTTCCCCGGTAAATAGGAAAGAAATTTTAACACAAAATGGTATTTAGATTCCTTTGAAAGATCTAACGCTTAGAGATCGCTGGAAACCTCAATATTTAGACGAGGAATGGTGAGTTTATCCCCCACAGTAAGGACACAAAAAACTAATTTAGGCATAAATTATGTCACTGCATTTTAGTTTTGGGTCTGCGTATGGGTATGGATTACAAGGATTTAAATTTTAATTGTCCACATTCAAATCTAATTGAAATGGGACGGCATATCTTGGACGGGAAGATTGTTGAGGTATGACAAAGTTTCAAGAACGTCGTAACAACTCAGTTTAGAACCTCCAACCGTTGGGTGTGAACACAAACTATTGTGAAGTTGTAAATTCGATAATGAAAATGGCAGAGAGAGATTTCTTACCAGATTGGGACATAATTGATAAAGATGATATGTTGTAAAGCATTTCCGATATTATGAAATTTATAAGACTGAATTTAGCAGTAGATACAAAAAGGACACGTAATTTTGAAAAAGACTTATCGCCTGCTGCTTCTTCTTGGGGAATGCGGCTTCTTTGCAGGTGAACGAGATCGTCTTCTTTTAGGAGATGGTGATCTTTTTCTATAATCGTTGCGATCCCGGCTGCGTTGTTTGTAGTTGTCTCTTCGTCCATTATCTCGTCTTCTTTCCGGTGATCTCGTTCGAGGCTCTTCTCTTCGCCCTCGATGATCCGATCTACGCGGCTCCCGTGAGCCGCTACGATTTCTAAAGGGAAAATTTATTTACTGAACATCGAAAATCAAACCTGTGATGGTCGGTTCTTTTAGGAGAGGGATTTCTACGTCTTTCCGGCGATCTTGAACGAATTTCCCTTTTTACATGTACAGGGGAGCGTGGTTCTTCTTTTACTTCTGGTTTAACTTTTCCACCTGTAAGTAAGCATAAAGAAAACTGCAGTTCAAGCTGATTGTTTTACCTCTGTCCCATTTGTAATTCTTCGCCACCGACTGCGAGAAATCAACATGAATGCGACGGTCATCAATCAAAACATTATCCATTTTGAAGAAAGCCCGTTCACATGATTTAGGCTTAAAACATTCACGTTAAAAAAAATAAAAATAAAGCTTACATCGTCAAATTCAATAAAAGCGTACTGAAGAGATTGCTTGGTTCTTCTATCTCGTATAATTTCACAACTCGAAATCTTTCCAAATCTGCTAAAAATGATCTCCAAATCGTCGTCTTGAGTAACGGGATTCAACTTGCATACAAACAGAACATTATCAGGTGGTGCATCATCGGCCGAGCGTAAATCGCCAACATAAAATAGAGTTTATCAAGCACAAAACATTGCTCTCTTACCATTTCCAAAATTTGAGCTTGTTCTTCCATTTCTCGTTGTTTTAATTCCTTTTCAATCTCTTCAGCTGTTTTTCCTTCATCTTCATCAACCTTTTCATCCAAGGCAATTTTATTTACCTAAATATTTACCTTCAACGAAAAAGAAAATGCTCACCTGTACTAGCTGATCAAATGTGGGAGAAGGCGATCTCTCAGGATATCGTAAATTAGGTAGCTCACTAAATGGATCGTCCAAAACAATAGTATGAGCTATTCTAATATCTCGGAAAGGCCTGTTGTCATCATCACAAAGTTCTTCGTTTAATTTTTCTAAAGTGTCGAGTCCTTCAGTCACCTAATAAACAAATAAAATCTAACATTTAGCAATTTACAAAACCTGGCCAAAAATTGTGTGATGTTGATCGAAATGGTCAATATTCTCTCCAAGAGTAATAAAAAACTGGCTTCCGAGTTGATCATTTCCATTATTAACAAATGATACGATACCTGCGAAATTGTATTTCGAATAGAGAAAATATTTTAGCTAACCTATACGCGTATGCTTCATTTTCGGAAGGTCTTCCTTTTCAAAAAACCGTGCTTGTTCGCCATAGATGTTTGCATAAACTGATTCTCCTCCACGACCAGTACCAGTAGGATCTCCAGTTTGAGCCATATAATTTTGCTAAAATAATTATTGTTTTAATAAAGTTGTATTACCTCAATCGTGTGGAACTGGCACAAATTATAATACTTCATCTTACATAATTTTAAAAAATTCTTTGAGCAATTTGGCCGCTCCTTGACGAAAAGATCTATGACGAGATCTCCTAAGGTAGTTTCTACTAATACGGCCATCTGAACAACGTTACTCAATAAAACGCCTTGAAAAACAGAAAAAAAAATAATAGTAAGATATCCATGTAAAGCGAACAAACTATTTTTTTACAGAACAAGAGCAAGATAATTGTGTTTAAAAAATTTATACATACCCATAAAACGACTGAATGTAAAAAAAGCGAAGTAAAAGGAAATCACAACAACAATACAATTGCACCAGAAATTAATTTTGTTCCAAATCCCGTTTGATTGAATTTTTAAACCATTTTCCACCATAAACTCCTAAAATCAAATAAGGTTAAAGAAAGCAGAATATTTTACCAGCAATAAGACCTCCAACACCGGCTGCGATTCCGGCCACAGCTGACCCGGCTACTACTCCTACAGGACCGCCAACAGCTAAACCTCCAACCACAGCTGCAACGAGAGGCGCCTGAAAAAAACTGGTAATTTCGAAGTAAACAATCTTACTTTTGCTGCTTTATGCTTTACAGCCTTTTTTAGTTGTTCATTTCCCCGTTGCACATCCTGGACAGCACGCTCGACGTGTTCCTAAGAATTATTTACAAAAAGAAATTAAAAAGCACTAACCTCTATAGAGTCAACCATATCGTGTTGCTCGTGAACTATTGTCGCCAGTTCTGTGAAAATTTCTTCCAAGTCTTGCATATCTTTGGCTAGTTTAGCTGTACTTTCTGCTTTCGCTTTGGCTTCTTCGGCTAATCGTTTATTTTCCAGAATTTTTTCATCCATACTTTCTTGATACCTACAATATGCTGCTTACTAGAATAAATTAAACACAATTGAAAATATAAACAGAACACTAACCGCCTGCCTTCCAGTTCATAAGGATTAAATTCATCTTCAATCGTGCTATCTTGAAACGGTGTGTTCTCTATTGGCGGTGGTAATTTTTTGTTCATCGAAACAGTTACTTGAATTTGTCTTCTGCATAAAGTAAAATAAAAACAAAATGCTCAAAACCAACCGGATAGGCTCCACTCGAGTATCAAAAAGTTCTTTTGCTTCATCATCAAGATCAATACGCATTCCAAGAAGTTTTTGCAGCCCAGAAAGCAGCTGTTCTTCTAATTGTTCAACCTAAACAGTAGAAAAACTCTTTTTAATAGATTACCTGCCGTCTAGCTGATGTAGTATTGAGCGCTGGACATTCAATAATGCCCTTTTGTATTTTCTTCAATTCTCGTAGTTGACCGCCAGCTAATCTTTCGTATCTCTCGACTACTTTCACCATCCGCTCCCATGTCATCTGAAAAACATGAAAGAATAAAAATTTAAAATACATATGAAGAGAAAGCGAGACATATACGAAAATAGCTTGACGTATATCCTTCGTTTGCGCGAAAATTGCACCTGTTTCGATAAACAAGTCAAAAGGAAAGCTAGAACGAGAGAAATTCCAGAGAAAAAAAACAACAATAAATGAACCAGACATGAGAGAGAAAAAAGAAAAAGAGTAATCAGTTCTATTTACTACAGCCATAGAATGGAACAATTGCCAAAGGATCGCGTTACAATAAACAAAGTGGGTCGGTTCCATTTTGCTTCTCATAAAGTGATATTTCCCCTCTCTATGGTAAAATATTATCGAATCGCCAGGTTCTCATGTAAAACGACGTTTTTTATCATGAGAAAATGCGGCATATATAAGGGGCCAAACGCTTGCAAGGATCAAACAATATGAAGTTTTTCCTCGCATTCGTCGTCTTCATTGTAGCCGTTATTGCCACTGAAGTACCGTTGAACGTAGCTTACCCGGTGCAAGAGATCTCAAATTGTACAGTGGGAAAGAAGTCAGTTTCTCCTGAAAACCTAAATCCACCCCCTCTACAGATTTGTGTCTGCTCCACGATCGAGATACGTTTTTCAATGTACAAAACCAGGAGATGCAAAAGTAGTTGGTGGGTTTAGGCGTTCTTATTAGTGAAAAAAAATGATGTTTAGCTTGCCGTGACTATGATGGAAAGGAAGTGGCTCTAGGAGGAACATTTGACGTAAATGGAGAAAAATATCATTGCTACAAGAACACCCAAGGTGTTATCGAGAGCGATAAGATTCAATAATATTATGATGCATGCAATAAAGCTAGTTTCTGTGAACTGACAACAAATATAACAAGAACAAATAAAATAAACAATTCTTGAGCAAGGCAAACACAAAAGCACAAAATACATGGACGACACACCGGCGTACAACCTCAGCGTCTACGGAAAGATCGGGAAAGCCCGACCTTGCCGCGTAAACCATTGAAGACGTTGAATTTTGCTCCTGTTCTACAGTCGTTGTCCCCAATGTATTTATCCTGTTACCCTTTTGAAGTAATTTTTTCCAATCAAGAGAATGTAATTTTCCATGTAAAATAAGAAGATTGCTTGCGAAGAATGACTCAAATACTCCATGAATCACTCGCCGCCGTGGTTTTTCTATAGCAATAATGCAATGCCTCTCTCGCTCGCCAAACTGCCATATGTTCTGACTTCGGTGCCTTTCCTGTTTTTTTTACTGCACAATGTCGGTCAGCGCTTACTTTCAACTAAGACTACGTTCCCACACTCAACCATAACCGGTTCAATGTGGCGGCGCATAGGGCTAGCGATGGAAACGCGCCATGTGACTCTTGCAATACCCCCCTTTCCGAATTGCTTATTTGCTTAGCTTTCATCTCAGGTGTTCAGCAATCGGTTCCTTGCTAAAGTCAGCGGGGTCTTTTGATACATTAGCTCCTCTATTGGCATGGGTTGACTACTTTTTCATCCATTCCTATCATATTGCAGTTTTGTATTTTTTTTTCTCTATTTCACTGGTTGCATGCGTCGATGTTCAAGGCTTTTCTTGATAAGAGGCAAATGTTTTAGTCTGTGTTTTCATCACGTCTATTAGCACTGCGTGTTATCTCATTTACTGCAGCTCCCTCTCAACATTTCATGTGAATAATTCCCATTTTCTTCTTCATCCCCTATGAGTAAACGGAACTGGTTTTGCAGTGGTAAGTGTGTTGACGCGTGCTTGAACACCTAGTTTTGCGGTTACGGAGTTTGGCTTTGGCTTTCTTTTTCCCATTCTCTTCCATTGTTTTATCCCTCGCCGCCATCGCTTTTCTCCCCGATTCTTACACAACTGCAGCTAATCTTCAGCACTAGAGTACGCAATGGTTACCGCTAATTTGAGGAGGCATGGCTCCGCTATATATTTGCGTCATCTCGTTCCTATTACATCCACATGAACTCTGGGAACGCTATTCCGGGCCCCAGCCAGGGGGAAGTGTTCCCATTGCTTCCAAACACGTCACTCGCCACAAAAAAAGATCAATTCAGCCGAATTTTAGGAGGAAAACATAGCAGTTCATCATTGTTTTTGCATTCATTCTCAGTTGCTTTGGTCTTTCAATCTGGTTTTCTGGTAGCTACATTTTGCATTGTTGCCAAAAGTTTTATGAAGGCGAACTTTTCAAGAAAGCTTTGGTGACCCATTTCAAGGCAAAATGACTCCATTTTATTATTTGTTTTCCGCCTTTTTGACACTCTCGATCTTCCGTCTAAAATCCGTATCACGTGTATTGCTCACTTTTCGATGTTTTTTTATTGATTTTTACCGACTAGAGCAGTTCCAGCCGGAATAATTCTTTCACAATTTTGCACCTCTTGATGTCACTCTTATTCCTCCTCAGCTGCAAAAGTGCGCGCAAATTTTCCTTGTGTATTTTAGCTGGCCAGGTGCTATTGCTTTGCCGATTCGATGACCCAGACCGTAGTTTACATTGTGACCCGTAGAGTCCTTTATCCATTGCACTTTGCCTGATACCATCTCGCCTCTTGCCTTCTCTGTGGGCCTCCAAAAGCAGCTTTTTTTCAGATTTATGTACATAATATGACTGCGGGTGGACGAGAGCGGACATTAGTAAAGGTAAGTTAAAGAAACGGAAAATTGGATAGGATATCGAACAAAATTTCCTCTTCTAGCTTCAAATTGGCCATGAATCGGAAATGTTTGATAAGCCCAATGAAGAAGGGCATACTCATCGCTGGACATGCTTCGTTCGGCCCATTGCATCCCTGAAATTCACGGATAGGATGTTTATAAACAAGGTTGGCATCTCCTATTTCATTTTAGATCGTATAAGTACATCGAATTTCTCACCTCCTAGGCAAAAATGCACTCTTTCCCAATAACGGGAATAATCAATCTCCTGCATCGCAATTTCTCGCACCTGCAGTTGTTTATGCCGGATTTCGAGCTATAAGCCGCCCGTATTTGCTGCTATTCATTCCCACACAAAACAGCTGTGTTAACGATCCCCACAATGCCGTCTTTTTCCCCCATATCCTTCTTCTCGTCGGGGGTTGTCATACGCTGCCTTGAAAACTGCTATTGATTCGCTCTTCCTAGTTATCTTATCATTCACCATTGTCTTTTAGGTGAAGTTCAACTTACACGAATCTTACAAGGATTCAACAAGGATTGTTCGTGACCCACCATTTGAAGTGAGTTTCCTCAAAACCATTGAAAAATATTCTCCCTTTTCAAATCTTTTCCGTTCATATTACTCTCGGGAGATTATCCAATCAACAACGGCGCATTTTACTTTCGCGAGATTATCCATTCAACAACGGCGCATTGTCCGCCACGGAGAACTTGTTATGAGAGCGTATCACATGAATGCCGGCACTTCTCCTTTTGTTATCATTTCGTTCCAGCTTCTGATAACGTTCCAAAAATTTTTTTTACAAATTGATAAGACGGATAGCTGAAACAGAACCTGATATCTTTGCCATCTGCCAGGCAGTTTCTCTTCCTTTGCCCGTGATAAACCAAAACTTCGAAGTACTTTGTGAGCGATTGTCTAGATACTTTTCCTATCGATCGTGCCAAAAAAGCCACATCAGTGCAATAAAAAGCGGCTTCTCTCAAGCAATCCTCTTTGTGCCGTCTATCCTCAGCGATTTTTTTATTTTCAGGTCACTGAGACCGGCTTCGGCTCTTTTCCCATTCAATTGGAGATCTATTTCAATTACCCCGGTGCAAAAGCATTCAAGTATCGTTACGATATGCTACTGCAAATGACAAAGAAAGGACATGCCAGTGAAGAAGCAACATTTGCGGTGAAAGACGCACCACCATCGTTTACTGAAATGGCAAAGAAATATGGAACCAAAAGAAAGCGCAGTAGTGGAGCAGAAGAAGCCACAAGCAGCAGCAGCTGTCAACAGCAACTGTTTCCACCACTGAAAATGACAAAAGTTGATGTGGCGAAGTGAGTTTTTTTCTCGTAAATATCAATCACTTGCTTTCACACAAGATGTTCTCAATTTTTATCGTCTTTTTATCTAATTTTTCTATTTTACAGATCACCTCGTGAAGTAATTATCAAGCCGCTAGATGATAGAAGAGAGGAAGATCGCTTTACACGCGAATTACGGCTACAGGAGAAGGAAAGAAGAGAACGGGATAAGGAGAGGGAAAGAAAACGAGAAAAGGACCGAGAAAAACACCGAGCTGAGAGGGAACGACGAGAAAAGGAAAAAAAACGGCAAGAAGAAAAAGAAAAGGAGAAAGAACGAGAAAAAGAACGGATAAAGGAGAAAGAAAAGGACAAACGGAAACCAGAAAAGCCGAAATCGCCTATTGTGGTATGTTTCATTGATGTTAGCATTGAAATTTTCAATTTTCAGGAGAAAATAAAAAAAGAAAGTCCATCAGCGATGATGAAAAAGGATAGTCCATCCAATTTTCTAAAAAAAGAAAGTCCATCCGCAATGGTGAAAACAAACAGTCCGTCCAATTTCCTAAAAGAAAGTCCCTCAAATTTAATGAACAAAAAGAGTCCATCAAATTTTACGAGAAAGGACAGCCCATCGAATTTTATGAAAAAAGAAAGTCCTTCGAATTTTATAAAGAAGGAGAGCCCCTCGATTAAAAAAGAGAGCCCACCAAATTCCTCGCCCTCTATGCGGCCTTCTGCCCACCCGTATAGTCTTCCTCCACAAAAACCGATGATTATTAAACATGCCCCGAGCAAAACAACATCCGAAGAGAGGAAGCCCTTCTCCGAATCGGTGAGTAATACCCAAAACAAGAGAATATTACCCGCTGTTCAGGATTTGAGCTCGCCGAGCACGAGCTACGGTTCAATTACCCCGAGGACGCCTCTCTCCCTCCAGGGCGGCGGCCACCATCTGTCGTTGACTGAAATACAACGAAGAATAGCTGCTCTAACCGACGAGGAACAAGTCTTTCGGTGAGTTATACTGCTCTCAGTCCGGGGAAGGGGGGTTGCCATGGAGAGGAGCCCTCTACTGCCGGCATTGTACATTCCAGGGAATAAGGGTTCTGAAATTCTACAAATTCATCATATGTTTTTTTCCCCCAGAAAGCTCTGTTGGGTCATTTGACTCCTGGTAGACTTCAGAAAGGCCCTTGTGCTGCTGTGGTTAAATATAAAAATTCCTCTCTGGAACTGCCTTTCCGGTTCAAACTGTATCCTCCCGGGAGGCCATCCTCCCCTCTTCTCGTCCCCATATATAACCGTCTCCATTTCAGGGTGGCCTCGTTGCTGCTGTCCCTGCCCGGTACCAATCTGCTCCCCTCGAAGCCGTCCCTCGCTTTCGATGTCGATCTTTCCACCGTCGAGCCGTCGCTCCTCTCCCGGTTGTGTGACGCCCTCTCCTAGGCTGTCGTCCTCCTTGCCATCCCTATTGATCCTCCCCCCCTTGTTTCTGTTACCCCCCATTCCATTTATATAGTTCTTTTCTAGTTGGGACCCTTCTACGGTTATCTTGTCACTGGTCGAAATATTCCAGCCCCCCGTCCGATATGTGATAGTTCAGTGTGATAGCTCTCCCCTCGCTACTGGTACTAGACCCGCCGTCCATTTCCCCCAACCCTGTGTGTGCTCAGACAATTTCTGGTCATAATTATACAGAGTCTGTGTATATTTTTATACATAAAAAATAATAATATAAGTTCTTGAAAAATGGGGCTGGAACGGCTCCTCTTGGAATTGAGCCGAAAAGGCTGGCCGGCGGGAACCTATGGCTGGGGGGAGGATGATATTTTAGGATGAGAAAGGATCCAGATGGGACCCAAAGCGCATTATGAAGTTCTGAAAGAAGAATAGATTAGATCAAAATATTAGAAAGTATCGCGAAAAGATCGGGGAAGGGGACCGAATATCGCGGGCAGACAAGATTTGGTCCTTTTCCTCCCTGGAGACGAATCTCTGACGGCATTTTAGGACGAGACAGGATCCACACGGGGTCGATAGGGTGGTTCCACTATTCCAAAAGAGGTAGAGAGATTGTGAAAGTTGATTTTTAAAGAAATGGATGAAAGGAAGGCGAAAGCTCCTGGAAAGAGCGAGGAGAGCCAGCGAGCCGGCCCTGCCCAGGACCGGAGATGATTCTTCCCATATTTTCACATCTCTGTCTATATACAGTACATTCTTTTCGATTTAAATATTCAGGTAACACAGAGAATTCGTCGAAAAAACTATTAATTCCCCTCGAGGCCCGGTGGCTCGCTCCGTCTCCAACTGGCCACCTCTAACGGTTATCAGAGTGTCCTCCAAGGAATTCAGCTGGATTCGCCAAAAATTCCTTCTCCCGTATCTCGCCAGAAGACAGTTCTGCTATATAAAGCTATCAAATCTTCATAATTTCTGCCTACCGGGATCGTACGAGTGAGAGGCGGCTGGTCACTGCAGTCTGCCGTCTCCCTAGGTCACCGTGCCCAAAGAACAAAAGGCGACCTTACCTACGGTACTGTATATATAACTATGCCTGATGAAACCTGACCTGCCGAAGTGGGAAGAGTGCGAATTTCATCCAGAATGAACCCGTTTTCTGATGTAATACGAATTGTGTTGCCTCAGCCATATCGCAAAAGATTATGATAAGCTGCTGCCTCCCCTTTTCGTGCTTCCGCTGCTCTCCTCCCATTTTTGTTCCCTATTTTTTGGCGATTTTTATCGCTGTCCTTTTGAGAAAGAATGAAAATAATGACTGAAAATATTACCGTGTTCCTTTTACTAGACTCCCTCAATAGCCGCCCTCCAGCCATCCTCCATGGGGAACAGGGAGACCTGCCCATCTCGGGGCGGGCAGAGTCCATTTCAATGGGAAAACCAGTCCTAATTTTGAAACCTTTAAGGTTTAAATCGTTTAAACACGGCAAAATGTAATATATAAAAGTGCCAAAAGGGAGTTGAAAAGGGGAACCCGTCTGCATTGTGACTCCAACAAAGGTACCGTTCATTGTGATGCGGAGCCCGCGGTTCGTGCATCTGGTTTGGGCAGCTGGAGCCGAAATACACCTACTTTAGTAAACTTTTTGACCTCTGCTGTATATAAATCCCTTTATAAGTGTAAATTTCGAGTCCCCTGATCCCAAACTGAAAGAAAACATCCGCCATAGGTTGTCCCGAAAGACTCCTCTCCTCGGTCTATCAATTGTTTTTGGAATATATCTGATCTGTCCACTCAGCCATCTGACAAGTGTTGAACGTGGCTTATATAGCGCTGACTCTGCGCTGACTGTGGGAAGAATACAGGCAGTTCATTATGAGTGGGGTACGGCGAAGAACATTATCACGATGGCGTCATGACCTGGCCCGTCCTCTCCTCCTCCTAGAATTATCCCATTTTTAGCTTTCCTGTATAACTTTCAGTAGGCATATGGCACTTTTTATCTCACTTTTAGGATAATATCTCTTCTTGGATACTCTTCCTCCCAACTAGAAGCGTCTTCTCTTTGATGGACAATGAAAATGAGGCAAAGAAGAAGACCAATCAGATGGGCTACCTCAGCTGTACTTCCTATGTCATCGGTTCGTTTATTTCTTTCATGAAATTCGGGTTTCTATGGAGCAGAACGAATCTAAAGGCCCTTTCCCCAACTTGTGGAATCGGGTATGGCGGATGGGAGGCGGCCGAGTACCGTCTGCCGCGTCCTCTTGTCCAGCTTGAGACCGGGCACAGTAGTTCCCCGATGGCTCACGGCAGTTTTCATAAAACCAAGAGCCTTTCAACTTTTCCTGAAGGTCGTAGGGGGCGCGGGACTGTATTTACCGACAGACGGGTCGGGTCTGCCCCTCCACCCTGCCAAGCCTACGAGCTACTGCTACATGGTTCATGAATGCCTTCCTCAGACCCTTATATTTAAGACGACGGCTGCTTGGAAGCTTTATTGAACACGTAATCTAATCAATTACCGTCCTCCCTCTTTCAGGAAACATAGTCGGCTCGGGCATCTTCATAACCCCTACTTCTATCCTCCAAAATACGAATTCCATCGGCCTGCCCCTCGTCATCTGGCTCGTCTGTGGCCTGTCCTCCATCATAGGCAAGCCTGCCCCCTCTCCTCCCCATCCTCCCTCCTCCAGGTGCCATAGTCTACATCGAGCTGGCCACCGCCATCCCCGAGCCCGGCTGCGACTTCGCCTATACAGTATACGTCGGCTGGGATGCCGTAGCCTTCGGCTTTATGTGGGTCAGTGCCATTATGTCCTACCCGGCATCGGGAGCTGTTCAAGCTCAAACCTTCGGGCAATATATTGGTACCCTTTCTTCCATTTTTCCTACCATAATCTGTCTACAGTATCCGGATGCCAGCCGCTATTCCAGCTGGAGTCACCCTGGGATACCGTAGTCGCTAAAGGATTGGGATTTATCCTTCTCTGTGAGTCCTTTCCCTCCATTTTTCTCAATTTTAGACCTTTAAAATATTCAAAAGCGGTAGTTTCAGTTCTCCTCACGGCCATTAATTTCTATTCGATCAGCCGGGTAGCCGGACGATTCCAGGTCGTGGCCACCCTGGCTAAGATTCTCATCGTGGCAATTATCATCGTTACCGGCTTCTATTATCTCATTTTTAAAGGTCTGTCCATTTTCTGTTCGAGATAAAAAGAATATAATTGCCAGGTTGGACCCAAAACCTGGCCCAGCCCTTCAAAGACAGTAATCTCCACCCAGGGCCGCTGGCATTGGCGTTCTACGGCGGGCTTTGGAGCTACGCCGGTTGGGATGTATTGAATTACGGTACTCCAGAAGTCAAAAATGCCAGGAGGTTCGAATCTATTACCATATTATTACCGTAATCCCTTCTTTCCCTCCAGGACGATGCCCCTCTCCCTGATGAGTGGAATAACCATCGTCACCGTCATCTATGTCCTCATCAACTTCTCCTATTTCGTCGTCCTCTCCCCCGACGAAATTAAAAACAGTACCGCCGTGGCTGCCGTAAGTCTGTCCTTCTCCCGGCCACCCTTCCCTTTAGGACTTTGCCCAAGTCGCCTTGGGTGATTTCTCCTACGCAATACCCTTTATGATTGCTATTTTATTAATCGGAACATTGAATAGTAACATATTTTGTGGATCCAGGTGAGAAAATTGACAAAAGATGGAGAAGATCAGGATTTAGGTTCATGCACGCCGCTGCGAGGAGAGGCCACCTGCCGAAGTTCCTCAGCGCCTTGAATGTCAAGAACAATAGTCCGAGAGCGTCTCTACTGGGACAGGTGACCGTTTTCTTCTTTAGAAACCTGAAACGCACCATAAAAACGACTAACATTTGTTTCTGTCCCACCAGGAAGACAGCTGGAGAGCTTTCTCCCCTTTAAGGTGGCCGCGTGGCCGCGCGCCCGCACCCATAGAATCTCGGCAAGAGATTCGTTTTTATTCAGCGTGCTGACTTTTTCAGATCTCACAACTGCCGAGATTTTACGGGTGCAGAGTCAAAGGAATTCGCCTCTCGTATTTCGAGGTCAACTTCATTTTTTTCCAGCTAATCTGTGCAATTGTTGTCTGCTTTGTGGATGTCAACGCCCTGATCAACTACGTGACTTTTGTCATCTGGGGGCAGCGGACAGCCACCTTGACGGCTCTTCTCTGGATCAGATACAAGAAGATCCCTGTGGCTGAGGGTAAGTTATCCTCTTTCTCTATAAACTCGCTGGGAACATTCCAGGAGTCATCCGGGTACCGCTTGTCCTGATCATCTTCTTCTGGTTTACAAGTGTCGCTTTGGTTATTCTTCCCTTTATACAAACACCGGAGGTAAGGGACCGGAAAAGAGTCCGGAGGGAAGTTCTCGTCCCCGCACCCGTAGAATCTCGGCAACTGGACCTAATAAGAATTGACACCTTCGAGTAAAAGGAAAATCTCCTGCCGAGGTGGTATGGGTGCCGAGACACTGGGAAGACAGAGCCTCCGAGGGTTCTAGCCCTTCTGGAGCCTCTCAGCTTTGACTGAGTATCAAATCTCCTCTACGCAGTCAATTCCAAAGTCTATTTTCTCGTATATTCCTGAAAATCGACCAAAAATCCATTAAAAATCCTTTAGATCACGTTGATCGGCGTTGTCTTCGTCTTCAGCGGTCTCATCTTCTATTTTCTCCTCGTCCGACCCAAAACCTTACCAGAATTCCTCAATAAAATCAATGGTTTGTCTATTTTCTAAAGAAATTTGATCTGCTTTTCAGATTTTCTAGCCCAGGGGACTTGTCGTCTCCTATTCTGTGATCTGGACCGGGTGGAGGATGCGGCAATCGAGAAGAAGACGGTCAAATCAGAAGACGGGTTATCTGTTGACTGTAAGAATACCTTTTTTGAGAAAATGTGATAGTTTTTGTATGGACAATTGTTGATATTTGCATAATTTCAATATAAAAATGATCTCTGGCTCTTGTTTGACTATAGAAAGGGGGAGAGACCCTGAATGCCGGGGTATCAAAATAGCCTGAAAGTGATCAGAGAGAGCCGCTTCTACGGAAGTTGTCAGCTAAATTAATCGCCACCCTTCTCCTCGAGATAAAAAGGCCCACCAAGCCGTGTCCCAATCCCGCTCCCACTCCGTTTGTACCTGTCCCCGCGCTCTTTTTTGGCTCTCGGGCTATCGAGTCCACCCTCCTATAAAAGATTCTCCCCCGTCTGTCGAGAGAACCAACCGTCCATCGCCGTTCATTGGTTCGTTCTCCTCTCCTCCCCGGCCTCTTATCTCCCCTCTCCTTTTTAGCAATGGCCGAAAAGTGCGAGGCCTCCCCCTCGACGACGAGATTCGCCTTCCTCTCGGTCTTCGTGGCCACCGTCTCCACTCTGATCGCCGTCATCGCCATCCCGATGCTCTGCATGTACATGCAAAATGTCCAGTCGGAGCTTCAAGATGACCTGACCTTCTGCCGAGTGAGGAACGAGGGACTCCGCTCGGAGTACAACAAGCTGGCCGCTGTCCGCCAGGCCGCGGTCATTGCCAACCGCGAGAAGAGGGCCGCCTCCCACCAGTGTTGCTCTTGTGGAGTTGGAAAGGCTGGGCCGGTGGGAGCCCCGGGACAGGACGGAGAGCCCGGATCCGACGGACACCCAGGAAATCCAGGATCACCCGGAAAAGATGCTGACCAAGACGCTCAACTCAAGGCCGACGACTTCTGCTTCGAATGCGAGCCATCACCTCCCGGACCTCCTGGGCCTCCCGGACCCAAAGGAGCACCTGGACACGATGGAGAAGCCGGTAATTTGAATCAATTCTATGCAATTACATACCACTTTTAGGCGAGGGAGGACCCGTTGGACGACCTGGCATTCCCGGAGCCGCCGGACCCCCCGGCCCTCATGGTCCTCCCGGCCCTGATGGATCCCCCGGACAGCCTGGAGCCCCCGGTCCAGTTCGCACTCTGCCATCTCCTCCTGGAGAGCCAGGAGCGCCTGGAGAAGTTGGACCTCCGGGGCAGTGAGTATTTTTGGACAAAAGAGGAATACGACGATTTCTAGGTCAGGAAATCCCGGTCGCGCTGGTCATCCAGGACATGCCGGACCTGTTGGACCTTCCGGAGAACCAGGAGAGGATGGTAGGGAATAATTAAGAAGACGGTACAGTATATTTTATAGGAGAGCCTGGAAAGGATGGGGAGAATGGAGCCGATGGAGAGCCGGGGAAGGATGGCGCCAAGGGAAGCTGCGACCACTGTCCTCCACCTCGCACTGCTCCTGGATATTAATCCAGAGCACCCAAATAAACCATTCTTTTGCATTTTTTTTACAATAATTTTTGGAACAGGAATACGGGGAAGGGTCATCTTGACCAGAGAACAACTCTTCCCTTTGGGCCAGTCCCCTTGACTGTAATTTGCACTCCTCTCTTACGACTCGCAGGCTACGAGGTCGTTTCAAATTGCCCACAGGGCATCTGACGTTTACTGACCTTTAAAATACAGAGTGACTAAATAATGGCCAAAGATCGCGTGTAAGGAGGGTATTTGAAGTGGAACCGAGTGTCTCTGCCGGCGCTTGTGGCCTCCTCCTCCGTCCTTTTCTTTTTCGAAATCTATCATTTCATAGATTTTTGGAAAGCCAGTAGTGAAGTGTTGCAATTAGCTGATCGTTTCAACATAAAAGTGGATTTCGCAAAATATTTTGTAAGGTTGTTGGGATGTTATACCTGCACTACTGCAAGCTGCTTCGTATGTGTCACTCTACATATGTTCGATTTAGTCAGTGGCCTGAACATTGATTTCTTATCATCTGTAAGCTTATACATTTTCTATTAAATATATTTTTAGAAAGAATATGATACCAACTTTATCAAGGAATAGCTTGCACTTGTTGAAGAAATAGAGATATACGAAAGCGATAGCTTCAAGGCTTTTGCAAAGCTATCACATTTGTTGAGATAGGATATATATATATATATATATAGCATCGCTTTATTTGTTCAATTTTGTTATCCAATAAATATATTGGTATATATATATATATCCGCATATGAGAAAGATGAAATCCGCTAATACAAATATAAGAAATCTTTCTCATATGCGGATACCTACTTTCTTTATTTGTCTCGTGTCCATGTCATATATCATTTCGCTATTTTTTCAGGAATAATGGCAGAAAATTCTAAGGAAATACAGGCAGATTCAACAAATGAAAAAACATTAACAATTATTCATTATGGTATTCCTCAATGTTCTGATGTTGTTCTTATAGTCGAAGGACACGAATTTCATGTACACAAAATGGTTTGCATTTTTGGAATTTTTCTTTATTTTGATTTGCAGATACTCGGTGGTCGTTCTACTTATTTCCACGCTTTGTTCTACGGCGGCTTCAAAGAGGTTTTTCATCTGCTTTACAATTATTTTTTGGTACAATGATGATAGCCCGACCACACCTATATTTGGTCTAAAGTGGTCTAATACGATTAACTACTTAATTAAGCCTATTTTTACATATTTTTTTTCATTTCGGGGGGCCCCGCAAAGTGGAGGAATAAGAACCATAGAGGTACAGCGCGCCACCTTTTGGTAAGTTATTTGACTGAATTTATCTGGAGGTTGATGAAACATAATGATTGTGATCCATTTCAAGCTGCGGTAGCTGCTATTTCAAACTTTTGGCCTCCAGACGTGAAAATGTGATATTAATTAGAATAAACATTCATATGAACAACCCCGTAATTAATATGCAAATGACAGAAATTGTAAAAATAGGATTAAGCTAATCGAACCATTTTTGACCAAATATAGGTGTGGTCGGGCTATCATCAACGTACCTATGTTTTATATGAACATTTAGAAGGATAAAGATAGAATCGAAGCGGTGGGCCAGCTCCGGCGACTCGGGAAGAATGCGCACATAGCCACGCAGCTCCTGGCCGACGGCGAGGCGGACCGAGTCGATGATCGTCTCCAGCTGGACGACGGATCGCGGGCCGACGCGAACCCAGCTGTGGCGCGGGGTGACGGCCTTGTTGTCATTGTTGAGCAGCGGCTTCAAGACCAATTTGACGAGGGATTAATTTATACTCCCACCGCCGTCGAAGTTGCCGGCGGCGAACGGGAAGGAGATGGGCTAATGCTCGACCGACCACTAAGGAGCTTGCCTCTTGCGATTTTGAGATGATTTTCGACAACACGCAACCGTCTGTTCCCTTTCGACTTGTCAAGCCTCAAAAGACTCCTGACCTTCCTCCTTCTTGATACTTTATTTGCCGCGTTGTTACGTATATATTCTAAATTTCAACTTTGCTCGGCGAGATAGTCTGGATTGCATCCGCCTCGAGCTCTGGTTGACCACCATCATACCCTGGTCCATTCTGAGGAGGGTCAGGGATTAGACTAAGAACTTCTGGTGTCTGTCACTAATATTTTATGTTTAGAATCCAGACTCTGATTCAGAATCTCAGGATTTTAAAAAAAACAATACGTATTCGAAGAGAACTGGTTTATTCTCATGTTTAGAGCCGGTAGCCACCGGTCTGCTCGTGGTGTTCCACCGCGGCGGTACGAGGAGGACAGGGACAGTAGGCGGCATCGTGGCCGGGCAGTCCGGGTCCGCCGTTCTCTCCATCTGTTCCGGGTGCTCCAGCCTCTCCGTTGGCTCCTGCGGCTCCGGCAGGTCCTTCGGGGCCGTCCTTTCCTGGCTCGCCAGCTGCTCCGGGGGCTCCTGGTGCTCCAGCGGATCCAGCCTCTCCGGCAGGTCCAGCAGGTCCGGGAAGTCCCTTGCCCTTCTGGCCGTTCTTTCCGGGGCCTCCGGGCTGTCCTGGCTGTCCATCCTCTCCAGGGGCACCGGCATCTCCAGCCTCTCCGGCCTCGCCTGGCTGCCCGTCTTTACCAGGGGCTCCTTCGGGTCCGGGAGTTCCGTCGGGGCCAGGGGGTCCGGCTTCTCCTGAATTTCGTTTTATAACAGCCAAGAAAGGGTAAAAATACCGTCAGGTCCTGCCGGTCCTGGTTCTCCCTCTGGGCATTTAATACAGCCGGCATCTTTAGGCAGTTCATGAGCGATGGCAGTGCCAGCCTCTCCGGGAGCTCCAGCCTGTCCGGGTGGGCCGTCGGCTCCGTCCTCTCCGGGGGCACCTGGAGGCCCGGGAGGACCGTCGGGGCAGCTGGACGGCTGTGGGCCGCAGTTACACTGGCCGGCTTCTTTCTTCTGACGGACGGCGAAGGTTTCGCGACCGGTTACATCGACCATATTGTGCCAGGCATCGTCCGCATAGCTCTGAAGGGAATAATTACCGTAACCCCGAAGGCATCATACCTTGAAGTCCTCCATTTGGACGAGGGACTCATCGTAGAAGTTATTAATATCGTGGACGACGAAAGCCACGTAGAGCAGACTGCCGAAGATGATGATCCCCGAGAGGCCGGAAAGTGAGGTCAGCAGAAGTTTTTGCATCTCTAAGAAGCGGAGAGGAAGACGCCGCTGCTGTCCTTCCTCCTCCCCCGGCCCCTTTTATAGTCAGCCGAACCTTATCCACCCCCGGCAGCAGGTGGCTGCCCTTGGCGACGGGTTTTCTCTCCGAGGAGAGATACGATCCACGGGGGCACCCCGATTACCCATAGAAAAACAAGAGAGGGCTTTAAACTTTTTACGCGCCGCTGGGGATGGTGGCAGTGAGATGATATCGGCGGAGAAGGGTAGAAGAAGAAGATGGGGCAATTCCGATGGGGTTGGTTTGGTTCCACTTCCTACGACGGTTTTACACATTTTAATGAGGAGGAAAGACATTTTAGTGGGCAGCTTTGACAGCGAACCTAGCCGGAAGCCGAGTACCTTCTTTTCCTCAACCAGCTGGGTTGAGGTCGCCTTGGACCGCCGGCCCGCGACCCAACCCCATAGTCCAAAAATGCTGGCCTGAAGTCCAGAAGAGGCCAGGGACAACCGATCCCTCCGTTGGAGAATCCTCCATGCCGAACAGGGCCGTAATTTCGTTCGGGATTGGAAGAGGATTCCATAGCCGCCCTTGTCCGGGCTGGAGCACTCTACTGGTATCCGCTCTGTATTCTAAGAGCAGCTTCGTAGACGACGTTGGGTTTAGTTAATAGGCATGCGAGAATAAAGCGGAAATGATTCTATTCGGCCACGGACTCCGGGAATCTTCTTATCCGAGGAGAATACCGGCCTCTCGGTTTCCCCAGCTACATTTTCCAGTGTTGTTCTAAGAACGCTATTAATTTGTCCGCCTGTCAGTCAGAAGGGAACAAGTCTTTTGTCAGGCAAATAGTGAAATAAAGCCATTTCATCTCCCCTCCACCTACCCTAGTCTGCCACTGCCCACATCTCGCCGTTTTCCGCCTCCTCCACCGTTTCAGTGCAGTGCGTCTAACTAAAAATGCGTGGCTTCTGTCCTCCAACCACTTCTATTTCAAGGAGAAGCAGTTCTCATCAAGAAAAGCGTCTCTTTTCTCTGAGGACGCAAGCTCCCGTCCCCCGCTTCTTCGCTTCCCTTCCCCATCTCCTCTCGGTCTCCAGAATTACCCCTAGATGACTCCAGAAATGTTTTCGCTTCCCCAAGTTCCTTCTGAACTACTCCCGGCCATTTTCAATAAGGTACTTTTATCACCCGGGTTCTGAAAATGATAAAAAATGGTTCAGATGTCTTCGGAGACGTTTCATATGGCGCCCCAGTTGGACAGGAGATGCCACCACGTATTCCAACGCAATCTGAACCGTTTCTCCCACATCCCGATCTATTATTTGGATAAACTCCGACAGAAGACAACGATTACTAACAGAGTGACCCGGCTGGCCGCGGAATACGTCAATGCCATCCTCCGCCACGTCCAGGACAGCTCGTTCCTCCCCGAGTACCTCATTGTGGAGTACGACTACACCGAGAACATGGAGTGAGTCCACTTTTTATTATTTTTATCATTTTCTTACTGTAATTCCCATCCTTTTCAGTGTTCCCACCTCCCTGGAGGGTCTTAATACGACGATGTTCTACCGAATGGACGATGAGAACTGCACCTTCGCCTCGGCCAAGAGCTATCACATCTTCCCCGTAAATTTCGCCGTATTTACTATTAAAAATAGAAATGTAGGCTCCTTTTCCCTATACAAACTAAAGACAACCTCATTTAGAATGTGGAATATTTGGTAAAGTTGAGGAAGAATGGACTATTCGTGGAGAGGGCGCCAGAGGGCCGGGAACATCTCCTATACGAGGCGTGGGACGCGACCCGGAACAGTTCTTCCTACCCAATGCCAGATATTTTACATTTGTAATATTGTAGACTTATAGTTATGTTATAAAGAATGTCATTATCATTGGCTATAATCTTTATTTTGGGGCAAAGCAGTCAGGGGTAGAGAAATTGTCTTTTGAAGGCGATATTGCGGGAACGAGCCTTTTCCAAGCGAATTTCCCCTTGTGGATTCTCACTTTTGAGAAAACTTTTCCTTCGACATGGAGATAATTCGCCTTTTTTCACATGGAGAGCTGAATAGATTTTCAGATCTCCAGAAGGAGCCTCGTCCTGCCGAGGGCCACTGGAAAAGAGGGAAGATGCCCTCTGCCGGCGACTTTTTGTGTCAAATCTGTCTCACCTTACGAGATTTTGGCCTTTCTACAGTTTTTCCTAGATTTCCACATAAACATCAAAGAAGGAGGAAAGAAACCGTCTCCTGAAAAAAAAGCCCTAGATTGGGAAACTAGCGAGACGCGGGTATTACTGGCTCATAACAGGACAGCTGGGCCCGGGGCCTTCCAGCCAGGAGGAGTTCTTTGTACTCTATGAAAAAGGGTGAGGAGAGCTTTTGGAAAATGCTATTCTCTGTTATAAATCGTTGTGGAGGACGGGTACCAATGATAATTCGTAAAAGGCCAGGCAAAAGCGCGGTTTCAAGTGGTTTTTGAATTTTTCGCTTCTTAAAGACTATCTGGAAGCATTGGACGCCGGCCAAGGGAAATTTTATCCGGGAAATTGGTCAATCCTGAGGCAATTATGATATTTTCCCTCTTTCTTGAGAATACAGGTCAGTTTCCAGGACGATCCATCAGTCTGAACCTGAATGACGCCAAGACGGCTGATTCATGCCAACCAGCTGTGTTGACACTGGCCGCCGATTGGCCCCCTGCCAATAAATCTAATTCTTTCTTTTTTTCAATCAATATATTTTCTAAATCTTTTTTATTTCCTTAAGTTTTAACGTATTCACCCGGGAAATTCAAATTTCCCTGGGAACAGAGGCTCTCTTCCCGGGGAACTGTTCTCCTCCTCCGGGCTTACCTTCTTCTTTGTTTAATTCACAGTTATTCTTAAAATATACAATTTCTTCCATTAAATAATACTGTCTATTTATTAAAATATAATGTAAAATATTTAAATTTCTAGGAAGGAAGAAACGATGATGAGTGATGACGGGCCGGGCGCGTCCTCCTCCTCCTCCTCGGCGGCCTCATTCAATCCAGGCGACTTGATATGGGCCAAAATGAAGGGATTCCCCCACTGGCCGGCAAAGGTACTGTATTTTTGGCCCTCCCCTTTAAATGATCTTGTTATTAGGTATTAGAACAAGGGCAAGATACCCCGGCCGGGAGGATTGCCATAATGTTCTTCGGGACGAAGGAGACGGCCTTCATGAAGCCGTCCGACTGCAGCGACTACCTCTCCAATAGGTTTACCCACGAGATCTCGAGGAAGCACAAGGTACAGTACTCCTTTCTCTTTTATTTAAGACATTCTTTTTTAGGGATTTAATGACGGAGTACACGAGATCCGGGTGGAGGCCGGCATCGAGGCCCAGTCCTATCGGGATCCGAAATTCTTCGAGGCGGAGCCGGAGACGAGTGGCACGGGCCGGATACGAAGGGCCAGCTACCGATTGGACACGTTAATGCCCCACGGGATAGGGAGGAAGAGATCGAACAGTGGATCCCGCTCCCGGGCGAGTAGTACCCAACACTCGACATTGAAAATGCTACACAAACACCTGAAGAGGAAACGACTCGATAGCGAGAGTTCGAACGGGTCGAAGAGGCGACAGATGATCAGTGGAGGACTGGCCGGACTGGACTCCAGCGGCCTTCTGGACTTGGTATGTGGTCTTTTTCTGATTTAAATTGGAAGAGAAAGCTGAAATTCCTCTTATTCTCTATTTTAGGCCCTGGAGGATACCCATCATTGGAATGACAACGACAGTCTCTTCGGGGTCAATGACGACGCCCGATCGACAAGGTCCAAACGATCTCGGGGAGTGTCCAAAGTGTTTGAGGACATGCTCGGGATGGATGGATCGCCAGTCAGGAGGACGAGGGTGGCGAGTCAAAATGAAGGAAGGAGGAGCAGGTTAGACTAGATTTTGAGGGTTCGACTGTCTAACAGTGGCTGTGATAGAGAATAAGACAAAGAATACTCCCTATTTTCAGGTTAATATCGGGAGTTTCGGATTTCCTATTCGATGACCTCTTCACAATGAACAATGTCGACCTCCAGGCCATGGCGGCCGACTTCCTAAACACGGTGGACGATCTCCCCTCGGACAGTAGTGAGATCTTCCCCTCCATTATGGTATCCTCCTTGGAGATTACAAAAAAATTGGAGGGATTTAGGAAGGAGGCACACCGGAGAGGCCGGCACCCCTGCCCAGGCCGGTTGAATTCTGCACAAAATGCGGGAGTGAATGTAAGCTGGAAGGGAAACGGTGGAGATGCTCGGCGAAGTTTTGTATGGAGTGGAACGGCCTGGTGGACGAGGCCGGGCCATCTAGCAGCAGTAGGGAGGCTAAAGTCCATCCCTCTAATTTGGACATCCAGGTGAGAACTTTCTTCTAGACAAGTTTTATTTTCATTCAATAAATAGGAACAGGGGGTAATTTCCTCTTTTCGGGGAGAAGATGGGCCTGGTCAGAGCCGGTGGGGAACACTTGGATACGGCGGGTTGTCCCGACTGAGGCAGGTTTCAAAACTCCCAAACTTGGGAACCTTATGGTTGGGGGAAGGTAGATGTCAGGGGAAGTATCAGCTAATGCAAACAAGAGGATACTAGGAATCCCGTCTAGACTGAATGACCGGGCAGGAGGCGTGATGTCAGGGAGGAAAGGCTGGACTGAGGCGGGAGCGGGTTTTCCTGGGTCCGACAGATGCTCAGGAATTCTATTCGTCACCAAAAAATATGAGCATACTGTAGATATAAAGAACCTTCCAGGTCCCCCATACAAGTCAACCCGTTCTCGAAGAGGACGACGAGGAGGAGGAGGAAGAGGAGGAGACACCCCGTCCCAAGAAGGAAGGAACAGTGACTACGAATCAAAATCTGACAAAAGAGAAAAGCAGCCTCCGGAAGAAGACCAAATCGGGATTGAAGGTGAAACAAAAAAGTTCGAAAAAAGAACGAGACAGTACGGATGCCGTCGAGGTGAAGGACAAAAAGAAGGTCCAGGTAAAGAGAGGGGAAGAGGGCCCGGCTGACTGGAGACGTTACAGATCACCAGCCCGCGGCAGTATTCCCTGTCGCCGCCGTCCTCTCCCACGTTGAAGGAGGTCGAAATTAAGGAGACGGTCGACCCTTCCCCGGTGAAGGACAAGAAGCAACGGCCCAACAAATAGTAAGTCCCGCTGTTTATTTGCTTGGTCCTCTATGAATCAGGGAGAAAAAATGACTGGGAGGGCAGGAAATAGACGAAACGAGACGAAAACAGGGAGCGGGGAGGAGGAGCCACTGCCAGGAGATTTGCGTCACAGGACCAAAGCTTTTTAAAGGACTGCAAAGAGCGCGCTATTCGTGGCGGGACCTGTTTACCATATGAACTGTTGTTCGGAGAATTCTATCAAATTTTAATTCATGAAAAGGGTTATTTTTCCAGCAATGTGATCAAAACGCCGCCGGTGAGCAAGAACGGTCTCCGCCACTGTACCTTCTGCAATGGCCAGGTCCGTCCCCAGATGTGTGGCGGCAATAAACACAGGTTTCTCTTTTTTTTCTTTTTTATAATCTCCTCGCTGTTCAGATGGCGATGCGTGGATAAAAAGTGCCGAAAATGGTATGGCTGGGTCCGGTCAAATGACGAGATCCCGGTGGATTTGGGCAGAAAGGGACGACATAGCAGTGTCTTGGGCAAGATCAAATTAAAACGGAAGGATAAGACGAGGACGAGGAAGCTGACTGAAAGTGAGCACTCCACTCCTTTTTGATGCCAAATGGTCTATAGAAACGGACATGTCGATCTCCTCCTGTGGTGAGGCGGCTCTAGCCGCGTCGGCGTTGGACACATCCTCGTTGAAGAGCGCCGACACGGGAAGGGCGTCACCCACAAGGAACCCCGTCATGACTCTGGCTGAAATGGTTTGTTTTTGTGGGAAAACGAGGAATAATGAGAGGAATTTTAGAGGAGAAAGAAGATGCAAGCGGCACAGAGCCTGTTGAAAATGAAAGGCAGCAGTGTGAGTTGTTGTCTTCTAGGGGGACGAGGGCGGGCAATGGCTGACGGCCGGCCTCGATAGCATGGGCCCTAAATCCCTTTCCGACACAAAGACAACGCCTCCTACTTCAACTAAAACGGTAGAAAGGAGCCGAGGCCTGCCCCCAGTATACTGGCACCGTTGCCATTCATCCTCCACTTGGTTTGTGTCCGGCTGCGGGCCTTTTGGGATTGAGCCACGGCATCGCCTTCCCAGCCACACTTTTCCCTCTTCATTTTCTCTATGAGACCTTATTTTATCCTTCCTTTTCAGCCAAAAGCCGTCCTGAAGAAGAAGCCCCTGAAAAAGAGGGAACAGTCCGAAGTCAAGGAGGAGGATGACCTGCCCCGGCCGCGTAACTTGATCCATAGACTACAAAATATCTCTAATTCCAGCTCCCTCTCCTCTAACTGCGCGAGAGATGAAATACCGTCCATGTGCTATGGAAAAGAGAGCGAGATGGTGGATGAGTGAGAAGAGGCGAGGCGACCCCTCACCGGAACGAGAGCTCCAGACGGAGTTGGCCGACGCCGCGGCCGCCTTCCGTTGTATTTCCCACGCTTTTCGGTCGGCAGCCGTCACCAGGTTCGTCTTTTTCAAGACACAAAGGTTATGGTACTTTCCTCTAGGGCAGATGAACCCGGTACGGTCAATGGCTCCCTGGACCTGATGATGGATTCCCTCCTGGGCTGTATGGGCCCGCTGCTCTCCCTCCTAGCCAAACTGCCCAACACTAAGCCCGAGTCAGATACAGTCCAGAAATTGTGGAACTCCTCTGCCATTCATATGCCCATCTTCCAGTGATTCTTATATTCTTTTTTCTCTAGACCATTATATTCATTCTTCATGTGATCTCGGTTATTATGTTGGTAGTCTTTAGCGTACAAAAAGAAATAAAACGTTATATAGAGGGCAGAGAAAGAAGAAAAAACTGAAAAGAAAGCCCTTCTGCCTCTGGGCCGCCTCCTCGACGAGTCTCTTCAGCTTGGCCGGTTTCACGGTCTGGAGAAGAAGATTCGACTGGAACTGGGCGGCTGCCTCCGACTTCAGAAGAGACCATTGCAGGTCGTCTTCTCCAGAGACTTGATCATCTCGTTCTTTTCGGCCATCTTCTTCGAGTTGGCCAGTTCCGTCTGCTGGAGAGTTTGTTGAGCAGGAGAGCCTGCTTCGTCTGCTGGCGGGACTGCTCGGACTTCTCCAGAGACTGTTGCAGGTCCTCGATCTTCTTCTTCATTTCTTCGGCCTTGTCAGCATCGAAGCTGAATACAAGTATATTTACAATTTCGAAAAAAAAAACATCTCGGCATTGATGACCAAATTATCGGGGTTATCCTCGGGAGACACATCCGCCAAGTTGGTCTCTGGAGGACAGGGAGAGCCATCACGGTACAAGATGAAACAACTCATCTCTTGGCCAACCTTCCTCTTGACAATATCCGTCAGATCCTTTGCCGTCAGAACCGTCTTCAGTTTATCGGGAACGTGGACGAATCCTCGCTCACGGTTGTCGACACGGTAGGAGATGCGGACGCCGGTCCCTTTGGTGTAGAAAATTCTCGATTCACCGATTCGCCGGCGATCCAGTAGGCCGTGACAATCCACTTTTCAAGAAGTTCCTTGAAGATGTCTGTGAGCTTCTCTTCGGATACGTTCTTTTTCATCTCTTCGGGAACGTACAGGTATCCAGTCTTGCCGTCGAGGGTGTAGCACTTCCGGGTGAATGCGCCGTCTGCGTAGAGAACTGCCGACCGATAGCCATCGTCAAGAAACAGGTTATAAAAGGGGACCTTCTCCATGACGGAGAGAAGCAATGACTGAGAAAGAAGCAGCTTACTCGTTCGACAGGATCCTGATATCCCCAGAATATAAAATGAGAGAGGAATAGAAATGGCTAAATTGATGTACTCTTTATTGGTCACGTCTTTTTGATAAAAGCCGAGCTCTTCCCCAGCATCGGGTCCAAATTTTTGAGGAAGTGGAGCACGTGGGACTCGGAGGAGGTGGGCCGATGGAGGTGCTTTCCATCCGGCAGGGAATAGGTCATTATCACGGGCACATAGTCATCCTCCGAGCTGGCGTCAATGGTGAAGAAGATTCTGGGAATATCCTTTGGGAAAGAGGGCAGACTACCTGGAGGAGAAGTAGCCATTGGACCAGAGGGTACTGTACTTGTAGCGGTCTATTCCCCGGAGACGGATGATACACTTGAATTCGATACGGTACTTGATACGGGTACTGAACTGCCAATTCTGAAAAGGGGGGAAGTCGCTGGCCGCAGGAATTTCCATGGGGCCCAGCGCGCCCCCACTCGGCCATCCCGGGGAGGATGGTTTGTTGGCAGTTCGACCGTTCCGAAAAGGATCTTTGACTTTATTCCATACAGAAGACTCTGGGCTATCTTCTCTTGTGTTCAGAACAAAGATTTCAGCCTAGGAGACAGTGCAAGCCAATGTTTTTGCGCACTTTTTGGTCAATTGCACTCGGTTTGCAGCTAAAATGCCGGTCAGCGCGGACCCCTACCATGATGTTTTGGTTCTGACCACAACAGAAGATAGGCATTGATCTGGTGCATGGAACTACGGTGATAATTCTGTTTCAAGCGAATCTTCAAGCGCCAAAAGCCGTCGTCCCGCCGCCACCCTTTGAAATCCCCCACTGAAACGTACCTTCTTGATGAATTCTTCAATCTTTGCCTTTCCTAGGAACGCATTCATTCGACCAGAAGCTGGCCAAACAATAATAGAGCCGGTGTCGGGTTCGGGATAACGAAAAAGAGGAGGAAGACGGCTGGCCGGCCGGGCAGACTCCTCCGAGGAGGACGAGGAGGCGGGTGACGGGGTACTGAGCGACGAACTCCGAGCAAAGCGGCGATAATGAGGAACATTCGGGTTTTTATGATGGTCACGGATTTGGATGTATTCTTTTTGGGGTCTGAAATTGGGAGAGGGGGGAAATTGACTTTGGTCTAACTTTGCCGATGGGAGATTCTCTTCGGAGGAGGACAGCAGGCCCATTCCTCGAGAAAAGCGCCGGTAGTAGGGGAGATTGGACTCCTCGTCGCCGCTAGGACGGGGCACTCTGAAAAGAAGAAGGAGGAAGTGTGAAGGACAGTGTTTCTCAGTGGTAAGGTTCAAAATGGGCGGAAATAAGGAGAGGGCGAGATTTTCGACACCTTTACAGCCCGCCTCGAACAGCGTTCCCAGCTGCAGTACATTCAACACATCCAGGATCAAAAATCCATCAAGGGGATCTTGACACAGATCCCGGTATACTGTAACCCTTGGCCTGTAGAAAAGGGTTCCATTGAGAATTTTACCAGGAATAGGGCGCAACGGGTCGAAATACTTGTGGCTCGGGAGGATAGCGATTTACAGGCTCAGGAAACTTCCCGGTCCCTTGGCCACTCCTACAGTCTGCGGCTTTCCAAGCCCCAACTTTTGGATCTCCTACCTCCAAATAAAACCCCCTAGCCCTTCTTTTTCCCATGACTAGGGGGTGCCCCGGTATCCAGCTGGAATCCCCTTCCTAAATTAGCTCGTCCCTCTCTTGTTGACTACTCTTGACTATCTGCCCTCCAAAACTTCAATTTAGCCAGGGGATCGGGGTTACTGTACCTGGAGATGCGTTCTCTGCTCAGGATTCTTCGACTATTCTTCTTGTCATCCGTCTCCTCGTCTTCCTCCTCACCAGAGGAAGGCTTCTTCTTCTTCTATAGACGGTTGGTTCCGAATAAGAGACAGACTCACCTCGGCCAGGTGGTAGAGAACCCGTCTATAGGCCTCCGAAAGTGTACACCTGGCGAGATTTCTCGATTCCCAGCATTCGAAGTCCATTGTGGCTGGGGCAGACAGGGGAGGAGGGAGTTCTCCTTAGGAAACGACTAATAAAGCGGGGGAACCAGGGGAGGCTAGCCGGCCCCAGCCGAGCCAGTCAACCGTGGAAAGTGCACAAACGAACGAGAGTCTTTTATTAACAAAATATGTTTATTTGTGGTGGGGAGGATGGTGGTGGTGGCCGATGTTCTCTCTATATCGCCTAGGGACCCGCTGGCGGTCAAAGAGCCGGCACGAAGACATAGTCCTCCAGGGAGAAGGACGGTCCAAGTGCTCCTGATCGTTTGCCAAATTGAAGGGGACGGAATTCTCGCTTGCCAAATTGCAGAGGCCGGTAGCCGTCTCGTTTACCGAACTGAAATATGGAGAGAATTAATTTATGGAGAGAGAAAAGGAGGAAGCGAAGTGATTTATCCCTAGTACGGGCTGGAACAAGCCGCCGCAATGGGCACGGCGTCCTCTCGTCCCAGTAAATGAAAATGTAAATGGTCTCCTCGCATTCTACAAGACTTTTTCTTATATATTTAGAGGTGTCTTTTCTTTATAAGGCACGATGTGGCTATTTCCATGGCAGCATCTCTGTTGTAGAAAATTTCAAGCAGAGCAGAGGATCAACGGCGGCCTGGGGTAATTCAGCGGACGCGGCGTTTTTCGGTCCTTTCAGTATATCTCGTTTGAATTTTCAAGTTTTTCTAATCAAAAATACTCTATTTGAAGCTTTCCCGGTCAAAATGGCGAGAATCGCCGGAATGTGTCATTCTCTACCGTAATCTGTGCCCCTCCCCTCTTCACCACCCACTCCTCGCCGTCCGTCCTGTTTCCAAATCATTAAATAGTTTTTCTGCCTTTTATGAAGTGCCCAGTTGTATTTCAATTAGTCTAAACGGCAGTGGGTTGTGTTCCTAATGGGTTGAGAAGCTGTCCCCGGGGGGAGGACGCGGGGGAGAATCTGTGCTAGCTTCATTACAAATTCACATATCGTTTCATCTACCTTGAACCAATAATTACCGAGATTATTTAACAGAAGGAAATTAGAAGATTGCGTGAAAGAAGGAAAATGACATGTTTCAGATGACACAGCAATGGTTGTGTCTTCTTGAAGATGCAGGATTTTCAAAAAAGGAAAAGAAATCAATGAAAAAGAGACGTTCTTGGAAGAGAATGGGCTACTCATTGATGTTTAGAAGACCGTAGGGGTTGATGAAATAGACCAGAAAAATGCAGGCTGCTGGATGGCAATACGTTTAGAATCTCGTTCTTTTCCAATTCTAAAAGAAAAGCAAAAGATTCACAGAAAATGGTGTTTTGCATAGGGCAACGAATCAGGATAATTAGGTGAAAAGCCTGAAAGAATTAGCATTGGAAGAAAGATTAGAAAAAGAGAAGGAAGAGTAAAATGCAAAACAATAAATTTCCAATTACAAAATAATAGTCTGTAGAGGGCAGCTTGACTCGGCAAAAGGAGGAAACAACCGCTGTGTTGCTCATAATTCTTGTCATTTCACTAATGGGACTACTGGACAAGAAGTGACTTTTACAGACTATTGGGAAGAAGTTCAATTGAAACACATTGCCCTCAAGTGCGGACAGAAGAACAACATTTTCCTAAAAGTCTATGAATAAGGTGAACGAGCAAAAGAGAAGAGGCAGAGTGTTTCTTATATTAGCTTCATTATTTTTTAGAGATCTTGGCTTCAGCAGGAGACATACTGTAACCACTTCTTTAGGTGTTGATAACCTCCTTTTGGTTATTAGAGCCACCCGTTAGAAAAGAAGAAATGAAAAAAAACAAGCAATTACCCTAAAAGACCCGGCGTCACCAATGAGAAAATAGATGAGTTTTTGGAGACAGGTTTTTAGAAATAATTTTAGCAAAGAACATAAATGATATAAAATGAGGAAAAGGAAACTCAAAGTGAACAAGATAAAAAAAGTAAAATGTCTCTTACCTGGAGCGGCCTGTAGTCTCTGTCCTGACGATCAAAGGTTTGCATATTGTCGGCCAGCAAGGAGCAGACAAAAAGTACAACAACTAGAACAAGCTGTCGGAACATGGCGCAAAGTCGTACTGGTAGCCGATTAGAGCTCTGCTTATATGGAGTTTTGGAAACTCCGCCCACCACTTCTACCGTTTCTAAAGTCTCGGGGGAACACTCTTCCTAAATAGGGAACTGACGTGCAAACAGACGAGACCGGGGCGGATTCACATCATCAGCACGGCGTGTCTTGCTTTAGCAGGACGAAATTGTTATTTTTGGAATGGATAAGCTTGTTTTACGGGGCAGAGATTGACGAGGAGGTGGTGGCAGCTTTGAATAATGATGAATTTGACGTAGATAAGGTGTGCAACGATGTAGAATGTTATGACTTTCATCAAAAGTTCCCTTTGATTGCGGTTCAATGTAACGTTTCTATCACTCTACAATTTCATTCAAATTTTCATTTTTCTCGTTTGTTATGTGCTCTTGTATGCGATTTCCATGATGTACACATTGTTTTGTGCGTAATTCCTTTTGATTCATTGTTGGCTTACGTTTTCTTCCAATTGTGCGAGATCTTTTGCGAGCCAGCAGGAGATGAAGTATGCTACACCGTAATTACAGCCCGTTTTCTCGTCGATGGACCGTTGCCAATTGATTTCAGACCTTTAACCCGCTTCTCATTTGAAATTGATTTTATCTCTGCCTTCTTATCATTTTCCCATCAATTCATATCGATTAGCTTGTAGTGTTATTTTCTATTGATATTGTAGAGCTTATGCTATGCTGGATCATCTTGCAAAAGCGAAAAAGAATTTCGAATATAAGCGAAGAAAGCGGCCGTATCCATAACCAATTTTTGGAGGCATTTCCTTCTTTTGTTTCAAGTGATATCTTATTATCTTCAATTATTCTGTCTCTTTATGTACTACACAGTATTTACTTTATTTGCAGGAGAGATTAAATCTCACAACTAATGGACTACGACAACATAACTGACCAGGAGCTCAAAGAGGTAGGCATTTGGATCTTCATTACTTCATCTTTCCTTCTAGGCTCTTACACAGCACGGAGTGAACGTTGGAGGTATAAGCGCAACATCCCGCAAACTTTACGTTAACAAATTGAAGAAACTGGATGGAATTACCGGTAAGGAAATACTTCAGTAATATTCAACAGCTTTGTAGCTTTTTTGTGACTGTTTTCGAGCCTATAATTTTGCTTAGCTTTTTTATGCTCTACTATTTCTGTGCAAGTAGAATTCTTGGCGTTGGCGTATATTTCTGCTTAGTAGAAAACGAGACAGCGCGGACTGCTCGCAGTTGTCCAATAAAAATTTTTTTTCAGGCGGTGGAGCTGTATTGATCAATGGTAGCGGAGACGGCGATAGTTACAATCACGATGAGGTTAGTTTTCACTTTTTATCCTATATCAAACAGCAACAGATTTCTTTAAATCCCAATTTTATCAGAGACCAGTTGAAATAACCTTTTCATCTCGTAAATTATTAATGTGCTTCAGTTTTAAATAGTTCTATTTATTTATTTATTTATAGTCACACGAAGAGCAGCCTGTTATTCTGAATGATATCTATCCATCTTTGGAAGCTACTCCCAGACAACGTGCCGTTAAGAAGTCTCCTTCTCCTTTTGTAAGTTGAAATTGATATTCATCACCTTCTCTTTTAGGCGCATGATGAAGATAGTGACTATGGTGAAGAATCCAGTAGAATTATTCCAGACGATGAAATGATGCTCCTTCGGGAAGAGTCAGTTCTTCGTCGCAGCCCTCTGCGTACTAACGGATCTAACCTGGTTCGTATGAGGTTTCTTCTTTATCATTTACCTCTAGGTCTACACTGTGCTCAAACTCGTCCTCTTCACAGCTGCTTTGGTTTTCCTTTACTTTATGGTTGAAAACGCAAGCAAGGCAGGAAATCGAGAAACTATCTAGACCATTTAAATGAGCATTATATTTCAAGTAATCGTTAAAAGTTGTTGGTTTTACCCGTTGAAGATATCCCGTTATCATATGTCTGATCTGTATGTTATTTATTGAAATACATCCTTCCTCTCAATTTCTTGTTATTATTCCCCATGGAAAATTTTCTTCGTGCTATAACATTGCTCGCAGACAAATCAAATGAGGATTTACAAGGTGTGATGATTCAAACATGATCGACTGCACCGGAAATTGGAGCTCAACATCGTATGCCGCAAGAAACATGACATGGATTGATGAAAGTTCCTTGGCAGGATCGATCTACGGTTTTGAACAAGAGGTGGTTTAGGCTTCTTTTTTTCACTCTCACAGCTTGTCGATTTCACGTAGTAGATAACTAAGCCAACAGTGTAGAGATCATAGGAAATAATTAAATGATTGCCTAATTTCCGAGAAGATGACGAGGTGAACATTTTAATTCAAATGCCGTCGTGTCGCATTTGATCGTCGAAATGTTTCTCAAGCTTTATCACCGGCCTGGTATTTCCATTCAGTTTGTAGATTGTCATCGTTCTTTTCACCCGACCATTTACAAAACGTTCACACTCAATAGGACTTTGAATCTCTTTTTTTTCTCCGCGAATTAACAAAACAAAACCACATAGATCCACAAAACATGTGTATACGAAGAAGTTGTGTGAGTGTGAGAGTTCAATTAAATAAAATTAGGAGCTATTTCGCAAATATAAAATGTATTTGATACAACATATCGTCAAAGTAACGACATAATATTGTGGCGAACACAAGAAAAAAATCTGAAGAAAATTAAAAGGGCGAAGTCTTTGTAATGTGGGATGAAGAAAGGGGGAAGGGTGATCAGATTCTGGGGAGCACATGTTTTTTTCAAGACTGGGCAGAAATTGAGGACTGGTACTGGTTGGGGGGAAGACTAGTAAATGTAATTAATTAATTAATATAACAAAGATGGTAGCAAAGAAGAGTTGAGGAGAAGGGGGGAAGAATATAAAAATGAAACAGAATATATTTATATTTTATGTATACGGTATAAAGAAATATAAGCGATGTGCGACTAGAGGAGGCCGAATGGACTGGGGTACAAGAGGAAGAATTAATATACCCGCGTCAAATCGGCACAGCTTGAACGATTCCTACATACGGTCAGTTTCTTTCTTATATTTTTTAATTTTCTGTTGTAGAGAAAAGACCGATTTCACGAAAGACACGCACCCGGCGACGCCCAACTCTATACCAGATTATACTCCTTGAGATTATGCTGAAGAATCGTATCCTTCACGGCGGCAAAGACGAATCGAATATTTTCCGTATCTGAAAATATCAACTTTATTGTTAGTCCCTTCGTTTTTTTTTTCAGATGTCTCATTATGAGCTGTAGCGCTCTACATCATATATAAATTAAGGGAATTTGAGCATTACCCCCGGCTAACTTTTTTTTCTGTTCGTCTCTCTATTTCGCGTCAGAGGCAGACGCCCTCAGTAATAAGCCAAATAGTCAAGCTCATTCATCGAGGAGATAACGGGGCGGGTTGACGTCGACTATGTGGTGGCTAGGATGACGAGGTCAAAATGAGGAAGCGGATACTCGCCATGTCGGAAATTGCGAACTGTTTTTGGCGACTAGAAAGCGTGATCAAAAGAGGAGGAAGACCTTTTGAAATATTCTTCCGGCCCCTACTATTCAAATAAAAGCCATCCAGACAATTTGAGCTCTCACATGAGTGGGTGAGATCGTAATCAAGAAATCGTAAAACGTAATGAGAGCGCGTAAAGGTCAGCTTAGTTTCTGATCTCTCATCCTTTTGTCGCGGAACTATTCGCCAATGAATCAATCGCTCTTTTATTTGTAAATATTTTTTGAAGAGCTAAATTTGATTATTCTTGAGGGCATCGGACATTCGAAGCAGAAATTGATTATTTTCGTTTTTCAAATTACTTCCTATCTTTTGATCCCCCATCGTATCAATTGTTTCACTCAATACACATCCGCAGTCAAAATGTCAATTGGGTAAAGAAAAAAGAACGGTTGAGGATGATTCACATACCGGTTGCGCACGTGAAGTGGGAGTAGATGATCTTATCGGCGTCCGGGTTAAGATCGACAAACATTTTCAGAATAAATTCACGGGCGGCTATGGGATCCCTCGGAGGACCTGGAAATGTTTTTCTGAGAGGGAAAAGGACACTCTTCTTACCATCATATTCTGGAAAGTAGTCGGCCAAATGGGAATATAATATTTTCTCTTCCAGTAGATCTTTCTTATTCAGGAAAAGGATCACGGAAGAATTCGTAAACCACGGATAGGTAATAATTGTTCGAAATAGGGCTTTTGACTCTTCCATACGATTCTGAAACATCATTTTTCTTTTCTGATAGATATTTTGACGTCTTCAAATACTCGGGGGCGATCTTAACAATAAATTGGCCTAGTTTTCGTCCTAGTTAACAAATCTTGCCAATAATCCCAAAGCTTATTAGAAAAAATTAGTTCTATTGGGGGCAAAGTCATACGGTAGAGCGCAAGGTGATGAAAGTTCATGGGTCAAGTTCAGCACCAAGTTTCTATCAATTCAAATTATACTAAAGTAGCTATTTCAGGTTGATAAAAATTATTTCCAGACAGCAAAATGTGAATTTCCCTTGGATTTATTTGGTGGATGTTCTTCAATGGATTCAGATATCGTTAGTTGCTTCTTTTTGTATCATTTTCCTCATCTCTTTTTCTTTTTTTTTCAGGAAAACTCACCTCATTGTCACATTCCACAAGGACTTGATCATATTCAGATAGTGCTACTAAAAACATAATAGAGGTAACATTTTCGAAGCAGTGAATCCACTTCCGCCTTTCTGATCTCTGCCCTCCCACGTCTACCATTCTATAATTTAGATATTTGTATTGTAAAATAAGGGAAAAACGAATTACCTGAAGATAATCTGTTCCAAATCGAAGGGATATTCAATGATACCGGTTGTAGGAACACGAACCCGAAGGATATCCTGCTCAGTCGGCAAATAATCAGGCATTGCTAACCTCCGCAGGTCGGACAAATAGCTGAAAAGGTTATCATAATTTCCATTTGTGATATCATCTTTTCTTGTGCCTTTAGAGCCTTCGCTCTTTTTTGTTGGTAAGTATTCCAATGATAAAAACATAAAATAAAAAGGAAAAAACGTACTATTTAGCAGAATCCGTCAATTGATATTCTCTCCTTCTCTCGTAGCATTCCTGGATGCCGGAATCTTCCCACAATTCCTTGATATAAGACACGTAGGGCTCTTCGAAAGACGTTACAGATTCAAAATCAACTGCTCGAACAACAGCTGCCTAAAAATGTTCGGTTATTTCTTTTTCCCGATAATTTCTTTGTCCATGCAATCTTTTTTTAGGAAAAAAAGAGTAGCTCTTCGAACTTTTTCGCTTCTCTTTCTGTCCCGTCTCTATCTACGTCAGCAGAGTTCCTTATGAAATTAGCCAAATCATCTAAAGAACGCAGCGAGACAGGGTGGTCAATTAGGAAGATTGCGAAAGCTGGGAGAGTGAGACGAAGAACATGGATAAGGGATAGGTGTTCAATGCATCTCTTTACTCTTTTTTCCTTGCAGCTTTTTTGGTTAGGTTTTCCAAAAATGGATGATCTCCAACCGGCTAAATGGCAGATTTCAGTTAGGATATGCTAGGGAGTCCCTTCGAGCAGGGATTTTCAAAAACGGCTTGAAGTGGCTTCAGAAAACTCTTTTCTATCCAGTTGGTGTAAGTGTTTGTTCTCTTGCCATTTTTTTTCTTTTCTAGCAAGCTAAAACATCACAAAATTTCTTTTCTTTCGCAATTTGTACGCTAGGGCTTATATCCTGCTGCTTATTTCTTTTCGAGCAGTTGCAATTCCTGTGAAAGTATAAAATTGAAAGTGATATCTTACCTTTTCTTGCAATTCTTCTGATTTATCTCCAAATTCTATACCCAGTGTATCCATTGCTCTTATCATAGACTGAAAAAATTGTTTTGATTATAAGAAAATGATTAAAATGCTTACTTGTATGGCCATGAAGACATTTTGATAGACTAGCCGAATATGTGCCCGTTTATCCTCTTCTGAATAGCCTTGCCCGTGAATAATCCGCATTTGTTTTATAAATGTAGATTTCCCAGATTCTCCAGTACCTAAAATGTTTATTTGTTATTGATTTGCATTCTTTATCGTGTTTTTAGCTAATCCAAGTCATATAGAATGGAAAAGTCTTCTGGTAGTGTGTGCTTTCGACGGATAAGGCTCCTAATAATGGTATTTTTCGAATTATGACTTTACAATTGCAAATAATCTTCTTCTTGAACTGTTCTAATCGTTCTTGTCTCAAAACCTTCAAGAAAACATGTGAAACTTGATAATCACAGTAAATTAACAAATGATCTTGTGGTGCCTTGTTCTGTTGAAGCATACACTATCCATGTTTTTGGTACAACCGAGATATTGTACCATTTTTGTCTGGGTTTTCCTCAATTTTCAATGTCGATCATATCTTTTTCTTTTTTACTGTATTTTACTCTGTGTATGTGCTCTTTTCCCCCAATCTCCTCCCTTCTCTTCTCTATCTATTTCTCGCTCTCTTCCCTGCTCACGGCTCCAAAAAGTTCCCGGAATGACTGCGCGCCATTTGCTAGCTAGCCAACGGACGGGACGACGAGGGAGGGGGCCGCCGATCGATACCCAAACAGCCTACTGGCATAGTCGCGAATTATCCGGCACAAATGCGACGCCACCCTCACTCTTCGGGACTCTTTCATGGAGGGGGGACTGGAAACTGACAGGGGAAGAGAGAAACAGATCAGAGGGAAGAGGTGAGACCGCTAATTGGAAGAAGCTTGTGGAAATACTATTGAGCTGAAGGAAAGAGGAAATATTGCGAAAGATTGGAAGGAGCAGGAAAATAAGGAAAAGGCGAGAAGAATCTGGATCTGTTAATTGTCAAATGGATAATTTTCAAAAAAAACTGCAAGATATAGAATAGGTCTGTTCTATAAAGAGTGATCCTCTATGCCCAGACGGTCAAATTCTAGACCTTCTATTTTCAACGAAGGATAAATTGGTTTCATTCTTGTTTATTTCCTTCTCTAATATTTCCATTCCAGAGAGTTCCGTATTATTTTGAAGGATCTCATTCTATGCAGCTAATTGTAGATAAAACGTTCTGTTTCCTTGTTTTTGGTGAGTAATCGGATAAAATAAAGAGAATACACATTTTAGCTTTCTTTTCTTTTTCTATAAGTATCAATTTGTCCAGAAAACCATATATATATTTCCAAAACCCTCTCTTCCACTAATCAGAGAGACTCGCTGTGCCAAAAGAGCAGATGATCGGGAATCCGGATTGGGACGGATAAAAAAAATAAAAGGAGAGAGCCAATTTGTTTACAATAGATCAGTGAAAAGTGATCAGCAATAAATTTCGGCCATTTTTACTCGAAAAACATGTATGGCTCATGTTTTTATTGATCGGGAGCCTTTTTCTTCAACTTTCTTTTGCCAGAAGGCAATTTTAGCCCAATAACAGCAAAATTATTCTATTTTTTTTCATTCAGATGACTCAATAATCGAAATTTTCGCTCTAATTCGGTGTGAAACGGGTCTGCCGATCGTTATGATCTTTTGATTCATTTCCCTCGTTTTCCCCTCTCTCCCAGTCATCGCTCCCCCCGTCAAAAGTCAAAGTACACAACGTGGACCGGGACCAGGCTTTTTCCTCTTTCCAAATCAACAAAATACGGTCGGCCCAATCTTTTCAGTCTCGGTTATTTGTATTTTGTCCGTCCTGCAGTAATGAAACAGGAGGAGCGATAACTGTCCCCGGGAGGGAGAGCAAGGTCTTTGCAGGCGATTATCACACAGATAAGGGCATTAGGGAGAGGCTAGCCGGGGCTACTACTTACCGGGGATAGATATGGTCAGGGGGAGAGAAATAGAAGCCTTTTTTGGAATTATACAAGAAATCGGGCAGTATCTCTCAAAATGTGGTTAAATATTAGAAAGTACTGCATAAAGAGCTGTTATTAAGTGGACTTTTAAAACAAAACCATCAAAATCAAAGGATAAGAGCGGTTCTCATCGATTTACAAAGAAAAAAGAAGTCAAAACAGCAATTATATGGAAAATTTGATAGAATTCGGTTCGCATTTCCCATTTTTGACCTCTCTTCCACCAAAACTTAAGTTCAGGACAAGAATTCAGTCTACTTTTGGAGTAAATTCTTTCTGTAGGTAGAAAATGATTTTCAGAATAATTATTCGCTTCTTTTAGCCTAAAGAGAGACGTGAGATGGTTCAATACAAGAAAAGTAGGGAGTAAGGCCCAAAAATCATTGTATGGCTTGAAATTTGATGGAAAATTGTAGAAATTATCGAAAATTAAGGCTAACAGATGGATAGAAGTGTCAAAATTCAAAGAAATCTATTCAAAAAGGTGTTTTTCCCGCATTCCTAGTCGTCTTTTCCCCTGCTCCGTCCTTTTCCTTCCTGTCCCCGGTATTTCCCCGTCTCCATTCTCCTCCTTCCAATCCATTCCCACCATTTCCTGCCGTCTTTTCTTCTTCCACCCAGCCAAAATGACCAAAAGGGAAGACGCGCTTGTTGGCTAATTGAGCACGACAAGTGAGACCTACGGGGGAACGTGTTTCGCCCAGGGGTTTTGGCTGGCTGGCTGGCTAACTGGGCTGTCTCTGTCTGCCTCTCTCTCTGGCGGGGCGTCTCCCCTCCAGCAGCCTCCCCTCCCCCCGTCGGGTTCGTCCGATGATTAGGTTGTGCGGGCAAGAAGCTGGTGCAAGCACAAGCAAGCAAGCCACCGGGATGGATGGAGAGGACCGGGGGCGGCTGGGGGGAGAGAGCGCGGAGAGCGCCGAGAGAGAACCTTTCCCCGTCTGGCTCTTCTCCACGGCAGTCTCTCTCCGCCCGGCCGGCCGCCGTCTCTCTCTCCCTCCCTGTCCCCCCTGCTGTAAGAGAGAGAGACACGGGGGGAGAGACACACAGCAGCAGCAGTCGGCGATCGATCCACCTACCGACCGACGGACGACGACGAGGGCAACCCACCCCACACACACAACCACTCGCTGGCTCTCTCTCTCGTCTCTGCCCTCTCTCCCTACCCCCAGTCGGTCCGTCGGCCGGTCGGTGTCCCAACATGCAAGAGGGGCCGGGGGATGGGGGGCTGGGGTGGGCACCTCCCTCTGACAACAGGGGGACAACAACAACAAGGGGGGCCCGGGGGGTCAGGGCGCGCCCATGGGCCAGGAGGGGGGCAGATGTCCCCGGCGCCCCCAGCCAGGGTTAATTCGGCTGGGAAGTGGGTAACCCTGTTAGGGTAGACTTTTCGAATCCCTTTTGCCCAGTATTTGGGGAAATTTGAAGGCTGGAGACGAGTTGAGCCGGAATGAGGGGAAAAGACGACTTGGAGCGGGATTTTTCGGAAGAATTTGGAAATTCTAACCAGGAAATTGGGTAGAATAAAGAGAGGAAGAGAAGATAAAGAGGAGAGAAGTTGAAAAAGTGGAAAAAAGGAGGAGAAGAGCTGATTTTTAGGGTGAAAATTGAGGAAAACCCGATATTTTGACGAAAACGGTAGAATAAAAGAAGAATAGCTTGGACTCACCTAACAGTAGAAGTTTTAATTCGCGACGAGCATTTCGCTTGTCCCTTTGCAATTGTTTTTCGATCTCCTGATTGATGCGCTTCTGTTCTCGCGCCTCCTCAGAGAGGCAACAGGCCATCGCGAGGAGGTCGACGAGACGAAGTAGAGGAGATCTCGTCTTTTAGAGAGGACGACGGGGATACTCTCTCTCTCGGCGGCGGGGCTCTCTTCTCTTCTTCTCTTCTTCTTCTTACGACGATGACTGTATTAATAATAATCGGGTCCTAGCACGAATAATTAGAATACAGCATCAGGTAACGGACATTTGACGATGGACGGGGGTGGAAGCCGAAAAAGAGAGCAGGAGCAGGTGAGCGTCTCGTAGCGATCCCGGGGGTGGCTGCTGTGTCCAGTCAATAATATTAAGAATAATAAGAGAGAAGAAGAATTATATAGACGAGTGGGTAATATTATAAGAATATCACAGGGAGGAGGAGGAGGAGGAAGAGGCTGGTAGATGGGGACAGGTCTCGGCGGCTTCTCTCTCGTCTCTCGAGCAGTAGAGTAGCAAAAGAGCAAAAAGACCCCAACAAAGGTGATCGGCCTCTCTCCACTTGCTAGGGGAAGGGGCGAGAGAACGACCGCTGCGCAGACCGCGCGCGAGGCCCAGCCCCGGGACGCAGAGAACCGACCCCAGCTACCGTAATCCTCTCGGTTGTGGGACTCTATGCGACCCGGGCATGGGAGTCTTTAAACGAAAGACTCCTTTTCAAATGGACTTTAATAATAAGAGCAATTTATGACTAGTTTTAGGGGGAAAAATGAGGGAGTAACCCGGTCAATAGCCGCCAAAGAGATAAGATGACAGGGAGGATTACTCAACTCTGGCTGATAATGACCGCCGATTGTGAATCACCACCGTAGCTTATAAACAAACGAAATGGTCGTCCTCCTTTCGATTGAAAAATGTGTTTTGTGGTGTGAACTGTGGCTGTTTTGTGAGGTTTGAAGGTGGAAAGACAGTAAAAGGTACCTGATCTTGGACTAATGGCATATTTTGCCCAACTAGACCAAATTGGCTCGGTATACTGATGCACGCGTGCATGAGGACACCAGCGCGTGCATCAGGACACCCCCCAGTATGGGACGCGTCCTGATGCACGAGTGTATCAGTCCATCCTGTGAGCACAACTTGAACGAACGTTCTTTGATGCAAATGATCCGATATCGGTCTTGAAGAGCTTGTTTAGCTATACGTGACATGAAATCCAGGGCCGATCCGGCCTGCTCACGATTTTTCATTGCAAACGTGAATGAGTCAAATGGATCTACTTATTTTTAACCGGTCGGTGGATGATTTTCACCATGTCTGCAGCTGTAGCTCGGCCATCCCTTGACCATTTTCCAATCTTCAAGCATTACGTTTGAGCGCAGATCAAGGCGATTCTAACCAATCAAATTCCTACCCGATAGATCGTTCAAGAATTTTCTTGCAAATACAAGTAGGAGTTTTGGTGTTTTTTACAGTTATGTGTCCATAAAGAATTCCATGAACAATCTATCGGGTAGAAATTTGGTTGGTTAGAATGGCCTTGATCTGCTCTCAAAGATAATGCTTGAAATTTGGATAGTAGTCAAGGAATGCCCGAGTTACTGCTGCAAATGTGGTGAAAATCTTCCGCCGACCGGCTAAAAGTAGGCAGAGCCAGTCAGGTCACGTTTGTGCTTACAGCTCTGCCTTTATAGGCCAAACCCAGATGGAAACACTTTCTTAGCCAAAGTGATAGGCAAGAAGATAGCTCAAACATCTATACATGATCGCTGGCAACAAAAAAGGTTTAAAAATACGCCAAGTTCTCTTCTACTTCAACGCCTACAGCCGAGAATATTTCCAAAGGGGCAAATAGATTCTTTGGAAGGAAATAAAAGGGACTGCAACTGAACTGTTTCTCTTCGCGAGGGGCCTAGTTGAACGAGGTCAAAGCCCCGTCAACCCCCCTTCGTTGTTGTCTTTTCCCTCCAGTCTTTATTCTTTGGAGATCGCTCCATGCAGCAGATTCAAACCAAAATCCCAGAACTATTCTTCACTCAAAATAAAAGCGGGCCAAGAAAGATTTTGTTGTTAAAAGTCCTAAGCAGGTCTGAAGGACGGTGAAGGAGCCTTTTCTTTCTTTTGTAAGCCACATTGTTGTCGCGCTGGTGTCCTCATGCACGCGTGCATCAGGACACGTCCCCGACCAAATTTGATGAGAGAAATGGGTGCTTTTTTGGAGGAAAATGGGTGAATTACGGTAGATATACGGTTTTGATAGCCTTTGGCTGCCTAACTGTGGCAGAATAGTCAACTGTACTCAATTATTCAAGAAGATTCCCGGATGGCAACCGGGAGAGGCTGTCTAGCTGCGGAAAACCCAACTATGAGACTAGAATTGTGGTAAGACTCCAAAACAGCGACGAAATAGAAGAAAGGAAGATTAGAAAAAAAGAAATGAATGGGGAATTGTTAACTGTAGGATCCCAAGATCGTGGACCAGGGATCTATAAGGATTTCACTGTCCGATTTCCACCATGGGCGAAGTCTACGAAAAGAAGATGCCGAGCCATTGAGTGAAGACCATATGCCGTTAGATCTCCCATACTCAAAGTCCAACTCATTACAAGATCTAGTTTCTAACTGGACGAGCTGAGAAAGGAAAACTACTGGCAAGAGCTGATATAGCTAGATTTCCAGCGAAGAGGCGCAAGGGGAGATCGGAGCTTGAAGGAGATAGGCTCTTTCTGGAGAGTCAATCTCATCCCCCATCACGATCTCCTACTTTGTCACCGCCCTAGTTAGAGAGATTGAGAATGTGAGATGACAACTGGTAATTCTTGGAATTGGAGTCCCTGGCCGGCTTCTGTTCGGTTTGACTCGTTTCCAACAAGGATTGCCGTCGGCCCGGGGTTTACCCAATTCATATTCAGCGTTGCAGTAATCCTACCCACTGACGGTTCTACAGAGGATGAAGAAATGCTTACTCTAGTTTCTTGGGCTCACAATGGCCAAGAGCGGTGAGATTCCAGAAGGCTCGGGCACCCCCCTTCAGTTCGAAATGCTATAAACTTCAAATAGGACGGCAAATAAAACAATGTTTCCAAATGAGAAAGTTTATGTCTCTGGACAGCTAGAAAAGAGGCCTGGTTGTTATGAGACACTGATTCATAGCTACCGTAATCGTCAAAGGACAACAGCTCGATTGTACCCAGTTCACACATCAGGATCAGAGGATCGGCAGGATTACGGTAGTCAGAACGTTTACTACTGTTCCAATGGGTTACTGTAGCTGTAGATTCTACAGTAATCTTGTTAGGCAGCCAAACCCGGGGCAATGCCCCGTTTTCGCGACGTTAGCGCGTCCTCTGCCCGCGTCTCCTCCTCCAGATGAGTAATTCTCTCCAAAAAGAGTAGACCCCCACCTGACCACTTTCCCCACACCTCATCTCTTTTTACAGATAACTTACCTCGGTCTTTTTCCTCTTCTTTTTCTTCTTTTTCGGCTGTGACGGGGTGGGTAAAGAAGCGGGGACGACGATTATGAACGGCAAGAGACGTTGATCTCAGATTTAACTACCCTGAAAATTTGACAATTTATGGGGGAGATGGGGAAATAGGGAAAAGAAGAGAAAGAGGACTGGAAAAGGAGAATTTAGAGACTGGGAGATCAGAGGAGACGGAAAGAGGATGGCATGCAGAACGGGAGATCCAAATTGAGACTACGGAGAGAAGTTCAGGTGGAAAGCAGGAGAGACGCTTTCGCGATGAGATCCTCCTTGTATTAAATCAGCACCTCTGAGTATCATATGGGCTACGCAGTCAATACAAAGTGGCTAGATTTAGGTGGCCACCAAGCCGGCCAATTCAGCCTTTTGGCCGGGACTTTGGTGACGGATCGGAGCTGTCCACCGCGTCCTCCCTCGAGGACCCGCATCTCCCTTGGGAAGATTTATTTGGACGTTTGCGCCGGGCTACATACTGTAGTCTACAGTATCCCGTGGATTAAGAAGTCGAGAGCCAGGGATTTGTCGGTGTGTAGAGGCCGTCTCCCGAAGGAAGCCCGGTCGGCTCTCTATTCTCCTCCCCTCTGTAAGCAACGACCCCGCCCTTTCTCTACCTCAGAAACACAGGCAGGCCTCGGCCTCTAGTCTCAATGTCTTGACTACTGTAATCCTCAAGAAGAACAAAAGAAGATAAGCAGGGTGGAAGAGCCTGGCGGGTGGACTTGGCCGGCCAAATTGAGCTGCTCACCTCACCCAACCAGAAAAAGAAAATAGGATGAAGGACAGGAGCGGAAACGGGAAGAGTAAGAGAGACAGATAGATGGAGGAGGAGCAAAGGTTCACACTGGAGGACCAAGAAGGTCAGTGATTAATTATAGGCTACTAGTCGGGCTGCTGGACGAGCTGATCATCAAAGCTCGGGAGGATAATTGGTGGCGGCTGTATAATCTGCTCTTTTGGATCCGGCGGATTACGGTAGTTGACTGGATCAAGATGGCCTGTGACCTTGTTCGAGAAGGAAAGACTACAAAATGGTGATGTCCGCTTTTGGTCGTTTACTCACTGGGGAGGCCTGGCATATTCTTGACGGAGATGACACAAATCTCTCAACATTGGCCTGGAAAATGTGTGGCCCACATAGCAGGAAACAAAATCCTCGGTTGAAAGTTTTCCAACCGTCCTACAAGCAATTATGACCCGGATTTTGTTGATGATTCATGGCTTCCATATCGGTAAAAAATGATTCAGCGGAAACGTTTACAAGCATCCAAGTTATCTGGCATAGGCCACCGATTTATAGTCTGTTTCGAATGCAGAACTATCACAATTTTGTTCATTTTAAAATGATCTAAACCGTCCAACCCGGAATCGAAGGGTTTCATTTCGTGTGACATTTGTATTTTCTTGTTCCATTTTTTAGAAGACTAGGAAACGTGGTATTTCATCAAAAAATGGTAAGAAACATCAGTTTAGCTGAGGTTCCGGCAATGAAACACATCCATTGCAAACAGGTTATTGCCCCTTGGACAATGTTACACTAGTCGTGGGCCTCGCCCATAAAACACCTCAATTTCTCACCCTTATCAATTATTTCGAAAACGACGAGCGGTGGACCCCTCCCATTCTTGCCCACCTCCAGAGACGGTATGTGCTCGACCGCCCACACTGCACAGCTCGCCGCAGCGGGCACCTCAAAGGTCTAAAAATGGCTAAAATGGTCCCGCAGCGATCACATCCCAGTTCTTTATATATACGTTTCTACTCATCTTGATGTGTTATTCGGTCTTATCGACCCCAAATTACTATAAAGTAAAATAGAAAAACATAAAATAACGCCGAATTGAGAAGATATAAATTATCTCTGAATTTTGTTCTACACTCCGTAACAAAATAATAGGGGTACCCTCATTTTTGCGGGTAGCGCCCGATTTTCGGGGTTTCAGAAACCGAGACCATATTTAACGTATTCTCCACTAAAAATTAGCCCAGAAAAACATAAGCGTAAGCACGGTAAAACAGTTTCTGTAAAAAGTTACGGGGTCATTGACAGGACTTATCCACCACCCTAGTAGCGAAAGTCATCTCATCTGGCTTTTATTCATTTACCCTTTTATCTTTATCCATTTATACACTTCTTTGCCCTTCCCTTGTCTTTTTATTTATTCATCTATAATACATTGAAGGTATTCGCCAAATAGAACGGAAATATAATTATTTATTATAACAATATAAATAAAAGTAAGTGATATGCCTCGTCTTCCCCAATTCTTTGCAGTGTATAAAGCGTATGTTAGCAATCTTCCCTATCTTACTAATAAAGCCAAGCTGGAAACTTTATTTGCTCTCTGTGGGCCTATACTTGATAGTAAAATCATACAATACAAGTATGCTATAGTTAGCGCTTCTTCTGAAATACAAGGAGCCTATGCTTTTATAACATTCGAAAATTATCAATGTGTGAACAGGGTAAATATTTTTCGTTACCTGTCACAAATAAAATAAAATTACAGGCGTGTTTATTCAATAAAAAAATCTATGAAGGACGTAATATATTTATTAATCCCGCAGAGAAGCAAAAATATGGAACTTATCTGTACGGAATACCTTCGTACATATCCAATGAAGATATTGTGATGTATCTGAAAAGTACATATGAAGAAAGGGTCTGCCCAAAGATTCATTATAAGAAAGGGGCACCTGGAGGATCGGGATACGTTATGGTTAATTTCACAACCGAGGAGACTCGCCAACAGGTACGATCCTCTTAAAATTAGAAGATTCTTATTCTTATTTCAGTATATTAAAGATAAAACGCCATTTTCTGATAATACACCCCAAATAAAAGAATATAATAAACGGTTTGCTCCAGCTGACGAAGATTACGTGGATATGATTGTTTGGAATATTCCTACAGAATTACAACAAGACGAATTGAAAACAATCTTCATCCTCTGTGGACCAATAAAAAAGATTTCGACCCCCTACAGAGAGGGTTCCCTGGCTAGATATTTCATAACAATAAGCAAAAGTGGATATGAGACGGTAAGTACGCCGGAAATAACGTTATCTGATCACTGTTTAGGCGAAAAAATTCGACGGACTTCGGGTTAGAAATTGGCCGGAATCTATTCGAGTGGAATTGAGAGAAAAGATCGGAATTGTAGGTTTGAACGATGGTTTTTGTATTTGGGAACAAAATGGAACTACCAATGTGAAAGCAGATGAGAAAAGACCCGTGCGAGTTCCCCTAGGCGCTGCCGTTTCGAGCGTAAACCGACGTGAATAGGCGGTTGTAACTCGGTCATTTCTGGAGCATTTTCTGAGATTCAAAGACCATCATAGAGAGCACATCATGACTATTCTAACCAACTAAATCTCAGCTCCGTTTGCTGGAGGAGAAATTATCTATTAGCACAAATGTGCAAAAATGCCGATAAATCAACGTTTGAGCGGCTGCAGGATCTTTTATCGGGTGGCTTAAAGTAAGATTCAGTTTACGAGATTGCTCTTGAAAAGCTGTCCAAACTGGTCTTTGAATCTCTGAAAATGACCGAGAAATAGCCGAGTTACAAACACAAACGCCCGTCGCCCAAAATCGGGCGTTTTGCCGGAGGTTGGTAGAATATGATTGGCTATTCCAGACCTTTAACAGTACTTTTAACACTTCCCTTTTAGGAATGGGAATCGAGTGAGCCTGATTCTTCTTTGACTCTGCCCAATCAGCCTCCAGTTCTGCCGGCTCGCCAGGAGAGACGGATCCCTTCACTGGAATCCCCACCCCTGCCCAGACGAGCCGTTTCACGAGGGGAGACCTCTAAACTTCCTATGGCTTCTTTGGTGGACACGATCCCACCTCCAATTTCTACCGTTCAGCCGAACTGGAGGCCTATTCCTCCATCTCCGCCGTTACGTTCTAGAGCCGTTTCTCAAGATACTCGTGGAGAGGCAGCTGCTGATCTGCCACCGCCTTACGCGGAGTGCCTTGCCCAAAATATGCCGGTTACACCTCTTTTAGAGAGAATGGCCCTCCAGAATGGGCGCGACCCCAGGTGAGAGAGTCCACCCTGTGGAGATCTCCGTTTTAGAGACAGCAACGTGGTCACGGTCGACAACATCAATCCCAATTGGGCAATACCGGATATTAATGAACGTTTTGGACAACTTGGGCCGATCACCAAGCGTTATTCTCAATGGGATGCCAACGGGAAGCTGACGCTGATAGATCTCCACTATGAGAACAGCGAGGTGGCCAAGCGTGCTATCTTCTCCATGCACGACACTCCTAACAACTGTGGAGGAAAGTTGAAAGTCGATTTCAAAGATCATGCTAGTCACCGGTAAGCAGTGGCTCTCTTCCCTCCGAGACCCAGTTCAGACCAACAAAGCCAGTCCCCTTTGTGCCAGAGCGTACGGTACTTGTTGGAAATTGGGGACCGGACATCAAGGAGGACGACCTGAGGGCCATTTTCAGCCGATTCGGACGGGTCGTCGCCTGCCGACGGAACTTGAACCGGCACGGAAAACTGACAGGATTTGCCCTGGTCGAATTTGAATCCTCTGACTCTGCTAATACGGTAACAAAAAGAGAGAGAGAGAAGATCTATTAGCATTATGGATTTTTAGGCTATAGCCGAGATGAACTGGAAGCTCATTCCCGGCACGGATATGAAGATAAAGCTCACCGTTGAAGTGTTCGTTCCCGACAATGGATACTAGACTTTTTGAAGTAATACTGTTAAATTACTGTTAAAAATAAGTAAACAATACAATATAAAATAATAATGCAAAAAATTGTATGCCTGAAATAAAAGGAGGAAGTGAAAAAGGTGTAAAATCGAGCTGGACCTATTCTCCCACCGCCACAGTTAGACAGCGAAGACCACACCAGCACGGCGGACCAGAAATACCTCTCTCTTTCTCATCTTTTTCTATTCGAAACAAACCTTTCTTCTCTGAGCTCGTCACCGTTCAAAATCGCCGACACAATCCCGATGGATGGCCCAGTAGTATCCAATTCTTGGAGGCCTCTTTCACTTCTTCACTTTATTACTGATCTTCTTTCCTTTTCACTTTTCTCATTATAATTGTTGACAGTAACTTTACAATATTGCTATTTCTTTTAACAATGCTCTTTTCCTAGTTCTTCAACTGTAATCTTCTTATTCGTGCCGGGAATGGGCTGCCAGTTCATCTCGGCTATAGCCTAAAAAGTTGTGCCAATCCTTCCCTCGACTCCCTCTTCTCTTACTCCTTTAATACAGAGAGAAGAGTCAAATTCGACGAGGGCCTGGCCTGTCACCTTTCCGTGATGGCTATAATTCCGTCTGCAGGCTATGACCTTTCCAAAACGCCTGAAAATGCCCCTCACATTTGGTCCCAAATTTCCCACACGTATAGTGTACCCTGGGGCGAACGGTGGAGAAGACGGCGCTCAAGAAGCTCCTCGACGAGACGGCCCAGAACCAGAAGATGGTCAAGGAGGCGACGGCCACCGGGGCCGAGGAGCAGCTCGTTCACATCCAGAAGCTGTTGGACACGATGCCTGCCGATGGAGAGAAGAAGGATCCCCTCGAGACCGTCAGTGATCAGGAGAGCCATGCCGAATAGACTCGAATTCTTGTTTACTACATGTTCCTCTCCGTCTTCGCTTGCGCTGTGGGTCGGGGCCACAGATAGACAGCGAACAGCTAGTCATTTTTATTATCCAGTTATACAACACTTTATTTACATTTTCTGGTCGCTAAGGAGGTATTCGATGGTAAAATTCTTCGGTTTTGGTAGGAGGACAGGAGGCAGGGAGAATAACGGGGGGAAGGAGGCCGGACTGGAGGGGGTCGAGTCGTCGGTGGAATCGCCCTCCGGGACGGACAGTCCCATATGCCGGCGGACCTGAAGAGAGTCTTTTTCTTCTGTTTCTGTTCGAAGCAAACCTTTCTCTGAGCTCGTCTTCGTCGAAAATCTCCCCGTTCAAAGTCTCGAACACACGCCGGATGGATGGCCCAGTAGTGTCCCTGCAGTCGTTGGCCGAATAAAACGGTTCCTCACCTTTCCGTTGGCCGCTCGTCCGGCCTTCACAAAACAATCGTTTAAGCTCAAATTGTGACGGATGCTATTCCTCCAGCCGGATCCCCTGCTGCGGAAGTAAGCATAGTGAGACATTATCCACTCGTAAACCTGGAAAAACAATGGCATTGTTCTGATAATTCCTGGCAGCCGGCGGGGCAATGGGCAGGGCAGGGACTAAGGCTCATTTTGAACTTTGATAGTCATTCCCTTTGTCCTGGTAGAAGGTAACGCGGACATTAGTAACCCCCGGGTCTTATTTAGGATATTTGAATTTGATTATATGATTATACGAAGGAATTTTTCAGGAGTAGAGCTCGGCTCGGCCCTCGAGAGTCCGATCTACCCGTAAAGTCTCGGCAAGCCGACAGGCGTCACAGTTTTATAACAGTTTTGAATAAAGGTGAGTCTGCTGCCGAGACTTTACGGGTGCAGGGGATCGGACTATCGAGGGCGCGAAGTGGATCTGGGTCGCGCGTTCGCCCCGTCATCCGATAGTCTGGGTGCCTGTAAAACCTCGGCAAAACGAAACCATGGGTCTTTGTAGTCCGTTTCGAATACGAAGAAAGTGCCCTACCGAGGTTGTACGGGTGCGGGGACCCGGAATACTGTGTGCCTTGTCGAGATACTCCGGCCATGTAGGCCGGCCACGTATTTTGGTCCCCCAAGTCGCCAAACGGGTAGATAGTTTGACATTTTTCCTTATAGGACCTGTCTCACCAGTATTCCGGATCAATTTGTAATCCTAATTAGAGCTACACAAGAGGCTGAATAATTGGGGACGAGGAAAAGGGGCTGGCTGCAGCTGCCGTTCTGTTTGGAAGGCGGGAGGAGGGGAGGACAGGCTCACAGGGAGACTATTCACTCTTCCAGTATAAAATGTCAGGGATTCGTGGTGCGATTTTCCCATTCGATAGATTAGCTCGTACTAAAACCGACGGTCAGCTTATTCATCCTCCTCCTGCCGACTACAGGTTCCCCTCAGCTATACTCTACCGTAAGGCGGATCTCCTCTCTCCCCCGTTTCCAAAGTTATTTCCCTTCATTTGGCTAACCGACCTCAGAAAGGACCATTTTCTTCTCCGGCGAGCTGAGAATAGCCATGGCAATCAGTCCAATATACGAATGTTGTGGTTTTGGCTGTTCCAACAGTTGGGGGAAGGAGAAGAGCATCCGATTCGGGGAGAGATGTTCCAACGGGGCCAGTAGGGCCCTCTGGTACTCGCGAAGAGCCTCAACGCAAAGCTGCTCCATAGGAGAACCTAAACAAGAAAATTACTGGGAACATAATCACTCGGAGAAGAAGGAGACAGCGGCAAACAGGAAAACGGATACCGCCCTCCACTTCTGGAAGGTATTGGAGACGGGGGAGAATCACCAAAACATGAAACACAATATCTGTTAGCTGTTACTGTAGTCAAAATATTTGAAACAATTCGACGTTCTCCGGCCTTTGAAGGCCTGACTGGACCTTTCTCCGCGCGCCCCCGCACCCATACAATCTCGGCAGAAGGTTCTTCTTTTATTCAACGCTGCGCTTTCTTCAGCACGTATACCTGCCGAGATTGTACGGGTGGGGCCCACACGGACCTGACTGTGCCTTCATTTTCTTGAATTAGACGGCGCTCTCTATTGTGCTTGTAAACTGGGATATCGTAACCCAAATTTATAAATAAAATTTATAACAAAATTAAAATAGGCTTGTATTTTAGATTGGCTACAAAAAGAAGAGTATTTTCTGCTTTTTATACCCCAAAAGAGAATGGAAGAAGGGGGAAACAATAGATTTCAAATAGTAAACAGCGGCGGTATCAAGTGAGACTGCCGTGCAGAAGAGCCACTCCAGGGAGTTGTCATTGCGTGTCGCAGAAGAAGAGACAGACAGAAGCACTCGAAGGAACACCGACAGGAGGCGGAGCTGCTTTTCCTTTGTGCCTAAATGGCGTTATCCTATGTCTACTGTAGTCAAACGACTCTCGCACCAATCCAATTACCAGACAAGAGCCGTTTCATCGGCTCTGATTGTTTGATGCGCCAAATTGTTCACTTAGGCACTGCTGCAAACTGCCTTAGATTTGAGCGGGGAAGATTTATGACAAAGAAAAAGAGAGAAAAGCACAAAATTGATATTAGTTTTATCCAAAATATTACATCACGAATAAATGAGACCACAAGCACGACTGTATATTAGAGAAGACAAGGTTTTTCACGCGAATTCTACTTGAATCGGACGACCCTCCACGCTTGTTCCACTAAGTGCTGCACGCATTCTGTCTCCATCCTAAAAATAATCATAAAAGTTTGAACTGGAATTGGATTTTATAACTTATAAAAAAGTATAACTTACCGCTGAACTCCTGTAGCGTACTCGAGCAATTCCTGGTGATATCATGTCTACAAATTCAATCTCACCAAACTGAGCCACACGGTCACGAACTATTTGCCACGTGTAGTCAATGGGAAGCTAGAAAAAAAAGTTTTAATAACAAAAAATAAACATACATTTCTGATAAGTAGAGTAACAGGAGAATCAAACATATCGGTTTTGACCGGAGGGTAAAGAGGTGCACTGTACCCTGTATTGCTGGCACCAAAGGCGGTTGGTACAGTGTTTGCGAAAGGAGCTGCTCCCATTCCTCCAACCGGCGGTCTGTCGAAGTCGCCGCCCATGGGCCTATCTCGGTTGAATGGTGCTATCTGCCGCTCAAAACCACCTCCCATAGGGGGAGGACCACCACCATATGGATTCGAAATCATCTGTAACCTTCCATACTAAATAGAAATAAAGAAGCGTGTTCAAAAAAGTACGAGCCGTTTTGTTTATCATGTAGAAAGAAGGAAAAGACTTACGGGATTCGGTCCAGGATGTGGGCGATCACGTGAAATGGATGCCACAACAGAAGCTACGTCTTTCAAGGGAGCACCATCAGCTCCGAGTCCCATTCCTAAGCACTCAAGGCCACGGGGAAGACCTCCTTCCGTTGGTTTTTCCAGCTAAACTTATTGTATTATAGCAACAAAAAAGCAAACCTTATCGAATTTGTCCATTTTTACTGAGAGTATACGATCATATAAACGTTGACCGTTGAACATAGAGACTGCTTGTACAGCTTCAATGGGATGAGAGAACTGAATAACTCCCGTGCCCTAAAATAAGTCTAGTTAAATAAATATAAGTAATTAACTACCTTCATTCTTCCTTCTTTATCGGTGTGTAGATCCATCCATATTATTTTTCCTGCCAGTCCGAAGATCTCGAAAATTTTAGCTGTGCCAACATTGAAAGATAACTGAAAATATGAAGTTATAAAATGCAATGTAAATAAAGAAGTGCCTCTATAATTAAACTTACATTTGCAACAAATACGCGATCTACGAGAGGAGGTTCAATGCTGAGCTTTCGGAGGAACTCTGGGCTGAGCCCGAACAAATCAAAGGTGCCAGCTCTCTGAGGACGTTCAACTTCTGCTGGGCGTATTCCTCCTAGACTTCCTTGACCGCTTTTTGCCAAGAAGTCAACTCCTGTTTCTTCTTTGATCTTCCGAAGAAAAGCCACAGGATCCTTAATGGGAAATCAACAATGAAAAACTCTAACGCTATCCCAAGAAATAACGAGATTGCATAATTTTAAAAGAGGCTGTACAAGATTTGTAGAATTACCCATGACAGTCAGATTTAGAAATGGAAAAAGCAAAAATAAGAAGAGAACGAAAATTCCGATAGAGTCGAGAATTGAGAGGCTGTACAAGATTTTTAGAGTCACCCCAAGGCAAATCGTGTTCAAAAATTAAGAAATACTGCAAAAAAAGTATGATGAGAATAATAGCTCTGATAGATCGATGGACTCCTTCCCAAGAAAAGAATTTTAGAAAAAAAAATGAGAAATGCCATTTTAGACGAACGGCTTCTGTGAACTATCGACAAATAGTTGATTTATCGAAAAATTTAAGATACACGGCTCCTTCCTCCGACTGCACCATCATTAAGCTTCTCCCATACAAACCGAATGCACCAATAAATAGACCGATCTGCTCTAGTTTCTGTCACAGTAAAATAATTGTATCTAATAGACAAAATTTTCCGTATTCAATTGTACAGCCTCGTTTAAGCAATAGAAGTTACCTAGATAGAGTAGAAAACAAAACGAACCCTGATCTCTTTGCTGATAATGTTTCGTCCCATGAAGTCCATTCTACCCATATTTTTGACACATTCTTCAGCACCTTCACGTGCTTTAAATTCTACGATTGCACAGCCCTTAGGTTTTCCGTTCATATCTTCGAGGACTTCGACAAAGTTGACCTCTCCTCCCTTTTCTCGAACAAGGTTCTTTAGTTCCATCCAACGAGTTTCATATGGTAAATTGGTGATGAAAACCATTCGGTCATTTCGATCTCCACCTAAAGAAACAGATAACAAGAAAATGCGTTATATGGCAGGCAGTGGTGGGACGTTTTTCGATTAACATCAGGTCGAAAAGAAAAATATTGAAGCGAAGAACTTTCAAGAGTTTTTCGAAGACAACTTTCAGCAGAAAGTAACCGTCTACATTTTCCTACTGGAAAATGTCTACATAACGGCATTAAATCCTTCAGAAGACACATCATCAAGGCAGTCCATTGAAAATCGAAGAAACGACGAGTAGAGAGCAAGTTGCAAAAAGTAATATTTAAAAAGTACCTTGAAATCTTCCTCCGCCTCTTCGAGGGCTCCTAGAACGGCTGCGACGCTCACCACGGGGTCTCATTTCTTCTGTAAATCGTATTATTAGTGAAATAAATAATGTAACAATAGAAACGATAAATAGAGTGAAGAATTGATGTTTGCAAAAATACCGAGGGGGGAATGGTTTCGGCGTTGTTTGTCGCCAGCGCGTAATTTCGTCGTGAGACCAATCTTACATTCGGTATGTCGTATGCATGGTTTTACGACTGTTTTACTGTAATATAATATATGCACAAAGCATAAAAAAGACAAGCAGCAATGATAGAAGGATATTACAAAATGAGAAAAATAGAAGAAGAGGAGCAGGAAATATCTTTCGTGGCTGGGGCAGTAAAGGTTTGCCGACGGAGGTTTTGCAAATTCAGAGTTTGCGCGCGTCACAATTTGCGCGAAAAGGCTTTGCAAAAAAGGGTTTGCAACAAATTTTTCTGCAATCACTAAATCCGCTTCTTCTTTTTCTTTCTGCACATCTGAAAATAAAGCATTATCAATTAGAAATAATAGAAAGCAAAATAGAAAAGATAAAACAACGAGAGAGAGCAATACAGCAAGAATTACAAATAAAATATTGATCAAATTCGCAAGCGGCTTGCAATATGCTAATTTGGCTCATTTTTTCCCAATTTTCTTTCTGTAATCGTTATAAAATATTACTAACATGCTAGTGTATCATCATAAAATATTTAGAAGCAAAAGCAATATAAGAATCAAAAGAAATTCATCGAAGCCGAAATATATCCATAGATGGATTTTCTTTTTTCGCAATTTTTGCATTTCAAAAGCTTTCAAGACTATTTGTTATGATGTTAGAGTGTCTAACCACCTGGAAAAATAGAGAAAAAACATACAAAAATACTGAAAACACTATGAATTGGTGGATCACAAGTGAAAAACGGAAACGGTAAAATGCAAAAAAAAGAGTACGTTATTGCAGAAACATTTGTTGCAAACCCTTGATTTGCAAACCCTTGATTTGCAAACCTTTTTTCGCAAATCCTTACACGCGCATTTTGTTTTTGGTGCAAACCTTTACTGCCCCGTTTGTGGCGGTAAAATTTGCGCTCTTTGAATTTGAAACGTGAAGAGATCGAATCGAACAGTTTCAATGTTTCGTTTCCTTTTTTTCAGTTTGTATAATGTTGCAGCAGCTAATAATGACAAAAAGGGGTAAATCTATGCGCTAGTGTAGAAATGCGATCGATAGAGTGCCTACAAGATGGCGAGCAGAAAAGCAGCTATATTCACTAAACGCTTCGCTTCCAAGAAAGTTACAAAGAAAAAGAGAAATGTCAAGGTGTGACTGAGTCATACTTCACACTTATATGATCGGTCTCCTCGCGATGACGGATGAAAACCGCGCACTGACGGCATTTCCTCCACGTAGCAATCCAATGAAAAGCTCTCAACCTCTCTTTCATCCAGTGACAGAACAATATGGAGTTGAACGAAGCTTTTACTTCTTGTTTATTCTCTGCTATGTGCAATCTCTCAATGACATCGCCTTCCATTTCTCTGGAGAGAATTCCGTGGGAAAATCACGTGATTCCAATATTGGCATGCCGATCTTTCCATATTCTGAGCTCACTGCAACCACTTCTCTCGCATTTTCAATGATTTCTTTCTCCTATTTCATAGGAACAAGCCAGGGATATGCTTGGTGTCGTCTATAAATCAGTAAAAACGTCGTTCTGAATCGAATTGTATCTTTATTTTGCCGTATTTAGAATATTTTGTTGGTTATCGAGGACTTTAGCAGTCGATTAGTAAAGTTGAAATGATAAACTAGGAGTAACTCGTCTTTCACAAACGTTATCCTGGCTCTAACTCCAAAGAACCAGTTCCGAGACCTCCAGTTCCACTATGCCAATTAGCCGCACTCATTACTCGACGAGTTGTCGCCAGCGAGTCACTGCAATTTACTCATTAGCCGTCCTATGAACAGCATTATCATACAATTGCATTATTTTCATAAATCAATTGATTGAGATTCGTTTCGGATACGGCAGATAAGTTGACATAGAACCGCAACGCTAATTGGTTCCAGTTCAATTCGCAAAGTAGGAACGGGAAGATTAAATTTTGAGAACCAAACACCTTTTCGAAACTCTATTGTTTGCTCAACATACGTTTCTCTTTGTGTGTTTTGTGCTACAGTTTGGCTTGTTTGAGATAAACGTGTAGAAGAACGCTTCTTTCAACCATATTTGACTGACAAGAAATAACAAACACATTCTGTTCATTTGCTCGTATTTTCTTCTCCAAATGCTTGTGTTTTTCTTATTTGTATTGTATATTTTCAGGGAAGGATGCCCTCGCTTGGGAGTAATGACAGAAGATATATAGGAATGATTTTATTAGTAGTTGTAAATATTCTTTGGGTACTTTCCTCTGAGCTTACGAGTGTAAGTTTGAGATTTTTATTGATTGTCAACAATATTTTCAGTTTATTTTCATAGATGAAGAATTCCGTCGTCCTTTCTTCACAGTTTATATAAAAACGTGCCTTCTATGTGTATATTTTCTTCGTTGGTTATTATGTTCTTCTTCTGAGGTTTGTTTTTTCGTTTATTTTTCTTCAAAGTTTGACTTTTCTTCACTGTCCATGTCTTTCTAAAGAAAACATTTAACACCGTCTCATTTTTTAGCCGCACAAATACAAAAAGTTAGAGGAAAACGACGAATTCCTCGAGATGGACGAGGTCGTCTCCGTTGACGGCTTGGTGGGTCGTTTTATGTCTACTCACTCATCGTGTCTTGTCCTGCACCGTTTTGCTTGACTAACACCCTTTTTGGAGAGTAATTAACACAATTTAATTGATTTCAGGAGGTTGAAGGCTTCGAGACGGTATCATCATTGTCTGAAAGTGAAAATGAGCCGGAAGAACCTGTTAGGAGAATACGATTTTCAGGTCATAGAGAGGTAAAACTACTATTACAAAGAACTATAACCAAAATGGAAAATTAATGTGGCCAATTATTACTAATTAGAGTATGCAATGTCTAATTATACCGTATCCCTTTCGCATAATTCTGTTACGCTAACATTGCATACCTGTAATATGGCTATAAAAGTGACTCGTTTAGATTCGTCGCCTTCCCAGCAGCGAGGCAGAGGATGCTCAAAGAGCTCGTCTCCCCTACAATGAAATCCTCATGTGTACAGATTATTTATCCTGTTCTCCAAGGATAAAATATGCGATATTTTTCTTCGCTCCCATGGTAATCAGTTTTATTCGAGCAAATGCTCGTTTCAGTGGTTATGCTGTTCTTTTACATATCAAGCAGCTCTTCTCTTTACGTCGGTCTCTTCTCTAAATCTCGTATCCTCTTCATCTTCACTTTTTGTCCTTCTCTTCTCTACCTGTTTACCTTCCAAAAAATCAAAGTTTACTCTAGTCAAAGTAATTTCGTACTATTAATTACCTCTAACAAATATTTTAGGCTATATTGGTTGTAATGAATCTTGCGGGTGTATTAGTCATATCACAATTTTCAACAAAAATTATGGGTGCGATTCTGGCTCAGGTTTGTATTTTTTTAGTAAAACACAGAGAATATCATAAAAAACAAAGAAACAAGATAATGAAGAAATTATGGAAGATCACAAATTGCTAAAAATCTGTTGAAACTAACCTAAATATAGACTGTATATTACCATTTTTCAGATCTCAGCAGTATCTTATGCTATCTATCTCGTTATATATTCACGTTTTATGGACAAATATGGCGAAATTGACATGAACCTTATGTTTGGTAGGTTTCAATCATATTACCACATCAAAAATCAAGGTCTCATTCTTGTAATTTTTGGCATTGAGCCAAACAGAGTCAATCAGTCAGCTCCCCCACCCCATTCCATCGGCCAGCTGCTATTTTTTCCGCCATTCTTTCGCGCCCTGCTGCTGCCACTTTCGCTTCCCGTGGTCACCCGGCAAAAGACCGGTCGTTTTCAGTGCCATCACCTCAACCTCACGGTCCATACAATGGCAGTTACGCGCCGCTAGGTCGCCGTTCGGCATTATTTTGGCGCCAAAATTTTGCAGTCTCTTTTCTCTTCGTCTGCTTTGATTTAGTTGAAAAAGAAGTCATAAATTTGAGAAGAACGAGAGGCATCTTTGCAAAACATGAAAGGTTTTCGAAATAGAAAAGATACAAAATGATAAGAAGGAACAGTATAACCTTGAAGAGAGTGGTCTCCATTTTCGGTACGCGAAAACTGTTAGAAACTGTAACACGCTTGGAGACCAGGGGAAAGATAACGAATTGTTGGGCAGTGTGTTACAAAATAGACAAGAGGAAGGCAACAAAAGTGGACACAAAGGAGGAAAGAAAAGAAGAACAGAAGGAACAAATTCGAGGCCATTTGTTTTAAAAAGGACGCAAGATTACACGGGATATTTTTGCTCGATCGAGGCAATAATTACGAATTATTCCGTTTTTAGCCCTTTCTAATGATAGAACTTATCTTTATAGTATTTCTTATTCATAAAAGGCTGCCCCCCTCTGCCGTCCGTTTTTTATCCCTTCTCTAATTATCCACCAGCCCCATTTGCTCAATTTTCAATAGAGGGGTCAAGTCCGGCTGGCGGAGCTGTTCCGTTCAAGGTCTCCCCCGTCCCATCCCTCACTTATGACCAACTGGGGATAGCCTTGATTGTCATGGTCTCGCTGGCAAACTGGGTCATTTAAAAAACCGAGACAGAGTTTACCGTATACTTTATTTTTATGTTTTTAGGATCAGTTGGCCTTCTGGGAGTGTTTGTTGGCTCGCCACTGATTATAATCTTGGATGCTACCGGCTATGAATACCTTCATCCGCTGCCAAATGCCATCCAGATCGGCTCGATTATGCTTTCTGCTGTTTTTGGTATTTTTATTTAATTTTTATATAAAATTTTAACTTTTAGGAACTCTTCTAGCTGACTACTTGTGGCTAATGGCAGCGGGGATGACGGATTCCGTGTCGGCGTCGCTCTCGCTGACCCTGTCCATTCCGTTTTCCTTCCTGGCTGATTCCCTCTTCCGAAACAGTCCTCCCTCGTCTCTCCAGCTACTGGCAGCCATTCCCATCACACTGTCCTTTATTGGAGCAGCTCTAGTGGACCAGGCCCCATCGACCACCCGCATCACTGGGGGAAGCCAACTGCCCGAGGGGCATGACCAGGAGTCACTTCTGACCGGGGAGGATGACGACGACGACCTGCCGGGTGAGTCGGGCTATTTGGTGAAGAGAAAATGAAGAACATGGCAAGGTCAGGTGGTATAAATTAGGCCAACCGTACTGGAAACAATAACAGCCAGCTGGGGCAGAAATCGGTGGGCCGCGCATCCCGAGAGTCTCGGCATCTGGAGGCGCTAGAATGGCGCGGCATGAAAATAAGTGAAATACCCACTGCCGAGATTTTACGGAAGTGGCAGCACGGAACCGTCACCTCGAGAAAAGGGGAAATTCACTGTTGGGCGGCTTTTACAGTAAGATAGGAAAAAGTGACGTCGAAATGAGATCCAACATCCTGATCTGGAACGCGGATAGGACTTTCACCTGGAAGAAGTTGAAGAAAACAGACACAGCAGGGAGAAGAGGTACTGTAGACGGCCTGGAAGAGGCTGCCTCAGTTTCTCTCGGGAAAATTGACATAGGAGGCGTTTATCAAGGTCTGGAGATGAGAAATAATCTTTGGTTGATTCCTGGCATACTGTAGAGAGCTCACAAAGGATCCAGGAAGCGGTTGGGCCGGGAGAAAACGGCGTGCGACCCCATGGCCGCATTGTTTCCTTTGATTCTCCCTATAATACTCAATAGTTTCTAGAGATGTAAATTCCAAGCTAATAGTGCCTGCGGCATGTCGACGAGGAGCCCCAACTAGGGAGGGGGTGTTTAGCCCCGTGAAATAGATAAAAAATGCAAAAAGAACCAAGGTGCGACATTACTTCCCGAACCCTTTTTTCTTTTCCCAAAAAAACTGACCCGTTTCTCTCTCGTAAACAGTTGTGGCCTCCCTTCCCCTGCCCGCGCGAGAGAAAAGTTTCAACTCAACAACATATTTTGTGACCTACTTTAGCTACCCCCAGCCGGGCAGGCAAACAACGTCATTCGGAGAGGAGGTGGGCGCGATTCGAAAAATGGAAAGAAAGAAAGAAAAAGGAGAAAAGATCTCAAGTTAGACGAGAAGACGATCACGATTCCATTTCTTTACGGTGATATCATGGGGGGAGACGCTTCGGGAAGGGGAGATCAGTCGAATGGTCGTGGTTCCGGGTACATCGCGCCTTTTCCTTCCCCTTTTGGCTCAAGGAAGTTCCAGGCGGGACCCTAGGGCGGATACTGTAAGATTATTTGGTATAGAAGTACAGTAACCATACGAAATTGCCCCCAGAAGTACTGAAAGGAAGGTTACGGTATCCAGGAAGGCAGGCAGGTCCGACGAGCTCTTGTAGGACCCAAAGGCTCCCTGATAGCCTAAAAAGTCTCCCTAGCTGTTTGTGACCACGGCTAGATCAGTGACCTCGATCAGAAGAAATGGAGAGGACAAGCAGCGAAAGGGGAAGAAGCGACCTTTCCCTCGTCCTAGTGCTCTTCTCCCTATCGTAATCAGGCAATCTATGTTCTAGAGAACTTCCCAAGAACCCTACCTTTCCCTTTTGTGATCTGGAACTTTATGGGTCTGATCTTTCCTAATGAGCCATTTCGTAGCCATGGACCCGGGTCACAGCCACAATGTGCCGGAATGTAGCCGGGTGACCGTGTTCTACACAAAATATAGAGGACACGTAACTAGCACGGAAGCAATGCTCCTGGCATTGTTAGCTCTCAAAAAGTGAGCTGATCTCCTTCTGGGAGGAGCAGGGTCGACTTGTAGTCGTGGAAGGTCCGCGACTCAGCACCCGTAGAATCTTGGCAGCTAGAATCCCTGAACAAATTCTCCCGGAGAATAAAGACGGTTAGCTGCCGAGACTGTACGGGTACAGGCGCGCGCGGAACCAGCTCTTTTCTGGAACACGTGCGGTTTTGGAACCGGCCACCTGGCAGGCTGAGGATCAAATGACCGTTGCAGGAAATTTTAATGGCCTGGGAAGAATTAAAGGACTCTTTCCCTTTAGAAAATGTTTGTTTAATTTCGATATTTTCAGAAGATGGCCTGTGACACCGCGGCGTCTCCTCTCTGCCGCCTGAACCTGCTCTCTCTCTTCCGGACAGGACCACCTCCAGTGACCCCAGTGAACAGCAACAGTGACCTTGTAACCCCCTCTCTCCCCGGCTACCAGTAGTTGTTTTACGTGTGAATAAGGGGAGAGGGGGCTGGGGCACAGAGAAGAGAGAGCGGGGCGAGGAGGGGCGGGTCCGACCTTCAGCGATCGGAGAGCGATGGCAGCAATCGCACCAGCCGCTTCAATGGTGCCCACAGCCTCGTCCTCCTCCTCCTCCTCCGGGAAGCCTCTGCCCTCCTCGCCGGGAGCCTTCACCCCGCCGGCTCCCGCCACGACGATGTTCTTTGGAATGCCGTCGCCGGCCTCGAGTCTCGAGAACAACAGCAGTCCCCTCCAGCTGGGAGCAGCCGCCAGTGCCTTCCGTCCCATCGTCCCGGCCGGCGATTCCTTCTTCCTCTCGGCCATCCACACCCTCGTCCTCTCCACTCCCGGGGAAGATGCTCTAAGTGAGAGCAATTGTTCCAGTCTCGATAAGAGTGAGTTTTTATCTCGTTCCCTTCTTTTCCTTTCCCCCAGTGTTTCCTTTTCTCTGCACACAGTCCCAGTAACCGAATTTTTACATGGATAAGAGGGGAAATGCGCTCACAGGTTGGCACACTCGGCTGATAAGGGGCAAGGAAGAGAATTCTCGCCTTTTTCTCGAGGGGGAACTCTTTGGGAATAAGCCGGCAAATTGATAAAAGAAAGACCGGAGAAAATGGGATGAAACTTTCTTTTCGGGAAGTTTTTTACGATTATTTGATGAAGGTTAAAATTTCACTGCGTAGAACGTGTGTTGCGCAGTCTAAAATGATAGAAAAGTTTCTGTTTGACAGAAAAAATCGAGGAAATTCCGTGCGCCCGCACCCGTAAAATCTCTGCCAAGATCCTACGGGTGCAAGCGCGCGGCTCACCTGTTCCTTCTTCTCCTCGGAAAAATGATTTCCCAGCTGAAAATAGCTCCTTTTCTTCTGACGTTCCAATTTTTTTGAATTCTATCATCTTTTTTCATGAATAAGAGTTACAATTCATAGTAATATCTGTGTTACTTGCTTCTCTTTCCGACCTGCTGTTCTCTGTCCCCATCCCTGACCTTGCCCACCGTCTTCTTCTTCTATTGTTTTCTGTTTACAATATCTCTCTCACAGCTTTTCTGTTTTGGTCAGTTTCCGTTGTCCCAATTCCACTCTCTTCCCCTTTAATTTCATCACGTTGAGAGGGAGAGAGACCGTAACCAAGGTCAAGATTTGGATAGACGCCAAAAATAAACACAACACACCTTCTGTCTCCCTCTCTCTTTTGAATTTTAACCCATGTGACTACTATACCAGGAGGGAGAGAGGGCAGATTTCACAAGATTTGTATGGAGAAAATAGTTTCCAAACGGAAAACCCCCTTTAAAATGACGCTGAAGCCACCACAGTTAGACAGTTCCACAACCGGAAGAGCCACAGTTCACTCGTTGTTCCCCTCTTGCACCACAGACCTCCTGCCAAATCCACATTATTCCCCGAAATCGACCTACCCGTCTTAGTTGTCAATCCCGATCAAAATATGGTGGTGCCCCCTTTCTGCCGGGGTCAGTCTGTCATCTTCTTTTCCCAGCTGGTGGTCCCTCTGAATTTTGATGCTTGTTTACCCCCACCCTGCCCTCCTCGACCATCTGTCCCCCGGTCTCCTTGGAAAGTAGTCCGCCCGGCAGATTCAAAGATAGACAGAATTCGTGTTGTTCTGACCCCCTCCAGGCGGCGGATGACATCACTTTGACCGTCTTCCCCCTCTCCCCCGTGGCCCGAAAGAGAGAGCCGGGCCAATTCAAAAGTGTTCTTCCCTCCCGCCCAGAGAAGGTGACCTTCGCTTGTTTTCGAGGGAGAGACCGGGGCCAACTTGGTCGAATTTCTAAGCTTTCTCTCGGGGGTCTCTTTTCCCGCGCGACGGCGGCGACCAGCTGCCCTCGTCCCTGAGTCAGTCGGGTCGGCCCGGGCGAGCGAAATTCGGGGGTCTGATTTTTGGCGGTCAAGGTCAGACTCTTCTCTCTTCTTTCTCCCCCACTCTCTCCCCCTCTCCCGGCCGTATGTGTCCGATTTTCCTACTCGCAACTAATTGGTTGTAAACAACAGGGGGAGGGGGGCAGGGGGACGAGTCGGAGCCGGTGGAGGGAGAAATTGAACTGTACCAATTGGACCAAAATGATCCGGGAAGCCGAGTAGAATTCTCCGAGCAGCTGAAGGAAGTTCCAAAAGAAAGTAAAGACTATATTTTCCACTCGGATTACGGTAGAAAGAGAGAAAACGGGGCCAAGGAGGATCAGGGGCTCTATAGTTGATTTTAGGGGCCTCTCCCCCGGTTCTTCGAAACTTTTCCCTGTAGAACTCTAATTTAGCTCAGGATTACTGTAAAAATAGCCACCAGGTCCTGCAACGAACCCGGAGAAATAAAGTCTCGAGTCTGGATTACTGTAACGAACTAGGAACTCTCGTCCTACAGCCGTCCATCAGAGCCCCCGTTTGACCTACTTCCGCTTCTTTCTCTCTCCTTTTTCTTTATTTTCGCCCATTTCCAACTTGCCCTTTTGTCAGTTTTGATCATAAAGGGCGGAAAAAGAAACAACAGGAACCGGAGAGACCAATTGTTGCAAAAGATCTCGTTCTATTTGGTCCAATTTGGGAAGAACTGCTCCCAGAGGATCGAAACCGGGGAAATGTAAAAGAGACTCTTCCCCGTCTCATGTCATTTCGTTTTCCCCCCAGCTAGTGAAAATTAACCATCCCTGTCCGGCTTCGGCGCCCCGCGTTTTCAATGTCAATGCCATGTGGAAAGTAGGCCGGCAAAAAGAGACCAGCAGGGCCTCCAAGGTTTTCGCTCGTCGAGGTCGGATCCCCCCTTCCCAGTTTTTCAGGTGGGGGCAACCTACTTTTCGAAGAGGAGCCCCCTATTTAACTAGGACTAAAGTAGAGAGAAAGAAAATTATATGAAGATTTCAGGCGGCATTGAAGACAGCCCGACGGCGACGAATCTCCTCTGCCAGGTCTGCTCCGACAAGGCTTCCGGGTTCCACTACGGAGTTTTTGCCTGCGAAGGATGCAAGGTAAGCCATCGTTTTCGCCAGTATTTCCTGGTCAAAAAACCGCGGCACCCGTACAATCTCAGCAGCTAGAGTTCCCTTTAGTCTCCTTCCAAGCGCGGGAAAAAAGGGAGATTATAGTCTGACTCTCCCCCATCCTCCCCTGATTAATAGCCACTGTTCTGTGTCTGCGCCGGGTTGATGTTGTTGCCCTTTTGGCCCTCTCTCCACCCCATATTTTGTCCCAGTGAGAGAAGAAAGGAAAACAGGGGAGGACGAGGTATAGTGGCGGCGCGCGCCGATCTCCCTCCCTCTCTCTTTCTCTCCTCCTCCTCGCCGCCGTCCCCCCGACTGACCTTGTGCGATCGTTTTTGATGGTGAAAACGGAAAAAGAATTGAATGGCCGGTGGCCGTGAGAGGGAGAGAGAGATGCGGGGCTGTGCGGCAACAACCGGTCGCCGAGGAGGGCAGCGGGACACGGCGAACGACGAACGAGCGCCGGCTGGCCGGCCGGGGAGAAAAGAAGAGAAAGAAAGAAAGAAAGAGAAGGAATGGCCGGCAGGGCATGCGTGGCCACGAGGGAAAGGGACAACAGGGGGCACTTAGGAACGGGGAAAGCCAGGGGAAAGGGGAGAGGGTGGCCCTGCCTACAGCAACCCGGTTGAACTCCTCTCCCCCCGGTTAATTACCTGCTCCATTCCAGGGCTTCTTCCGCCGTTCAATCCAACAAAAGATCCAGTATCGCCCCTGCTCCAGGAGCCAGGAATGCCTCATCGTGAGAAATAACCGTAACCGATGCCAATATTGCCGCCTGAAGAAGTGTATCGCCGTCGGGATGAGTCGTGATGGTTAGTTGTCCTGTTCTTTTTTCTCTCCCCTATAAAAATAGGGGTGTAACGCTTCGGCTACTGTTACAAACCGAGAGAATAGACTGTCTAATGTCTCTTCTTTTATAGCTGTTCGATTCGGACGTGTGCCCAAGAGGGAAAAGGCCAAAATGGTCGAAGACATGCAAAGAACAACGGTACAGAGCCAACTAGACGCCGTTGCCGTACAATACGAAATTGATAACGAGGCAGCCGAGCGGATACAACAGGCCTTCTCGCAACTTGTGTCTGCTGTAAGTTTTCCTCATTTTAAATATCGTAGTCAATGCACAATCCGGGAAATTCCACCCGGGACACGGTGAAGACCAGGGGGAAAGGGCTTCACCCGTTTTTCGGCCTTGTCCTCCAATATTTCCCTCAAAATAAGTAGTAAACTGTACATTTTTTCAGTTGGACACGTGTAGTCAACCAGTGCCTGGCCGCTGTCCTCTCCAGTTCCACTCATACCTTCTAGGAATCAAGGTAGTCTCCCTCCTCTGCTCCCCCACCAATCCCCCCTTCCAGGCCGTGATCGACTTTGCTAATGCCCTGCCAGGCTTCCTGTGCCTGCCCCAGACCGAGAGGATTCTCCTCCTCAAAGCGACGGTCTTCGACGCCCTCTTGGTCGCCTGGTCCAACTCGCAGCAGACGGCCGCCTGGCTCACGTCGTCCCTTCTCTTCTCCCAATCTCTGCTCCAATTCTCTCGTCGGATTCGTCTCCTCCCGCCTACCTGTGCCGCCATCGTGTGTGCTCTGGCCGTCGTCCAGCCTCTGCCCTCCCAGCCGTTGGCCATGCGCCTGGCCGAGAGGCTCTGGCTCCTCCTGGCCAAGGTCGGTGGCACGGCGACGATCTCCGCTGCCCCGTCCCTGCTGACCGACGCCCGTACCCTCCGTATCTGCCACAATGAGTTCTTCCGTGCCTCGAGACCCATGACCCCGTTGAGTATCACCGTAGACAACGGCGGCCTCACAGCCCCGGGCCTGTCCACCACCCCCCGCTCCTCGTCCTCCTCTTCCTACAGGGAGAGACATCCATCCATTGCCAGCCTCCTGGAGAAGCCCGTGAACCTGTCGCTCCTCTCTCCGGCCTCCAGTAAAAGTGGCGGCGGCGGAGATCAGCAGTCCGAGGAGGATGAGCCCTTGAATCTCTGTCTCCGCGAGTCTCCCAAAGTCTTGAATTAAATAGAAATCTCTCTCTCCGGATATTCTCGGTTATCTTCCCGGTTAGTTGCCCTGTACCCACCGCGCCCGCCCGTATCTCATGTTAGTTCACTTCTAGTTCTCAAAAAATAATATATTCCGATATCTGATCTGTATCTGAACCCCGTTCAAATGAATACACGTGTACATTCCATATAAATTGTTGACATTTTAAACTATTCTGATTCTGGATTACTGTAGAGCTCGAAGACGAGTAAAGACAATCTTCGGGTGTGGTGGTGCGCAATCTCTCGCTCCCGGCCAGGAGTCGTCTCGACCAATGATGTCGGACGACACGTCGTCTGCCTTCTAATGGCTCAAAATCTAGGATGTCAGGGAGACTTCACTATCCACACGGCGTATCACATTGCACTGGAGGTACTGCACCGAATGAACAGCCTTCACCAGGCCGGCTACTTGCACCGTGACTTGAAAGCCGCCCACTTGGCCGTCGGACTGGCAGACGCCGAGGGGCAGCACCCGTTCCTCTTTTTCAAATAGGAATTGGTGGTCACCAGTGTCCTGTTCCAAGATCTGCCCGGGGAAGTACTCGGCCATCCGATCTCCCTGACCCTGGGATTGGTCCCCCGTCCTCTCCACAGAGTCTTTCACAGAGCGTCGGCTATTCCTTCCTTTGGGTTGTTTTCCCCTTTCCCTACAGTTTAACTCTATATGAAATGCTTTATTTATACCCGATAGATACATGATAATATCGTCGTAAGCAAGTACCCGTCTCCTCCTCCTCTTCATTCACTGAGAACATTGATAGAATGTAGTCGTCTCCGTTCGATGCCGGAGGGAGAGATCTTCCCTTCACACGTCATACTGACCCTCTTCTTCATACTGGCCCCGCTCGGCACACAGCAGACAACTCGAGCAAAGGCTGCTCTAAATCGCCCTAAAATGTATACTTCCTCAATTTTTCCAGCCAAGACCCTTACCGCACATAAAATTATACAAGATCGGGTTCAAACAGCTGGAACTGTAGCTGAAGACCCGCGGCAGGAGTTTCCTTATAGCTATGAGGTTCATGTCATAGTCCTCGGTATTGTCCGGGGTCAGCCAATCGAAGGCACTCGCGATGTTGTACATATGGACGGGCAGGTAGCTCAGGGCGAAGACCAAAATAACAGCGAACAGCATACGGATGGCCTTCCGACGGTTGGCCACCTGGCGCTCTCCTAATCTGAAAACAACAGGCTTATTTCTCTCTTCCCATACAAAGGACCGTCTAGGGCGATAAATGGGGGCCAGCAAGACTTTTCGGAGGGAGGGGATCAAGCCAACAAGGAAATCTCAAAACTAACTGTCTCAGCTGGCAATATTTCAGCGTTTTCGTCATTTGCAGGCACATATAGATGATTAATCCCAACGGGAGCAGATAGCTGAAGATAATCTGCACTACCGTATACCATCGTTGAAAGTCCCGCGACCACGTCTCTTTACACTGAGTTCCCCACTGAAATTGGCTGTTAAAAATACCGAAAAAAGCAGAACTTACAGTAGTACTAAAATTCTGGCGATTGAAAGCAGCCGGCTGGAGTTGGAGGGTCAACGGCTCGGGGGAGGAGAAGAGGAGGGCAGTGAGCCAGGTACAGGCGACGATTACCGGTGTTGGATGCCTTTTTATCTGAAAATTAGGGATTTTATTGTCTTCCTAGAGGGAGAATCTCACCTGGGTCACTTCCAAGGGACTGGTAACGGCTCTCCACCTCTCGAAGGTTATGGCCACAAGGGATAGAATTGACACGTAAACTGACGTATTCTGGAAGATTTTTGATGTACTTTCTGTTTTAAAGGAACTGTCAGGGATCTAAAACAACTTGAGCTTAAAAAATTCGCCGTTTTCTCCTGATCACGATGGTATATTTATTTTTGCATATGGACGCCTGTATCACGAGAAAAATACACATTTATGATCAAAATCCGGTCGAAAACGGTTAAAAGCGAAAAAATGATCATGATCGTTGCAGGACCTTTCATGGGTCCCGCAACGATTATGATCATAGAAATGGAATGCATTGACAACTTTGGGATAAAAATGCAATTTTCTCGTGATTCCGACGTCCATATGCAAAAATAAATAGATCATCGTGATCAGGCGAAAACGGCAAATTTTTTAAGCCTATACCGAGTTAGTTTGCTAGATTTTTTGGTAGAGAAAATTCGGAAAACGCTAGATGAGACGTAAAATACGCACAAATGACCCTGAAAAATGTACGGTAATCCATCCTCCACAACCTGTCCCCCCTCGGGCCTAAATTTTCGGTCGTCATTAGTGTGAATATCGGAAATGAAGCCCTCCCCGGACCACCTTCTATCACACAAATAGTCCAACGACCCCCAGCCAATTAGTCCGGCTTCCTTTAGTCAAGGATCCCTCTCTGGGTGGGGGGCAATTAACCCCGGTAGCCTTCCCCCTTTTTAAGTGGGGAAATTAAAATCAGACAAACAAGTTTGTTTACGGTATAAGGGGGCTGAATTCTGAGAAGAAAAGGAGCCAACCTGGGCAAATATCATACTCTTGCAGAAGGGCTGACTCAGCCAGAAGGTCTTGGTCACGTCGTTGAGAACGGTCGGCGGCAGACAGAACAACAGGATCAGGAGGTCGGCCACCGCCAGATTTGTCAGGAAGATGTTCATCGTACTCCACTGAATACATAAAATATCATTGACTAGAAGAGCCCGGTTTTATTTTTCGGACGCCCCTGTTGTGTGTTGACCAAAGTTCTTCCTTCAAAGTCGGGTCAATATCCGGATTTGACAAAACGAAAAGCGAAACCATTTTTGACAATTGGCTGACCGAAGCAGGCCGCTTATAGGAAAAGGCTTAACTTTGGTAAAGTGCTGTCGATTCGTCACTGTTACGCGCCAGAGCTTAGCAAAAAATAAACCGCCAATACTCCAAGAAGCGCCATTGAATGACACTACTCCCATCGCGCTAGCTCAAAAAACGTTATTGCCATTTTCGAAATTTGAAAGCTCACTTCCTCCTCACTCCCTCACTTTCGAAAAATTCTAAAAATTCTAATGCCGTTCGACTCAGCAAAAATTATCGGTTCGAGCCTACTCTCGAAAACCAAGCTCAAAAAAAAGCGTCGGTCACACATCGACTTTTACTATAAAAAGGTGCTTGGATCAAATTCTCCCGGACTTTTCTGTCCAAATTACGGTCCCTCTCCCCTGTTAGAACTTCCCTCCCTCGTCATCCACCCTCCCTCCCCCGGTCCGTTGTTTGTTTACGTCATCAGGATACGGCCCGGGGTCCGGTCAATTTCCCCTCTTTCTCAAAGATAGAATTCCCAGTCTGGGGAGTTAATTTGGGTAAAGGGAAGCCGGGGGCAAAAGGCTCTCATATTTGATATTTTCATAAGGGGAATCTCCCTCTATCCATGAGCCAAGCCAATTATGAGATAATGAATGATTAGTCAAACCCCACTCCCTCCCTGCACTTTTGCAACGGCGCCGGTGGCGGATCTCTATCCAATCTGAGTAAAACAGCCCCCATAATTAAAAAAAAAGAGAGAGAGACGAGCAAAAATAAATGAGAATTCGAATGACGAAAGTATTCCTATTGGTCAACGGGGAAGAGGAACCCGGAAGATGGCCGCCTTTTGTAATGCCGGGCTTTTAAGCACCTGTAAATTCTCGGCAGGATAAAATAAAGGATGGAAGAGCTGCGTTGAACAAAAGGGGACTTGCTGCCGAGATCGTACGGGTGTGGTGACACGGATAGCGTTCCCAGAAAGGGCCCTCAAAATGGAAGATTACAGTATTTTTCTGTATTTTTTCATCCCGTAGCTAATTTAATCCGTTTCTTCCCCATTTCCCTTACCTCGAGAAGTAGAGTAACCGAACCCGCTGCTCAATGACCAAGTCCATTGGGCGACGGCTCTCTTCCACGACCAAAAAGCACCCCCCTGCCAAAAGTGGTCACCCCGTAGTGATTTTAATAATTTCTACTTGGGATCTCTAACTTTGGCGGCGGGAGACAAACAACGTGTCAGAGAACAAAACCTTCGGGGTAAACATGACGATCTCTCCCTTGGAATGGGGATAGCTTACCATGGATCGTTTTGAGACGACTACCGTAACCACGAGGGTATTGCCAATGACTCCGATCAACATCATCGAAAGGAGGATGACGACGAAGAACAGCTCGACGCCGTTCGGGTAGAGGATTTCGATCACCAGTTGCTGAAAGGGGGGACGTTACAGTATCTACCGTATCCTCTCGAAGAGTCCTTTAACCCCTCTAAATCTCGAAAACCCACCTCATAGTCTTGATCAGACAAATTGGCATTCGGATCATCGTATTCGTATTCCATTTCGGGAGTCTTTTCTTCGTCTTCTCCCTCTAATAAGGCATAACTGAAAGGAAGAGAAGTTGTGGAGGATAAGAGAGGAGGAAGGGGAAATTGAAGTCTCTATTATAGAACAACAGGAGAAGATGTGGGAAAAAGGAAAGGGGATGGATGGAGTTTGGAAGAAATCAGAGGCTGGAGAGAGGAAGACTTGGATAAATAGAACGGAGGATAAGAGAAGGCCTTCCGAAGAAAGGGCGCCTAGTAGATGATTACAGAGACCGGAAGCCGATTCAATGGACCTGTAAGGAGAAGCAGACATTGATTGGACGGTTTAGGGTTTATTAGGAAGCCTTTCCAGGGCATAAAAAAGCTCCTCAGAGACCCAAAATCCCCGGGGCTCCCCAAGTTCCACGGTATTGCGGCAACTTGCCACTGTTGTCCTTCTCCAGAGACTGCCGCTTCCTTGTCTTGCGGAATTTTGAATAGTTGAGCCAATGTTTCTCTTTAATTGACCTCTTTTTTTTCATTTAAAACGTTAAGTTTCGGCGTAGGTGATTGTCAATCAAAGGAATGAGAGTAGAAGTCGCCTGCCATGAGCTTGAGCTTTGAACTCCCCCCGAGGGAGCCGACGGGTCTACTCCAAAAAGCACTACAAGAAAGCGGACCGTTTTTTAAATACGAAAAGTTTAGAAGGTTGTTTTTCTCCGCTCTTTAACACCCCGGCCGGAAATAGAATCTTTACGATAGGGGCGAGATTGTACGCGATACGCGGCAAGGGAAAGGACCTCCGGTATGAAAAGATTACAATGTGGGCAGAGAGGGAGGGAGGGGAACAGCCCCCTGTTTGTGGTGTGTCAAAAATCTATCCGAGAAAAACGAGAGGAAATGGATATTCTAAAGGGGAGACACGATCGGGAAGGGACCGGGGAGAGGAAAGCGCGATTTCTGCCCCTTTTACTGGGAAAATATGAAGTCTACTGGGGAAGATGATTTGTTTTTAAAAGAGCAGAGAGAGCAACGAAAACATTCAGACCACACCGGCTATAAAACTTCTTCCTAAGCCCAATTGCCTTCTCCCCGCCAGCGCGGGAGGATCACTACAACCGGCCATTAGAAGCACAAACAAATAACTGTCCTAAACACGGGGCAGAAATCTTTTAATTTTATTTTTAGAGTTATCAAAGTCTATTAATGTTGGATAAGTCATTTTAAATCAATTTATAGGCAAAATAATCGACTGTCTCCATTTCCCGGTCCGAAATGTTAGTCCACCTCAATTAGACGGAATTTCGCACCCGTATAACCTCGGCAGCCGGCATTTCTTCCTTTTCAACAAATCACATCCTTATAACTCTTTGCCGACGAGATCGCATGGACGCGGAAATAGTGGAAAAACTAGGACGAGAGTCGAAATGTGGCTGTTAACCAAGCGGCTCCCTTTAGAGGCGGCCAATTACTGATTTTGACCATTTCTTTTCGATTTTGTTAATTTCCCATGTGACGAGGTGTTGATCTATAAATTGGTCAAGTTTTAGCTCTTGAGGTCGTTCTAATCAAATTCTACGGTAATCTAAAGGTGATAGGGGATTGAGCGCCTGATTACCTGCTGCCGAGGCCTTATGGGTGCAGGATATGGAGAAATTAGGGCCGGTACAGAGAGAGGCAAAAGAGAAGAAAAAGTTGAAAATTTGAAGAACTAGGAAGGTTGACTCCAATTAAAATCACCACGAGAGATCTCCTCCTCACCGTCGTCGTCTGACAACAGACAAACAAGGGTGACTGCTGATGGTAGGAGGAGGAGATTCTGAAAAGATGGCATTGGAAGAGAGGGAGAGATCTTTGGCGCGTGGGACGGGAGAGCATATTTTGTATTAGAGAAATTATATTATTGTTATTATTACTACTGCTATGTGGTGTTGTGGTTTTTGGAAAGAGATGGATGGAAGAAGCGTGGAGGAGAGGAGAAGAGAGCAACAAAAGTTGAGAAGAGCAGTGGCCGGGGGAGGGGAGAGCAGTGGCAACAAAGAAACATAGAAGATAGAAGAAGGAGAGATAAAAACGGAGGGACGCGGAGCATAAGAGAGGAGGAAATGGTGCCGCTCGACTGTGGAAGGGTCATCTTGTACCAAAACTCGAGATATTTCAAGGTCTATGAGGAAAAGCCTCGAAGTGTCGTGGAATTCAATGGATATGTCAGGATAAAGTGCGCCAAGCTGGAGCTGCAAGACTTTTGGAAGCCGTTCTCCCACCCAAAAAGGCTTCTCGAAGTCTAAAATCCCGCCAGATTCCCCTAAGAACCACTGTGAGGTGGACTGGCCCCCTGCTGTCCTCCTCCAGGGACTGCTGCTTTTTAAACTGGATTTTTAAATCTGCGAACCAATTTGTTTCTTTACCGACCTTGTTTTTTTATTATTATAACGTTAGCTATTAGCCAAACAATAGAATAGAAGGGTGGAAAGGCTCGCGAGTTCTAAATTCACGGGAGATCCAAGAAAGCGGCTCGGGCTTGTCCCAATTTGCAAACATTTATTTCGCCTATGGCTAAATAAAGCTAAAGAGGGTAATCGCCTTGCAGAAAAAGGGAGTACAAGCAACAGAACTGTGACGAAACCCCTGCTCTGTCTCATTCTCCTCGCCCCTCATTGGCAGTCCCTCTCCCTGATTACCTTCATCAAACACCCCTCCTCTACTATAAGAAGAGTGACCATGATGAAAGGATAGAATGAAACCAAAGATGAGGAGTGGAAAATGTGTGTGTGTTCTCCTGCAATGTGAAATGTAAAATGAGATCTCTTCGTGTCCACCGTCGTGGTTTATTTGAGGTAGAGGCCAGGGAGAGGAGTGGTTTCTGATTTCGGGGGGACAACACGACTTCTCCCCTCCGGGGGAATTATTAATATGAGTGAGTAAGAAAGAGTGTAAAATAAAAGGTTGTGATCCAGGTGGGAGCCGGAGAAGAGAGCGATTACATTCCCCACGGCAGCCAGATGTCGGAATGACATGGGATGGGAGAGAGGAAGCCGCGAGGAAATTGGGAACGGCCCAGAGGAAGGCGTCATGTACGGCGAGGAGGGCCGGGGAGGACGGGGAGGACGAGGAGGACGACGGCTAATAATCAGTCTATCAGTAGTCAGAGGATAATGGGAATGGGACGAGGCAGATGAATGCTTGGAATGATGAGTTCCAGGAGGGTGAAGAGACGAGAATTAGCCGAGGTGAGGTGAGGAGAGATGAGAGGAGAGCCGTATTAATAATAGGCCATTCTAGGGCAGAGATCTTCTCTTCCTTTTGTATTATTTGTTGGGAATTTAGACTTCAAAAATCCGCCCTTTTCTCCTGATCACGGTGGTATATTTAATTTCGGAAATGAATGTGAAAATCGCGAGAAAAACGGATTTTTTTGGCTAAAAGAGAGAAAGGATGCGTCTTGGTCCCGTGCTCGCCCTATAGAAACTCATAATTTGTGTTTAAAAGAAGGTGCCTTAAATTAGTGGCAAGTAGATATCAAATGGAGTATTTGTAATCAATTTATGGAGGGGAAATAGTGGTTATAGGAGGGATGCCACGTTTCCAACCGAAAGGACACGACCTTTTGAGATTGCCGCTCCTAGACCTTCAATTTTCTCGCTTCCTGGTTCAAGATTACTGTATAAATATTCATTTTTGTTCTAAGGGCCCCATAGGAAAAGCGGGTACAGTTCTTTACATTGTAACCCGGAACAATCCACTGAAAACGGGCCAGATGTGCCGGGGAGGATCGGGGGACGACGCGCGCCTAGTTCAAGGATCCTCCCTAAAGGGTCAACAGGTTTTTTGACCAGGCAAAGTTCGGCTACAGTAATCCAATGTATAGCTCGAAAATAAATTAAAGGTACGTGTATTTTAAAGAAAAAAATGACGAAAGTTCTGATCAAAATAAGAGGAAAGGGCAGATGAGACGCTCTCTTGGAAGTATTGCGGCGGCAGACCTCGTGAATTCTCGAAAAACAAATATAAGCTGTTTAATTGAGAGAGACTGAAGCGGCAGATATGAACCTTTCTCATCTAAGAAATTAGAAATTGGAAGGAACTAGGAAGGGAGAGAGAGAGAGGCGTCTGCCGCCCGCCTCGTCCCATCCCCCGACTCCTCCTGGCAACAAAAACCGCCCGATGATGACGAGAGAACTATCCAATTTCCGGGCCAGGTAATTACTTTTTAATAAAAAGGGGAGAGGGACAACCAGCTAGTGGAGGATGATTAGAAACCGTTGGGAGGAGTGGGGGAGGAGGAGAAGGGGGTGGGGAGGAGGGGGGCTCGTCTCTATTACAAAGCGGACAATTTCATCGTCTCCGGCGAAACACAGAAAGCAGCACATTGCCCAAGTTTGGAGTCATTCGAAAGAGCATGAAAAACTGTCTTAAACCTATCACTTCTTATCTGGAAACTGTCCTCCACATCCCGTCACGGCGGCATGGAAAATGGGGTTTTCGCACCGCCTAGGAGGCATGGCTTGTAAGGGCCAGACGAAAAGAGCAGTGGAAACAGGAAATAGGTCTTCTAGGACAGTTTTTTGTGCTCTTTCTCGTGGTATAAATTTTGTAACCCTTGGTTGGGTCTAGCTCCACAGGGCCCCGTTGGAAGGTGTCGTAAGGGATTTTCGTTTATCCACTTGGCAAAGCGCCCTTTCAATTGGGCATACGACGCGGACTCCTAGGTTTTTAATCAAACATTTTGAAAGCTATGGAGACAAGGATTCGAACCGGTAAAAAAAGATATAAATCTTGCAGATTTAGTGGCTTGAATTTAGCCAGAAGGCTGAAAGACTCCGCTAAGCCTTTCCACTTTTGTGATTACTGTAGCATGGCTCAAAATAAGAAAAAATCAAGCGAGCAGGTAGCTTTATAGACTGAATTTGGTTCTCGAGAGCGTTGCTCCCCTCCTAGCCGACGTCTTTTTTCTGTCAGGCTGACGTATCCTTTTCAAAAACTCGGCTAATGAAAACTGTCCATCGTCGACTCGAAAGGGGTCCCTAGCCAGGAGTGTTCCCAAATGAGAGTGTCCCTCCTCCCTGTTTTCAGTCTGAGTCATTAAATAATCCGAGAACGACGACGGGGAGAAGCAGAAGCAGTGATTGTGCCAATTTCATCTTATTGGATGCTATTTCAAGGCGTGGGAGTACGCCTCGTGAATATTTGCAAATCTATGATCTGAGAAAGGAGAAGACAGCAAATAATAAGTAAACGGATTGCAGAAAATGGGGGAAGGAAGGAGAGCCAGGCGAGAAATGGTCAAACTTCAGCCGTCTGCTTGGTGGAGCGTCTTCCTTTTTTTGAAATTCAGAAGACCGGAATAATCTTTCAATGTCTGAAGACCGGCCCTTTATCCATATAATAAAGTTCACATTCCTGTTGAAATACCCAAAAAAAAGGAGTGAATGACGCTGATCTCCCGCGCACCCGTAAAATCTCGGCAGCTCGGGGGGAATGTAAGCAATTGTGAATCAGTTGTGAACAATAGGAACTGCTGCCGAGATTTTACGGGTGCATGCGCGCGGAGGACTGACTTTTGTTAGTCGAGAATTTTTCTACTGTAAAGAAAAAAAATTGAGTTGTAGTCCTTTAAATGAACTATCAAAAAGTTAGAGAGGTGCTGTAGGCCAGGGAAAGCCTCGATAGGCTCAAATCGTAAAATCGCCCCTTGTGGATTGTCGCTTCGGGACCAAACAGTGTAGAAAGTAAAATCTACTGCAGTTCCTTCATAAGAGGAAGAAGATGGCTAGTTTTTAGGGAAAGGGGGTATAATGGCCGAAATATCATGTCCGCTTTCCGTTCTTGGAAATCGGAGAGGACTGCCCTCCTCTGAATGATCCTCAGAGAAGAATCTCTCAGCTGCGTCCCGACTTCTTCTCTCCTCCCGGACTCTCCTACGTGGTTCTTGTCTTCTCCCCGAATCCCTTCCCCATTTTTTTCACATCAGAAGGATCAAAAAACGTCATAAAATGGAAACAGAGCCAGAAAAGGGATGAGTCGGGGGATCCTTGATCCACACCTCCTAATCCCAGTCCCTCCGGCCGGCCGTCTGCTGGCCTCCTCCTCGAAAGGATGTGTTTGTTGCTCAATTAGGTGACACACACGACAGAGGCCGAGGGCGAGAGAAGAGGCTATATCGAGAACAGGAGGGAAAAAACAAAGGGCGGATTAGTATTTCTGGACAAGAAAAGAGAGAACACGAGACGAACACGTAGCTGTAGATGTTTTTTGAAGAAACAAAAGGCGCGCCAAGGATAGGCACTTTTGGATTACTGTAGAATTAGATACAAAGGGCTCTAAAAGGCTCAAATTTGGTAGACTAATAAAAGAAAGCCTCCACTATATGGTAGATAAATAAAAACTGGAATTATTAGTCTCCATTAAAAGTTGCGGGCCTTTAAAGTAGTCCTATTGGAGAAAATGGTCAAATTTCCAGTTCCTGCTCGACTCGGCTCGAGATTTCTCACCCATATAGTCTCGAAAGCAGAGAATCATCCTCTAGAAGAAGTGATAAGAAAACCTCACTGCCGAGGCTTTACGGGTGGAGGAATCTGATCTAATCAAGCAATGCCGGCCCGGAGCCAGACTACGCGCCACTTTCGAAAAACATGGGAAAAGAGGTAAAATGAGGGAAAAGAGGATGAAGATGAGGACAATTTGACCCTGATTGGATTAAGATTTTAATAAAAAGCCATTGAAAATGGAGAGGGGAGGAGCCTCCCCTCCCCGTGCGAAAATTCCCGACCTCATTAGTGGTCAGTGATCATTTGATTAACCATCATCCTCATGGAAGAGAACGGCCAGCCGGGAGAGGAGGGCATGCTCGGCTGGCCGGCCGGGAGGAGAGAGAAGAACACCCCGTGGAATGAGCCCCTTGATATCTCCCCCTTTCCCGCCAAGAGGATTATCACCACAGACCGGCGATTCGACCCGCCTGGCTGGACCTGAAAAGGGGATCCCGTTAGATTTTCTAAGATCTCAGGGAGAAGAGGAGAAGAAGAGGTACGAGGAAATGGCCCGGCCCTCGTTTCCTCCCCGGATGCTACTTCCCCTCAATGGGATTGTCTCTCCCGGGAAACCTGAGAACTATTCAAAGTAAATAGTCGGCCATCTCCTTTTTTATGGAAGGACGTGAAATGATGATCTCGTCGTCAAATTGAGCAGCTGTCTCTCTCTAATCTAAAAAGTTACGGAACATCTTGTCTAGCAGGGAGGAGAGGGAAGCTAGGGCACGAACCAGTTTTTAAACCTTGAAGTCATTTCCCTCGATATCCGACTGTCTCCAGTTTTGGAGGAAGGTGGAGAGGAGAATGTGTGGCCCAGTTTCGGACTCTGGAGGGGCCCTTGAAGGGCCCCTTGGGGATGATCAAGGATATGATTGTGCAAATCGTTAGTAAGGTTGCCAATAGCTCAATTTAACCAGGAGTGACTCTTTCCAAAATAGGGAGTTCGAGGGAAAGTCAAACGAGACAGAGTCTGCCAACAGGGGGCGGTATCCACTTACGGTATGGGGAATACCTGCTCCTCTCCTTGATCCTCCATCGTTAGACATCACAACTGGATCTCTCAGAAACACGAGGAGTCTTTTGAGATTACTGTACTCTCTGGAATACTCGTCATTTCGAATAGAATCCCCCTTGGTGGGCGATGGTGGTCCAGACGTTCCGGGCTTTGAAAATTGGAAGGGATGGGATATCCTTTCCTAAATTATGGCGCCTCCTTGCACCCAGTAGCGGTGAAATTTTGGAAACTATGAATAGAAGCCGTCCTTGTCCGCAAATCCAGTTCAAAGAGAGAGGAAAAGCAAGAGAACGGGAAGATCAAACGCAAAAACTCTGCTCCCTAGCCAGCAGTGTCCTCCCCTGCCCTCTCCCCCGATCTGATCTCCTCCTCTCCTCCCCTCCTCTCCTAAAACGAGTCACATTTCCCAGAACATCTTCGAACAACAAAAAAGGCAGGCGTGAATCGCCGATAAATGGTTTAAAGCGAGAGCAAGCAGCACTTCTCCGGGAGGACAAAAACAACGGACGACTCCTTGGGTATTTGTTTATCACAGGAGGAGAACAACAACCCAATTTAAGTAGAAAAAAAGCGGAGAAGAGACCCAAGAGCAAAAGACAAGAGGACAGCGGGAGACAGCCTCAATTTCCGGCCAGTTCACTACTCCATTTACAATTCTAAATGGGAACGGCCAGAAAGGACAGCGGCCCGCGGGCAGGGGGATCATCTCTTCGAGCTACTGAGCACCCCCTGTATGCCGTAACAATCCTTTTCTTGATCTTCTGTTTGGATGAAAACAACGGTAATTGACAGCCTCCGTGAACAGTAGAAGGAACCGGAATGCCATACCGTCCTCCATTATGGGCCAGGACTGGAGCCGTTCGATTCGGGTCGACCTGGGCTGGCTCAGATCCGAATTTCAAACGGGTGGAACATAATGGCCTTGCTGTGGATCAAGGCTGTGTGAACTCAATTTTTGAAGAAAAAAAAACTGGCGGCACGGTTCCGCCAAGGAGGTACTCACGTGGCCTGCCGCGTCCCGCCAGCTGACATGTAAAAAAGGTCTTCTCCTCCTCTTTGATCCACATATCTTCCACGTAAAATTGAAACTATGGGCTACTGTAACCGTTCCTTCAAAATTTAAATTGGCAAATTATCTGCCGCGGCCACCTCCTGCTGTCATCTACTACCTTTCGAGAGATTTTGGGTCCAACTGTTGACCCGGCAATTGGCCTGCCTCTCTGTGTTTTTTTACTTATTCAGAATGATCTCTCCATTTTCTTTTCCTCCTCTTCCATTCAATTTCTTTCCATTCCCATCTGCCGCCCGACGGATCCCCCTGCCAGTGGTCCTGGCGCGACTTTGCCCCCTTGCCAATGGCATCTTTGCACTCTTCGCGGATCTTAGTCAATCCCTCCTCCGTTTTTCTCTTTTTCTATCATTTTTTTTTCTTTGTTTATGGATAACATCTCCATTTCATTTTCAAAATTTCCAGGAAAAGGTTAAATATGTCCGGGGAGGACGGGACTCTTGAAGAATACATCGTATCCCTCTCAAAGGCGGGCACCCTGGCCCTCCTCGACTCCACTCCCCAGATCTTGGAACTTCAGACTATTCTCAAGGACCAGTGAGTCATTTTCTAGAGAATAAAATAATATAAATTATAGGGAGACAGAACATTCCGACTTTGTATTTTATGCTGATCGACTGATGCGGCTGGTTATCGAGGAGGGATTGAATCATCTGCCGATCGAGGAGGTCACCGTCACCACGCCGACGCATTGCCCCTACAAAGGTTTGTACCTATTCAACAGCTAGTTTTGGGTCTTCTGATCTTAGGAAAATCTGATCTTTTTATTATCAAAATATACATCCCCTTGTAGCCGTTTGGCTTGGAAAGCGGCCTGTTCCCCTCAAATCCCGGTCAATCAGGCATTACCCCCATTTTTAAACGCTTTGGCTCCTTTCAACAACTATAAATTGGTTGCTAAAGTTGTTTTTGAAAAGATAAACAATTTCTCTGTTTCAGGAATCAAGTTTGTCCGTGGAAATTGTGGGATGTCGCTGTGCCGTAGCGGCGAGGCCATGGAGATTGCCCTCCGTCAATGTTGCCGCTCAATTAGGATATGTAAAATGCTCATTGGGAGTCAGTCCCACCTTTCAATCCTCTAATATTCCTATTTTAGACTTTTCCGAGGAAGATAAAGTCCTCTATGCGCGAATGACCCCGGACATTTCGACCCGTCGGGTTCTGCTCCTCTATCCGATTGTTAGGTTCGTTCTAGTCCAATTTTTCAAGAAATTGGAGGGTTTTAGCACGGGAAATACGGTAGTCAAAGCTGTCAACGCGTTGAGGGAAGCCTGGGTTTTGGAGGAGAATATCTACATCATTACGCTCTTCATTACGCCCGAAGGTCAGTCACCGTTCTCTCATTGCACCTTATTTCTCCAAGAAGTCGTGACTATCCCATAAATTTCGGAAAGCTATTAGTATCAAAAAATAGCCCATGTTTTTAGCTACATTTACAGTAATCCTCCACAAAAATTTAGAAAAAATGTGAGGAACCTGCCGCTTAATGAGCCCAGGCGTGTCATCCGCCTCCTCTCCCCAATATCTCCCCTTATTTTTCCATTTTTCAGGTCTCCGTAAGATCTTTTCCAACTATCCCCAGGTGACCATAATCTCCAGCGAGGTGACTACCGGAATTCCATATAATTTTGGGAAGAAATATTTTGGAACGGATTGAATCCCGCCTGTCATCCTCCTCGCCTTCCCGAATCTCCCTCCTCCTCTCCAATATTCCATTCTCTATTCTCTCCTGAAACCGGTAAATTTATTCAAAATATATTGTTTATTAAATTTTATAAAATAATAAAAATACACAGAGCATTTTGTGACCAATGGGGGAACCACTATGTGGCAATGTTTTTTGTTTTGTTTTGTATCTGGGAACAGTGAACCGGAGAAAGCCCTCGGCGGGTACCCGTCTGCAGCTGAAGCGCCTCTTCTCCTCCTCCTCTTTTCTATTCCTCGGCCTCTTCTTCTTCCTCGTATTCCTCATCCTCATCATATTCTTCATCTAAAAAGCCATGGCCTTGAAAGGGAAGAGTCTCACCTTCGCCCTCTTCCTCGTCCTCCTCCTCCTCGTCATATTCTTCCTCGTCCACGGCCTCGTCCTCCTTCTTCGCGTCTGCCTTTTTCGGAGGAGGGGCTAGCGTTATCACGGCGGTCTCTGCCACCTCCTCTTCGCCTTCTTCCTCATCCTCCCCTTCGTCCTCCTCCTCGTCTTCCCCTTCTCCCTCTGCTTCTTCCTCTGAATAGACGAATAAAAAGGCCGGGAGGATGGCAACCTCCTTCGGCTTCGTCCTCTCCCTCGGCCTCGTCTGCTTCATCCTCGGCCTCTTCCTCGCCTTCAGCTACTTCATCCTCGTCCTTAGACTTTTCCGCATTCCCGTTCTCAGCTGGTTCCTGAAACGAACACAATTCCCTTGAATAGAGAGACGACCACTTACCCCCTCCTCGTCGTCCTCCTCATCCGCTGCCGTTGACGGCTGAAAATGCCCATATTATCCCTTGTTTTCTCCCTCTTTTTCTCTCAATTTAACTCAAAAAAGTAAGCGTCTCCATGCAAAGTGTTCTCCCCGTTTTGCCGCCTTCTTATTACACTCTCCCCGCATGCGAGAGAAAGCGCAACCCACCCCGGTGCGGGCTTGAAACGTGCGTCAGGCGGCACTTCAACAATGCAAACAAATATATACCAACTTGGGCAAGACTAGAAGAAGAGATAGACACCTCTAGAGTCTTTTCTCAATTTAAATGGGGAGCAAAGCGGTTGAAAAGGGTGCATTTCGGAGAGGGGAGCGGCTCCAATTGACCACTGGGAACAACACAACGGTAAACAACGAGCGACCACCACTGACAACATTTGCCTCTTACCCTTTTGTTCTATGTTTACTGTAGGTGGTTCGGGTGGTTGGGGTACTTTTGCCCGTCTCTGTAGAGGGCCGGAAACTGGCGTCCAACCAAAGGCAAACAACTCTCACCTGATTGTTAGGAGTCAGTCGAAGAAATTCACAGATTTTATCCGCTTCCACGTATTCGTCAAAGTCCAGATAATTCTGAAAATGGGAAACATTTATTTATTTTACCTACAAGAAAATCTCGCGCGTCGGACTGCCTCCCTTGGTCTTTTACTCCCATTTTGAGGCATAATAATTTCCCGACGTTATACTCAGAAGAACACAAGGAAGTGTGTCTGGCAAAGTTATTTGGGCTCCCCGCCGTGTTCGAATTGCAAAAGGCTTTTCAAATGGCTTCGAGTCAAAATTGAGGACCACACCCCACAGAAAACTCCCGGCTGGCGAACTGGATGTGGTTATGAGAAATATCAGCAGTCAGGATAAAATTAGAAGCTCTAAAGAGCAGGGAGTCAAAGTAGAACCGGGCAGGGAGCACTTCCCTGAATCTCCCTAAACTCGAGGATTTGTCCAGTTCCGATTTTCCCAGCTGGGGGGCATGGAGCCGGTCTTGACCAGGGGCAGATCGCCTCCAGGTCAGTCAAAAGATTATCCTCCCATGCTTCTGCTGGTACACTGCCTCTCGTACCAGAAAGGGGGTAAATCTAAAAGAGGGGAGGGGGCAACCCTTTTGAACCTTCCCAAGGTGGTGGCTCCCCGTGGCCTACATTCCCGGCCGTCTCCCGTAGCCATTTGAAACCCTAAATTAGCCACGGAAGACGTTTTTTCTGGTTAGAAGGAGGCCCGGAGACGTTCCAAGAACTCAAGAGGTTTAAAGGAAGTCTCCCTGGATTGGATACGGTTACTGGGATCATCTGCCACAGGAACAGGTTCAAAGGCCATCTCCCTTTCCGCGGGCCGCTGTCTCTCTCCGTGAATAATTTGTCAAATTTGCCATCTGGCGCGTGTTTCCTTTCAAAAATTCAATCCCCCCGGAGTCCATCTGTCCTCTTTTCCACTAAACAACATTAACTAAGCGAGGGGAGGGGGAGTGTGCCGGAGGCCCGGGCCGAGGAGACATCTGCCAACAAAGGACTCCCCCGGCCATTGATTTCACCCCAAAGGCTCGGATTAAACTGGAGAGATAACTCCCCGAAATAAACATACAACCCACCCCGAGGTAGTCTTCTTCGTAGAAGAATTGTGGCGGAAGTGGCGGTTGTTTTTCGTTGTTGCCTTCCCTCACGGCGTGTTCCCTCATCCAGACCCGTTGCTCGTCATTTCCCGGCTTGGTGATGTCGATCGCGTCGAAGGGGATCCCCAGTCCTTCCAGGAGCATCATCGTCCGTTGGACCCGCTTCCTTATCTGAAAAATATGGTGGTGGGGGAATGCCGGCTTCAATCAGAGGAATTTAACCAGGTTGACACTGGGGAATTGGGCCGTATTTTGGATAAGAGTCTTCTCGACCCGCCATTCTCACAAAATTTATCAAAATTAGCCGTAAAAAGAGTCCAAAAATGACCGAAACCATTACGGAAGCCATCATCTCATCAGGGAGCAAAAGACCCGACCTCTAGTACCGTTTTTGGCCTCCCTGAACAGGAAAGAAGACGTCGCAATTGGGAGCCTTCTATTCTAGGCCTCTTCCTCTGTACATAAACCGAAAACTTGAGCGAAAACCTCGAATTTTTAGTCCAAATTGGGGCCTTGCCCCGAGAATCCCTGTCTGGTCCAGAGAATCCATGAATATCCTCCTTTTCCTCTGATCTTGCCTCTCTTCCATGCATTTTCAAGGAAAAGGGCTATTTGGCCGGCTATGGACCCATGCTGCAGTAGAAAAAGAAGATTTTCACTATAACGAATAAACAGGTTCAAAATGAGGTTTCCACTATGGAGTAAGATTCAATTTTAGCTGTTTTTGTACTCTGAACGGTTTCAAAAGGGCGTCTTCTGTTTGTCTGCTCACCGGAGAACTTTCTTATCTATCAAAGAATTCCGTCAGCTGAATGACACATTGAAAACGGCTATTACTGAACTAGAACACCGTAAGGTGACGGTTTTATAAAATAAACAATGAGTCAAGATTTTTAGAGGCAGGGAGGTCATATTTAGTGATCTTCTTTTGGGCACTATCTTCTATATTGCCATTTCTTATCAAAGGAGAAGTGAAAGTTCATTTTGATCCATAAAAATATCTCAAAATGCGACATTTCAGTTTTGTTTCGTCTATTTCTTCATAAAAATAGGAAAATTCATGCAGAGAATCATCTTTTTGAAGCGAATCAGGAGGAAGAGATGAAATCGCATGAATTTCCCCATTTTCTAGAAGTTTCCAGGCATTTTTTACCAGTTTACCCATAAAAAATGTGCCAAACAACCCGAAATTGAAGTGGCACAGCTGGTTGTGTAAAGCGTGTCCCCCTCCCGCAACATGGGCTCTTTTGCAGCCGCCGTTTGGCGTCTTTTTGCACTTTTCCTGCCTCTAACTCCGAAGAAACTTTCATTCATGGATGACACAAGGTAGAGAACTGAACTCACCTCTGGATTAGCTGTAATACTGCAAACATAGACTTTTAAAGGAGCCATAGTGGCTAAAAAGACTGGTGGTGGGATCAATGCGTGGCGAGAAAGGGGGCGGGCACTGGGGGGCCACTCTAGAGAGACCCAGGCCAGTCAGCCGAAAAGAATGACTGCTGCTCTTTGACAGCTAGCTGGACAGAGGTGCTGTCTACTCTCGCTTCACTTCTTTTCTCATTTTTGAAAGCTTGAAATCCGCAAATCCGGCGGAGGAGGAGATTGTCGTCTATTCCTCGAAGCTGGCATTCTTCTTCTCTTGCTTTTATTCAACATTACAGAATTCTCTACGATGTCTCCTTTCTTTTATGCATCATTTCACCATTTCAATAAACGAATGCTGTGCAACATTTGAGAAGAAAGAAAGAAGAACACGGCATCAGAAACTTTGAACAACAATCGGGAAGGAAGAAGCAGAAGAGAAGAAAACAGGAAGCTTTCAGAAGAAAATAATGATTACAAATAATGACAAGATGATAACTGTGTGAAGGAAGAGCTGAATAATGATTAGAAGATAATGAAGCAATAAGAAAAACAGAACAATCCATTTCAAATAAACAATCTTGAAAACGAGAAAGCAGCACAGGCCACATCTATAATTGTTTTCTCTTTCTTATTCTTATTTTCACTTCGTTTTCTTCATTTTTATTGGTATTATTATTCTTCTTCTTCATGCTAAATAGATTAAGAAAGAGAAAAATATAAGAAAATAAGACGAGAAACATGAACAGCACAGACTTCTATTTTTATTTCGGAAGATGTCCAGTCTCGTTTTTAGGCACTGATTGTCCCCAGACTAATGCTCTCCTTCGAGCCACCTTCCTTCGGGGAGGTGTCGCCGTCCTTATTGGTCACTTTGATGACAATGTGCATCTTCCAGTAGAGTCTCTGCATTGGATTTCTCTGAACGGTGCGCTTGAAGATGTCGCGGCTCATTTCTCGTCCAATTTTTCGCGTCACCGGTCGGATCTCGGCCGGAACACGCAGATTTTCGATGCACAATTGATGGCGAACATCTGCATAGAAAGTAATTTGGCGTGACCAGAGTTCGGCCTTCTTCAGGTACAATTTCAGCTTTACCGTTTCATTTGGACCAAGTATCCCGTAGGGCTCATCGATCAAAAAGATAGTACGATCCTATAAATGTAGCTTTTTTCCCATTTTTCAAAATTTACCCTAGATTTGATGCAAAAAGCCACGGTGAACGGATCTTCATTCGTCAGAGTGAACGTCGTGGAAATGTACTTGTCAAAAGTCGGATGCTTGAAGATGATCCACCGTTTCGAGCCATTCAATTCGCGGTCAGGCTGATCACCCACGATTTCAGCTTCCCTCACATCGCGTACAGAAGTAAATGGCCCAGTTGGTGAAGGAGGCCGAGGAGACACAGCCATCATCCGAAACGGCCAGCAGCAGAATGGCAAAAAAATAAAGCTGTTCCAGAAAAATACAACTTGTCTATTTGAATTTCTTGTAATCCTCTTGGTTTTCTTCTAAAAATTACTCTTCTTATAAATCTAAAGTAAAATTGCAGTAAAAAAATTTAATAATAATAAATACTCCTATATACAGCGATAATGTTATGCACAATACAAATAAAACCAGTGTCTAACACCAATCTACCCGAGAAGCTTTGCTTTGGAGGAGGAGATTTTTTGCATTTAATGAACAGAAAGTGCGGGGAGATTCACCTGGGAGAGAAGGCAGAAGGAAAGTATGGGCGGAAGGGAGAAATGGCATCAAAAATTTAAACTTCGAAATGGGCCATGGCTTCACGGGAAAATGATAATGGCGTGTGTTGGTGAATTGTGTAAGTACTGCAGGGAAGAAGCCAAGAGAAGATCGGACCACCTCCACAGACTTCGCCTAGTAGAGACAGTCTCGGCCGTCGTCTCGCTCTTTTATATTGCTGACGACTCTTCCGTTGAACTGCTTCGACGGCTGTTTCTTCAGTAAAAATGGCATTTAACTAAAAGGGAGGAATCTTTTTATGGGGAAAAAAACGAACCTGATCACAAGAAACTGCTAGAACAAACATGCCGAACATAACGCTGGCCATGGAAAGAAAAATGGAATGGAGTCTAAAAATTGAAGACTTTCCAGTCGGCATTGCTTCTTCTTACACTTTAGCATGATGTGCATTTTCTCCATAGGGTCCTTTCATTCCTGTCGTGGCATGCTCATCGTCATACACCCATGAGATAATTATTACACTGAAGCTTTCCTTCCATAACAATTACGGAAGAAACCCACAATAAGGAATAAAGGCTAGCCAATCCAACATAGAGTAAAAATTGAAGAAAATATTTTTGATTAAATTCTCCTACGCAATTATTTACCCATGGACCTGAAAATTTCTATGGGAACATAAAGAAAAACTCACAATGATGATCCATTTTTCGTATACAACGTCGACATATCCGACAGTGATGAGCTCGCGGTGGACGGAAAGATTCACAACGAGTGCACATCGTCCAATCATCACTCTAAAAATCAGTTTAGAGATGGTAAAACTGGTTTATGTTCTAATCCTAACAAAACGTTGAATAAAACGGTAAAAATAAGAGAAAAAAACTTACAACCCCATGTCTTCCACGTAGAATCGTACTTTCTATGTCTGTGTCGCTCTCATCTCCGGAACTAGAAGAATCCAATCGGCGATTGCTACTGAATTTTTTTAGCATACTGCCAAAACGATAACTGTTGCTCACCTGTTTTTGTACTTATTGATTGGTACAATTCCCGGATCAGCCAGCATTGCTCTGGTATGTGAGACCACAGTGAGCAAGAGTATCGTATTAAAAATGATGACGTGTACAGCTGCCCAAAGTCTAAATTTCTGAGAGTAGAGAATAAATAATATAAAACATACGTATCTCCGAAGATTGGAATAACCATCCACACGGTTATCACATAGTCGGCATAAGCTACGCAGCCGTAGATGAGAAGAACACAGACGATTCCGCATGGGTCCATGCGAAACTGCATTTTTGGTCAGAACTAGACCATTGCTTCTGACAAAGACACATATAATTTAGTAAAAAAGGAGATGATTACAGGTGGGCGAAGTCGGCCCGAACGAAGAATGAGAAGCAAAGCTATTTTTGGACTACAGGACATGGCGTAAACATCGTGCGAGGCGCGTAAACATCGTGCAACATACCAGTTCGCATATACATTTCTCCTGTTTTCTTATTCTTTTCTATATCTTTTCTATATTTTATCGCTCATACTAGTTTTTCTTTGTAGCTGTATTGTAAAAACACGTCAGTATTCATGAGATGCACTATCCAGTTAGGTTGGAAGTCCCACAGCAAAATGCAAAACGTCCGACAAAGTAATTTGGTTGGTCTCTGCTTCCTGTTATTGAAATTCATTCTCTTTCCTAGCCTTATCAAAGCAACTGCTCAAATTTTCTGTTTACTTTTGCCAGTTTATGAGGTGTTGTTCTATTCTCACATCTTTGCACGCTTTCTAAAACAATTTTCTGCAAACTGATAGGAACATGTTCTGAATTACGGCACTAAATTGTTTTATGGCAAATTATTTTCTGATATATTTTATCTAGTTGCTTGTGTATAGTTTAGTATGTCTACCTTCTATTGGCGTGTTGACGTAAAATGGTCAGAATATGAAATTAGTTCGGCGAAATGAATACTGGAAATAGAAGAGCCGATTTAGTGCTAATGAGGGTAAAGGACTAACCCATGAGTGGGTTCGCATTTACCGCAATAAGTTATATGAATCTCTTCATTTTGCTCTTTTTTGTTATTACTTCTACTAGAAACTTTGATATTATAAGCTGTACTTTTTAGAATGAGCGGGAGCCAATATGCCCGCCTCGTTCCGAAACTTCATCGGTCGAGGAAGTTACCAAAAATTGACCGGCCCTTCAGACCAAGAATGGTCGCCTGGGCAGGACCGTCTGCTTTTAACACTAATAGGTTAGAGCTACTTGATTTCATTCTAAAATATTAATTTAGATTCTATGAAATGGATAAATGGTACAAGGCACGGATTGATAAGCCTGAAATAATCCCCAAGCTGCACATAATAGATCCCGCAAATCATAATTACTCGCTGACTGAATTTTTAGAGCAAGGTTGGCAGCTAACAGCAGAAATACATCTTATACATTCAGAGAAAGAAAAAGTGGACGCAGTTAATATTGGCTACAAGAAACCGCAAATCATTGACAAAAAAAGTAGTGAGGTAAATGAAGATCTCGAAAGGAAATCTCGTAAAATGGAATGTGAGTATTTTTTTTAAATATTTTCCTAATTTATTTATTTTTCAGTACTCATAGATGTTGATATCCTTCAGTCCACTGGAGATCTTGCCATTTTCAAGCACTTCAATATTTTCGACGATCTCTTTGGCCGAGGAACGTTTTTTGAAAATGTTCAGAAGTGTGATATCGCCTTTGAAGACCACGCAGTCTTTACTGGAAATGTTATTTCTCCCAATGACACGTTACAAAGACCTCAGGTTACCTTATATTCTTATCTTTACGTGTTTATATTTAGGTTTCTATTGCTCCTGTTGGAAAAGATGGTTTTAATACATTGCTAATGGTTAATCTTGATGGAAATGCCTTTGAGCAAACATCGGGAGAATTTATTCAGTGGATGGTAACTAACATTCCTGATGGAGCAGATATTACGAAAGGAAATGAGGTGAGGCTGATTGAATGTATACAATTTGTCCTTTAGGTAGTTGAATATCTACAAGTCCTACCTTTCTATGGTACAGGATATCACAGAGTGGCCTTTCTGCTGTTTAGACATGAAAAAACAATAGATATTCCTGCTTTTTCCAAGTATTTTTTATAATAACATCTTTTATTCGTAACTTTCAGTGACATTTTATCAAGAGTGCATCCCATCCATAAATTTTATAAAAAATTTGAAGATCAGATTACTCCTTCTGCGATTTCATTCTTTCAAACGTCATATGATAATTCAGTAAAGGAAAAACTTCATAGTTTAGGTTAGAAATTATTTATTTATCTACTTTGATGATTTTAGAATTGAAATCACCACTTTATGAATATAAATATACAGAAGCTTTAAAACCTGAACAGAAGGAGTATCCGTTAAAAGCACAGCCTTTTGATTTGTAAGTTTGCCTTTATGCATGTATAAACATTTATAATTTTAGATATCTCGATATGTATCGCGATCCTAAAGAAGTTGAACGAGAAGTACTCGAGGAAAGGCTAAAACGTGCGCAATTAGACGATTATCAGGTATCTTTAATTAATTTGTTTTTTCTCAACCTCGCATTTAGGCTCCCGAAATTTTGGACATAAATTATGTCGAAAACAAAAAGACTCTCCCTCCATGGCAGCATCGTAGAATATTAGCTCGTGAAGGACGTTACCAGGGTATATATAAGAATTCATTATAGGTTTGTTGAATTCTAATTGTTATTGTTCTGATAGTGTCTTATTTGTCATTTTTATAGCCTTATAAAATTTAAAGACTTAATCTGATTTCTTTTGTCTTCAAATGTTGGCCTCATCATTTATTTCTTACATATTATGTGAACACGCTGATGTTCGTTTTTTTCCAGGCTAAAACAGAATGTTGAAAAAGAAGAAATGTGATTCAAAATTGGACCTTATGTTAAAGGAAGGTGCTTCTAATAAAAGTAATTGAATTTCTGACTTGTTATTGTATTTAAAAATTCTTGTCAGATATTTATTTCCATTTTAAGAGAAGACTGTTGCCGAAATGGATAAAGCTATCACATCTACAGCACATCGTCTTCTCCGAGAAAAGATTCAGTTTACCAAAGCTAGTGGCGATCTGAACATCAGTGAACAGTATAAACAGTCCGGGTTAGTTATTTCATTGTTTATACATTACTCTTTACAGATTTATAATACTCGTACCAAAAGATGAAGTAAAAGCACAGGAACGATTAAACAAAACGAGGGAACAAACCAGGCAGCCTAAAGTGAAGACAAAGGAAAAGACCAAACAGTCCATTATGAAGACGAAAAGAAGCAAGCAGTTAAAGAAAAAGATTAAAAAGAATGTGTCATAGGTGTTGTTTTTGTTATGTTTATTATAAAATTTATAACTTATAGGAATATTTTAATAGATGTACAAAAAGTTGCAAACATGTGAACACAAACGACCCAGAAAGTTACGGAAAATGTCGGGGGAATGTTCATATGAAGGGATAAGACTAGGCATGAAACAGTTTGAGTAACTTGGAACCCGTTTTAATTTTTGAGAGGCTGGGAGTTTTATGAAGAGGGGTTGGTTTTGGCTGGGCTACTGGTTTGGATCGTATCTGGCTGGAACGACTGGACGAACGGAGAGAGAAACCGCTAACTTTCCTCGGAGTCACTATTTCCGAGTCCGAGGAACACAAACGAGGAGAAGGGCTCCGTGTTCCATTTACAATATTCTGTAGACTTTCCTTTTTTCAATTTCAAGAACAAAACTCACATGGAAGCATGACTGAAAAATCTGGGAGAGAACGCGATAATCGCCGGTGGCTGCAACTTCAGCAAAAGAAGCTTTATGCTTCTTGGCTAATGTTGCTCCATCAGCTTCGGATACTTGTCTAAATGTTTATTTCTTACCTTCCAGGAAATTTTACCTGTATCTTTCGAGATCACTTTTATTGCCAAGGAGAATGACTTTATGTTCCCTGGCACAGAGAAGATGCTCATGGCGGGCTATTCTCTCTAATAAGGTTTCAGCATATTGCAGGCTCAATTGACTGGTCACATCGTATACAACAACATAGACATCAGCCCAGGCGAGCCATCTCATTTCATCTCTAGTCGCATCGTCTACCGTATCCATGACCCAGACCATGAGAGACTGGCCGCTGACGTTATCAGCTCTACAGTAAGTATCCTCTAAAATTATTCTAAGCTGAATATAACACGTTGTACGCGGGGAAATATCGAAATTGTTTGGGATAACGTACCCAACAACGAGTCATAATCCCCAATGAAGCGTTTCGTTATGTATTTTACAGCTAGGGCCGATTTCCCGGATCCGGCCATTCCAACCAAAGACAGATGCAGTTCTCTCAAAGGAAGTTGAACAGGCATTTTTCTGTAATTTTTATTCCCGGAGACAATAAGAATTTCACAATTATTCAGAAGATGGGGGAGAGAGGGGAAGAAATTTTGGATGGAATTCGGGGAGTTCCCTTTCGAGTGAGGGTTGAAAAACGATGACACTATTATCTTGTCGATGGCGATCGACACCGATCACCAGGGGGTCTTGGGGATGGAACAGCAGCGTCACCTGTCGCACGTTAAGACTCGACATGACAGAGAGCGACAGCTGGAAGCCCACTTTCAACGTTCGGGCTACTATGAACCTACAAGGGGCACTTTTTACATCTAGTAAGTTATTCTTACCGTGGATCATCAATTTCTGATCGTGTTTTGCCTGTAACAATGGCGGTTGCCATTTTAGCGTCTAGTTGATACAGACTCGGATCCAGGTAAGGCGATTGGGACGAGATTTTATAAGGCTGGTATATTGAGAACGGTAGCTGATTCAGTAAACGGCGGAGCGATTCCAGACAGTGCTGAGTTTCTACGGAAAAGGAGATGTTTTTTTATTTATTCGGTGGAAATTTACCTCCTTTTCGAATTCCCCTCGTCAAAGCCCAACTGGAATGAGGAAAGAAATTCGAAGCTCCTACCCAAGCGGATGATGTGACTGGATATTGAAGGGGGATGGCCAATTCAGTGACCCAGCGCAGAAAACGATCATCGAACTGAAGTATAGGAATAAAATGATTAAAATAGTACAAATGAGCATGAATGGTCACTGACATTTTAGAAGGCTCAAAAATAAAGACATTGAAAGCCAGTGAATAAGGAAAACTCACTTCTTCAAAAATATCAAGGATTGATGCATCTCTCCAGTCCATAATGACAAAAAAACATGGATATGATTGTGATTGTGTATCCTTGGGTAAATCTCTCGGCAACATCCTTATCATCAGAAAGTAACACTCAAAGAGATGGACTTTTTCCATTCTCAACGAGTTTATGTATTCCATATTCCGTAACAATTCTGTTATTGTTCCATTTTCTTTTGCTCTTTTGTATAAATATGTTGAAATTGCTTGCTTTAGTCCTGTATAGTATGAATGTTTTATATTTCTTTGTTTTTCATAGTTTCTGAAAAGGGATTTATGCGCATTATCGTCTTTTGGATTTTTAAATTACAGCTGATTATAAACTTCCTCCTCGTCCGTTATCGCCGGCCCGATCTCTTTCAAAAGACAAAATGACCCTGTTTGTGGGTGAATTTGTAGAATATAGATAATTTGATGTTGCACCGAGGTGACCATCAAAAAATTTCCACTCATATTCAATCCACTGGTCAGGGGTATCCTATCCATGTAGAATGTTTTATCGCTCACAATATCTTTCTTCTAATATTTTTATAACTTTCAATTTATCAAGGCAAAATTACCTCCAGATCGATGCACAGCAGATTCAAGTCCTCGAAATTGGTCTGGTTTGACAGGGGCATATCCTCATTGCTTTGAAAGACCAAGTCAAGATTTACGTTAGCCTCTTGGACTTGAACACTCGTCGCGATTACAACAAATCTTCCACAGGATGTAAAATATATCGCATCCATTCTTATTTGATACCCGTCCGATACGTGCGGTTTTACTTCGAAATCTAATTCTAAGATACTCTAAATCACACCACTTTCTATTTTTTTCGCGGAAACTTACGGAAAGCAATTGAGGTTTATCTGCATTTCTGGAATTTTGCACCCCGAGGTAGCGATAAACTCGAACTGCATCTAAATGAAAGGAATAGCATATCAGGCGTCTTCCATCCGGTGTCCAGGATATAACATGGTCACGATTTAACATTTCAGGGCATACTTCGCTCCTTGTGAGCGGAAGAGCAGTATAAAAATCCTTTGTCAGTTTATGAGGGGGAATTCCTGAAGTAATTGGAAAAGAAATTAAGGACAACTCACGTCGCCTGCTTCCCATTTCTCGTCGTTTTACTAAAGATACCAGGTTAGCGCTTTCTTTGTTCTGTCGTTTATACCACGTTTCCAAATACATATCCTTAGGAAACGGGGCCGCAGTTGAAGTCGAGGGCTGGGTCGGGTCAAACTTTTTGTTGTTCAGTTTTATCCGGCGACCTAAATAACCGCAACTAATTAATCTATTTATTCCTATAATTTTCTTTACTGAAATCTGGGCATACCTTTTAATTTGATTTCAACATCCTTTTCCTCTTGTGTAGACTTCATGGCTAAAGGAGGAACTGGAGACGTTCTTATTCAATAAAATTCTTTGAAACGGTAATTAGGAAAATTGGGATAAGCCCATCAGTTTCACATGGAAGTCGATCGAATACGCTTCATTTTTACAATCTACCATAAAAAGCCTAAAAGAAATCTAGTTGATTCGGTTCCAGCTGAAGTAGTCCGATTTGTACTCGCCAGGGGCGGGATGGTCTTCCAGAAAAGCGGCGTCGATCTTTCCTTCGGAGTAGAGTTTACGACGTTGATCAGCAATGGCTTTAGACCTCTGAAAGTACTACTTTTATAATACATTAGTCAATTTTTGTTAAAAACTACGGAGATAAAACATAGGCTCCAAATATGAATAACTGTTTCAAAAGATGGGATATTTATCTCCCATGAAGAGCAAGATTTCTTGAATAAACGAATGGAAAGAATAGTCAAAACTTTAACGGTAACAAGATGGAAAATAAAGGGGCGGTCGGTGAGAAATTCACCTCTTTCAATGCGCCACGATTGCGAAACACTATATGGCTATGTTTTTGGAAATATCTTTTACCATTTATATAAAGGAAGGCAGTCAAGCAAAACTTCTGATTTATATAATCTATTTTCTTGTGAGCTATTTGAAAAATGACAGGAAAGGCCAAAATGATTCACGGAGCCATGATGTTTCGACTTTTTCCCAAGATCGATGGTGAAAGAGTGATAAATTGAACAAGGGCAAATTGTTTTCGAGCGAAACACAAAACAAAGCGATAAGTGAAATAAATCTTAAATTAGCGCTTGTGCAAATAAAGGATCGATTAGAGATCACAGAAAAAATAAACAAACCTTCTGCTGCTTATCACTCGTCATACATTCTTGGAAGTCTCTATGCTCCAGATCACAATACTTGCGTCCCAATTTAGCACCATAAGCTTCCATGCATTTGTAGAATTGAGCTTCAAAGAAACCACAGACCCTTCCTAAAATGACGTCTCTTATCAAACATTGATCTTCATGATAAAACGGCCATAAGAGCGATTCGACGGCGAATTGAAGCCTAGAAATAAACAGGACCAAACCTTGCTGTGAGAGAGGTATGTTGAAACTATCTGTAAGTGGCGTCTTAAGAATTGGCGCGAGAGTTGTCATTTGTTCCGGTACTCTGTTACCCGACGCCATCTCTGAAAAAATTGTCTTCAAATACTTGCATAGCCAATTTTGTGGGCAACTTATAATGCCCCCTTCAACCAATATCTCTTTTCACCGACAATTCCGCTTATCCAATTCTTCAACGCCTAGGATCAATAGGGCGCGGCGAGTTCATCTCGTACAGCTTTGCAAGGCGCCATGGGTATGGATGCAATCTACGACATTGTAGAAAGTAAGTTTAGTATTCAAATTGAATTAAAATTTTAACATTAGGTATCCACTTTTTCATTCCTGTTTTTGCGGTGGTCTTCCTTTGCATAGTAATATATTTCAATTCAAAAGTTGGGATAATCATTGAAAGTCAAGTAAAATCAGGTAAGCATTCCCGACTTCGAAGAATTTTTCATGTAGGCGCCTCTCATAAAAAATTTCGAGTACAAAATAATGAGTAAGCAAGGTTTCAAACCAAACAATGAACAACAAAGCATATTATAATTAAACATTTATCTTTCAGAAGCGGAAGCTGATCTTCCTACCAAAAAAAGGGAGTAAAATAAAGACTAGATGGTATATCATAATTAAAAACGAAATATTATTCACAGTGCAAAATGTAAAAGTAAAAACATAATAATGAAGATGCTAAATCTATAAAATATAGAAAACTAAGAGATCGATTCACAGCAAAAGTTATCTTCGAAGGACTACATAGACATATTGATAGTTTCTTTGACCATTGTAGCGAATTCGCCATTATCGTCAGCTTTTTCATAATCTTGAAGAAAAGGGTCCATGGACAAAGCTTTGAGATTCGGTCTATCTCCCGGCATTTTTCTGAGGCATCTACCAACAAAATGAACAAGTTTATCACTGAATAATTTAAAATGACATAGGTAAAAATAAAACCCCCTACCTGAATATTACTAGAGGTAACGTTGGAGGCGGGCGATTGACTATGTAATCCAACATTTCAAATATGGCCATGGCAGCAGGGGTAGTAATATTCGCATCGTTTTCGCTTGGCTGAAATGTATCTTCAAATTTTTACTGTAAAATAACAAACGTCTAGTTCTTCGGCAAATTTAATATCACTCTCTGATTTTCCAAAAATAACCGCATATTCTGCCCTTGATGGAGTAGGCACAGGATATCTACCAATCAAAAGCTCTACAAGAGAAAGTCCAAAAGACCAAATATCCGAATGAATTGAATAATGTGATCCCTGTAGTCGCTCAGGCTGAAAAAATCTTGGATTAGATGAAATAAATAACACTAACCGCCATATACGAGCGCGTTCCGACAAACGAATTAGCCATACTATCCGTGAGCATGCCAGAAACTCCAAAGTCGCAGAGTTTTATTTCTCCACTACTATTGACCAACATATTAGACGGCTTCACATCCCTATGAAGAATTTTGAGCTCTTCTTTTAAATAGGTTAGCCCTCTGACGACGGCTACAGCAATCCTACCAACATATTGTTCAGATAAACGTCCAACCTGAAATTGTTTAAATGGTATTTACTACATAATTTGTAGAAAAGTTTAGCGAATTTGAAGAAAACATTCAATAATATAAAACGGTTGAATAACACACCTTTTTCAATACAATATCGAGCGAAAGCCCGTCCATATACTCCATACAGATAGAGATATCACTGTTGTCCAGAAAGGCGCCGTAAAAACCCACAATATAAGGACTATTGCATTTGTGAAGTACGGAAAGCTCTAAAAATGTGTTTAGTCAATATAATTGTGTTCGGAATAAAATCGGAAGATGGAAAAGGAAAACTATTGAAAATACAAACCTTTTATAATTTGTTGGCGAATTGAAGGTTTTACTTCCAGATGCACAAGTTTTCTAGCCATTGTGACGCCTTTTTTCTTGTGCATAACTTTGTGCACTACTCCGCCATTACCCTTTCCCAGTTCACCCAAGTTTTCTAGAACATCCTCAGAAAGATCAGCCTATAACAGACAGATTTATGCATAGAGATAAAAAATTAACCTGAATTGAGTCCTTCACTTGCATCCATTCATTCATGCGTTGTTTTTGGGGCTCTGTAAGGCCAAGTCGTTTAAGTTGTTCATCCAAAGAGATGGAGGTGTTATTTTCTTCCTAAAAATAAGTGAAATGATGCTTTTGATTGTAAACCAACCTGGTTGCCGTCTTCTTTTTCACTCTCATTGACGGTTGGAGGAAGGATCAGTCCTAAAGGGTTCCTCCGTTTGCTAGAAGACATCTTTTCTAGCTGAAAGTTGAAATTGAATGTGCAATACTAAACCATAGAAGTAATACAGAGGGAAAAATAAATGAGGCAATACGATAATAACACGGATATGGTGGAAATTGATTAATAAAAGATAAAATATGTAAACTATGTGACCCTCTAACAAACCTCAATTTGAAGGCTGATACCTGATACGACTTTCTATTATTAGATAAACAAGATATCATGAGAGCTAATTAAAAAAAGAGCAAAAATGCTGCTTGTCGTCGGCGGTGACTCTGGGCGCAGTTTTGGCTAAACTACATGCAAGAGGCTTTATGCCAATCAAAGGCAAACTGTTGTATCGTGAGAATATCGGAAAAGCTATAGGATGTGTAGCACATAGAATAATAATCCCACCCTGAATACCAAGTAAATCAAAAAGAACATGAAATGCAAAGAGATAAATTTACTTTCTAGTACTTTTTGTATAGTATAAAGCAACTGCTGCCGCATCTAATTTTATGGTTTCACGATTGTGAAATTCATACGAATAGATTTGCAGCTTTTTGATTAGACAAAAGTAAAAATGACTGTTTTGTTCGTCACAGCTCGCTTTGCAATGGAGCGTGCACTACTTTTCAATACAAACTATTTACATCTCTTTCTCAGAAATGGCATATTCTAAATTCATATTTTCTTCTGTAAAATATGGCAAATAATGGGTAGATGTCACAGGAATTCTTTCAGCTGATGGCATCAAGGTTTAGATAGGAAGTCAATATGATAAAGACGAGTATACATGCAAATAGGCTGAAAGAATTGCTGTGATATCTACATATTATTTGCAATATTTTGCAGAAAAAATTGTGAATTTAGAGTATGTCAGTTCTGAGAAAGAGATGTAAATAGAAACGGTATTTTTGCTTGATGGACGGTAGATATGACCCAGCGAGCGCGCCGCCCTTTACTTCCAAGTGCCGGGTTCGGCGAGCTGTGCACGATATCGTTCCAATTTTTCAAGGAGCTCGATTAGCGGGTCATAAAAGGAGCGCGCTTACTTGCTGGTATACGGTAACCGTTACACCTCGAGTTGAGTCGCTGGGTTTAGTGTCGTATTCGAGCCGCCAGATGGACGGGACAAGTATATTGCGACTTCTGCTCCCAGAGCTCATATTTTCTTTTTTAATATTCAGGCTGTGATTCGGGAAGAGAGGCGCGGACTACGGGATAGCTCGCCAAGAAACAAGGGTAACGGCGAAACACTGGTTTTGGATAATCAGTCTTTCTTTTCTGATTTCCTCTCATTAAGCATCGGAACGGGCTGCTCTGATGAGTAAGCCTACCCTTTTTCAGTCTAGCCATAAACAGTCCCGCCGTTCCGATCGGCAAACTTCCGTCAGTAGCTAAGGGGCGAAACGGAATTTTGCTACCATTTATTTTTTTGTTCTTGTGTTCTTTATCGTCTTGTCTCAATTTGTTTGTGCAAAAGCCATTCTTCTTCAGCTATAGGCTGCCACGTCCCTGTCATAACTCTCTTGTCGTAATCTCCTTATTTCACCCCGTTTTCCGGTCAAGGGAAACGTCGTTCTCTGTTGTCCAAAGTTCCCCTTCGCAGCTTTTCTAATTTGAGGTAATGCTTTGTGAAATGTGAGGTTTTTACCATTTTCTCCCTTGGCGGCCGTGTTTTGAAGGGGAAAACGGTCTGCCCCTGTCCCGTTATCCCCCTTCACATTCTGTACATATTTTTAGTGGTTAATTTTTAGAAAATGAGCAAGGATACGACTCCAGATCCACCCCCCAAAGGAGTTTCTTCAACCTTGCCCACTCCTACCACAACTACAGAAGTACCTCCAACTGCTGTCCTGTCTGATGTGTCACGAGGTAACCGATTATCTTCTTTCCATTGTTACCCGTGTCTCCGAGCATTTTTAGCTTCTTTTCTGATCATTTTCCAGCATTGAACACGGTAAAAAAAAAACTTGCGTTCACACCCGTAATATCTCGGCAGTGCGCAGATTATGAACGCGCAGCTGCTTTCTAGCGCGCCCAGTAAATCGAGATTCAACTGCCGATATTTTACGGGTGCAGGCGCGGGCGTAGAACTCGCGGGCACAAAAGTTACCTTACTGGCTCTCATGATCATATTTTTCTTCAACCAACCTCTGAAACAGCAATGAAAAATCGTTCAAATAACAAAAGAAGCAGAAATTATTTCAGCTGTTCGCTCGGAAGGTGGACTATTTGCCTTGTTGGACCAACAGATAGTCTGTTGGAGGAAACAGCGCGAGTACTGTCAGGAAGGAGACCGACTAGCGAACGAGGAAATCGTACACCTCAAACAGCAGAAGGCGGAGTATAAGAAGAAGGTAGAGACAGCTGGTGAGTATTTCGGTATGAGAGAAGTCGGGAAATACCAGTTTTTGGGCACTGAGCACGTCTTTTCTGAACGTTTAGGCAGTTCTCTGGCTTTGAAAATCCGAAAAAGTCTCGAGAAGAGGGCAGAAAACTCACTGAACAAAGTCATTTTCAGAAAGAAAACAGAAGGCCACAAAGCAATTAGAAGGATCAACCCGCATTAATGAGGATCGAATGGAAGCGCTCCTTCCAGGTAATTGATATTCATTCGCCTAAAAAAAAATTTACAGTTAACAACCTCAAAGCTCCACGATCGTCTGAGACTGGAGAAGAATTTGACAATTCCGATTTTGTAACCCAACTGCTCACCAGCCTCCATGGCCAGAAAGCCGACCACGGTAATCGTTTCGCTTCTCTTCTTCTTTGACAGCGCTCGAGGACAATTTTGATATTCTTTTGAACACGTTCCCTTCTTGAAGGTGATCCAAAACCCGTTAGAAGACGCTAGGAGTCCCTTGAATATGGTTGATTTTTTAGGTGTCGCCGCCCCTCATTCCACTACGAAGGTACAGATTCATACGCCTACTGGAAACGGACAAGTAGTTCATAATCTGAACGGTCATCAACAAGGTAAGCCCTCTTCTTCTTTAACCGCGAGCACTTTTGACAGACATTTGAACGTATTTCCTCTCTTCGAAACAAGCCAAAACCTGCGACAATAAGAGGGCATACCTTTTTTCCGCCTTCAGGCTAGGCTAGTGGCTCGCTCCCCGCTCCATAATAAGTCCAAAGCCGCTAGAAAACGACGGGAAATTCTTTGAAAGTTGAATTTTGCAGTTTGTAATTCCGTAATTTCGACGCTTGCGCGTGACCAGAAGAGCCCTGTTTCAATAAATTCTTTTTCCAGCTCAAATTGAAACAACATGCTTCCTGCCGACTCTACTCGGATGGGGACTGAAAATTCCTCGCGAAGTGGTTGTGGCTGAAGCAGCTAAAAGTTCCCATCATAAATGAAGAAAACCAGCGCGACACCAAATACGTCATTGGTCTGGTAGTCCTACAAACCAAGGGTTTCAAAAAAGGAAAATTACAATCAGGCGACAAAACTTACAAAGTGCTGGTAGATGGCTCTTCGTGTTCGTGGAATTTCTCCTCAACATTAAAGGATGTTCATCAAGTAAGTAATTGTAATTGTTTTTATGTTTTTTGGGTAGCTTATACTTCGAATAAGCAAAAGCAGTAATAAAAACGATGACAACATATGTATAATCCGCAATGGACTATACCCGATATCCTCGAACATCTCGTCCAGAGCTGTGACGGACCGAGAGCGAGCTGAGAAGCGGATGCTGGTGGGGACGTTTCCTCGGACCTGAACGGAGGCCAACGTGTCCTCTTTGAAAAAGAATTTGGACTTCTTGATGAACTCCTTGCTAAGGCGAGCGGGAGTGATACATCCTTCCAGGTGGATGACGTGGGGCGCGGCTACTAGCGTCGGTTGTTCGGCCAAACCAGATGCATACTCCAGCTATCAGGACATATTTTATTTCCTCGACATACTTGACTGCCGATGCTTTGTTTCACTACCTTTACCATCATTTGAAAAATGTCTGCAATATGCAGCAGTGTAAACTAAAAGGAACGTTATTTACTTTTCTTGTACGAGTACAATGCAACATAAATAAAAATGAATGGGAAATATAGTCTATTTCCAACGGATATGTCACGGGATTTAAAGGTCTGTCGCGCCTCCGCTGCGAGACCAGCCTTCTTCCGACTATGTCTCGCAACGGAGATGTGCCGCGAAATTTGAACTCGTGACATATCCGTTGGAAACGGACTATATCAGGATAACTCTGAATGCAACAATGGACTGGGGAACAATCTGTAAATGCTTTTTTTTCCTAGATATTGGGCTCTAGCTGAATAACATAAGAGTTGTTTGCTATTTCGGATAGGTTTTTGATTTTCCCAATGTTTCTGAAAAGGACCGAAATCTTTGTTAAATCCACGCTGGCATCAACATTTTCCACAGTAATTGTCCAGTTTACTGCTGGAAGATTCAAAGGTTTTCTAGGCTTATTTGCTGAACCAGAAGACATTGATTGAGTATCAGCAGAATTATTATTATAAACAGACCGCGGGGCGGCCACAGGCTTTTGTGCTTTCGCCTTCACTTCATTGTATACTTCAAATGTTGCCGGCTCTCCACCTCCACAAAATATTTTGCGTGATACCAATATCTAAAGCGACAACTGATGAAAATAATATAAGAAATTCACCTTCTCGAGCACATCTTTTTCCCTACAATTGACGTAAAGAAAATCTTTGTTCTTCTTTCCCCTTAGTACACTAACACTATCAGCTCCGAATCCTGCATAGAATTTTTCTTCAAATTGCTTTAATTTCCAAGTACGATCGAAGTTTCTCAGCAACAGGGTGTGTGGATATTCATCCCATTCGTCTTTCTAAATATGTTCTCAAATTATACAATGGGGAACAGAGGCGGTCAGTTCTAAAGGTGTCAAAGGCTCTCTCAAACGAGCCGGCAGTCCCTAGCAAGGACGATATAATTTTTTCTTCTTCGTATATTCTGTGTTGTATAACTTACGCTGACATGCTGCTCTTTCTTAATAACTCGAATTGGCACAGGCCACTTTAACTTTGTCTTCCATTCAACCTCGAGCCCATCAAACTCTTTAGCCTGAAAATAATGTTTCATATGAATTTGATCCATAATTACTGTTTCAAAACCACTTTTACTCATAGTTACGTCGGCTGAGGTATAATAATTATCCGTATTTTGAACCACCACTTTTGTTGGCTCACATAATCGAAACATCGCTTCAACTTCATAAGATGGTGTTTCAACTGGAATTTTCAAGATGACCACTTCAACATTATCTTCGGTCCGAGAAATTGGAGCAGTCTCTTTTTTAGCTTCTTTTATTTCCGGTCTTTGTGACGAATAAAAAAGGGGTTTGGAGAAACTCAAATACTGAAAAAGAATCCCTTTTTTGGTTTATGGGCACTGTACCTGCTTACGGGTTTCATCGCTTTTAAAATTAACATAAACCAGTCCTGTTTTAGGAGACACTGCTTTCTCATAAATGATCGGGTAGAACATGTCACCGAACATAGTTCGTAGAGGGTTTATAATTTCATTGTGGGTCACATGATGAGGTATCCCTCCTAGGAAGGTTCCGTAGCGCTGCTTGTTAGCATACTGTACTATCAGAATCAGCCCGTCATAAGCCTTCTTGTGGAAGAAACATGCCTGTAATTTGTTTCTAGTTGTACCGAAACTGTCATCTTGTATAATGGCAAAAACCTTACAAAGCTAATCCAACTTACCCTTTTCGCACCTTCACTCTTTTCGAATGTTATAAAACCATATGCCCTTTCATCAAATGGCGAGTGTGATTGGTCAGTATATTTTATAACTTCGCTACTAAGAATAGGTCCACATAGAGCAAATAATGCTTCCAGTTTGATCCTATCAATGGTTGGGGGTAAATTTCCAATATAAATTTTGTTCACTGCAAAGAAGTTAGAAAAACAGCTATGAACACTTACTTTTAAATACTCTTTTACTTCAACTAAAGTGGTTTTTACCCTGAAAGTTTCTAGAAATAAATAAAAAGAGGAAAGAGAAACAAGTACACTTTGACAGAACAACATAATCTGGTGCAAAGGCCGAGCTAACAATTTTTACTGTCTGGTTTTCTACTTTTTGTTATTGTGCTCAACCTTCATTTTCTTTTTCTCCTTATTTGTTCCACTAATACTAGAGAGATGATTGTGTCTTATAGCCTCAAATGTGATATAAATCGAATTTCTCATGGGCGTACTCACCTTTTCAGCGTCTTCTCGTGTTGCATACCATAAATAAGCCTCTCCCGATGGCTGCTGGTCGAAACCCACGCAAACATCACATTGCAAAACTTTATCTTTTCCACCAAATCGAATTCTCAGCAAACTTTCCGTAATTGGAGGCAGATTGGTCACTATTATTCCGTGCCTCTCCGTACTAGTTTGTATTTTGTTCTCTTCTTTTGTCTTCACAACGGGATTACCATTTCCGTTGGACAATTTCTTAGGGGGATTCGATGCAGCTGTGAGGGAAGATTGTCGCGCCGGTGGCTAAGATCACGGTTGTTTTTCAATAGGCAATAAATAAACCAGTGGAACGGCGTAGGCTAACATTGAAGTATCCCGATCAATGCCTTTTTTAACTTCAATAATTCTCTCCTCTTCCTTCTCGATCAAAACAAGATAATCTAAAATTCTATATAAAAGGATGCCCTATGATTTTATCACGGGTGACTCACCCGCCAAAAGGAAGTTCTTCATTGGCGCAACGAAAGAACTGAGGGGGGTGGAGCAGTTAGCTACAGGACATTTTATTCCTCTCTTGGCACAATCTTCACATTGTGAATGCCCACAACGTCCGCTAAATGGTATTCGATGTTCCGAATGAAAAGATTCAGAACAACGGGTACATCGCACGACGTATTCCATTTCGAGGCGTCGAGTCGGCCCAGTCCACTGATAAGTGAGAAATTCAGATCGATTTTAGGCAAAGATACACAGCTCTCTCTCTGAAGATTATCAGCCTTCCAAAATGTAGGAGAGAAGGAAAAAGGCTACATAGGAAAATATGAAAAAGATAGAAGAAGAAGTTATAGGTTTGGAGTATTGTGGTTGATATACAGCGGCGGTCAATAGTTTCGAAAAAAACGAACCCTATAGTCTGTTAAGAAAAAAGACGACATTCAAGGTCTAACTGGCCGAGAACAAATTTTAGTGATGGAGCGAACTGACAGATTATTTTTAAGCGGCCAAGAAGAAAAAAAGGCCAGTAAGTTAGGCTCGTGACTAAATCGTTAAACCTTGAATGTCGTCTTTTTTTCTTGACAGACTATACCACCAAATTTCTCACCAGCTTTTATCCCACGTAGTTCATTTTGAGTGAATTTCTCCCCAAAACGACAGAGCTATCCCAAAAAACTCAAAAGTTTCCAAACTTTTAATCACCACTGTAAGTTGAAGTATATTTCTTGCTAATATTTTTTATTGTAAAAAGGACAAATTGAGCAGTGAAAAATGGAAATAGGTGAGCGAAAAGGCGGCTGATAGCAAATAATCGTTGTTCCGCTGAATCACCGCGGCCCGTTATCTCTTCGTAGTGGTTTATTCCCGAGTCAATAGCACTTCTCTCATTCTCTCTTCCCCCCACCATGACCACGGAAGAGGATAAGTTAGGCTGCCCCATTTGTATTGAAGTCTATAGTAATTTTCGATACTCATTTCATAAATAATCCATCCATTAGATACTCAAGACAATCTGCCTTATATTGGCTCCTGTGGTCATTCTATTTGTAAAGTATGCTGGGAGCAATTAATCTATACTGAAAAAAACACAACATGCTGCATTTGCAAGCGTGTGGACGCTTTTGCCGAGGCCCAGCCGAATGATTCGGCCATAAGTAAGTATCAGGATGGGGAGAGGGGCAATTTTCGAGTTTTTAGAAATTCTCGGCTTGATAGATCAAGCCCAAAATGATTGGGCTGAGCTCCAGAAGACCAAAAATCATTTCGCAAATCTAAATAATGATTCCGGAGAGGAATATTTGTAACTCTTCCTAAAATCAAAAGAATAGCAGCTCTTTCAGGAATTCTGTCATCTTTGTGAAGAACATTCCCCGCAGTTGGACTTCTAATGACGTTCATCGGCATTTTAACAGCTATGGAAGGATCAAAGACGCCACATTTGGGAATAATCTCAACCAAAACAACGGAATAGTTACGGTAGAGTATTATTCGTCTCAGGAGGCCGACCGGGCCATCAAAGAGATGAATCGAAAGGTCATTGGAGGGACGGCCCTCAGCGTGGCTCTCAAGAAGAATTCTCCCAGGTTTATATTCTAAAATAGTCGAAAAATGAATCATAGTTCTAGGAATCCGGATAGATTGCAAGCTTTCGAGAAGGTGGCGGCCATCCGTACGCAGGCGAACGAGTTGACTGTCCACGTCTGGGGACTCGGTACCGTAACCGATGAGGAGCTCCGCAGGGTCTTCGGCAAAGACGGGCCCATCCGGCACGTGACGATATTGACCGATCGTTTCGGGAACCAGAGAGGTGAAGCCCGGATCCGATTCGATTCGCCCCAAGGCGTCAAAAGGGCCCTGGAGAGACATTTAAAGCCGTTTGGACCCGGCAGGCCCAAGATTACTGTTAGCAGTGTTAGTTCTCCCGCTCCAATAAAGTTATAAATTGTGGATACTGTAATGGCTCGAAAGTAACCGATATTTCGGAGATATTCCTTCATTTAACCCTTTCATTCCGTTATAGTAGTTACAGTAACCCAGGACACAGAATGACTGACGATATCATGGCTTGTAGAAATTGCAATGAGGAGTACGGTCAGTTTATTACTTCCGTTGCTTTTTTGGAAGGAACACCACAATTTTGCGCTGAAAATACGGCGGATTGATGACAGGACTGTAGTTTGTTCGCCCCGGGGCCTTCGGCTCGCCACCCCTTGTTTGTGGGCTCCTTGGGCGCGTTCCCAAAACCTGCCTTCCCTGCACTTCCAGGGGAACGTGGATACGGCTCCCATTCAATACACTAGAGTATTCTGGTCAATGATCAGTAATTTCTTTCTGTGAGTCAGCCCAAAAATGGACGGGGAATAGCGCCGGAAAAGTGCCATCGGCTGTTATCGGCCGGATGTGCAAACATGGAAAACCTTGGACAGACAGTTCGATAATAGATAAGTGAGAAATTAGAGCGGGATATGGGGGCAGGCAGCCCACAAACAGGCTTTTGAGGGGGTGGGGAAGAGGGGCTAGTGGACCACCTCTAGATATGTTAAATACGGTATTCCAGATTCAGAACACGTTCCCTATCTCTCCACCTGTGGTCATTGTATCTGCAAAAACTGTAAAGAAACCCACGCTCCCATGCCCTGTTATTGTGGGGGAGGAACGTTTGAAAGGAGCTCTTAATTGCCCACCGTTAGTTTTCCTCTTCTTTTCTAATATCCCAGTCTTTTCAGTCCTCTTCATCCAAGCCGAACAGGACCAGGTCCTTATCAAAGAGTTGCTCGAAGATCTCGATCGGTCAAGCGGAAGAGAGAATCAACGTCTCCACCGCTTTCTCCCACTGCCCCGGACCCGTCTCCGGCCCTGCCAAGCCACCTTGCTGGCTTCTCCTGTTGTTATCCCACCCCAAGCTCCTACTCAGCCGCTGCCCCAGGAGAGGCATGCCTCTTCACCGGGCTTTCTCCCGCTCCAATAAAATTGTAATATCTTGATACTGTAATGCTTATACAGTACCCCGATATTTCGGAGATATTCCTTCATTTAACCCTTTCATTCCGTTATAGTAGTTACAGTATCCCAGGACACAGAATGGCTGACGATATCATGGTTTGTAGGAATTGCAACGAGGAGTACGGTCAGTTTATTACTTCCGGGGCTTTTTTGGGAGGAACACCACAATTTTACGTCTGTAGTTTGTCCGCCCGGGGGCATTCGGCTAGCCTCCCCTTGTTCGTGGGCTCGTTGCCATCTCTTTGGGTGGGCGAAAGGGCTGGCCTAGACGAGGGTTTTCAAGGATGAGACGAGATCGAGACGACCAATTTCGCCTCGAGTTCTAGTCTTGGCCAGCCCTGGTGGACGCGTTTCCAACATGTCCTCCCTGCACTTCCAGGGGAATATGGAGTAGGCTCCCATTCGACACACTAGAGTATTCTGGCGGGCAGTAATTTCTTTCTGTAAGCCAGCCCAAAAAATGGATGACAACGGCTCCAGAAAAGTGCCATCGCCTGTTATCGGCCGGATGTGCAAACGTGGAACCTTCGGGCAGACAGAATTCGATAATCAAACCGTGATAAGTGAAAAATTGGAGCGGGATATGGGGACAGATCACTCGTAAACAGACATTTGAGGGGGTGGCGGCGGAGAAAGCGGGGACCGAGGCCGAGATTCAAGGGAAGGTGCGATCCACTAGAGGGGCCTTCGGACTTCGCTAGACTATAATATAGGGTATTTCAGATTCGGAACACGTTCCCTATCTCTCCACCTGCGGCCATTGTATCTGCAAAGACTGTAAAGAAACCTACGCCCCCATGCCCTGTTATTGTGGGGGAGGAACGTTTGAAGGGAACTCTGGGCCGAATTTAATTGCCCACCGTTAGTTTCTCTCCTCTTCTCTCAACCCTTTCAGTCCTCTTCATCCAAACGGAACAGGATCGTGTTCTTATCAAAGAGTTGCTCGAAGATCTCGATGAGCTGAAGTTCAATCCGGTCAAGCCGAAGAGAGAATCAACGTCTCCGCCGCTTTCTCCTACTGCACCGGGCCCGTCTTCGGCTCTGCCGAGTCTCCTTAGTCTCCAACTGGCTTCTCCCGTTCCCCCGCTCCGAGCTCCTACTCGGCTTCCTCGTCAGGAGAGGAACCTCCCTTCGCCGGTCTCCCCGCCTCCGGCTCCAATCCAACCAGCTGCTCCAGAGAGGCATCTCCCTTCTCTAGGGTCTCCTCCAAGGAATAGACGAGCCGCCCCACAAGTCATCAGATCAGATGATCCACCGTACATGGAGAAGGACACTCGAGAGAACATGCCTCGTTCACCTTATGTGGAGAAACCCAAGCAGAATGGGCAGAGAGGAATCAAGTACGGTTGCGCCAATCAGACGGGCCCGCGACGTGCCCCCACATAAGCGCCTATAACTTTTGATACCATCTTTATTTTAGTCCTTACTCAACTGCGCTGTATACTACAGATTTTCTGCTGTATTTTTGTATATAACACGGCATTGAAATGGTCAAATGAAATAAGTTACCGTCGTCGGGCGAGACTTTTCGCGGCCGGTTCGGGCCGGCCCGTATATCTTAATAGGTTCTCAAGTTATTCCCCAATATTGTATACCAAAATAAAGAGCAAGGTCGGAAGTAAATAGCCTAAAAAAGAAAATATATAAATCTATAGAGAATCAAAAGTTACAGGCGCAAATAGTAGAACATTATCAACATTATCGCAATAGAAAAAGTTCATCTTTTTAGGCCGAACAGAGTGATTACGGTGGAGAACCTGAATCCCGCCTGGACAATCCCGGATATCAATACTCGTTTTGGACAGCTTGCACCAATTGTCAATCGTTTTCCCCAACGGGATATCAATGGAATAATAAAGCAGATAGATCTCCACTATGAGGACGTCAAATCGGCCAAGGACGTCATCTTCGCAATGGACAAGACACCGAACGACTGTGGAGGAGAGCTGAATGTTCAGTTTAAAAACTGGTCTAACAGGTAGGAGACCCTCTTTTTATTGTTTTAAAAATACATTCAGACCAAATTCCATCAAACCCCGAGCCTTTGAACCTGGGCGGACTATAGTCGTGGGAAATTGGACCTCGAATATTGCGGAGGCCGATCTGAAGAAGATATTCAGCCGTTATGGGAGGGTCATCGCCTGCAGGAGGAACATGGACATGCATGGAAACTTGTCAGGGCTGGCCTACGTAGAATTTGAAGCTTCTGGATGTGTTAAAATGGTAGGAGAACGGAGAAAGGATGGCCATGGTAATACAATTCAGGCCATAGAGCACATGGACGGCAAGCTGGTTCCTGAACTAGACGTAAAGCTTACCGTCGAAGAATTTGTACCATTTTATAGGTAATCGATGACTTTGTTGAACTTTCTTACTTCTTAAAATGAATGTTAACTAAATGAAATTGGATAGAAAGTATCGAGGGTAGATCGAGGCCAGGGAATAGAGGCGGGCTCAACAAAGCACTGTTTCAGCTGAAATCGTCGCCCCTTTCATTTCTTCCACAAAAACTGAATAAAGTATCGGAATCAGCAAAGGAAACTGCATTGAGCGGTCTAGATTTTGCTTGTATCACCCGAAAGTGGTCCCTCTTACAAGGACAGACGACGGCGTCCGTCTTTTCCTAAAACAAGTATGCCTCCGGCCGTCTTCGACGGCGCTGGGGTGAACAACTCGGTCGAAAAACAACTTCGACAGCGCCTGCTCCCCCTTCCCCAAAGCGCTGTTCTAGTAATTTTCTTGTCGAATAAGCTTTGACGGTCAGGTAAGATCCTACGGTCGAAACTTTCTGCTTCTCTCACTTTCGACCGGTCAATCCGTATAGACGACAGGTCATACAGATAGACAGACAGACACACAGACATCTGCCCATTATTAGGGTAGGATAGAGCCGAATTCCTTCAAAAAATTAAATTCCCACAGTTTTCGGGTGCGAGAACTTATTTCCGCGCCCCTTGCGGAAATAAGTTCCCATCTCTCTGGCGGCGCGGAAATAAGTTCCCACAATTCTAGTTTCCCTATTTTACTTCATATTTCGTATTATTTTCAGCGGATACCCCCCTCCCAAGTAAAGGCTCCGAAGGAGACATGTCGCAGGCATGTCGACGAGGAGCCACTAGGCAGGGGGTCCGGGGGGCGCAGCTCCCCGGAATGCTTACTACGAGTTTTGTTTAGAGCCTTTAAATATCGTTCTATAGGGAGATTACCAGGTAAGTATCCGGGGGGCTAGAATTGTGGGAACTTATTTCCGCGCCCCCCGCGGGGTGTCCACTTCTCACCCTGCATCAACCCCCACGCGCCTTGCTCCTGTCTCCTTCCTCCCTATAACTTCCTTTGGTGTGATGAATAAATAAACATTTTCTTGGAGTATCAGTTATAATCCCCTGGCTATCATAATCTCTAGACTTTCTTCTGGCCTTCCCATCCTCCCTTTTCCCCTTCCCATCGGTTGGTGAGGAAGAACTCGGTTACGTACTATACTACCCACTTCAACTGGGCTGAACCAGTTCCTCCCATTCTTTTGTACACTTCCCCAACTGAAAGAGAAGGTCTAGAGAATACTTTTATTGTGGATATGAGTCAATATTAGGCATGTCAATGGCAGTAGGTAGTCGAGGGAGCCGTCCTCCCCGCTGGTCTCTTCTCACACCACTTCCCTCTCGTCTGGTCGTGGCGATATTCCCGTGGTACGTGTAGAATTAGCATATGACATTCTGAACAATCTCTCGTCCTCTTTAAAAATAACAATAAAACATACAAATTGAGCTGTGGGACGCCCGCATTCCTTATGGGAGGAGAGTCCTCCACATGAATCGGGAGACTGCCCATCTTCATTCCGCCATGAGATCGTCGGTTATTTATCTGGAGAGATTTGAATTGGGGAGCAAGGCGGGAAACGAACCAAACAAATTAAAACTATGATAAGGATGAGGAGGACGGCGGCGACGCCGATGATGGCCGCGATGAGGAGGGGGGAAGTGGGCACGGGGGAGTAGGAGGCATTGACACGGTCCAGATAGGCACGGGAGGGTATTCCTATAAGTGGAAGACTATTATTACCGTAATCCATTTAATGAAACTCTCAGGGACCCAGTAGATGGGTTACGGTAGTTGCCTAAAGACGGTATTTCAACCCGCGCCTCGGTCCTGCTCCCCGAGTTGCCCCTGCCCAGCTTTCCCTGAAAGAGAGCCTAATTTTTGCAGGGGGATAAATTCCCAGTTTTCTGCAAACCGATCCTTTGTTCCCTTTTCAAAAAGAGCACAGTGTAACAGATTTCAGGCATTGAGCTGTTTCCCACCCCGCCCGTCTCGTTCCATATAAGCCGTCCTCCCCCGTCTGCTCTTCACTATTCTCCCCCAAGATGCGTTTCCTTCTTCTCGTTTTGGTAAGTCTAACCCCATTTTTTTAAACTCAATAGATACTTTAGACCCTCCTTCCCCTGGCTGCCACCATGTACTTCTACTGCATTAAAGATTTCGAAATTTCCAGTTCGAACACTTTTTAGTTCGCCTTGCTTCCATTTGTTACCCCCATATACAGCGACGAAGATGTCGACAGTGACTGTGAATCCACTGGGGAATGTGTGAATGGCCGATGCGTGAATTCCATCCAGCCGAAACCCAAGGGAGCCGCTCTCTGTGGAGGGAAGCCTTGTTCCGATAAATTCCCCCTAACAATAAACATTTGACCGATCAACTGCCCATTGTTGCCATCCTCAAAGGGAAGGCCTTCCAAAATTAGTCTCTCAACCTCTACTTTTCCTAGGGTCGGAAGGTATTCTCTACCTCAAACTTGGGTAATTAAACCAACGCTTCTGATTTCTGACCGAGGGTGACCTCTTCCACCTGCCGAGATCTTGCGGGTCTTACGGGTCAGTCAACCTCTATTCCCCCCGAAAATAAGCCCAAATGAACCAACCATTGACTGTAATTGTAGCCGGGTCGACGAGATTCCCTCCGAGTCGATTTCCTCCCGTCGTGATAGTGCTCTCCAGTCGATTAGCTAACTGTTCCGGATCGCCGATGGGCTCCTTCGTCGTCATGTGAGCATTCACCACGACGGATCCCTTCGTAAAAGAGTCAATCTCCACCATCATAAAGTCATCTCCCAGCTCGTTCTTCAACCATATTGCCAACTGAAAATGGATTGTTTCTAATTTCAAAAAAGTTCCCAACCTCGGGGAGGATCTGCTCCGAGAGCTTCTTAAACTTCCCGCTGGAATTATTTCCAAAATCTTCGTTCCATTCAATCGAGGTGATTTTCAGGGTAATTGGGGTCAGGACCTTGCTCGGCGGCCTCATCATCACCTTTCGCTGTGGTTCCTCCATCATTTTCACCGGCTTCATTGCCGTAGTTATCCTCTCCGTCGTCGTAGTCCTTTCTGTCGTCGGCTGCTGTCTAACTGTGGTTGTCTCCTCCTCCGTGGCCTCTATTGCCGCCTCCGTCGTCTCCTCCTCCTCTTCCGGAGCTTTCATGGTCGTAGTAGCTTCCGTAGTCATCTTGGGCACTTTCTCCTTGTCCAGAATCTCGGCACTCTGCTCCTCCTGTTCAGTTGGCGGCAGATGAGCCAGAGGGAAAGTCGGCGCCGGCTCTTCCACCTTCGGTGAGCCGTCGGCTTCAAATAGCCCACTCAAATTGGAGCTGTCGAAGGGTGCCTCGTCTTCCATTTCACTTGATCCCTTCGTCGTCGTCTCCTCCGTTGTGGCGACTGTCTCCTGTGGCTCTTCTGTGGCTACCGTAGTCTCGGGGGTGACCATCTCGGGGAGATCCTTCTTGGCCAGTTCCTCGCCGCTCTTCTCCTTCAAGACACGTCTCTCCGCCGTCTCGGTCGACGTCGTCCACACATCGGCAATCGTTGGGACAGTCTCATCGACCTCCGTCGAATCCAAGATGATCGTCTCCGTCGACTGGACCAGTTCCAGATTCGGGTCGACTGTTGTCGTTTCTTCTTCTTCTCTTGTTTCTTCGGGGGAAGAGGGGACAGAGGAAGTGGGTTCAGCGGTAGTGGTGACCACTGGAACATTGGGAACGGGTTCAGCAGACGATGAGATGGGGGCCATTTCAGCAGCTGCCGGGGTCGTGGCGGCGGCAGAGAAGGGATCCTCTGCCATTGCCTGAAATTTAGGGATACTGTATCATATTTCAGGTTATTTTCATTTGTTTTTGGGCAAAAACTGTCAAAAGCCTACAAATTCAGACAGTGGTCTCGCCACGACGGCCAGGCCGGGGTTACCCACTAATTTTGGAATTGGCGCCCTTAAAACAGCAGGAGGACAAAAGTTTTTGGTATCATTCTGCTCAGAATAAGGTGGCCTTTAAAACTGCTACAGTAGCCCATCTCAGAAGCCGGTAACAGTCCTTTAAATCTATGAAAATAGGTGCCAACCTCTTCTGGCAGGGCTGGGATTCCCGTGGCGCGGGCTTCTTCCACCGCTGTGGTCATCGTCGAACTGGGCTCCGGCTCCAATATCGCCGTGCTCATGACAAATCCCTCCATCCTTAATTTATCCATATATTGCCCATTAAAATCAGTTACCCTTCATTCTCTTGACTTTTATCCCTCTTGATCTCGAAGGCATCCTCGCTGTTCTCATCCTGGCCGGCGATCGGCCCCGTACCGATCAAAAAGAGAAAAAATAAAAGAAGCATCCACTGTCGTCAGCCTAGAATAATATTATTGTTATATTTTAAGAAGAAGAGGGAGAGGGGAGGATGGGGGAAAAGAGGAGAGAGAGAGCTGATTGGAATGAGGAAGAAGTGTTTTTGGGGTACCAAATGGGCTGTTCTATAGGGCGACAGGTTCTCACACGAAACCCCGGTGAACAACTGGGAGAGGAAGAAGAAGGAGGGGAAGAAGAGGGACAATGTTACATTATAGATATGAGAAACTGGGGAACCGGGAGATATCATGAGTCAGAAGGAAGATTCACCACAGTTTGACAAGTTTTTTGGGGAGAGGATACGCTGTGATGAACTGAAGAGGGCTAATTAGACGACGGTTAGGCGATCAGCAGGCTTTCACTTCTCGGGAGAGGCAGTCAGGGAATTTGTGTGGGTTGAAGTTTCAAAGTTTTTAAAGAGAGGATTACCGAGGCGATGGGGTAGAGAACTCAAGGAGGAAAACAGGGGAGCGGGCCGTCAGAGACTCGAACGGCGTCTGCCAAAGAATGGGACTGCCATTATTTCTGAATGTTTTGGAATTAGGGATCCAGCAGCCAACAACCTCTCACCAGTTATTTTTTAAGAGTACACAACTGGAGGTCAAGAGATCCAGGCGGGTTTTATGACGGCTATAGGGTCGGGCCCCCGAGGGCATAAGACTTAGGTTGTCCGCACCTCAACTAAGCGGCACAGTCTTATTCCATATTGGGAAAAATGAGAGTGGAAGGTCAAAGAAGACGAAGCAAAGAGCTGGCAATTTTGGTTCAGAAATGAAGGGTCTCGTTGCCCAGGGGAATTGGCTATCTCTAACTACAGGAACCATGGGACAAGTGCTCGTAAATCAAGGGATTCTCTGATGACAAGCAGTTGGCAGGCTTACGGTACTATGGGAATTGTATTAGATGAAGAACGGCCTATAATTAACGGAAGGGATCTAGGCCTCCAATTTCGCCATTGAAAAGGCCTGGCGGTCTCGAAAAAGAGGGGAACTTCTAGGCTAGAAAAGGAAGAATTGGAGGGGTTTTTTGACATTGTTGTTATAAAAACGGGATGAGGAAGAGAATTTCGTGCAAAAAGAGACAGGGAGGTCACTTTAGCCATAAGAACACATGGCCTCCCCTGCCGCCCTGTCTCCCCCTTGTCGCCACCCCGCTTTAAAGAACTAGTAGTAAGCGATCCACTCTCGTAGACCCACTTGGTAGGTTCAAGGTTAATCGAAACGGTTCGCTTATAAGAAGTGAGACTGTCAGAAGATTGGAAGGAAGCTGTAGCCATTACAAGGAGGAAAAGTACGGGCCGGGCCTTGATTACCACCGGGGGAAAGAACACAAGCAGACGTTTCACTTACAAGGTCAACGTATAAAATAATGGGAAAAGGGAGAAATTGTTGTGGGGGTGTTTGATCGGTTGATAGTTTGGCGCGTAAAAAATGCTACTGGAAAGGGGGAGCTTTCATGCGGCGAATAATTGTTCTTTGCTGATGATTCGGTGGTCCAGAAAATTGCAAAAATGATTTTTCGTAGCAGGGGAGTCGAACTTTTGTTTTTTTGACAGTAAGGAGCGGCGTATACCACTGCGCCATGGGTACAATCGTAGTTTCTGAGGGAATGACGAGTGGTAACTCATGGCAAAATGAGTGTATCTGAAGAATAAAGAAAAGGCGGTATAAACAGGCTCAGGAAGACATGGTAATTACGGAGAAAAGTCCCTGCCACCTACTCCAACGACTGAGTACGCTAATAGTGAAAGATGGGATCAAGAGAGGGACGACACTCTCTCCTCCTCAAAAACACCAACGGATATACTCATAAAACGAGATTTTTCAGAGCGGAAAAGATCACCGACGATTTCCTCATCAGCTGAAGGACAATACGCTCGTCATTTGAAGGCCGGGGAACGGGGGAGAGGGGGTTCGAGAGAATTCGGCAGGGAGAGGGGGGAGGGCACCGGATAAAGGGAAAGAACAAGAGAAAGGACACTATCAGGTGTTGGATCTGTGACTTAGAAAAAGGGAAAACTGTGGAACGACCTCTTTCCAGACGGAAAAACAACGATCGAAAATCTCTACGCGGCAAATTCTTGCCCCAAGAGAGGAGAGAGCGCGGAGGGGAGAAAGCAAAAAGGAGGGGAGAAAGTTCTCGCTTACTTCCACCACGGTGCTCAACAAGCCGGAGGGGTTGAGAAAAAAGCGGGATAATTTAAGAAATTTTGTAGCCTTTTAAATCAACTTAAACATTGAGCTTCTAGTAGTAACGGCGTCTTCTAAAAAACTAGAGTTCAGGAGAATCGACAGCGGGAAGGGATGGATTAGTGCCAAGGGTATGCGGAAAAGATTTTCATCTCTTCTTCACTTTTTTCGGAAGACGGTGGACAGAATTCCGGGAGCAAAAAAAGGCCGTAATTCCGCGCTTACGGAACGCGGAACAGAAGTGCCAGCTGCTGTCGGCCGGCTCGGAAGAGACAAACCTCTGGGTGGGGGAAACTGGGGTGGCCCGCAGTGATCCATGAGACCAGCGGCACTGGAGGGACTGGAAGGCTGCCCTGAACTCAACTTTACCCTATAAGGATTCCTACCCTAATAATGGGCAGATGTCTGTGTGTCTGTCTGTCTGTCTGTATGACCTGTCGTCTGTACGGATTGACCGGTCGAAAGTGAGAGAAGCAGAAAGTTTCGACCGTCTGACCTTATCCGACTGTCAAAGCTTATTCGACCCGAAAATTACTAAAACGGCTCTTTGGGAAGGGGGAGCCGGCGCTGCCGACTGTTTTTTTTGTTCACCCCAGCGCCGTCGAAGACGGCCGGAGACATACTTGTAAGTAAAAGGATTAAGACAGTTTCCCTGACTCCCAACACGAAGGCCGCCTAGCTTATCGGGCTACCGGGGCTCATGAGAGGACACCAACCCCCAGCTATAGGTAGTCCGTTGCTAGGGGGCACTGCACATCCAGTTAAATTGGGAGGATGGGAGGAAATTGGGGACGGCTCTGCAAAATTGGGGAGAGAGCGTTACCACAGAATGGAAGCTCTAATAATCCAAGAGTGAGCTTTCTCTTCCAGTCGTCCCCTTGTCGATTCAAGAAACGGCTTCTTTATCACGTTCCTTTCTATTTTTTTAGTGAGCAGACATCTATAACAGCGTTAAACAAGTCTTTTGACTAAAAGAAATGGAGACAGAGTCACGTAGAAAGAGAAGAAGAAAGTCCTCCTTTCCGGTGGATGCACAAGTGACAGAGAGAGAGAGAGAGAGTCAACCGTCCGCTTGGCTGGCTATGACTGCCGGGAAAGGAAAGACAAGACCTTGAAGACTTGAATAATCCCTCTCCTTAGAGTCTCAGTGACAGATTCTCGAGCGCAGAGAACAAGGAGTACAGAAGATAAACAAAGAGAGCATGAACAGAAGAAGAGGGGGAGAAATTAGCCCCCGAGGGGGTGTCAAAGGAAGATTAGCGCGGTGGCCACCAGGCTTGTAGCCCGTGCTTGTTATGCGAGAACAAACAGGGGACGCGTGAGCGAGCGGCCGAGGAAGAAGAAGAAGGCCAGCCACCGGTAGCGGACCTTTGCAGAGAGCGAGACATTTTTCTCTTTTTCGCCAATTTTTAAGAGGATTGCCCGAGGGGAGGACGGAAGCGACGAAGCACCGTTCCGCTAGGAAAAAAGCGCCGTTTAACCGGGGGAAAGGAGGGAAGGCATAATCAGTCATTAAACGGAGGATTTAAAAAGTATAGTAACCTTAAAAGAGAGTCAGAAAGGCCAGGAGGACGACGGAAGGCGGGGGAGGGGGCGCCCACCCTAACCAGCAACTGTGACAAGGACTGCGCCCATTTGGCGCTGATTACACAAGCTCAAAAAGTTGGAACTGTCTTTTTCGAACCATTTAAAGCAGTTTAAACTGGAGTATGTCGTCAGCAGGGGCCAAAAGACCGGGGGGGCTCATAACCTGGAGGTTCGGAATTTCGCGGTAGGAGCCCATGAACCCTGGCCGACGACCACACAGCTTGTCCCGCGTATCGGCAGACCTTTTCTCGTCACCATAAACTGACCACAGATGACAATTGCATTAGTGAATCAAGGAGTGCGGGGGGACTGGCAGGGGGTCGATCTCGTTGCCCCTCCTTTTGTACTATGGTAAAGAGGGCCCCGAAGAGAAATAATATGATTGGGATGGCTTTAAAGTAGCCACTGGGAAAGATCATAGAAACAAGGCCGCCCGCGAAACAAGCTGCTGCAGGTGTGAATACTAGTAATGCCGCCTATCATCCCACCTGGCATCCGCCTCTTCCTCCCCTCGTCTCTCCCCAGACATTGATAGGAAACAAAAAGAAGAAGCAGAAGAGGAGGATAGCGGGAGACAGTGTCTCTGGGAGGGAAAAAGACGAGGATCCTGTTCCCTCGCCACGGCGGCCAGCGTTCTGCGCGGAGATTAGGCGGCTGGGTGGTGTTGAGGCATGATAGGGAGTGATCCGCTCTCCCTCCGTCGCGGATACCATTCCCTCGTCTCGTTCTCCCTGTCCTCCTCCTCGGCTAGGCTAGAGAGGAGGAATAATTAAGTTCAGAGGGAGACAAGCGCAAAGTGATCGGTGCGAGGACGGCTAAGCTGTGGCAGGCGGGGGCAGAGCTCGGGAGGACGGCTCTAGAGGGCTTCCCTGGAAGAAGAGCCGGCTTACAATTGAAATTTGGAATAGATTGAATTAATTGTACACATTCTTCCGCGTGCTGCCCCTAATTACAGACTTCAGCCTGCCGTCCGTGACGCTGCCGGATCGGGACCAAAGAAGCGGCGTCCTCCTCCCTCCTCTATCCCTAATAATTGAGAACACCTACGATTCGTGACTGGGGAGCAAATTTTAAGAGTTAATAAAATGTAAAGAGAAAAACGGAAAGGTAACTTTACCGGAAATGGTAGCGAGAAATGATGGGGCGAGAAGTGCGAAAAGCCAGAGAGACTACGTCACACATGACTACAAATCATCCAGCGAAAAAGTAGTTTCACCTTTAGAGGGACCTACGGAGAGACAGAAATAGAGGGCAATAAAAAAGGAAGGTACTGTAAGAGGAGAACAGAGATTATAGGGATGTGTAAGTCCAAAACAAGCCATTCATTTCTCCATATGGGAGAGAGGGGCCAGGAACGGGAAAAGGTTGTGGGCCCAGAGGCTTTAGTCCTGGAGCGGTGGACAAGGTTCCAGATTCGGAAGCGTCGAATGTATTTGTTTCAGGACCAGAGCCCAGCCCCCTCTTCTGGTGTCCATCTCCCAACAGGATAAATCGGTCATTGGCTTGTACAGACGAAGGCACATGACTCTAGGTCACCAGAACAGCTAAAGCAGGCCGTAGACTGTTTCGTGTACACGGCCAGTGATCTCTGAGCCGTTAGCGCACTGATAAATAGGGTCCCAGGTCTGCTCTGTCCATTTTATCCCCCTAAAAACCCTAAAAATCCCGAACAAGCCCTTACACAGTGGTTAGGGAGAGCATGGAGGAGATGGGAATGGTTCAGTTAATTTGTAAGATTCGCTAAAAAGGGAAAGAATGAGGCCATGAAGGATCTGAACCCTAAAAAGTTCAGCGGTGTTACAACAATTTCCCGCTCTTCACACCTAGGAGGCTCGAGATGACTTTCCCAGATTAGGGAGGAACTGAATCCCCCGTAACGAGTCCAGGTGCTAATTCTACCGCCTTTTTTGGAATGGGAAAGTAAAAAAGAGGACGAGTAGAGCGTGTAAAAGGCATAGAATTTTTGCAGGCTGATACCATCTGCGACTAGATTTTGTGCAGCCACAAAATCGCCGCCGACCGGCAGAGGTGCCCGTATTATCGCTTTTTTATATCTACAGGAGAGGTCTACCTGACCTTGAAATTGCCTCTAGACGTATTAGATATTCTGTCAATCAGCTGGGGAAACAGAAAAAAGAAGAAAAGGGAGAAATGGTGGAAAATAGCAAATTTTGTTGAAGTGGCTTGACCGCCCCTTACGATGGTCATCCGCCGCGTCAAGAGAGCTCAAATAGTCTGCGAACCAGCCAAAACACGGACTATTCTCATGTCGAATCAGCACTTTTTATGGAATGGATTATGGAGAGAAAAGTAGGAGAAAAAACTAGAGAAGGGGGATAGAAAATTATAAGAAGAACGTGTCCCCCGTCGATGAAACAGATAGATTAGATGAGAAGCGCGCCAAATGTTTCGGGTCTCTTTTTTCAGGCGGAAAAGGGGCAACAAAATAAGAAAATTATGGGTTGATACAATCTACTCTATATGGAGCACGTCAAAATATAGATGGAAATCGAGAAAAATGGCTGGTTGGCATTTTGCCTCTGAAATTGGCCCAAACGGGCGTCCCACCTAGAGCAGATGGCGCCCTCGCCTTTGGAGCCCTCCAACGGAAAAAGAATACTGTTGAGACACTCTGAAAGCCTGCTATCCTCTTCTACTTTCTATCCGGAAGTTAATTCTACTTTCAGAAATTCAAACCAAGTTGTCCCGCCTGGTCGACTCGACAGGAAAAGTGACGCGTCAACCCCGTCGAATTGTGTCGAGCCAGAAAGGAGCCGCCGCCAGTCAGTCTTCTCTCTTCCCTGGCAGCGGATGGTCGTCTTTTTCTACAACCAGGTCATGTTTTACTTTTTTTACTAAAAGTTTTCATAAAAATTGAATACGCCCACACCCAAATGGTGCAGGCGCCCATTTTGGTTAAAAAGGGTTTGAGACGGCCAATGGGGCAGCGCGAGGGGAATCCGCCTCCTCCCGCAGCCTCTCTTCTGACTTTTCAAAGTCGAAAAAGGTGTTCCGGCCTGGTCTTCCTGCTGGGAATCCTCCTGTGTCCACAGCGGTGTTTGGAACAGCACGGATGGAGAACCAGGCAACACAGGAAAACCAGAGTTCATTCCTTCCAGAATTTTTTGATCTAAAACGTGGTAAATCGAAATACTTGCCTGTTTTTACCTGTAATTTGTTGTTGGCTATTTTATTTTTAGGAAAGTTGCCTCTCGACGGCTGTGGCTGGATCTGGAAGCGGTTCCATTTGTGGCCAAGACGACGGCAGAGGAGGACGATAGAAGAAGACGAAGGCGGAGCGGGCCACAGGAAAGGAGACGGCCAACAGTGAGCCATTTTGAGGATGATGTAATTGTTCTCTTTAGTTTTAGCAACGAGCAGAAGTGGAATTCAGGAATAGTAAAGAGAGGGCCGTTTAAAGCGGACTAGAGAAGAGGACGAGTGGAACTGATGGGAAGCGGCTTCAAATGGCCCGTCTAATTCACCCAGTGGTCATGCAAATCTCGGACCAGTGGATTATTGGCAACTATGACAGCGGGAGACGCTTGTACACGCCCGAGTGGCAGACTATAGTCAGGGCAGTTCGAGGCAGCGGCAAAGCGTAGAGCCTCCTCTGGGATGCCACAGAACACGGACACCAGCAGGGCTTTTACGCCTGCCGGTGGAGAGAAGGAAAGAAAAGATGAAAAGACGAGAGACACAGTAGTGAGCACAGAAAGAAGCCACTCCACGGGACTTGCCATACGAAGGTGCCATCCTTAACAAACAAACGGATTTTTTTTCGAACCTCCAGTACCCAGAGGTCACATCACAGCTGCGAGGTCTCTTGAAGAAAGCCTGGAAGAGAGAGAACCAGAACAGGCGTTTTCCGATTGTATTTTTTTTAGAGACGTGACCGTCTATTGGTTGATCCGACAGGTCATGACCTCAAATTAAAAAAAAATATAACAACCTCAATCGGTCGCTTTCTTCCCGTAAACAGGCAAAGCGGCAGGCGGGACGGGGAGAGGGACGAGGTGGAGGAGGAGATCGGCCGTCTTCAGTTTATGACAGGACCCCTGAAAAATAAATTTGGCACTCGATGCAGCGGTAAGCTAAAGAAATGAGTTAGAAACAGTCGACGAACCTTGAGGCGCTGTGTTCTCGGCAGGCAGACGGTGTCCTCTCTCGTCTCGTCCGAAAAAATAAAACGCAATGTCCGGTCTTGATCTTATGGCAGAGTGGGCCTGGTGATCATTCTAGCAGGTTATGTCGCGTCTATCCGTTCCTACAACAACAAAATGAACTATTACAACAGCCTCAAGATGACTAATTGCTTCCTGGCTGTCTTGTGTCTGTGTCCTTTCTCCTCTGCCGTCGTCCTGGTCAAAAATGGAGCTGTGTTGCGTGTGCCTGGCTGTTTTCTGGTGTTTCTCGTGGTCTCCTCCACGTTGGACTTATTGTACACTGAAACAAAAAGAAAAGAAGGTTACGACAGCCTCAAAATGGCTCACTGTTGCCTGCCTCTGTTCCTCCTGCGCGTCCTGCCTGCCGTGCCCGCCTCTCGTCGTCCTCCAGATCCAGCCACAGCCGTCGAGAGGCAACTTTCCTGAAAATAAAATAGCCAACAACACATTACAGGTAAAAACAGGCAAGTATTTCGATTTTCCACGTTTTAGATCAAAAAATTCTGGAAGGAATGAACTCTGGTTTTCCTGTGTTGCCTGGTTCTCCATCCGTGCTGTTCCAAACACCGCTGTGGACACAGGAGGATTCCCAGCAGGAAGACCAGGCCGGAACACCTTTTTCGACTTTGAAAAGTCAGAAGAGAGGCTGCGGGAGGAGGCGGATTCCCCTCGCGCTGCCCCATTGGCCGTCTCAAACCCTTTTTAACCAAAATGGGCGCCCGCACCATTTGGGTGTGGGCGTATTCAATTTTTATGAAAACTTTTAGTAAAAAAAGTAAAACATGACCTGGTTGTAGAAAAAGACGACCATCCGCTGCCAGGGAAGAGAGAAGACTGACTGGCGGCGGCTCCTTTCTGGCTCGACACAATTCGACGGGGTTGACGCGTCACTTTACCGGTCGACTTGACCAGGCGGGACAACTTGGTTTGAATATCGCTTTTTCTTGGCGAGAAGAGTAAAAATAATCACCAGAAAGAGAAGAAGAGTGTACAATATATGAGAATGACTGGAAGATGCCCTGCGCTAACGGCAGGCCTTCAAAGGAGGAGGCGCCATCTCGCCGGGGATGTCCCATTACTGTCTCGCCATTGAATCCTAGGCAACTTTGAAGGACTAGAGAACTAGCCTGTTCTTTTGATCTCCACAAAACGGAACAAAATGTAATAATCAGCTGTTTTGCAGCAGAAAAAAAGAGGTCGTTTGCCGCCCATTACTGCAAAAAGAGCTCACCTCCTCGGGGCCAATTTCCCGCTCAACAGCCACCCAGCCGGCTGCCAGATGTCTGTTTCTCGGCCGTTGTTGTTTCCAATGGGCTCTCTCCACTTTGTTCTATCCTCCCGACCTCTCTGCTGTCTATCTGTCCTATTATGTTGGATCAGTCTCCTGGCCATCGCCGTCAGGCTAATGCCGAATAAAATTGCCAGACAGGCCTACCACGTGGTTATTATGGTTCAGAGCTGTTTCGATCTCTTGGACTCTACCTCGAGACCCATCTGTGTCCTACAGGTACGTGCCAACCTCCGAAATTCCATTGGATCCCCGCCTGGGCCGATCATGAGGGAAACATTGCCGGTTTGGTTTTTGAGAGCTCTCTATAGGGGCCAATTCTACCAGAAGTATAAAAGTAACAGGAATAGCCGTAGGTTGAATTTCTGCGTCCCTTTCTGTCCCCTTTTCGCAAATTCGCCATTTTCCCATTTTGGAAGTAAATCGTTCGCATTCTCCGAAAGGGACAAAAACACCTGCCTGGATATCATTTTTCTTCCTTTTCCTCCCTAAAACAACATACATCTAGATGGCTAGAAATCATAATACCTGTTGTTTTCAGTGTACAAACTACTACATAATCATGGTTCCCCGCCTGCTTCGAGTCCTTTCCTGGCTCTTAACCGCGGTCACGGCGATATTCTGGCTTCGAATCTTTATACAGTAAGTTGAATACAACATTCCGATGAATTTTACTATACTCTATTTCACAAACTAGAAAGCAGAAGACTCCTTCAATTCCAGGCAGAATGCCCTCCTCTTCTCCCTGTCGGCCGTCCTCCTCCTCGCCTCGGTGCCCATAATCGTCGCTTATCTCTATCTCCTCATTTTAAAAGAAGACCTCGACTCCATATCAATTACAGAGGTGAGTAAAACACAGAATAGTGTAATATATTCTGTCCAGAATATAGTTTTAGCCTGGATAAAGGCGGTTTCCTTCTTTGTCTGCGCCCTAGTCGTGCTCATCTGCTTGGTGCGCGTCCTCCGGGCGGATGTCTCCTCCTTCGCCACTTTGACCACCTATAAAGGATATCGAAAGGTGGCCAGTGGTCTGGGGCTGAAAGTAATAGCTTTCCAAATATGGTAAATGACCAAAGAATTCAGTGTCTCTCCATCCTGGCGGTGGCTGTCACCTCCGCTCAAGATGCCCTACGGCAGACGACAACAGACGAGGATGTTCCTTCATGGATGTATTTTGTAGGCCAATTTCATTGTTTTTGACCTTCCCCTCTTCAGTTTATCGACATTTACCCGGGGGTGAATGCCTGTATCACCATGTGGATGTTGAGCCGACTGCTGTGGAAGAAGGACAAGACTACGGTGCAGCGGGTCAGCTCAATGAAATAAAATATTCACAACGTGTTACCATCTTCCTCATATTGTTGATCAGTTATATCAATGGGCTTTTGAGTCAACATGCCGCGAAGAGGAACGAGGTGAGGTGGCCTAGGGCAATGACGGAATGACAGGGGCAGGCCTGTGGCTGGTCCGAAGAGGCCAGGGCTGCCCGGCTACCTGGATCTGGTTCGGAAAACGTGTCGAGTCGATCCAGACGAAATTTTTTTTGCAGAATTCGATATCAGACCGGACAATTTTTGTATAAGTTGAACTCGGCTAGAATTTCGAAAAGATCGAGTCGGCCAGGCTAACCCTGGAAGAGGTTGACTGCCCCTACCTGGCCAGGTGGCGGAGAATCGGGTTCAGTGGGAGGCAGACGGAAAGGTTTCTGGCTGAAAGGCTCTCATGGTCTGTCCGATAGTGATTCCTGCCCGGAATGGGTTTGTAAGATCTTCCTCTCAAATTGAAGAGTAACTTTTAGCCTCTGATCCCGCTCAATGAAGTCACCGCCCTCATTAAACATTTATTCGACGAGAGATTAACATAGGCTCGTAGAAGACGACTAATTCCGAATTCCTATAGGAACTTTAGCCCTTCTTCTTGACCTTTCCTTCCGGTTTATAGCCCCTAAATGAATCCGTTGTTTTTCTCGAGGTAATTTTTACCCACCCGGGGACAATAAGAGGGGATATCCTGTTACGTATCCCCTCTCCACCTGAGACCCCGCGCCCTTCTCCATTCTGTTCCCTTTTTCATTTTCCAGCTCAAAAAGAGATTATTTGACAGAGAGGCGGCTATTTATGGGAGAGCCATCGATCGAATCGAACGCAGCTCATCGAGAAAATATGGAGACGACACGCTCCCTGGCTATCGGCTCATTTCTTCCCTTCTTCACGGGAGCCATGCTCTTGGAACGGATGTAAGTTGTTTATTGTTTGAGTTGGGAGGAAAAGACAGGGCAGGGGACACTCTCAAATGGCTCTGCCTTGTATACATACGGCTGTCCCTGGCGGCGAAAAGGGAAGATCATTATACACCACATTAGAGGCTCATCTTCTGAATCACCCGTATAAATTATCATCCCCTCTCCATCCTCCCGTGCTAAAAAATGCGCTCGGCCGGTCATCCGAAGGGCCTCCGCCCCGAGGCGACACCCATCTCGGCCGGGAGGGGGATGATCCCCATCCTTATCGGATTGCTGCAGTTGCCTGGACGACGTGTGTCCGGGCCCCGAATGAAGCCACCTCTGCTATTGCTACTTTTCCGTTCTATTCGCCTCATTTCCGCCCTGTCTAAAGAGCTGTGGGTTATTATTATTTCTGTTTCCTAATTGGATGAAATGGTCAATTCTTACGAGTTTTTACAGTATGCCGTCGCCATTTTCACCGGGAGTCGCCTCTTTCGTCTCGTATCTCAAGGAAAACAACAGTCCCACGGATGAGGGTGAGTTCAGAAGCTAGTTTATTCTCTGGACAAGGGAGTTTTCCTCTTTAAACTAACAGTTGAAAGCTAGATTACGGTAGACAAGCCCGCGCACAGGTCTAAATTCCCTTCCAACGGTGATTTTTCCCTATTTCCGACCCCGAAATGAAAATTTTACCGGTTTTTTGGCTGGGAAGTAGGAACAACTGAAGAAAGGCCAACTTTAACCAAGAATTCTACTTTAAAATGTAAACAGTCCGCTCAGGAGTGGTGCTGCTCGACTCCCAAGCGACCGTCGTCCACAATGCGAGGAATTTCTCCTGGAGGACGTCGCCCTCCCCTCCTAATTCTCCCTGGTGTTCCTACAGCGTGGCGGATGATCCTCTCTTCGCCGAGGTAGGTCGCGCCTTTTCGATCTTCGGGATCTCCTCATCAGGTATGCCAATATATCTCATGACACCCCTTTTTGGAGAGGTGGCTAATATCCAATGAGAAGGGCTTCTTTTCGAGGATGAGGGAGGAGGAGGAAGAGAGGATGGGGCAAAGGGCTTAACCTATTTTGAGGATATACAGCCAAAATACAAAGGGTATTCTCCGTCTCCCAGCCATAACAACGGATTATTTCCCCTGAGATTTTCTCATTCTCAACAAGGAGAGAGGAGGCTATTTCCGGGTTCAGCTGTACTTATTGGCAAACGGAATGGAGGTGACATTTCCTTGAGAAGAATAGACTCATTTGGACTGGGAGCTAGGGCCATTAGGAAGGGGTTTCGAGAGGAACTGTGTCCCGAATTTGGGAAGAGCAGAAAAATGGATAATTCCCTTCTCTGGGGGGCATTTTAATCGAATAATTGGACGGATGACCGGGGGCGGAACGGGCAGAGATCAAGTCAGGCGCTTTTTTATGCCGCCGATTCTTTCATTTCCTTCCAATCGGGGAATCCCTTGGAGTGCTAAAAATATCAGTAATCCTCTTCGTATCTAACGTTTATTTCCGTCGCTATGGATTTCCTGAAAAAGTGGGGAGTCTTCCTTACCGTAGCCGCGAGGGGGCTTGGAAGTTCTGGAGTTTCTCTCCGAGACCTAGAGCTTTTGGGCTACATTCCAGCTGAAATATACTCAATACCATATCCCCCTGACAGTTTCTTCTAATAATCTTTCAGTTCGAGTTCACGAATGCCTCAATGATGCCAATAGAAGTCACCTGGTACTGTGAGGACGAGGGCTGCGACCATACTAGTTTGGGTTGTGAAAGTGACGAAAACAAGTGAGTCTCCCCCATTCCCCCTTCAAAATTCCCTTTCCAGGTATATTTTCTTCATCGCCGTGCCGGTAATAATGCTCATTTGGGCGGCCATCTTCAAGATCTGCGACATATGGGTCAGTCATCCTCCTGTCCTCCGCCTCTAAATAGAGATCCCTTTCCAGCCGAGCCTATCCCGAAAATGGCGACGTCGCAACTTTGTCCCAGCCTCATATTTCGAGATGGGAGAAGTGGAAGAGCCCTCCTGTGAGGAGACGTTGAAGGACGAGGCGCCGCCGCCGCCGGAGCCAGCGGAGCAGCAGCTTCATCAGCCAGCTGTTTGACATGACGCCTCCTCCGATCACAAGATAATCACTTTCTCGGTTGCCGGGAGACGGCTCGGCTTCGCCTTCTCCGCTACACTTTCCACCCCCGGATTATATTTTCTAATAGACGGACGAAATCGCTTTATCTCCTCGTTATCATCACCTATTTTGTTATCCTTTTGTTATTTTTTGTTCACCCTCAAGTAGAAAATGAACGAGAACTATGTTTTGTATCTACTACAGTAGCCAGTACCGTAACCCTGGGGAAGCAACGTGCTCCAAACAGCCGGCCCTCGTCCCGTCCTTGGGTAACAATTGAAAAATGAGCTTGAGGCCTAAACTGGATATTACTCGGTTCCATTATGATCCGGATCAGGTTCAATCCAACAAAACTTGGGAGCTGTTCTATTAGCCTGGAAATTTTTCCGTGAGTTGTTGCCGTTTCCGGGCCAGGAAAAAAGGCAATACTTTGGTTCTTGGGGCCCCTTGGGGACCTGGCATCCAGTAGGACCGGGACCAAATGGAGGATCGTCCTCCCATGATCTGCACCGAGCCTCAGAATAGCCAGTATTTAGAAAAACAACAATTAGCAGGCATTTGAATGAGGCGCCCGGAATCCCAATGAAAAGGGCTGAAAGACAACAAAATAGCCCGTTTATTTGCGTTTGATACCTGGTAACCTGATCCCCCATTCCCCTCCCGTTTTGAGTCTGCCTAGTTGTTCTCTCTTCCCTCTCTCAATGGGGGTCAATGACCCACGTCACACGTCAATTAGCCGGCGGGTAATAGCCTCTCTTCGAATTAATCTCGTTTTGATCATGGTGATATTCAGGCAATGCACACATATCACATGGCCCTGCAGGTGTTGTTAGCCCTGACGGGGATCTGCCTCGCCAAGGGCGGCTTCGGTGGAGGAGGACGGTAGGCAGCCTAGCAGGTCACAATCGTCCCCATGTTCAGAGGAGCCAGCGCGGCTCGAGCTTCCGTTTCTTCCGGCTCCTTCCGTTCCTCTGGCGGCGGTTCCCCCGGTTCATTCCGAGCCACGAATACTGGTACCTCAGCTGGAAGCTTTGGCAGTTCCAGTTCCGGACGAGCCAGCTTCTCCAGCGCAGCCAAAGGAGCAGCTGTGGGAGGGGCGACCGGCTTCGTCGCCGGCATGGCCACCCATTCCATGTTATCGTCACATGTTCCCATTGTGTAAGATACAGAATAAGGATACAGTATAAAGAATATGTCGCGGTTTCAGGATGGGGCACCGCTCGTATTACTGGAGTAATAACTACACCCCGTCGCATAAGAAGAACATGGAGAAGTGCTCGATGAACTTGACGGACGACCCAATATTTTCGGAGGTAAGGCGGGAAAAATGATAAAATTCGGGTCTGGAATCGAGCTGGATAGCAGGATTTCTCGGGAGAGGAGAACGATGAAGAGACGGGCAGATAGGGGTGGGGTCGGTTAGACGGCACTGGGAAACTGTAGCAGGCTGCTTTTTGGCATCCTCCTTTAAATTCTAAAGAGATGTTTTCAGCTAGAATTCGACAACTCCACAGACAATTCCACCTACCCCGATGCCGTAATCTGGGAGTGTCCCGTCGGCCGCTGCGACTACCGTAACATGGAATGTATCGAGAACGACAAGTCCATCATGTACCCCATCCTCCCATCCTACAGTAATCCATCCATTTTCAGAATAATCGTGGTTGTGGTAATCGTCAGTGTCCTCGGCTTGACGGTGTTCTTCGTTCTCTGTGGCCGGTGGAAGAAACAATGTAATCAGCGATGCAACGAAGCTCAACGACGACGGGAATACGAAGTCAGCGGAGGAGGAGTCGGCGGCGGCCCGACCGATGGAATGGCTCCCCTGCCCCGGACCCCGATTCCGAGATCTCCTATTCGACGACCTTATAGTGCTAAAATTTGAATACGCTGTTTGTATTGTGTGTATGTACAATAAATCTTGTTGAGACCCATGAAGCGGGAGAGACTTCTAGTTATCGTAATGGGCCTCCATCTTTGCCTTCTACGGTCAATCTGCATTTCCTCTGCTGAAAAGGCTTCCTTGTCCGAAAATCTCTAAAGGGAAGGGGCCAGCTTTCAAACGCGTTCGAAGCCCCCTCTGAACTCGGTTCACAGAGTTCACAAGCCAGCCCTTGTCAGTCCCGTTGGCTTTGAATAAACTGAGTCATTTTATTAGCTTCCACTATTTCCCAGAAAGGCCCGCGAGAAGGCCAACAACATCCAGCAGCTGATGGACTCGATGCCCCAGGACGAGGAGAACATTGTCAAGCCAATGGAGAACAGCAGTGACGCATAATAATAATAAGCCGAGAGTGTTGTATTTTTGTCGTCTTTTTTGTTTGACACCTTCTCATTTGGGATGCGGGCCAGGGAGGATAGGGTTCCACGGCTCTTTATGGCCCGTTTCAAGAAGGCTTACCACGGGAACTACCTTCTGAACACGAAGGCACTTTGAGAGACGATGGCTACGGTAGTTTTGGGATAGTTTGGACATAACAGCGCAAAAGAATAGAAGAAAAGCTCGGCTCGGGCTGCCTTTGACCTCCTCTAGCCTCCTTTGGGCCTGTATGAATCGTCTGATCAGCTTTGTTGGAAAAATGGATCTGAATAAGCTTCTCGATGATACAAAAGCAGAAGAGGGACAGCGAGACAGGAGGCTCAACAAGGCGGCCTGCCCCGGTGGCCAAGGAGGGCGAGGCGCCGGCCATGAACGTCTATGAATTGATCGTCTCCATCCAGAAACTGGTGGTTTTTAGGGGAGTGGAGAACGGCGCCTATTAAATTGAGGTACTCGTGTACTGTTAGTTGTTCCTCTACCACTTGTTCTCCTTCGTCTTCAGGTACCCGAGGGGTGAAGACGGCGGTCGTCCTCCCCTCGGTACGACTCTGCCCCTGGTTCGGGTTCGAGACTCTACTGGCTTCGAGAGTCACCCCTTATCCGCCCAGTTTTTTACCACGTCTCCTCTCCTTCAGGGAATGAGGATTGCGTCTCCCTTGTCCCCCTCCCTCGTATAACCTCACAGTATTCATGAAATATCTTCACTCACGACAAATGCTACTACAAAAAATGAAGAAAGAACGAAAAAAAGAAGATCTACAGTAAGGCATAGAAATTGGAATGTGTTTTCTTTGTTTTGGAATTAAACGAGGACTGAGATGATCCGGTGAGGATTCCGTGGGAAAATGCAAAAATATACAAATAGTCGCGAGAGGAGGAGAGGAGAAAGGGAGAAAGTATTCTGGGGATGTGGTTCATATTGCACCTTAAATAATCACACATATATATTAAATTAAGAAGAGAGGGGGGAGGGGCCCGGGTAAAGCAAAACTCCCGAAAGGCGAAGGTGATAAGGCAGAGGGACTGGGGGCAGGGGGGCTAAATACGCGCGCGGAATGGATACCCGTCTTGCAAACGGCGGTCTCTCCTTTAAATATAGGAGGACTGCCCTTTACAATGGCTCGAAATGCTTGGTTCTTCGCGTATAAGGCTGAAATAAATAATAGAGCAAATATCTACAACAAGGGGGAGATTATTAGAGGGCTTCCTATTCTTGGCCGAGATTTTCGGAAGAGAACAACTCCTTGTAGAGGGGCGGCAAGTCGACCGACGGATAGTCGTTCTTAAATTTTGACAGCATATGACGGTGCTGGCCAGAGACGAGCTGAAAATAGACAGATTTAGACCATATTCGGATAATTTGAAGGAGGATAGGGGAGTCTTTTGATGACAGTACCCGCAAGAAGCTCAAGGGCGCGGGAGGATGATTTAGGTTCTGACCCTCTCCTCCCAGAGGATATGAAACACTACAGTAATTGGGCAGAAGGCCTGCCACAACGTTCCCTAGCCACCAATGATCCCCCCAGAGCTTTCCCACTGAACAGAGATGGCCTCAAAGGACTCAGCCGTCCTGGCACCTTACTGGATAGGATTTGTTACGACTACGATGCCTGGGAGATAACTGGAACTCTTGCCCAGCTTGTTATTTTATGGAAATAATGAAATGCCCCCGTAAATGAACTTTCAAACTTTAAAAACGAGTTGGGTTCGTGCCCATGCCCGGCTGGCGTCAATTAGAGTACGGGTCAGAAGGTGCCCCTGTTTGCAAAAGTTGTCATAGAGCAAATAATCCTCCTTGCAACTTTTTCAGTGGGAATGGTTGGCCCAGGCGGACAGAGACGGCTCCTCGGGGTCATCCTGGGGCATTTGAGCATTCCGTCCGAGGATCTACTAGAATATCGGGCCCGGCCTTGGGGATTCCTTTGGGGAGGCTCACGGTGCTCTACCCTGATTTTCTACTTCAAATAGTCTCCGACTCACCCTCATCTCATTGGCAATATCCAGCAGTTGATTGTAGCTGCAGGGATCCTGTGTCCTCCCGACCATAATCGACGACAGCGCCTGTCTCAAATAATCCGTCGTCGGTCCACCACTCTGTAATTTGGTTTTATCCTGTCGGTTGAGATAGCTATCCAAAAAAACTAACCTCCAACAGGGTGATGTGTGCCAGAAGAGCGAGTTCCATCTCGGTCAGACCGAGCTGGCTGAGATCTTGGAGCACCTTGAAGACGTGCTGGATGAGGCAGAGCTCCTCGTTGGTTTGCATCTCCTCGGGGACGAGGTACCGCGGATTGGGGAAGACCTGGTTGTTGAACATGATCTGGTCACTCTCCGGGGAGTAGCATCGCGTCAGGACCAGGATTATCATCTCGAAGACACTGACTAAAAGGAGGACAGGTTGGAGGAGGCGATTCAAGGGAAACCCACGTTTTAAGAGACGGATCTGCTCGTTTTGACTCTGAGCCATGAAGGTGCTGAGCATTTTGGCGAATTCGATGACGGCTTGGATCAGTTGGGTCAGCTCGTTCGAGAAGAATTTCCATAACTCCTCTCGGGGCTGAAAAGATACCGTATAATTTGGGACAAAATGCTCCCCCTTCCAGAGCCCCCTTTGCGCTCTCCCCGGGATTGTTTGCCCCCTCGCACCCCTCCCTCCCAGCGGCATTGTGTACAGTATCCCCCGCTGGTGGCGGCCGGCTCTTTTGCTCCTCTCGCCAGGAGGTGGCAATGACTCTTTTAAGAGAGAGAGCCCCCTGCTTTGATTGATGCGCGAAGTAGCCACCCCCTTCCCGCGACTCACCATATTCAACCAGCGATCTCCCTCTCCCTCGATTTTCACTCGTCCAACCGAGAAATCCATACTGCCGAAGAGGGCATGTGTACTGTCGTGGAAGGCCCGCTGTGTCTTCGTGACAATATCCTCCGGCGTGTCGGGAAATCCTGCTGCTGAATGGATAGAATCAACTGGGGAAGATGGAGGGCCACTTGGAGACGGTGGATCGAAAGTAGGAATAATACCTTGTTGGGGGACGCCGCCGTAGGCCGGCTGGGCCGGATGAGCCGGGTAGTTGACGGGCGCCGTCGCCACCGGAATGTTGCCGTAGCCATTGTTACCATAGCCGGAATACAGGGGATAGTCAAATCTGAAATTTCAACTTCTTTTAAACGTCAATACGGTAGTCATTTTGCCCGGGAAATGGGGAGGAGGATGGGCAAACGGAGGGAGAAAGGCGCACCTGGCTATTTGATACCCCACTGCGCAGTGTCTTTTATCTTGGAAGACAGCTGATGGACTAATGGGGAGGGGTATTCGCCTCTTTGAATAGAAGTTAGTCTAGTCTATCGTAATCAAAAGTTCGGGGGTCTTGAGACGATTGCCCAGGACGGTAAGGGGATCAGCGGGATCCGCCAGGGGCAGACGTCGTCGTTCAGGGTGGAGGATGGGGGTGCACTGTGTTTTGCTTCTCGGCCGGCATAATTCGAAGGAAACCAGCCCCAGAGAGGGTCCAAAAATATAGCCCGGGAGAGAGATTTCGCAATAGAGCAGGGTTACTTACCCTTGCTGCTGGTAAGCCTGGTTCTGAGGCGGTGAGTATTCATTGTAGGCGTTGTAAGCCATGGCCATTCCATTATTAGCACCGACCTCGGCTGCCATTTTATGTAACCGAACCTGAAAATTACGGTAATATTTTGAGTCTTCAGGCATTTGACGATAGAGAACGGCATCCGACTCGACTCTTTCATGCTTGATGGCGCAGGCGGGCAGAACTTTTACGACGAAAGGAGGAAACATTTTGTGAGGAACGGTACGAGAAAAATGGGAGATGAACATAGTTCTGAAGAGAACTTTTGTGTCAAACAGTCATGCGAGAAATCGAACGGAACGGAAGACGTTTTCCAACAAAAGACAAGAGGACAAAACGGGCACCTCATCCTCGACCTTCTCTCGTTGTTTTTTCGACATCCGGCCAAATTTGACGGCATCTCGAGACATTCCCAGGTTCAGACACTTCTGTAGTCGACAATATTGGCAGCGGTTTCGATTTATCCTGAAAAGGGACGGGGAATTATGGAGGAGGATGGGGGAGGGCAGAATGCCCCGAAATGGACCGCCAGGGCGCGTCTTCCCGTCTCCTCCTGAGCTTTTCCTTATCAAAAAGACAAAGAGTGTGGTATTTTTTCCCAGAGGAGACGGAAAAACATCTGCAGAGCCCCTGAAAACCCACAGAAGAGGTCTCGAAACGAACCTGTCCACGGTACAGGCCTTCTGCCTCGGGCACTGGTAAGTGCTTGTATTACTGGTCGCTTGACTCCTTCGGAAGAATCCCTGAAATAGTTTCAATTAACTTTTGTCTAGTCGCCGTTGACGTATCTTATTTATATGTACTCACTGTTAATTTCAAGCGAAAAGTACAAAATCTCGACTAGATTGATATGCTCGCCAGAGACGAGGGGAGAGGGGGAGACGTAGCTGGAGGAAAATTACAAGTGCACTTTAATCAGCCTTTTTGGGGCTGAGTATTAAACGAAGTACGCAGTCAATTCCTCTTATTATTCTCTAGATTTTCCCGGTTTTCCAGCGACATAAAGGGAATTCAAAAGGGCCACCCAATGCGAAATGCATCCAACCGGGGACGAGAAGAGCCAGGGCCAGTATCGCCCCTTTTAAACCTAACCACTGATTATTAAACACGGGAAAATGGGGGCAGCCTTCTTTTGTAGTGTCTGATTAATCTGTCGTCCCCCGTTCACGTAACCCTGCCTCTTGAGGAGTAAACCAGCTTATACCAATCAATAGCAACACATGCTCAATGGCAGGCAGGGGCAGACAGGACTCAGGTGGACCGAGAGGAGGATATTGCGCAACCTATGCAAATTAGGGACACACCCGGACGAGAGGGGGGTGATATATTTTGTTGAAAAGAAAAAGAGGAAGAGAGACTCACCTTACAACCTTCACATGTGATGACACCATAATGGACGCCGGATGACTTATCACCGCAGACTTTACACGGGATGACTTCTATTTGAGCTGAAAAGAGGGCAGATTGGAGGGGGAACTTGTGATTCGGATGGGGAACTGTGTATTTATCACCCGAGTACCGTCAAATTGAAACACTTGGAAAATAGGCGGAAGAAGGGCGCCAGGCCACCCAGAAGGGGGATGCCGAGGTGGCGCGGTCTTCTCGTGATCTGGCGGGGATTTCGGGACATTCAAAGGGGGATTTAGGATTTTCAGCACAGGAGAGAAGGAACGGAATAGATATTTTCATGCTAGGAAGAAGCGGAGTCAGCCGAATTCGAAAAAATTGGCTCCCAAAAGGGGCACCTGCTGCGCAACAGAGGAAAACAGCTTAACATGGGAGAAAAGGGGATTAGGAGAGAAAAAAGCAGACAGCCCAGTAGAATTGGGTTAGCCAGAGGTTAGTCCCCTGGTGACCTGCCCCTCCCTCCCTCCCGTCCCCCAGGGGCTTACCGTCTTTCTTTCCGAGCTGATTCTCGTCCGGACTCAAGATCTCCGAAGAGAGAGAACTGCTGTCGAGGTCATCCAGCTCAATTTTGATTTTAAGCTCAGCCGGCTCCATTATTAATTTGGCTAGTTTCGGGGTCAGTAGGCTAGTGGGTTAGTGGGTTGACTGATCTCCCCAGCCTCCTAGTTCTCTCTCTTAGGAGGGGACGCGCGCGGGAAGACAAGCTCCGCCTACTTTCTTTCGATTAGATAGTTGTGGGGACCTGTGCGGGGAGGACGGGAGGCAGGCAGGCAGGGAGGGGGAGGATAGTAATAAAGGGAGCACTAGCAGTGGGAATAAGACCAGCGGCTATGGCAGATGATAGACGGCTTTATTGTTTGAGAACAGAGGACCGTAAAGTCAAAGGAGGAGACAGGCATGGGGAAGGGAGGGCGCCAGTTTGACTTCAGCACTATAGAATCTGATTTTAACGCTTATTTTGGTTCCTAACTCTTCCTAAAGCCTCTCAGAACAAGTCGAGATAAGTCCAGGCCAGTGCCCACTTGCACGAAACTGCCCTTGGCCTGCCCCACCTGCCCTAGGGATTAATTTCCATAGTAAAATGCCCCAAGGACAGTTTCGAGCAAGTGGGCACAGGAGCAGGCCATTGAACCCCCCTCTGGCGTCATTTCTTGACCTATGGAACCATCTTTTCCCTTCAAGACCTTCTACAGTCAAAAATAAGAGGACAGATTAGATTTGACAGTATTGATAAGAAGGCGTGAGCCGGGACACCTACTTCAAAGGGACCGTGACCCCTTCAGATGATCATTATGGACCGCTTTCTTTGAAAATAATCCCTTTAGCCAAGAAAATGGAAAATAAAGAGTGGCCTCTTGCGGAATATGATCTGCAGAGAGAAAAACATGGATCAAAAAGGGGAAAGGAACAAAAACAATGACTCACGCTCTCCATTGACGTTATAATAGAATTTCTTATTTCCATCTTTATAAATATCTTCGTATTTTGATCTATACTGTTTATAAGGCCCTTTTAAAACCTCAACAGCTTGGGTTTCTTCTTTTTTCGGCGAATCAACATTACTAGGAGGCATAGAACACGACAGGGCAGGGCAGAGACGATGTGGCGAGATTAAAATGACCCGCTTTTTGACTATATCGATTATTGAACGATTTTTAAAGCTCCCGCATAAGAATATCGGCAGAAGATATTCTGCCTCCGATTTCGTTATCAGGAGATCAGAAAATGCGGGAAACACAAAGCAACACTTTTTTGGGAGGGAAAGCGCCTCGTGGTATATTTACCAGTGCCCGAGGGAATATTGTGAAATTTCGAGTCTTCTATCTACAATGAGCAGAGCAAAGAGTTCCTCGGGGTCTTTAGAAAGCCTCCAAGATCTCTACCGAGACAATTTTTACAATGAAAATTGCATCCTGGTGGAGGATGGCCCAACATGGCGTGGACCTCCTTCCCGTGGACCTCCTCGAGGTGTCCGGAGGCGTTCCTACCACCGGGAATAGGGACATTCCTTGAGGCACTTCTTTTCGAGGCCCTACCTGCTCTTGAAGGGCATGTTCTTCCCTCCAAGGGGTCTAATAGATCTTCCCTGTCTTCCCTCAGGAGAAGTGATGGCTCGATGGCCGACACAGTTTCAATACCCCTGCCCTTCAATGTTTCATTTAAAACGGGGGCCAAAAAGAGTGCTTTCCCATCCTCACCCGGCTGCCTCCATAAAATCTACATCTCACGTCCTCAGTTGACCGGTACGGGTCGTGTCGGGAACGGGGGTGAACTGAGGACGCCGTGTGCGCGGGGTAGTTGCGTGTCTCTCCCTCTCGTCGCGTCTCCCTCCCTGCCAATTGCATAATTACCGATTGCTCTTTGTTTGAACGAGGCTCTCTCGAAAGATTAGATTACGGTATTTACTCCTCCTGTCTCTTGGCTGTCTTTTTTTATCGAAAGAGTCGACCAGGTGGAGGCACCCGCGGTGAGGCTGACGGTCTCGTTCACACAGAAACGTTTTTATGGGTGCCAATGGGACAATACAGGGTGGACAGGATGGTTGCCAGTGGCAGTACTTATGGCGCTAATGACTCGAGATGACAGTGCGAAGAGCCGACGGTTATAGGGGGTGGGAGAGAGGGGCAGCGACGGGGGAGACGGGAATCGGGAGGAGGAGACCACAAAAGGAACTGTTGGCTATTTTCATCGGACAGCAAAACATAAAGCATAAAATCAAAAAACTGCGTCTGATTTCCTAGAAAATTTGAGGACGCAGGGGAAAAGGCCGACAGGCTCCCAGAGGCGCGTATCCTAAGGAGGAGGACCGTTTCCCTGCCCAAGGGGGCCGGCTAAAGGGCAAATTCGGTAGAAGGTATAAAATTAATCGTTTTCAAGTTAAGAAGCTTTTGGAGCACATTGAAAGCGAGAAGCAAGTGAGGTAGGCGCGTCGGCCCCAGGGGCCGGGTAGGGGCGGGCAGAGGAAGCTGCCCAAGGAAGCTCGCCTCCAAGGCGAACTCTTCCTCTCTAACTTGACTGCTAGATTATTGATCATATTCCTTTAAATAAAAGGCTAGGGCCCTACCCGAGATGGCTACACCCCGATGTCTCTATTTGTGCTTTTTCCAGAGGACATTCATGAAGCGTCAAGGGACACGGTCAATTGGACTGCGCAATACGGTTAGACAAATATTTGACTGGGGGTTGCGAAAGGGAGAAATTTCACAGAATTGAAGCTCTATTTTCTCCTTTTCCTTCTCTAACAAGTGTAAATCCAGAAAATCCCCATTATCGTCCCTAAAATGCGTCCTTCCCCCGTGGTGCCCCTCCTCAAGGTCCATAGGTCCATCATCCGCCTCACATCCAGCCATAAACTATGGCAATTCTTATCCCTATCAAAGTGGTAGTCCCCCTCCTCTCCTCCGGTGTGCCCGTCCCCGTTGGATAATAACACGTGCCGATGTTATTAATCTCCCCCCGAGAGATGGCATCTGTCTCCTCGCCATGCGGTAAAAGGCTGTAGCGTACGCGGAGAGCGACAGTCTCTCTAAGGTCATCTGTCTGCTTTGATTTTAGGGAATTCCCTTCAAGAGCCAGCCAGCTACCGTATCCCCCGGCCAATAGCTCAAAATGAAATGGTCCCTAAAGTTCTCTCTGTGACCATTCATCCACCCGAGACGCATCGTCTCTTCAGCAGCTTCGGCGTGGCGTGCGGTACCAGTCGCAAGCGCTGTTGTCGGTGCGCAGGTGACCTCCACGGGGTGGATGGCGTATTGTACAGAGTAACACGAACGCGTTGCAATTTCCAGCCCTCCTAAATTGCACTTTCGAGCCCCGCGGTAGCCTCTCCTAGCCGCCCTTAGCCGCCGTCTTCGGGACAACGACGCGGCGGACGAGAACAAATGTGGCATCCTCTCGAGGACACCACCACCCGCCGCCGGTCACTCCAAAAGTTGGGAGAGTAAAGCCGATTATTTCCAAATTTGGACGGGGAGAGGGGGGGTACTGGTTTTTATTGGTGGGGGTGAGTAATCTGGTGGTTAACTACTGAAGCGGAAAGAGACAACCTCTCCCCTCTACCGGCCGGCCGGGGGTGACCAGTACTGGACAAGCTGAAAATTATAGCCGGCCATCAGAGAGGAGAGGGGAGAGCTCAATTGGAAGCGCGAGGGGAGTACTGTAGCTCATAAAAAATCTATATCATTGAGAAATTGAGAAATGACTACAGACAGTGGAAGACTTGCCGACCCCCGTTTCATAAGGGGACTACGGTAGCTCTAGGAAACACGGGCAAAATAAGAAAATGATCTCTAGAAATTTATGAAGAGAACAGTTTTTTGGACCGGAAACAATAGGAAAAATCCTGGAAGAAATGGGGAAATTGAGCCAGGGGTACTGTAGGGAGGAGCAATCAGTACCCCATGGAGGCTCGCCTCAGAAGATCGGAGAAGGATGAAGATTACCAAGCACTATATTACCTCAAATTTTGTTATGAAAAATTGTTCAATCTAGATACATTTTCTAGAAAACAGGGAAGATAAGGGGGAAAATGAGCAAAGGGCCTCAGAGAGGAGCAGAAGCCCTGGCAGCTTTTCGGCGCCATTGTGGAGATTTGGCCATCAACGGATGGATCGTTTGAGAAGCAAAATAACCCACCTCTCATAGATATTTTGACTACAGGAACATGTTGTCTTGACTCGAGAATATAGTCAAACATTTGTGGGGGTTCAAATGGGAGAATCCAGAGGCGGGCGGCGATCGGCTAGGGAGTAAGAGGCGCTTTCCTTTTCCCTTTGCCCTGCCTCTTCCGGTCTTTTTAGTTTCTTCTCCTTGTTTTCCCGTCACCTGACCCCTGACCGTACTGTTTCCTGAATATTTTTCAGTTTTCCCTCCCTTCGCTTCTTCTAATCTTAATTCCTTTTCCTCGAAATTCTATGACGTAAAATGGGTCAAAGGGAAACCGTCGTCGCCGAATAGGATAATCTCTCACATGACGCCAGGAGGAGGGGGGAGGATACCATAACAATCACCCGGGGGCTTCCGCGATCTTCTCGAAGCTTACGGAAGAATCTCCCCGGTACGGTGGCCATCTTCCTCCCCTGCCGCCTCTTCTTCCCGGCGGATATGAAGCGTAGCCCGTATATTGACCCATCATGAGGACGGTGGTCAGAGGGAAAAAGCCCCGATGGAAACAGAAATTGTCTCCATTTTCCCCTCTTTTGGCTGGCCATTTAAATCATCGTAGGTGATAATCACCGCCCATTTGAGGGGAGAGGCTGTTGTTGGTGAGATTTGAATTTGGGCGCCCTCCTCCTCCGAAAATGGAAGACGGGGGGCGAGAGGAGGACAAAGAGAGTCGCTTGGCTGGATGAGTTAGAGAGAGCCGACACAATGACAATCAGACGACGAGTGCGCACTGTTTGAAATCACTTTTTTGAATCTGGAGTATTCCGAACGGGGAGAGGACGACGGAAAGGGGCTACAGGCCCTTCTAATCCAGAGAAAGTACTGGTTGCTGGACGGCGGCCGTGTTTCTGGAGCAGTGATCCGTCTTTTGAATTTTCAAACTTCCCAGTATAAAATAGGATCCCCCCGCGAAATTAATCAACGCAATGACCACATTTTGAACAAATTGCCGTTCTTCTCAGCCCTCATTTGATAGGTCCAATTGAGATCAGATAGATAAGGGACTGTGGGCAGGGAGAAGGGAACTCTTGACCTTGATGAGAACTGAACACTCTCCACCCCGCTTATCACTCTGTGTCACTTTGGGGGGACAGCTCCCATTTTATGGACAAGGAGGAGTACCCCTTCGAAATGGTAGAAGAGAAAGCGCCCCCAAGGAGGATGGGGCAGGCCGCTCTCCGCGGGGCTCAAGGGGTACGGTAGCTCGAGGAGCTTCTTCCCCAGGGAAATTAGATCCTCGGAAGGAAAAGTACAGTAAAACATTTCTTTAAAAAAGAGAGGAAGAAAATCGCACAGATAGGAGGATGAAGAAAAGAGAGGAGACTGAAGAAACTCTGGGAATTGGACCAGTCAGTCTGGGCCCCGACTGTACAACGGGAAGAGATAGGAGATTGGAAAGGATAGAAATAGGCAGCCAGGAGAATATTTGAATTCAGAAGGAAATGGCCAAAGTCAACGGATTGGATCGGAATTTTCGCGGGCCGGGAGAGGACCCACGAAAATTTAGAGGATAGTCCATAGAAAGGACAACTGGATGATATGAACCCGTGGGGGATCTTCGGGTTGTGTTCCAATTTGGGTACTCGGGGGATTCTGATTGGGGTCAGCTGGGCGGGGGACCCTTTAACCGGGTTACTCGCACTCACCTCGCATAGCCGGCAGCCAGCCGAGAGACTGCTGGCCAGGCGGCTGCGTTGAAGGCCGTTCGCCCGCCACCAACTAACACCGCCGATCAAAACTACTCTCTCCCTGTGTCGCGTCTCCCTCTTCTCTTCTTTCATCCACCACCCCACAGACCGTTCCTGGGGGGAAGTGGAAGAGGAGGAGGACAAGTGACCGGCTCGAGGGGACCGGGCAACCGGGGCAGACGACAAAGGCACGCGCCGAGGAGAAGCGCCCGGTTGGGATGGAAGAGATAGAAACAACGGGAGAACGGCACGGCGGCCTACTAATCAGGGGTTACCATTTTCAACGAGGCCTTGACCACAACGGCTCGTTGTTCAAATTGAGCTTGAACCTAGAAAGGGTGGGGAAGGGAGGACAGCCACGTCTCCTTCATTTTCTGAATGTTGTGGGATTTTTTGAACGGAAAGAAACCACTTCCTTGTGAGAGATGAACTTCACCTGATGTAGCTCCGAATTACTGTAATTTTTGGCCTTTACAGTATTACTGTAGATGTCTGCCATAGGAAAAGCCAGTGAGGCGCCTTCCTAGCCCGGCCTGAAGTCTCTACTGGCCTCTAAATTTCTTGGTCCAATTTTAGCAACCGTAAGCCCTCGGTGGCAGCAAACTACTAAGTAAGTTTGGCCTTTTTCGAGTAAAAAAGTGCTTTATCGCCTCTTGTCCATCAATCAACAAAACTGTAAAAAAGGGGAGACTTCTCTCGCTCGCTCTCTCGCTCATCTCGATAACCGTAGCTCCCCTGCCGGCCGTCACAATCTACGGTCCCAGATAAAAAAGACGCAGAGAGAGTTTCGAGATTATTTTTGGATCAAATTATAGTGCGGAGTGGCCAGTACCCCCACGTGCCTCCCCGTTCCTCCCCGCTGCCACCGTTGACCATCAGCCGGCCGTAATCCTCTTGTTTCCGGCTGAGCCGACTGTTATTCGTAAATTCCAGATTCACTTTCCATTTGGGATTTTTTAACTGGACACGAGGGTTACGGTAAGTTTACTCCATCAATTTTAATTAAATGCCAAGGGGGCAGGCCTCATCCCCCGCCTCAGGGGAGGAAGGATTACGGTAGCGGCTGGCAGCTGCCGCCCCCACTCAAATGGCGGCTTCCTCCTGTCGCCATTTCACATCGCTTTCGCGCATATTTTTTCATTACCCCTCCCCCCGGGTTTTTTAACCGTTTCACAAAAGGCATCCTCCCTCGGATTTACGCGTACTTTAGAGGTCATCACGGACACCAGCATGCGGCGGCAGGCGAGAGAGCGCCGCCGCCGGTAGCCGTAAGCCACCACCACCAAGAACCATCACCCGGCGGCCAAGAGTCGTCAAAGGCCGTTTTTGTGGCGGCTATAACGAGGAGACGAGGGTCAACGACGTGAATAGATGGATGGCCAGATTCCAGGCATAACATGGAAAAGGGGATTTTTGAAGGAGGGGAGGATGACTAAGCAGAGGGAGGAGGGTGGCCGTCTAAGAGGACCACCGGCCGAAACTTGGGAGATTTGAGGTTCTGGGAGGAGAGCAGACCATCCATACCCCCAAAGCGACTTCTCCCACCTCAATAATTTGGGGAGCTTGTCAAGGAGACGCTACATCTCCACCCTCCGGTCGCCAAGGTCCTCGGTCCTCCACTTCCGGGTCCCTCTTCTCCTCCTCCTGAGCCTCCTATTTATTCAAATCCTCCCTGTCTCCGCTCACGAGTCGTCCTTCCGTTTCAGACGGGCCACAAACTGTTTACCGCGTTTCATCCCGCCTCGGCGCTCATTGTGCCCCATGGGTAAGGGCATTCCGACTGAAGGTCATCCCAATCCTGAAACCTGAACGCGCGTACCAGGTAAACAGCCGCCGGGATGAGACCGGGACGGGTTATTAAATTTTCGAATCTCTTCTCTCTTGTGTCTCTGAAATTAAGATTTTCTCCTCTCTCGGCCTTGAAAGGGAGAGAAAAAGAACAGAGCGGCGGTAAGTTTTGACCACAAAGCGGGGGTAATTGAGATCTGGGAGGGAGATAGGGAGGAAAAGGGGTGGACGGTTTATTTCGACGGAAAACAATAAGAAAACGAGAGAAAATAACAACAATATCATCAGAACACCGGGAGCTAAACGGGAAAAAAATCATCGGGATGTCACACTGCCGGAGTGGCTGAACGAGGTCGAGAGCAGGGACATCGCCGTGCCTTGCTGGCTGCCGACATTCAGAGCTCTGAAAATTGAGCATTTCTACCGATTATTAAGATATTCGTATTTTAAAAAGGGGCTCAAAAGGTTCTCCCTTTCAAGTTTTGTTCACGTTACTGGGGAGGCTGCCAAGTCTTCCTGACCCGGCAGATCTCTCTGCTCCTCTCCTCCCCCGTGGGCACGCCCCCTTCTTTAGCGGCTCATGAGAGACTACGGTATCCAGTGAGCAGTTAGAAGCATGTAGTTCATTTTCCCTCAAAAAAGGTCCTACCTGGATTCGCTCAGCAATGGCTGTGGAATGGGCTTCTTCTTCTGTTCTCCCATCATCTGTCTCTGTACTAGGGTACTGTATGTTCCCGGTTGTTTCAGGAGTTCCTCGTGTGTTCCCATCTGTTCCACTCGTCCCTTATTGATCACAATAATCTTGTCGGCCTTTTCCACCGTCGACAGTCTATGAGCAATGAGGATGACACTCTTTCCGTCCAAATTCTTATTGATGGCTTCCGTCACCACATGTTCCGACTCCGTGTCCAAGGCGGAGGTGGCCTCGTCCAGCAAGAGGATGGCCGGCTCGCGGACGAGGGCCCTGGCTATGGCAATACGTTGTTTTTGTCCTCCTAAAGAGATGGATACTGGAATAATTCCTGCGGGATGAGAACCTGACATCTGGCTTCCTTTCTCTCCGACATTCGTCTCGTATTTCATCGTACAGTCCATTATGAAACCGTGGGCATTGGCCAGTTGGGCAGCGATGACACAGTCCTTTAAATTAGACTTTCAAAAAGGCTGGAAAAGGGTCGTACCTGTTCCGTTCGGTCGTCGACTCCGTAGCGAATGTTCTCCGTAACGGAGCGGGCAAAGAGGACGGGCTCCTGTCCCACCAAAGCGATCTGAACCGGGTAATATTACTCGAGGGCCGGGAGGGCGGGGTCTACCTTCCTGTGGATGTAGTGATGTTCATAATCTTCCAGAGGAAGACCATCGATCAAAATTTTACCAGCAATTGGTTGGTAGAAATTCTCCAAAAGAGCGATACAGGAGGACTTCCCTGAGCCGGATGGTCCCACCAGGGCTACGGTCTCTCCCGGTTCGACAGTGAAGGATAGGTCCTGAAAGGAATTATAAAATAGAGGAAAAAGTGGGGCTTACTCTCAAGATTGGGAGATTTGCCCTTGTGGGATAGCTGAAATGCACGTTGCGGAACTCAATCCGTCCTTTGAGGCTACTCGGCTGCGAGTCACCGTAGTGTTGGATGGTCGGCCGGCGGTCAATGTACTCGAAGACCTGGAAAACGATTTTTAACAATTTTTGAAGCTTGAAAAGGTCCAAAAAAGGGTAGAAGCTATCGTAATCCCTACCTTTCGACTGGCTCCAACGGACTGCATCAGCCCTGTCCAAACCTCTCCCATCTGTCTCAAATTGTCTCCCAACTGTAGTTGATACAGTAGGAATGAAACAAGCAAGTCGGCCTTCATCTTTCCTTGCAGAACCAAATGGCCACCGTACCAGAGGACGGCCACGATAATAAAGGCTTGGAAGAGCTCCGAGACCCAGAGGAAACCGATATAGGCTATGGCCTTCTTCTTCGTCACATTGAGGGTCTCCGTCAGCTGGTGGTAGAACCGATCCCCCTCGACATTTTCACAGGCGAAGGAGCGGACAGTACGCATGGTGGAGATGACCTCCTCGGCCACGTCGTTGGACTCCGCGATAGCGTTTTGCGTCTTCTCGGCGATGTACTGAAACACACTGTGTACTTACACCTTTAAAGGAAATATACGTCATAATATGTTCCGAAAATCTTGGAGGCGACGAAGATTATAGGGACGAGGATGAAAGTAATCAACGACAGGCGCCAGGAGAGTGTCATCATGAAAATCATTGAGCCGAGAAGCATGACGGTATTTCTACAGAGGATTTGGGATTAAATGAGAGCTACCGACCTGAGGAAGACGTTAACATTCATGGCTACAGTATCCGACATCGTTTGACAATCAGCAGTAAGGCGGGAGGCGATCTCTCCTAAAATTGACGCCTATCCCTTCAAAAAGTGGTCAACGAACCTGTCTTATGAGCATCGAAGAAGGCGACATCCTGGCCGACCAAGGCGGTGAAGAGATCGTGTCGAATGGCTCGATTTATACGAGCATACGCGTATTCAAACGACCCGCCACGGAAGCCAGCAGCTACAGCACTGGAATAATTCAATTTTAGGGAAATTACCCGAGTCTCTGACCTTACAACGGAGATTACGGCCATCACATAGACGGCATTCGCCAGAGCAGGGTAGGAATGAGTGGCGACGACGGTGGCAATGACTTTTCCCGTAAAAAATGGAACAAATATCCTTGTGATGGAGTAGATAAAGAGCCAGGAGAAGCCAGACAAGTGCCAGATCCATTCCCTTTTGCAGTATTGAAGCAGACGGAAAATCAGCTCGAACGTCTGCTTTGGGACGAGCTCGGCCTCTTCCTGGAGGATGGATTATGGAGGAGGATAAAAGGCTCACCTCTTCGTACTCATCCAACTGGACGTAGGCGGACGGGGTGAGGGAGAAGTAGTACCTCCAGCTGACATCAAGGATCATGGAAGCGATGAAGTTCCAAATTAGGAAGAGGCTGTCTCCGTTGGAGAGGTTTTCTTCTGGAAATGGGGAAATTAAAGGGGGAATTGAGTGTGGCCATCCTCCTTTCCCATCGGCTGCCCCGTTCCCGGGTTATCAGAAAGTTTTCCTTACCTGGCTTGAGCTTCTCCGTTAAGAGTAGCAATTTCGTCGGACTGGCAGCATACATGAGCAGTGAAACACAGAAAATGACCTGAATATCTCTTTTCGCCCACCTTTCCATCCCCCTCCCACCTGTAGTAACATAGGCAGATGGTGTGCCTTCTTGGAGGAGTACAACCCGAAGGGCAGCAACCATAGCCCTATTCGGAAGAGACACAACACGTAGAGATCAAGGGTACTGAAAGACTTCTTCTCCCCTTTTCTTGAACTTGTCTATTATTCTTTCGTGTTTCTTTATCTGTCCCGAATTGGGCAGCCGATAAGGGAGCCGCCGTCGATAAAGGGACAGGGAGAGACGAAACAGAAACCACTGATTTGAAGCCGAGGGGGGGGGGGGGGGGGGAACTGTTTCAATGAAAAAAGGTGGGGGACAGCGGCATTTTATTGATTTTGACGGGGAAAAGCGTTCTATTCTAACTTTTTACAGAGGGAAAACTGCGAGAAAGGTGTGATATTTGGTCTTTTTTTAACCCGCTCCTGTACTTTTAGGTCTGGCCGCCCCCAAGGACATCTTTGAATCGTTAATTGAGGAGGACACTTTGCTTCCAGGGGCCTCTAGGGACGAGGGGTTAAATCACCTGGTCTCTTTCAGTTCCCGTGGGCAACACTTACCAGGTAAAGACATTGCGGGGCCGGGACCTGCCCCAGGACCCTAATTTTTGACTGTGTTAGTTCTCGCCCCCTCTTACCTTGTAAAAAATGAGAAGTTAGCGAATTGTGATGTAAAATTGCTAATAGAAAATGGCTCGGCATGAAGGACCGAAGCCAAAAAGCAGATGGAGAAGTCGACGGCCGAGAAGGCCAGCCCCCAACCGAGGCGGCCCAGTGCGTGGCCGTTACCCGACATATTACCTGAAATTCTTTCATTTTTACAGCTATATTAAGTTGGCCAAAAGGCAGGCAAAAAAACTAGAGGCGGACGGCAAGAAGAGTCCATTATCGCCCGGGAGGGACTGATAGCCAGAGCCACTGCGCCCGGGGGAAATTGATAAAACCCGACGAGGGGAGAAGAGAGTAGCAATGTTCGATTTTTCTTCTTGTTCTATCAAAAATAGATAGGCCAGAGGCTTCCTGAGATCCGCCAGGTTTCCGAAGATCAAGAGAATAGCGGCCACGGCGATGGCCGCCATGAAGAGGGTACGACTTCGGTACACGGGTGTGGAAGACATTGACGCGGCCCAGATCGGCACGGAAGGCGATTCCTAGAAATAGAAGACTATAATTACCGTAACCCATTCAAAGGAGGCCTCGGGGACCCAGTTGATGAATTACAAGCCGTCCTCCCCCGTCTGCGTAACCTCCTGAAGGCAGTAAAATTCCCCAAAGTCGAGTGGCCCGCCTCTCTCATCCTCCACCACTAGGATCCCAGCTGCCTTGCCTCATGCCCAAAATAGAGCCGCATTCCTGCAAAAAATAAAATTCCCACAGTTCCTTTGTTCCCTTTTCAAACAGAGCACAGTGTAACAGATTTCAGACATCGAGCTGTTTCCCACCCGCCTCGTTCCATATAAGCCGTCCTCCCCCGTCTGCTCTCCACTATTCTCCCCCGAGATGCGCTTCCTTCTTCTCCTGGTAAGTCTTCGTACCCACGTCTTTCAGCTCAAAGTAAACTTTAGGTCCTCCTGCCCCTCGCTACCTCAATTCGCAGATGGGAGTGCCTGGAGAATTGGGAATGCCCTAATGGAAATGTATGCCATGGTCGGTGATGCGTACCCTCCCCTCTAGTCAACTTCAACATGCTGTTGGACTTTTGTGAGGATGGTCCTGCATGCCCTGCCCCTCGTTGTCAATGCGACCTTAAGATCTACCTGTGCATCTAGGCCGAAGCAGCAGCACCTTGCTTAGACGGTGATTGTTGTGATCTAACACCTAATCTTTCTCATTGTATAAACAGGGAAAAATAAATATTGCCTTGGGCTGTGTCGTATTCATCTGGGTAGGAGCATCTCCTCTGCTGATTCCATCATTTAATTCTTCACCGGCTGTCCTCCCTGTCTCCACTGTTCCCGGGTGAGACAGGAGATATGGCCTGCCGACGGACAGCTCTTCAAGTCTCCCCGACTTTTAATTTTGTCTTCGGGAATACTGTAGAAAATAAATTTCAAACAACAAAGATGTGCACAGTCCTACGGCTTGTAGGCCACCCGGGAGATCGTCGACTACTTTTCGTCTCCCCCAAAAACCCCGCCAGCTACAAGTTCACAAAACAGAGCACGTATAATAATTTATTAAAAAAAGACTAGAACAGCCCAGTATTTATGAGGGGCGCCTTGGCGGTTTTGTGTTGGCGGAGGCTCCGCGCTTGGGTTACCCCTTCTGGGAATTTCGGTCGAAATCTCCGGCTTTGACTTTACGGTGTCCGTTTGTGACTTGACATGTCGAAATTTCATGGTGTAGTGGTTAAGAGGGCGGTCGCGTGGTCGGTGACGGGTTCGATCCCCGCCGTTGTCAAACCTTTTTGCTTTTTTGTTTAACTGTGTTTACGACAGCCGAAGGCTGCCGCAGGCTACCTGGTTTATTTGTTTAATAGGGGATTACTCTGTGTAATTAGAAAGGATATCAGCCAGATGGCGGGGAATAACAATTGAAGACATATCACGGCACTTATTGGGAAGCTGGGGACCCTCTCTCCAGCTTTTTCCATTAAATATTTCAGTTTTACCGAGATATCTGTCTGTGTTATTATATCCTCCAATTACAAAAATCTCATTGTCAAGGACAGTTGCAGAAAAGGAAATTCGAGGTTCTTTCATTCGCGGCAGTTGTTTCCATGTTCCTTTTCCTTCTAGATTACTCAATTCCAGTACAGTATTGACTTGTGTCTTTCCATCAACACCTCCCATTAAAATGAGATTATTTCCATAAGAAACGAGAGAATGCTCAGAAAGAGGTGTTGGCATATCATTCATCTCCGTCCAGACACCACTCTCCGGGTCGAAACATTCCACACTTTTCAAACGATTCCAATCATATCCACCACAGACAATGAATTTGCCATTATGAACTGCTGCAGCTGCACCATATCGCGAATATTTCATGTCCCTAAAATATTGATTAGCCCTGATTGAGCCTTGTATCAGATGTTGTATCATCTCGTTTGAGAGACGAAGCGGCCGTTGGAAACCGAGCAGAAGAGAAAAATTGGGGGAAAGTATTCAACTCACGGCATTTCAAACCATTTGTTCTCCTTCGGATCATATCGTTCTACACTTTTCACGCCAATTCCTCCAAACACCCAGATGGATCCATTCCATTCCAGACAGCTATTTGAAATACAAATTCGCCCCTCATTCATATCTGCCAATCGTATCCATTCCAATGTTTTGTTATCCAATTTGTATAATTCTCTCTTCATCGAACCACCGAATATATAGATCTCTCCATCCAGATATACTGCACCTCCCTCATAAAGTTCTTTCGATAATTTCAATGCCAATTTGATCCATCTGTCTTGTTTCAAAATGACCATTTTATCACTCCAATTATCATCTTTTCCTCCTCCAAGGACTAAAATCTAAAAGACTGCTAATTATTCTATTCCATCTCACCGGACTGCATATACGATATACCGAAAATGATTTCGGTATATCGTCACACCTATGCCATTTTTTGCCCCAATTTCCTTATTTCACTGCTATTTTTTGTGTTGGTTTTACAAGGGTTTTCAACTCCAAGGTAGCACAGCCAGGGGGCTGCGCTCCCCGGACCCCCTGCCTAGTGGCTCCTCGTCTACATGCCTGTACATTCACAAATGTGATGCTATGCAGGCGCGGAGCCGGAATCAGACGATATTGTCGAGTATTTTTTGATTTTATTGAACAAATAGGCGTAAAACAGCCCGAGAAGTACAACTACCCGAAAAACATGATAAACTACTGAAAGAATAGGAAAAATAGAAAAGCAAAAATGTTTGTTTGCGAGCGGGATCGAACCCGGGTTGCTAGAATAGGACTTCGCATTTCATATCAAAAAACGAGAAGACGTAAAATCGTACTCTATTTTCCTCCAACAACGCTACGGGGAATTACGGCAATTTGCACGCCAGAGGCTCCCACCACGAGCGTCCTTTTGTTAGACCTTTGAATGTCGTCTTTTTTCTTGACAGACTATACAGAAAGAATTATAGAAAGGGTATCAAAAAAGTTATAGCAAAAAGATCAAAACTTATTGCACAACCTAGTATGTTGTTATTTCTATGTGCGCTGAATTTTGTCTTCAACTTTTCGTTCCCTTTTTGACCTTGGCTAAAACTAAATTATTTAGTCTAAATAGCAGCGTCGCGAAGCGACAGCTAACCATAAAATTGTTACCAAGCGCCGAGGACAAGTTTAAATACGGATACTTACCGTAAGATTCGAATCACAGGATACCATTGGTCGACCTCGAACATTTACTGGCCCCGGTGGGTCGAAACTGGGTGCTGGATCAACGGGAACTACTGAAGAGTCTGCTTTGGATCCAAAATGGTCAATGACCTCTTTTAGCGACGGTCTGTCAGTGGCGCTTGTATGCCAGCATCTAAATTTGCCCAAATTTTTACAAGTCATTAGGTTCCAGCCGTGGGAGGGCTCTAATGAGTAGAGAACTCAAAAAAAATAGGGAGCGGGATCGAACCCGGGTTGCTAGAAAATAGGGAGAGGAAACCGCCTACCTTTGGATAAATCTTGCCGTATTCTCATCAATCTGCTCTGAAGTAAAAACAGGACGGGCCCCCTCTCTAACAGTCTGTAAATTTATGGCCACATCGTTTCCTTCTAGTTCGGTATACGGCTTTCTAAAAACAAAATGATAAATTAGCTGTATTCTTCCCACGTTCGGTGGAACAGTTCCCAAATTGTTATAGCCAATGAGTAGATGTCCGCTGCCGGGCCATACTTCCCCGTAGTGATCACTTCCGGTGCCATGTAGTGAAAGGTCCCGACGCTGAAACAAAGCAACGGTCAGTTGGCTGAGTTGCGGCAACCTACCACGCAGTAAGGCTGACGTCGACATCCCTGGCTATACCAAAATCAGCCAATTTTAACTGACTTCCTGCTACTAGGATACTGTAATGGAATAAAAATAAATAACGGACTTCCCTTACTTGTCCGGCTTGATATCTCTGTGTATAATTTGTTTTTTATGGAGATACTGTAATCCAAGGGCGATTTGCTTTACCCATTGGCGTATTTGAGCGGTATCATAATTTTTTGATCGATCGTGAATTACTGAAATATCCATAACTTCAATAATAATAAAGAGAAACCGTCGTGAAGGCTGCCGCCTTCCACAAATTCCATAACATAGCCGAGATACCTCGAAGAATCGGAACCATTCCATAGAATACCATATAATTGGACTATGTTCGGATGCCTATGCTAAATTTATGGAAAAATAGAAATAACGAAGGTTCAACACCCCAAATAACAACAAGTCCTACCTTTACCAGGATCTCAACCTCTCTTTTATACTTTTCAAGGGGTTGCCGTACTGACCAGAAGAATTCTTTGACTACAATTTGTCTAAACCGTTCTTTTCTTTAGGGAGCATCCATAAACTGACCCAAAATCTTCCAACTCTGCTTTATAGATCCTTCCTCCACTTCCGTTTCCAATATTTTTCAAATTTTTAAAATCATTTAGTCCATAGAAGGAAATATCTTAATGGAAGAGTAAGAAATTGAACGAATAGTTACCGGCGAGCATGGTGTTTTAGACACTTGACAGGGCAGGGAATAGGTGGCTTTATTGACTGAAGAGATAAGAAGAAGAGAGATAAGCGTGCCCCCGAAGTGACTCTCCTTCTTTTCTCTCTCATCCAAGCAGTATGCTGCGATAGCTGAAACTATAGTTTAAAAGAAGCTGCACCGAAGGCGTTTCACAGAGAGGGGAAGACCAAGATATGGGGATGTTATCAGAAGACTATTCGGGTAGCTTGCTACCTCTGGAACTCGTGCCTCCTATTCCTCTGCTTTTCGTTAAACGTTTTGTCAAAAACAGTTTCAGACTTCTGGAAAAGAATCTTTCCAAAAGGGTATACGAAATCCTTGCGACAGCTGAGACACTGCGGAAAAGAATCGACACCTTGGAGGCAGAAAATAAAGACCTGAAGGAAAGAATAAGACTACTTCAATTGGAGACGGCCCGTATTTTTCTTACAATAATTAGCAACATCTTTAGGAGAAAAAGAGAAGATTAATTTAAACCATCAGATGGACAGTGGTGAGTCATTTCTAGATGTCATTCAAGACCAAATTTAGTTCTCACAGCTGTCACTGGTATGGGGCAAATAATCTTACAAGGAAACCTTTTCATCCCCGGAATGAGACCTATACTGTTCGAAAGAGCATCAAAAATGATGCGTTTTGAGATTATTTCCAGCGGCTATGAAAATGGAATTTTGGCAAAAAAAAAGACTATTGCTCCATCGGGGATACCAACCCGGCCTGGAGAAAAAGCAAAAATTTTGTGGACGAGTGCACTATCCACTCGACCACTGGTTCACATTTGTAGAGATGCGGTCGGTCGCTTTCGCTGCGGCGGTCATTTTTGGCATTTTTTTGACAGTTTTCTCCCTCCTTTGGTGCCAAAATTCCATTTTCATAGCCGCTGGAAATACCCGCAAAATGCATCATTTTTGACGCTCTTTCAAACGGCATAGGTCTCGTTTCGGGAAGCCACTGCGCGATGAAAAGGTTCCCTTGTCAGAGAGGATGCAAAGTAGGGACGGGACTCGTGAGGAGGTTAGGCCTTTTTTGTGAGAAGTCTATTGCCAAACTACCGACAAACCACTTGTCAAACTTTTCTGAAGTCTCTGATTTGATAATATGGATATTACTTGTTAACGTTAACAATCTCAACGGACTGGTGTGAGTAATTACATGAAATCAACGAACGAATGCTCGTTCCGCCGCCCCCACAATGAAAATCTCGAGAGTTGCGCAATTCACACCCGTAAGATCTCGGCAGCTGAACTAATAATGAAAATGCTTATAATTTATTTATTTTATCATTTACAATTTTTTAATTTAAACCATCGTGATCAGCACTAAAAGTTCTCTCGAAATAACTAATAATTTTTGGAAAATATGCTAAAAAAATATTTCGCACTTTGCACCCGTAAGACCTCGGCCTGATGTTACACTGCGGCTAACTCCTTTATATTAGGATCAAAAGTTTAAAAAAAATTACACATCTACATAACTTTCGGAGAGCTATCGATTGTCATAGGTTTCATCTCGAGAACTCAAAAAAACATCTAGGTACTTTTTTGACCGATTTGAGCTCAAATCCCATTTTTTTATAATCAAGTGTTTAGGTTGACCCATTTATGCTCGTAGGCAAGGGCCTGGGCTCGCGTTCCAGTCTCACCCCGCGCCTACGGCGGCCGGCGGCCGCCGACGTGGGGGTTGTAGGCGTGGGTCTAGGCCCCGCGTTAGAATCTCCCCGTGCCGCTGGTTTTGGTCGAGATCCTCGGCTTTGACAAAACGAAAAGCGAAACCATTTTTGACCGCCGGCTGACCGAGGCAGGCCACTTATAGAAAAAGGGCTTAACTTTGGTAAAGTGCTGTCGATTCATCACTGTTACGCGCCAGAGCTTAGCAAAAAATAAACCGCCAATACGCCAAGACGCGCCATCGAATGACACTACTCTCGTCACGCTAGCTCAAAAAACGCTGTTGCTTTTTTTGAAATTTAAAAGCTCGCTTCCTCCTCACTACCTCACTTTCAAAAAAATCTAAAAGTGCAGTTCGGCGCAGAAAAAATTATCGGTTCGAATGAGCCTACTCTCTCTCTCTCTCTCTCTACTCTCTAACTTAAAAAAAGTTGTGGGGTTACAAATCATCTTTTTTTATAACCAAGTGTTTATAACAAGGCGGACGACTGTTATTCACTGTTGGCTGGCAGTTGTCCTCGGTCCTCGTCGCGGCTGTCGTCTCCTTCCGTTCTCGGGCCAAGCAGATACGCTGGAATTCGAAGCATATCCCTCATCATTTTCTAAAACAGGCCATCTCCATTGGATAATAACAATAGACTTACATCTTCCCGTTGTTTTTGCTGGCGTTGCCGGCTCTTCTTCAATTTCTCCTCGGCCGGCAGCGCATGGTATCGTCGCTTTTCGGCTTCTGCATGGTTTTTCTTCGTCTGTTCCAAGAAATCAGTCAGGACTTCCGGCTTATCTCCTGCTGCCACGTCAGTCTGTAAAAAATTCTATTATTTCTTATCATACGAGGCTTTGGGCCGTCTCAATTGGGAGTCCCGGAACCCGGAGAAATGGCTAAAAACTAACACAGACGATGCCCGTTTCCCTGGCGACCTTGCGGAGCAACTTCTTCTTGTTGAATTCTTTCCGCTCTTCCGGCAACATCTGTTGATATTTGCGACGGAATTTCTCAGCCCATCGGAGACGTTTCACTCTCTGGACGGCGGCTCGCTCCAATATTTTGTCATGCTGAAAGTTGAGGAGGTCTTGAAGAGAAGATTACGGTAGAAACGAACCTGAATGTCGTTGGATGCCGTCAGCAGAGCTTCTAATTCGTTTCTTTCCTTTCTGTCGGCCTTTCTCTTCTTCTCCTTTTCATATCTTCGAATATTGAACTCTTTTCTCTCCTCTGGCGTCATACTGTAGTATCTGAAATGGTGGAAATTAGAAGCTGACAGACTGATATGGGCTGTCCCCGTTCCACGGGGTGGCCCATCCTCCTCCCTGATACAGTCGGCCGTCCCGTTCGAATTTCGTCCCATTGCTACAGTAATGCTCGACTGACCTCATCCTCTCGCGTTCAGCTTTATCCAGCAGCAGGCGTTGAGGGGCTACAGGTGGCTGGGTATTTGGTAGGCAGTAGTACTCTTGGGTGAATTCTTCCTGAAATTTATTGTTACCCAAACGTGAACTGAAAGTGAACAAACCGTGTCCTCCGGCTCCGGTGGCGGCTCCTCCCTCCTGTACTGGCCCATTTGAAGTGGCGGCCTCTCCTTCATCTGTTGGCCAATTTGTAGAAGCGCCTCTTCCCTTCTATACTGGCCGATTTGTAGAGGCGGAATCTCTCTCCGGAACTGGCCCATTTGAAGTGGCGGTTCCTCTCTCCGGTACTGGCCGTTTCGAACAGGTGGCTCCTCTCTCCGGCACTGACTAAATTGTAGGGGCGGCTTCTTCTGCTGGCCAATCTGTAGGAGAGGCTCCTCCCTCCTGTATTGGCCAATTTGTAGAGGCTTGATCTCTTTCCGGAACTGGCCCATTTGAAGTGGCCGCTCCTCTCTCCGGTACTGACTAAATTGTAGCGGCGGCTTCTTCTGCTGGCCAATCTGTAGAAGCGCCTCCTCCCTCCTGTACTGGCCAATTTGTAGAGGCTTGATCTCTTTCCGGAACTGGCCCATTTGAAGTGGCGGCTCCTCCCTCCGAAACTGGTCGTCTTGAAGAGGCGGCTCCTCCCTTCTGTACTGGCCATTCTGTAGTTGAACATTTGACGACAGACTATTGAAAACAGGAATGGGAAAAGGAGAACTCAACTGAAATTAACTGATACAGTAAGGAAAATGAAACATACATATCGATGCTCGCGAGAATTCTCCGAGTTTTCCAGTGGTGTCGGCGGGATCAACGGAGACGACTGGACGTAGTCTTCTGGGAACATTTGCAGAAATGATGGAGTCCCGGGCGAATTGTGGCTTCCGGACTGAAAGAGACTATGATGAGAAGAAAACAAAGAGAAGGCAACTGACCAGGCCACTTCGGCAGAAGGGCGACCACGTGGCGGATTTGTCGAAAAAACACATGTCGTCGGCTAGACGCAGCGCGCGGGCCTAAACACGTGAATTAGGCAAATTCTGGTGAAAAAACGAACTTGGAAAATGCTTTTGTTGGATTGAACCATAGGGGGTGGCATGACGAAATCCATTTGGCAGACTGTGGCAGTGGCGGTCTGGTCGGTTGAAACCCCGTCTTGACGGGACGACGGGTCAAGCGACCGTTTTTGACAGGAACAGTTGACAGGACACGCTGCTAATTACGGTAGAGAGCCCGGCAACTTCAAAAAAGATTACAATTATGGTTCCTCCATCAAGAAGATGGGCAGTGTCTCCGTTGTTATCCTCCCCTGTCTCGGCCCGAGACGCTAGGGAGCCGCTGCCTGCTTGGTCTGCGGCCACTGAAACTGAAGGCGATTCCTGGGTTAAAAAGGCTCTCGAAAGAAAAACTACTCTAGAAACGCTTCGATATTTCCAAAAGTTTAGGTCTAACTCGGTGGAAAAGCCAAAAGACGCCCATTACAGTACCCCCTAAGAGCAATGCGCCTCATCTCGCCGTCGTCCCGGGTAATTCTTCCCGTTTTTTGTCCTGAAAATTGAGTTGTTGGGGGTATTTTGACCTGAAAAATCAACTGCAGCTGTTATTTTTGACGCGAAAGGTTACTGTATCCATGGTGAAATGGCTTTTCGGGGGTTGGAAGCCCGCGGACGGGCACATGCCGCAGAAGCCTGTCTGCTCTCTCTGAATTTATCCCTTGAAGAGCTGGATGGCTAAAAATAGAGCCAAATAATCCCCATTATAATGCCCCAATAATCGTTCAATCCTCTCTCAAACGATATGTGTAAAATACCCTTGTTATAAAGGAGGGAACTGGGGTATTTGGCTTTATTCTCAATGCTGCTCCCCTGCTGCCTCTGTGCCGCCTTCCTGGCCATTCCTGTCTATTTACAATCAACAATTAGCCAAACAGCCTTCTTGGCGTTGAATAAGAAGTTTATGAATCAATATAATCAACGCAAAAATCAACAAATTATGGCCAATGTGAGCAGGGCGCTTCATTCCATCCCAAAATGATGCTTTCAGCTGACGACAACGAATATGACGGTGGATATCCAAACAGATAAACAGAGCAAGGCCACATTTCTTCCGGAAAATAGCTACCTCGGCTACAGACAATTAAACCAAGTTTATCAGAACCTCACAAAGGCGCTGGCTTGTTATGGTTGCGGCGACACGTGCCCGTCGCCGGCTGCCTGTATCGGGACGTTTAGCACAGGAGACAAGCTTCTAATAATTCTAGAAACTATCCAAACCGTAATTATACCCCTTGTTAAAAGTAGAAATATTCAGAAATCCGAACTGCGATACCAGAAGATGACCGTGAGACAGATTGCTCGGTTTACTGGCCACATCAAGACCTTGACGGGGACAACTATTCAGATTGAGAACCTCTCTCCTTTCGATACTACATCCTCGTTGAAGGTCTATATTCAGATCAAATGGGGCATCCCCACGAGTGAGCAGGTCCTCATTTATGGAGGGACTATTCTGCTGGACAGCTGGACCCTGGCGGAGAGATATATTGACGGCGCTGCTACGATTACACTTGTCGTGAGGAAATGACTTATTCCTGTTCAAAACATACTCCGAAATTATTTTTATGCCCCAGTTTTTACCTCATGAGAAGTCAATAAAATCCATTTTCTTTATTTATTCATCATTTTTTTGGGTTTTCGGGAAGCAAGATGTCATCGGCTGCGGATATTGGACGGCAGATAGTAGAAAGTGGAAATTAGCGGTTTTGGAGAGCCTTGGCAGCTACCATGTTTGCCCATTTGTCGAATAAAGGGCGTAGAAGAATCAAAAAGGTAGCCGTGACCCCGGATCAGTGGTGGGGTGTTTCTCCCAATAGAGAGAGAAAGTTTCAGTTCTCCGGCCGGTGAAAGTGATAGCCGTATAAAAATAAACACGGAGAAAGGGAAAAAATATGGGACAGCTGACATATTTCCATTAAAAATAGAATAAGATACAGGATATTAGCGATTCCAAGGTCCAGGTGGGAGAAGGCGCGCCGCACCCGTAAGATCTCGGCAGCTGGCGAGCCAAGCCGGGGGTTTCTACCAAGGAAATGGCAATTAAATGAGGACTTATCGCCTTTAAAGAGACCGCCAAAAGTGTCAATTAGCATATGAAAAACCGGAATGGTTTCGAGAAGCCAGCTGTGGCTGTGATCGGGTTGCGTTCTTCCCAGTCCCGGTGATAATCGCCCACTGGGGTTGGGTTCTCGCGCCGTAAATCGACTTTCGCCTTCATTTGAGCTGTTTTCTTTTCAATTTCTCCTATCTCTCCATTCTTTTTTCTGTTATTCTTCTAAAATTAGCGATTAGCCCCCTTGCCCCCTCCCCGAAGTTATTCCACTTCTCTCGCCCGATCCTATCGTCCTCGTTGCCATTTCCAAAATCTGATACGACGGAAATCTCTCTCTGACGCAACTCGAAAACTTGTCTTTCAGTTGTTTGAGGTTTTTGCAGGGGGATTATAGGCACTTTTTGTTGTTTTTGATCGGGAGAAGGAGGAGAGGAGAAACGGGTCCGATCGGGACGAGGTAAATTAGCTCCGAAGACTGTGGGTCACTTCCAGTGAGAGGGAAAGAGGGGGAACGCGTATTTTCCCTCATTAGGGACAAATTTCTCCTTTTGATTTGGATACAGAATGGCAAAAACTGTCCCTAGGGCCTTTCCCTCTGCTAGTACTTTAACCCGAAATTTTCTAGCCCTTCTACTGGGAAATAGGGTTCAAAGTGCAATACAAAGAAATAAAACGGAAGAAATTGCTGTCCTGCTCCAACCGAGACTTCTTTCAGGGAACCAGTACTCCAGGGACGCCTTGACAGTGGTTGAGAACCTCTTCTTCCCCGTTTAGTCCTTTAAAACGGCATTTTCCTTGTTCACCCACTCGAAAAACGCTCCAAATTGCGTATACACAAGCCAGAAGAATATGATAAACCTCCTAAAGGCTCTACAATACACATTTTATAGACACAATAGGCCGAAACCGCAGTCAAACTGTCATCGAGCCCCCTTTTCTCGTTTATCCTCATTTATAATGCAATTTTATCGTTCTTGCCAACTAAAAAAGGTTTTAAAGTTTGTGTATATACGGCTAGGAAGCCGTAATAAACTCCTTTATAGTCCAAACTGTGGTTCTTTTTGGTCTGCTGTGTCTCAACGGCCGCTGGGAGCCATCTGCTTCCGGAAGACTGGCTTCTTCTCTAATTTTTTAGTTAAATCATCTTTTCCCCCTCTTATTCCCCTAAAAAATCTGTTGCAAAGTGCGCTCATAAGGAAGAAAAAACTGATATGGGAGGGGAACCTGCTCAGCCGTCATTTATCTTCTCTCCTCTGGCTTTTTCTTGGCGCGCCTGTATAAATCACATCCCGCCGTGGCAAGGGAACAGGCTATTTTTTTCTCTCGAGATTTTTATACAGCCCTTTTGTCTGGAGTCTGTTATATCTCGGTAGAGATAATCGTGAGAGGATTGTTGTCGATCTGGTGATTCGCGTGTCGCCCCCCTGTCGTCATCGTCCCCTCGCCACCAGACGGCTAAACGCTCGTTCCCGACCAGTCGAGGATGTTTCTTATGATCAGGCTAATCGACGCTATTTATCACAAATGCTACAGCTAATAATATACACTTTCTACGGTCTAAATATAGAGGAAGACCGCTTTTTGGAAACAAACAGTCGTTGGGGAAACCTATCTCGTTCTCCTCCTCCCGCTTTGGGGGGTCTGTTCCTCCTCGCCGTACTGGAGAGACCCAGAAGCAGTTCTACCAAGAGGAACTCTTAATAATCCTTGCCCTTCTTCTGATTTTGAAAAATGGGCCGTATTTATTGTTCGAAAGGTATCAATCAAGAAAAATCAGTACCGGCCCTCGGCTTACTAATTCGTCCCCCCTTTTGTTGTAAGTTGGCAAAATCACTCCCTGGGGCTCTTTTAAAGGCGAAAAGAAAGCCATAAAGCTCCGTAAAACCATTTTTACTATAAAAAATAGAAGTAGTACCGCAGAGCACATATTTATGAGCCCCTCCGAGAGAAAATTGGTCAATTTATCTCTTTGAAGCACTCGTATTCGGGAAAACTTATGATTCATAAGTTATGAATACAGTCCAGGATGTCTATAAGAGGCCTAGGAAGCCATTCCTTCTTGTTCTGATGAGTTGGCTTCAAAAATATGGCTCTTATCCCTCAATGCAATGAATTTTTATCGGAAATGCCCCCTATTTTTCTTCCCGTTTTGCTCTTACCGTATCCAGGACGAGAGGAGCACCTCATGGCGCATTCCCTTCTAATTTTCTGGTTACTGTATTCAAATTCCCCTCTCCCCCCCCCTTTTCCCAGCAGGTCTATCCCTCCCTGATATGCCTGAGAAAATGGTGCCCCCTTCGTAAATCTTCACATTAGCTGTTTGATCGTGCTTTTCCCCCGTTCGCACTCTCTCCTCCTCCGGCTCTCCCTCGTCCCCTTTTCTCTCTCTTCCCCATTAAATGCCCCCTCTCTTAACCAGTATCCTCCCCCCTCTGCATCCGTCGGCATCTGCCATAAGTGACAGTCCAGTCGATCAGATATAAATCCGGAAGATTGCCGCCGCCCCCCGCTTCCTCCAGGCCTCCCTGCCGACGTCAGCACATTCCTTGTAGCTCCCGGACCGGTTCCCCTCCTCCCAGTCAATTAATTCCTCTTTTCTTCTCTTTATTATATTTATTTATTATATTGATATGCTTATTATCTATGCCATTTAACGGAGCTGTCGGTCATATTTCACATTGTGGATTCAAGAACTGGACAAGGGTCAGGTTCGCTCACCTCGGCCGGGAGCGAGGGCGCCAGCGAGAGCTGTCCCGTCCTTCCGCTGCTGCTGCTGATGGAGATAACCTGGCCGCTCACATTCTTCCACTTATTCTTCTTCTTTTTCTTAAAGTTTAAACCCCATCCATTGAGCCAAATTTAACGTCCTACGAGCAAACGTTTCGAGAAAATCCAGGGAATTTCGTTGAAAACTGACTATATCCTCATTACTCGAGGGTTTCCGACTCCTGGTCCGAGGGAGACCCTATTCCAGTCGTTGGCCATCCTCCTCCTTACGAGGTACCCGTACTGTGGACTGCTCCTAGCAGAGACAATGAGGAAAAGAATTCTAATTTCTTCAAAATAACTGCTCTACCCAGCAATTACTCTAGACGGAGTGCAATGCTCTAGAACGCGGTATTGGCCATCTTGTCCCTTGGGTAAATGCGGAATTTGATCGGGTTTTTGGATCGAAGGATGGCCAAAAATATGGACAACTAGATTCTCCACCTATCTGCTTTTCTAAATTACTCAAAAATAACGCGCTATTGTATTAGGATTATTCGTCCTGGGGCAGTGGCGCTTTCTTATCCTCTCGGATGAGGAGGATGGCTCACACTGTCTCTCAGAGGAGGAGAGCGACGCCCACCGGGTCTGCAAAAGACTAGCCTAACGCTTAATGACTAGAGGAAGAGGTCAACGTAGGTAAGGAGCCTTTTTCTACTTTTCCTCAATTTATCTTTTTCCAAAAATCAGTCGTCTCCGTCTCAAGAAGTGATTATTCATCGGCACCCCTGGAGATTGTGTTCCCCCGGATCCATTTGATAATGCCCGATCAATCTCAATATCCGCTAGCAACAGACGACGACATCGCTCGCTTGGCGAGAAAAAACATCGGCTAGATGGATAGCCATGTCGAGGGGGATGGCAGCCCGTTCCACTCCTTCTATTTGAGCCCTGTTCCTACTCGGCCACCCAGTAATTACCATTCCTCCTGTCTGCCACCCGGCTTCTCCTTCTCATTATCTCCTCCTCCTCCTCCTCGTCCCCTGGCCAGCTCTTCTTTCTCCTGTCATCCCCCTCGAAGATTTGTGGCACCTCGTTCAGGTTTCTTGTCCTTGGGTTAAAAAACAGCCGGCAGGTCTCCTTTCGCCCGCCCCCCTTTTATCGCCGTTGGCAAATTGGGCACTCTCTGTAGGGCCAAGTGGACCTCAGATATTCTTTTCTACTTTCTCCTCTCCTTTTCCTCCTTCTCTCCCATTTCAAGAAACCTCTCCAAATTTCAGAAATTCTTCTCAATCTACAGCAGCTGCATAGTGGCAGAGAGCATTATTCCAAGGTGAGCGACTATTTTCTCATTTTTCTTCAAGAATTTGTTATTTCTTCTCTTACCCTAGCCCTTCCTCTTTCCTTTTTATAATTTTAAACCTCTTCTCCTAATCAAAAAATTTCAAAATCTCCCATCCTCCTCTATCCTCCCATGGTCCAGTTTAGTCTGCCCTCGTCTCCCTCTCTGCCCATCCCTTCTTTTTGACCAAACTTAATAACTGACCAAGTTATACATTTTATCAAGCTGTTCTCTTTATTCCCAATAAAACAAAACTATCTGAAATATATTTTAATACAGCTAAAAGAGCAATTATGCCGGGGCCACTACCCTAGACAAGCCGCCGCGCCGTTCACCCGCCGCTGGCCCCTATTTTTATTTGAAAATTGGTCATATTCTATTATTCTCGGAGATGGATGCTAGTCCCAACTAGGCGCCCCTCAAAATTAGAGTTAACTGTCCTTTTTATTGGAGCCATGGTCCGGGTTGCGGTAGCCGAGGACGACTATCACAAGCCAGGCAGCTGGCCCCCATTTTCTCTATCAAAATGCTTAAATTTCAAGAAAGCCTCCCCTCGTTCTCCGTCTTTTTTTCAACTGAACCCAATAAGGAATCGCCGCCGTGGCTGAAAAGGGAGAAAAAGACGCGTTCCCCCGTGTCTGTGTGAGTGAGCGTAAGCGGCTAGTTATGCCCGTTAGCCGCCTTCGACCAGTCGCTTTGGAATCTGCCACAAAAAGACATCCTCGGACTTTTTAGTCTTCCCTTTCTCTCTTCCTTCATTATACTGGGTTTAATACTCACGGAAAAGATTGAAAATAATGAAAAAGAGAGTTTCAGACGGGTGGATGCAGCTGCTGTCATGTACATCCTGTTCTTCTTCCTACTTATAGCAGTCACAACAGAGGCGCAGAAATTTTCCCTATTGAAATTACGACCAGGAGATCATCGGGCACTTGTCTATCTCAATAAACTCGCGCTACAAGATGATAAATATAAGGTAAGCTGGGGGATCTTCCTCTTCCGAGCGGTTGAGATTGCTTGGCACATGATGGCCCCGTAAAACTTTGGCATTCCAGATACGACCATTTTGTTGATATTTTGAATAAATAGAAATCCCACTGCCGAGGGTATACGGGTGCAGATGCAGAGACGGCAGTCTGCCAAGACACTGACAAGAGATTGTCCCAGGTGGCCCGTGCCCAATGAAGTTCCCTGGGCCAAATCACAGAAATAATGGGCCTGCTCCCTTTTTGTCTTTCCCATCCTCCCCTTCTTGTGTCCATTTTTGCTCCGATTTCAGTTAGACTTTTGGCGAGAAGCCGTCCACGAGGGCGACAGTGCCGATGTGATGGTGGCTGCCCGGGACATCAGTTCTCTCAGCCGCCGATTTCAAGCCCACAACATTTCCTACGAGGTGGTGGTGCCGGACGTGCAGAAACTTATCCAACGGAATGAGGGAAAATCGAGGAAGAGTGACCTGAAGGGCCTCCGGCTCAGGGATGACCCCATCCTGGACAGTGAGCGTAGGTCCTTTCCCAAGTTTTTAGGCTGAAATCTTCTCTTTTTAGCTGATCTGGACCACTCGAAGGTAGGAAAACTAAGGGCGGCCAAGTACCCATTCGGAGACTATGCCAGCTACGCGACGATGCTCAAATTCATGAGGACGATAGCCTTCTACTATGCGAACATCTCCCAGACGGTCCGGATCGGGATGACGCACGAGGGGAAGCCCATCGAGGGATTGAGGGTAGGGACGGGAGGAGAGAGACAGAAGAGAAGGGGAGGATTCAGATAGGCAGGCCGAGGAAGGACGGCATACGGAAGAGGGCCGTATGGATCGACGGGAACATCCACGCCAGGGAATGGGCCAGCAGTCATACAGCTTTATACATCATCAATCAGGTAGATTTCTTATATTTTTCCCGGGCCAGTCCCATTTTTTGGCCTCCACCACCCACAAATCCAACCATACAATATCCCTCTGATACTATTTTTTTTACGAGGTAAATCATTCTGGTCGGGTGAAGCTTACGAGGGAATGAGTACACTAAAGAGCCTATGGTGACTCTGTTTTTCTTCTGGCATTGGCCTGCTCCACCTGCCCGTGAGATCCTTTTGCCTATTAGAAAATTCTCGAAACAAGAGGAGAAGACCGGATATCGTCTGCTGTACTCGATCCCCTGTCATCTGTCCCTGTAGCGATAACTGCCCAGGCCTTTCCTGACCGTCCCCGGGGTGAATTCTAGCAGTTGGCTAACTATTGTGGTGGCTGGGAGAGGCAAAGAACAAGATCCCTATCTTGTTAACCATAGGTGGCCCGGCCTTTTCTGAGTTGCAATCTGCCCCCAATAGCCGTTTACCGAAGGCTGCCCGGCAGGTGGAAGGGTGGACGATGCACCAGACGACGGATGCCACACACTTGATTCAAAACACCGTCCTCCTTGTTTTCAGTTGATCTCCGGTTACGGGAAGGACGACGAGATAACTCGATACATCGATCTCCTCGACTTCTACATAATCCCCTGTCTGAATCCCGACGGCTACGAGTACACTCGCTCATCCCCCCTGCCGCCTGTCCGTCTCTGGAGGAAGAATCGCTCCCCGGCCATCTGCCAGCAAACTGTCTGGGGTGGCGAGAAGTGCTGCCAGGGAGTCGACCTCAATAGAAATTTTGAATTCCACTGGGCTGGTAAACCCCGCCATTTCCCCTCAACAGATGAATTTCAGAGTCCGGAGTGTCGAAAGAGCCCTGCTCAAACATCTACCCCGGGGAGAATGTCTTCAGTGAGCCGGAGGCCAGGGCAGTCAGGGAGTTCCTCTCCTCCCGGGAGGTCACCGACCGGGTGGACGCCTTCGTGACCCTGCACTCCTATGCCCAGCTGTGGATCTACCCCTACAGTCACGCGGAGGCATCCTACCCGGAGGATGTGGCCCAATTGGTGGGAAAAGAACATTTTTGAGAGTGAATAAAGTGGATTTTTAGAGACAAACAGCTAGGAAGGCCATCAATCGACTGCAGACGATGTACGGGACAGAGTACCGGATGGGCACTGGAGCAGAGACTCTCGGTAAGAGGGGGCGCGCATCCTCCCACTCTTTTCCATTAAATTTGTATTAAATGGGGCATACAAGGAAAGATGGGTAATTTTCACTCCATAAGAGCACCGTATCCTTACGAAAAAGAAAGGGAGAAAGAGGTTGTAGCCGGCGCTTCCTCCTCCTTTTCCCCTCCTGATGAGGGTGCCGGTCCAGACGAACACTGCTCTTCTACTTTATGTTCTATAATTCCCTGTCCTCTTTAAATCGAGCACTCTTTTCAGCCCCTGCCGCCGGAGGCTCCGACGACTGGGCCAAGTCCGCCATGGGTATCAAATACGTCTATTTGGTGGAGTTGCGCCCTGAAATGGAATGTATGTCGCCCTTGGCCTCCTCCTCCCAATTGTAATAATTTCCAGTATCAAATGGGTTTATTCTTCACAAAAAGGAGTTGATCCCGACTGCGGTGGAGACATTTGAAGGGGTCAAAGAGGTCATCAACGCCGTCCTCCAGCGGGAATTGGAGGCCAGTCGGACGGCGCCGGTTCAGACGACGGAGAGCACGACGAGATTGGATCCTAGGATACAGGCCAATTTGAAGAAGAAATGTACGTTATATCGGGGAGAAAAGAAGAGGATGGGGGAGATTTTAGGGCGATTGAGACAGCTGGCCTCGAGGAGCACGACCACCACGACAGCGGCCTCGACTACGGTGGAGGAGACGACGACAACTGAACTGGCCACGACTACGGTAGAGGTGGGACCTATTTTTATATTAAATATAAATAAATACGCGCCCTTTCAGCCATCTACCATGAGGTGGATTGAAGAAACCCGGCCGGCACCAACCCACCCGACTCCGGCAACAGTCCGCCCCCCTTACCGGCACGAATTCTATACTCAGACAAAGCCGCCGTCATTCCGAGATCCAAACTGTCGGGATATGAGATATTCTTGTGGTTTTTGGCTACGGGCAAACGGTAATGTTTGTGAAGAGCAGCGATCCTTCATGAGGGCGCAATGTGCCTATACCTGCAAATTTTGTGAACCGACAACGACAACAACAAACGCGTAACACATATCAACATCATCCCCCACTACAAAAAAGTGATCTCGCACCTTGTTTTCTTCTCTACTTTTTATTTTTGATTAATTTAATTTAATTGTCTATTTGTTGTAAATATTCGTTGTTTTGAGAGTAAAATAGATGTTTCTCTAGTCTACGGAGTTCCTGAAATTATTGGTAGTAAAACAATGGTAAAAAAGGGGAGACGGCATAATATTCCTGTTCCAATTAGTTTATAAATAGATGCAGTGCATTTTGGTAGTGCAGCAAACCAAAAGCTTTTCTTTCTATTTTGGTCTAATTTTTTTTTTCTTTCTAATTGGTTTCTTTGATTTCTTTTCATCTCATCTTTCTTCTTCTCGCAATTGCCAATTTTTGCAATCATTTTTGCTTTTGTACTGCTGAAAAACACGTCCTACGTCCTTTCTTCGAGAGCTTGCATTCTTCTTCGGGCGCAATGAACAATATAAAATTCAAATGCCTCTCTTTCTCCCGGCTGTTTGGCTGCATCTTTTCCTCTGCTCACTCCATTTCCTAATTTGAGGTGGGCGACGGGCGATGTGGCTGCTCTGTAATTTGTGTGTTGTGCTCTGTGTTGTTTTTATTCTGTTATTCTTCTTCATCTTGTCCGTGTAACTCAGTGCTAAACTCCTTTTTTTCAGGCAGATGAAGAAAGGAACTAGAAACATCGGACTTGGCTTCAAAGCCCCCAAAGAGGTAAGCTTCTTTACAATTTCCATTCGTGTGTCACGAATTTATTATATTTTGAAGTAGAAATTATATTCAATATTTTAGGTGCTCTCTTCACAATATGAGGACAAGAAATGTCCGTGGAAAGGAGACGTCTCCATTCGAGGCTCCATTCTTCAAGGAACCGTGCTCAAGACGAAGATGAACAAGACCATCATTGTACGACGCGACTATCTACACTACATCAAGAAATATCGCCGATTCGAGAAGAGACACAAGAACGTTGCTGCCCACTGTTCTCCAGCATTCCGGTAAGCAGTCGCTTTTAGTTATCGTATTTTCTGTACTTGTTTTTCTTTTGATAATTTCATGTCTTTCAGGGATGTAGCCATTGGAGATCTCGCCACCATTGGTGAATGCCGTCCTTTGAGCAAGACCGTCTCCTTCAATGTTGTCAGACTCGTGAAGCCAGGATCGACAAAGAAAGGATTTAGCAAGTTCTGAAATTATCTTTGTTAACCAATTATAAATTAGTTGTTATTAAATTTCCTTTTGCATTTTTTGATCGATGATGATCGGGCTTGGATAATGGGTTGTAGGTAATCGTCATCAGGTTGGAAACTAAGGATCGACAGCGATTACGATTCGCTGCTAGCGACCAGCTGTAAATTGAAAATCGAAAGTCTTCTGAATTACATCAACTTTCGGATTTTGTTTACTTGTTTTTACTAGCATCACTCTTCATCCGATTCGCAAGCGCTAGAATTCAGCGACGCCTACATTGGCAACGGTTTCGGTCTCGCTTATTTCTATATAACGAGTGATCCAGTTTGAAGATCTCCTATCGCAGCCCTTATTACATTTGTAGCACGGCTTTGATAATCTTCAAATCACTTGGAATCTGCATGAAACAGAAAATGATGGGAAACTAGAAGAAACTCGAATAGAGTGGTTATCCAGAATGGAACCGTTCTAAATTGCCATCTACCCTCTACTCATAAGGAACAACTTGATCAATTCATACAATGTTTACTACTAGTAAATTACAATCAAGAAACAATTAGTAGATACTCCTAAAACTCGTCGGCGTTGTCTTCGTCTCCTTCGTTCGAATCAAGTCCGACTTCTTCGTAGTCTTTCTCCAAAGCTGCCAAATCTTCTCTGGCTTCGCTGAATTCGCCTTCCTCCATTCCTTCTCCGACATACCTACAAAATCTATGTTACAAATAATAAGCGCAAAGCAATAAATGTTCAAAAAACTAAACAGCAACTGACCAGTGAACGAATGCACGCTTCGAATACATGAGGTCAAATTTGTGGTTCAATCGAGTCCACGCCTCGGCGATCTAAAAATTTTCTTTGTTATAAAATTTCGCGGAGTCGAATCGGACCATTTTGCTCTTAAATTGTGGAAAAACCTACGGCAGTCGTGTTCGAAAGCATGCAGACTGCCCTAGGAACACTGGCGATGTCGCCTCCAGGGACCACTGCCGGCTTCTCATTATTAATTCCAACCTAGAGTTTGTCAATATAATACACACAGAATATAGATACCTTGTAGCCCGTTGGGCACCAGTCTACGAATTGGACAGATCTTTTAGTTTTCATCATTGTGATGGCGTTATTAACATCTTTGGGCGTAACATCGCCACGATACAAAAGGCATACAGCCATATATTTTCCGTTTCTTGGATCACACTTGACCATCTGCTGCTGCGGCTCGAAGCAGGCGCTCGTGATGTCTTTTACAGAGAGAGATTCGTGAAACGCCTAAAAAAGATGGGTAACCAGACAAATATGATACAAACTTTTGCTGATGAAATCAATGGCGAGTAGGAAGCCAGCGGGAAGTGAATCCTCGGATATGGAACTAGATTTGTCTGGAACTCCGTCAAGTCGACGTTTAGTGCTCCATCAAAACGCAGAGATGCGGTGACAGAGGATACGACCTGTATGCAATAATTTAAAAAATATTCAAGCACGTTAAAACCTGCGATATGATCCTATTGAGGTTTGTATAACTCGGATGGGGTACGTCGAGCTTGGAACGGCAGATGTCGTAGATGGCTTCATTGTCTACCATGAATGAACAGTCGGAATGTTCCAAAGTTGTATGCGTCGTGAGGACGGAGTTGTACGGCTCAACGACGGAGGTGGACACCTAACAGATAAACTGGATAAAATGGACACAAAATAGATACACCTGCGGAGCGGGGTAGACAGAAAATTCCAGCTTACTCTTTTTGCCGTATTCACTGGACAACTTTTCCATGAGAAGCGAAGTGAAACCAGATCCAGTTCCTCCACCGAAGGAATGGAAAATCAGAAAGCCTTGAAATCCCGTAGTATTGTCGGCCAAACGACGAATTCTGTCCATAGTCAGATCGATGATTTCCTTTCCAACGGTGTAGTGGCCTCTGGCATAGTTGTTTGCTGCATCTTCTTTACCCTAAATATTACTATAAATTATATTTATTTATGCAAAATACCGTGATCATTTGCTCCGGGTGAAACAATTTGCTGTAGGTTCCTCTGCTAATCTCGTCAATGACAGTAGGCTCCAGATCTACCATGATGGCTCTCGGAACATAGTGACCGCTGCCGGTTTCGGAGAAGAAGGTGGTGAACGAGTCACTGTTCTTGTTTTCCATCATTCCGTCAGGGCTTATTCCATGTTCCAAGCAGTACAGTTCCCAACAGGAATTCCCAATTTGCACTCCTGCTTGTCCTACGTGAATCGAGATAACTTCACGCATCTGAAAAAATAGCAAATAAGCAATAGAGTTGCTAGCCAGCAAAGAAAATGCAAAGATCAAAAAAATGTTCTCAAAAAATATGAAGAACACACACAACAGCACAAGCGACATGAAAATAGAAATACGGCTTCTCTGTCACGAAACAACGCGAAATGACAGACTCGACAAAAAAATGGTATCTCCCGGGAAACTTGAAAATTGGATTTTGATTTCTTTTAATGTTCAGCTGTGTCGCGTGGCACAGCTTGCCGACCCCGACGCCTCAAAGGTCTGCGCGCGTAAAATGGTCCCGTAGCGATCTTGTGACCGAATATGACATCTCCATTTATATGCATTTTTATACAATTCTGATGTTTCCATCATGTTTCTCGACATCGAATTACTATAGAACAGTGGAATAACTAGAAACAGAACGCAAAATAAAGAAAAGGCGAAAATCGTCGATTTTTGATTGCTGAAGATGTAAAATTGACCCAATGCTAGAAATCATCAAAAATGTTGACAATCCACCGTTTTTCTTTCTGTTTTTTGCTGAATACAACTCTACTGATTTTTAGAAGCATTAGCATGCAAGAAAGAACGAGTTCTAATGTCCCACTTTGGAGAAAATAGCCAAAACAATGCTGTGACTGTGCGCGCCAAAGCTAATTCCAAACGAATTCGATAACGTCACCTATTTCAGATTAAGCTGAACGACCCCGTGGCTCTCTATGTACGTTCATGAGCTTAAAATGACCGCAAGAAAAAACTGAAAATATTGCAGAAAGCACTTTTTCCAAAATGGGTCTAGTTCTCGAGAACGAGGTCGTTTTGCTCTACCTGTTTCTTTGAAGCCGATTTTCTCGACAGTTAGATATGAAATCGCCAAAAGGCGTTTCTACAATATTTTCAGTTTCTTCTTGCGATCATTTTAAGCCCAAGAACGTCCGCTAAGAGCAGTGGAATCGTTCAGCTTAATCTGGAATAGCGTAGCACTATTTTCAATAGTAACTTTTGGCGGGAAAAACAAAGACGGCGAAAATTTCAAAATTCGCGAGCTGTGGTGATGTTGCTCAGCTTCTGGAAAGCGAAATAAACCATAAAGTGCATGGTACTACACACAAAAATGGAACAATTGGATACCAACAAGGGTTATTATTTAGAATTCATCTTGATAATCAAACCAATAGTTTTTTCTTGACATAAACAACACAGTATCAAACATATCGAGTTTTCCTTCAATTCATTATTTTTTAAATATCCTTGTTGTTTTTTATAATGAAGCAAACATTTTTACAATCTAGAGAGCTACTTCAACTACTCATCTTTGTTTTGGGAAGGAAGAAAAAAAAGGAAACAGCTTGGAATGCCTTATCGTGAAGCTCGGAAGAAGAGAACACACCCCACCTACAAAATACACAACAAGCTAGCCGTTACAATTTATTGGCACCGACTATTATTTTATGAACTGTCTTTTTGACGCTGAAGAAGTGGCGGGACCGGGAGGCGGAGAGGGAGAGAGACGGCCACGCTAGGCGGAGTCTTCGCCGGGGTCGGGCTTCTTGTCGTCCTCCTCGTCAGAGTTCTTCTTGGCTTCTTCTTTCTTCTCCTTGTCATCCTTCTTCTTCGCGTCGCTCGGCTTCTTCGGCTTCGTCTCCTCCTTCTTGTCGTCCTTCTCCTCCGGCTTGAGGTTCGCCTTCTCCTCCTTCTTGTCCTTGTCCTCCGGCTTCTTCTCCTTGGCCTTTGGGTCCGTCTTCTCCGCCGGCTTGTCCTCCTTCTTGTCCTTGTCCTCCTTCTTTCCCTGCTTCCCCTCCTCCTGTTCCTTCTTCATCTTCGCCGTCAGCCACTCCTCCCAGTCGTAGGGGAATTCGCGTGCCCCGGTGCTGGCCATCGCCTTCCTCAGCAGTCCATACATCCTACTGTAATCCGGCTCCTCGAAGAATTTGCCGCCGTCAATAACCCGTAGGATGTCGATGTATTCCCTCGGGCAGCCGCCAAACATGCGCTTGATGCCGACCTCGCCGGTGGTTCGGACGGCCCGCTTCTCGTTGCCGACTGCCTGGATGTCCTGGAGGTTCTTCCACGGCAGGGAGCCTTTCGTCAACTCCACCACCATATACAGCCACGTCTCGCAGTCGTCCTGACGACACAGCTCGCGGCCGGCGTGGCAGGAGACCGGCGCGTACTTGACCGTGCCGCGGAAGTTGGCCACCGAGCGCGGCTTCTTGATGGTGCCGTCTTCGTGGACAAACTTACGGCACATTCCAAAATCCAGCACGTAGACCTTGCGGAGCTCGTTCAGTTCAGCCCGGCCGATCGTATAGTTTCCCGGCTTGACGTCGCGATGGAGGTAGCCGATGCCGTGGAGATCCTCCAGTGCCTCCAGCGACTGAAATATGGCATTTGGCGCGGGCCGATTGTTTTTAGCACTTTTCGGTATACTTCAAATATAATTGTTGGTAGTATTCTACGCAGCAGGTCACGGGCTATCGTGTAGTCTACTCATAAATGGGATCATATCGCTAAATTTGGCTCGACTCGGGAGTTTAGTGGCGATATGGGCATAAATGGGATAAGATGCCGGTTTTTGCTAACTCTTACAGCGAGAATAGCTTTTAATTTCACTTTTATAGGAACTGTCAGGGACCTTTTTTTTCGGTAGCGGGTCCTGCAGCGTTAACTTTTGAACTAACTAGCGTCCTCCGCCTTTGGCGCGCTTTGGCGTAACACGAATTTTTGAATTTTTTTCTTCGTTTTTTGACATTTTCTGAACGTCTATGGTGACACATTCCGTAAAAATATTAGGAATTCGTGCAATTTCGATCGCGCGCCTACCGTAACCAAATAAGGTCCCTTACAGTCCCTTTGAACACGTTAAAATGGTCAAAAATTAGGGTAAAATCTCGGTTGGCGCTAAATTTTAGAGCAAAATGGCGATTCTGTGTATACCACAAGATAGCGCATGAGCTGTAGAATATGGCACCATAGATAATTTTAATCAGAATGGATGACAATGGGTCAAAAAATGTGATCCCCTCGCGCGCCACCTCATTTCAGGCGGCCGTACCTGTATTCCGACGGAAATGGCCGTCCCGTAGCTGAATTTCCTGGTCGGGGAAGCGGCTTTCAGGTCGGCCAGCGACATGCCGACGAACGTCATCACGACAAAGTTGAAATTCTCGAGGGTGCCCTTGTCTTCGATCTTGCAGAAGTGTCTGCCGCCGGCCTTGGCCAGCTCCGTCAGCACGTAGACCTCCATTTTGAGGAGCTGGATCTTCTCGTCCTTGCCCTCCACCTTCAGGGCGTAGAGTTCATTCTTGTCGTTGTGGCACTTGTAGACGGCCCCGAATGCCCCCTCGCCCAGCTTCTTCTTGATCGTCCAGCCGCGGACACGCCTGCCCGCATCCAGTTGAATCAGCTCTCCCATATTCTGTTCGCGAGAAGAGAACAACCACCCGGTGTGGTACGGTAGCTATAAATGAAGCGGTGTTATTAGGCTAAAGTATCCTCTGATCGTCTTGCAATTTCCTGTTATGGCAGCCCTTTAATCCTTTGGGCGAAGGCTCACGGCATCCGAAGTTTCCTCTCGGTGGTTTATCATAGTTTTCTCGGCCATTGTGATATCTTCCAGCCGTTCGAGGCATACCGAGGCGACCCTTGAAAGAGACAAGAAACATCAGGGAGGCAAGGGCAAGTCCTACAACGTCTGTCCGGGGCCAAGTAAGAATAGAATAACAAGAGGGTTTAGGACGTGTATAACAGGGCGGACATTGGCCCATTTGAGCATTTTACCATCTCGATGATCCTGCCGCCGTCGTGGAAACCACACGAGCCGGAGTGGGAGGGCCTCTCGACTGACCAGCTGGGAAATGTCCCCTTCTCCTTATTAAAACCAGCCGGTTGTTCCATGAGATACGGAAGAGTACGTAATCTTCCCTTTTTGTGTAATCTCTACGGTTACAGTATCCCTGGTCGGTCATCTACTACTGCGAGACGGCCATGAAGAGACTGCTGCTGGCTGCGGGACCAGAAGCACTCGTCCGAACTAGATACATCTGTGTAAGTTGTCCCTCTGCCCTAGATTAAATCAAAAAATATTACTGTAGTCGGTCTGTATCCTTATTTCAGGTGAATATGTACATCTGCCCGCTGGAGGATTTCTCCATGTTCATCGAAAACTTGGCTTTTTTGGTGTATGCCTCGGGTAGTTATGACTGCCTCATGCCTTCCTCGTTCGTTATCGATAATTCCCAGTTGTACTCACTGCTGGATGGAATTCCAACCGACCAATATGCTCTCATCCTGGAGAATTACATCACGGACCTGGATGCTCACATGGAGAGGGAGATCAAGTACGGGAAGGGGATATCGTAGATACTGCTCGCTGAGGCTGGGTTCAGGTGATAAAATACCAGAAACAGTTGTAGAAATAAATGAACAACGAGTAATAGATCTTGTATCTTTTGTTTATTTTTGTTTCTTTTCCGGTGATCAGAATAATCTCTTGGAGGAACGGGGAGGATGAGTCGGGTGGGGGCAGCTCTCCCGTAAGAGCCTTATGCCACAATTCCACTGTGAGATCAGTGAGAACATCCCTGTCACAAAGTGATAAAGCCCAGTCGGCCCGCGTCGTACTCCCAAGAACCCTCGATTGGGAGCCACTTGGCTTCGTCGAAAACCCCTGGGGCGTGCAATGGCCTACGGCCTAATCTTTCGTAACCATATGGCACCAGGTAGAGCTTGATCTGCTGCTTCGAATGCCATCAAAAATTAGCCACAATGTGGAATAAACCCCGTTGGCCACGTCGACCGCTTTTGGGCTCTACATTAGGGACATCCTGTGCTGCCCCAGAACCACTGGGACCATTTTCCTTGCCCTATTACCGTAATTCTATTCTCCCTTACATGTATAAAATGATATATTTTAATTATTTGTGTCTATCAACGGCATTGATAATAGACATGATCTGTTTGATATGTGGGGATTGGAGTACAGCGGGCGGCAGGCCGACGGCGGGAGGAGTCTTGCCAGTAGCCATGACTTGGACATTTCTCAGCCAATCGGATCTCCTTTTAATTATATGGACATCACGCAGGTGTTTTTCCATATCTTTCGGTATCTGGAAAAGGGAACGTTCATTTTGGTCGGGGTCTGTCGGCTACCTCTCCACATTTTAGGCACGCCAGTTTCAGCGACTGCGTGGGATGTGGCTTCGTCGGGTTACTGTACACTTTCTCATGATTCAACTGCATAACATTGCTGAAAATTAGGATTATTTATTTCTTGGGAGAGGGGAACAGTTCCATTTCGAATAACTCAAAAATATCTGACCTATAAGTCTTGGGAAGATTGCTGAAGTGTTTCGTCTCTTGCATGTGCCTGACCAACTGCTCCATAACGGGGAATCCAGCCCCGCATTGGAGGCACTTCAAAATGGAGGCGACTCCGTCCGGCTCTGAAGCCGTTGCTTAAAATTCGCCTTTTCTCCTCATAAAATATAACTTACTTGAGCTGCTTATCTTTCCAATACAGTTAAAAAGGGCTCCGAGACTACCAGAAGCAGTAGATTTACCTGTAAATGGGTGGTTATCACTGGCGGTAGCGCCCCCTCCACTAGTGGCCGATGGCCGGTCTACCTCCCTCTCACACCGCACCCGATGACAAATGCCTCCTTTTTGGCCCGGCCCTGATCACATTTCACAAAGTCGGACAGCCGTCGATGGTCGTCAGGAGTGACGAAGACTAATAGCCAGACTCTCTTATGGTCGTTTCATGCAGTTCAGCTGTCCATCCATCATTCGCCTCAAATCGGCTTGCCTTCTCCCTCTTTCTGTCTTTATCTCTCACACTAGGGCCTTGGAAAATAAACTATGGACCATATGGAATCGAGAGAGAGAGAGAATTCCTTCTTTGATTGGAACTCTAAAAAGAACAGGACATCTACAATTGCTCTAAAGTTATCTGGGCATAAATTTTGAGTAAAAATCACAGTAAAAATACTGGAAAAAGAAACAAATGAAAAGAAGCAGAAAGGAGTTGAAAATCAAAATTCATGACAGCATTTGTAAGAATTACAAGGTTTTGAAGAGACTTCTATTTTTTCCTCCTCAACAAGCCCTACCCCAATTTGGGCAGCCGCCATCGTCGTTTGCGATTGATTGACATATGTCCTGATGACAGCCGTCGGCTACTAATGCAATTTCAATTTGATCACCCTGCTGGACTGTGTCGGTTTCTGTTATTTTTCCTCTGCACAGCCACCTAATGGCAGAGGGAGAGATGGAAGACGGAGGACAAGGGTGAGTAATGGCCAAAGGAGAGCCATTCATCACTCATATAGTCATATCAATCAATCTCCCTTGCTGCCTCAATTTCTCCTTCAATTGGCCCACGAGGTAGGAGAGAAAGACTCACCATTTGGAACGGATGAACGATTCGATGGCTCGAATTTTTTCAAGGATTTTTCGAGAAGAGCCAGGGCATTGGTAGAGGGGGCTTGCACATCGTTTGGAGGGAGACCGACGACGGAAGGAGACGTAGCTTCTGAAAAATAACACCATCATCTCTTTTAGACTTTGTATCGAATGAAGTAATGTATCTCTACTCTATAATAATAAAAAGGGTCAAATAAAATATCATCCTCCGTTTGCAACTTGCAAGGAAAACCCAAAAGTTTCTCTTCTTTTTATATATATCCGTATCATTCAAAGATTCCCCAACTCACTCGAGGTGGATGGCTGATCTAATCGGATGTTCTTCGTCCCTGAACCAGTTTTCTCATCTAGCTGTTCCTGTTCCTCGTCTTCAAGAGGCCTCTTCATCGGGCGAGACTGCTTTCTTCTACTCATTATCTTCTTCTTTCTTTCTCAGTCTAGGATACTGTACATTTACTTCAGTTGATAAGAAGAGAACAAGATACACGGAAAAGATGCGGATATAGAAGATATTTGAGATTCATACAAGGAGGAGGGACCTGGTGTTGTTGGCGTTTTAGGGCGACGACGACTGACGTGATTGATGGATGGGGGGAGGGCAACTAAACCGGCGGTAGGCAAAAGGGAAGAGAAAGACATATTGACACGGGTGGTGGGTGCAGGAAAGAAGAAAGCAAGCGTGATCATGTGTAAATTATAATTTAGAGAGAAATCAAACAGAAAAGTGAGAAATATAGGAAAGTTGGAGTGCGTGAGATTCCAAAAACTCGGCTAATCTCAATAAAATTTAGTATAAAGTTGTAAAAAGGAGAGGAAAGAACGAAAAGAAACCAATAAACAGGTTGTTGCAAATAAATATGCAAATGAACGCAAACCATTAGTCATCTGTTTAGGTTCAATCGGATTTTGCAGTACCAGAACGAGGAGAATACGATGAAGCAAACCATAAGGAACAAATAAAATACAACAGATTCATAAATAGAAGAGCAAAATGAGTTGCGGAATAGAGAGCAGCAAAACGCTTGGATGAGCCGGATGGAAGATGTTCGAAGAGGTGGATTGAGAACACATGGCGTAGCGATACAAATCAGTCAAAATCATCATCAATTTTAGCCTCAATATGACTGGTAAAAGAAAACGAACGAGAATAATGGTTATGAATGAACTAAAGAAGGAGGCAGACTGAAGGAGTGGCAGTGTCCAGCCGTTTTGAGTGCGCCGGCGCCGCCCTACCAGTCATTCATCAATCACCATGTTATGATCCGGCCTGCACACAGATGTAATCGAAGCCGGGGCCACACGCAACACATATTAGTGGCCCAGTTTTCAAGAGACGGAGGTTTATGTCTTTTCGGGGAAGGGATGAATACCATCTAGCTAACTGGAAACAAGAATATGTGAAGCAGAACCGACAAGTTCCATGGAATCCTTATGACTACCTCTCAGGGCATTCCTTTTGTTATCTATTGGAATTATTACCACAGAAACAGATTGTTTCTCCTGTTTGCAAATTGCAAGTTGCAACCGATTCACAGTCCCCCCACTTTTTCGAATGTCCAACATTTTTAGATAAACAAAAAATTGCGTATACTACGTACACCCATTTGTCAGCAATTGAATGCCCAAACTCAAATTCGGTCTTCTCTTTTCGTTTCTTGCTGCTTCTTACAATTCACAACCCAGTTCTACTTTCTTTTTTATAAGATACATCATTAGAACTAGGCTGCAAACCGCACTTGTAGTTTGTACAATAAGAACTTCATATCAATTGTTGTTCCGATTGAAACTTTTGATTTTATTGTTTAGATGTCCTTCCAAGCTCCTCATGAAGATTTAGCCAAAGTTCAGAAATTGGAGGCTCCGGCAACAGTAAGTATTCTTTAAAATTATATTTTGTTCGATTGAATAAAGGCGAATGGATTGTTTTTATAAATCAATGTTTTCAGGCAAATACAGCGGTTCCACATGAGCTTATGTCCGAAAATTCTCGAATGAACAGTAAGATGTCTAGTCTTATAAATGCCCGTCGTTTGATCGGGGGTAACGCTCAAGCCGAGCAGTTTATCCTGTAAGTTTCGCTTCAATTTTTATTTTTCAATTACTCTCTTCAGTGATATCAATTCGGCTGCTAAGATCAATCGCGGCCCTGACAACGTCTTTGAATCTTCCCGTCTTCACTTCGATATGCTGCTTGGTCGTGATTCCCGAATTTCTCCTTCCGATTATTTGAATTGGGATGCCAAGAATAAGTTCTAAATACGTAACCTTTTGTATCATTGAAATAAACGTTTTTATAACAATTATTGATTTTTACAATAAATTTGTACGTTGCAACTAACTGTCTGAGGTTTACCTACACTAATTTGCTTCACTTGTTCTTCTTGTTCTAACGTTTCTTTGCTTTAGATTGAATAATGGCTAGAGCAGGACTTGGACCACCAGGTTGGAAACTTCTTTTTAATGACCGGAGAATTTTGAGGCCCTTGATTAAAAAGATTGCGCCTATATAAAACGAAGTCTTCTATTTTATACATGTTTTCAGGCATTCAAAATCCACTTCACATTACTTTCAAGAATCCTGATTGGCCGGCCAATTTCATCACGCCAGAGAATGTCTTGGACTATTTCTGTAACCCAGCAAATAGATTCTATGATACCTCTTGTAATAATCAGCAAATCAAAATGCAGAATTTAAACGATAGGCCACTTGAAGAAAATTTAATGTAAGCTATTATTCTGTATTTCTAATGGTACATTTAGAAAAACAATCGGCATCCAATATGTATTGTGGAGTGCCCAACCACCTCTTTATGTAATTTGCAAGCATCGGCGAAACTCGCCACAAAATGGTCTTTTGGCGTTTCTTTTATTTTATTCGCATTATTTCAGTAACACCTTTAGCATATTATTATATAATCAATGGAGTGGTGTATCAATCACCGGATTTATATACCTTTGTGCAATCACGAATGCTTGCTGTTGTAGATCCGTTAAAGAAAGCATTTGATGAAGTTATGTCTCTTTCAAGGTTTGTTCTTTAGATATCGCTAATGTAATAATTTAGGTATAATATTGCAAAAGGATATCACTGGCAGTTTAAAAGCAAACCAGCTGATCAGACAGAAAAGGAAGAGGATAAGCCATTGCAAGCCAGGAAAACATATTTTCAAGTCACTCGAACTGAGATGCTTATCAAGAACCTATTTCAAGATTTTCCCCTGGATGATCCTGCACCGGTTTGGATCACATTTTAATTGAGATTCAATCATTGTAGAAAACCAAGACAGAAGAAGATGCACAATCAATAAAAAGCGGATCAACAGCCGTTCGACATGCCGATGGAGATAACAGCGTCGCCCAGAAGAAATCTCGAGTGTGATACGCCCATTCCTGTGTATGTTTCGTTTATTTATAAAAATGTATATCTAACTGGCCGTATTTTTAAAAAAAGAAAAAAAGAAGACGAGAGTAGGAGGCCGACAGGAGGTGTTGGCCGAAGAACAAACATGCGTATACAAGAAACAGTTTCATCCAAGTATAATTTTTATTAGGTGTTTGCGCAATGGCGGATTGCTTCTGTGAAGCTTTGAGGTAATTTAATGGTTAGGCCATCCATTCTTCTGGAACCCACTGAGTATCTAATCGAAGGCTTTCCAGCGCATCCATCAGGCTAAATAACCGTCCGTCACAACGTCTTGGATAGTCTTACCGTTTGAAGGTGACGTCTAGATTTCTATTTATTAAAGTTGCATGAATTTTTGTCCCAAATGGGCCAGTAGCTATTCCTTCCGCTTGGGTACAAATCTAAATTTTCATTCTTTTGTTTCGGTCTTTGCTTACTTCTGCTAATTTATCCGCCGGTCTCCTGCTGTGTCTTAGTTGTTCTAATTGAATCAATTCTTCAAGTGGAGGGGGAGCAATGTGGACAACAAATGGCATAAATTCCTTATTGTACAGATAGTGTAGGGCTTTATCAGAACAATCAGCTACGCACATTCGGCCTCCTCTAATTACTTCTCTTATTGAATCGGCAGATGTTCCTATAATTTTCTAATTCTATTTCTTTCAACTGAACGGAACCATAAATCTCTCCGTCCAATTCGCCCCACTCAATCATTCGTCCTTGCCTAATCAGTTCGTAGACATCCTCTCTCCTTTTATAAACATAATTTTTTCCTTCAATTTCGCCATTTCTTGGCCTACGAGATGTTACTAAAATTAGTTTTGTTGGTGGTGGTGCATTCAGCTTACGGGGGACGACGGTGTCAAAGTGCTGGGGGGCAAATCGCAGTAGCATCCTTTTCAGTGTCCTTCTCCCTACTCCAGGAGCTCCCAACAGAACTAAAAGTCTTCTCCCATACGGAGCAAGCATAGCCACCCTTTCCATAGTCAAGCTTGAGGGAATATACCCAACCCTGGAGAGATCATTAACTTTTCGAGCCTAAAAATCTAAAATTCTTGAGGAATTCGGGAGAATCTGCTACCTGCTTCCAGCAACCATCGTCTGACATTGTTTGGATTACATCTCCTTTTCTAAAATCTACTGGAAGCCAGCGACAACCTCCGGGATCTTGCTCGGAGCTGTAAAGGGACAAGAATATCACAAGGATGTTCTTCTCGTCTTACTTGTAGTCTTCCAGCATTCGAAAGAATTTTGGAGGGGCGACATAGAGTTCAGAAGGGACAAGTGTCACCTCGATGGATCCAGTAAGATTCAGAAGATCTTCCTAAAAAAGTCGTTTATTTTCTCAAAATGTGTTTAGGAACTCAGTTCACTTGCAAAAGCGACAAAAATATTTTTGTTTTCTTCCTTTTTTTATAGTTGTGGAGTGGAAAAGAGGATCTCACCTTTGTAGAGACATCCTTTCCATTTGCTTGAAGGATAGTATCCCCTGGATGGATGTCATGGTTCGACGAGGGGTGAACAGAAAGCACTACTAGCTGCCCATTGCTTACTTTCACCTCCAGCTGAAATATATCGTCATCTTTTTCATTTTCGGAGTAAATACCTGATCTAATTGTCGTCTGTCTATTGAAATTATACGGGACTGATAAACAGGACTAAGAAGACGGCCATTTGCCAGCGGAGACAGAACAATAGGTCCGGAATCCAAAGCTAGTTGATGGAAAGTTTTTGTTGTGAGAACTCTTTCAGTAACTATTCTTCTTTTTCGCAAGCCGGTAGTGGGATCCGTCTCGATGCTGTCCTCAATAGTAGCCTATAAATAATTCAGAACAAATGTAAAACTTAGCTAAATCTAGATATTTCTTCAAAAGTAATGCCAGGCTTGTCTCGTGAATCGCATTTTATACCTTACACAATGCCACCTCTAGCGTGCTCAATTTGCTAGTTTATCGACACTTGAATTGCAATAAAATCGGAGGAGAGCGGCTGAATTTTATAGAAAGGTTAGACGGATTTCATTTTAGATTCATTTTCTTTGTGTCTTGGCATCAGTTCTCATCAAAATAACTCTCATTTAGTAAAAGAATTGCCCTTCTCTGTTCGAGAAGGGCAAAGCAACACCCTTGTTCATATTCCTCATTAGGAGAAGAGGGCATCATTAGTGGTGTTGACAGTTGTCGCTTCTAACAGCCTGTTTGCTGTTTATAATTACAGATGAATAGCTTTTTTAGCCTATTACTTCTTTATGAAAATATAAATGCAAAACTAGCTGCAAATTGTTACTGGCCTGTTCGTCTTTGAAGTTGGGGTTCTCCAATCGTTGTGATTTCGGTGAACTTAAAACCACATCACCATTTTGAGAGCTGGACTTTTTCGCTTCAAGTAATTCGATCCTTTCCAGCAATGCGTGAAGGCATTTTGCCAAGTTGTCGGCATTGGTCCGTAACTGGTCTATTTCTCCAGTAGTATCGTCCTGAACCATCCTAAAAGTAGTGGCGTTTAATGGGTAATTAGAAGCTGGTGGAGGGCCAAAGCCTCTCACAGCACGCACAGCGGGAGATCGAGCCTAGGGGGGAGCCGAGGATGTGCGTGAGAGAATATTAATGACCGCATTACAAGGCTCGGAGAAAGAGAAACAATGGGAGAGGAGGACAGATGCCTGTTGAGCGAGTGAACAACGGCAATCCGCGAGAAGGAGTGCATAATGCCGGAGACAAACACAGAGGCCTTATAAAAAACGGCAGCCTAGGCGACGGGCCGGCCTGTGAGCCCCGGGAACAGATGGCAATTTGTTCGCCGATACAGAGGCAATTAGCATATGAGGGGACCACTTACCGGCATAGATCCTGCATAGTAATCGCTAATATTTTCTCAACAGAGAAGAGCATCTTTTGAGAATGGCAGCCATGGCAGAGAACCGCTTGAAATATGAACCAAAACAAATACAAAATGAGCAAGCAGCTCACTGCCGTGGCAACCTGTTCTTCAGCTTTACAACTTGGGCTGTGATATATAAACTTCTATAAAAAGCAGGACAAAATGCTACTAATTTATGAGGAAAATGGGTAGCAATAGCTCGAAACCCGAAAAGAATATAATGGAGAAAGAGAGCCGGTCCATCTGGCTTCATCCCATTTTCATGCGCCTCACGTGGCAAGCCAAGCGTAATTACCACACCCTGCCCTTCCGGATCGAGTTGTTGCGCTACTCTAAAATGCGCTGCTTCACAGCAAGGCCACTAAACGGTGTGAAAATATAATTTATGTGTATAAAATGAGGTAACAAACGTGAAAAAAATGTAGTTTCAAGTCGATGAGATTGAGCGCTGCCATTCGGGAGCAATGTGCAGGAATCGATCGCGGAGCTCTGGAGACGTGGCTTGGCCAAGGCGACAGCTGTAGACATAAAAATGGAAGGTGTTACCAAATTCTTCTAATTCGACTGCCCAAGATGAATGCCGCAATAGGGATGGAAGACGAAAATGAGGCTGTGTAAAGGATATGGAGATGAAGATCCCTGAAAATTAATATATTTTTTTGCAAAAATAAGATATAAAATACATTAGATGTACAAATTAACATTATCACTAAAATCCCACCTTCTGGCCTTAGTACACGGCTTACAGCTGAAAAAACAGAATCCAGCGTAGATAGTGCTGCATCAGACGGACTCCACTGGCTCTGAACATTTAAATTAAAAAGTAGTGGAAAGGCAAACCTTTTCTGTTACTAATAACGCTTCAATTGTGGCTTTCTCGATAACGACATCATAACTTTGGTCAGGTATACTGCTTAGGCTTCTAATATCATCGCAAATCCATTGCATTTCCTGATGGCGTTCTTTGGAGGTGTTGATTAACGTCGACGAGTAGTCAACATTCGTAATATTTCTGTAGCCCAATTTATAAAGTTCCATAGACAGCTGGCTGTTTCCGCAACCAATGTGGAGGATTCTAAACAAAATATTTCTCATGCTATGTAGGGTATCTCATATAAAAATCTCAGAATGCATTTCGCAAGCATTGAAAATAAAAATAACCTATCGGCTGGCTTCAATTTGTCTAATATAATATGCTTGAAGGCTTCAAAATTTGCTAGCCATTCAAAGCTTTCTTCTTTTTCGAATCTTTTGTCCCAATATTCCTTCTCAGCATATTGTAGGTTACTTTCCATCGTCAAGTTAGTTTTCTAAAGGAAAATCTCGAATTCATAAACGAAACGAGATATGGATTTAGAAGATCTCACCGAGATCGATGCATTACTTCAACATTATACACGTATTTGAAGATTTAAAATCGATTTACACCTTAGACAACTTAACAGACAACAATGGCGTTCAGGTTAAGTACCTTTCGACCAGATAGTGAAGAATCAAACATAAATGAGTAGACAAATTATAGTGGAGATGCGCTGGGCCCGAGGGAACGGTTGGATTCTTGCCCGAAAAGGAAATGGAGATCGGGGAAGATCACTCAATAAATACGGATGTAGGCGATGTGGCGGCGCGACGATGAAAAGAATACGTAGAGGAGCTGCTCCTAGTGCACAACGTTGAGTTACATGTAAGGTGAAATGCGTGGTCCACGTCTAAATTTAACAAAAAATATTTTAGAACAAGAATGCACAAACCTAAGTGCACGACCACGTGGTCTATAACCTCCCGGATATATGTATTTAACGATGACACCTCCGCGTCCACGAGTAAAGAAATTACCACGTCCACGAGGTGGACGATTAGTCGTAGAAATGCCTGGTCTATTGGTTCTTTTCGTACTCACCTAAACAACAAAGTAATTTGACCAAAAAACACGTCACTTACTTTGATTTGTCTTCCTTTAAGAAGACTATCAGTCATAGCTAATGCGTTCTGTACGCCTTCTCTTTCCGTGAATTCGATATATGCAAACCTTAAAAAGCATTCTGGTAAAGACCCTCGAAGAAGATTGACGAACCCTTTAGGATGGCCAGTAAACTTGTCACAAAGAATAGTAACACGATTGACGGAACCACATCCGTGAAAGTGACTTTCTAATTCGCCAGCAGTGACACTGTAGTCGACCTGAACATTTAAGAATTGTAAAAATATACGAATATATTACGTTTCCTACGTAGACAGAGCGTGCGTCTACCTCAGCTTTCTCTTCCGGTGAAAGCATTGATAGGTTACTTTGACTGCCTTGGGTGGATGAGGAGAGATTCATTTGACCCTAAAAAGGAAAAAAGAAATGTAGTTATGAAATGAAGTGGTGAAAATATTATGAAACAAAATTATACCTCTATGTCGCTTTGAATCTGCTTTAGTTTTCGTTGTTCTTCCTCTAGCTCAGCCATTTGTGCTTCCATTGCTGACAAATCCTGAAAAGGGGCCATAAAAAATAGTATATCAATGTTTGTAAATTTAATTGTCGGCATAGCAATAAACGTTTAGAGCTAAAGGATCTTGAGTATTACCAATATCGAATGACCTGAAGGTTATCAGTGTAAAAGAAAAAGTAAACTAAATTAATCAACCATCATTTTTTGTTTCAATTTAGTTAGTTTCTAAAAACTAGCTTGCTTTCAAAACATCGTTCTTCTATTTTGTTTATGAAAAATTTACATACATGATCGTCGTCTGTCATGTCGGCATTATCTCCTTCTACGCCGAGAAGCTCATCCTCGTCAAGCTTAATTCCCTCATCATGATCACCCATTGCTGAAAATGTAAGCATTAGATCGAATATAAATTATTATATTACTGAAAATAAAAGTGCTGCAAGTGAATTGAAATTGAAAAGATAGAAAATTAAAACGAGTGTTTTATCCGGAAAGAAACAACCTCACGTATCAACAAAAGGAAGCTATTCGTAAATTTGAAGCTGATCAAAATTCAAACAATGACAACAATTTTATTTTAGAAGTTCTGTCCCTTTTCGAATATTTTGGCTCCAGGTGTACAAAATAAGCTGTTTTCCTCGTAGTGTAATGCGTGTTATGTGTATGTTTCTAATGTTTCTATTACATTTTATACAAGTATTCTAAAAAAACAAGACAAAAGGAGTACAAAGCAACAAGGGAAAAAGAGTAGATTCGGAGAAAAAAGACGCCTTTTGCCCTTTTTCGATCATTCCGATTGGAGCAGCTCTTTTCACGATTAGGGCGTGATGACATCAGCGGGCGAAGCTTGTTCACCAAAGCAGCTGCAGCTGATCCAGTTTTTCGCCTTTCCTTCGATCGTTTTACAGATTACCGTGATTATATACTCATGATTTATACTGTTGCTTTCAAGTTACAAATGTATACTGGAACGGCTGATAGTCTGATTTGTTTCTCTTTCGCAATCCAACAGGATTTGTCGCTATGTTTCTTCAAACTTGCTTGACTTCTCAAATTTATCTCGATATCTTCAATTATTTGCACTTTTCAGAATAGGAAAATGGAGGGCATGCCCAGATTCGCCCCTATTATTCCGGATATAAAAAAGCCGGCAAATGATTATGACGAAGAGTTCATATATAGTCTAAAAGAAGTTAGTTTAGTTGAAATTGATAATCTGACCTTCGCTGCTTTCTAGTACATACTGTTACATTTTCAAGCAGATCCTAGTGATTATGATAGTGCAATTAATGAGCTCCGTACAATGAAACAAGTAAGCGATTTTTTTTTAAATTCTTGTAAGGAACGGATTGCAGGAAATTATAAAATGTCACGTTGATGTAGAAGCTGTATGTATTCTAAAGCGTTATTTCGCTCAGTTACTCATGATGAAAAATAGATTTCCTATGGAAAATGGTGGTGCTGTAAACGCAAATTTTACATGGCACGTCGTAATTTTCGTTGTACAAAGTCGATTTAGGTATGAACGGGCATTAGAAATGCCAACAGCTCAGACTTACTCTGATATAAATTTTGAGATGGCCTGCGTTATGTACCAAATAGGCGCAGTGCACGCGGCGATAGCTGGAGTGGAAGATAGACAAAGCGACGATGTACGTTTGAATTATTGGAAATTTCAACAAATTTTCAGAGTATAAAAAACGCATTTATGCATTTCCAATATGCTGCATGGCCTTTTCAATATATTCGCGATAACATGGAAGTTTCTGCTTTTGCAACATCTGACTTCGATAAGGATCTACTTACATTCCATGTTAATGTTCTGCTCGTATTTTTATGCTTTCCGCCTTTACTGCATATCATTAATTTAGGGACAGGCTCAGGAATGCTTACTAGAAAAGAGCCTACTAGATTCGAAAAGGAGCCCTCTAACAGTTGTTAAGCTCGCAACATATCTGAGAGATTTATATTCTATGTGTCATAATTTATTGAGAAATTCAAATGCAGCCGTGGAAATGCTGTCCTCCAAGAGATTCAAGGTAAGCGTACAGAACTTATAAATTAAAAGGAAAAGAAAAGGCAAAAATGTGTCAGTCCCTTATTTATTCGTTTTATCCGCTGGCAGACCTGACAAAGACCTCGTAGAACTCCAGAATGGCGAGTACAACTGCAGCGAGGATCTGCGCCAGTGCAGAATAAAAGAACAGGCTGCCGGCCATACCCTCTCTAAGGTTCACAACCTTCATACAGAGGAATCCCAGAATGATTGGCGCATAGAGAGCCACGGCATAAGGGATTTTCTGGGGGAGACTGTCTTCTCGGATCAGTTGACGAAGGTCGTAGCGTCCGTCGATGTTGTAGTACCACCTCGCAACCACATGCAACAATCCGATCATGACGAGGAGCGAGTAAACCAGGAACATGACGCCAGAGAGATTGCCCGATTCAGAGTGCACAAGAAATACCTCCATAACGAGGCACAGCAGCTGAACTAAGCGACACTGGCTAGTCAGAGTTGCAAAGTCATAAGACTGATTGAACGATTGGGTTCCGAACTGAAAAAAGAGTGCTAGTAGAGGTGAAATTAAAAGATGCTGACCATCTTATGGTAGAGCAGAGCTAGTCAATAAGTGGAGCTTTTTATAAATATCAACCATCTAGATTAGACTGGATAAATTCTGTGTTTTCAGCTTTGGACACGTACAGTTGCTGTGAAAAGTGAAATCTATGGAAGTATCGCAATGCTCTACATGGGATATAAAGAAGAACAAGAACAGCATTTTGGAAATCGGCTAGCGTGGTGTCAGGCAGCTGATCATTACTTGATGAGAGCATTAAAAGTGCCAGGATGTGACGCTGGAGGAGATTTTGCCGACACACTTGGCTTTGTAAGAGATGTTGTAAAAGCAAGGTTGGTTCTTCTAGAAATAGTAGGCCAAATAGCTAATTTAGATTGGAGAACGCAAAAAAGGAGAATGATTTTATTTATCATGAACGTGTCCCCAAATTTGAAGATCTCCTGGTAACTGTACAGGTACGCAGGTTTCTTTATTTTTTTTTGGTTATTTCATTTTATCCAGATGTGTGTAAACATTATAATGAAATTCAGGGCGAAGGTAAAGTTCGCACAAGGTCATTCGACCCATTGGATACTTCAATCGGTGGCGACGACATTTTCGGCTCATTAGTTCCACCTACAGTTCTGGCCTCTGTTTCTCAGTATGAAGAGGAGAAGGCAAAGCTAAAGAGAGAGATCCTTGCTCGAGTTAATGTCAAAGATGACGAACTCAGGTAACAATTTCTTAAGAAAGTAAAGTACTTACGGTTTCAGAAGTTTCTTGAATTCTTTAAATGCTTCTGAATTGGGACTAACAGCTGGCCCCTCGTTTATCATACCAGAAATTTTACTGGAAAGAAATGCTGCAATGCACACTCAAAATGATGCTGTTCCTCGAGTTTTAGAAAAATTACAACGTGAATTTTTTTTAAGTATTTTATTTCAAATTTTATTTTTAGTTGTTGATCAACTTGCTCGTGATGCCGACTCTCGGCTTAACGCTCTCTCCTCTCGTCTAAAAGCAATTGATCTTCCTGCTTTTGTAAGTGGATTAAGTAGAGTTGTAACACTTTATTAAAGACTGAAGATGAAGGATACAAAGCAATTACTGCTGAAATTAACACTCTCTTGGAGCATCAGGGAAAAGCAAGGTAATTTTAATGCTTAGCCGTTTATTTTTGCTTTTTAGAACACTAAATGGAGAATTACATAAAGCCCTCGCCGCACATTCTACTAATATTCATCTACTTAGCCTACCTCTTCGAGAACTCACTGAAAAGATTGCTCCTCAGAACGATATCACTCCAGGTGGTGTTAAAATTGTCAAATACTTTTGTTTTACAGCTCAGACAAAAGAAGGTGAAGCTTTGATAAAGGTATTAGACAAAGCGCATGAAATGCAATCCCAAAGAGCCATGTTATTAGATTCTTTTTCAAAAGAATTGGAAGCAGACAACATCAGTAAAAAGCTTCTCGCCGAAAGAGATACCGATAGCCAAGTACAAATAATTTTTAGCCCATTTTTATATTTTTTAGGCAACCTTCGCTGCAGAACTCAAGAAACATGAGAAGACTATTCAATACATAGATGCAAATTTGGTAGCTCAGGACAAAATTCTACATCATCTTACAGAAGCAAACGCTGACTTTGCAGAGCAGCGAAAAGTTATTCAAGAGGCCAATAAAGAGTAAGCAATAAAAGTTATAAAAACAGAATTATCCTTTTATAGATGTTTTGATCAAGTTATGACCCTTGTGGCCGCATACGATATTTATATGGATGTGAGTAACAAAGCTCAGGATGGAAAAAACTTCTACGAAAAATTGTTACAACGTGTTGGAAAGATTGGACAAGCCGTAGAGGCTATAGAAGCAGCATGTAAGTTCAATCTTATTACCTTGTTTTTTTTTCCTTTTTGTTATTTTTTGTGTATTAAATACTATTCCGAGTCGGGGAAACCGTCAAAATAAACGGACTAAAGGAGCACACAGGTATTTTCCGTTCTGCTTTAGCGGTATCCATGGTGGTAATACCATGAAACTTGTAAGAGACCCCCACATTCATGAGAATATCGCAAAGTAAAATAGGGGTCTCTTACAAGTTTTACGGTATAATTTTTAGATTACTCATAGCAGAAACTACTCGCACTACTTGTTTTACTTGAGACTTTTAAATTTATCATGTAAATGTGTTCTTTTTTTCAAATAAATGTGAATATATTTTATATTGTGAATTTGTTTGAATTCGTTTTTCTCAAATTCAACGTTTTTTTTTCAGTCAATAAGGAGAGAGAAAAGTTGGATGCGGAGCGTCGTGCAGTTGAGGAGAAAAAGGCATCTGTGAAAGCTGCCCGAGATGCCCAAGAAGCCCTTACCGATTTCGGTGGTTTACCGCTATCTTCTCTTTCACAACTTCCTTCTGGTCCAGCTCCTACTGGTAATTCTATACGATGCTTATGTTTCCAAAAAAACCTTTAGGCCGCCCTAGATTGGGAGATTATATGCAATTTTATAAGAACAAAATGGCCTCTAAAAGTGGCCCTCCACAAAATTACGCTCCTTCAATGCAGTCACCGCCTCCATTGAATATGCCACCAGAGCATACAGGCTATAGACAGCCCCCTTCGCCTGCTCCAAGTAGTATAGCTGGAGATTTTCATGGTGATGGTGAGTTGTAAAAGGAGATTGAAGACGACCACGTTCTAGGAGCAGGATTTCCCCAAGAGTTTCAACACGGCCGTCAGAATTACATTTCCCCAGTGCCTGCTCCTCCTCAGGTTGTATCATCCGCTCATAGCCATCCGGATCAATATCGCCAGTATCAAGGTTATCACCCTGGAGGGCAGCCGCTTCCACAACAGAATGTTCCATCCTCCCACAGACAACCGGCATATCCTCCTGAAAATGGCCACCAATTCGGAGCCTATCCTCCAGCTCCTCCAGTGCCCAATGGATTCAGCAGTGCTCATTCATCTTCAAGTGAATTGAATAGAATTATAAACAACGGAACTCCGAGTATGCCGCCGACCCCGGTTTCCACACAAGTTCCGACTCCTCAGAGAGGCACTCCCGAGATACGGTCCAGGACACCGCAAAATGGAGGGCTCCCTGGAGGGCAGATGTACCAATCACCGCAGCAGGCACCTCAAACATCTTCCTATGGTAATATTTAGACAATTGCCCATTCTAATTGATCGTCTTTAGCTCCTATTCAAACTATGCAACACGATTCATCGTCACAGGCACAACAGCCTTTCAATCCATATGCGCCTCCTGGCTTGCCACCGACCTATCAAGCCTATCCATCCTCCCCGCAGCCGCAGCAGCAATATGCTCCACAGCCGATGGCCCAGCAGTACCAGCCCTTTCAACCTGGGCCACAGCAGCCGCAGCCATGTAAGTTGAGGAAAAAAGAGAGAGGAGGATTATTTTCAGCGATGTACAATAGCCATCCTTCCTACCTGGCCGGCCATGGCCAGCTGCCACAGTTACCCCAGCAGCAGCCTCCTGTTTCTAACGGTATACCCGTCATTTTTGAAGAAAATAAGTAATTTCAGTTTCTCCCCAATTCCCGCTGCCTTCTCAAATTCAACAGCCTCCAATGCAACAATACGGGCAGCCACAGATGGCGGCGCCACAACCACAGACGCCACAATCGCACGTGCCGCAGCCGCAAATGCCCCAGCCAAGCTTCCAGCCGCCAGCCCCCCAAATTGCTAGCGGTGTGTTCCCGGATCCATTCCTGTAAAGGCGGCTTCGAATTTCAGTCTCCCCACAGCCGATACCCGTCGCCTTCCCGCAGTACCAGCAGCCGGCCTCTCAACCAGCTACTCAGCCACCACAACCCGTGAGTAATCCTCCTCCTTCTACTCCAGGTATAAAATTCGCCCGTTTATATCCCAATCACCCGCGTTCAGTGCCTCCTCAGAGTCATCAGCCAGCCTCGTGGAGCATGCCCCCTCCTTCCGCTACTTGGACAGCCCCTCAAGGTCAGCCGGCCCCGTCTCCTTGGCACAATACGGTGAGACAGCTTCCACATTCTTGTAATCCTTTATCAGCCTCGTGCATCTCCTTGGCACCAACAGCAACCGCCCATTTTTGGTGCCTCAACAGCTCAGCCAGTTCAGCAACCGGCGACCCCCGTCCTGGGGCAAGGCCCCCCTAATGGGAATCCACCTCCTCCGGGATCGTCTAACGTAGTGGGTTATATCGAAAAGGATGGCAGGAAATGGCCTTTAGGATCTGTTGAGTTCCCTGCTCGGCGATCTCCACCTTCCTCCAGCGATGGCGCCGAGCCAGGCCCCGCCAAAGCCGGCATCTACCGAGCATAATGGTGTGTTCCCCTTTTTATAGAACAGAAATTCTCAAATAGGCCTACAACAAACGGCCCCCTTCGTGTCTTTTCGTCCGTTGTCCGACCAACCCACGCAGCCTGCCGTCATCCGCCCGGCTGCCGCTGTCCTCCCCATCCAGCACAAGGCCCCACAGAGTGGAATGACACAATCGCCAGTGAGTTCTTCCTTTCTTATTTTCACCGAGATTGCCCCTTCCAGGTCCTGTCAATGGTCCACACCTCGACTATTTCAATAGCCCCTCAGCCTCTGCCGGCGGCCCTGTCCGATCTGACCAACCCGGATAAATTCAACCTCGGCGGCAGTGACAAGCACCGGCTGGAGAAGAGACAACTCCACGCGGCCATAAGGGGCAACGGTCCCCTGCCGTCTATGGACCCGCTGGACCCGTTAAACCAGCTGGATCCCTTCTGGGGCGTAAAGAAGAATTGAAATAGCGACGGCATAATTCACGGTGTAACGATAATTGTGATACTTTTGTATACCAGTGTGTATATATATTTATTTTGGAGTATTTTATACAACAGACAATAAAGTCTTTACTATAAGCCGGGAGCCGGCCATCTGCCGCTCTGCTGTTATGGATAAGGAGCAGGGTTGGATCCTCCCCTGCCCTCCTATTTTCCCCTCCAAAATGAAATAAGACTAGAAATTTTCATCTTCTAATAGGCAAGAGAAAATCATTTTATTCGTTCTCCCAGTCGTATGGATAGGGAGAGAGTGCCGTCTCCTTCAGCACACTGTCCAGAATCTTCATCAATCCCGCGTAGTTGGGTATGTCATAATACCGTAATTCGTCGATATATTCCAAAATTTTCGTGTATTCCATAGGGCAGTCCTTTAGGAAATCAGCTAGACCTGAAAATTCGAATTTTTATCTTTATTTTTGGTGGACTACAGTCCGCCTTGCAAGGAGCAGGGTGCTCTCGATGGGCCGGCGCGGCCGATGGCTTTTTAATACACTTTCAGTCTCTTCTAAAGGAAACTCTTGGCAATATTTTATCCAGCAGATCAAGGACTACCTTATGATATACTCAGAACTTAGATCTCGATCTTAGAGTCGGCGCCTTGCCGGTTTTTAGCCTCAAAATTAGCAAAATTGGACTAAAATCTCCACTCAAGACGGCGCCTAGAATTAACGTACCATTTTGAGTGCAAGACTAAATAGGCCTTGGTCTGTACAAGGGGTTACGGTAAAAATTTGGCCCCAAATAAATAGCAACAAATAGTCAATCGCCGTCGGCCCGCGCCATCGCAGCTTTGGGAGGACGGGGAGGAGCGATCCTCAACGGAGTATGTGCCAAAGGCAGTATCTAGTTTATTTATGCATACCCCTATGTTATAAGCATGGCTTTTTCTGGTAAATCATACAGATTCCGCTTTTGCACAAGTCAGATATCCATCGTCCACCCTTCAAAGCCTCCCTGGCCGAGGACGACGCCCCTATGAGCGCTGCCTTGAGGAGGACGAGACTTCTTTTCCCTGCTATTCAAAAATCATCATCTTTGATTCCTCTTAGAAAAAGGGCAATGACTGGAGGAGGAAAGAGCCACCTGCTCACCCTCTCCTCTGGCGGTGTCCTTCATCTGACAGATCTTATCCAAGTCCTCCTCCGTTCCCCATGGCAGACAGCCGACCGTCAGTTCCACCTGCTGATAAAACCACGACTCGACATCGTCTTTTGGTGACATCTCCCGCGAAATGTGTACACTGATTGACGCGTAGCGATACGTCCCCCGGAAGCCGGTACTCCATCGTGGCCGTCGAATGCTCTTATCCGCGTCCAGATAACGTCTACACAAGCCGAAATCGAAGAGCAAAATTCGACGAGGATCATCCTTTGCTACGGCAAAATTGGCCGGCTTTATGTCACGATGTAGAAAACTGAAAGAAGAAAATGGGAAAATGAGGTTATAGATGGTAGAAATAGCCCGAAGGGAACGGCGGACCAGCCACATCCTGGCCGGGAGACTGGGTGGATGTGGAGGACGATGCCTTCCTCGCGGGGCAGGTGCGGAGGACAGCGGCACTGTGGATGGCTAACTACGGAGGGCGATACCCCAGCGGCTGGGTAAGACGGAGGAAAATGGCATGGTGGTTAGGCGACCGGGAGGACGATGGCAGGGTGGGATGTCGAGGACGCAGAGAGCGATGCCCTTGTAAACTGTGCCGAAGTGGCCCTCGGTTAGCGAAAAAGTTGTCGGCCCCAGCTCCAGCGTGAGAAATATTCGAAATTCCACAGAATGGCCGAGCCGACGTACCCGGTCTCGTGGAGATGATGAATAGCTTCGAGGCATTCCATTCCGACGGAAAGTACGCACGGCAGTGAGAATCGGCCAGGATTCGCTCCTTTAGTCATTGACTTTCTGATATCCTGAAACTAGTCGTTCTGTTATTGTGACCTCTAGAAGGTGAGACAGTGGCATTCTCGCCGGACACCATCAGCCGCCAAGCGGCAGCCTGGCTCCTCGTCCGCCGCTCATCGTCTCCTCCCGATTAAACTCACCCCGAGACTTTTGCCAATCAGCGTCATAACGAGATAATTGTAATTATAGTCTCTGCCCGAGTCGAGGAAGCAACAGAAGTGGTGCTCTTGGTGACTGTTCTGGATGGCCCTGAATAGCCTCATTAATTTCTGTTCAAATTCATAAAACAGCGGTGCAGGTACAGTATGACTGTTTCCAGGAAAGAACTCTTCAAAAAAGAAAGCCAACCTGAGAACGATGACTTCCATTTTGAGAGACCGCGAGGTGGCGTCGACTCGTTCCGTCTTCATGGCAAATTTCTCTCCGTTCTCATCGGCCACCTCCCATACGGCACCGAATCCGCCTTCTCCAAGTTTGTTGATCACTTTCCAAGTGTGGAGACGACTTCCCGGGACTATTTTCGGCTTCTTCGAGACGGCCGCCTTGGCCAGAGGAGTCGGCACAGCCGGCATCTGGGGATATTGGCCAGGGAAATAGGGGGCAGACCAATCCGGCAACGAACAGGTCAGTAATCAAAATATCCGTTATCCTCCAAAGACTGACGTCTCCGACCCTGGCTCAATGAAGAGACTGCAAAAGATAAAAAATGAGTGGCCTTGTCCGGGCTAAGATACAGGGGCAAGGGCTTTCCGGGCCTCTAGGGAAATGGAGTGTTACAAGACGGAAAAGAAGAAGGAAAATATGCTTTTGCTGGGGAGAACGATGACCCTGTGGCCGGGTTTCTTCTGTCACAATCGTGGTATACCAGAAATAGCATGCCCTGGAGCGTGGCATATAGTATTCCTCGAACTGATAGGTATCAAACAGGAACTTGATACTGAAAATAGAATTACGATTTGCCGGAAGAAGGGGTGTTACATCATGGCTGGATTCTCCATGTAATAGTAGGCGTGGAACTGCAAATTTGACGAGCTAAGACAGCTACAGACGACCAGCACAGGCGAGAGAAGTAAAATGAAGTGAACAGGCATCTGGCCACTGGACTACACGGGGAATCTCCTGGACCAGTTGAACCCGGTTTGGGAAGGCGAGATTCTGTGCTGGATCCTCTTGAAACTCCAGCCACTGACGAGAAACTAGCCAGGGAAAAAATGACAAGAAGTTAGCCAGGGAATGGCCGATTGGATAAAAAGGACCAGAAATTATCCAAGAGGCGGCCGACTCAATGGAGAAGTTCTCCTCCAAATTTTCGTCAAATAGAGGTGTGGTACACGATCTATATTAGTTGACTCATTTGTCTTCGTTAACCTCCGAATTTTGGGAGCAATGATCGCGCCTTCCTTTCCCTGGTTCCTCCAACTCCTCCCTTTCCCAAAACCCCTTGTTTCTCTTGAATAATTGACATCTCCATGGTGTCTCCCAGGGTGCCCCTTGCCCATTCCTGGTCCATTTCTTTCCGTCTCCTCCCGCCATGTCCGACTCGGATAAGATCATCGAGATTCTACTTATTCTCTTCTTCCCGGTCAGTTTCTGCTGTCTATTAATTGAAATACCCCTTTCAGCCGTTGGCCATCTGGTTCCATGCGAAGGCGTGTGTCTGCCAGGTGTGTCTCAATCTCATCCTCCTCTTATTCTTCTGGTTCCCGGCTATAATTCATGCCATTTGGTATTGCTACATGAGGGATGGAAATTAATACAAATTAGATCAGTTGGTAATAAAGGATTTGTTCATTCTTCGAAAAATTGGGGGGCTGACCGAAGGCGACTGAGAAGACCGGGGCTGTTCTTCGTGTCTGCTTGTAGAGAAAATGACGGCGGATAAGGAGGTGCCGAGTGGAAGCGATGGCCAGTCAAAAGGAGAAGAAAATTCGCCTTGCTCTAGCCTTGACTGTTTCCTACGAGTCAACCTAAAGGATAGCGGCTCATCCTGTACCTACCTGGCTGAAAGCCCGGTGAAAGGTCATTTGCTGCAGTCTCTCGTCTGGATGGCGGTCGCCCTCTCTCCCCGGCAGCAGCAGCAGAAAGAGCACCAGAAAAATCAACCGCCGGCACCGCTTTTGCCGCAGGCCACGTGGGACCATATCCGCAGTCACATCTACGAGTCTCGCCACTGCACGGCTCGTCTGATCGGCCGGCTGAGTGAGATCTCCGCCCTGCGGGTGGATGTCGTGGCCCAGTTGATGGCTGCCACTGTGGTGTTGCTGCTCTTCGTCCCCGAACTCGCTCCACTCGTCGCCGGCCTCGTTCTCATCGGCTATCCTCTCGCTACTACTTATCTCTACCCGGAGGAGCGCGCCTCCCGCGACAGTTTACTCATCTATTGGTTGGTCTCCTCGGCTCTTTCTCGACTATTTCCCCATATTCAGGGCCAGCTATGCCCTTCTCACCTTCTTCGACCGCTATTTGGAGGTCATCCCCGGCTACTACGTGCTCAAAATCGGCCTTCTCTCGCTCCTCTTCCTCGAGCCTTGGCACTTTGTCGACAATTTGGAGCAGTCGGCCGCCGGCTGCCGTCTCAGCAAGTCGATGTTTCAAAAATCCGAACTGGAGATCCTGAGCAAACGGAACAAGCGATCCCCGCGCCCAGAGACGCCCGAGGAGGAGCAGGCTCACTCGGTAGCCAACAACTCGATGAAGACAGAAACGGCCAAGCCGAAGAGCACCGTAGCCAAGGTGGTCGATCCGACCGCGAATCAGTCGATCAGCCCGGTGACTACGGCCAAATCAGTCAGTTCCTGTAGTGCCGTCTCCATCGGGCTGGAGCAGAAGCCGCTGACGAAGAAATGGCTCTCCCCGGCTAAGAAATTCAAAGCCGTGCCGCTGGATCTGCACCCGTGGAAGAAGGCGCCGGCCGCCGAGAAGAAGACGAGCGACTTGTCCTTCAGGTAAGGGACTCGGTGGGGGCGGCGCGGGCATTCAACATTTTGTGAATAATACATGGCCAAATTCTTCCCAAACAATATGTAACTGATTGAAGGCTACCGTATGGCTCGGTCAGAGCCGAATGGAGTCGGTTAGAAGCCGAGAAGACGGGGATTTTTAGGGAATTTTGGGTAAATTTGAACGAAAATGGGATAAATCACCCGGCCGACGCCGGCTCCTATGGCGAAACTTCTAGTTTGAACATGCCACAAGGTAGCTTTTGATCTGTAGAACAAAATTGTTATCAAAAAGTCATTAGGGAGTAGCCCCCGCGGTTCCAAAACTCGACGGCCCACTGATAATTCTATTTTCAGCATGTCTACGGCAGTTGGCACGGCGGCCAGTTCCCAGCCGATGAGCCCCGGAAATTCTCAAAAGAGCACAGCCAAAAGCCCGGGAAGCTCTCGCAAGGAGACGGCCAAGAGCCCCGGCAGTTCCCGGAAGAATACGGCCAAGAGTCCCGACGCCTCCCAGAAGAGCATCACGGCCAGGAGTCTCGGGAATTCTCAAAGGAGCCCGTCTGTGTGGAAGAGAAAGGAGGTTACAGTACTCCTGTTTCCGCCAAAATGGGATATTTCAGCCGGTTACCGCTCTGCCCAGCCCGCAGTGGACACCGGCCGCGTCCTCCGACCCGCGACCGGTCTACGTGCCCACCTACCAGGAGCCGCCGCTTCCCAGTGGACTGATCTCTCCACCAAATGAGCAGTCGTCCCTGTCCGCGACGAGCACGAGCTCGGCTGCCACGCTGGCCCGTACCGCGCAGGCCATCTCGACCACTTCGGCGGTGGCGGCCACGTCGGCTGTCGATTTGGCCAATCAGGAACGCTTCCGTGGCGAGAATCCGATGACCGTGGACTCCAACTACCGTCTGGATCCGACTGTGCCCGTTGCTGATGACAAGTACGGTTTGGGGAGTCAGGAGACCAGGGGCCACCGTCTGACAGGAAGAGCCAGCGACGGCCCGAGGAGACCAGAGGGTTCAGGCATATTTTGAGGGGGGACACGCGGCTCTGCGACGGCTACAGGGGCATTTTGAGCTCAGCATTCGGTTGCCATTGATCTGTTGAATGTACGGCTATTAAGAATTGGCATTGGAATGGGCCGGAATAGGTCGAAAAAGCCTCGTTGTTAACTTTGCAGGCCGACGACGACCAGCGACCCCGGCTCGAATCCCGGCGTCCTGGAGTTCTACCCGGGCCATCAGCTCGTCTTCAACGCGCCGTTTGACTTCGACCACGTCACGTACCACATGAGGATCAAGAACAACTCGGCCCATAACGTCGCCTTCGCCGTCAAGGGCAACGCCGTGCCGCGTGTCTTGGCCTATCCTCCCAGTGGCATTCTGAGAGCCGGTAAAGCGATTCTCATCGGTGTAACGGTCCAGAAATTCGACTGGAATCCATCGGATTTCAATCAGGATCGAATTTGCATCGAATATGTGATGCTGAAGGACGAGCTGGGAGATGTCAACGAATTCAGCCACTCGCTCTTCCAAAACTCGGACCTCAAGAAGAGGAGGAACATCCACGTTAACTATAACGTCTAGATATTCATTTTTGCTAATTATTTGGTATAAAAATGGATATAGCATAACTGTCTGTCTGCGGCTTATTTTCTCTTTATGTTTTCTAAAAAATATTCTAGAAAAAAAATCACTCGCCTAAATTTATTGAAAATATTTTGACGCAGTCTTGTATAAATTTTATTTCTTAGTGAATAGCAGTTTTTAAAGAGTGGTAAAGGCCCATTATAGTTTGCTTGCCTCTGTGACAAGCATAATCTGCTATTACAGAAACACGGTCAGGATCCATACAAATGATCAGCCTATCTGGATAAAATCCCACTTGAAATGGTTGTTGATTCATGGGTACCGTTACTTCCGCTTCTTTTTTTCAGCTCAGTTTGCTCCTTCTCTTACTGATATTTCAGCAGATAAAACAAGTAAGAATATAAATTCCTGGAAAATGTGGAAAAAAATGGAAATAATGCGATTATTTTCTCCAAATTGCTATTCTCGGGCATCCTTGTGACCGGTACCGGATAATGGAGCTTCAAGTGTGTATCGAAGACAAATTATTCTCTCTTCATGCTGTTTTGCACCTGAAATTAGGTTGAGTGTCTAAGAAACTTCGCGAAATGTTAGCGCGATCTGTTCCGATTGATAATGCTTTCACTTGTCCCCGTCGCCTACTTTTTTGTCCGAAAAAATGTTCCGTTCTGTAGTGAAATTCCTTTGTACCGGGTTAGCGGAGGTAATTGACCCCCGGTCGTCGCCCGTATCGCCGTTGGGCTCAAATCGCCGCGGTTTAGAGGGTGAAATAGGCGGCGCAGTGAAGAGGCATCTCCCCCTCCATTCCAGCAGCGGCAGCAGAAACACCGGCGGGGGTCAAAGCGCCTCAGTTCTCAGCCATCCCCCGGGTGTCCTTGCCCCCGATCTTGCGCAATGTTCTGTATTTCCTCTACTTTCAAAACGGGGGCTTGTGTAGTTCCAATTGCATCGTTATCCTATCTTTCAACAAATCGTCCAGCTATTTTCCAAGAAACAACGGCTTTATTCCTACTTCTTCACTTCAACCCCTATAAAAACTTTTCAGGAGAAAGAAAACCTCTGCGCATTTGCGTTCCTGTGACTTCTATTTCCACATGAATATTTTGATTGCTGATTATTTACCTGGGTCTACGAATTTGTTATAGCAACAAAAAAGGTAAGATAAATGGGAAAAGGAAGATTCTTCTTCCTGGAAGAAGAGCCGAATATTTTGAACAAAAAGTTTCGCGGTCCATGGAGTCCTGCAACAAACTCCCGAGCTCCCAAGATCAAAAACAAAAATCTCTTTTTGCTCATTTCGTTCGTGTTCTGTTTTTAGGCTAGTCACCGTTCCGTTATTGTTGCTCGCAGTGATTTCTTTACAAGTGTACATTTTTATTCTTCAGACAGGAGATGCTCGCCCGGCTAGCAGCTCTTCTTCTAGTTATTGTGCACGTTTGCACAGCAGCACCAAAGGCAAGCTGTCCGCCAGTGCCTTCTACGTGCTCTTGCGAGCCGGGAGAGAGCGGAATGCTTTCTGTTACCTGTGAGGGAACTCTCCTGCCAAGTCTCTTTAAGGTGATTATTCAGTTGCTAATTTATTTTGTTTGACGTACTAATATCTATCATTACAACTTGTACAAAACTTCACTTATTGATCCACATAGGTGGTGGTCATCTTTTTAGTCAATCCTACATTCCTGTTATTTAATAGGTCGCCCGCGGGTGGATTCTGCGCGCTTCAGTGGTAAAACTGGATTGCATGCCCTCTGACTCAGTCAATAATCGGGCTTCCTTCGCATGTAAACTCAATCAGAGGATCTAATGCAAAAAAAAAGATTTAAAAAATGACATCAGTCTTTAATTATGGTAGTAACCACAATACAATGTTTTTTTTCAGGATCTCGGTGCTCTTCCGCTGGAACGACTTCGAATTACCAAATGTGTGCAGCCAACTCTTGATATTTTGCCTAAAGGACCTATCCGCTTCCTGGAAATCACCGAATGCAAGATCAATAGGATTGATAATAGGGTAAATATTGAAGAAGAAACTCCAATTATTAATTTAAATATGTGCTTATCATACGCATACATCAAGCCGCATTTAGTATAGAAACAGATCTTGGCGCATTCGCGCGTCCTCAATGTCACAATCAGTCATCACGTTATTGTCGCGTATCAATTGTCGGATTATAAATCTCAAGGGCATGCGGACATTGCCTGCGGGAATAGTACGAAATTTACGAAAATTGTAATTGAGGTGGCTGTCAAAAGTTTCACAAGTTTTTGTGACAAAAAGTGCGTGTCGGATTAGAAAACAAGGTCAACCGCGGACAACCATTTGATTAGGCACGCGTGTATAAGGTTAATCACTCTCGGTTTTGGGTGAAGGGGGAGATCTCGTCGGTAAACTGTTTTACCGAGGTTTACTAACAAGGCTACTTTTCCTTCTTTTGCAGACTCCGTATATAATAGCGAATTTCACTGAATTGGGTCATATGGGTAGTGAAAGTTGCCGTTGCGCATCATGTCCTCGAGTTCAATGGCGAGGAACATCCGGCTGAAATGAACGATATATGTTTTCTAAGGAAATTTCGGGGGCCACCGTATCCTGCTTCATTATTTTCATTGTAATTTACAGATATTTGCAACTACATATCAAACATTGGAAGAAATTATCCTCGCTAACAATAGTCTTACTGAAGTGCCAGATTTTGGCATGCTACCCAAACTGCTTAGTCTTGATCTCAATGGAAATCAGGTATACTTTGAATTCATTATTATTATTCAGTTGCTTGCAGATAAAAGATGTAGCCGAGAACGCACTTTTAGGCGTCAAAAACATTCAACAATTGCGAATGGAAAGAAACGATATATGCAATCTTTCTTCGTTCGTTTCTTCTTGATTAATATGACCACTAGTTTCCAGTAAGGCGTTCGAAGAAGTAAAAGAAAACTTAATACTCCTGGATCTAAGTGGCAATTGTTTATCGCGTATACCAGCTCATAATCTACGCAACAGCAACAAGTTAATGTATTTGGATTTAGCAGACAACAGAATTGCAGAGGTGTGCCCATTGATTTGCTTCCTACTGTTAATTTAAGATCAACAACTTTGAATTGATGAATTTACCTGTGCTACAGGAGATTCGTCTAAATAATAATGAACTTCGCACACTACATCCAATGGCTTTTATGAACGTTCCTCAACTGAAATATTTGTATGTCCGGTATGTTTATTTAATCGGTGTGAACTTTTTTTCTTTCAGTGATAATCTTTTATCAACTTTGGACGGTAGCAAATTGCTTGCTCTTTCTCAGCTTGAAGTGCTGGACGTGACAAATAATCTCCTTGCTAAGGTTTGAAAATTACCGTATTGATTTACTTTGGTGATGTTTTAGGTTCCTACCTTAAAAGATTTTCCAAGTTTAAAGCAAGTTCTGCTTGATGGAAATTTGATAGAAAAACTGGAGACACTGACTTTCTCCAACAACAGTCAATTAACACTAATTAGTCTGCAAAACAACAATATTGTGCAAATAGCAAGGAACAGCTTTGATTCTCTAGATCAGATGCAAGTTCTTCTATTAGGAAACAATTCAATCGCGTCCCTGGGTATGTAAATTTATCAATTCTTTCTACATATTTTTAGAACGTGGTATGTTTGATGGAATGCATAGTTTGACTTTCCTACATCTGCGGAATAATTCTATCTCGAAGGTCGACCAGAACACTTTCGCATCAGTACTAAATTTGCATAGTTTGGATTTGGCCTACAATAGATTATCCACCATATCGGCGGTTTGCTTCATTTTGTTTATTATATTACTCCCATTTAGAAAACATTTTCGAATTTGGCAAAATTGCAATGGCTGGATTTATCTAATAATCAGCTGAAAGGCTTTGAACAAGGAACATTCAATAAAAAAGTAGAAACTATTCTGTTGGATGGTATGTGATGCTATGAATTGACCCGTATATCATTTTTAGGAAATAACTGGGTGTGTGACGAAAAATTCGATTGGTTCCTGACTTTTTTGGTTACGAATAGAGTCAGGACATTCCTTCCACAGCAAAAAGAAATTGACTGTGCCGGACCGTCGCAATATCAAGGAGTCAGACTTCGGGACCTTATGATGAAGAAGGCAAATGACACCATTATCGAAGGAATGCAAACGCTTGGCCTTGATAAAAGTGGACAAAAGTAAGATTATGTCATCGTCTTTTAATTATTGGCATTAGGTCGATTATATCCTCTTTTATTCCCGGCTTCGAAAATTGGAATCAAGCCGTCAATGTGCAGAATTTGGGAAATTTGGGAAATTTGGCAGCAGGAGTACCGATTCTCAACACAATAACTCAAGCCATTCCATCTCTTCGCACTCTTCCAGGAATGAATGTGCCAATAAGCTCGGGCCCTCAACCCGTGTCACCGAATAGGAATCTGAACAGTGCAATTGAGCAGGTAACATTTAAACTTTGCACTCACTTGCACCGTTTTAGTTTTCTGCACCTATTGTTCGCTTTGCCACTGGTGGCCAACCTGTTGCAAGTGATGTTCAACAGTTCATTCAGTCGATTCCCAACTTCATCGTCAATATTCCTGGATTTGGAGAAATTGATTTGAGCAAGGTTGATCCTAGTCTGATAGACTACGTGCTCAAAGGAGGGCAATTACCTGGAATTCCTAGAGAAACAATGGACGCCGTTGTCCAAAATTACATGAAGAAGGTTTATGAAGCTGCTGCAGCCGCGCAGAACGGTAAATTGGAGAAGGGACAAGAAAAGGTTAGCTACTTTTTCGTTTATGATAATGTAGTACCTCGTTTGTAGTACCTCGTTCCCATGGATAAATTACCTAAAGAAATGGTTAACAATGTCGTTAAAGGCCGATCTCTTCCTGGTTTAACGCCAGCTGAAACTGAAACAATAACGGTATTTTTGATTTTGATATGATTCATTTGTTTTGTAGGAATATTATACTAAAAGTGTCGCTGTGATACCTGCTGGTAATAAACCTAGTGCTGGACGAAATTCAGCTACTGGAGGCGGTGCTCATATGGCGGAACTATGGAAGCTATTGCCTCCAAATTATAATATTTCCAAGATTCCAGAAGAAGTGTGTTTTTTAGTTTCATCATTTATTTTTCACTTCATTTTAGATTCTTGCGGCCGTTATGAAAGGTGAATTTCCGGATATGAAGAATCTACCAAGCGATCTTCTTAATCATTTCAAACAAAATGCGGATAAAATGGCTTCTCTTTTCACTAAGATGGCACCAGTACGTGCATTATTTTTGTATTATGTTTCATATTTTAGGTCAATTCTACAATAGATGAAATTTTGTCTAAAATTCCTACATTTGAAAAGCCGGTGCTATCAACCTTCTCACCATATGATATCAATAAGCTGTCCACTGACATGATCCATGAAGAAGAAATTAAAGCTAGAGCAGCCAGGATGAGATTATATACAGCAGTTGCACTTGGTCTCGTTGGTGCAGTTACCCTCGTCGTGCTCGGATTTTTTGTTGTGTATTTAAAGAAGCAAAGAGATAACAAAACAAGGCGAGTTCTACCTTTTTGACTTTGTAGCTTATAATTTTTTTTTCTCATGACCATTGTATTTTCAGAGTAAATGAGACCACTACTCAGCTCAGTCACTAACAATACGGGTTACTTTTAGTACGTTTTACACATTTTTTGCTCATATTTTTACTTTCTTAGCTTGTAATTTTCTAGTCATAAATATTTATTTATAATACTTGAAAACTTGATTACATGGATTGTTATTGTAGTTAGATCAATTGTTGGGATTCTTACAGAATCGCCCTGTAGTCATATCACGATATCGCGTGCATGATTTTCCTGTCCTGGTAGTGTAGTCTTCTGCTCTGATATTGGAGCTGCTTCCACTCGAAGAAGGAGAGGCGCCACTATAAGAGCCTACACTACGGTAAGACTCTCCGCCATAAGAAGGTGAGGCAAAGGAGTAGCTCTGCCTCATTGCACTTCTTATAGCTTCCTGCTGTATTTCAGCTAATTGTTGCTGTAGTCTTCGCCGATCTGCTTCTGCTTCTCTCTGTAATTATTATTACTATTTATTTGTTCCTCTGTATAACTCACTCTTTGTTGTTCCACTCTTCTCTCGTGCTCTTCCTGCATTCTCCTTGATCTCTCCTCTTCGGCTCTTCTTTCCCTTTCTTGTTCTTCTCTTTCTCGTCTCATTTTTGCCTCATGTTCCCGTTGCCTTCTTTCCTGCTGTTCCTGTTGCCTTCTCAGTTGTTCTTCCTGTTCTTTCCTTTTTCTTTCTTGCTCTTCTCTTTCGCGTTTCATTTTCGCCTCATATTCCCGTTGCTGTTGCTCCTGTTCTTGTTTTTGTCTTCTCAGCAGTTCTTCTTGTTCTCTTCTCATTCTTTCTTGTTCTTCCCGTCGTCTTTTCAATTCCGCTTCTTGTTCTACTTTTTCTCTTCGAATTCGTTCTTCTTCTGCCTTGATTCGTTGTCTTTCTCTCTGTTGTTCTTCTTGAATTCTTTTCTTTTCCTCCACAATGCGAATATTTTGCTCAACTGATTTTTTATATTCCATATAACGAGCCTATAACCATCTTCTTATTTTCTATTTTTCTCATTTACCTCGCAATATTTTTCCAGGTTTTCTTTATTTCCTTTAGCAGCAGACTCTTCTCCCAATTTGGGACGAGTTTCAAAAATATCCACAGCTGCTCTATTTGCTTCACCTTGGAAAGTAGCCAACGTATTCCGGCATGACAAATTTGGATGCTGGTTCATTTTCTATAAATACTTTTTTGATATTTCCCAGAATTTTCAACTTGTTGCATGATATTGTCGTATTTTTCTCTTGCCCGTTGTTCAGCTGCCGCGTTGACAGCATCAACTGTCGCATCCAGGATGCTCTTGGCCTCTGGCAGCTCATCACTGTTAAATATCGTCATGTACGACTAAATCTTCTCATTTTTATAATAAAACAAGATAAGACCGACCTTGAATAGTTCCAGCAGCTCGCCACAAGTAATCGCCTTCCCGTTGATGGTTTTGGCTTCCAACGGATTGTCGTCTTCTCCAAAGAGTGAGGGAACGAACGCGTCGAGCTGTTCTTCAAATTCTGGCTCTACTTCTAAATTTTTATAACTTTTTAAAATATCTTATGAATTTTATACTTCCGAGAATTTTTTCCGAATTGTTTCTAGCTATTCGCAAGCCGGGATGAGGCAGAAGGAAGCAGAGAAGCGAATCGAAGCTCGTTTTCAGGTTCTTTCGGAGAGTTTGAAGCTCTTTTTTCTGTTTCGGAGCCGTCTGGAAGAGAAATAAAGGGTTGACTGTTCATTTCCCTTACCTTGAGTATCTTCTCCAGATATTCCTCTCCCCCGTCGTAGCCATAGCTGTGATCATCAGAATTCGGCCAGTCGCGGACAAGAAAGATCAGCCGCTGGAATGGAGCCTGCGAGTTCTCCTTGTTCCCGAAGCCCTTTGCCAGCTGAGCGTATTCCGTAAAGAGGCGGAGGTTATTCAAATCGTCCTCTTGGATCTGCAGGGACAGGTTGAAGATCTGCACGGAGGACAGCAGCGTGCTCATGGCGAAGATCGTCGCGCACTCCTTGACCGTCGTCTGGTGGTCGAAGGTGCCCTGTGTGTCCATCAACAGTACCACAATCTAGAGATTACTGTATGCCTCCTAGTCAATTCCCAACCTCCTCGCCATTCTGATTCTCGAAGACGTAAGGCTTGCTCCAGAGAAAGATGCCGTTCGTGTCCCGGTCACAGCCGCCCCTCCAGTGGAACTTGTCCAGCGTCGTCTTCTCGTCGAACCAATCCCCCTGTCCTCCCGCTTCCAGCCATTCCAAATACGTCACCAAGAAGTTCAACAAGAAGGATTTACCCTTTCTGAAGGCGCCGGCGATGGAAATCACAGCCACCTGGAAGATGGCCACATGAATTTCTCCTTTTTCCTTGAACTCACCTTCTTCCCGATGATGTCCTCCTGGCAGAGGATCTTCTCCAATTCCTTCAAGTTCAATTTGTAGCTGTTTCTAGCACCCTCGCGGAGTTCCACAACTGCAGCTGGATAGTCGACCATCTGGAAACAGAGATAAAATAGGGGGAAAACAGGGAGTACATGCTGTCTAATTGGCACCGAGTAAGAGGCTTTAAAGGAACAGTGGAAGAAGGAAGGATATCATAGGAGCATATGGTCTCTGGTGTGAAAACGAATAGATAAACCATGGAAGACGAGAAATTAAAGACGCGACTGAAACACTTTCTTATCATGGACAAACAATGGAAAGGGCATAAGCTGTTGGCAAATGGGAGAGAGGATTTCACAATCTTTGTTCTGAACAAAAGATTGGAGCGAAAGGGGCAACGAGAAAAGGGAAGGGGCGGCACCACCAGGAGGAGGAGAGGAGAACGGGGGGCCACTGGAACAAGGAGAAGGGAAGCTATTGCCACCCGACGGAGGAGGGGGAAGGTCATCTCGAGCAGATGTGAATGCGGGGCCACCGGGAGGAGGAAAGGATGGAAGGACGGCCATCAAGAGGAGAGGGGGGACGGTTGCCAGGAGGAGGAGACCCAGAATCCCCACCATGGACTCTGGCGGTGGCCGCCGATCTTTTTCTACTATTCAGGTATCTTTCCCAGTTTTTCTAGGGGAACATCCGAGTCTTCAGACAAAGGAATAAAATGCGCCAAAATGAACAGCCAACTGCCGATAAGAACATTTTATCGCAACGTAAACATGGGAAATGAAATCAATCGTTGGTGAGAAAAGCTTGAAAAGGTTTATGGGGGGACGAGGGCGGAAACGACGGTGCTTTCTTCCCCATTAGGGCGACAAGCCGGGAGATTAGGCCCCAATTCTGTCATCCCCTGATCCGAACGATGAGTCATACCCGGTAAATAGGAGTCTTCGCTCCTTTCCTGTCTTTTCAGAGAGGAGTTCCTCTGCCGAAGGTATTATTACGAGGGATTAGTCTCTTTTGAAGAAGGGAAATATAAAGAAAGATAAAAATATAAAGAGCGACTGATCGGCCTGAGGGGGAGGGAGTGATACACCAGATTGTGATGGTTCAATCACGATGCCCGACAGGAGATCGAAGGCGGCAGGCTCACACACAGTGAGGGACAGGCCAGAGGCCCAATGCCCTGGATAAACGGCATCTAGACATCTTTAATTGCCATAAAGTAGTGAACAGGCAAGATACGGTAATTGGCCTAAAAAATGAACTGCCCTTTCCAAACCCCTGGCAGAGGCTCTTCCTCCTCCGTCTTCTTCCGTATTCCCAGAATAAACGGGTTCTCCTTTTCTACCTCCATCCAGAGATGAAAAAACCTTCTTCCAATAGAGAAATCGACATCGCCTAAATCGGATTTCCCATGGCCACCTCGGCCACACAATCAAATGCCACGGGAGAGGGGACAGGCCATTCGTCTGCCATCTTCTGAAAATTAGTCCTCCTCCTCCCTTTTTTGGTGTCTCTTATCCGTCACGTTTCTAAACTCCTTCCCTCTCTTTTCTTGTCTTAAATGAGCCCTGAGGGGGGGGGGGGTCCTCTTTTCGTCCGGGGCCGTCATCCATCATCTCATCTCGGAGACGGCCAGCCCTACAATCATCTTCGTCGCCGTCGTCTCCTCGGCGGGGGTGCTGTTCTAGGCGGAGGCAATTACCCGGAGCACCTCGCCTCCTCTCCTTTTCTGTCCTCCACCCCCTAATAGGAGACGAAGTGAGAGAGAGAGACCCTCTTTGCCACCCGACTCTTCAACTTAAGACGACTCGGCTGGCTGGCCACTTCTCCTCTCCGCCTCCTCATAGCCGATCCCCCCTGCAGGAGAACTTCTCTCTTCTGCAGGGAGAAGCGGACATTCGCTATTAGACACCCGTAAAGTCTCGGCAGCAGCTTCTATCAACCATCGGCCAGAAATCAGAAGCGTTGGTTTAATTACCCAAGTTTGAGGTAGAGAATACCTTCCGACCCTAGGAAAAGTAGAGGTTGAGAGACAAATTTTGGAAGGCCTTCCGACAGTGGAGGGTAAAACGATCAGACCTGCCCGGAGGCTCCCTGGTTTTCTTTGTCATCTCTGGGAAGTTTCTGTTGTCCGTGTCCCTCCTCCTTCCCATCCATAGACCCCATACCGTATCATTTTCCTGTTCTTGGCTTCAAAATTGAAAATCCAAGGTAACTGCTTGTTTATTTCTCAGGACAGTTTGATACAGGGGCAAGGAGGCGCAATACAGATGAAGTCACACTCCGGGTCATTAGGAGGGTACTCATCTCACTTGTCTACCATAATTGGTTCGCAATGGCCACGACAAGCGAGCAACACGCAGACAGGCTCGATCTTGCAGGTAAAGTCAGGATAACAGCCCATGAAAAGAGAGCATTCGCCGTACAGCGGAGTCACTACGGACACCAGCATGAACTGAAGATGTTTTGATGCGGAAGAGGAAAGTTAGAAGTCTTACTAGGAGGAGAAGACAGAGTATTTTGGGGGAAAGTGGGGGGAGAAGGGGAGGAGACGGCTTATATGGAACGAATATCGGTGGGATGGGAGACTGTTCGAAGCGCGGAGTCTGTTCCACTGTGCTATGCCTGCAGAACGGGGACTAAAGACTTTTTCCTTTCTCTTTTGGAAACGACTGCGAGATTTTTTATCCTCTCTTCTGCAAAAGCTTGAAATCGTTCCTCATGGTTTTGGAAATAACGGTGTAGTCGGCCAAAAGGCCCAGCTCTCTCTCTCTTGTGATCGGGGATCGCACCCGTAAGATCTCGGCAGTTGAGGTAGTCAATCCCCACCGGCTGATCAGTAGCGTCGGTTTAATTACCCAAGTTTGAGGTAGCGAATACCTTCCGACCCTAGATAGACTAGAGGTTGAGAGACAAATTTTGGAAGGCCTCCTTTCATTGGAAGGCAACAATTGATAAACTGGCAATGCCGTCCTTCTTTGCGGCTCCTATCCTCCATAGCCTCCCCATCTCCAGTGGCTATCCTCCTCCTCCTCCTCCCCTCTCCAAAGAGGCCGTGCCATTCCCACGTTGTCGTTTCGTTTGCCTGGTTAATTGGCCGGCCTCCCGGCTTCCTTCTCTTTTGTATTCGTCTTCCAGCAGCCCGGGGCAACCACCGGGCCTCGTCGTCCCATAACGCTTCCCAGACACATAAAGGCACCATCCTACTCCTCCGTTTTTTCTTCTCCTCACCACACATCGGTATCGACTCCTCGCTCGTCTCGTCATAAATGCCGTTCTGAGACTTTTTGAGCCGTAGAGGGGCCATCTCCCCGGGGAGAGGCCCCCGGCCGTTCGCCACACGGCGCGCGAAACACCGAGAGCGAAGGAGACCGAAACACTCGGGGACGCCTGATTGATAGCTGTCCGAAAACGGGGAAAGCGGGCCCCTCCCCTTGTCGTCTAAAAACCACCTTCACTCCTGTCATTTATGCCGTTTGAATATTTGACATTTTCGAGGCTTTTGTTATTCGCGGCCCTTCTCTCTCCCCCCGCCGTCGGCCTCTTGACAGCCGCTCATATTCACAAGCTTTTACGTATTTTCTCACATTTTCTCTACCAGTCTCCGGGGTTCTCATAACCTATCGAATTTTGCAATTTAAATCAGAGAAATGCCATTTTTTATCTATTTTCTTGAGCAAATCGTTGTCTACGGCAGTAGAGGAAGCCAACAGCTGGGGAGGACGGGGTTGTTCCCCTCTTCCCAACTCTTGGTCCATTTTTTGTTCTTTATAACGTTCCCAATACATAATATCCTTGCAACAAAATAGTGTTTCCCCTTTTCTGTAGTCTGATAAGTGGATTAGACGACTTCCAATGGAAATGCCCAGGCTCTTCAAGTCTTTCCTCTTCGAGCCTCACTCAGATCCTAAAAATGTTCGTTTATCGACACATGGTTACTGTAAAGACATTCATTTTTTATTCGACTGGTCCCACAACGAAGAGACGAATCCTAAAGTGTGGAATATTTATTGGAAATGGCCAGGAAAGGGAAGAGATCTCCAATTTTTCTGTTCTCATTGCGGAGGAGGAGCGGGCTTTCCTGGTCCAACGCCTATCCCAGCTTGAAAATAGCCAGAATAGGTCTCTTTTTATCACAACTCTTCTTATTCCTACCTCTTGTTGTGATTTCTAATGAAATTATTAATTTAAAGGGGCAATGACACCGATTACTGTAGACGAGACCGTCCATTCATCTTGTTCCTAGCCTAGCGGGCAGTTAGCCTCCTTTTTATTCAGAAATCCGAAAATTTCTACGGGTTCTTGTGCAGAACATGGGTATAACCAGATTGAGACCAATTCTCAATGGTATTCTGTATTCAAATCGGTCCAAATTACCCTAAACCGTGCTTAAAATAAGAGCAAAAGTCGGATACGGATTACCGGGGAAGACCCTTCTTGTTCCCTTTGTATCTTTATGGTTTGTCCAGAGGAACTTTCTATTTTTCTGTCCCTTCTAGCATTCATACATGATGAAAAAAACGGAAAAGAGAGAGACAAAACTGGCAGGTGCAGCTCTCCCGAGGCAATTCTTCCGCTCGGTGGACATCGAAAAGCGTATACGGGGCCGTCGGTTAATTTCTATGCATTTGCGAGTGCTCTGACCCTGCTTGACACATGTTCGGGGGGCAACAGGGAAGGCGCTCCGCCATCTCTTCTCTCTGATTTATTCTCGGACCACGTCAGACAGGGAGAGAGACAGAACGTGTGAACAGAGAGAGAACACCTGGTGATCTTACCGAGCCCCGTATCTCGGGTTCTTTTCCCTCTTCTTCCGCTCTTTTCCTGCTCCCAACAGTATTTTGATCGTTCCTTCATATTATCCTATCGAAATGACCCCGAAAACCATTACCTAGAATCTCCATCCTCCCCTCCCTGGAATGGGGTCGGTATCCGACCTATGGGTCCGTCTTCTCCGAGCCATTCCAATCTTTTATCCCAGAGGACAATTTTCCAGGGAAGAACCATGGATGCTGATCCTGATGGTCCAAAGAAAACTGCTCTCTCCGTCCCTATGGGACGATCCTCCCTGATCAGTCTCCCCTAGCAAGGGCACCCATTTTCCTCCATGTTTTCTCATCTTCCTTCCACTGTTTTCATTTCAATTATACCTGCATATAACACGGAAATTTCATCACGTTAAGTAACATGTTGGCCAATTGGCAATTATCAGCAGCCGGGTTTGACAATATCGTGTCTTTATGCAATGCAACTGAAAGGGAGAGGGGGATTGTTAACCTTCACTATGGGAAGGCTTTCCAAAATTTGACACTCTCAACCTCTAGTCTATCTAGGGTCGGAAGGTATTCTCTACCTCAAACTTGGGTAATTAAACCAACGCTACTGATCAGCCGGTGGGGATTGACTATCCCAACTGCCGAGATTTTACGGGGGGGGGGGGGGGGGGGGGGCAGGGCATGGCTGAACGATAAAAGAGGACGATACGCGTCAGACTTACAGTATGGTCCTTCCTCTGCTCCCTGTCCTCCGTCCCCCTGCTGTACCGGGTCCTCCCTGTCCTCCCGTTATCCTGCCTGTTCCTGTCTACTAATTCCTTTCCCATCCGAGAGATTCTTCCTCCCTCGTCTCCCGAGTTCTCACATTTCATGTATCCTCTTCAGTAGTAGAAATTGGCGCGTTCTTCCCTTCTTCTCCTTCTCGTCCTCAAATATTTGCTCCAATTTTTAATATATTCCTTCTTTGGGCCATTCACCTCAGCTTCTCCTTCTTTCTTCCCCATTTCTCTCACTCCTAAATTTCCCACCAAGACGGAAGAAACCCTACTTTTTAATGACGTCGTCCAAGTTTATTCTGTCCTCCACCCTCATCATATTCCTATGTGAAACAACACCTCGCTACCCACCCCCACAGAGAACACACACATCGAGAGACAGCTCTTTTTAAGGTCCGTGTTCCCCTGCCAGACCCGTCGGCCCCCTCCTCCTCCCTCCTCCCTCCCCGTCGTAACCGGATAGCTCAGTAGAAGACCTCAATCTCCCCTTCCACCACCTCCTCTTACCCAGAAAGCTCTTTCCATCATCTACTAACGCAGTACAATTTGTGCTCTCGTCTCTCGACCTTTTATCCTGGTGGTGACTTTTTTAATTTGTTTTTTAACACTTTAATGGTACCTGCTTCTTGTAACCTCTCATACGGCAGACGACCTCCATTTACTTTTCTACCGTCCTCTTCTCAATGAAGAGATTGGCCTCCTTCTGCTCCAATCTGCCTTCTGGCATTTATTTCAAACCGAACAAACCGAACCGAATCTTCCCTGCTGATCTATTTCTGTTCCTTCCGTCCTTCCTTCTCTCTGTCCATTCCGTTTGTATTCTCCGCGACAGCTGAAAATTTGTATTCCCGTCGGCATCGCGTTGGCCGGCTCCCCTCTCCTCCACGTCTTTTCCCCTTTTCCTTTATGTTTTTCCAGATGACAGCCAAGAAACCTCTTGACTATGTAGTGATTGTTTTTTCCGGCAGATCCTGGAGAGGAACCCGGCAGACACGAGAGGAGGAGGCGTAGTAGGTTTACTTGGAAGGGCGACGAGGAGGAAGACTAGTATTCCCTTTTATCATATTTCAATCGTTCCCTGATGGTGGCTTGTAGACACAAATACACTTGGCGCGGAAGTCAAAACAGAGCGTCTATATTTCTCTTTTAATTGATAATTTTACGGGATCTCCCGGGGCCGCGTCGCGCTCCTGTAGGTGAGCCGCTGCCGTTCCCATACAGTACTCCCGCGTCTTACCGTCCTCCTCCTCGAACTTTTTTTCCCATTAACTCCCTTTCCTCCATTTTTGGAGCCTTTTCTCCGTCTCCAAATCCTCTTTTTTGATTCTTTGATAGCTTTATGAGCACAAGGCCAGTTCGGGCCAATAGATGCCGTCTGCCGTTTACTCTTCTCTCGTTCCCTCCTCCTCCAGTTTTCTCCTCTTTAAACCCATCTTTATCACCCTTTCTCTTCAGTTTACTGGTGCAGTATCTTCTGTTCACTTCTCCCTGCCTTCTATTCAGATGGCCCTCGCCCCCTGTCCTCTCTGTCCCTGCTCCGCGCCTGTACCCCGTCCTTCACTATAATTCCCACTTTTCTTTCATTTTTCCCCAGTTTTTCTCTTTTCTAAAGAGAAAACAAACAAAAAACGTGCAGTTTTCTTATTTCTGCTCCTCGATTCTTTGACGTCTTCCCTTCTCTTCTCTTCGTCCTTTTTCCTTCCACCTCCCTCTCGGCGTCTAATCCCCCGCCGGTTTCAGGTAATCACTCGTCATCTCTCTACTACCTCCCGCTCCTCCTTCAATTCCTCTTTCTCCTTTAAAAGTTAGTTTATTTTTTATACAAAGTATCAGACAACTACGTAGTGGCATTCCATCCTAGACGGCATTAAGTAGTCCATAGTGGAAAGGGGCAGGGGAGGACAAGAGACAATTAGCCCCCGGGCTCCCCCCGGTTAAAATGGCCAGTTGAAGCGGAAAATTAATGAATTGAGATCCAGGAAAGAGGAGATCTATGGATAGCTGGGGGAGGGGAGGAGATCCCGAACAAGAGGGACAAATTCTGTTTTTTGTTATTTGGACCCAAAAAAAAAGACAGAGAAATTCAATGGGGGAGGGCGAGAATAGACTGTTTATCCAAAAATAACCGACCGCCTATATAATTGTGAGACTCTTCTCTGAATTTGAACTTGTTTTGGCGGCATCTTCAAGGAGCTCTTCCCTTTATTTCGAATTTAATTTGGGGCTATAAATAACCGATTCTACTGGAAATAGGCGGAAAAACAAAGGAAAGCGCATTATTTCGTCTCCAAATTTGAAATTGTCCTTCTTTCGCGGCAAAAACGCGGAATTTTTCCAATTTTTTGGATTAAATATTCCCCACAAGTCCCTCTTCATTTTCTCGTGCTTACTATCCTTCAAAATGAACTCAAACCCGTGTGAAATGAGCCCGTGAATATTTCATCCGTTTCCCATTCCATGGTGCTTGGGAAATGGGCGGCTAGTTTACTCCTTCAGTTTTTGTTTGTTATTCTCGTCATAGAAATGGCTGGGGTCTTGAGACGATTATCCTCTAGAAGAGGGGAACATTAAGACAAAAATTAAGAGCCAGTGAGAAAAGGAGGAGAAGGATGAGCAGATGGGGGAGAGTTATTGGAATTCGATATGACTCACCCGGAGGGGGGACCCGGAAAATTCTGGACGGGTTCCTGGAACGGAATTCGTGGAACGGGGGATGGGGGAGGATTGCGATGGGTTATGAATAGATCAGAGAGAGGGGAGGATGGCCCTAATTGACCAGAATCATGGAGAGGAGGACAGCCCCAGCGCGTCGCTGCGGTAACCCCCGTCGATTAGTACCAGGGCTGGTCGGGCCGCGACTCGTCTGCCCCCTGAAATGGAGAGCCAGCAGCTGGCCCCACGAGCTCATGGTAATGGAAGAGAAATCGGGAACGGGGAGAAGACGACGGAGCCCCCCAGTCTCTGAAAAGCCATAATGGGATTGGGGTTCGACTGCGTGGCGGCACGCGTCGCGGTCATTTCTCCCCCCTCTCTCCTTCTCTGCTTTAGCTAGCCTAGCCCCCACCCCACCCCACCCCCCTAGTATTCCCCCCTTCTGCTGCCGGCCGGCTGGGGAGGAAAAGCGGGGGAAGGCGTCGACTATAATTCACCCACGGCGGACGACTGTATTATTGCAGATGGAGGAGCAGGCGACGGTATGAGATGTCGCTATTATGCGTGACGAGTGAGTCTTCTTCTTCATTTTCCCGGTAATTTTACGCGGGAAATGGAACTCATTCAATTGCCCATGCTAACGGTTGTTGTTTCAGTCAAGAAGGCACGACTACAAGGCACCGTCGGTGAGTTCTTTTCCCCTCTTCTCTTTGAGACCCTTCTTCCTATATTCTGACCCTTTTCTCCGTTTAAATCTCCTCTTTTCCAATATTTTCCAGGCAGAATCCAAAACGTTGTTTATTTTTTGCCTTTTCTGCAATAAAATAGCCCCGTGAATAGGCAATTGATAGCCGAATTCGGTCCGATTCTGCCCGATTCGGCCCGATTCATCCCGGAAGGATTATCCCCGACATTTTCATTCCTTTCTGATTCCATCCTTGATAAAGGGCAACCAGATGATTTATGTCTTTGTTATCCTCCTCCTCCTCTATTTGTTTCCTTCCAGAATTTTTGAAATTCTTCCCATTTTTCGGGGGAATTCTTGGTCCTGATCGAAATTTTCACCAATTACCCCCAACTTTTCGCTATTGCCGGTAATTTTTGCCCTCTTATTGCAAAGAAAAGAAGTATTTTCCTTTCCCGTCCTGATTTACTCAATTTTTACCCGGTTTAGATCTTTAAAACGCATTAAAAATGACCAAAATACCTGTCTTTCTGCATTTTTTCACGTTCTGGACCTTTTACTGTATTTTTACCCCCGAATTCCGTCTTCCTCCCCCTCGTCCCCCATTCTCACTCACTGTCTCCGGCTATTTTTGCCCTGATCCCTCTTGCATAACCTCGTCACCTTTCTCCTCCTCTTTATAGCCTGTTCTCCTTTCAAGAAAACACCTGTCCCCCTATAGAGGCGAATAATTACCGGGCCCCTTGAAGCTCATTGAAATGCTCCTGCAAGAGGCTCCTCTCCCATCAGAATTGAGAAAAATATGGAAATTCCTGGCCTTAGAGCTGTTTAGCTAGTTGTTTACCTCGAAAAAGAGGCCATTTTGACCTCATAAAAGTGGGGAACTCGTCCAATTTCCTGAAATTCGCCGTCTCCCCAGTTGACAATTCCTCCCTTTAATTTCCTGTTCCCCTGCCACATTCGGATGTTCCGATGAAAATGAACTGCCTCCTCGTCTCTTTTCCCATGAAAATAGAAAGACACAACATCCAGTCAGCCAGCCAGCCGGGCACATGTCCCACCCCGTTCGGTAATGAAATTCGGTGTCCCCTCTGGCCGTCACTCTCGGCTCGGCCGGCCAGGGCACTCTTCCCTCTTTTTGGAGACGGAAAGGATACAGAGAATAGCGGCCACCAATGTGTGTTGTCCACGAATATAAGGATCTGGTTACAATTCGACGGGAAACTTTTCTCACGTCTAGGCTCCCAAGGGAGAGGCCGATTACGGAGACCATATTCCGATGGGAGAATGGATTCGACACCGACATATTTCTTGGGATATGATGGTGACGGAGGAGGCTAGTACGTGACGGATAGGGAAGAGACTTTCCCGGGGACTAGGCTGAGCCCAACGGGGATCTGACGTCTGCTCAAGATCTAGGGGCTTTCCTCGGTGAGAAATCTCAAAAATCAGGGCCGGACCTTGATTTTAGGCGGCTTGGCGGCCACCCCAATCCCATTAGACCACCCCAGGCGTATCTCAGAGACCCTAGAAAGCTTCCCCACTCCTTTCTCACGTCAGAAAGGCTCCAAGCAGGGAGATTCCTTGTGGGCACGGTACCCCGGGGTCAAGAAGCTTCCAAGAGAGGAAATTGGGCCCAACACTTACAGAAAACGCCTGTTTTCATCCTTCTTTTGAACCCAGTCCTCCGAAATGAAGTCCTCTTTCTTTCAGTTCCGCTTCTACTCGTGCTCAGCGATGGGTACGACTCCCCGGGGCCATTTTCCCCGTCCGCGATAATGTGACAATTATTGCAGCCGGCGTGACGGATCAAAAATGACTGATTTGATCAGCAGAGAATGCTCTCCGACAAATGAAATAAAACCGGAGAGAGAAAATTATCCATTGAGCTGAATGGTCCCTCGAGTCCGTTTGAACGAGTTCTGAATTCTCCGGGGCTCTTCTAACCGTTCTCCGGGAAGGTGTCCTTAAGGAATAGCATAAAGTTCACCCTCTCCTCCTCGAAAACACCCACTTCCCGAGATTTCCTCGCCTTCCTAGCGGGGGTGAGCAAATTTGCAACATCGTCATCACTTTGTTGTGTGGATCAGCTTCTCCCCTCAACTGAAACCAATCTCATTTCAAGTGGGCCCCGTCACAACAGGCCAGATTCCTCCCCTCTTCCAGGGGAAAAGGAACCAGTTGTGGTCTATATTTTGACCTTTGCAAATTGGTAATTTGAGAGAAAATAGGAAACTCGAACCCCGGTGCAATCAACTCATAGTAGGTCAGAATTGGGGATGAATCAGACCGGGTTGTGAAATAGGCACCGTAGGGGGAAGGGGAAGGAGCAAAAGATTGATAGTGTCATCATCCAGGGGAGATCACAAACTGGGGGAAGCCGTTCTCTTCATAAAGGATGGGCTTTGGGATCAAGAAGAGCCATTTAGACCGGGTTCCTTCTTGCCTCCGATATCATCTTTGGTTTAAAGGGACTGCCAGGGGCCTAGAAACCTGATCAGGGTTCTGAACCGACCGCACCGAAGGACAGTTCTTCCCCTAATTTTGAATTGGAAATCGACACTTTAAACCTACAACGGGACAGGTGGCTTTGATACCAGTATGTCTGGAAGAAAGTGTTTTTTTGAAACCTACAGTAACCCATGGAATCCTCTGACTGTTCCAAACCAGGATGGCCAATCCCTCCAGGACCCAACTCTTGGAAACAGGTGGCGATTCGCCATATGGTGGTTCCTTTGAGTCCGTAGCGATTAGACCGAAAATGATGTCGGTTTAATCGCGCACCCTCAAAATGGGGTTCGGTCTAATCGCCGCACTTTCGGTTTAATCGCCGCGCTTTTCGATATATGATGATTCTTTTCTATATATGAGCACATTTACGCATTATCCAGTCTTTTACTGTTGTTTTGCTGCTATTTGTGTCATTGTAAGCAGATTTGAGCCTTCTTTACCATTTTAAATCGGGAAATTCGCATAGATTGTCTTATTTTTTTATTAATTTTCTCCATGTCCCTTCCTATATTATTTTGAACGCAGACAAATGTCTATGGAGTGATGCCTTCAGCGCAGAAACAAGAAAACAGCCCAGGGCAAGAGATTTCCCGAGAATGCTGCTGTTGGTCAGAAATATTCTGTGAAACGCGACAGTATTCCTATCTAACTGCCATTCTCTTGACTAACTCTTGAAATTATGCCTTTCCCTGGTCTGATTATCTAAAACAAGTGGATCTTATTGCTCGCAGAGCCACAGTCTTTGATAGAATCTCTCCCGTGGTCTGCAATGATTTCCTTTGTTGCTATGATATCAATCTACACTCTATTTCAAGAAAGAAAGTGAAATGGCTGCTGTCTTCTTGAAATAACAGAAGGTCAAATGGCTCCTTCTGTTTTCACAAATTATGTTTGATGCGAATCATATCCTATGCTGTGGAAGAGTTTTATTGTGCTACGGTATAGGAAGGGACATGGAGGAAATTAATAAGCAAATAAGACAATCTATGCGAATAGCCCGATTTAAAATGGTAAAGAAGGCTCAAATCTGCTTACAATGACACAAATAGCAGCAAAACAACAGTAAAAGACTGAATAATGCGTAAATGTGCTCATATATAGAAAAGAATCATCATATATCGAAAAGCGCGGCGATTAGACCGAACCCCGTTTTGAGGGTGCGCGATTAAACCGACATCATTTTCGGTCTAATCGCCGCGCCCCCGGTTCCTTTTGGTCAAGACTACAGTAACTCTTACAGTCCCCCGAAAATTTTCACTTCCCTCTTCATATTTTGTAGTCTAACCTCTGATCTTTGCCCCCGGCTGGACGTCTCTTGACCGCCAGCCAGTCTGCAGAGGCTGCCCCCGTCCTCCTGCTCCAGACACAATGCCCTCCTATTCTTCCTTTTATTGAGGTTATTCCAAGCCGACGTCATCCCACTTCCCCCTCTTTTTAAACCGGAGAAGGAATTTAACCAATTTAAAGATCTGCTATGTTTTCTCACCCGGTCAGGGATCTAAAATTTGACTGACGATGATGATGAGAATAATAATGGCGTGGGGAGTAACCCGATCCGAGGCGATCTGCCCTGCTCACCAATTCTCGTCACCCTCTCTATTTATGTCATTTTCCCTGTGTTTTTGATCCTTTGAAGGGGGAACGAGAGAGCTCATTATCTAAAGGGGATCTTGTCAAGAAATTGTTATTCGGAGGAGCCGTCGTCCCTGCCGAAAAAATATCCTCCAAGATCTGCAGCAGCAACTGCTAATCCAGAGGAGGGAGTTAATTATCACCGGCGTCGCCCACATCGGAAATCCCCTAGAGATGATAATTTCAACGTCGCGACGAATAAGGTTACGACGACCGGGAAAGGGAGATATGGAAGACCCGGACATTATCGGACACCCATCAGGGCAGAGAGGGCACTTCACAGCCGGAAACGGCAGATGACACACGGGAAGGATGATGCGAGGAGAAGCAGGGGATACAGCGAGCGGGTTGCTACCCCAAATGCCTGGAGTGGGGACGGAACAAGGGGACGGCATCCCGTCTCTATTACTGATTAAGGAACCTGTAGAATCTCGGCAGTTGAGACCATCCTCCCTCAGCCAGGAATCAGATGCGTTGGTTTAATTACCCAAGTTTGAGGTAGAGAATACCTTCCGACCCTAGGAAAACTAGAGGTTGAGAGACAAATTTTGGAAGGCTTTCCCAAGGAGGAAGGCAACAAACAGAAGCTTGAAGTGATAGTGCGCCTCTTCCTCCAGTGAGCTGCGCGTAGCACCCTTCGAGATTTCTTCCTCTGGCAATCGACCGATGAAAACTACTAGAATGAGTGTAGTTACAGGAAGAATAAGGCCATTCTAACTGCCTGTTTATTTCTCAGGACGCGGGTTGGGACAGCAAGGGGGCTCAATACAGTCGACGCCACATTCCGGTTCGATAGGAGGGAACAGATCTGGTAGGTGTACTACACCAGATGGTTCGCAATGGCCACGACAAGCGAGCAACACGCAGACAGGCTCGATCTTGCAGGTAAAGCCAGGATAATAGCCCATGAAAAGAGAGCATTCGCCGTACAGCGGAGTCACTACGAACACCAGCATGAACTGAAGATGTTTTGATGCGGAAGGGGAAAGTTAGAAGTCTTACTAGGAGGAGAAGACAGAGTATTTTGGGGGAAAGTGGGGGGAGAAGGGGAGGAGACGGCTTATATGGAACGAATATCGGTGGGATGGGAGACTGTTCGAAGCGCGGAGTCTGTTCCACTGTGCTATGCCTGCAGAACGGGGACTAAAGACTTTTTCCTTTCTCTTTTGGAAACGACTGCGAGATTTTTTATCCTCTCTTCTGCAAAAGCTTGAAATCGTTCCTCATGGTTTTGGAAATAACGGTGTAGTCGGCCAAAAGGCCCAGCTCTCTCTTGTGATCGGGGATCGCACCCGTAAGATCTCGGCAGCTGAGGTAGTCAATCCCCACCGGCTGATCAGTAGCGTCGGTTTAATTACCCAAGTTTGAGGTAGAGAATACCTTCCGACCCTAGATAGACTAGAGGTTGAGAGTGTCAAATTTTGGAAGGCCTTCCCACGATGGAGGGAAAAAATCGTCATCAGATCAATCTCGAGAATCCCGGGGATTTTTCTTCATCCTCATAAAGCCCCAGTTTTGCTTGGCTCTCTCCCTTTCCTCTCCTCCACTTCCATATACCCCTTACCGTACCATTTTCCCATTTCCTTTCTTTAAACCCCTAAATTCTGGCACTTCTTCCTGTTAGAACTCTTTTCTCCTTTATTTTCCTCTCTATTGATCACTGATCTTTTAGAAACTTGTGTTTTAAAATGATAAATCCCACCATATTTGGGGGATTTTCTCTCCCCCATCTGTCTCTCACAAACAGCCTTGTTTGTTTGTATCTTTAGAATTTTCTGGAAGGGTTGAAATTGTACTCGATACGTCACAGTCCCACCTACATCAAATCATAGAGAAACCAGAGGGAATAATTGAAAATAGAATTGAATTCAGACGAGTTCAATACGTACGTGACGGTGAAGCTACAAAATGTGAAATCGACGACGGCGACCGTCAGAGGGAATCATCCGGCATGGGAGCAGGAATTCATCTTGTGAGTAGTTGTTGATGAAAAGGAGTGGGACGATATTTAGCGAGACGAACCGGATCGATGAGGGGATGATCCTCGAGTTGTGGTCCAAAGGTGTCTTATGGGACAAGCTCCTCGGTGTACACTATCTGCCGCTCACTGAAATCAAGTACAGGTTTGTTTAGCTCAAATTGCCCCCTTTTCCTCCAGAGATTCCCATTTTCCCCATTTCCCTCAAAAAAATCAAGAGAACAGCTCTTTTCCGCAGCTTTTCAGTGCATTTTCTTCCCTTTTCCCAAGAGTTTTTGCTGATTGTCAGCTTACCAAATAAACAAGCTCGTCTACCCGTGGTGAACATTTTAGAACCCATAGAGTGAGAATAAAGGGCATTTTAAGCTGTTTTTCCCTTCTTCGAGGAGCTACACTGCTTCCCGACCTTTAGCGGGTCTTCCTCCTCGCATCTACCACATAAAAGCCAATTTTTAACAATTTATTACCCATATAAAACGTCTAACACCGAGGTAGCTTGTCTAGACGTTGGATTCTACCCCAAGATCCACCCACAATTGCCAGATTTGACGGTAGGACGTCGGCCACCGGGGGCACCTGTCCTCCCGCAGTGATCGCGTCCTTTGTAGTCCAGAATTGCTGGGAATACCCCTCCGCCTTTTCCCACCAAAAGTTTGTAGAGTAATGGAGGTAGCAATTAGATTTCTTTTACATAGGAGAGGATGGCTGCGATCCAGGTGGACGTGTCATACTACCCCATCTCTACCTCTCCTCCCCGTTGGTATCTCACTGCGTCATGAAAATTTCTGACTCACACTCTCTGTTTGTTCATTTTCCACTCGTCCTCGTTACCTTCATTTACATCTCTCTCCCCCTCCCAGTTGACCTATTCCAAACAACACAAAGAGAGTTCTTCCCTCCTCCTTCCTGAAGAATCGTTACTTCCTCATCATGGAGGAAAAAAAGTGACGGGTTCAGCATAATCTCCTAGGAGGATCTGCCCTTTTTGTTCTATAAATGACCCCAAGATCAGAAGAAGCTTTTTAAAAAGAGTAAAATCTTAATTTTAGTGTGCAAGCCGGCGACGGTAAATGGCTACAGATGGACCACGACCTAGAGACGAGGAACGGCGCGACGATTGGCACCCGCGGACCGACGGGTCACAATCTGCTGGTGGATTGCCGCTTCGAGCTGCCCTACGGTTAGTGGCAGTCTCTCTTTTTCCCTGTAATCCATCAGGGGATCAAGCCAGTCACCCGGGGGGAGGTGGCAGTCTCATTGAGAATTTATGTCTTTTGAGAAGGGGACGAGATGATGAGGCCCCTGTCCTCCTCTGCCCCTATTTCCCTCCTCCCTCCAATTGGTTGTTTTCTACTACTAATATATCCATCCTCCTCCTTCTCCTTCCTCCTCCTCCTCCTCCCGTTCTCTCTCCTTCTTTTAATTTCCGGGCTCCTCTTTCGACCACGATTAGTGTTCTTTTCGGAGGCAATGAATATTTCCGCGGGAGAGAGGGAGGCCTGTTAATGACTCGGCCGGGGGGAGAGGCCCCTACCGTATCCTCTTTTTTAGATTAAAACAGTATCCACATGATATCCTCCTCCCCCTTTGCAGTCCCATAGGAAGTCGGTTGAGAAGGACCAATTTTAGAACAATTGGGTCCGCCCGCCTCCCCTGCCCGTGTCAGTCAGAAATTATCTCCTCTCCCGCTCTCTTATAGCCACCCGGCCAGTCCCGTCCCCCGATGGCTAAAGTGGGGTGGCCACGTGAGTCATAAAAACTCCTTTTCTTATGACGAAACAAAAAGAACAACACGCATAGTTTTAGTGCTTTAGAGAGGACTGTTTTGATTGTTTCGCGGCCTGAACCCAGCCAGGGCTAATTGCGGTCTCTCGCTGCGGAAAGTGGCATTTGTTAGAGGGTTTCAGTAAGGAAATTCTGTAAATTCAAGACTGCAGAGACTCTGGTCCCGCAGCAACAAGCCATAGTTTGATGTCCTAGTTGCCTTCCACCCCTGCCAAGTGGAGAGCCAATGGCCGGGATAAATTTGGAATTCCCATCAAAAAAGCGGGCAGACAACGTCTTCCACAGTAGCCACCATCTAAAGACGATTCCACCTGGAGAATATATTGATATGTTGGTATAATGAGCCGAGGTGTCCCGGCTGAAAAGTCACAGAAGAGCGTAAACAGGCGACAGCGGGCCATCATCCACCCGGGGAACAAGCGGGACTTGATTCGACCCTTTTCCATGAATTCCGGATCAAAAAGAGAGCTAATCAGCCCCCCGGCTACTGCTCATTTCTCCGTCCCCTCGTCCCAATACAGGGGAGGAGAATAGAAGGGAGTCATTTCTCATCTGACCCTCGTCTCCTCGGGTCGCGTGTATCCTCTCCATCTTCCCTGGCCAAATAAGAAGAAGAAGAGGGGCTCCCCGACTGATTATCCCTCCCTCCCGGTTCCCTCCTCCTCCCCGTGAGCTTTAACCGAATCGATACAAATGAAATATTTTCGGCTCCCGTGCCTCTGCCGTCGTCCTCCGCGTCCTCCTCACGTACAATTCCCCCGTCCTCCTCCCAGTAAAATATGAGGGAATGTATGTCACAGAGACACATTGACAAGCTGTCTCCCCGTTTCCCCGGGAGGCGACGACAAATCAGTGTGGCTCGCTGGCCCCCGGCCGTCTTTTGGCCCATTTGAGTGCTCTTTGTCCGGGGGTTGTCCCCCGATTTATCCTCTCCCTCCCCTCCGGCGGCCCCCTCCTCTTCTGTGGTCAACCAACCAGAAATAACCGCCACTCTTCATCTGCTGACCATCACAAGACGCGCCTTACTTTATATAAATTCCCGGAAGAATAATGGTGGCTCGAATAGTCGAGATAGCCATAAGGGAGAGAACGGAATGGGAACATCAACCGCAGGGGGATTACTATAATTTTGATCTTATTGCCTCCTCCTCTCCATATCTTATTGCCTCCTCCTCTCCGGTGATGTGTCTCTTCCTTTTTTCTCTGAATAATCCCCTTTAAAATGGATCCAATTGGCCTTTCTTAATTCCTAGCCAGCGGCTCCCTCCTTTTTCTTCGTAGTCCCGCACCCGTAAGAACCGTAGTCCGTGCCGATTCTATAAAATCTGAGGATTTAAAGTCGTGTTCCCACTTTCATAGTCCCGGTAGCCTTCCGAGTACCCGTCGAATTTCCCCGAAAAGCTTAGACCCCCACTTGATTATGTATAAAAGTTCCATGGAATTCCCAAAAAGGTTGGCACTTTTGGCAGGGGGGCTTGCAAAACGAACCGAACAGAAAGGGTCTCCCCCTTTTCAGTCGCCTTCTTCTTTTGGCTGAGTATTCGACGTCTACGCAGTTAATCCCTCTAAACTTTACCAGACTCTATAAATAACGCTCTGGCTCACGTAGAACGTCGCTGTAGATCAAAAAATGTGAGAAGCTCTCCTCTCCCCTCCTCCCGGGCCCGCGCCCTTTCCCTAGAGCCTCGTTACGACCCACCAGGCCGGCTCGTCTCCTTCTCGCCTCACTTCCTCTCTCTGCCCGTTTCTTGTTTTCCTCCCCCGAACGATCTCCCCCTTTTCCTCTTCTAAAAATCTCCAATTTTCCCCCTGCCCCCTTCCCCCGGTCGCCCCGGCTGGCCAACCCCCGTGGAGGCCATAAAACCTTGTGCATTTATTATCGCCTCGGGGTCGTTTCCCCTTTCTCTCTAGCCAATTTCTTTTTGCCTTTCTCCCCAGCTCCAAAAAAGGTCTTCAAAAGACAATAGATGTTACATATCCTCCTCCCCATCCAGAGGCTATTAATTTCGTGTCAAGACCCTAAATAGAGCGAGAAATAGAGAGAAAGAGAAAAAAAGAGCTGCGGAGTGGCGTTGCGGAACCAATTATCGTCAAGTGCCGTGATGGGTGAAAGCAAAGCAGCTAAGCTTCGATTGTTCTCTCGTTTTCTTCCCTTGAGACATCCTCCTCCTCCTCTTCCCCCTATTTTCTGTTTTTGCCCTCTTCCCCCGTTTAAATTAGTCAGTTTTGCCACGTGGTTAGAAACGTGTGAGACGGGACTTGAAAGGAGCTCAAGAAGCCGCGAGATCCATGGAAATGGGCTACCTCCTTTCCTCCTTTGTATATCTGCTGTCTTACTGTGGCTCTTTTAATTTAGTCTACAGGTCATTTTATCCCCAAAACGAGCCAGGAAATGAGCCTTTTTGCTTTTCCTGGCCCAACGGTCTAACTGTGTCGCTCTTCCGAGTCCACCCCGACCATTTTCTGGCCTCAATTTCACACACCCTGCCTATTTACCCAGACTTCTCTGTCTATCATCAAAATGTTACCTTTGTAACCGGACACCCCTCTCCCAGGAGGGCGCCAGAGGGCCGGCCGCCGATTATACTTTCCTCATTATTGAGACAGGCTCATAAATTCGTTGTTTTTTCACCGGGGAATGCCAATGACCGAGGGAGACTCCCCTCCTTTATTTTCCTCCAAAATACCCGGAAGATCACCCCTGCCGGCTGCCTTCCTTGGGGCTGATTCAATTTCCGGGGAGGAAGGGGGTGATAGAGAGCTTCTTGAGACGAATTGCCCCCCGTTGCTCAAAAGTCATCCCCTCCTTTTTTGGCCCCCTATGCAAGTGGGGGCTGTCTGTTTCCTGGAGGATGAACCCGTTGGCTAAAAAGTAGCCGCCGTGCCGTTCTCAGAAACCCTTCCTTTTCCCCCGAAAATTAGGTCAAAGAGAGCCTTCCCCCGTCTTGACGCACACGGGGGAAGAATAACTCGATCATCCCCGGCTCGTCTCTGTTCCGTCTCCCCCTTTTCACCCTGCTAAATCCACGCCGTTTCAGATGCCCAATCGGGTAATATCGAAGAGGTGCAAGCCAAGCTGCAGGCACTGAACAGCCAAATAGAGGAGCACATCGGTTACCAGGCGCCCCCACGGGCGCCTTTCCACTCCGGCGTGTCCGAGGACAGTGATTACACGTCGGACGTCTCCTTTCCCATTCATCATCAGCAGAACAGCTCCGCGCACCAATGGGACAGTCATTTGCATCCGAGTCGACATCATCAGCAGGCGACAGTGAGTCTTCTTTCTTCTTGGGACCTGTTGGGACAAAAAGGAGGGAGATCGCGAGTTTCACAGGTTGTACAGCTAACTTCCTGAAATAATTTTGCGCTTACCAGAAAACCCGTCATTTCAGCTGTATTTTCCATTTAAAATTTTGAAAATTGCCCGAAGTATGGCGCCAAAGTCCGCATTTCAAAATGACTTGCCCATTTTTAAAAGCGCCCACCTTTTGAAGCTCATTGTGACGCCAAACGACGATGAATTTTTAATTTTTAAACACTAGAATGTAGCTAAAAATGAGCCTTATTTAATGTGGATAGAAATTATTAAATTACTCTATGATAAAACTGAAAAATGAATAAGATTTGAGAGAGGGTCATTCTTACGCAATTTAAGACGCTACAGGCCAGCTATGAGGACGAGGAGGACGCCTATCATGCTCGCCATGATGACTACGATCATTACGACTACGGTATGACCATTTTATATATTAATTACTTGGTATTTATAGAGGATGAAACAAAGCGCTACAAGACCCCCTCACCCATTGACGACTATCCCCACTATGATGATGATTATGCCAGGCCATCCAGTAGTAGACATCATGAATACGGTAACAGTCTCTCTCTCTCTGTTCCCATCAAGACTATTTCAGGGTACGATACAAACGGGTATAAAGACGATCCAGAAGAGGAGATAGAATTTGAACATAATCCCGGCTACTCGGAGGATGGACGGTACTATGAACCAGGGTAAGGCAGGGCGTCCTCCCTTTGTGGGAAACGATAGAAAACACTAGAATATGACGAGAGGCTGTGTGTGTCGGTCTGTCTTTTTGACGCCCCCCTTTAAAACCTTTTCCCAAACACGTGGCGAATAGGCGCGCCCCCTCCAGGGCTGTGTCGTCTCGACTTTCGCAGCCACCCATGCCGCGCTGGTTGTGCATTCGATGGCTCGTCGACCGGTGGGAACAGTTTTTTCTTTTCTTCTTTTTGTGGGGGTCTATTAGTCCTTTAAACCTTGTCAAGCCAGGGAGGGACAAGCAGGCTCTTCCAAGCCCTGCCAAGGAGGAGGACAGGATTGTATCTTTCAGTGCGATGGCCCCCGAAGTTTTGGACTTCCACTACCTTCATTGAGGGGTTGTGGATGTCGTGCGGGGTCATTTCTACCCAACTCCCCAAGATCTAACAGTTTTATTTCCGTGGAAGACCCGAAGGCGACAAAAGGCGCGAGGCGGCACTGTTATCCCGCCAGCTCCCATGGTTTATTGTTTCCCGGGGGTGGGTCACAAGGGCTCGGCGAGAGGAATTCATAAAGGGCCCCCTGTTTTTTTCGGTGGTTTGCAGCTTACTCCGGTTACCTGTTGACTGCTGGGGGAACCCATTTTAGAGAGCGAATCAAATTTCACTTTGCCACAACGGCGACCACAATGACCACAAATTTACCCTCCCGAAACATCTGGAATATAACCTCAAATTTCAGTGACTATTGGTCCGAAGCCACGGCGGATCCCCTGTCCTATGTGAGCAGGCCACGTGGTGGCGGCGTCGGCATCGGCTCACAACTTGAGTGAGTTTTCTCCCCCAGTCCATTTCGTTAATTATATTTGGAGGGGACCGAGGAGAGAGAGAGACAAGCGGCTGAAATTATTCTCAATTTTTAGCAAACAACAATCGTGGAGATCATCGCGAGACGACACAATTCATCCGGAACACGCCTATACAGAAGAGGAGCCGACGGACTATGAACAGCATAATAACGACAGGAATCATGTGCCATACGGTAAGGGACGGCCATTAGAGGAAGGATAGGTGGCGGATTAAAGGCCTAGTAAATATCTATGGACTACTGCAGAGACTAGAAGGACTGTATCCCCTCATTTTCAGAAGATGAATACCCCGTGGAGCAGCCTGTCCAGCGTCGCTATGACAGTGACCCGATCCACGATCCGACGTCCTTCTACTACGACGATCAGCAACCCTCCGGCCACAATTGGCGATATGACAGTATCCAAGAAGAGGAGCCCTCGACCACGCAAATCCTGCCTCCAGATGATCATCACCTCTACAATGGGCACCTCAACGGGCCACTGCCTGGTCCGAGCCAAGTATTGGACGATGAAAGTTGGCGGGAAGAGGAGGAATGGCGACGGGAAGAGGAGCGACACGAGATGGAATGGAAGCGGCGGGAGGAACAGAGGAGGACGGAAGAAGCCTACCAGGCGGACAAGGAGACGGACGAGAGCCGACAGCCCTCGATCGACAAGGCCGAGCCGAACCACGAGAGGACGGATATCGCCCAGTGAGTCGATGTTTATGATCTTTTCGTGGCATTTCCCCCCATAAATTTTGAGAAAAGGGGAGGAATAGCAATGAGATGGCGGGGGATAGTCGTATTTCTATTGACTGTTATAGTCAGACGACAGCCATGTCCACCGGTCGGGCTCCCCTCCTCCGCAGATCTCGCTGGTTTGTTCTTTCTTCATATTTCTTGGCTTTATCCGCTGATCATCGTCTGATCTCTTCCACCTTTGCATATGCAAAGCAACAAAAAAGTGGCTGACAGCGTTAGAAATAGGCCATTTATATTCCAAAGAGCTAAAATTCCCTATAGGTGGGGCAGCTAGTTCTGACGTGAGAGTAAGGGGGCAGATAAGGCAGCGAGAAGCGCCAGAGAGTCCTCAAGCCGTGTAGAATGGGATACTGTAAGAATGTTTCCTTGGATCTTCTTGTTATTGTTCAAATCAAAACGACTTTTTGATTAAAATAACAGCTCTAACCATTTTTCTCCTCCCAAGTAACATGCAAAACTACAAAAACGGCCCGTTTCCCGATAGTCGCGCCCTCTCAACCCCAAATATTTCCATCTCTTTATTCTATAAATTTTATAAATTAATTTAAATGGCAAAAGGAGTAAGTGTACGTCAATAAGCCTCTAAAAGTTACCGTACCCCCTCCATTTTCAGTCAAACAATCGCCGAGGAGGATGAACGCCGAAACCTTCAACAGCTCTGGCATTGGGCTTATAAGCAGGTCTGCAAGCAGGTACTCCGTCTCGAGGTCGGTTTATTTTCTCTTTTTAAAAGGGGCGACACAAAGTCGGACAGTGGAATAAAGTGGAGTCGTGGACTCGAACCAGGTCAAAATGGGAGAAAGCGTACTTCCTTTGGGGATAGTTGCAGCGGACGTCGAATATCCGGAGGGTATAGCCCCAGCAACATTCTACACTTCTTGTTGACTCATTCTCGGATCTTGGATGGATAACCTCTTCTTCTCGAGATGCACTACTAAACATAGCAGATTGGCTTCGTTTCGGATATTATTCGACCCGGGTTGTACGCGAGGAGGACGATACAAGTTGCCCCGGAGTGTCTTCTCCTTATTTTACTCTGAATTGGTCACATTTTCCTTCTCCATTTCCTTGTATTTTCTCCTCGTTTTCTTCTGATTCAAAAGGGCACTTCATACTGAGTCAATAGTCGTTCCCCCTCATTTTTATTGCCTCCAAACAGTCCGAAAGCAGTGAAAGACACTATATCCAACACTCTTATTCATAGCCCATTTCTCTACAAACAAAACTGCCAAGTAAATGCTCTACGCAGCGAAACTTCACAGTTTTCGGCTTACCACAACTGCCCTTCTCCGTAAATTTACCTCCAACGAAGCGCTGAACATTCCTTTTTTAAAATTTGTCTCGTCTTTTGACTGCCGGGCAGACGTTCTACGCAGCGAAATATAGCTCCAAGAATCTTTCTCGAAGGATAACCTCCTCCTGTTTCAAAATCTTTCTTCGCAGTGCCTATTTCACTAAAAACCAGCTACTGGTAGCCTCTTCTTCCCCTGACGACATATCGGCCATCTGCCCCAGTTGTCTGTTTGCTACTTCCTTCCATACAAAGTTAATTGTCCACCACCGCTCCTTGATCATCCGGTATTATGTATGCAGACATCCTTTTTCTCATCGTTATTCTTTACTCATTGTGTTGTTCTGCACTCTTTCTCTTCCACCCCCACTTTCTCAAGGCGCCTCCTGCCGGCTATCGTAATCTGTCTCAGAGGAGAGAATAACCACAAGTCCATTTCATTTAAAAAATTATGAATTTTTACGTATTTGATCCGAAAAGCAGAATATCTTAATCCCGTTGCCCACACTTCCTTCCCGGGCCTGGCGGATATCTGCAGGTGACAATCGGGGCGACCAATTTCCGGAATGTCTACTCCACGCAACCGATGCCGGCAATCTTTTGAAACTTCTTGAGATTTTTCCACTTTAAAGGATGTTTTCTAGTAGCTGCTTAAAAGTACGAGTGGAGAGTGGGATCTCTTGCCAAACTCTTCAAGGACTTGTCCTCCAGTCCCTCCTCCCTCATCCTCCCCCGTCCTCTTCTCATCAACCCCAGGCTCTGCTCTCTCTCGAAAAAGGCGTCAATCGTTTGTGTCCCCACCGGCGTTTATTACTCCCTCCGGCCGTTATTTGTCCCCTGCTTGGCCGGCCGGCCGGCTGTCCCCCACGTGGTAGTGGCCGTCCGTGGAGGGGGGCTATCCCCAGCTTTTTTCATCATCATCTCCCCCGGCCTCCTCCCTCGTCCACCCCGTAATCAATGTGTGTAAATGCCTAATTTGTCCTCTCCCCTTCCTTGAGAGAATTAAATACTTTCCCCCGGCCGGCCCCCTCCGCCTAAACTTCATTTGCACCTGTGGTCCCACCTGTCAACTGCGGGCCAGCACTATATGAGCCGGGCGCCGTCTTCTCCTCCTCGTCCTCCTCGTCGATGGGGCTAATTATTCTCTTCCCTCCTTTCCCCATTAATTATCCCTTCTTCTTCTTCTCTTCTCCTGTTCCCCGTTGTCGTTTTCATCACTTCCCCTCCTGTCCCTTTTTTGTCCTCTCTTCCCCGCTTCCACTTCACTTGTCGTTGACTTCGAAATTTACGGCTGGTTGACTAGAACCTTGAACTTTTCGGAAAGTGTGCCATTGGAGCTGTGGCCAGGACACTTTAAAGGTCTAAACGAACCTGTTGACTTGGTAATTAGATGGAGAACAACAGCGGGGAGGCAGGGAGACAGGAGGACAGACGAGATTAAACAGATTTCTGGTCAATTAGCCAAGGGGATCACTTCCGTTCCGTTTCTGACTTAACTTCCCGGCTATTTTTAGCTACTGTAATTGTGTTAAATAGCTCGAGGAAGCCGGGGGACACGATAAAACTGCGGGGCTTTGACGCACATTCCCGATGGCCTTGCTTGTCTCCAGGGGACAGCTGGGAGCCGAGTAAAAACAGCCCTCTGCACATGGCTCCAGAAGCGAATTAAGTGTTTTGAGACCTCTTTCTGGTTGGATTACTGTAAATTTGAAGGAAACGAACCCTCTGCCTCCCGTTCGCGTCACAGCCGAGCCTTTAACAAAGTGATCGGGCAATTCGCTCACGCGCTTTTCTTTTCCTTTTTCCAGGGTTACTGTAACCTCTAACAATTCTCTTTCATAAACTCCTTTAGGACACAGGGTTATGGTAGTTCCAGTTTGATCCTAGCGATTACAGTATCCTCTCACATGACGCCTCTTCTCGCCCTCCTCCCTGTAAGTACTCGGCCACTGTCCTCCACCTCCCCACGACGACGACGACAACAGATGTCTGCCCTCTTCCTCTCGTTTTTCTCACCAGGGGCTAATTATTTATTCCAATTTATGATTCCCAAGACGTTTCTTGAATATGGATATATTCCGCTCTCCGCTGCTGCTCTACTAGATATCTCCGCTCTCTTTTTCTCCGTCGTCCTCTCCTCCACCTAAAAGAAACCGACACATCTATTCCTGGCGTCGGCGGCAGATATAAGGGGATCCTCCTCTCGTCCTCCTCCAGTTCAAAATGTTAATTTCGAGGCGAGAAGAATCGAATACGACGACGAGGACGACGATGACAATTACCCGGCACAATATAACGTGGCTCGAGAAGTGCACAATTAGTCACAATACGGGCGGAAGCCGCCTGTGTTTCAAGGGGAATATCTTACCCGGAGGGAGGGGACCGGGGAGGGAGCCATTCCAGCGGGGCATTTCCAGTCGAATTGATTATTTCCCGTATGCTTCAATTCATTTCTATCCGTTCAACTTAACCCAGGTTCCCTAACCTTATCCTCCCTGCTTTACACCCTCCTCCCAGGGTACATCTGACCCAGCCTGTGATAATGAGCACATTGTCATTGTTTTGAGAAATTCCCCCTCTCAATGACAAGAACCATAATTTAGTTAGACTTTCCCCGGATTAAATTCTCGTCCGATATCATTTTTGACAACCTCAATCTAGCGGAAAACAGCGGCGGGATCCAAAAGAAGCCCAGACTCATTAGACGTGCCCTGGAGAGCTGTTAGACTCCACAGCTTCTTTTCTTGGAAAAAGGTCCCCGAAGAATTGCTCCAGTCTGGGGTGACACCTTGAACCTTGTACACAACACCGTTTCTTAGCTGTTTCAGCTGTTCTCGGGGAATTGTTTTGGTCATTGAAATGTCTCCTTCTTTCTGTGATTTTTATTAATACTGTTTGCGGAGTTGGCCACTCCTGTTCGTGAACGATCAAAGTGTAGTTAGAGCTGATTCAAGCCGCTTATTGTTTCTTGATTCCTTACGGCGACCACGATGTCTGATAATGTTGTCAAAATAACACAAATACAAACAAGGTGAACTTGTTTATTTTTAATAGAAATTGGAGCAATCACGATTATCCTGGAGGGGTAAACTGCAATAGGGCGCACCTCTGCCGTCTGCCGCCTCCTTTACCGTCCTCGACCCGCTTTTTCGGTTTAAATTGACAGAAGATCTGCCAAGGGTTCCACATGGAACGCGATCCCTGAGTATCGTTTCTCTTCGAGTCTCCTCGTGGAATGCCCGCTTAGGGCGCGCCTCCCCCGCCTGCCGCCTTCTATACCGTCCTCGGCCTCCTCCTCCGACCCCTAAATTTCCAGTAAAGCCCTCCTCCTGCCCTTTCTTCTCGTCTGATCGATGTGTCTCCTGTCCTCGTGTTCTGGTTTTACTCTCTTCTCTTCTTTCAGCCAATCTGTCTCCTCCCTCGGCTCATAATTATCCTGTTTTTCATAAACACCGCAATCATTAACCTCTCCCTGCAGGCTCATTCTCCCCTCGTCTCTTCCTCGTCCTCCTAATTATCCTTCCCGCTTTAAATAGCATCCCTCAAATCTCTCAAATACACAGTCTTCTTCTGGTTTTCCAGCCTATTTCGAGCGTCCTCTCGCATCCATGGCCCCCTTGAAGGCCGCCGCCCCGAGGGACCACTCCCTGGGCCACCGGGCTCCCCTTCTTCTTCCCTTTCTCTTTCTGCCTTCTTCCCTTTCTCTTTCCAAAAAAGCAAACATCTCCATTTTCCCTCACCTTTTCTTGTTCTAAACCTCGAAAAAAGAGAGAAAAATCAATGTCTAGACTCTACCTGTGTGTTATTTGTTAGTGTGCCTTCTTTTGGTGAATCTCTCCTCTCCTCCTCCCTTCTTCAACTACACCATGAATTATTTAACACGGGGGCTTGGCCAGCATTATGTAGAGAAGAGGGAATTGATTTATAGCCAATTGACACCATTTTTTGACTCGTTTTAGTTGAAAAAATGGCTGGAAATGGCGGGAAAGCGGCGAAAAGGCCCCGATCCGTCTATTCCTTCAAACATCTCGTCTTTGAGTCCATTTCCCGCCATTTTTCATAATTTAAAGAGGATTTCGATACTTCCCATAGTATATTATAGTAGTTCCTAGTCATTTCTCCTGTATGCCCTCTAAAATTCCTCTGGTAGTCCTCCATTTTGTGATTAGTCAGTCTGAACTGGAAGAAGTGCCCCTTCTGGCCACTTTTGGTCTCTTCTCTTCCATGTGACTAAAAAGCATCCTGGCCTTATTTCTTTCACTTTTAAGCATTTCCCTAACTTTATTACTATCTTCTATAACTATAGAATTATTCAAAAATAGATAAAATGAGGCGATATCCTTGCAGCATTCCGCTTTTTGGACGGATATTGAGGAAATAGAATAAGCCTCGGGGTAGAACGCGTTCTGGATGATAGGCCAATTTCACCCCCTGCTACTGCATGTTCCAATCTTTTTTAGCCATTAAACAACTTTCTTCGAAATAATATTATTTATGAAAAAGACGAAAAGATCAAAAAACAGCAACCAGAGGGCTACCTATTGAATTGTTGGCGTAGTAAGGAAACAGCCATTATCCTCCTGCTAAAGGCGGTTAGCCAGGGAGAGGAACACACCGCCTGCCTCTCATTTATACTCCCTCCCTCCTTTTTTACTTTTAATATTAAAAAACGAGGATCGTTTCGAGACCAAAAGAGACCACGAGGCATGTTCTGCCCCGGAACTTTTCAGAGACCAATTCAATTTGATTAGGCCCTGAAGTGGAGAGAGATTCAGCTGTCCGGAGGGGTCCCGAAACATTTTGTCTCTTGTTTTTGACTCGTAGAATACTTAGAATTGACTGCGTACCTCATTTGATAGTCAACTCCCTCTGGTCAAAGCTCAGTAGGCGTCCTCCTCCCTTGCAGTCGCATAATCTTTAGAATTGGCTTCGTTCTCCGGCCTGTCGGCTTCTTTTTCCGTGACGAGGGGCAGCTAAAGGGGACTGGAGTCGAGTTAAAGATCTCCTCGCTTCCCTCTCGTGTAACACCTTCATTTCCCCTTTTATCTTTTCCTACATCCCTTAAAAATTGGAGGAAATAAGCAGAATCTCCTAGGCCGAGAAAAAGGGGATTTCGGGGGTCCGCGCACTTTTTTGACTGCACAATCCCGCGAAATCTAAAACGTCCTTGGTTTTCTATCTCTCTCCGCTCTCCTCGGCTTCGACACACCAGCCCGGACGGCCGGGGCCTCTCCCTCCTCCCGTAATCGGACACCTAAAACGGCGCGACGACGCGCCAACACCATCAGGAGGGAGGAGGAGGTTCAGAGGGCCTTCTGGCTGGCCGTCGCAACACTTTCGATTATTCTCTTATTTTTGTCCTAGAAGCGAACAGATTTCAATAGGGGGCAACCCTCGAAAGTTGTCCAGAATAACATATTTTTGGCGTGTAAGGCTTCCGCAGCCGGCTGGCCGCCTCTTGTCCTCTCTGGGACGCCTCGACTTTGCTCTAGATCTTTCCTTTTTGCCTATTTCTGGACTAGAACCATTTAAAGAAAAGAAGAGGAGAAGAACTCATCCTCCCTGTCCATAAATCAAAAAGCAGGCCGTTTTCCGCCATTTGATCCGGATTCTCTCGAGTTTGCTCATCCGACCCACTTTTATCGGGTCCCTTCCCGCCTCTTGGCTGTTTAAAAACTCTCAACTTGAACCCGACTTGTCCTCATGACGCCTATTAATCACAAAAGATGCCAAACTCGTCTCGTGTCAATTTCGACGGAATCCCACAAGGAATAGCCGAACTTTTGTCGACCACTTGACACCACCCGGGATAATGGAGTGCATAGAGGTCGTCCGCTTATGAATTGACCCCTGTTCTCAATTAAAAACGCCTTCATCCCTCCTCCTCGTTCCTCCATTCCGCTCCCCTTCTTCCAATTCGAAAACAATTGCTTCATAGTCGTTTCTGGAGAAAAGGAGATAAAAACACGATATTGGCTTCTTTCTTCTTTTTTCCGTCTTCTATTTGATGCCTGACCGGCTAAGGTTTCAAAATTTGAATTGGAAGCCTGCCACACGGCGTCACGAAGAAGAGACGGCTGTTGCAGGACTTCGCCACGATATCATTCCTGCTATTTCGAATTTCTCCTTTTTGATCCGTTTTAAAGATTCTTCCAGAACTTCACCCGTAAACTGAATAATTGTTATACCGTAACCCTGGTAAAATGCTCTAGTGCACAGCAAACCCCAAACCTCTCACGGCTGGACCAAAGATGTCGGTGTTTAGGGCTACGTCTCTATCCTAATTGATCTTTAATCTGTTTCCAACTACATCTGAGATTTTCCCACGTAACCCAATGACTCGCGGATAAAACATTTGCTCAGGAGCTCGATAAATCGGGTAAACTCGTTCGAATCTCCAGGCACCCGTACCCCACTGGAACTCTTTGACTGGTTTTGAAGATTGAATATTGTCCAAGAAACAGTGAACCCAGAAAGCTCCTATGAGTTTCTCTAGATCTTCCAATAACTTCTCCAGGGTCTCTTCTTGAACTCAAAGCCATTTCGGTGTCAAAGTTCCAGAACTCGTCTTCAATTCATTTCTCCAGTCATTTTTCTTCCTCTTCCCAGCTTCCCTTATTTGCCCATTTTCTAATTTATTCATCGTCTCCACACTGTATCCTGTTTCCCCTGCCACGTGCTTCCGTCCTCTTCGTGCTCCACACTTTGCAACATTTCGCAGAATTCCACCCAGATGACGTTTGCAAACTGACACCGACGACGACGAGAATGGAATCAGAGCGGCTCCCCCCAGTTCTTTGGAAATAGCGAATCCTTTTCCCCTCCCCTTCCCCAGATTGGGGCCGATTTCCCACGGTGGTCTAATTGTCTTTCCTCTCCTTTTCATCATTATCAGACAGCCTTTCTTCCAATTGATCGACACGTTTCCTCGTCTCGAGAAGTCGATCCAGTCCTTTCCGGGTCTGACGTTCGGACCCCGCCGGGAGTCGTGAATTATACACGACCACAATACCTCCATAAGTTACTCTGTCCGTTGCACTTTAATTCCAACATTAAAGTTATCTTTACACTTTAACTTTTAATCTTTATAATGTGCCTAAAAACTACAGTAACCTCCTCGAGTCACCTTTTGTAAACAGCGAGCAGCTAGAGCCTCTTTCTTCCCTTTTCTGGTCCACTTCTTCGATTGAACAGTCCTTTTTCCTTCTCCCCCTCTTCTCCTTCTTAAAACGACCAATTTTTAAAGGAATGTGGTAGCAGATGGCGCGCGACGCGGACCCGCGAGCGCGCGCCCTTCTTGCCTTCTCGAAGAGTTTCAAAAAAGTTCGTCGGGCGCGAACCGCGGCTCCTCGGCGTCGTCGCCGCCGTCGTCCCCGTCGATGGCGAAGTTGCCCCCAATTCGGCGTACCAGATGACTTGAGCAGCCACCAACGACAGCGCTCAGTCAGCGTTGGCAATGGCCCTGTGGTGGCTGGGCGCAAATCCCCACCACGGAAAGTTCAACTACTCGAAGTTTATGGAAATGGAAAGAGGCATTTTCTGGTAAGAAAAATATACTTATTCCGCTGTCCGACTGGATAAAATACTGTAAACAGACAGGCGCAGTTTCGCGCTGTCGCACCCGTAAAAACTTGGCAGAATGCCGAAAAGTGATTTGTAACGGTTTGAATACCAAAAGGCGCTGCTGCCGAGATTTTATGGGTGCAGGGGCGCGGAATTCTGGACCAAAACAAAATCATTTTGGAGGCTACAGTATGGTAAAATAAGACTGAATAACAGGCAGTCCTTTAAAGAATGCTTTATTCTTTTAGTCTACGGTATTGGACGGTCCGGTCAACGGAGCCTCAGCCGCTGCCAACGCCTTCTACAAGAGCATCGACGCCGCGCCAAACATGAACGTGACGAGGACGAAGGCCTCCATCCCGCTGGTCTCCGAGCTGGTGAGTCTTCCCCTTTTCTCATTTCTCCTCGCCACCCTCGTTGACACGACGAAATTGTTCCGTTTTATGAGTTGTTCTGGAGATATTTTTCCTCTTTTCAGGTCTTGAAGGTAGGTGTCACACACACACTCTCTTTCCCGATATTTCCTTCTGTTGTACACGACGGTAAAGTAGCATGATCAATGACAAACCGGCTAACCGCTCTCTCTCTTTCTCATTTTTTTTACTTTTTTTTGCTTTGCTTATAATTTAAATGTAATAGAGACTAAAAACTAACAGCTTTTTTGTGCTTATGCTTTAGTCTGCTTGTCTGCTACTAAATTAGTTAAATCAGGGAAAAGTCTCCCGTCTCTCCGGTCGTGGAGGAGCAAAAGACGCCTCATAGTCCAATGCCCCAGTCTATCAACCCTTTTCGCTAATATTTAAGCAAATTTAAGCTGATTTTTTAAAAGCAATACTTTATAATCCAGTAGCATAAGATTTCCCTAGCGTTAGATTCTGATTTTCCAAAAAAATAGGCGCCAAAAAGGGACTAGACTCCTGTTCAATCCCGTCCGGCAGTTTGAAGGCGATTTTTTGGCTTTGAAAACTTCCAGAAGGTGACAAAAAGTTTATTTTCTTCGAAGAATCCATTATAAAAATAAAAGGTACATTCTGTTTTGGAAATGGGCAGAAAATTTGGCTAAAATGATCCCTGGATACTAGCGAGCGCCTTAGAATATTGGAAAACTTCACTAGAGACGTTCCACGGCACTTTGTCTCGTTTTTCTTCTTAATCTTTTGGATATTTTCAATTGAATAGGTTGTAACGCCTATTTTCTTTTAAAGAAAAACTCTGAAATCCACAATAGAATCTAGAAATTGGGAACAGTAGTGGCGGCGGCCAGGAAGAGACAAGCTCCCAGCCTCCGTTGACTGTCCCGCCCTTCTGAAACCCGTACAATCTCGGCAGAAAGTTCCCTTTCTAGTCAGAAGATTTTGTATTCATGTTTCTCTCTCCTGCCGTGGTTGTACGGGTGCAGAAGATCTTCCCCAGTTTCCAGTCCCACTGTCCCCCAAAAAAGTTTTCCCGCTTCTTGTCTGCTACTGCTTACCGACTTTCTCTTTGTTTTTTTCTTCTCACACATAAAATGAGTTCCTCAGTTCCCAGCATGCTTCAGCTTATTTGCTTTTTCAGTTTTTACTTTTTTTACTGTCTAATTTTGGGCATGCCCTACTAACCAAACAGTCGCAAGAATGGCCAACGCTTCCGGAAAAGAGATACCATACCCCGAGAATACCCCGAATTTCAGACGATGGCCACGAAAAGAGCACAGGCCGGACTGGCTAACGCGGCGAAGACGACCTTCCAGAACGATGAACTGGTAAAATTTGAAGGAAATGATGAAAATGGAGGAAAAAATTCAGAAACAACACGTGTACAAGAAGGCGCTCCAGGCTCTGATCTATCCTATCAGCTGTACCCAGCCCCATAACTTCCAGACGACCAATTTCCAAACTCCGACGTTTTGTCATGAATGTGAAGGACTGCTCTGGGGACTGGCTAGGCAAGGTAAGACTGGAAAACAGAGGAAAGGGGCGCCGGGATCGGGCTAACGGTGTTCTCAACTAACCCCCCTTTTCTAGGTCTCCGCTGTACCCAATGCAATGTCAAAGTCCATGAGAAGTGTAAAGATCTCCTGAGTGCTGATTGTCTCCAGAGGAACATGGAAAAGAGCACAAAACACGGCGAGGACGAGAGGACCCAGTCCCTGGTGGAAGCGATACGCAACCGGATGAAACTCCAGGAGAAGAACAAGCCAGAGGTCTTTGAGACGATCCGGAAGATCTTCGGAGTGGACGAGAGGAAACATCAGGAGGCGATGAAACAAGCAAAGGGAGGAATCCTCGAAGGGAGCAGCAAATGGAGCGCGAAGATTACACTTACCGTAATCTGTGCACAGGGACTGATAGCCAAGGACAAGACCGGAAAGTCGGATCCGTACGTGACGGCGCAAGTCGGGAAGGTTAAGAGGCGGACGAGGACAATCCACCAGGAGTTGAATCCCATTTGGAATGAGAAGTTTTTCTTGTAAGTTTATACTACTCTAAAATATGAAAGAGAACATTTCCAGTGAGTGTCATAATTCTACGGATAGAATAAAAGTTCGGGTATGGGACGAGGACGACGACTTCAAGTCGAAACTCCGGCAGAAATTGACGAGGGAGTCGGACGACTTCTTGGGACAGACCGTGATCGAAGTCAGGACACTGTCCGGGGAACAGGATGTCTGGTACAATTTAGGTAAGTAGGGTGACAAGCTACCGTAGTCATCGGCCGCGGTGCTCCCCCGATTTTCCCAAGGGGACCCAGGGTTTTTGAAGAGGGCGTGCTTACTAGTGGCCGCTTATGGAGGAGATACGGTACCCGGCTAATTTCCCCTATTTTCAGAGAAAAGAACAGACAAATCAGCTGTCAGTGGAGCCATCCGCCTCCACATCAATGTCGAGATCAAAGGAGAAGAGAAATTGGCCCCCTACCACGTGCAATACACCTGCCTCCACGAGCACCTCTTCCAGCTTCAATGTACGGACAACGACGAGGTTCGACTGCCCCAGGCGAAGGGAGAAGACTCCTGGAAGGTATGGCCCCCTTTTTTCCAGCTTGAAATATCAATTCTAGGTCTTTTTCGATGAGACGCCTCAAGACATAGCGGATGAGTTCGCAATGCGTTACGGTATCGAGATGATCTACCAGGGAATGACCCATTTCGCCTGTCTCTGTACCAAGTACATGTGTGCCGGTGTGCCGGCGGCCCTCTCCACCCTCCTGGCCAATATAAATGCGTGAGTTTTTCGTATAGTTAGCTATTTCCCGCGCTTGATCTCCCTCTGTTTACGGAAGGGATCCGAAGTTTAATGGAGCACAAAAAAACTTAAAAAGATGAGCCAAGAATCCCATTTTTAGATACTATGCACACACCACAGCGACGACGGCCGTCTCCGCGTCGGATCGCTTCGCTGCTTCGAATTTTGGAAAGGACCGCTTCGTCAAGTTGCTCGACCAGCTGCACAACAGCCTGAGGATCGACCTCAGCATGTACAGAGTAAGTTATTTGGGAGTTGCCCTTCCGGAGGGTGTTATCCTGGCTTTTCTGAAGGGGGCGCTTGGGGAATGGAGAGAGATCAGCCCGGCCCAATGACTGTCCACCATTAGCAACGGCTAAAATAAGCCTGGACCAACGCAATTGCACTTGAAAGCATGAAGGCAGCGCCGCTTTTAATACTCCTCCGCAATGGTAAACAACAATTCCTGGTCCGTACCACTAGGACCAGCTCTTTTTGAAGAAGAGACTGCCTTCTAGAACGGTATCGCCGGGTAAATGCGCCTGACCCAGGACTAGCCAAACGATTGTTTCCTTGGCAGTTTCCCTGAGCCCTAAAAGACCTTTATCCATGTCTAGAAGACGTCTATGGTTCGGAGACATCCTTTCTAACCGTTGGATCTTTAAGTGAACCGTTTAGGAGTAGGATATCGCCCTTATCTTTGCCGTTTTGAAGTCAAAACACATCTCGAAATCTGTCAAAAATGACATCAAAACCTAAAATTAGGTTTGTCTTCTCTTTGAAGCCGGCCATTCGTCCCATCAAAAAGGAAGTCGTCAACGGACAAAGGCATCTGCCCGGGAGGACGCTTCCCCTTCTTTCCGGCGGGCTCTGCCATTCTCTTTTTCGCTCTTTTATTAGAAAAGAACACATTTTTGATCTCCTCCCTCTATATCTTTGTTTCAAATATGCATCAAATATCAGCTGAAAAGGTCGAAAAAGGCTGGATAAACCAAGTAGGCGGCTATTAGGGAGATTCGTCTCGTACAGGCTGCCGTATCCTTTTGTGCCGTCCTCCGGCCACTCACAATTTGCCGGCCATTTCCCCACATTGAAACATCATTTTAAACTGGCGCTTAGTTCCTCCCCCTCCAGCTTTCAGGGGTATAATCTTTTTATACGAGAGAACGGTTGCTTATATCTATATTTTGAGCTAGAAAAAGCCCGTTCCCTTCTCTTCCCCAGTTCATTACCCCCGTTTTTCCCAATTCTCCCTAGAATCTAGGAATATCCTGAGATCAACACAGAGATCTGTATCCTCTGATCTCTGTTCTCCCTCGGAGAATGAGTGCGTCTTGTTGATAGCCTCGTCGTCATCCCTTCGAGAATCAACAACTTCTCCCATTGATATATATCATCCTCCTTTCTCCCTAGAAATGAGAGCTATTATTTACTTTTTCGCATTTTCGCCTGCAATTTGCTGCAGAGGAGGGCGAACGCCGTTCCCTGTTGAGCAAACTAGATTAATCCCGGACTTTGGATCTTTTCTGAAGGGGACTAAAATCCGTTTTATGGGTTAAGCAGTGCGCTTTCTTTGAAAGCGTATCACGACCCCGTGAACTGGTCCTGCAACGAATGAACCTGTGGGAGATAGGCCATTTGGAGATAAACTCACTTCAAGGTCATTTTCCTCCAGAAAAAAAAAGAAAAAGAGGGAATGACGTCACTCAACACTGATCTCCTCTCTATAATTCGGGATCTCGTCAAAAATTTGAGCCCGAAATTCCAAAAAATGAGAAAGATCCCCGTCAACTTCTGCTCTTTGGCCAGCTCGCTTATAGATATTTAGGAGTTGGAGCGTCTGCCCCTCTTTAGAAAAACGTATTGTCGATCCGCTTCCCAAAAAATGGGTTATCTCCCCGTTCCCCGGGTCCAAGCCAGTCTCCCCTCCCAGCTGACATCAACTCAATACCGAGTCAACTACTCAAAAATACCCCAAAGGGGATAATTATCCCCCCGGGTAACCGTGCACTATCTATTATATTCATATTTTTAGAAATCATTCATATTAGTACGAATCTACACAACATCTTTTGTCTTCTCCATCCTTTTATTTAAAAATAGACCCTGTTTTCCGTAAATTTTTCCAGTTAAAAGAGCATCTCCAGCCCAAATAAAAGCAGATTTTAATTTCCGCCCCGGTGCACTTGACGCAGAAATATTGTGATAATCCTTGACGTAAATCGAGGCGATAATGGCTTCTCGGGATGGCAGCCGAGCCGACGGGGGCGCTTCGGGCTTTTTGTTCTTATTGTTGTTGTCGGCTTGCCATGGTTTACTGTAGAATTTTGGCCCGCTTTTCTCTCCAAAGATCTCCATGGAATCCAGAGCAAGGAGACCCGGGACGGGGCAGAGTTTAGGCCCCTTCCCTGTCTGCCCGGCCATCGTCTCGCACAAATTTTGCAGAAACTACCTTCTGGTCATTGACCGCCTTCCAGTTCTGAAATTTCGAGTTCAGTCATAGTCACGGATGACTTTCTGATGGCTCGGCCCTCATTCCTCATTACTCCGAGATCTTGTAGAAATTTTGTAGAAATCTTGACTGTGCAAAACAATCTATAACTGTTTTGCACAGTCAATCAGGATTTCCACAAGCGGTGTTTCGTCCCCAAGCGTACTCTCTGATCTCCTCTCACAGTCAGACGTGACTAAATTCCTATCCAAACAAGTCCACGCCCTTTTAACCCCGAGGGCGACAGAATCTGACTTCTATTCTTACCGCACCCTGCCCGCCTGATTTCAATACCCCAATCCCCCTCGACGCATCAGATATCGTGTCCTATTCATAATTTCTCTGAACACGTGGTCGGCACACGTTGACGTCTGCACTTTGTCTCCCGGCGGGGGGTATTCTTCTCCAGCTCAAAGAATTTACAGTAAACAGGCAAAACACGAATAATCAACAATCAAAAACATAGCAAATAAGGAGCTAATAGGTTTAGTAGTCTCCACCCATCCAGTGACAAGGGCCGACTCGCTGATGCGCTGCCCGGGCCGGGTGACATCGCTCGGGGACCGATAGGCGCATCCGTTCAGCCATCAGCCGGCTTCCTTTAATTGCTTCCTGACATTTCCATATTCCACGTATTCCATTAAAGAAAACAAGGAATAACGATGTTGATTACTGTAGAAAAGAGCAAATTTGAGCCGTCACGGCGGCTGAATTCAGCCTTTTGGAGTATTCCCCATTTTGGGCCTGTTACCTGGATTATTTGCCTTTTTCTCATTTCTAGCTCTCATTAGCAACCTTATAATTTAAAACAGCCGTTTCGACCCCCCCTGCAGGGGGTCTTCGGCTGGACGTTGGCTGCGCCAACTGTGGTTTTACCTCGCGCCCGCTCTTCCCCTCTTCCCGTCCGGTCCTTTCCTCCTTCGCCGTCCAGTCCCTTTCGCCCTTCTCCCCTCCCCCCTCCAGTCCCTTTCGCTCTTCTCCCCTCCCCCTCCAGTCCCTTTCGCAAAAATGTTTGATCGTGGCGGGGATCGAACCCGTGACCTCTCTGACCGCGCGCCCGCCGATTTTGTACTGCGCCACGAAATCTTGACATGTCAACGCGCACACAAACGGATACCGTAGCGCTTTAATATATAGGAGACAGTAGTACACCTAATATACCATATCCCCTTCTGGGTAAAAGCGCTCTAGCTCCATTGATCAGCCTTGGAAAAGTCCTCATCCTGTCGCGCTCGGGTAATCGACTCTACCGACAATTCTAGAGCTCCCAGGCTTTTTTCCCTCGTTAGTCATAAAAGGATTAGTTTTTTTTCTACAAAATAAGGTTTCCACCCGAAGCCATAGGCTGTCCCAAAAGAAGGAAGTCCCTCCCACATGAAGAAGCCTTCCAGTTGCAAGGCTCTGCCCCAAATCTTCCTAGAAAAGGGCACGTTCTCAGCTGTTTATTTGAAACAAGAGAAATCTAAATCCGCATACGTAGCGGCCCGTGCCCGGTCCTCCTTTCTGATCTTTGATTTGGCTCCCCCTCCGTTTAGTACAGGCAGTATCTCTTCAAATTTACTCCTCCCCGCGCCTGATTAATCCCCGTGATGTTTGGACGTCAGAGGAGACGAGGGGTGGGTCACAGCAGCGTCTCCCCCCCTCCCTGGTCTATCCCGCCTTCTTCTCTAATCAACCATTTTCAGAAATACTTCCCCAGTTCGAGTGCCGCCAAATTACAAGATCTCAAGTCGACCGTCGACCTCCTGACATCGATCACCTTCTTCCGGATGAAAGTTCTCGAGTTGTCGAGTCCTCCTCGAGCCAGCAATGTCGTCAAGGAATGTGCCAAGGCTTGTATGCAGGTAAGACAGGCAGACAGACTCCCGACTCCTCATTAGGGAACATTTACTGGTTAAATTCGAAGAATGGCGTCTTTCTCTTGCAAAAAGCCACCCCCATCTCCCGTTTTGGCTTTTGATTCTCGCTTGCAAAAGAGAAGGAAGCGGCCCACCCCGGTTTGTGGGTGTCAATCGGCCCCTGGCAGCTGTGGGCAGAGCAAAAGATCCGCCACTTTTGAGGCAAACATTTATCTTTTTTCTCGCGGAGGGGACATCGTGTCAGGACCTCAAAGATTAGCCGAGAAATGCTGGAAGACGTCTCAAATTACCGTCAAAAAGGAGTCGCTGGGTCAGCTGGAAGGCGCTGTTGACCGGCAGAGCCTGTTACCGTAACCCTACCGCATGGGGAATTAGAAGGGGGCAAATCTTCTTTGGGTCTTACAGAGATCTTCTTTTCTCATGTTTACTTCATCTCCTTAACTTACTTTCCCGGATAGGAGGAGATAAACACGATCCGGTCACTGATCTGCCTTGCCCTAGTCCCCAAACCCCCTAGTGTATCAGTCTGTCTGTTTATTTCCGTCCGCTTTTTGATCAGCAACGTATTCTAATTTATATGATCTAAAAATCATGAATTAAAAAAATTAGAGGGTAATCGCGTGCCCCCAATAAATGTGCTCTCCCCTAATGTGTTCGGAAAAGGGGATAGCGGCTAATCTCTGGCAACGCGACGGCGAAAAGGGGGATAACGCGCTGATCTAGAGCTTTTGAACCTCACTTTCCGGTGGATTTACCTACAAAATCGTTTAATCTGGGTCTATTCGATTAAAGAAAAGGGTAGACACCATAATCCCGGGTTATCTGCCAAAGCGAATAGTCGAGACGTCTGATGGGGCCCTGACAGTCCCAAGAGAGCCTGGCTGAGGATCAAATGCTCATTTTGGCTGCGTAGATTCTCCAGCATCTGATAGCTAATTATAGAGGCAGAAATTACTAAATATATAGCGAAAATGAACCCAAAATAGAGTTAATCCCCTCTGGGTCGGAGACTATATCCTCCCCCTCTTCGCGCATCCCTGGATGCGTATTTCCCGCGTCACAGAGGATTCCACCTACACTTGTTCTACTTTATCTTTTAAAATATACGCCATATTTGGATGGGGGAAGAGAGAATCCGAAGCCTATAAGAAGGGAGGAAGTACAGAGATTGCCCAATCGCGTCTCCAATGAGCCATGGCTCTTCTTCCTTCTTTTCGGTCAAAAACAGGCCAAATCTCCCGTTTCCAGGCAACATACCAGCTGATGTTCGAATCCTGTTGTGAGCAGGGAGGCCCCTCGGCGGATTCTGTCCGATTCTGGTTCGACTTTGTGGATTACATGATGAGGGTCATCGAAGACGACAAGACCATCTACACCGCCGTCTTGAATCAATTCCCCCAGGAGCTCAATGTGGGCCAATTGTCGGCTGCTACTCTCTGGCAACTGTACAAAACGGACTTGAAACTGGCACTGGAAGGTAGGAAACTTTAAATTAGTCTAAATTTTGAAAAAAAAAATCGACTCGAAGGGTCGGAATGGCGCGCCAATTTGAACTGTTGGGTCTGTAGGCGCCAGATAGTCTTATTTCTGATTTTCACATTTATTATTTATTATTTTTTTTGCCTTTCCACAATGTTGACATGCTATTCTTTGCAATAAAATGGAAAAAAAGATGGAAATTCTCATAAAAATAGCCGTTAAAACAGCCCGCGCCTAGATACCGTAACCTAGGGTGGTCTATAGCCTGCCGAACAAGATTTAAAGCCCTCCCTTTAAACTGGAAACGGTTAAATAATCTTTTCTTTTCAGAACATGCCGCAACAAAGAAATGCACAACCCCGGAATACATGAACTTGTACTTCAAGGTCAAGGGCTTCTACTCCAAATACGTGGCGGATATGCCCCAATACAAGCAGTCGATTCCCGAGTTCCCCGCGTATGTTTCTCATCTTTTTTTATCCCCTCCTCCCCTCGTCTTCCGGTTCATCTGTCTCCTTTAAAGGAGAACTTCATTAGGGGAGAGTATCTTGTCCCCCAACACATTGATTGGAGGCGGAAATTACGAGGAGTAGGGGGGACATCATCATATTCCGCTGGTCTCCCCCCTCCTCGTCCTCCTCTAATCTTATCTTCAATTCTATCACAAGCCCCTTCAAAAAGGAGGGGGCAATCTCATTTCTGATTCAACCGGGGCAATCCACACACCCAGCAGAGGCTCTCTCCTCTAATCCAGTCCATTTTCAGCTGGTTCATTCCGTTCGTCATGGATTGGCTCAACGAGAACGATGAGCACTCGATGGACATCTTGAGGAATGCCTATAACCGGTAGGTTCTCCTAATTCTTTATTGATAAAAGGGGTCTGGGATAACCCGCCAAATCCACAATGGAACCAATCCTCTAGATTAACAGAAGACGTATCCCATATGACCAACGACGGAGATTAGAGTTCAAAAAGCAACAAACCCCCGGTTGATGGCTGATAAATGAATTAGGCAAATCAGAGCCTCGTGGACGAGAATTTTCTGGAACGGGATAATTTACGATCGAGTCTGGGAATTAGAAAAGAGCACAAAAAGTGATCCTACATGATTTTTGGGGTCAAGAGAGAGTAGAGTACTCCAAATAAGGGAGGAAAGCGGCCTAGAAGCGCCAGAATTTAAAAAACGAGGGGTACAGAATTTTGTCAGGATCTTTGTCAACCTTCTACCCAACCCGTTACCCCAGTTCCGGTTCCCCTCTAGTCATTTTTCTCCCCGCAAGGTCATTAGTTACCCCTTTGCGTCACATGAATGCGAAAGAACCGCCGAAAACACCAAAAATACGGAGATCCAACCTGACAACCGAGTCTTTTTCCCTTTTAAACCATAAAAATGACTCAATCTCCTTCTTTTCAGAGACAAATCCGACAATTTTCCTCAAACATCGGAGCATACGCGCTTCTCCAATTCCGTCGTCGATGTCTTCACTCAGCTTAATGAGGCGCTGAAGGTCTTGAAGCAGATGGAGTGCCCGAATCCCGAAGTCTACGCCGACATGATGAAGAGGTTCAGCAAGACGTTGAATAAGGTACGGTAGCCTCTTTTCCAGTCGAGACCTCAATTCCAGGTCCTCTTGGCTTATGCCGACATGGTGCAGAAGGACTTCCCCCGGTTTGCTCACAACGAGAAGCTGGCCTGTATCCTGATGAATAATGTTCAACAGCTGAGGGTACAGCTGGAGAAGATCTATGAGAATATGGGTGGATCTGAGCTGGATACAACGGCCAACCAAGTCCTGACCAATCTCCAGAAGAAACTCAACTCCGTGTTGGATAAGCTCTCTGGACAGTTCGTGACGACGCTGGAACCCCATATTCTGGAACAAGCCGTCAAGTTGGGAGCTCTCCTGCAGAAAATCAAAGGACCTCAACTGCAAAAGTCGCAGCTCTCTGGGGTGAGTGGCAATATATCGATTGACGCGATGATGCGTCATGGTGTAATGGCTAGCGCGCCGGGCTGTCGCCGCACAGGTCGAGGGTTCGACTCCGGCCGTTGTCCGATGATTACAAAACAATATGAAGGCACCTGCCCGGAAGCCAGCGAGGAAACTTCGAAAGAGGTCGAGCTGGCGATAATGGGACCAGGTAGAATGATGGTAGATTATGAGAGATGAGGACAATTTTCACTTTTATTTTCTTTTTTGAAGAATCCCCAGTTCAATACGATTGTATAGAGTCACTTTTAGGATGTAGATATGGTTCTCGAGCCCCTAATGGACCTCTTGGAAGATTCTCTTCAACGATACGCCCAGCAGTGCGAGAAGACCGTCCTCAAGTACATTTTGAAGGAACTCTGGCGGATAACCATCATCAGTCTGGAGAAGCAAGTCGTCCTCCCTCCTCTGGACAGCAAAGCCGTTAGTTTTCTCCTCAATTTTTTGGATAAATAAGAAATTCAGTTGCTGAAACAGCTTCCCAACGCCAAAATCGGTGACATGACCAAATTGATGTCGACGAATATTACAAACATCAAGGGAATGAACTCCGTCAAGGAGATGATGGATATGGCCAAGGACAGTGAAAAGGCCCTGACGCCGAAACAGTGTAGTGTCCTTGACACGGCTCTAGATGCCGTCAAAGGTTGGTTTCTTTTTTCTTTAGGGTTTCGACTGGAAGAGGACGCTCCACGGCAAAGAGAGAGATTAATCCGGACTGTTTGCAGAATGCTTCCACGCGGGCGGCCAAGGTCTGAAGAAGTCCTTCTTCGAGAAGTCTCAAGAGCTGCAATCCCTCCGAAATGCCCTGGGAATGTACACACAGACGACGGAACAACTCATCAAGACCTTCATCATCGGCCAAAAGAACCAAGACCTCCCGAGCCAGGAACAACCCGTCGGAGAGGTCAGCGTCCAAGTGGACCTGTTCAGTCATCCAGGAACGGGAGAGCAGAAAGTCACTGTTAAAGGTAATTTATTGGTCAGAGGATGATAAAACTGGGGGAATTATAGTCATTGCTGCGAATGATCTCCGGTGGCAGACGACGGGCACATTCAAGCCTTTTGTGGAAGTACACCTCGTCGGCCCGTACCTGGCAGATAAGAAAAGGAAAATGGCAACCGCCTCCAAGCAGGGCAACTGGGCTCCGAAGTTCAATGAGACCTTTCATTTGTGAGTTTTCATCTTTTTACGATCCAAGAGATCCGAAAGGCCACCGTTTTTTAATTTAGCGGAGAAATTATCCGCCATGATTGGGCAAAACTCTATAAAACGTAACTATTTCCAGCTTCCTCGGAAACGAAGGCGAACCGGAGCAGTACGAGCTCATGTTCCAAGTCAAGGACTACTGTTTCGCCCGAGAGGATCGAATCGTCGGCGTCGGCGTCCTCCAGCTGGCGAATGTCGTCGAGCAGGGCTCCTGTGCCATGTGGATCCAACTGGGTGTCCGTCTACACATCGATGACGACGGCTTGATCCTTTTGAGGATCCTGAGCCAGCGACAAACTGACAACGTGAGTACAGCTTTCTGTCTCAATTAATAAGGCTCATTTTCCAGGTGGCAAAAGAATTCGTCCGGTTGAAGACGGAATGCCGCCACGAGACGGAGACGGTGATGGCCAGCTCGGCCAGCAGTCAGAACATCAACCGATAGTCAAACTCAAAAACTGTATGAATCCCTCCCTACGAGTATCTCTTCCCGTACTTTCCCTCCCCTCTAGTGTCTCCCGTCAACTCTTCCCATGGGTATCTTCTACTCCTTCTCTATCCTCCCCTCCTCCTCCTTCATTGACCAAAGGTATTCGAGATTTCCTCCCTCCAAAAACAGATTGCATGCTCTTACAAGCTTCATATGTGCCTTCTCAAAGTTTTATTATTATTATATAAAGTTTTATCTGGTTCATCTGTTTTTTTCGATAGAGATCTCCTGCCGGATGTTAGGCAGCCCTTGGTCGTCGGGATTGTTTCGTCCTGCCTTTCCGTCAGTAGAAATTAGATGAATTCCCCTTATAGACTCTGTGTTAAGACTAAAAGGCAGGGTACGGTAGATATAGTTTATTCCATATAGGCAACTTGGCAGAGACTTATGGGGAAAGGAGGGGGAAAAGATACGGCTTATCTCCTAGCCGCTGTCCTATCCATCTGCCTGCCGACTCACCCCACGGCAGGGGGATGAGTCCCATTCCGCTAGTCGGAACAGGGATGGATGCCTTTCACTGCCCGGTGATCCTGGTGACATCATCCAAATTTCTTGATAGCTTGGTCTAAATTTACATTTTACAAAATTCCCACTGATCAACTAACCATTGGTGGATAGCAGCGAGAGTAACAGTGTGGGCATTCCGGGGAGGACTAGCTGAGCTTCCTTTCCTATGGTTTGGAGGTTCTCTTCGATGAGAAAGCTCACGCTCTTTACCCTCCTGGACAATCTAAAAGTTGACCTAATGTTTACATCTCGTAAGAAATTTAAAAAGATAGTTTTGAAACCCACCAGAGAAGTGGTTCTCTCTGGTACAAGAGGCACGTTGTCCTCTGGAAGAGCTTCCGGGGGAATAATTCCGGCGTCAGGTCAGGGTAGAACCCGATCAACTGCCCATCTGCACCTTCTTCCTGAGCTGAGATCTCTTTCGGCACTTGTACTTTTTTATATATCTTGCGGTTGTTGTTCCAATCTTGTTAGTCTCTCTGAAATTGAATAAATTTTAAGGTTGGTAGCAAACTCACATCATTATGAGGAATGGGATCTTCCAGTACAAGGAACTCATCAACGTGAAGGTCACTAGCCGTACTTCTTTCCTCCTAAACCTTACTCTTAAACAAAAACTTTAGTATTAAACCGACCCAAAAATAGCCTTTCTCAAGAATGCTCCTAGTTCGGGTAACTGATTGATGACACCTCGACGTTGCCCACTCGTCTTCTGAAGGAGTCTCTATATCCTGTTGTTTTATTTCTTTTTTTAAAAGATTTCATAGGTTCTTTGTTGTTGAACGTACCCTTATATTCCAAGGCATACGGGAGTGGGTCTGTGGGTTTCCCTCGTTGGAGATATCCCACACATATTTATTGAACCAAATAGAGACTAAATTATGCCAGTCTGAAAACAAGACAAGTTTTACGATTTGAAGAAAGGAATAGAATGGAGAGAACGGAGGACGTGGGCAAAAATTCGAATGGCGGAGGATTTCTCACCGGAGACAGAGACAGACGACGAGGTGGACAGGAATCGAAGGAAGAAAGCGGCCACTTGTTGAACTCGGCAGCTCCTGTTCCTTATCAGCTGCGGCCGAGCCCAGTCGTCGGTTTAATTACCCAAGTTTGAGGTACTAATACCTTCCGACCCTATGAAAATAGAGGTTTAGAAGAAATTTTGGAACAGCTTCCCCCAGAGGGAGGCAGCTAACTGGCACACGAGCTCACCTGGTGAGGACCAGTATTGGCCTCTGTGATAGGGGGGTATTCTTTTTGCTGGACGGCCACTTTGGTGTCAACTATCATCGGCCTTGGTGATTTTTGATTTTGGCTCTTAGACTACGCTCCCAATATACTAGACAGAATATAGATAGACTAGCGTAGTACAAGGATTCATAGCAGAACACACTCGCCCGGCGCCACCAGGCCGAAAACTGTTCCACTGGGCGAGCGGGCCTGAACTGAACAGCCCCCACTTTTTACCTTCTTTCGCAATAAAAAACACTCGACGGCTGACTCATCGATTTTTTTTTGAAACCTGACTGGCCTCGGCAGTCTCTCTGCCTTATCAACCAGGACAAAGAGTTGTCGTCGGTTTAATTACCCAAGTTTGAGGTACTAATACCTTCCGACCCTATGAAAATAGAGGTTTAGAAGAAATTTTGGAACAGCTTCCCTGAAGAGGGAGGCAACATTAGCAGATAAGCCGAAACTGGAGTCATTCGGGAACAAAAAACGCAGCTCTAGATAAGAATCGCGATCTATGACTCGTCTATCTCTTCTATTCGACATTTCTAGCGAGCCTTTCTAAAAGACTAGGGCCACCATAACCAGTTTTGAGGGAACGGACTTATTCTCTGCCAGTAGTCCATGTGCATTCGGGGGCACAACACTAATGTGAATCAGAAAAGAGAAAAGAAGAGAACACCGAGTCGTGTTTTATTAACTGGTGTGTTCTGTGTTTCCTGTTCTAGGTGCTCTTGCTCGTTGCTGTAGAGCCGGTCGAGACGGTCGACTGCTGGTCCTTCTTGATGGCCTTGCTTCTCCTCTTCCTGACCGCCCGCTTCTTCCTCTCCTGGGCCATCTTCTTCGCTCCTTCCTCTTCCTTTCCAGCAAAACAGCTGCTCGAGACGCTTTCCTCGGCCGGCGGTTCGGCCGCGTCATCTTTCGGCACAAGCGTATGGAATCCCAGATGCCCGTTGGCTGCCACTTTGAGAACGGCGCCGGCATTCGGCAGATTGATTTGGTAACGCGGGGCCGTGAAGATGGTCACCAGTTTGCGATTGGCAAAAAAGGCGAATCCCAACATCATCATCTAAAATCATCAGGTTAGGCAGTCCTGGAGGAAAATTGGAACCTGATGGGCCCTGACGATGAGCGCAATGTCGAGATGTTCACAGAGAGCCTTGACGGTATCCGGGCCAAATAAGACGCTGACCCCACGGACTGCATTCGGCTTGAAGCCGGTGACCGTGGGAGAGGGATCAGCCCAGAGGAGATCTAAACCGACAGATTGTTTCCACTGTTAATTCCAAAAATACCCGGGGTGTTGGTTGACGTCGTCTTCTCCTTTTCAGTCTATGGGGAAAAGACGGGACTTGTAGGCAAAAGACCGTTTAAATTTGAAACCTGACTGGCCTCGGCAGTCTCTCTGCCTTATCAACCAGGACAAAGTGTTGTCGTTGGTTTAATTACCCAAGTTTGAGGTACTAATACCTTCTGACCCTAAGAAAATAGAGGTTTAGAAGAAATTTTGGAACAGCTTTCCCCAGAAGGGAAGCAAAAATAGCTGTACAAGTAGAAACGGATCAGAACGAGGGGATTCAGAAGGAGGCTTCTAGAGGTCTCAAAGTTGGCCTGGAATCTCTCTAAAGACTTTAGAGAGGGGCCTTTCGGGTCCTTTCTAGTGAATTGCTACCATTATGAGATCAATAGGAGAAAGGAATATTTATGTAGATTATTTAGATAATACAACGGGGAAGGGCTATACAAAGGGGGAAGACTCGAAGGCTCCTAGAGGTCGCCATCTCAGGACCGGGCAGCTCCCAATCTCTCCTCTCTTCGGCGTCAATGAAGATGGCCCATCTGAAAACTGATTCATTATGACTCTTTTGATCGCGCTTTGAAGGACATACCCCCGAGGACTAGCTTAACAATTCCCCTTTTTCAACCTATCTCAGTCCCACTAAAAAACTCGGGTCCTCGACTTCTGAGCTGCCTCTCGAACCGGGGAAGCTTACAATTCCCCACGACTGCTTTTTCGGGGCTTGGGCCATTGATCCCTAGGCAAGAAGACGACGTCGTTGGGATGAGTCGGATCCTGCTCCTCCAAAGACGACCTCTGAGGACTTGGTTGTCACTCTTCCGCAAGAAGACCCAGCCTCACAAAATGGATACGGGCTCTCTGGAAATGTTGACTCGTTGAAGTTACGATAATCATCGAGAAATCCTGATTTTTGGCAGAAACAACAGATTGTTTATGTCTACAGCTCAACTCACCTCATTTATAATCCACTCTCAACGGGAAACCATGAAAGGCAGCAGAGAACAACTTGTACATCTTGTTTGCCTTCTGGCTTGTCTTGCTCGTCTTTCGCACGTGTATTAAACCAAATAGGGACTGGATGTATGCCAGTCTGAAAAGCAGATATTTCTAAAGGTTTCAAGAAGAGAAAAACAAAAAGAAACGAAATGGTGAGTAGAATTTTGAAGAGAGGACAACAAACTGTGCCTGAACTGTGTAGAGACAGACGACCAGCGGAATGTAGCCAGTCCGGAGCATAAACAAAGGCGCCACATGTTGAACTCGGCAGCTCCTGTTCCTTATCAGCAGCGGCCGAGCCCAGTCGTCGGTTTAATTACCCAAGTTTGAGGTACTAATACCTTCCGACCCTATGAAAATAGAGGTTTAGAAGAAATTTTGGAACAGCTTCCCCCAGAAGGGAAGCAACAATAATGGCCCGTATGGAGAAATAGGCAGGATGGACCAGACAAAAGGGTCGGGAGGCAAAAATTCGAATGGCGGAGGATTTCCCACCAGAGACAGACAGACGACCGGGTGGGCAGGGATCGGAGGAAGAAAGCGGCCACTTGTTGAACTCGGCAGCTCCTGTTCTTTATCAGCTGCGGCCGAGCCCAGTCGTCGGTTTAATTACCCAAGTTTGAGGTACTAATACCTTCCGACCCTATGAAAATAGAGGTTTAGAAGAAATTTTGGAATCGCTTCCCCAGAGAGGGAGGCAATCATAGAGGATTTGCTCCATGGGAAACACACACTTTGGGGGATTCACGCTATCCATTTCAGAGAATCCCGTCATCGTCTTCTTCTGACACGTTTAATCCAATAGGTCTTTACAAGGCTGCTAATTCTCTGCCTGCTCCATTTACACTTTGATCTTCTGTCAGGGTCAGTCATGGAATTTTTCAAGGCTCTTTTTGTCCACCGAAAGCCGCAACAACAACAACAGGAACAGAAGCAGCCGCCGAAGCCGATGAAGTCGAATCCAAGTCTGCCCGGCAAGGTGCCGCTCAAGTCGTCTCCCTCTGCCGCCGTGCCGAAGCAGGAGAAGTCGACTCTTGTCCGACAGGAGGTCTCGTGTCACAATTCGGATCACAAGATGGATCCGTTCAAGAAACCGCGCAAAAGGCAAGAGAAGGTCGTAAAGCGCCGGAAGAGTCGTCAAAAAGCCATGAGCAGCACCTCGTCGACGGGCACCGAAGAGCGAGACGAGAAGCCGGCTATTTCCAAGATATTGGAGAAGAAGACGTCGGATGGGAGGCCGAAGATACTGAAGAAAGAACTGGGCAGATCGACAAATGCGGTGGACGAGATGGAGATGAAGGAGCCAAGGGAAGAGGAGGCCGATAGAAGGGCAAAGGAGAAGCAGGAGAAAGCGGCCGAGAGGAGGGAGAAGGAGGCGCGGGAGGAGATGATCGAGAAGAAGGAGCAGCGGGAGGAGAAGATCGTCGGCAGTGTCTACGTGATAAACACAACTTCGGTCGAATGGAACAAGCCGACGGTCATGGCCGACGAGCAAAGCCTCTATAGAATACCCGGGGATAATGCAACGAAGTCAATTGAGAAGTCGAAGCCGCCTCTTCTTGGAAGAGAATATACCCGCGAGTGGGAAAGGCGGAACAATCCATCTTGTACGATAGACGAGTCGGAGGATGATGTGAAATTCATGGCTGAGCAGGAGAAGGAAATCAAGCGGTATAAGGAGGCGAGGGCGGCTGAGAGACGAAAGGAGGAGGAGGAGGCCAAGAGCAAGGAGGCCAAGAGCAGGGAGGCCAATTTCAAGGACGCACCCTCGGTTGGACGTGAACTGAAAAAGGCGAAATTCCCGAAGAAGAAGAAATTCACGGACACGGAAGATGCCACCACGGACTTTGAAGAGATCGCGACTCCGAGCAGGCCGGCGGTGGTCGTCGGCAAGAAAGACAAGATGTCGGCGGCCGCCCGACTGGTAGAAGATCGGGCAAAGCTGGGCCGGCTCGAGGGCAAGTCCGCCTCGGCATCCTCCTCGGACAACATTCAGGAGAAATCCTGATAGAGAAAGAAGATCAATCTAATAGATGATATCAATACAGCAAACAAATCTAATAAAATTCATCGTTCCTCCCTCTTTTTCCTTCTCCTCCCATTCGTTTATCCCGTCCTCCTCCTTCGTCTCCGTCTCGTCCACCGCACCCATCTCCCTGCCCTGTAGAATACCGCAATCCTCTTGTGTCTACAAGTTTTCACGGATAATCTCAAAAATCTCTCTCAACTCCATTTCCACTTTGATCTCCACCAGCGCCGGCTATGGATTACATCAAAGCAATGTTTGTCCACCGAAAAGCGCACCAACCGGAGACTGGAGGAAAGGTTTTGAAGGAAAAGCCGGATGAGGCGAAGGACAAGATCTCGGGAGAAGGAGTGCCGTCGAAGGAGAAGGTGGACGGGACGAAGAAGCCCGCAACGCTTCCCGCCAAGAAGAAGAAAAAAGATCCGAAGCCAGTGGACGCGGTGGATGGGCCGGAGAAAGCGGTGAAACAGAAGCAGAAGGACGAGACAAAGAAACGGACAAAGGGGAAACAGAGGAAGCGGACGGTAGAGAAGCACACAAAGAGGAAGACGGCCGTGAACCCGGAAGAGGCCTACCAGGAGACGCTGCCGGCGGTGGACACGAGAAAGATGGACGGAGCGGTGGATCATCCGGATGTGAAGAAGGAGGACGAGGACAAGAAGGAGCAGAAGGCGAAGCAGCCGATGAAGAAGCCGAATAAGACGGAGGAGACAGAATACGAGGAGACGGCAGCCCCGAGCCGGCCAGCCGTGGACAAGAGCAGACGGAAGAGTGTCGCGGAGATGTTGGCCGAGGCGCGGTGGAAAATGACCGGAGAACTGCCCCTCGACGACACCGTCGAGTCGTCATCTTCCGAACGCGAAGGCTCCTCCGGCACCAAGTAGCATATATATCGCTATAACTTGAATAAACATTCTGTGAAAACAATTTGATCATTTTTCCCTTTGCCTTCTTCCTTTTTTAGCTGCCACCGATTTTGGCTGGCGCGTTTTTCCGAAGGAGAGGGCCTATCCTGTTGATAAAAGACGGCAGAACGCTGAGAGGAAGCTGCTCGGTGATAGAGATGAGATCCAACTTCATCTGGGGCATCTAACCCTTGGGATAGATAGGGATAATGAAAGGAGGGAGACAGAAAGCGGTGGCCCTATTGATTAGGCGAGGGAGGGGCTGTCTAGTGAGGAATAATCGGTACAGAATGAGAACCGCTTGGTTATACACGAAAAGAAGCCGTTATTCTGCATCTCTGCCATACAATTCTCAATAATTCATCAGTCTGCCCTGGTCTTCCCTTGATTGTCCAGAACAATATAGGCATCCAGATCAGTAATGTACTTCTCTAAAATTGGAGGATACTGATCAATTGGAATATCCTCCAGCAGCGAGAATAAGTAAGAGTTATAGACGGGATATGTCCCGGGGATGCATCCACCACAAGTTTCCGGTTCATAGGCCAAATAAGCCAGGATTTCCACCAAATTTGGGAAATTACCAATTGGACAGATGAACAGTTCAACCTGAAACGGATCATACAGACAAATAATAAGTAGACATACACAGATGTATTGTTTGTACTTAGTGTGGGCCAGCATCTGTGGCCTCGCAACCAGGATGAGTCTCTTCGTCGCCATCTCGCAGTAGTAGATGGCCGACCAGGGATACTGTAACCCCAGAGATTTCAGAAAAAAGGAGGTTTCGTACTTTCCCATATCTCATAAAACAACTGGGTGCTTTCAATAGAGAAAAAGGAACATTTCCCAGCTGGGCAGTCGAGAGACCCTGCCAATTCAGCTCGTACGGCCTCCATGACGAAGGCAGAATCGAGGGTAGGCACAGTTGGGTAGAGGATGGGACAAAGCAGGCCCGACCACAAGAGAGGTCGCGATGACAGGGAGGCATCCAGGAGAAAACCCTGGGAAATTCTATTCTATCTTCTCCGTGGATACCACGCAAATCTTCCTTATTTCACTGGGATAAAGTCTCGGCTTCCAGGAGGAGGAGGGGCCAAGTGGCGGCCGTCCTCCTCCTTGCCACCATCTCTTTCCAGGTAAAATCTCGGTTCATTTCCCTAATCTTTTTCCTGTCCAATCTCCACCTAATCCTGGGTCAAAACCACCGTCGGGCCGACAGCCATTCTTCAGTCATTCGATCGACTAGCTCTTCCCCAAGATGGCTGCTATCCTCGCGTAGGATACTTCTGATACTTTGTTGCTAATTTTGGTTGTCTTTCAGTACCAACACCACCCCGTCCGAGATGCTGATTCCCGGCGACGCGAAGGGCCGCGTCAAGCGCCGTCTGGTCTTGAGGAATCCCCTCTTCCAGGAGGAGCTCCTCGTCAAATTGGTCTTGAAGCCGCTGCTCAACAAGGACAACAAGGCCGTCACTCCGCGCCACAGCTGGGTTCGCGTCGGCCCGCGATCCGTCGTCCAGCTGGAGACCATCATCGACTCGGTCCGCCTCACCGTCGGCCAGGAGCTGCGTGGCTATGTGCGCATTCTTCCCGAGTCGCCGGAGCTGGCCCACCGCTGGCTGACTACCCACATCGAGACGAAGCAGCAGCTAGCCTTCAGCCTCCTCGTCCGTGCCAGTCCGGCCTTCAGTGCCTACGATACAGTCATCGACCTGCCCGGCAGTGCTGTCCTCGTCGAGCCGAAGAATGTCGGCCGCGCCGGGGTGGACGATCTCGGCTGTGAGGATGCCCTCCTCCTCGACACCGGCACCAACACGGCCCGCCCTTTTGGCTCCCAGGAGAATGTTGCCGCCGAGCTGCGGAAGGCCGGCAAGAGCAGCAGCTTTGCCAAGGCCGCGACGGAAGATGCCTGCTGGCTCCTGAAACGCGTCTTCAACTGCGACGAGGCCCAGGTGCAGAAGAAGCAGCAGCCGCCGAGAACGACTGAACTGCCGAAGAAGAGATCCGCGGTGCTCGAGTCGCAGTACATTGAGCTGAGCATGAACCGCGCTGTCTGAATGATACACTCGAATGAAGAATACTGGCTGGGCATTGTTGTTCTTATTCTTTTTTCATTGAATGCCATTTTTGGGTTTTACATTGCTTGCATTTAGCTTTTTTTTTGGAAAAAATTCTATGCCTTGAAAATCCTCAGCTAGGGCAAGAAGTCATTGGATGGCACACTCTGGGGGCATAATCCATCGTTTTTTTTCGGAGTTTTTCACCCTATGGGCCATCATAAAATCAAGAAAAAAGGTGGCGCTATATCACTATATCAAGACGATCAGATTTCTGAAGTATGCGTATTTATTGGATAACAAAATTGAAGAAATAAAGTGACAAAGACCCATATTCATTGTCGATTTCCACGTGGAGGGTTACTGTAGTGCACGCAAATGACCAAAAAGACAAATATTGAAATTAGCTTTTTTTTATATAAAGGATAAATAAGTGGTCGATGGGGCAACTTGGCCGTCTAGAGGTCCAACCCGACAGTTTTGCATGCAGTTTTTTGCGCATTTGCACATGTTTCACTTGTTTTTATGTAGCCATTATTACGATCAACTTCTGAAATATGTGTATTTATTGGATAACAAAACTGAACAAATATAGTGACAAGGTGATAATGTATCCTATCCTAACGATCTGAACGCCCTGGCAACAGCTTTGAAGCTATCACTTTCACTTATCTTTGCTTCTTCAGCAAATCTAAGCCATTCCTTGATAAAGGTGATATCATGTTTCTTCTAAAATGTATATTTAAACAAAATTGTTAAATTTACATGTTTTAGGAAATCAATAACCAGGACGTTAGCTAAAGCGAAAATATGCATGGTGACACAAACGAAGCAGTTTGCAGTAGTGCAGGTAAAGCATGCCAACAATCTTGTAAAATATTTTTCGAAAACCACTTTTATATCGAAGCGATCAGCTAATTGCAACACTTCACTACTGGCTTTCCAAAAATCTATGAAATGGGGTAATTATTACGTATAACCAGTGTCTTACTTTTGATAAACTCTTTCTTATCATCAACCGCTCTATGCTCCGTTTTCAATTCACCACAGCCTATGTTCGTCTGAGAATGTGATAAATAACATTGGGAAAAAGTCGAACCACATACACAAATTGTGTGAACGTTGGATATTCATCTGAAATCTCTCCGCGATATATAAAATCCATTAGTCTTCCGAAAGGCGAAGCACCAACATCTCTTATTTCGATTCTACCTTCATCCTTCTAAGTATCATTGTAAAATGAATCAATCAATGATTGAAACAAACCTCTTTGAAGCCACCATAAAATAAAGCTTTGAAATATGTTGAACGACCAGCGAGAACCTACAACAAACAATTTAAAAAAAGAAGAAAAAGCGATACCATTTTTTGCACATGATATTCCTGCCCTTCGACTACCAGAATAACATCAGCGGGTTCTGGTTCACCGTATTTGATAGGAGGCAAAACTTGTGTATCTGTCGAATCTGCTAGTATTTCCTTAGGCTCTTGTTCTGACTCCATTATTTCTATAAAAAAACATAGTGTAGAGTATGTATACTTTTTTAGAGCAAACAAAAACACAAGGAACTACAACACCAGAAATAAAAGATAAAAGAGTGGGCAATTGTAGCATCAATGAAGCTCGACAGAGTGCGCTGTTGTGAAATTGTTGCATTTTTTCTAACGCTACGCTTCACATTACGAGTTATATATCTCTTACATTGTCTCGTGACTTCGAGAAGTTCGGCTTACAACCACCAAAACATGGATCAGAAGAAAGGCGATGCATTTGACAATGCAAAGTTGTGTCATTTGCATGTACCAAACAATGCAGCCACAAAATCTTTATTCACCATCCAATAACTTCATGTAACAAAGCTCGCAATTGTCTAGACTCGTATGTAACAGTGTTTTTGATTGAGTCGACATTTCCCTCCGTCAATGGGCCGTCAATTACCACTGGGATATCTCTTCCATGTACTGAAATATGTTACTTTCTTTGGTTTTTTTTGTTCGAATTCTACTCACATTCACATTGAACCAGGAATTTATCAATATCTTCGATAACTTTGTCTCGAATCACTATCAGATGTTTTGAAAGTGATTCAATAATTGCCAGAAGGCATCTCTTGGCATAAAACCAGGTATCGGGACCGAGTCTTCGATTTTGTGGCTCCATTGCTTTGATAACACGGGAAATACCAAATTCATAGTTGTTCTAGAAGTGTACGTTCTTTTTTACTTGTTCAAGTGCTAGATTATTACCTTACTACAATATAATGTTCCAATAACCAAGTTGATAATGCACATATGATATACTTTTCGATTTGGATCCTCATTCATTTGTTCTTCTTCTTCTCTTTCTACTTTCCTCATCAATTCTTCTGCCTGAAATTGTTTTTATCTTTTCCTTTGCTCTAATTTATTATTTTCAGATCATAAGTTGTAAAATCTTCTCTATTTGACTGTCCAAAAAGCCTTACCTCTTGGTTGTGATTGCTCATAATGTAGCAGACGCAGAGATTAGCCACAATTATTGCAGGAACTCTCATTATCTGAATTGAACGATTTCCTTTTTTTACTCCATTTCCTATTGGAAACTTACATTCTCAAATTGTTTACTAATTATCGGTTCGTAGAAAGAAGCTGCCTTATCGAATTTGTGATCCTGCATGAAGAGAGTATGAGCAACATTCAATTTCCAAGTATCGTGCTCTCCACAAAATTCAGCAGATACTCTATAAAAAAAATGATTTCTCGAATTTTTGTACGTTTCGTCACGTTCAATTTTTAGATGGAAAGGAGGAGGCGCAACACAAAGTAGCAGAGGCGCGGCCGCCTCCCTTGATGGAGATTTCTCGAAGATTTCACATTTTGGAAGGCTTCCCTTTGTCTTCCATTCGTTCCTCCTGTATTTTTAGGATAAGGATTAAAAGAAGGCATGTTTTATTTGGTCAATTCGTGTATTCCCACAAAAAATGTCGCTTCCAGCGGCAGACAGTGTCTGTTCTGCTATTGAACGGTCGCCATGAGTAAGGTCGGTCGACTGCTGCTTTCGCCGCTAACGGCCACCCGTTTTCAGCGTTCTGATAAGAGTCCGTCAGTACCGTCGGGTACTCGCTACGCCACGAAGGATACGCACCTGCCACTGCGTATGGCTGCCTCCGTGGAGGATATTATGAAGTTGCCGGTGGCTTTTGACATCGTGACGCCGTCCAACTCGGAATTTGGACCGACGAGCCCCGCGCCGAGCCGCTCCTTCACCGCCTACGACCAGATGATGAAGAACGGAGACCAGGCCAAGGGCACTGTCCGCACAGCCGACTCCGTTGCCGAGTTGCAGGCCTTCCCGTCCATCTCCTCGACGAAAGAACGCGATGCCAGGTTGGGCCTTTCTTTTGAAGGAAATCTTTGGCCCCGTCTTTTTGGCTCATTCCGCCAATCTATCTTGCATTTTGGCCCGGGAACGACCGGGAAGGCCATAATTCGAGAAAATGGAGCAAAAGCGATTTTTTTTAAACAAAAATCCGGCTGAAATTGGCCATCGGCCACAGCCAGACCGCCCGAACGGGCAGACTAGAAATGGCGTGCGCGCCATCCATCCTGGCTAGGATTTCTACTCGTATCCTAGCCTGCAGATCAAAGGCTACATTGTGGTATATTCGGGGCCGGGTTTGAGCCATAGGCACCGGCGCTGGACGGCGTTTTCTACCATTTTTGGCCACATTCAACCACTGTGAGGCTAAAATCACGTCTTGTTCCATCTTATACGGCCAATCCTGTTGTCAAACCATCTCACAAGGTAGCCCGCGATCTGCTGTATCGAATACCATCAAACATTGCAAGTAGAACGGCGCCACCCCGCCCCTTTTCAAAACTTTTTTAAATTGTTGTAATTTCAGGACCGTGAACAAACGGCTGCATACGGTGGAGTCGCGTGAGGAGCTGAGAAAGCTGCCGGAGCTGCCGCCTGCCGGCAGCACTGCATGCTCGTCGGGGACGGACTTGACCCTGAAGAACAGCGACTACGCCTACGGCCCGCCGCCGCCGGCTGCCTCGTCCGGCACCCCCTCGCTCTGCAACAGCGACTATGCCTACTATCCGCCGGTCCTGCGCAACAGCGACTACGCCTACAGCTACGACAAGGCCAATTCGACGGGACTCACCCCCACCAACTCGTCCTACTGCTATGTGAATGCCGATGGCACCAGCCGGCTGGCCTCGTCCTATCCGGCCCCGCGGCAGGCCAGGAATCTCCCGAATCCATATGCCGCCGTCTCCCGCTACCAGATGGAGGACAGCGCCCCGACGGCTTCGAACATCTCCCTCGTCGACACGGAGCAGATCCCCAGCAATATCTACCTGGGTGGGTATGAGCGAGAGCTGCCGCCGCCTCGGGCCCCGAATGTCCAGACCCTGAACAAGAATGTCCGCGGCACCGTGACTGTGGAGGATTTGACGCGGGTCGAGGTGACCTTCACGGAGAGATGCGTCGGCAGCGGCAGCGACGCCTGCTGTCCCCTCGGCGCCGAGATGTCCACTTCGAATTCCCTCGGCCGGCAGGTGATTCGCGACTTTTGCCGCGACAGTTTGGCCGAACTGAGCATGCTGCCGTCTCTCAGCAGCTACAACTTCGACCAGCCCGAGCCGGATGTCCAGACGGCTCTGAGCATTCGTAGCCCCTGCGCGGAGCAGACTGCCGACGTCAAGACGGCCCAGTGCCTCTGCACCCCGCCGAAGAGGACCACCTCCCGGGTCAGCACGGCTCGCAGCTTTCGATCGGAGGACGACTTGAAGTACTTCCCGGAGGCCGTTAATCCCCGCAGCCGCTCCTGTCGCCAGTAGGGGAATAGCCGACAGAAGAGTGTTCATGTATTGTCGCTGTTTTTCAATGAAGCGCAAATAGATATCTTTTCTTGTCTCTGTTTTTGTTTATTTCTTGTACTTTTCTTCTCTTTCTCGAGGATTACTGTAGTTGTAATTGTCATCTCGCATTCGAACACCTTCCAAAAGTCGCTGTGTCTTCGAATTTTGACATCTCCCCCACCAAAGGAGGATCTGGCCATGGCCCTGGCCTTTCCCGGCAGATTCTGGCCCTTTTCTGACCAAATTCTTGTTGGCATGGCAGCCAGCAGATCAACGGCTACCCCCAGAATCGCGATGTGAGGGCCGATGACGATAAGACGAGTTTTTTTCTACTGTTCCCTTATTTCGCTGGTAAGGTGCCAAGAATCCCGAACCCCTCGGCCGCAGTGGGCTCCTTTCGGCTCATGACAAAGTCGATATGAATCTCTGGACTTTGTAATAGAATTGTAGGAGGAATTTAGTCAGGGAAGAGTCACAAAAGGACGGATGGCCCAAGGGGGACAACAAAGTGACTAAACCCCCGTCTGCCTGCCGCGAACTTCCTCCTCCTCCCCGGAATCCCTCCATGCCATATCTTCCCACCTGAACATCTCCTCCACTTTGGAATAATATCCCTTATCGAAGTATATCTTCGCCTGAGACATTAGAACCGGCAGATACAGTTCCAGTGTCTCGTCAAAGGCTCTAATGGCTCTCTTGGCCAGCTGCTCATCGTTCGTCTGCCGAATCTCCTAAATTCTAAAATTCCAAACGGAATTCCAATCTCTACCTTGACCTGCTTGGTTAGTTTCCTCAATTCAATCATCTGCTCGTTCGCTAAAATATCAAATTTAGCAAGCGCGTCGTCTGGATTCGTCTGCTGATTGATCACGGCGTCCAGGTAGTCAAAGAGGTACTGTAATTAGGAATTTTCCGGGGAATTGCAGGGGTACTGTACCTGTGTCAGGTATTTATAGGTCAAATGAGCGTGCTCGGCCAGGACATCGGCCGCCAAGTCGTAGTACTGTAATAGAGACCAAAGTTATCCTCTCAAGACCCTTTCCTACCTCATATTTACAATATAAAAGCAGGAGATTGGCAAAAGTCTCCGGAGGGAATGGCTGCTGGCTCAGGAGATACTGCAGTTTGGCGAAGCCATCAGTCGGGTTGGACTCGATTCCGACCAGAGCCTGGTTGTGCAATGTGACGGGGTCGAGTTCCTCTTCCAGGCGGGGAGGCATATCAGCCAGGGCCTCATTGGCCCCGGTCATCTCCTTCATTTTGTACTCGATGGCGAATTTCAGATTGAAAGCTTCGATCAGGGAGGTCTCGTGGAGGAGCATCGTATTGCCGACTGTGCGGATCCCAGTGTCCCCGGAGGCGCCGACGGCAAGCTCTGCAAATGGTGCTTTATGGCTATTCTGTAGTTTTTAGTCTAATTTAATAAAAATCATGTAATCCTCTCAAAAAAGAAAAGAGACGGCTTTTGCCCTCGTTCTAGAAGCAGAGCACAGTGGAACCGACTCCAAAATTGGGCCAGTCTCCCATCCTCTCTATGTCGAATCCATAAAAACCGTCTTCTCCCCTTCCTGCCCACTTTCCACCGGAATGCATGGACTCCTCCTCCTTCTGGTAACCCTTCTTGTCCTGTTTTAAACCTCAAGCAACCTTTAAATTGTACTGCCCCTAGTGGCTCCCTCGTTCCTCGACCAGCCGTAGACAGTCGCGTCGCCGTTTCAAGACTCCATTTGTCGCCTTCCTCAGTGGAAAGGCCTTCCAAAATTAGTCTCTCAACCTCTAGTTTTCCTAGGGTCGGAAGGTATTCTCTACCTCAAACTTGGGTAATTAAACCAATGCTTGGATTTCCTCCCCCGTGGTCAACTCTCCCATCAGCCGAGATTTTAAGGGTTCCGTACCAACCTGGATGGTCCTTGACTCCTCTGTCGATGATATTCGCAATGTAGCTCATCGCCTGTGTGTATTCCATCTTACTATAGTGGCACAAAGCTATACAGTAGGCCAATTGGGGCTGAAACGGCCCGTTTTATCGGTACAGTACTCCTGGACTAACCTGATATCCCAGAGAATTCGAGGCCTTGGTGAAGCGAGCCAGTGCCTCATCGTAGTTTCCCTCCTTGTATTCAATACAGGCCAGATTGACTTCCGCGTGGGGATCGTCCGGCTGATATTGCTCTACCAACACACGGGCATTGTTCAAATCCCCTTCACGGTATTTGATAGACGACTCCAATTTGACACATTCTCCCAGGAGAGAGGGATCTTCTATCTGAAAGGGTCTCAAATGGAAAATCTGGAGAGAGAAAGTCATACGGTAGAGACAACAGTCAGTGCCTCCGGGAGCATATTCGCCTGGAGGAGAGCCTGGGCAAGGTAGAGTTTGTATTCGAAAAAAGAGGGGAACAACGTCGTCAGCTGCTCGTAGCACTCAACAGCGCCGGTGAAATCACCCGTGTAGTAGTAACAGTAGCCGAGGAGAGAGAGGGCAGCTCTACTCTGGAAAGGATGCATTGAAGGGAGAAGCGTCCGTAAAGTATTGGCAGCTGGCTCTATCAACCAGCAGCGAGGAATCAGTAGCGCTGGTTTAATTACCCACGTTTGTGTTTTCTCGTTCCATATAAGTCGTCTGCTCCCCTTCTCCCCTGACAATTCCCCCAAAATGCTTTTCCTTCTCCTCCTTCTGGTAAGCTTTCTAATTCCCCCTTTTTTTCCAGTTCAGAATTTTAGGTCTTACTGCCACTCGTGGCCTCCCACCTGTACAACCTCTGCGAATTGAACACACACTGCGGTATTGCCGGTACCTGTCTGAATGGAAGATGTTATGGCCCCAGTGGTAGGCCTATGTCGCCCTTTCCCTACGATATGATCGTCAAGAGGTTTCCCTGCTATCCCCCGCCTTGCGGAAAATAGCCCAATGGTGAACTCTTTAAACCGTATCCCGGCCTTTATTGAAGAGGATAAATAAACATTTGCTGGGAGTGTTAGGCCTTCTTTTTCACACGGATCCGATATCACAGAATTTGTAAACAGAGACGGCACAAAATAGAACAGACTGGCTCAAAAGGGGGCAAAGGCCGCTTCTTGTCCCCCTGGATAAGACTTCCACTAGGACTTCTCAAATGGGAAATAAGACTTCCGGCACATTTCCTGATAATCTTGAAAGCCTTTGCAATATAGAAAATTGTCTCGAGGTTAATATTTTTAAAGAAGAGGGAAGTAAACGGCCAACCAACCTGTGGGGACCGTTGCAGTTCGTATTGAAGCACCCGGACGGCGTCGTGGTACTTTTCATCCTTTATCTGAACAAAATTGTATATTTTACAAAAGAATGGAAGACCGACATAACCGTAAATGGTGCTGGTAAAGTCGCCGTCTTTAATCGGAACAAAAGCCATTTTCCGTCGCAGCGGGTAGGAATAACCGCTGGGGCTGGATGTCATGGCAACCGGGCGCCGGGGTCTCCTCGCCAGAAAGGAGGATCCCTTTTATACCCCCGGTTAATCCATAAAAGGGCTTCTGGATTAGGCTGTTTATCGACTAGGATAATCACAAGGAAGGAGGAGATATAAATAGAAAAGTGGAAAAATATATTTATTCGGGATTCTTTGCCTGACGTCGTCTCTTATCCATTCCCAGGAACTTATCTTCCAGCTTACCTGTTCCTATTTCGAGAATCGCCGATCTGAAGATAAATGTCGATATTGGGAAAAGAATAGAACTCACAGGAATATGGAAAGGATGAAAGTCAATATACAGACGGGGATAAGATCGGTGAGAAGCTGAAAATATGGAAATACTCGGGATACGGTAGTTTATCCTCATTTTAGGGTATAAGGGATGGGAGATTTGAGGACAGGGGAAGCTGAACTACGACCCGAGCCGACTTCTGACCCAAACGGCGATTTTTAATGTTATGTAGCCAGTAAAATGAAGCAGAAGGCCGCCTCCAGGGTGGCCCGACATTTGACTGCCTCCCATCTACAGAAAGCCGTGACTAATGGCCGGCAGATAGCCACCAAGGCTCGACCCGTATATCCAAGACTGTCTGCGCTGTGCTCCACCTGTTTCAGAAGCTGTTTAGCAGGTAAATAACTTCTGAAGAAACTGGAGCAGGGACAGGACAGTTTGGTAGGAGACTGGATGGGCATGGCCAGGCTCCAAACGAGCGATTGGCAGACGGCTAGTTTGCTCACCATTATGGGATACCATGGGGGTGTTTTCCCCTCACAAGTTGCCTTTTTTAAAATTAATTCAATAAACTTACAAATTGAGCGATACCGGTATAAACAATCCGACTCCCTCGCAATGATCCTGTAATGAAGAGCAGCGACATATGCAATAAATAGGCAGAATAGCTCAATCTCCCCAACGGGATGAAGATTCCCATAGAGAGAAAATCATTAATAAAACCACCATAGCCATAATAACAGGCGTAGACAATCCAGCCAAGGCAGATGGCCCACAGGGGCTTGGAGAAGGCTGAATAGAAGGCACGGACGGCTACTGGCAGGAGATTTCCCTGAAATGGAAGTTCGTATTGGAGAAAAGAGAAAGAAATTGACCTGGAAATAATGGTAGAGGAAATGGAGACAGCCAATCATTGTACCGAAGGAGAGGAGGAAGAGGACGGTGGAGACTGTCTGAAAGGGGATGTTGGGTCTGTTGGAACTGAACTAGTTGGGCGTTTGGCCAGGTTCTACTCGTTATTCTCTTCTAGATAAAAGAGAAGCTCTTTATCCCCGTTCGGTAGAGCACAGTGGAACAGACTCCAAAATTCGAGCAGTCTCCTACCCGCCCAGGCTCCTTCCACAAAAACCACCCTCCCTCTTCCCCTCTCACTTCCCCCAGAAATGCGGTGTCTTCTCCTCCTCCTGGTAAATCTTCTGGCCTCTTTTCCCCGTTTCAAGTTTAGTGTTTGTTGCCGTTCATGACCGCCATTTGCGATCCCCCGTGTGGAACATGGGCATTCTGCGATGGAAACGACAAGTGTGTCCCTGTGCCGCCCGCATCTGCCCTTTGGGACGCTTTTTTGGACCATGCCCAGGTGGTTATAATGATCGCTATCCCTAGCTTCTAGTTCAATAAACATTTCATTTATAGCTGGAATGTGTTCCTCACGTGTGGATACGGATCTCGTTCTGATTGCTTACTAATGGCTGATACAATCAGCTTCCGAGATTTTACGGATTTCCGAATTCGAAATAATAACTGGGCCTAATATTCGACAGGGACAGCGGAACAGACTTCAAGATTGGACCAATATTCCACCCTCTTTCAATAAAAGCCGTCTTCTTCCCTTTCCCGCTCACTATCAACAAGATGCGCTTCTTTCTCCTCCTCTTGGTAAGTCTTCTAATCTCCCTTTTCTTCCTCAAAGCGCTTTCAGATTCTTCTGCCCTTTGTGGCCGCCATAAGATGGAAATTTGAACGACAATGACTCGGATTGTGGCTATAAAAGGCGCTGTAGAGACGGCGAATGCCAGATATGCCAAGATGGAACATGCCGCCCCGCTCGACGTCAAAGTGGCATCTTCCCTGACACCAACAACACGCCTGGGGGAAATGGGATAGATAAATAAACTTTTCCATAATGGGTAGTTCTAGAGATGCCTGCGATCTTCCTCTACAAGGCATCTTCTTGTCGCCTTCCTCACTGGGAAGGCTGTTCCAAAATTAGTCTCTCAACCTCTAGTTTTCCCAGGGTCGGAAGGTATTCTCTACCTCAAACTTGGGTAATTAAACCAACGCTACTGATTTCTCGTTGTTGGTCTATAAAAGCTGCTGCCGAGACTTTACGGGTGGCGTCGTCTCTGGATGACCCAGAATCTTCTCTGTTGAGGCTGTTCCCTTCTAGTCGCCCTTTTGACCTGCTAAACCGCTATCATCTGAGCAGTTTTGAAGCCTTTCAAATTTCTACAGAGGTTGAAAAAAGGCGTGGTCTTTTCTATGGAGAAAGGCTAGTCTTGTGCCCCCGTTCTTCAGACAGAGCACAATGGAACGGACACCGCGCTTCGAACAGTTTCCGATCCCACCGATATTCGTTCCATATAAGCCGTCTCCTCCCCTTCTCCCCCCACTTTCCCCCAAAATGCGCTGTCTTCTCCTCCTGGTAAGCCTTCTAACTTTCCCTTTTCCTCATAAAGAAATCTTCAGTTCATGCTTGTGTCCGTAGTGACTCCGCTGTACGGCGAATGCTCTGATGTCAAACGCCGTCTCGTTGCCTTCCTCACTGGGAAGGCTGTTCCAAAATTAGTCTCTCAACCTCTAGTTTTCCTAGGGTCGGAAGGTATTCTCTACCTCAAACTTGGGTAATTAAACCAACTCTTCTTGGTCCCCATTGCTGGTTGATAGAAGCACGCTGCCGAAACTTTACGGGTCCCCTCGTTTGTGAACCCGTGCTTCTGCCGAGGCTGTCTTCCACCCCATGTCGCCCTTGACAAACCTTGCTCATGTTGATCTTCTTGGTCGTCTGCATAAAATGTCCCAGTACGATTCCAATAAGATACGGTGGATAGCGGATCCAAGGCGCGTCGTAGATCAACAGTGTGTATTTCCTGAACCTCTCTCTTGTCTCCTTCCTCTACCTAACTTACTCAAAAGATACAGTCATTTCCGGGTCGGATGGCACCACAGCTTGGATGATATCCGACGGGGGGAAGTGGAAATGGATGATGATGACCACGTGGACGACGAAGGAGACAAGCAACAGGAACAGGGAGAAGGCATAGCCGGCTCTCTTGTTCCAGGCGAAGCAGATGAGGACGATGGGAGCCATGGCGAATATTTGGAAGTCGGTGGAGAGATACCACGACGAGACGTAACACTGATTCTCCAAATGGTAGTAATTGGTGATGTAGAGGAAGTTGGCCCACCAGGTGGTGGCACACGTGTCCATCGGGTAGTAGTTGAACTGAAACGGCTTCTTTTACTGGAGGATTAAAAAAAGGACAATTGGAACCAGGGGGATGGCCGTGTGGGGGAGGATGGTCACAAGCCGCTGGCTCTCGCCTTTTAACCTGGGATGGCTGTTCTCCCCCGTCATCAGCAGCTAATAGCCCAAAACTGACCGCTGTGATGCTCCTCCTCATCAATTCCGGCGTTATCCAAGTGTGGAAGGCGATAACCATATAATAAGCGGGGGATAGTCTATAAATCTCTGCTCTATCTTTCAATCCCCCTCATCCAGTACCGCAATATCCGATGAACATAGTACATGACCCATCCTCCAAGAGAAAATGCATGGCTCCGGTGATTTTTAATTTGTTTGAAGAAGAGAAACCCGGTCAGGAAGCCGGAGATAAAGAAGAACGTGTCCACGGCGAAATAGGCATTGATCAGCCACTGGGACGACAAGCTCGGGACCATGTCCATTATATCGAATGGGTTGTCTGGAAGCGGACAGGGTCTTCTACGTTTCTATGACCGTAAAGGTGCCCATACCCCGTGCTGGGACCCTCCAGGATGTTAAGGACCCTATCACTGTCCCTTACCTGCAGTCAAGAGCATCAAAACAATCATATGCCCGGCGATGACCCAACAAATTGTAAAAAATCGAACTCCATTCAGCATATGGATTTGACCGGGCTTTTTAGTGATGTCAAAAACTCTGGGAACATTGGAATAGAGAGAGAAACAGACGGCGCATTCCAGCCAATAATCTGAACCATTGAATTGGAGGATAGAGGAGAGCCTACTCATTTTGACGGCCTTCCCTCCGGGGTTCTCCTTGACCACGTAGTAGTCGACAATTGTCCCGAGGGCAGTGATCACGGCTATGGTGATGAGAATTGTTCTGAAAGGGGCGAAATTGAGGAAAGGGAGGGGGAGACGCAGACATGGTAATGTAGCTGCCGGTAGTCAGACGGGTCTCTTCTTCCATACACTTGACATTACAGACTTTGGTGAATTTTATTGCTGAAAATAGGTACGTCTTCCCTTTCCTCATACAATATCGGCAAAGGGAATTATGCCCCTTCCGGAATCTAAAAGTACCGTTCCGTAAATACGGTAATCCCCCGCCCCCCGTTTGCTGCCTTCCAAAAGAAAAAAACACGCAGTGAAACTCCAAAATTCTAGGAGTCTTCCACGGTGGTGGGGACCCACCCTGCCCATCCTTGTTCCATATAAGCCGCCTTCTCCTCTTCTTCCTTCACTTTCCGCCAAAATGCGTTTCCTTCTCCTCCTTCTGGTGATTATAAAGACCGTATAGTGTGTAAAAATGGTATTTGTTACGTTGTAAAGGGCAAATAAACATTTTTACGCTAGAAGGAAAAGAGATTGATGAGCTGCCTGTTATCCCTACCAACTAGTCCCCGTCTCGTTGCCTTCCTCACTGGGAAGGCTGTTCCAAAATTTGTCTCTCAACCTCTAGTTTTCCTAGGGTCGGAAGGTATTCTCTACCTCAAACTTGGGTAATTAAACCAACGCTACTGATTTCTCGTTGTTGGTCTATAGAAGCAGCTGCCAAGACTCTACGGGTGGTGTCGCCTCTGGATGGCGCAGTATCTCCGCTGTTGAGGCTGTCCCCCTTCTAGCCACTGGCCAATAGTGTACTGCCCCTTTTGTCGAGACTCCCCAGTATCTTCTAGTCGTACTCACATTGGTTCAGTATCCTCTCCACGTCGTGTCGACACGAATTCGGGACACAGACATCATAGGCGAGCATCGGGCTCTCGAACAGCTCCTGATGGACCGTCTCTGCACAGCCACTAAAATCCCTCCTTCATTTTACAGTATAAAATTAACCCACTAGCCGGGAACCTCAATGTTGGCCCTACAGTAAGCTCCTCGGAAGTCTCTTTGCCTATTCCGGACCAATTTTGAGATTCCGAAGCATTCATTAGGCAATCCAGTCCAGATGATCTTCCCTCTCATCACACCGGCGGGTATCTTGGCGGAGGCGTCGATCACTAATTCCTGGGTTTCAAAGGAGACTAGAGACCTACTCTGGAGGACAGCCTTGCTCTCGTTTAGGCGACTCTTCCCGTGCAGGTTGTCATTATCCATTATGATGTTCTTGATGTACCGTAAGTCGCTGATACACTCTTCCGTTATATTGTGCTCGGCTGCTTTGGAGAGAAGGTCATCTAATTTCTCTAAAAATGGATTTATCCTTCAGATGCGAATAACTTTCAACTGAACCGTATCCCGGCTCTTATTGAAGAGGATAAATAAACATTTGCTGGGAGTGTTAGGGCCTAGTAGGGATCAAAAAGGCCGAGCCGGGCCATCAAACTCAGCAACCCCTTTCTTGTTCTGCATTCTCTCTATTTATATTTGGTTACCGACATTATCGATAGATAGAAGTACAAACAACGGAAACACTCACTTCCCCAGTTGGTCGTGGTCAGTGTCTCGATGATTTTCTTCAAGAACTCGTAAAGATCCTGTCCCATGGTTCCGACATCTTGTCCATTTACTCCAGAAGTACATAGCAATACCAGGAAGTAGAAGAATACTAGCCGGCCAGTCATCCTCCGTCTGGCAGAAGGGGCTCGTCTCCTCTCTAAGACGATAGGCGACCGGGGAGGAGGCGAAAACATGCCCTCTCTAATCAAACACATCCCCCTCCCGGTTTGATATATGACTCTGCTCCCTTTGGTGTCAAAATAAGTACATTTTATTGTTCTTTATCTCGATATAAAATTCATATTTTAAGGCATTTTGAAATATCACAAGGGGGAGGATGAAGATTCCTCCGAATATCACGATCCATATATCCCAGATAGAAGTAGAAAAAATCACAGAGAGCAGGGGAAAACGAGGAAGACTAGCAACAGAAGTTCACAGCAGAAAAGGCCAACAAGAAAAAAAAACAACAAGAACGGGGAGGGGGTGGCAGGGGGTCGAAGAGAGGCCAAGTGAAATGGAATAACCCAGAGGACGGCGGTGATGTGGATAATAAGCAGGGGGAATAAATAAATATCTTTCTCTCTCTCTCTCTCTATTATATAAAACTGTATATAAAACAACTAGGAAACATTGCACACAGACATGGACAGCTAGGAGTCGGAAAGAAAGGCTCAGGACATGCGAAGCTGGTAGTCACCATTCTGGGTCACGTAGCGAACCCATGGCAGCGCCTGGTAGCCGCTCTTCTCTATGATCTTCAGATATCGCACCTGAAAATGAGAAAAATCATTAGAAAGTCTTTGAAAAGAAGATATTTCCCCCAAATTTATAGTCTTTACGATTAAAAATTGGTCAAATTCCGAGTTTCCCCCTTTCAGGAGCTTGTCCTCCTGTTCCAAGATTCACCCAGGTGGATTCCCAGTAGCCAGAAGAGATCACAATCACAAAGTAGAGTTCACTTCAGCTGCCTCCACAATTTTGTACCGGGAAAGTATAATATTTGAAGCGGTTTGTGCAAAAATCCATCCCATTCGTCCGCCGCGGCCAGTCCTCGCCGGTGGAGGGGGGAATTTTAGTCGTCGTATAATCTTCCAAGCCAAATGGAAGCCACCAATCAGAAATTTATGCCCTTTCGAATTACAGCAACCTGATTTTTGAGACTAAAATGCTTTGCATAGCCCTGCTTTGCATAGCCAACTGTAAAACGGGGGGAATAGTCGAGGCGCCCAACGGCAGGGGCGCGTAATTACCCTGGGTAAAAGCGCTTCCCATTCCTACTTGGCTGAATCTTGGAACCGCGAGCAGTACTGCCCTCAATTTGGAGCCAAACCCTTTGGAAACCCCGTTATTTAGAAATGGAACAATTGTCGAAGGGGTATTAGGAACCGTTGGCCTCTAGACAGCCAATGGTACACGCATCCTTCCGTTTACTCTAGCAGCGTAGCCTTTTTCAAGGCCAACCATCAGGCTAAAGCCATTCACTTGACTCTATCCTCAGGTAGCTGCATCTCCTTTTTTTTAAATAAGAAAACAAATAGAAAAGAAGCGCCAACCTGTAGTCCACTGGTAGTGTAGTAGGGAATTTCAAATTTGACTTGAATCGGCGGCTTTCCATCAATTTCTTCGCTGCTAATCGACGGCAACTGGAAGTGGGCCCGCATCAGATATTCACGTCCACCGGGGAAGCTGCGAATTGTCCAGACGAAGGCTTGAATCTCCGGAGCATATTTCACCGAGCCGACGGACTGAAATGGCGATAATTTTTGAAGGAGGACGCGGGAGACGCGGCGACGCATCGCTTTCACTCCCAATCAGGCTTTCCACTCGGGACTCATACAATTCGAAAAGGAAAAGAAGAAGAACTGACAGATTTAAACTTTGGAGAGTAGGCATCCGACGGCACAGGAATAATGACCTCGACGTGGTTGGCAATGGACTGTCGCTTGAATTGGGACTTTGCCTTGATCATATACTCCACTCGGGAGTTCTCGTGCTTCTCCACGCTCGCTTCAACCCATATCAATGGTTTTACCTAGAAAAAATATAGAATTAGACCTTTAAAACCAATAAAACAAACCTGTGTAGTTAGACGATAGCTCATCAGTTCAAATTCTCCATCTGGCGGGATAAAGGAGATCGTGCGCTCGGATTCGAAACGAGAGAGACGGACACATTGATGAAATTTGACGTCTTCGAGCTCGACGCCTTTACCACCACGACTTCCTGAAGCTGGAATGGTTGCGATTAGGAGGGATGAACAGAGGAAGAGAAGGGAGGACGGGTAGCTTTGTTTTGACTATTAGTTGTGATGTGCAAGTGTTGTTAGTTATAAGGGGAGGAACAGGAGGAACGGGGGGTCGAGACATCGGCTCAGGAGCGACCTGGACTCCAAAATAGCTCCAAAAACACCTTGAAACGCCCCTGAAATTCATTTTCACAAGAGAAAGACGGTGAAATGGGCAAAACTCCCACAAAAAAAGGGTCAAATCGGATCTAGACGCTTTGGTTCGGGGCAGACAACCCCCGCTGTCGCGCATCACCTGGCAGACAAAAAAAAATGCAACCCAACCGCCAAATAGAACCATTTTTCTGCCATTATAAAGGTTACTCTTCCTATTCCACATCTTATTTTTAGCAGTATTCCCTTAAAAAGGCGGTATTCTCCCTCCATTTGTCTCTAGACAGTTACCAGACCCAGTGGTACCCATGGCGGAGCTCCCGGGGTGAATCAGGCACCCGACTGGCTTTCCTGGAGTTTTGTTCCACACCAAAAAGACTCTCAACGCCCTCTGGAAGCCAGCTAAATGCGTTTTTTCTTTCATGTGCCCCATTGGAGGACAGGGGCCGGCTACAGGGACAAGAAGCTGCCCTTGCTCCTCTTGGGCCAGTGGTCTGCCCCATTTCCTCCTGTTCCTTTTTACACCAAGGGATTAGAAAAAGCTACAGAAGCCTGTTAGAGAGTAAGCAAACGAAAAAGAACAAAGCATAAGAAATGGTCCTCACTTGCAGCAGCGGATTGTTGAAAGATGACCTTGTCGTTGAGTCCGAGACGAAGTTCCGGCATTCCACTAAGCACAACGCGCATTCGAATGGAGCCGACAATTTCACTACGCAAGACAGTTCCTTGAGCATTGGCCTAGAAATGGAAAGACCTCACACGGCACAACACACTGCATGATCACGCCGTCAACAATAGACACAATATGGCCGAGAACAGGCAAAACGGGGAGGACAAGAGAGAAGAGGAGGAGACTCACCAGCATGTTGACACTCTCAATCACATCCAGAAAGACCTCATTCTTCCGGTAGCGGATGCCTTCTGATCGCCAACTGACGGCATTTGTCACGGCCATCGGCGGACGAGGCGCTATCTCCAGGCGGTGTCCTTCTTGGGTTATGTATCTGAAAACAAGGGAGTTTAGTTCAATTCAGCTCATTTTCCTGGTCAATCTACCCGGTTTCAGGGCGGTTTTAGCGACTAATTCTGTTGGGCTGCGGGCATTAGACCATTCTTGAAACCCAGTGGGCAAACCGGCTCCTTTTTAGGAAATTCTACCGGCAAACAGTCCGTGTTATCTTACTAGAAGACTCTCAACCCCAATGTCCCCGTCTCCCGGAATCCAAATGACGAGAACAGGGCCACTTCCGCCGTCTGCCAAGTGCCCAGCGCTTCGGGGAGGTCCCGAAGTCCTTTTCCTGGTCCAGGAGACTGTTTATTGCTCTTTCCCAGTGGCGATCCTGTCCAAACCCTACGCCAGTCGTTTTCCCGGATGGGGAACCTCAGATATCGAAATCACGGGGGGTTCAAGCGATTGGGAAAGAGTCAGCCGCTCTATGCGTCCAATTTTGCTCAAAAATCGATAGGATTGACTAGAATTTATCACTTTCCAATGGGGATACTGTCCCAGATCCAACGACAAAGTTCTCCAGCCGGCTATTTTGGCTCCGTTCCCGGGAAAATGGCCTATCCCGCTGGTGGCCTGTCTCAAATCAACAGAAATCAACGTACTCTTGAAGAATTTTGCTTTCGGTCGTCTGCGGAAAGCCATAGTCCATCATCTCATCGAAGAGTTCAAAAATGATGACGAAATTATCGCGGACAGATTCCTCCTCCAAATCTTTGAAATATTCACAAAAGACCTCGACCATCTTGTACATGTAGGCCAGGACCAATCCGACGTTGTGATTCCTCTTCGAGACACTCACCACTGAAATCGTCGTAAGACCCAAAAAGCTAATAAACCATACGAAAGAGATTACGGTGCTTGATGTAGGTGAAGCTGGTGTCGCCGGACTGAAGGACCGGGGAGGGACGGCCCTCGTCCTCGCTGTCGACCAGCAGTGGCATAAATTTCTCGATGCATGATGTTTCGAGATCGCCTCGATAGTTTCTTGAGACAATTATCTGTAAAATAAATTATTTAACGGAAGAAAATTGGTTAAATTCTTGGCAGGAGCCCGCGTCCCCTTCGGAGGAGCGATGGCTTGAGTTTTAGGTAGATTGGGCCGCTTTGCACGGCGTTTACAAGCTCCATAGCTCAGATTTAGCACCGCTTTGATGTTCCGGTTATTTCTAATCGCCTCCTGTTTTTAAAATAACCAAAAAATATCATAACCCCGCCAAAAACTTGTTTGAATTAGTAATATCGCGACCGGCCGCCTAAAATCGCGTTTTCTGCCAAATTTTCCCATTTTTTTCTCATTTCTAAAGGTTCCAAATGATTCTACCTAGATAACTTTGAAAAGAAGTGAAATAATATAAAAAACTAACATTTCCCTTGAGATCAAGAATAAAAATGGCCGATGTAGACATGGCAATTGGGCATACGTGGCCCTCCAAAGACGAAAGATCTGAAAACGGAGCAGTGAGTCATGGAAGTTGTTATCAAGAAGAGAAAAAATAGAGAAAGGACAGCTCGCGAGGTGGAAAAACTGGAAAAGCGGAAGTTTTTCGGTCAGAAACACGTGAAATCGACGTGGAATGGACACGTCGCCGGAAGAAAACCGTCGAAATTGGAGGAAAAGCGACAAAGTTCTGTAATTTCCAGTTTTCTTGTCAAAAAGCGACAAAACTTCTCAAATTACAACGACAAATACAGCGAGAAAAACAAAAGATTATACATATCTGCGCCGCTTTTTCATCTGTGCACCGGACGGCGGAGATATCGACCACCTGTGCAAATAATCGCCTTTCGCCGCGAGACCGCACAACCATCCCCAGGTAGGGGCAGGCAGCCGGCTGGACGGAGAGAAACGCGCTGGGAAACGCCATTTGCAGGCAAATTAGCGGCTATTTGGTTCGAAAAACATGGAAATTCAGTAGGTTTCAAGGTAAATTAACTAGGAAAACGTCGATTTATTGGGAAAAGAGTAATTTTCCAATCGGAAATAGGGAAATACACCCCCTGGGGAGGGATTTCAAATAAAAAAGCGGGCTGTACCCATCAGAATACCAAAGTCGTCGGTAGATCTGGCCTTTCTGGCTACTGTAGTCCTTCAGTTTGCTTCAGATGAGCCGTCAGATTACTGTGGGCAAGTCGACTTCGACCTGTTCATTTCCCCATAGAGGGCGGTTGATTGTCATTTTTGGAGAATGTTCTGACTATCATCAGAATACTATCTTTCCCCTTGATCCCCTCAACCGGCGCCCCGCCCCCAGCGCTTCGGCACACTCGACCATGATCACGGGCCGGGAGCGGTGCAGCGCTCCCATAAAGACCTACGGGCAACTATTTGAGGTTTTATACTAATAAATCATTTTCCTCTTCCATTGAACCACCATTACTTCGAGTCCGGTCTTGGGCAAGAAGGGGTAGGGGTACTGGGTAGTAAGTCCTCTGATCATCTTCTTGTCATCTCGTCTGTGTGTCGTATTGGAAGGGATCTGACCGGAATCCGTCCAAACAGAGAAAGAAGGTAACGACAACGAGAAAAATCAAATAAAAGACACAAATCAGGGATCCATATTTATTAGGCGTCCGTCTCCTGATCACTGTGCCCCATGGCAGCCTCCTTCTCGTCCTCCTTCTGGTCCCCCTAGTCCTCATTCTCGTCCTCCTCCGCCTTCTTCTTCTTCTCCTCCTCTTCGGCCATCAGAATAGTCAGCAGAGCGATCTCCCCGTCGAGATCCTTGATCAACATGTTGTACTTGATGACCTCTGCCAGGTAGTAGTCCCTCTTCACGATGCTCGCCTCCTTCCTCCTCTCCTGGTTCTGGATAGCCTCGAGGATGATCCTGTCCAGCGTCTCCTTCTCCAACGACTGAACCAGAATATTTCATAGATTGTCGGATTTCTGGGACTTCTGGAGAGCGTCCTGTGCCTGTTGGAGAGAGTGCTGAGAGTCCTCGAGAGCCTGCTGGAGATTGGCATTCTCCTGCGCCAGGGCAGTCGTCTCCTTCTCCTGCTTATGGCATCTTCCACACCAGTCACGCATGAAGCGGACAGCCTTGTCAAAGTTCGACTGGATAGAGGATTCCAGGTTGCGGTTCTTCCTTTCCAACGAAGGAATCTTCTTTTCCACCTGGCATTTGGCGCAAGAGCAATCAGCTTCCGTCTCCTGGCTGCCGAACGGCTCAGTGCCGTCAGCACCGTTCCTGAATTCAGAACATTGGAAGAAATATGCTAGCCAGCCTTACATAGGAGGAAAAGCAACGCAGAGCGGTTGAGTAGACCAGCTGGGACACTCCTCTTCCAGCGCCGAGCGAGGGTCAACGCTACATCCTCCACAAACCAACCAGCCGTCGTTGTTGTTTATCAGCATCAGATCCTTGACCATGGAGATGACTTCCGCCGCGGTGATGGTCTTCTCCTTATCCTCAGGAATAGCCAAGTCAACTTCTCCGAATTCAAAGAAGCCAGAAGAAGCGTCCAAAAGATGGAGGACGGCCATCTTCTGAAGATGGAAATGGACAATGATTGAGAAAGTGGCTAAGCTGCTCTTATCTATAGGTCGAAACAAAGAGATTTGGGTAATTCTTATGCTTATTAAGGGGCCCTTTTTCAGCTGGCGGTCTCTACCGGTGGCCGTTTATAGGAGACTGCCCTCGAGACAAATTCTCCTTCCGGGGCAAGGACAGCCTGTTGTCCCGCCAGGCCGGGGAGCCACCTGCTCTCGAGGCGGAAGGCTTGAGGCAATTTCAAAAGGAACAATCTCGGAGGATGGAAAAGAGAAGGACCCACGAGGACAGCCCTCGGCGGTTGAGAATAATAAGAGAAAAAAAATACGATCCCCTAATTTTATTACAACACTTTATTGACTGCTCTAATCACCAGGATTATAGTCGCCAAGCTTGATAGCTTCGCTTCCCGGGAATTTCTCAAACTCTTCGGGGATGACGACAGAACACTCGCCGACGCGGAGACACTGGGCTCCTTTCATCTCGGGCGACTCCAGCTCGAAGTCCGTCACTAGACGAGCCATACACTCGCTGTCCCTGGCCAGTGTCACGCGGCTAACCGGACTGCTGAGCACGTCCCTCAGCGAATTTCCAAACATGTGGTGTTGGACGCCGCCCTCGTCGCTGGCGAATCCATAACTCATTGTAAACTGAAAGTACCATATTCTGTTACTCCAAGAGAGAAGCCAACTGACCCTAGCCTGTCCTCCGACTTCAGACCACTGGAAGCGGATCAGATCCATGAGTGGCCAGTGGTTGCCGAGGGTCTGGGCCTCGTCCGAGTCGATGCCGACAAACATCTTGTAGGCCAGGAGAAGTTCCACAGATTTCTTCGGGTCGGCACACAGATCCCCATCGTCTTTCTCGCCGAAGCACAGTCGGATCCAGTTGCACTTGGAGGCGTCATCAATCTGCAGCTTGACGCTGAACCGGGCTTGGTCACTCTCGGCACAGTCGGCTCCGTTGATCTTCCGGCGACGGAGCGCGTAACTCATGTAGGTGGCCTTCTGCTTGACGGCATGGCTCCTCGTTATCCAGTTGTCCTTGACCGTCTCGTATTCGGGCAGCCAGACGGGCGGACACTTCACCGTCTTGCTCGTACGGTACTTGGTGATGTGCGTCGGCACCAGCACATTAGTCAGTTTCTCGTGGACGGCATCGGCCAGGCGCATCCGCGGGTAGGCCAGCTCGATATCGCCGATGGCCACCGAGGAGACCGGATAGCCCGAGTTGTCCTGCACAATGGGATGGCAGTAGGGGCTCGAGGTGAGGATCAGCGGCAGGCCGGTCAGGGAGATCTGCTTCTCGACGCGATTCTGCGGGTCTGTCCATCCGTTGATATTTCTGTCCTTTGTATTCACTTGGAGCAGGTAGTTTCCCTGAAAATGGAGCATATTACTGTAATATTCTCAGTATCAACTGCGTTTGAATTTGTCAGTCGCCGGCAGACCGATCAAATTCAGCGGCGCGCGCTCATGGCCCCTATACGAAAGTCAGTACGGTGACCCCTCCACGAAGACGACAAAAGACGTACCGATTTCTGGTCGTACCGCAATGTAACATGTGTATAGTCGAAGGTGAACATCTGCCCTTCAGCGGCATCGCCAGCCTTGAGCCCAATGGTCACGGAGCCCTCAATTTGGCGGAACCGCGTGTACTGATCCGAGCACCACGAGTTGATCTTGTGCTTGGCCGGGTCGAAATCCTGGATCTTGGTCAGCGAGGCCGTCGTCGAGCACAGCCAAACCCTGGACAGGCGGTCGTTTCAAATAGACACGACGAGATTCACTTACTCTTGGCAGTCTTCTCTATTTCCGAGATTGAAGCTGAAGCTCCGCTTGTGGATATTCCAGAGGGTGGCTTGACTTGGGTGGCGCTGTTTGAAGGGCGCATTCGGATCGTAGTAGTCTTCCTTCTTTGGACTGGTATCGGTTATTTCGGTCAAAACGTTTTCGGCGGCGGAGACGACGTCAAAGAGAAGCGCCACGGCAGCAATCAGATAGAGCCAAGTCAGCTGCATCCTTCTTCGGCGAAGATAGAAAGCGAAATGACGCTTCGGGGGATTGTTTCTAGACCAAAACCATGGGTTAATTCTGGTCAAAACTTAGTCCAATCCAGTCCTTGGACATCTCTTTGTCAGAAGTGGCAAACTAGAGATGGCAAGACATTGTTGACCAGGAAATTCAAAAAGAAAACGAGAAGATGGCTCGTTTCCGTAGGAGGCAAGGGGGACTCAGCCCTTCCCTGCCCCCTTTCAGACCGCGGGAGGTTTATCTTCATTTTTCATGGAACCAAATGTTTATTCCTTATCAATATTTTGAAGACGATGAGCCAAGTACTGAGGAATGGCCACGGCAGCCGGGTAGACCCAATTCCAGGGAAGAGACGGCCCATTTCGATGACGGGTCCCCTTGAAGATTTCGACTCGGTTCAGTTCCGACGAGGTCTGCCGTCCTCCAATTGCAAAGACTTCTTTGCCAACTGCTATTCCAGCAAATTGCCAGCAGGGATATCTCATTGGCAAGATTGGTTTCCATTGTTCTTCTTCATCAAGGGGATTTTCTATTTTCAAGACGTTTCCAGTGCACGAATATGTTACGGCGCTACCTCCCATCAGAAGAAGCTGACTGCCATCAGAAACAAGAGCATGGTCAGCCAGCGGCGTCGGTAAGTCGTTCAACATGGACCAGACACCACTTTCCGGATCAAAACATTCCATACTGTTTAGAATATCATTCTGGCCACTAATTCCACCACAAACGATGATCTTCCCTTTCCAGACAGTGGCAGCTGCGTGTGATCTCGAGCATTTCATCTCTCTGAAACGTTTTAACTATATTTGGAATTTCGGGGATTGGAGGCTCTTGATAATCAGATTTATTTCATTAACAATAGGTGCCAGTTATCGGGGCAAGGCTTGTCCAGCCTCGTGGATACCAAAAACTCCCCACTGACGGTCGTCCCGGGTGCCTGCCTCGGGAGCTTCCCCAGCAGAGGATAAGATGAGGATCCTCCCAGGCAGGAAAGGTTTCGACTCACGGCATTTCCATCCATTTATCCGCCTTCGGATCGTATCGTTCCACACTTTTCAAATGTTGCCTCTCTTTCGGGTCCCATCCTCCCAGCACCCAAATGGACCCATTCAATTCCACGCTGCTATTAGTGATATAAGTGCGCCCAATGTTCATATCAACCAGGCATGTCCACTTCATATTTCCATCCAGTTTTTGTGTACTCTTGTAGCCAGGGAAGCCGCCAAAAATATGGATTTCTCCATTTAGACAGGCCGCCCCGCCGCCCATTGACTTGTCCGGCAGTTTCAGTGCTAGTTGTATCCAGCTATACGAGCCGCTACGATCCAACACGACCATCTCCTTCAGGGGTTTGGTCTCTTTTAGTCCTCCCAATAGCAAAATCTGCTGTTTTATTGTATAAAATTGAGGGGAAACTCACAGTTTTGGCCTCCAGTGGCTGGGAGAGATCTTGCCCTCCTTCTTTGGACGGATAGACGGATTCAACTGGCTCCATTCAACTGGTTTAACTGCAAAAACAAGGAGAATAACTACGAAAAGAAGTAAAGAGGAGGGAAAGCAACTGGCTCTGATATGGAGGAAGGCTGTTCACTTGGAACCACGGAGTGTTCAGACTAGAGCCAACTGATAAGGGCCGTTTGCTCTGGAAATTATTTTTGGTCGGGAAAGCTCACGAGCCGGCCATCATTATGCAAGATGATACTTCTAGACTACCGTATACAACATCTTTTGAAACACTCAGAAACACATTTCAAGCTCCAGAGTAGGGAGATCATCTTCCCCCGGCGTTATGGGAATTTCAAGCCACTATCCAGATTTTGGAGGGTGAATTCCGGATCAGTCGATAAAGATATAGTCCTCCGATTTTCTTCTTGTTTCTTTCGTACAGCCGAGGACATGATCTCCTGGCCTGGGTGGGCCACTAGAAGTTGGAAAAGCCGCGGCCACCCGTTCCGACAATTGGAGAATGCCTCTTTGTTAGAAGCGAACGAAAGCAGTAAAAACTGGTCTTGTGGTAGAATTTGGTCGGGACTGGCTCCATATCAAGTGGGTGCTCTCTCACGAAGCGGTTGTGTATCATGGATCGTACCGGTGACCGTCGCCTGTGTGCTCAATGTCAGTCTTCCATTGGTGATGAGGCCGTCATCGCCCTGAACCGTCTCTGGCACCCTGACCACTTCATCTGCACCCAGTGCAAAAAACCCATCAAGCAGACATTCCAGGTGGATTCTACTGCTCGTCTTCTCTAATTAAAGCGATTTTCAGGCGGCTGACAACCATCCGTACTGTGTGCCGTGCTTCGCCCAGAAGTACAACCCCAAGTGTGCCGGCTGCCTGGAGACGCTGATCGACACCTGCCTCCTGGCGCTGGATCGTCACTGGCACCCGCACTGCTTCACCTGTACTTCGTGCAATCGGCCTCTTCCCAACGGGGAATACTACCTGGTGGATGACAATCCCTACGACCTCGACTGCCACTGGGCCAAGCGGCTCGAGAAGCGCGAACACATGGAACAGCGCCGCGGCTGACGGCCTCGTCCTCCTCCTCCTCCCGAACAGAGATCTCAATTTCGCCTCCAATCGTTTTATGGTTTCGTGCCAACTTTGTGTGCAAATAAACTGTGTTCAATTGTAGACACCGGGTTGTCTTTATCCCAGAAGGGCAGAAATGTGGCAGGCACGGGCAGGCAACCCGGGGTAGCGCCCAGTCTCTTCCGTCGGCCGCCATTTGGATGAGCGGCCAGGGGCACCCTCCATTGTTTGTATGTGAATTGGCAAAGTTTGACGGTTGTCAGAGAGAGATAAGGTGTCGAAACTGGTATTCGAGATGACTTCCTCCGAATTAGAAGATGACAAATCCCGGCTAAAAGGTGGCGACGGCCTGTAGCCTACTTACACTGTATAGTTCCAATTCTAGTGAAAGAGACAAGTGAAAGAACACGATATAAAGACAAAGAAATGTTTATAAGATAAATTACAATGAAGATAAAAGTAAAATAAAACACGTAGCTAGATGGGAAGACGTTCCTCGGATTGTTCTTCACGGCGACGGGAAGATGGAGTCACTGAAGAGACGGATTCTGTAAAGAATGGGAGATTATGATGCAAAAGAGAGAAGGCCAACTTACATTGACGATGGAGGAAACTCTCCAGAGCTTTCAAGGCTGTCTTCAACATTTGGTCCTTCTCCCGGACGGCCTCTTCCAAAGAACGGATCGTATCCTCCAAGGAGCGGACCTTCTCGTCCAAAGAGTTGTTCTTATCCTCCAGAAAGCGATTCTTGTCCTCCAGAGTCCGCTCCTGGTTGGCTGCGTCTGCCTGTACCATGTTCAGTTGGTAGTTCATCAAATTGAGTTCGTCCTCCAGCTTGGCCATGCCCGCTTCCTTCTGCTCCATCGTCCTCTTCATCGTCTCCGTCTCCTCCTCCAATTCTTGAACTTCCTCCTCCTTGGTGTTCATCCTCCTGGCCAGATCACAGTATCTCTTCTCCAAATCCTCTTTAGCCTTCTCCAGGTCGCTAATCTTCTTCCTCAGCTCGTGGCTGTCGGCCGTGTCGCTGTCCTCCTGGGTGTCATCCATTGAGATGGTCGAAAGAGACGACATTGAACTGACGATATCTAGATATCTCTACACGAACATTTACATGAAGAACTAAGCGAAAATGATGATGGAGAACCATACGATAGTGGAGGGAAGATGGTGCCTCGGGCGAAATGCCGTGTTGGATTGGGATTGAGGCAGGGAAATAGGAAAGCCATGTCGTCTCAATCAAAAGTTTCTAGGAAAAGTCTAGGAGGAAATGTTTCGAGGAGGCGATTAGGGGAAAAAAAGAAACACATGAACAAGAACAAGAAAATAGAAGAGATTGAAATGTACGTTTATCTACTGTGGCTCCAGGACTGTTTCAGCTGAAGTTGTCGAATTCATGCGGGACCATCCTGTTGACGATGGATGTTTCTTGTGAAATGGCGTCCTTGTCCGGCCCCAACTATCATGGCCATCACATGGTGTGAGCGAACTACAGTGTTCGAATACCTGTACCTGTTGAACGTGTTAACAGTCAAGCCGATCGGTCCTTCTTGAAGCGGCTTTCCATCGCTGTCTTCGAAGACTGTTCCTCATAAGGATTCGAGTTGAAATCCGCCAAACTTGAGGAAAATTGAGATGTATTCGTCTTCTCCTCGAGTAGAGAAGGTCCATGTAATGGCTTCAAAAAAATCGACACAGGGAACCATAATAAGAAGTTGATTTCTCACTTGTACATCCAGTGACTGATACTAAAAATTAATATGAAAAGAAATTAAAATGCTAACCTTTGAGACAGTTTGTCTCGAAGAGTCCAGGACCCCTTCTCGTTCACCACGACCCATGCATCCTTCTTTTTACATATGTAAATTTGCATTCAATAGAGCCGTTACTGTCATTTGTGATCTGGACTTTGGGGTCCTCAGTTCCTTTAATCAGCAATTCCGGTGTTACATTATATCTCTGCTTCCGCGCCGCTCTGGTCGACGTAATGGCTGCCTCTAGTAGTTTTGCTCGTTTCCATGGGTCCATGGGTTCCACGTGGTCCGGTTGCCTGAGTCGTCCGCTGCGCCGTTGAGGCACTGGATTATGCACGGTTCCTGGTACGGCGGTAGGCATCCTCTTCCCAGACGACGTCTTCTCCTGTGCAAGCTGTCCTTCTCCCTTCCTCTTCTCTGCCTCTTCTTTCGTCCTTTTTTTTATAACCAAAGCGCTGTCCTTTTTCCTTGCGATCAACGCGTTATTTCCCGTCTCCAGTCGATCATCTCCCGGCCCTTTTCAGGTCTAAACTTGAGATCGCGTTAGTGCCCAATGAGCTGCTCATTCTTTGGCTGTCCTTCTCCAAAGACGGTCCACTCGACATATCTCACCAAGAAGAAAGGATGTCAGTCATCAGGGATCTCTCCCAGCTGAAGGCCGGCGGCCACTTCACCTTCCGCTCCTCGGAATACAAAGTGCTAGCCTGCATCTTCCAGGGGCCGTTTTCTTCTGTCTACAAGGTCCGTTTCCCTATGTTTTAATCAATAAATGCCACTTTCAGCTGATGAGTCCCGACGGGAAGCTGTACGCGATGAAGTTGGAAAGCAAAAAAGGCTACCGAGACGAGCGGCCCGTGCTGAAGATGGACGTGGTGGTGCTGCGCAGCCTCTCGACTCAGCCGGGCTTCGTCACGGTCAAAGACGTCGGCCGAAACGTCGACTGGAAGGCATTGATGATGAAATTCGTCGGCCCCGACCTCCAACGGCTGCAAAATGGGATGCCGGAGAGGCGCTTCACTCCCCACACGGCGTACCACATCGCGCTGGAGGTACTCGACCGGCTGGACAGTCTGCACCGGGCCGGCTACTTGCACCGCGACTTGAAAGCCGCCAACTTGGCTGTCGGACTGGCAGACGAGGAGAGACGCATCTACATGCTGGACTTTGGAATGTGCCGAAGATATGTGGACACCGGCGGACGGATCCAACTGCGCAAGAAGGGGCCCATCTGCGGCACCATTCCATTCTCTTCCCTGGCCACCAACTGCATGGAGGACATGGCACCCAGGGACGACCTCGAGAATTGGTTCTTCATGAGCATCCACATGATCAAAGGTACGGAGCAGGGACGGCAAATATGGAGGAAAACACCCGGCCACTTGATTTCGTATTCTTGAGACCAGCCGGCCTTCTAGAGGAAATGGACGTTGGAAATTTTTGGATTGACTCACTTGAGCTGACTCTATGAGTATTCTTGAGAATTACCGTAATCCTCCTGGAAAGGTCTGGCTGGCCCGGGGATTCGTTGCTGACTTTTTGGCTCGGAGAAAATTGGGTTATTTTACGTTGCCGGGCGTGTCGGCCGCCCCATTTCGGCTACCTGACATCCTGGGCTATTCGGGTTCTGGCGGAGGGGGGCGGAGGGTTCTGTTTGGGAAAACGAACTAAAGGGAGCTAATTGAGATAGAGTTTAGAGTGGATATTCTTATTCTTTCCGTTTCAGGCCGTCTTCCGTGGTACCAGTCGGACAAGGAGGGTCCCCATTTCGGCAGTGAAATGCTGCTCCAAGTGCGCGAATGGAAGAAATGGTCCCTCGAAGTGGATCGGCCGGCCCTCTTTGGCGGTTTGCCGGCCGCCTGGGAAGAAATTCACAATGTGATCAAGAATTGCCAACGGGATGAGCCGGCGCCGATCGCCAAAGTTCGCCGCCTAATGGAGGCGATCGTCTTGACCGAGGGCATCGACACCAGTCAGCCGTTGGACTGGCAAGTCTGCCCGCAGCTCCGGCACGCGATGGAACAAGCCGCCAGTCTCGAGGTCGCCGGCAAGAGCAACGGCCAGGGAGATGTCTGAACATCCAAAAAACATATATTTTTTTGATAAATCTGTAGACTGTTCTGTTCTTCTAGAGAAGTAGAAGACGGCCTTTGGTCTCTTCCACTCTGGCACTCTCGGTGTTTGCCCCATTCTCGGCTTTCATTTAACTTCACGCTGGTCAGAATGACCTTATTTACTTGAACCTAACGGACGGCGGAATCAAAAGAGCGCAAAGTTTGCCTTTCGTTCACTTTGTACCAGGGTTGGGGGCGGGTACCCCGACCGCAGAATGTCTTGCAGCTCCAACCATTAGTCTCCTCGGCGGGCTCTCGCGGTACATTAGCTTCTGTCCAGAACTGATGGACGGAAAAAGGCAGCCTGGCCTTGTGTTCAAGGAGTTGGACAATTCTCATAAATTAGCGGTTACTTTCAAGATAAGAGCCTCCTCCGGCGGCTGGGCCGGTGACAACCTGGATCATCTTCAAAACGGCTGGAAGGGCGCTCTCCTCATGGTTCTCAATTGGACCAAGAGCCATGAGGACGGGGCCATGAGAACTTTTTCAGTTGTTGGCTCCATTGTGTGTATCCGAACCTTATTCATGTCCTCAATATTCGATAACAACAGACAAATGCCGTAATAATGAAAGGAAGTCGATCTTTGCCGCCTCTCCCTCCCCCCGGGCTGCCCACCATCCTCCCAGACGTGTTGACCGCCAGTTCAAAAGGCAGCGTCATAAGTAGTTCGCACTTTTGTCTGAGACAACCATCGGGTAAAGGTGCCAAATTTGCATAGGAGAAGCGGCGATAAACAGAGGGAGAGGAAGGCGCTCGGGGTGGGCTCAGGTTTCTCATTTCTCGCCTCCACTTCCTCGTCCTCTTCTCTTCTTCTTCCCCCGTTCGTTTCCAATTTACAGTCAGGGTCTCTCTTCGCGTTTGTCCATCTTTGGTGGTGGGGGTGGCTCTCCTCAAGATCCGTCAGTATCAAACGTGACAGCCCTATTTGTTTTGCGTTTTGCTGCTGTCGAGTGCCGCCCTCTATCACGTATCACGACGAAGAACGGCTGCTGGTGGATCTGCCTCCAATCCGTGGGCATAGAACCCCGCTTCAGGCTCTCTTTCCACCTCGTTTTATTCCCGGGAACATTTATCCCAGACGGGAGCCCGGCCGGGAGGAGAGAGACCGAGCGCTGAGATTCAAAGCGGCCCGACGTGAGAGGCATAAGTAACCGCGCAAATAAGCACTTGTTGCAGAGTATTTGGCGCCCGGTCAGAGGACTTTTCTGGCCCGATTTTGACCACTTGTTTTAGTCCTCTCTTTACCGCTCACAAATCGTCTTTATGAGGCTAACTTGACCAACGTCACACTTTTTGAGTTCTGCCTCTTTTCTCTGACTTGTTATTCTCAAGAGAAAAGGCCTATCCCCTTCTCTAACGGCCTATTTCTTGCCCTGCTTCGATAGGAGGGAATTTCTTTCAACTTCAAGTAGCCAACATTGAACATTTCTACATTTTCCATTAGAAAAGAGGCTTCTGGAGCATGTTTTCTCCAAATAGATTTCCGAGTAGCGTATCCAGTGGTCTTTCTGGACATTTTTCCTGCTTTATGAAGTTCCCAGGCAATTTTTTGACTTCCCAACTCATTTTCGAACGTTCTTTCACCTGCAACTTTCCGGAAAAGGGGCGAATGTTTCACCATGTCACTGGGAGATGAGCCCAAGATTATAGACAGGCAATTTTCACCCAGGAATCATGAAAAAAAGGTTGGAATAGCGTCTGGGGCAGTGAGGCCAAATTTCTATTCCGGAGACCCTAACAAGCGCACTTTGGGGCGGTTCCGTGGCCCGTGCATGGGCCGGTCACCCTGCTAGAGTAGATGGCTCGATAGCAAGTATTTCTGACAGTTTGTTGTCTTAAAATCAAAGAAGGGAGTCTTCTGCGTCTGTTTTTTTCGTCTCCATCCAAACAGACACGCGTACGAGAGCCATCTGGCCGTTTCTCGCCGTATTTTAGTAGCCCCAACCGCTACTATTATTACCCTTTTCAATTGACGTAAAAGTGCGACCCGTGGACTCTTTTTCTCCTTTCTATTTGATCTCTTCGAGTGGCTGTCGTTTACGTGTGCCGCGAGTAAAATTTGTTTGTGTATTGACCGGCGCTGTCTTTTTGTCCTTTGAACTACGTGTCTTTTTCACTGTTCGGTCACTTTTTTTATTGTACATAGTTGAATTTTATTTCTTCGTTTACTTCCTCTTTCCCTCTTCTTCTTCTTCTTCACATAACGGGGCAGCTCCTGTCCAGGGGGTCGCTGTCTCCTCCACCAGTGAGGTTGTGGGCGGAGGTGTCGTTGGTGTTGTTTCCACTGGTGCTGGCTACGGTAATACTGTAATCATCTTTTTGGTAATCGAAAAGAAAAGGAAACTAACGTCGAGTAGCCGCTGTAGGAGAGGAGGACGCCTCTGTTTCGGAGAAATCCATTGAGGTCCTCTTGCTCTTCAGGCGATAGTCTGACAGCAACCGGCCGCCGTCCCATTTTAGCCAATAATGACCGGAAAGAACCTTCTTCTTGTATTTTGACCAGTTAAATCTTTAGTGAACAGCAATGGGGAGATGAGCCCATTTGGTGGGGCGGCAGTCTCTTCGAAGTTGTAGTCTGTTCCCTGACCCTCTGTCTGAATGACAAAAAGTCGCTCCCTTTTACGAGAGCAAAAGGCCACGTTCTCTTGCAGAACCTTTCACTTTGGATTACAGTCTCTCCATTGTTTTTCCGACTGGAAAGGTCGATTGTATAGCTTGCTTGGACTCTGGAGTGTTTTACTCAAAGCGACTGCTATAGCTGCCAGCCAACAAAGGTTGGAAATGGATGGTGTGGGGGCAATGGACTGTAGAGCCACTCAATCGGCCTTACCAACTCAAAAAGCTAAAGAAAGCAGTAGTTTGTGCTGTTTCCGACCATTTTTGCCATGTTACATAGCCTGGGGAAGCCGAGAAGGTCACGGCATCGAAAAGAACGCCTTCTAGAAATGCAGATGTTTATTTACCGCTCAAATCATGTGAGGAATTGCTCGAATATCGAATCTGTTCCCCTGTGCTCAGTCTGGAGACAACAGTCTCTTATCTTTCATATTGTGAAAGAATCATATGCTTCTCCAGTCTTGGAGACCTCAAAGAGACCTATCGTTATCCTGATACAGTAATCCTGCACCCATGGAGTCTCGGCAGCTGCTTCTATCAACTATCAGCGATCAATCAGTAGCGACGGTTTAATTACCCAAGTTTGAGGTAGAGAATACCTTCTAACCCTAGGAAAATTAGAGGTTGAGAATGTCAAATTTTGGAAGGCCTTCCCAAGGAGGAAGGCAAAAGAACATCCCTTGTTGAAAAAGGAGAAATCTCAACAAAAAATGTTATTTGCGTTTACAAGGAGGGTAGAAAAAGGGAACAATATTGGGGAATGGAAGGATACTACAAAAGGGGAACAATACCACAAATAACGGCTGTTTTTGACACAATTCTTCTAGATCCGTCCAAATTACCCAGCCCCACTGTTTTAGTCGTGACTTTTCGTCAGTAGCTCTGGGGCTAAACGCCATCTTTGCTTTCTTACATTTTATTCATTCGGAGGTCATTCAAGTCTCTTTGTATTATCTTTATTTATATAGGAGGCAGGCGTGTTCTGGAAGACCTTTCTGTAACTACGTTCGTCTCGCAAAAGAATCCTCTTATATGAGCCTTGGAAGTTTCAATGAAACACAGGGATGAAACTCCCGGGAGTCAGTTAGAAGACAAACTTGTCCTCTGTGTCTCCATTATTTAATTTCGGGGACTCTTGAAGGTGGTAGCAAACTGTCGTTCTGTGCAGAAACTCGGGCTTGGTCCAGCCCCGCCGGAGTACTATTTTGTGAATTAAAACGGTCCAATACACGGCACTAAATCTCGGGGAAATGTATTTTGTCGCTTTCATTTTTCCGAGGTTTACTGTACTTCATCCTCCCTGTTTTTTCTGTCCTCCACTTCTCCCGATTCACGATCTCCCCCATTTTTTCTCCTTCCAACTTTTTCCCTACCCCCTCCAAAAGCGTCAAAGTGATGTGTATCAGTTTGGCCGCCAGGCGTTTCTCGCCCTCCTCCTCCTCTTCCGCCACTATTTGTCCCTCCTCGTTTTTGTCGATCGCGCTTTGCACGACAATCCGTAAAGAGCTCTTATGCCCTTCGGTCAACTGTTTCAACTGTTCCCATTTTGATTTCTCTCCGATTTCAGAGAGAGTATCGGCAATTCCTCCCGGAGATCCAGGCGAGGGAGCTCAAATTCGAACGATTCGTGGAGTCTTAGGCCATGCGGGTCCTCCTGGTGCTACTTACAGTTTTTCAGGTAAGAATTATAGGCTTTTAGTTGTCTAACTGTGGTCAAAATACAGTAATCCTCGTTCTCTTTCAGCAAAGTTCATCGGTCGTCTTACGGGTAAACGAGTTCGGACTCCATGAAGCTGCCAACTTTACGAGGCAATGGCTGTCGATGGCCGGACCCCATATGAGAATACCCGATATTATTGTAAGCCAACCACCGTACTCTTTTTAATTTTGAGCCCTTTCCCCCTAATCCATCAAACACAAGAATATTTCAGCAAACATTTCATAATACCTTTGCTGACGGAGAATTTCAAGTGACCAACATTACCGTCAATAAATTCGTCCCACCGCTGATAAGATTTCGACCCTCGGATCATTCTTTCATCTATATGAGCACATTGAGTGGATATACACAGGTAAGCAGTGGTCAGAGGTCACTTCATGGGGTCCTCAAGAGCCTAGCCTGGATCCGAAAGGGATACCGCGGGACGAGGCTCTTGACGCGCGCGTGAACCACCCGGGACAGAAATTTTGGTGGAATTTTCTAAAAAGCACGGGTTATCTGGTGCAGCGCGTTTCGGTCCATTTATACACAAGTATATCACCATATTGAGCTCTACAACCTGCGCCACCTTGTTTTGGCCCTTTTTGATCGCTGTTTCGCTTGAAAATCAGCTGGAGGCGGAATTTGGCCAGATTCTAGCCGTCGAACCCCTTTTCCCTTTTTTCCAGAGTTCACGAAATATAGACAAATTATATAAATTGCAGGTCTCCGCCGACTGGGTCATCGACTCCCAATGGTTGAACCTTCTTCGAGTTCCCCTCGAAGGCAAAATCCATGCCCAAATGACAGGATTGATCTCTGAGATTGCTATGCAGGTACATCCCTTCTTATCTTCTTTTAATTATCTCCTCCAGGTCACTCCCGAACATGAGGTAGAGGTGCACCACTGCGTGGCCCAAATCCGGGACCTTCGTCTCAATTTGGATGGCAGTCTGGCAGCTGAAGTTCTTCAATGGTTCAGGAATAGTGTCACCCGTTCTATTCGAAAACGTCTCGAAGAGGTTTTATTCCTTTTTTATTAGAAACAAGAAGGTTTAGGAATACTGTAGGCTGATGGAAGCTAATTGGCTCCCATGGGTTGAAGCTCAATTGGCGCAATTCCCGACAAATTTGACGATTAGTCAAAAACCAGAGGTCTGTTCTTATTTCTCATTGTAACCACACTAGAATAATTCCAGGTAGTACTGGTGCAATCGCTCCATTCCATCTCGATGAGTCAACGAACGATTGATTTCCGGATGAGGAGTGACCTTCTCTGGAATGGCGAATTCGTCGAGAGCGCCCCCATCAAGAACGATACTTACGCGACCATCGACACCTTCGAACGGTCACAGAGAATGATCGACATGTTCGTGGACGAGCATACGGTACAGAGTATCCTGGCAGCTGCTCATTTCGCCGGGCATTTGAAGTGGGTTTTGATATTTGACTCCAGAAAGAGCATAAGTTCAGAACCAGTCTGGATAGCCCCTTTTTGAGGACACATTGTGATGTACTCTGTGTGGGAACTGTGCTTCCCGAGTTGGCAGAGGTGCTCCCCAATAGGACTATGAAAGTCCAGGTCAGTTTATTTCGCATTTCTTCCCCGGCGAAATGATCCCTTCATGGATCTCCTCCAGCTACAGTAATCTGCCATTTGATTATCTAGTCTTCCCTTCTGTACAGTATAAATCAATGTCTTCCAGGCTTCGACTCTCTCTCCCCCAATAATCGCCCTACAAACCGGTAAAGCAGTCGTCTTCTTGAATGCTTCTCTCGAGGTATTTCCCCCATCTTCCTGCCCACCCTTTTCTTCCTTTTAAAGGTCTACCCCGACCCGGAAATGGACAAAGTCAAAGGCAGTCTGATCACGATCAATGTGGAGACGGAATTCATCCTAACAATGGAGATGAGGAACAAGAAGGTCAAAGGATACATCACCATGGTCAATGCCCAGGCTGTCTTGGTCGACAGCAAAGTGGGAATGATGTCTCAAAAAGTAGAGTACTCTTTGCACAATAATTAGCCAAATATTCCAGACAATCGACTTTTTGGTGAATATGTCGACGCCGTTCCTGGAAGACGCCGTGGATCTCCTGATAGGGAAGGGTCTCTTCGTCGGCGACCCGTTCCAATTCCCCTCGACGAATGAGCATCTGAGCATCAATGAGAAATACATCCGATGGGAGGCGGACCTCGCCATCCCGTCGATTCTCCGCCATACATGGGTCCTTTGACCGGTGTCTTTTGACTTTCTCTTTTTTTGTTAATCTGTGTGTGTGTGTGCAGCAACAACAACAACGATAATCAGGAAAATCAAGCAAAAGAATACTGTAGTTGTGAACTACGCGATAAGTAACATCTGTGATGTGATATACATGAGACAATAAATATATTGAATGTGGAGCTACCGTATCTTCTTTTTACGAAAACTGTCAGTCCTATACCCTTGAAGAAGAAAAGAAACAGCTGGCCCCCGTGGCGGCCGATAAGGCTTGGCTCCTATTGCGACCACCGCTACTTTCTGTCTCTGCTCCTTATCAGTCAAGCCGGCCGCCTTTTCGTAGCCCAATCCCCCATTTTTCACTTTTAAAGAGACTGTGGGCGTCCTCTCTTTGTTGCCTCTCTCCAGGAGAAGGCCTTCCAAAATTTGACACTCTCAACCTCTAGTTTTCCTAGGGTCGGAAGGTATTCTCTACCTCAAACTTGGGTAATTAAACCGGAGCTTCTGATTCCCCGCTGCTGGTTAGTATACGCAGCTGCCGATACTTTACGGGTGCGTATTCCTTACTTACGGCCCCTTTTCCACCCCTAAGATTGATAGGGTAGGATATCTGACTAGTTCACCTTGTGGTTGTTTTATTCCTCCGATCCCTACACCCCCACCTAGTCATCTGCCCTTGTCACAGGCGGCCCATGTCTTTGTTATCTCCTCCTGTTGGGAAGCCTACTCCCAGTGGCATCTGATAAGACAAGGCTCCGTTTGTGTTGCCGTTACTTTCGCCACTGGCTCCTTATCGGTCAGGTCCCTGTTTGACCCCCTCCCTTATTTTTTTACATTTCGCCGTTTGACCTTCTCTTTACCCTTGCCAAATCGTTACAAAAATAGCTTGTTTCCAGACCGACATATATTCAGTCTTAATTTCTGTGGAAAAATTAGCCTAACCTTCGACCGCCTACTTTCCAGTTCGCTCAAAGAACACGGCGGTTCAGAGTGTGGTACCCAGGACCTACAACAGGCTTTCTGTATGGGTCGCCTTCACTGTCCTGCTGCAGACATTCATCCCCTTGTTGCCCCTCACTACTCCCCTATCCATCAAAAAAGGAGCAGAAGCTCCGAGAGGACTATGGCATTGTCGAGGTAGGTGCTCGGCATTGTTGACTGATTATGCTACGGTTCTAGGGGCGCATTGGTTCTGTGGTCGAATACAACGGAAAAAGCGGTCAAGATGTCGAAATTCAGCTGAACTCGGGAAGGCACTGGAGGAGACGGGGGCGCGGCTCATATTGTACGTTACCGAGCACGTGGAGAACAAGCCGTAAGTTGCCTGCCAATCTATTCTTTTAAAGTGGCAACGTCACCTCATACATTAATGGATTGGTGGACTTGGAGAAGGCCGTGCTAAAAAAAACAGCTGGACCGCTACATGAAGATCAACACATCAGAGCGGCCCAAGAGGGACGCCATCTTGGCAGGAGCTGGCCTGGTGGCCCTTGTCCCCTATCAGTGTCGTATATAAAAGGGACAGTGTCCTAATAATAAAGTTGCTGTTAACCAAACTCGGCTTCTCTCTTATCTCCCTACAGTAGTTTAGTCATCTCTCTCTCCCTCTCTCTCTCTTTCTCTCTCCCTGGGCCGGGGAAAATAATAATTTGTAGATCGGACCTATTTCTTATTGTCTGTAGCAGATAAATAAATTCTTATTGAAAACACCTGTCTATATTGTGTCTTCCATTTCATCATCCATCGGCTCTTGCTCTACTCAAATGATAGGTTCCCAGAAGCCTTTCAAAATGTGTGATTCTTTTCCCTATGTTTCCGTTTCGTTAATTTGAACACCCGCATGTGACATAGATCTTTCCAGTCTCTCACGAGGGGCGCTAACGAGATAATTAAATTCTCCCGGAATGGGGTTGCTCCCCTTTCATTAGAAGCCTCATAAATTAATCAACGGGGCTCTGCCCTTCTTCCTGGTAGAAAAACAGCCGAATGTTTTGTAGATGAGCACCCGCTCTGACATTCTAATGCTTAAAAGTAATCACGGTCCCTACACTTCCTTGCGTTCCTTCTCCCTTCGAAAAACATTCAAAGAAAGGCAATTATACCCAAAGGGAGTCAGATTTCCATACACGAGAGCTCTCATTTGTACTCGATTTCTCCTGGGATTTTTACCCAAAAATCTTTCTCTTTAGTTTCTTTATGTTATTTAGCGTATCCTTCAGGTGGCCTTGTATAAATGGAAGAAGATACAAGACCAGATCTACAAACACCGATAGCAGGCGTATTACATACTTTCGAACTAACCGGAGTCGTTCTCAACCTGTTCAGTATCTACATATTATGGAAAGGGGAGACAAAACGACCCGTCCCCGCTATCCATTATTATTTGGTCAGTCTGATACCATAACCCTCCTTCTAATCCGTCGTTTTAGACGGCCATCCTCCTATGGCAGTCAAGCACTCTCTTCTCCAAGTTGATAAGGGTGCCTAATGAAATAAGAACCAACAGTAAGATCGTGGGTAAGATCTACCTTCTCATGTTGCCTGACCCTGTTCCAAGACTTTATCCAGTCATATAAATTCAGCGTACTACCGGCTCTTCTCATTCTATTATTATTATGCCAGTTCAGCAGCTCGGCTCTGGCTCATGTTGGCCATGACGGTGGATCGTTTCCTGGCTCTCTGCCATCCCCTCAAACACCGAAGAATGGGATCCAGGAGCGTGGCCAAGAAGGCCATAAAAGTACTTTCTATCGCTGCTCTCCTTCTTCAAGCCCATTCTTTGCTTCAAGTGGGCTTGTCTTTCTTTTCAACATCAAATTTAGGATTTCAGTTCAAAGTTGTATGGATCTGCGTCAGATACGTGAGTACTAATCGAACTGAATGTTTTTATGGGCCTATTCGCAGGCCGGAGTATACGGTAACTTTGTTTGAGTATTTAGATAATTAAGAGTATAAGAAAATCAACATTGAAGTAGGCGGAATTATACGTATCGTTCATCTAATCGAATTCGTTTTCGTCTACATTGGGCCGCGTGTGATTGTCGCCATTCTCAGCGTTAAAATAGTCATGACCCTGGTAGGTCAATTCAAAGAAAGAAAATTACTCATCAGCGAGGGAAAACAAGTTCCTCCTAGGAGGTATGCAGGGATTTCAATGAAAGAATAACACATTTCAGCAACGAGACGGAACTGGCCTCTCTCCTACTGATAGCCAAGAGCGGGCTCGGGTCTCTCATTTTCGCGTGTATCTACATTTACAGCTTCGTAAGTGGATTATTAGATATCGGATGTCTTAAAAGTACAGACGGTTATATACACCAGTCTTATTGAAAATTCGTGGCTTGTCGTATTCCCTCCAATTTTCTCGGAAGTAGTCAACATGTCCACGAACTTCTTCGTATTTCTAATATTTGGACAGAAGTTCCGGAAAACGTGTAAAGAAGTGGCTGTACAAGGATGGAACAGAATGATGGCGGTGCTCCCATTAGCGAGAGGGGAAGACCCGCACCATGGAATTGAACTACTCGAAAATGAACGGCAGACCGCGGATAACAATGAGTGATCTGCTTTTATCAATAAAACTTCCGGTTATCGCCTTCTATTTGAAGAAACTGGTTCTCAAATTAAGGGCGCATCCTCTTGAAGGACGGGAACAGGAATTTGAAGTTTTTCAAATTTTGCTCCAACCCTAGTAGTTTTGCTCCATTTCTAGCACTGAGGGTCGAGCTTTCCTTCCATATATAACTCACTGAGTTTCTAGCTTTTCTTCCATAACTCACAGAGTTTCAAGTGTTTTTTTTTTCAATAACTAACTGAGTTCCCTTGGAAATGTCAGGCAGGATCTGTGCTGCCGTATTCCTATTCCATTTGAACTATGCCTATTTCATTATTCGCACCAACAAAATATATTCGAAAAAAAGGGTACAACTAACAACTGTTCAGTATTCAGACAGATTTGATTGATTATTCAAAATCTTCAAACACTTCCTTTTAGAAGGCCCCCAGATTGAAAAATACAGACAGAACCGAGGATCGGCTGCCATACAAGGAGAAATTCAACTTTTCCGAAGCAAAACAACGAAGGAGATGGCTATACGCGATAGAGAGGAGGGAGGATGATCAATAGAACGTCGGTGGAGAAAAAAAAACCGGCGAGGAGGACGCGTAGAGATTCATCGGCCGTGGGAAAGTGGGAAATCCACACTTACCAATCGCGTAGATAATACTGATGGGAATAGAATGGAACGGTATTGATCGTGGAGTGGCGCAAGATTACTATCCACACTGCCCCAATTGTCCGTTCTTACTTTCGTTGTCCAATAAATAGAAAAATAAGGCATCCTCTCTTTTTGTTGCCTCCCTCTAGGGGAAGCTGTTCCAAAATTTCTTCTAAACCTCTATTTTCATAGGGTCGGAAGGTATTAGTACCTCAAACTTGGGTAATTAAACCGACGACTGGGCTCGGCCGCTGCTGATAAGGAACAGGAGCTGCCGAGTTCAACAAGTGACTGCTTTCTTCCTTCGATTCCTGTCCACCTCGTCGTCTGTCTCTGTCTCCGGTGGACCGAATATACAGAATAATGGTACAGAGCACCCCGCATCCCCCTGAAATACTTGTAGGCAGAGGTTACGGTAGCGAAGAAAGGAAAAGGTGACAACCAACAAAAGAAGAAAGTAAGCCGACTGTGATAGAGGCCCAAATACGGCCCTCAATGGCACCGCAGGCACCGTTTCTAACGCCATTATGATGCCTGTTTGCACAGACGTAAATCCATTCGAAAACAGCAGCCGCTCCTTGCCGTTGGGATTTGACAAAACGTGACGTCAGGTAGAGGAAACGGAGGTTGAAATGGTGAATCATATGAATAGACAGCCATGGGTTATGGCGGTGGCTGCCCGAGGGGGGAAAGGTTGGAGGTGACAAGTCGCGGAGGGATTTGCATCTGATTATGTGGGGGGCATGGCTGATGGAGGCCTGTTGTTTTGTAAGTGAACAACTGTTTCACACGGGGGCTAGTAGAGCAACAGCGCTGATTATTACAGGAGGAGATGCCTGACGGCCTATTGTACTCTTCTGCTCCATCCATTTAGGGCATCTTCATTCCCTTTGCCCTACACTTCGAGTCTCCCCGCTCATTTTGCTCTACACCTGGAGTTTATCGTCCCCACTTCTCTACAGTCGCCTCCCCATTCCTCCACATCTTCGTTCCTCTTCCACTACACCTTTCTTGACCTGAATTATCCAAGTTTCCACCGTCAATCGGATAAATGTTAACCGGATAATCATTCTGTATCAACTCTTGTTTACTGGTCCAAGTGCAAAGGCATGTTCATTTCATTCTTCCGTCGGTTGGTCGCCGGAGAATGCCGCTTGATCTCGACGAATTTCTCCGCTACCATGCCAAAACCCGTAATTCAGCACACAACAAAAGTGTCAGTTTTTTAATTTGTTTCTCGTTCAACTGGCCCGCCGTTCCAGCTGAAATACAAAGAGGATGAGCTGTTGGAGTTGTGTGAAATGATGAGCAAGATCGTGGAGGCCGAGTGCAGTCTGGCGTCGATGGGTCCGCCCTGCACCGTCGTCGGCGGTATTTTATTTGAAATTTGGAAACTCAGCCGCCAAATTCCAGATATTCATGGCCAGTTCAACGACCTCCTTCGGATGTTCTCGACGGTCAGCAGAGACAAGGGCATCTGTGGCGCCTTCCAGGACAACTTCGTCTTCCTCGGGGACTACGTCGACCGCGGGCGGCATTCCCTCGAGTGCGTCTGCTTCGTCTTCGCCCTCAAATGCAGATATCCCCAGCAGGTTAGACCTTTAAATACAATAAAAGACAAAGATTGCAGTACGTACTCCTGAGAGGCAACCACGAGTCGCGCAGCGTCAACCGGGACTATGGCTTCTGGGACGAGCTGGTGGACCGTTTCCCGCAGAAGGGGGAACAGCTCTGGGAAGCGTTCAACAAGGTCTTTGCCCTCCTGCCGCTGGCCTGTCTCGTCGGCAAGAAGATCCTCTGCATGCACGGGGGCATCTCGGAACATCTGAAGAGTCTCCAGGACATCGAGGACATCAAGCGTCCCCTAGACGACGTCAACCAACACCCACTGGCTTTGGGTATTTTTGGAATTAACAGTGGAAACAATCTGTCGGTTTAGATCTCCTCTGGGCTGATCCCTCTCCCACGGTCACCGGCTTCAAGCCGAATCTAGTCCGTGGGGTCAGCGTCTTATTTGGTCCGGATACCGTCAAGGCTCTCTGTGAACATCTCGACATTGCGCTCATCGTCAGGGCCCATCAGGTTCCAATTTTCCTCCAGGACTGCCTAACCTAATGATTTTAGATGATGATGTCGGGGTTCGCCTTTTTTGCCAATCGCAAACTGGTGACCATCTTCACGGCCCCGCGTTACCAAATCAATCTACCGAATGCCGGCGCCGTTCTCAAAGTGGCAGCCAACGGGCATCTGGGATTCCATACGCTTGTGCCGAAAGATGACGCGGCCGAACCGCCGGCCGAGGAAAGCGTCTCGAGCAGCTGTTTTGCTGGAAAGGAAGAGGAAGGAGCGAAGAAGATGGCCCAGGAGAGGAAGAAGCGGGCGGTCAGGAAGAGAAGAAGCAAGGCCATCAAGAAGGACCAGCAGTCGACCGTCTCGACCGGCTCTACAGCAACGAGCAAGAGCACCTAGAACAGGAAACACAGAACAAACCAGTTAATAAAACACGACTCGGTGTTCTCTTCTTTTCTCTTTTCTGATTCACATTAGCGTTGTGCCCCCGAATCCACATGGACTACTGGCAGAGAATAAGTCCGTCCCCTCAAAACTGGTTATGGTGGCCCTAGTCTTTTAGAAAGGCTCGCTAGAAATGTCGAATAGAAGAGTCATAGACGAGTCATAGATCGCGATTATTATATAGAGCTACGTTTTTTGTTCCCGAGTGACTCCAGTTTCGGCTTATCTGCTAATATTGCCTCCCTCTGAGGGAAGCTGTTCCAAAATTTCTTCTAAACCTCTATTTTCATAGGGTCGGAAGGTATTAGTACCTCAAACTTGGGTAATTAAACCGACGACAACTCTTTGTCCTGGTTGATAAGGCAGAGAGACTGCCGAGGCCAGTCAGGTTTCAAAAAAAAATCGATGAGTCAGCCGTCGAGTGTTTTTTATTGTGAAAGAAGGTAAAAAGTGGGGGCTGTTCAGTTCAGGCCCGCTCGCCCAGTGGAACAGTTTTCGGCCTGGTGACGCCGGGCGAGTGTGTCCTGTTATGAATCCTTGTACTACGCTAGTCTATCTATATTCCGTCTAGTATATTGGGAGCGTAGTCTAAGAGCCAAAATCAAAAATCACCAAGGCCGATGATAGTTGACATCAAAGTGGCCGTCCAGCAAAAAGAATACCCCCCTATCACAGAGGCTAATACGGGTCCTCACCAGGTGAGCTCGTGTGCCAGTTAGCTGCCTCCCTCTAGGAAGCTGTTCCAAAATTTCTTCTAAACCTCTATTTTCATAGGGTCGGAAGGTATTAGTACCTCAAACTTGGGTAATTAAACCGACGATTGGGCTCGATCACGACTGATAGAGCAGAATAACTGCCGAGACCGTCTGGAACTCCAGTCCGAAGACATGACGAACGCCGAGAACGAGAGACGCGCCTTGGTGAAAGCGGGTCCGGCGTCTCTCCTCTCCTAGTGCGCTCTCTCGTTTCTTTTCTCTGTCCTCTCCCCGCCAGAGATCCACTCCCCCCGCCTCGGCAGCTGCTGGAATGTAAAAGCGGTGGCCGAGCCTAGTCGTCGGTTTAATTACCCAAGTTTGAGGTACTAATACCTTCCGACCCTATGAAAATAGAGGTTTAGAAGAAATTTTGGAACAGCTTCCCCTAGAGGGAGGCAACAAAGAGAATAACGCTGTTGTCTGCGTCCCAGGCTCCAGAAATTCATCTGTAGACGTTGAAAAGGCCCGTAATTTCCATAGAACGCTTGCAATTGATCTAGCGGGCAACCCGGCTCCTGACTGACCCCTTGAAGTCTTCGAACAAGAATCTAACCCCATAAAACTGCTTCCAACGGCCGGTCAGACTATTGGCTAGAAATTGCTTTTTTCTTTGCTCAAACGTTATTTTGTAGAGGAGAAGTCAAATGTATTACTATGAGACCTTTGTTCATAAATACAGATACGGAGGTCAGTATAATTTGGATGAAATCGATGAGAAGAGGGAGTAGTTGTCAGAAGTGAACTATTGGGTGTGATGGACCAGCCCAGAAACGTTGCGATTCCTGAAATCCGCTTCAATTATGACCTCTGCTGTCTCTAGTCCTAACTGTTGGTTTTGCTGGGGCAGGAAGGCTTGGATCAGATCAATTGGGAAGGGGAAGATGACCGTCGTGTTCTTCTCCGCACTGAAAATTCTTTATCTTCAGGGAAAGAGGAGGATAACTCACGCGACGGTGTTCAATGTTTGGAGGTAGCGGAGCTGGAGAGCCGCGGGGGAGGAGGAGATGACGTCGGCGGCTTCTTTCAAGGCGAAGGAGGCCTTTTGCTCTCCCTCGGCGACGATCAACTTGGCACGGGCTTCGCGGGACGCCTCGGCTTCGGCAGCCATGGCTCGTTGGAGCTGTTGGGGAAGGCGGACATCCTTGACTTCGACACGCTCCACGTGGACTCCCCAGGGCTCTGTGGCTTCATCCAGGGTGATCTGAAGAGGCCGAAGGTTACAAAAGGGGAAGAAGGTCGTACCTTCATGGATTTGGCGATCCCCTCCCTGTCGGAGAGCATTTCCGAGAGTTTCTTCGTCCCGAGGATGTTTCTCAGGGTGGTTTGAGCCAAGAGTTGCGTAGAGCCGCGGGCGTTTTCCACTTGAGTGACCTAAAAACGTTTTCCAGGATTCTTAAGGTCCCTACAGAGGCTGTAGCATTGTTGATACGGAAATAAACAACGGCATCAACTTGAACGGTGACAGAATCACTGGAGAGGATCTCTTGTGGAGGGACTTCAAACGAAAAGAGACGGAGATCCACCTTGGTGTAGGAATCGATACATGGAAGAACAAAGAAGACCCCTAATTCTCTAGTTGTAGGGAATACAGTAGCCCTTACCTGGTCCTTTAGCCCCGCCGGGAAGAAGCCGTCCCAAACGGAAGATGACAGCCCTCTCGTATTCCTGCACCGTCCGGATACAATAGCAGATAGCGAAGGGGAAGAAAAGAATAACGAAGATGTAGGAAATAATGATGAGGATGATCTCGGCACATCCACGACTGTGTCCAACCTCTTCGCTCGCTTCCTGGCCGCCGTTTTCAACCATACGGGCGCTCCCACCGCCGCGCTGTTCATCATAGCCCGGAGGACCGTTTACATGACCGACGGATGCCATTTTCCTGGAGAGGAGAGGGTGTATAATGAAGATAATGGTAAGAAAATACAATATAGGCAAGAAAAGGGAGATATGGGCGAGGTTTTCGGACATGGAGGCAACAGAACGGCCTGGAAGCAGCCAATGGCCACTGAACTTCGCTGGGAAGAGATTTTTTGGCGGAAATTTGGAGGTACGGAACGATAAGCAGTTGACTTTAGATCTCAAAAGATCAATTGCTCTGCCTAGAAGAAAGACTCTACTTTGGTGAATAGGCGAGCAATTAGATCAGAAGGCCGCGATAATGAGCAGGTGTCTCGGAAATTACATTTTGTCTGATCATATGAACGGGAAAAAGACCTTTAAAATCATTTCGAAAGCCCATGATGGGAGAAAAGACCTGTAGATTGATAAACAGAACGTTTTGTAGTTTTGGCCTGGCTTGTACTTGAACCAAGCCACTTGGTTACCCTTATCGGGCATTATGTATCAGAAGGAGTGGACAAGCCCGATTAGGGAAGGAGGAAGCAGGTGATAATGAAAAAGAACAAAATGAACTTGAATGGAATGTAGTTTACCCGCTTTCCCACCCCTTCTCTGCAAAAATGGGTGATGAAACTCTAAACACGTCTATACTGTTGACTGTATACGGAGCGGCGGGGCGACTATTCCCGGCAAGGCGACCGGGTGCAAGGAGTCAGCCGTTTGTCTGTTGACATGTACCGGCAATAAAAGGGACGACAACAAAAAACAGGGGGATGACTGTATTCGCGAAACGGAACTGATAAATTGAAAAATAATAAAGGGAATCAGTGAGAACTCAAGGAATCTGGAGTAGGACTGGAGGGCAGAGCCATCTGATCATTAGGCTGGCTGGCTAAAATGGCCAAATTTCAGAAATATGGCCTCTTCCCCTCGAAATCATTATTTAGAACTTTTCTTTCCCGTAACAGTGACTTTTGGGGTTAATTCCCCTCTAAAAAATGACTTGAACCCCGTAAGTAGGTTGAGATGACAAGCCGTCGGACCGTGTCCTTGAAATGAGAACCTATACCAACCTAATAGAACTCCCAAACCACGGCAAATTTCATAAATAATGTATTCAAAGTTGTAAATTAAATAAACTTGGAATTCTATCGTTATAAGGTGGATCAACGGTGGGAAGCCCATTCCCCTTTCCATTCCCAGGCCCTTTCATACCATTATGACGATATTATATGGCGAAACTGTCCATTTTCTTTCCAAAAATCACGCATCATATATAAACTCATGCTCAGAGTCATGCTGATTTGTTTTCCAGGAGTTCTAACAAATTCTGTTATTTGATGCCTTGTTTAGGGGCGAGGAAGGAAGTTGGCAGAGGTCAGTTGGAAATAAATAGTGTCATGTGATCTGTTGCAAGGCGAGGGGCGGTGACCTTCGTTCAAAAAAGAAAACTGGGGAAACCTGCAAGGGGAATGAATTTTGCTCTAAAAAATAGAATCAGGGTCTTAAAAGGTGAGAAAAGAAAGGGGAAAAGAAGCGGAGAAGGGGAGCACTGCCCTCGTCTCTATCTTTCTGTCAACGGAACGACTAATTATCGCCAACACTGGCTGCACAATCAAGAGTGGGGGTTGCCTTGACCACGACGGCTCATTATAAACGGCTGATAGGATGGCGAAACAGTTGGGGGGCTTGACGCGGCATGGGGCTATTTTCGACCGCGTGTGACGTAAATTCTCGCCGTTCATACCTCAGGGGACGGGCGAAAGAGAAAGAGAACAAGTGACTCATTTCATAGGACAGAAACTATTTTTCCCCTTAGAGAAAGGCATAGAGCAGTGAGCAGATACGTCAATGGGCGTGTTATCATCGTGGTCACAATGGATGGGAACGGACCGACCGCATGGCCGGCGGTCACGATCAGCGGAAGAAGAACATTTCGCGTGTTGCGCTAATCTGTTTATCTTCGGGGGGCATCGGCCCCGGCGAAAAATGACCTCTAATCTTTCGGACAATCAGCTGATCGCGTGCACCTAGATACGATTCCACTTGATACGGCTCTCTGTGCTCTTAAACAGGAGACAGTGCGGGCATTCCCCACAGCAACTCGCAAAAGAAACTTTCTTCTTGCTACTATCCAAAATAGAAGGAATCGAGAATTGTATCAAATGGTGCCGTTGTTCGGTGAGGAGGAGCATTGGCCTGTCTAAAACCATTCATGGCGAAACACCCCCAGGCCGGGCCGAGCCTGACTCTCTCGGTCATGTATGGGAGACACTGATAGCCTGGGACCCAACAGGATTCTAAGAGGACCGAAATGAGGTAATAGAATCTCCTGTTGGAGAAGAGGAAATAAAACTAGAAAAGTGGTCGCTATAGCGTCTACTGCTGTATCGGATGAGCAGTCTTAATTCTACTCGACGTTGTCGCCGCCGTTTCCCTGTTTCCGGAAGTTCTCTGGGAGGACTGTGCGGTTTCGTAGGAACATGGGCACTGATACTGTTCTAGAAAGGGTATATTGCTTCTTTGGGAGGTTTGTGAGATTCGGGCCAACGTTCTAACCAGATTGATTGGCTTGACAGCATTCGACATGTCTGGGAAGGCCACTCTCGTGGAGTGGTCAAAAACGGTAGAAGTTGAGCCAATTGACTGGTCAAGTTTGCAAGAATCCACGGATTCTTCTCCTCTATCTGGTCATTTGTTTCTTTTTCCACGAGGAAAGATGTCCACCGTTCTTCCGGTCAACGACAAGTACAGGGAGCAGTATCTTCGACGTCTTCACAAGGATGGCTATCCTGCCACGGTCGAGCAGCTGACGGAATTCAACAGCGGTTTCTACGACGATTCCCGTCTTCACGGAAAGGAACGGAAAAACCTTGTCGATCTAGTGTGGTATTTCTATACGACGTCAATCAAGGTTTGTTTCATTGAATTCCTCTATATTTATTCTTTTCCCTTTAGAATAGTATTCTACCATTTTCCATGAGGGACAAGCCCGAGCTGGGGAAGATGTTCTTCGAGGTGGTGGCCGACTACGAGAAGAAATGGAAGGTGGCACCTCCGGCTGTGAAGGGAACTCCCGCCAAGAAGAGGCCAGCCAGTCCTCCGAAGATGGCCATTAAAATAGCTGCCCATGGTAAGGTTTTTTTTCCTCTTTATTCCGTGTATTTCAGACGACGAGACATCTAGCGTCAGCACAGTGTCATCTCTTTCGGCCATCTCAATGGACGACACCCAGGAGGACAGCGACACGGCCGACAGCCACGAGCTGAGGAAGAAGATTGGCGACCTGGAGAAGGCTAAAGAGGATTTGGAGAAGAGATACTGTGATCTGGCCAGGAGGATGAACACCAAGGAGGAGGAAGTTCAAGAATTGGAGGAGGAGACGGAGACGATGAAGAGGACGATGGAGCAGAGGGAAGCGGGCATGGCCAAGCTGGAGGACGAACTCAATCTGATGAACTACCAACTGAACATGGTACAGGCAGACACAGCCAACCAGGAGCGGACTCTGGAGGACAAGAATCGCTTTCTGGAGGATAAGAACAACTCTTTGGACGAGAAAGTCCGCTCCTTGGAGGATACGATCCGTTCTTTGGAGAAGAAAAACGGCCCGTTGGAGGAGAAGAATCGCTGCCTGGAGGATAAAAACCGCTCTTTGAAGGAAAAACTCCGGGAGAAGGACCAAATGCTGAAGGCTGCTCTAGAGGTGCAGAAGACACTGTCTTCCATCATCAATGTGAGTTGTCTTCTTTTTTTTTGTTTACTAATCTTCTAATTTTCCAGAAGCCGTCTCTTCAGTAACTCCTCGTCCCTCTATCTTCCTGCCGCCGTGAAGAACAATCCAAGACACATCTTCCCATCTAATTGTGTGTTTTATTTTACTTCTGTTTTCATTGTGATTTATCTTATAAACATTTCTTTGTCTTTATCTCGTTTTCTTCCTTCTCTGCTTCGTTAGAATCATCACGGTATACCTCCGACCCCTTTTGGCCGAGACTCCTCTTGTAATTTGGCGGGAGCCGTCTTGAATGCCAAGCTCTTCGAGTTCTTCTCTGTCCTCTCGGAAAATCTCGTTGTCAATTCGAAGATTCCGGGCTATTCAATAATTCTGAAGCGTGGCTTCGTCATAAACTGTCGAACATGAGTCAATTGACTAGTCAACTTTACCAGAATCCACGGAGTGTTTTCCTCTTTCTGGCCATCGTCATCAATTGGAATGTTGGCATTGAATGAAGAGGTGGACTGGTACAGGGAGCAGTATCTTCGGCGCCTCCACAAGAACGGCTACCCTGCGACGAGTGGCCAGCTAGCGGAATTCAACGCCCGTTTCTACGATGATCTTGATCTTCACCGAGAGAAACGGCAGTTCGTAAACAGAAGTATAAATAGATTCATCAGACGGGCGACTAATGTTAGTTTCTGTTTCTCTTTTTATCCTTTCCTGTTTAGCTTCTAATTGTGCCGCACTTCATCACGATAAATCCCGAACTGGGGAAGATGTTCTCCGACGTCTTGGATGACTACGAGAAGAAAACGGTATTTATAGGTTTTAGGAATAGTTGCAACATGTTCGAAGCTGTACAATTTTTCTACCTTGGAGATTATTGGCCAAATGATATCGCTGCCAATGGAAATAGAAATTAACCCTTCATGTAAGAGAGGCAACACCGAACCGTATGTGTGATTTCCTCTTTTTTAATCGGATTCCTCTCTTTTGATTATTAGAGCTCTTGTGCCGTTTGACACTGTTCTCTGCTCAATGATATTGGGTTTCCCCCGAAATCCGTTTTCATTTTACACTTTTGGGAGAAATTAGCTAGCCATCAGCACCTCTTCTCTCTCCGTTTTGATCCGGTTCACCCTAGCAAAAAGTTCTCCAAAAGAAAAATTAATTTCCAGCTTGCATAATGCACATTTGTCAAACAAGATACATAAAATTGTTCTCAATAAGCTAAGATTCTCCATAAATAATTTTCCAGCTTGTTTTTACAGCCAAAAATTGGTTTCATCTCTTTTCCTTCGATTTTCATTGTATTCCCCAACTATTGTGTTCACAGTCGAATACCTTTGTGTTTTTGTGTGTGGGAAAGGGATTTCAATAGATTGATCAGTTGCCAGAGAACAGTGAGCGTAGCCTGCAGTCTATATCTTTGACCAACTAGTGTATCGAAGTCCATTGATGCGCATTTACCAATCGTAATAGGCAGTAATCCCGTAATTATTGTTCTTCCTTGAAAAGTAGGCGAGTCTTTTGCTTCCCTTCTTTTGTTCTACTTTTTCTGATGTTCTGGTCCTCTATAGTCATCGATTCTTCTCCTTTTTCTTCAATTTTATGTATTCAAGATTTCACCCTCCACAGAATTGAGAGAGGATACCCTCCAAACTTCATTGAACCCTCATCTCCGTCTGATGGCTTCCGATGGATATTTTACCGAATAAGTGATTCGCTAATAAGAAAGTTGAAGGAAAAAGAAACTCGAAACAAGGCGTTCTGTCACAAGATTTATTGTCACCTTGCTATCATCGCCTATTAAGCGGGTGGAAACGTTATCTTCAAGGAGCGGCAGTTCTGTGTGCTCTTGAAGTGGGCGGGAGCTGTCGGCACTTGTCGGCACTTTTTCCCCCGGCTTGACAGTTCCTTTAATCCGGTAAGAAAATGACTAGAGGCCGGTGGAAGATCGTCTCGCTGGGCAGGAGGGCAGCTCGGGAGGGGGAGACAGCGCTGGGCAAGGGGAGCCGGCGCTAGGGGAGGGAAAACCAGTGCTGGAGGAGGGGAGCCAAGCACGGGCAAGCCGGAACACTGAGTACAACTCAATAAATTTTAGATTTATCCGCCATGAAACCCCAATCAAAGCCAATTACGGTTAAACGGGGGCATTTCGGGGAGCTCCTTTGTACGGTTTTTACGGGGAGATTCGTGCCCATGTAGAACACCCTTATAGAAATATTTCTACACAAAGACATTTAAAAGTATATGGTTATTCCAAGCGCAAGAGAGTCGAGAAAAGAGGTTTCCAAACTTTTGGCCCGCGATTTTCCAAAAAAAAATTTATAAAATTCTCAAGTTTGAGTTTTTGTAAAAATAAACATTACCATCGTGTTTCTCGTCTATTTTTACCCATTATAGCAAGTTTCTAGAAAACCAGACGCTGTTATGGGCGAGCTAGCCCAGAATATCAAAAGTTTCCAAACTTTTGGTCGCCACTGTATAATGAATCTAGCCTATATTGTATCGATTATTTTACATCGAAAAACGGCGGATACGGTAAGTTCAAAACCTGCACTACTGCCCCCCCCCCCCCCAAGGGAGAAATTTACCGTATCCGAGGTTTCGGATACTTGGAGACGTACTTGTTGATGGTAGAGAAGGCAAAAACAGTCAGATGTTTATTCAATGCTCACCACAAAAGAAAATATACTAGTAAGACACTGTTATCCTTCCAAAATTCCGTAAGCTCACTTTCATTTTTTCCCCATAACCAACCTCTTTTAATATAAGTTATGGTTCTACAGCGAGCGTGGTAAAAGTGAGGAGTCATCGGCAGGTGCAACTGCTTCATTCCTTGTCGAATTCCTATTTTATTTAACTCCACGTTGTCTCGACTCCACGGAAGGATCTGAAGAAACGTTCTATTGGTCTTTTCCGCATTACACCTGTAGATACTGAAATGGGGATATATTGGTCCCAGAGGGAAGTCGATGAGACCAATTGTAGTCCTTATTGCGCTTCCCCAAAGTTGCTCTCGACAAATCGACTGTCTGGAAGGTACGGGCCCTCGATTTTCAAATTCCGACACTGCATACCCTCTGAGTTTTGTTGTAGAGGATAATTTCATTGGCTGAGCTAGCGGTAATTTCTATTTCTTTGCCTTTTCTGCGCTTCCCCCAGTATATAAATGAACTGGACGAATAGAATGGCTGAAAAGACTGCTTTGAAAACTAGCTATAGTCCATTTCAAATGGAAAAAATTCTCTGCCACCAAAGCAGCCAGCCGTGGTTGCTGCCGACCTTCGCCGATTTCAAGTTCGGTATCTGCTCGTCCGCCGCCTAGCCGTAACAAAGGACGGAACCCCGAGCCTTAAACCACATGAGGCCGTATGCTCTACTGAATTTGACATCCTAGCCGCCTAGCGACTTCCACCAACAGAAGCAGCAGCAACATCAGCGGTTATTGATGTGGACTCCCTCTCCGGGACGGCCATGCTCCTGCCGAAACTTTTTTATTTTGATTACTTGACCTTACTTTCCATCAATAATAGAAGGCAGGGCAAGAAAGCGCTAGAAAATACGAAGAAATACGCTAAGACGTTCAAAATTCAAATGCGCGCCAAGCGCGGAGGACGCTACTCGTTCACGGCGCGCCGGGACCCGTGAACGCTATTATAGGTGGTAGAACCCATCGACATGTGGTAGAGCCGATCGACGTGTGGTAGAATTCCCAGAACCCATTCAACTAGCGAATTTCGCAGTTTTTCCATTTAAAAGAGACAGGGCTGCCAATCGGGTCGGGTCCGAGCGGATCGGCTTTGAAACGCCAGTGGCAGCCCTACTGTTCCCCTGTAACGTACTCTAAAAGGTTGACACATAGTAGCCTTTTCAACAATCCAAAGAGCCATAACTGAAGCGCATGGCACTAGATAGGCTGAAAATAACGAAGTTTGTAGATTCCGTCAAAACTACACCTAAAACCTGTGGAATCTCACCAAGAGGAGCAGATATGACAACTAGGACAACAGCGAAATAAATAACCTAAAACCTTTGAGGAAACAATATGGAACTTACAAGCGGCAGTATTGCTAATGATACAGGTTTTAACAAGCATCCGAGCTAAATTAGATTATATCGGTAGATATGCGGCATACCTGCTCACTATACCGCTCTATACGGATAACAGCGAAGATAATTAGAAGAATAGGCATCCCTAAGCCCCAATACAGCTCATCGATTTCCGATTCATTTACAAAAAGGGCATAGGCAAATCGAATTGTTGGCAGAAAGAGCTAGACACGAATCTTTTTTTCATATCAAACAATTAAACTGACCGAAATAATTGTGATCTTGGTGAGATAACAGTTCAAACGATACCAAAATATCCTAGAAAAGGGGATTTTTCGATGGGAGGAAATCGGGTCAATCACAGAAGAAAAACTCACTTGGGAACGTACAAATATTTCTTGAGCTCATCCTGATTGGGGTGGTTACGCGGAGGAGGCATTTTGTATATTTTGGGATAAGTGAATCAATCGATGGGAAGAGGGGCGGAAGCTTTATGACCATGGGAAAATGACCTGTAGACTCAATTATTCCTAATCTAATTGTCAATTGGCATGCTTTCCTTATTTTTCATTCGAATTATTAGAGCTTCTCCAAAATTGGTCTAGAGAACTTTCATCCAAAGGGCTCTCACCAATTTTAACCAGGACCCTCAAATCTAGACATGGATATAGTCCATTTCCAACGGATCTTCCTCGGGAAAACCTCTCCGCTACGGGACCTGAAAGCTTTCGGACATGGTCCCATAGTCGATCACTGCTATCCCTCCAATATTCCGTCGACTCGCTTTCGTATTCCTCCCCAAATCATCCTCTCGTCATATAAGTCAGGGCATTAAAGCAAGAATAACAGAAGTGGACAGTCATCGGCAGATATAGTTGTTCCATTTCGGGCCGTCTCTCATTCCAGCGAATCAGGGAACCAGTGCAATACCGTAGCCGCGCACGAGATCTGCACAATTAGATCCACTACCTTGTATATATTCTCTTATACTCTTATCGCCGTTATTTACCCTTATCAGGGTGCTACACTAATAGCGGACCATCACCTTTGTAACCAGGAGTGGGGATTTTCGGCCAGGCTCGAGTGCCCGTCCAGCCGACCGTAATAAACCAGTATGATTTTCCCTTTCTCTTTATCATAATGAGGTAATATGTAATAAAAAAAACATAAGAGATCAAACGGCAGTGTGGGTCAAAGGCATTAGGTGAGTGTCTTGGTCGAATTCAGCCAGTGGCGCGGGCATCATGGCCATTCGCTGTCTCCAAATCTACAAACTCTTTTCATATTGCTTTCTATGGTCAGTTTTTACCTCCAGCTGTCGATGGTAATCCTCATTCTCGGGAGACGGTGCCCGAACAAAGTCTGGGATAGCATTGCGTGGAGGAGGGTAATAGTACTGTAAATTGGGGAGTATTTGTCTTCGTAGGGCATTCAATACTCAATTATAAAGAAAATTAGTGCTTACATCTAAATAGGGATAGTCCATTTTGGCTCGTTTCTTGTTTCTCTTATGTTCCCGCCGGATACAGCAGCAGGAAACGCAACAGAGGACGACTAGGAAGACGCAGATGGCGAATTCCCCGTAGAAAAGGAACCCCTCCGGGTTGTGGAGGATCAGCGGGACTTTATCCCGTTCAATGAAGAATTCCTTACTCTGTTCGAGACCTAAATTGAGGAATAGACCGTTAAAGTATAGAAAAAGGTACCAGCTAGACTGGCGACACATTTATAGGGTCCAAAATTGTAAAGAGAATTGAGCTGGACCTCTAGACAGTAGCGAGCTTGACCCGTTTCAGCTATATGGCGGACGGAGGTACCGGTGACCTGGAAAGGGGGAGACGGTCTATTTAGAGGGAAGGGATGCTTACGGAAGTGATATTTTTACCCTGATGTTGCCAGAAGAGAAGAGGCGACGGGGAGGAGGACACCATACAGCAGAGTTGATGGACCTCACCCAGGGAGACGGTAGACTTCTCGAGTTCAGCAGCGGAGAGAACTTCCGGACCGCAGAGTAACTGAAAAGGAGGGAATTAATTCAATTTGACAAAGAGCTATCGTTTTGTTTGGAAAGATACGATGGCAGAATGTATCGTCTCCATGAATCTATATTGAGTTGGAAACTGGTAGAGGGTATTCAAGAGATGGCCCCCATAAAATCTTGGCAGCTGCTTCTGTCGGCTATCAGCTAGCAGTCAGTAGTGTTGGTTTAATTACCGACGTTTGAGGTAGAGAATACCTTCCGACCCTAGGAAAACTTAGAGGTTGAGAGTGTCAAATTGGAGGACGATCTACTTCTTTCTGGGAGCTTCGGACGACGATCTCCCTATCCAGTCCCCGACGCCCCTTCCCACCCCAGCCACCAAGCCATAGTCTCCCTTGTTTCTTCTTTTTACTCTGGATCGCAATCAGTTGTTGCCATCGTATCCGGCCAATTGTGTGTGTCCATCACTGGGATGTCTTCTTGTCTCTTTCCCCTCGTCGTAACATCCCCCCTCTGGCATTGTTTGCAATCGCCTCGGAGCCCATTAGACAATGTTTCTCTCTGCCGCCCGTCCGTCCCCCTGATGGTGGTGGGATTGGGACGAGGGGGGCCTCGTTCACAGATTAATTTGAACGCCTAATCGGGTGACAAATGAATGTGGACCGCGGCATATTGTGGCCATGGATCGGCCAATTAAAGAGTGAGATATATGTCTCTCCTAGGGGGATAAGAATCTTAATAATAAGCCCCCGTATTGGTGGTAGCCGGCATAATTGCTTCCCCGCATTCCTTCCTCCAAAATGGAGGAAATTTGAATATTTGACAGTTCGAAAGAGTAGAAACCCCACCTCGTTCTGATCTCCTCGTCGGAGGCTGGCCGGCTTCATACAGTTCAGGGTGGAGCTGTCGAAGAGGGCGAGATTCTCGGCCCAGGAGATGAACCGCCAGAGGGGACACTCGCAGACCAGCGGGTTGAAGGAGACATCCAGTTCCTGAAAAAGGGGAGCATTCAGTCTGGAGCAGTTCTGGAGGCCCGAATTTGAACTGAAGCTGAACAACACGGGGCAGGACTCTTCTTAACCTCGGCCTGGTCTTCTTTGAACCACTGAGTCTCAAGGCGGCGGGATTCCCCTCCTCCCTATCTAGCCAGTGGGAGATCTGCGTCGACCACGCACTTATCAGCCCTCGGTTCCGAAAAAAAACCGTGTTGAATCCCCTCATTCCGGCCATCCCAACCAGTCGGCTCCGATCCCCAGTTATTTTCCCATTGAATGGCACCCCAAGACGCCGGAGAGAAGGGGGTAGCAGTCAATCTCATAAAAACTAACGGCCATAATCTTGGCCGTTTCTCTCCCAGGAGAAGAAACAACAAACCCCCTCTCCTTCACGGGTTATTGAACATTTACCCCCTCCCTCTGGCGGCTTGTGACAGCGCTATTTAAGATGACGGCTGAGACTGTTTTATGAGCCGGCTGGTATGCTAATGAGAGGCAGCTGCGGACCGAAAGGAACGGGAGGTGGGCAGGAGGATGGGGGAGAAAGGTGTTGATGAGAAGGGGGAGGACATCAAAGGAATACCCTAGAGACTAGAGAGTCTCCCTGGAACTCAGAGCCGAGCCCACACCTTTAGCCTTCAGTCCGACTCGAGCTATTGTCTGTCCTCCTGCCTCCCCATTAATTTGATGGAGCAGAGAATCCAGCAGGACCGCGTTTTCTTCTGAAGTCTTGACGGTCCTGGGCACAGAAATGCCCACAGTGAAATTTTCCTGAGGGGCTACAGGTTTTGTTCGGTCTCCAGATCAAAATCGGCCTGACAGGGCCTCCAAGCCGTATCCTCCCGGTCCTCCCGTGAGCATCCCGGGGAGATTAGGCTCTCGGAAAGTTGGCAGGGTCTTTTCTCAAGAAGATGCCTGTCTGAAGACCTTGGGGAGTGAAAATTGTACAGAGAGGATAGTGGAAAATTCAGTAGACCTAACCCCGCTCCTTGTCCAACTGTGCCGCTTCCTCCACCCGGGTCGGCCCGCCGGCTTCCTGATTGCTCGCAACAAAGGGGGCCCAGCTAGCTGGCAGACGGTCTCTCATTGAGCGGATCAATTTCCTCATCCTCCTCCCTGTTCAAGTGGTTATTATTTGACGCCCCTACCAATGTGTCAATCTAACTGGCCATTGATTCCCGTTCATTGCGAAGGTTACCCCCCGAAGAGATCGAGAATGGCGCGTCCAACCCGCCCTCGAAATTCAGGAAATTCACTCTTTAGCATATATGATTTGTGCAGCCAGCTGTGTGTGTGGCTGCCAAAAGGCCGAAAAACTCTACCCACCTGCAGTCGGACTAAAAAAGGCCACGGAGCCAGATGGTTGAGTTGATTCGCGGTGAAGCGGAGGGATTCGACGTTGGGAGGAAGGAATCGAGGCTGGAGGGTGATCAGCTGGTTGTGGGAAAGATCCAAGAGGCGAAGACTCGTCAGGGCAGAGAAATCCGGGAGGAATCTGAAGAGTTATGGTCAGTTACCCTTCTTCTTGAAGAAGCGAAGATTGTTTCCCCCTTCCCTCTCCCCCCGGAATGATCCTCTTTAGGCGTTGAAATTGCTCGCATCTGTGCGTGTTTACTGGCTTTGTCCCCTGTTCCCACGTTGGGTAACTCTAATCTCCTCAGTCCCCCCTCGCTTCCCGCCCCCTCTCTTATCTCAAATTGAGAGTTATCCAAGGAAGAGAGTGGCAAAATATGAGGGGAATAGGTTGGTAGAAGGAAGGAGACAATCGACTTTTTTAGAGCAAATATATGGGGGACCAGGTTTCCGGGCTAACCCTTGAGAACAGAGGAGGACGGGACGCGGCGCCTTCTGGTCAAAACGACCTGCTAAAGAAATTGGCACCAGCCATACATGGGCACGCGCCCGGGCGCGCCCGATATTGGGCGTTTTGCCCATGTATGGCACCAGCTGGACCAGATTTCATCCGTTCTTCTACTTTTTCTTAAAAATTACAGCCTGCTGGAAGTTTTATCACCTATTTGAAGACTAAAATTATCTCTCCAAAGACCCAAATTCCGCTCAAAACTTTGACTGTGGTTGGATCAAAGAAAAAGGCTGCCGAGGATTGTGGATGGCGCGCTTTGGGACCGGCTGGTTGGAATTTCCCCGTTTGTTTCCGTTTTTCTTATATACCCCAATCTTTCAGACTATTTCTCGTTTATCTAAAGGTTGGAATCATCGTTCCAGGACCAAAACTGGCTCCATAATGGAGAGAAGTGCCGTAAAATCATGATTTGGGGAGGATACCCGGAACAAAACGCCCGGAGAGGAATGCGAGTCGAAAAAGGAGCCTTTCAGGGCTATATTATCCGAAATAAATGGAAAAAATGATAGAAAACAGTTTAAAATACGTCAAAATTAATAAAAATGACCTGGAATTACCTCAATTTATTGAAGCTCAGGTTCAACGTCGTCAGGGCCCGATTCTTGGCGGTAAAGATGATATTTTGAAGATTATTATGAGCCAGATCCAAGGTTTTCAAGCCTTTCAACTCCCCCAAAGCCTAAATTTCTCTTTATTTTTAATTGAAAATAATCAAAACCTTGATGGAGATCCTCTCAATCTGGCAGAAGTCCATCCTGAGCGAGAGAAGAGTGCCATAACTGCTTGGGAAGTCGTCAATCCTCCGGAAGGAGTTATTCCCCAGATTGAGGGAGATCACATCGTGGAATAGAGGAGGAGCAGTATCCAGCTTCAGGGCACTACAGTCCTGGGACGGCCGATTGGAGTAGGAATACCTGGAAGTCGGCGAACGTTCAAGCACACCGCACCAAAAAACTCACCCAATGCGCCCTGCGCTCGAATAATTCGACCTTGCTTATTTTTTTAATGTCTATCTTGTTCAGAATTTTATGGCGGACAAGCTGATATAGATTATATTCCATAAGAATAAGAAATTGCTGAGTTATCGATAGAAACACTATGTTCACCTCAAAAACTCTATTTTGGGTTATATTTCAGCAATTTCTTGTCCGCCATAAAATTCTGAACAAGATAGATATTAAAAAAATAAACAAGGTCGAATTATTCGAGCGCAGGGCGCATTGGGTGAGTTTTTGGGTGCGGTGTGCTTGAACGATGGCCCTGGAAGTCGGGATAATTAGAGGGGAACGCGTCGGCCTTCTTCCTCCTGCTAATAGAACCCCCTTTTATCTCCGGGAAGAATTCTCACATTTTTCATGAGGTTTATAAATAAGTTAAGATGGACTGCTTAGCAACGTCATAACATTCCGGTAGGGCTGACGGAGAGGATCAAGGAGTTCGTTTTGGATAAGTGGCAGGGGAAGGCAGCCGACGAGGAGCGGGCTTCACTTCTCTGGGAGAATTTGTGGGATCTTAGGGAGTTCTGGTCATTCCTCATATTCAAAGCAGAATATTCAAGGGATCAGGGTAGAATCATGACCAAAAAGGTTCAAGAGAACATGGTTTTTTGACCGGGATCCATGTGAACTCGTCTACCTCGTCTTCCCACTCGTTTTCTTTTGTTTTTTTTTTCTTGAATTTTGTAGAGTTTAGACATCAAAATCTAGCTCAAAATATTATCAGCTGTGTTTTCAGACTTCAAACACTATAAAAATAATTGAAAATTAACCCCAATTCGGCTAAAATTAGTATCTGTTCTTTACCTCCTGCATCCGGCCTCGAGTATGTCCCTTCCGCCTTCTCCTATCGCCTCCGCCGAGTCGAATACATTCAATAAAAGAGTACTAGTCGGTAGAAGAAGATAATATATCATTGTCCGGTGGTCAGAGGCATGTTTCGAGTAGCTGTGAGAAGAGCCAGCTGCTCCACGGGGGCAGGATCGCTTATGAATTCGAGCGCTTTAGAACAAAGCCCGGGAGGCGGAGCCGAGTCATAAGTGGATAAGGGCATTTGCATGCATGGAAAGGGGTGGGCGCGAGCCTGTTTACTATACTGACAACATTGGTGAGAAGGAGGAAATTGGAAGAAAGAAATCTGGTCAAAGCGCACCTCCTCATCCATATCCACCTGTTAGCATTGTTACCTGGTGGCGCAGCAGGTAGGCCGTCGGCGAACTGTTTTTCCGACCAGGGTTCGATCCTGTTCTTGGCCAAACATTTTTTTTTGCAATGTTGGATTCAACGGAAAGAACTTATGTGTCATATGCCTCACATTTTCCTACTTCATCCACGCCTCGTTTTGCGTCATCTCTTCCCATTTTGAAGCTTCCCGAAAAGACGAAATGGTGATTCACTCTCTGACATCTTATCAGTGTCTACATAAGGGCAGCCCCATCCCGTCGCCCTCGTCTACCCCATCAGATCAACATGACCGTTCCTCATTCTCCTCTCGCTAGTCCCATCAAACGCCCCACGGCTTTTCCTGATTTTGCTCAAGAAGAACTAAAAAAGCCACTAAAAGAAGATGTTGAAGCTGGAATAACTGTTCTAAAAATTGTTAGTCCAAAAACTCCTGGAAGAATTGGACTTCCTGGTAAGTTAGAGAAATTACCATTTGTTTTTAGCTTACTCCGTCTTTTTCAATAATAAAATTAATTTACAGGTTTCAAACGTCTTTGGAGATCGTTTGTTTTGATTGTTGGTATTCTCCTCGCATCGCTTATCCTAATCAATGGACTTGTTATTGTTTTAGGATTGATTGATTTGCTTTGAGGCTTTTTTTCTCGGTTTGCTGCTCCGTTTTCCTTTGATCTCAGTAGATAAAATAAAGATTACGAGTAGATTTATGTGCCAGCTTGTTCCAATGCAAATAGACATAATTCTTGTTTATCAATCAGAAACACATAGACACAAGGATCTAAAAAATGAATAGCATCCAGTCGAACGAGAAGAAGAACTAGGGAAAACTGATTTATAGACGAAGAGAACTGTACGCTTTTATAGTCTGTTTCAAATGGAAAAGTTTTTCGCGTGCCAGGACCCCCTTCAAATTTTTCAATTCAATTTTCCCAAAATTTTCGCTATTTTGATTTTACATAGAACTCGATAGTTTTTGTGTTTTTTGGATAGGGTATAGTGCAAATAAGTAAAAGCAATGATAAAAGCAATGAAAACATATGTGAAATGTGCAGAAAAATGCGTGCAAAGCTGTTAGGTGGACCATCTAAACGGGAAAATGCCCGATCTAGATCGATTAAGCCTTTAATCAGCGAATTTCGCAGTTTTTCCATTTCAAACAGACTATACAGTGCTAAACACAAAGCATCAATATTTTCACAAGATTTGTGACTTTATCTCTGCTCCCGTTTCTTTGTTTTTGTCCGATTTGTATCAACTTTACATTGCGATAAGATGCTTCCATTACTTCAAAAAATATGCACGATGTCTTCCAAACTGAGGAAAGATATTGCATTGCGAGCAAAGAAGAGAATTCGAAAAATAAATGCGCTTTACTTTTTTTGTACTACAAGTGTCTTTGTACTGTTTGCTTTGTTAGCCTTCTTTATTGTTATCAAATATGCATTCTTATACAAAGAAAGCATGTAAATTTATTGATTTTAGCGAAGATTACTGAAGAACTGTTAGTAGTCACATTTTTGCGCACGGTATTCGCCCGTTCCGCAAGTTGCTTTCGCCCATTTCGAATATGAATTTGTTTTATTTTAGGCTTGCCCTTTTTTTAGTTTGCGTGTTTTATAATTGCTCATATATTTTCTTCTGGGCATTATTGTAAAAGTCAGCTCTTCTACAAAATCTACCCAGGAAAAAAGCAATTTTTGATAGACAACGCTGCATTAGGAGTAGTGTTGCGGCAAGCACGCTTTACCGAGGCTCATTGAATGCATTGTTCACGATTATACTAATTTTTATTGATTTCCTTTTTATGATATCTTACAATCTTTTAAATAATTATAGAAGTTTGTTATATTTCAGCGGTACCATGCATCTGTACCATTTAACCTTGCAGGGACAGACAACAATAAATCAGGCCATTATAGGCAATTTCAGTGGAAGACCTCAGTCACAGGTAATTCTAATACCGCTTCCTTCTAAAGTTAACGTTTACTTTTTAGGAAGTATGTGTGGGAAGAGGTTCTACACTTCAGTTATTATACTGTGATCCCAGTACAGGAAAAATAAAAATTGTATGTAGTCAAGACGTATTTGGTATTATACGCAGTTTGCTTCCATTCAGATTAACAGGAGGAGCGAAAGGTAGAAAATAACTTACTTGAATCCATATTTGAACAATGTTATTTAGATTACATCGCAGTTGGTTCAGATTCTGGCAGGATATTAATTTTAGAATATTTACATGAAAAAAACTCCTTTGAGCGTGTTCATCAGGTGTGCTTTTCTAGAAATATGATTTTATTGATGATTCTAGGAGACCTATGGCAAATCGGGAGTCCGTCGAGCAATTCCAGGGCACTATCTTGCTGCTGATCCAAAAGGCCGTGCTATATTGATAGGTGTCTAGAGCTTCAGAATAACAATAACTTATATATTTTAGGAGCATTAGAACGTCAAAAACTTGTTTATCAGATGAATCGCGATGCTGAAGCCAGATTAACTATTTCCTCTCCACTAGAAGCACACAAAATGTATACCTTATGCTATGGAGTCGTGGGAATTGATGTTGGGTTTGAGAACCCACTTTTTGCCTGTTTGGAATATGATTATGAGGTACTTTGCTATGTGTATAACTATCAGTTCTTAGGAATTGGATAATGATCCATCTGGAGAAGCTGTGAATAAATCACATCAAATGCTAACATTTTACGAACTTGATCTCGGGCTTAATCATGTTATTCGTAAATATGCTGAACCAATGATGGAACCAGGAAATCTTCTTATTGCCGGTGAGATTTATTTTTTTCTGTATTTTTACAAAAATTAATTCTAGTGCCGGGTGGAAATGATGGGCCCGCTGGAGTCATTGTCTGTTGCGAAGGTTTTCTTGTTTATAAAAATTTGGGTGATCAGCCAGATATAAAATGCCCAATCCCGAGAAGACGAGTAGGTTTTCTTATACATTTATATCTCAGTGTTTCAGAATGATCTTGATGATCCAGACCGCAGTTTAATGATCATAGCTTCAGCAACACATAAAACAAAACTTATGTTTTTCTTCCTTGTTCAAACAGAACAAGGTGATCTTTTCAAGGTATTATTTCCACTATTTTTCAACTGTTTGCTGTATAGGTGACATTAGAAACCGAAGAAGATTTAGTCACAGAAATGAAAGTGAAATATTTTGATACAGTCCCTCCTGCTAATTCCCTATGTATTTTGAAAACCGGCTTCCTCTTTGTTGCAGCCGAATTTGGTGATCAGTGAGTTTTTCTTCGAGTTTTTATTTTTGGTAATTTCAGCTATCTTTATCAAATAGCAAATCTTGGAGAAGATGATGATGATACAGAATTTTCTTCTAAAATGCCACTCGGGGAAGGTGAAACATTCTTTTATGGTGTTCATGAACTACGAAGCTTGGTCCAAATAGACAAAATGGAAAGCTTATGCCCTTTGCTTGGATCACATGTTGGTGATTTAACGCGAGAAGATGCTCCTCAAGTCTATGCACTTTGTGGTAGAGGCGCGAAATCCTCTCTTCGTGTAAGCCAATTATTTCTTTGCTAAAATTTTATAGGTGTGGTAGATATCATTGTTATATTTTAGGTTCTTCGTAATGGTCTTGAAGTGTCTGAAATGGCCGTTTCTGAACTGCCAGGTAATCCAAATGCAGTCTGGACTGTGCGAAGAAATATTGATGATGCTGTTGATGCTTATATTGTGGTATCCTTCGTAAATGCAACACTTGTGCTGACTATTGGAGAGACGGTAGAAGAAGCTGCTGATTCCGGCTTTCTTGCCACTTCTCCAACTCTTGGTTGTGGTCTTATTGGCGAAGACGCCCTTCTTCAGGTTAGTTTTTTAAATTATTATAAAAATTTTCCATCTTTTAGATTTATTCCGATGGTATTCGCCACATTAGATCTGATCGCCGAATCAATGAATGGAAAACACCAGGAAAACGACAGATTGTCAAGTGTGCAGTAAACAGGTACAGTTTTTATCTAAGGCAAATATATCTTTTTTTAGACGTCAGGTAGCAATTGCACTGTCCGGCGCAGGTCAGCCCGGTGCTGAAATTGTCTACTTTGAGCTTGATCAATCCGGGCAGCTTAATGAGTTTACTGAGCGAAAAGTATTTCGTGATGCCGAGATTACCTGCATGAGTCTATCAGAGATTCCAGAAGGAGAAATTCGTTCCCGTTTCTTGGCTATTGGAGCAAATGATAATACTGTCAGAATCATTTCTCTCGACCATAATGACACTCTTAGCCCTCTCAGGTATTTATAGAAATGTCGAGCTTATTATAAATCTCTTCAGTATGCAAAGCTTACCTTCTCAACCCGAATCCCTTCTCCTAGTTGAAACTAGTAATGATGAAAATAAAGGTGCGGCTACAATTCATCTCAACATTGGCTTGCAGGTAATTTTAATTATAATTTTAAACTCAGTAAATACTCATAAAATTTAGTAGCATTTTATCTACGTGTTATTGAAAATTGTTTCAGAATGGATGCCTTCTTAGGACAACCGTAGACAACATTACTGGAATTATGTTGGACACCAGAACACGTTATTTGGGAACTCGACCTGTGAAACTTTTCCGTGTGAGAAGTCAAAACAAAGATGCTGTAAAAATTATTATTTCTTCCACATTTATAAAATTTCTTTTAGGTGTTATGTGCGTCTTCTCGTTCCTGGCTTCTTTATCATTACCAGAACAGATTCCATTTAACCCCGCTAAGTTATAAATCGTTAGAATATGCTGCTGGGTTCGTTTCTGAACAGTGCGCTGAGGGTATTGTTGCTATTGCTGAAAATACACTACGGTAAGCTGCATTTGCTAAATATTCAGAAAAGAGTTTTAGCATTATCGCAGTAGAAAAACTTGGAGCGTCATTTAACCAGATTTCAATGCCGTTGAAGTACACTCCTCGCAAAATGGCCATTCACCCAACTGCGGGAACTATAATTGTTGTCGAATCTGACCATATTTCATTTACTGAAGCATCGAAAGAACAAAAACGCAACGAAATGGCTAATGTAGGTTGTTAAACTTTTGGCCTACATTGACATTGCGTTATTTTTTAATCCAAATATTAACTTTCTCTCCTTTTGGCGCATGAAACAATTTTATTTCAGGATATTGAAAGACTTGCAACAACTGACGATGAACGCGAATTAGCTAAAGAAATAGCAGAATCTATGAGAAGTAATATTCCAGATGAGACAACTTTTGGAGCACCCAAAGCTGGCATAGGTATCTTATTCTTTTCGTAGAATGCACCGTTTCGAAAACATTTTATGATGTTTTTTAAACTTAATGCTATAAAATGATTGCAGGCCGGTGGGCTTCTTGCGTTCGGCTTCTCCATCCAAGGACTAGTGACGTCCTTTCATACTTCCCTCTTCCTCAAGATGAGGCGGCAAAATGGTTTGTTGCTAAGTTAATTAATTTATCCTATTTATATATTTAGCCTTGCAATTGTTCAATTCGCTAGCTGCCCAGAAACACTAATGGTTTTAGTTGGTGGTGGGATTGGCCAACAGTTAGTAGCGGGGGCTATGCCACGACGAGGATTTGTCTATACATTTGTTCTGCAAGCAGCTGGTGATAGACTTGAACTGCTACATAGGACAGAAACTCCCTTGGTTTGTCATTTTTATTTGGTTATTATTAACCACTAATATGTTTAGCCAGTAACCGCCATCCATGATTTCCGCGGTGTTGTTCTTTTGGGTTTTGGAACGTTCCTTCGAGTTTATGAACTTGGAAAAAAGAAACTGTTGGCCAAATGCGAGAACAGAGTAAGTCTTTATTTTTATTCTAACTTTTCGTTACTCATAATCTGTTAATTGGATAATGTGTAGGAGTTCCAAGAATTTGTCTAAAATGCTGGCGTTGCCCTTGAGGCCCTCTCATTATAACACCATGAATAATTTAACAGGGATCAAATAGTGAATACGCGGCAGGGGTACCCTGAACAGCTTTTAAAAAAATTAATTCAGTCTACAATTGTTCAGTCTAATGGGAAATAATTTATTTGAACAACCAAAATGCACAACAGTTTTACACGATTATTATACCCGTCCACTATTCGAAGCTCATTTGCTGTTAGATAATCTTTGTGTACTCGTAGTACCAAGCTGAGGGGGAGATGAAACAGCATTGTACGACTTGACACCACGCACAGTTGAATTGTGTGAATTATTGTTGGTAACCTGCAACGGCTTTTTTTTTAAAATTTCTTTCGCATCCTTACCTTTGTATTATTGGTTGGGTGATTGAGATGGTGGCAAGTTAGCAGCCTTTTGAAACAAGTGCGGAATTCTCTATTGAATACGGTGTAAATGACCGGGTTAAGAGCACTGTTCAAGTAGCCCAACCAGAACACAATGGACCAAGTTACATCATCGAATTTTAACTCGAAGCCATAAGTTAATGCAAATCCTAACCAGCAGAATATGAAACATCCCGTTACTATTGCTACTGTCTTAGCGGCTTTAATCTCTAATGAAAGCCTTTTTTCATACGCGCCGCCAGCCTGAAATATTCCCCTCAGATAGCTCAAAGGATCAAAGCTTGCCTTTTTCCGCTGACCGCGTCGAATAAACGTTTTGAAGGGGTTCTTTGGGATAATTCGATTCATATTTTTAGAATCCATCGTGGGCTTGATTATAACTTCCTGCTTTTCTTCAGCAACTGGGGATCTAAAACTAGTTCCTGCTAGAGAGCAAAGACCTTTTACTCACGGCGGCCGAGTTTTGTCTGAATCCGTGCTGAGACGTGTTTCGGGGAGTCTTTCTTTCAAAGCCGCGATAATATTTGTTTTACTGTTCTGCTTATGAATCAAAGCCATGTCGGATACGCTTCGATTCTTTCTCTCGGGGGGAATGTTATCTCCATCAACGCTTCCATTGCTAAATGATGTTATCGCATTAGCGTTAGCTTTTTTTCCTTACTGCTTGATATTCCTAACGTTTGCTGTGGAAGAGCCTCTGTGAACCCTTAGCATTGGAACATTCTCTTTTGAGAGGGCATTCGGATGGTTCATTAAGAAACTCTTGGTATTTTTATTGGCATTTGCAGTAACCTAAAAATGGTTCATTTTTTTCAATACTCTTTTTAAAAAAAAGTACCTGCATCATTCCTGAATAGATGCTTTTTGTAGCAGCCCTGGCCGCAATGTAAATTCGGAAGTATACAAAGATAACCACCACCATCGGTACATAGAAACTGCTCGATGCAGAAAAGATGATGTATCCTCGTCCGCCATTAGCTGGAGTACATTTACAGCGCTCCTGTTCATCGCTAGTAACAACAGTATTTCCAAGGAAAAAGCTTGGGCTGCAGATGATAAATGAGCAGATCCAAACAAGGGCAACAGTCCATCGTGCACGAGCTTTTGTCACTAGCATTGGGTAGTTCAGCGGTTTGATAATAGCAATATAACGATCAATAGAAATAGCGACTAGATTGTAAATTGAAGCGGTACACATCCAAATGTCCATAGTTAGCCAAATTGTGCACCATAATTCTCCAAAGATCCAATATCCACTGAGTACCTCATTAGCTATGCTGAAGGGTAGAATCACAGTTCCCACCTAAAAACTGGGTTGGTTTTCTCATTTCACATTTCTTACCAGTAAATCAGCTACTCCTAATGATAAAATAAGCAACCCTGTTGGTGAGCGAAGTCGCCTTCGAAGTAACACGGCAGCAATCACCAAAGCATTTCCGAGAACTACGACCACAACCAAAATAGTTAGAACGGATATGATGGAGAATATTCGAAAAAACTTGGCATGCTGAGGATCGCGACTCCATTCGTAGAATGTGCATTGAACGGAGTCATTCATTGCAATCCGTCAACACATCAATGTTTCTCCTGAAATTGTTCAAATGAAAAACAGGAAAATAGTAAGGGGAAAACAGTCGTGGGAAAAAATCGAGGGGGAAGGAATCTCGAGAGGTGAAGAATGGTAGAAGAGCAGGAAGCTCGGTAACAATGAGGGTGGCGGAATTTGAGAGCCTTGCCGACAGCTTGAGTATTTACCTTAATCCGCCGCCTATTTAACGAGGGGTGTCATTATGCGTTTATGGAAATGTAGACGAGTACTAGTTTAGACTGGTGCTCAGTGAACACAAATCACACATAAAATTATACTAATTATATCTTTTTTTCAGCATTTCCCTGTTCAAATCTGTGATATTCAATCAACTGGACAACGCATTCTCGTAGCTGATTCACAAGAATCTCTTCACTGGGTCCGGTACAGAAAAGCCGTAAGTTGCTCTTTTTAATTCTTATTATATAATTATTGTTTTAGGATAACATGTTGTCTGTATTTTGCGATGATCAGACCCCTCGATACATTTCGTGCGTGTGCATTTTGGATTATAATACAGTAGCTGTAGGGGACCGTTTCGGCACACTTAGCATTGTAAGTTGGTTCTATCATCACCCGGGGGTGGGCACTAATTTGTTTCGAAAAGCATGTGCATTATAAGACATTGAAATGCATAGGAGAGTAGAAAAGCAACGGGGCCGCAAAGTTTGTTTTAATGGAACACTTTTTTGAAAGGTCCAGCTGAAATAGAACACAATTATTACGCTTTATGGAGGGCGAAACGAGGCATAACGTAAAGTAGGGTTAACAAGGTTAATTTCTAGCTGGCGTCATAGCTGGCTAGGCGATACTTTACTTCATTTGGATGGTTGGTCAGTCTGTGTCAGAGGAGATGTATGAGAGTGAAATGACAATGGTTGCAAGGGAAGCATGCTGCTGGGCTAGCAAATTGTGGCAAAAGGTTTAGTGAAGCGTAGGGTAGAGGAAGTGCATGCACAGGTGTAATGCGGATCAGGTGGATAAGAGGAGGGTCATTGGAAAATCATAGCAAGTGTGGGGCAGTCTTTAGTTTTAGTAGGTAATTTCTGGCAGAAAGGTAAACAAAATTTCGACGATCTTCTTCCCTCCCTCGCTAAATTATAAAATGTAGCTGACGAAAAATTCATGGAAATTGAAAGGTGTCCCACGCCCTTGGTCAACTTACTCGTGTCAATTAGTGAGTAATGTTGAGGAAGGAAGTGGTTAAAGACAAAAAAGTGAGAGCTGCAATATGAGTATGTCTCCACCACTTCCCGATTGAAAAAAACTGATGGCTCCTAACAAACGGATGTTTTTGTCTCCAATTTTTATCATATTTGAGAGTGGCGGCTAAAAGGGGAAAAAATAAGTGAACTTGAACCCGGATCTAACGGAGAACTTGTTTCCAAGATTTGCCCCCGAATAATTGTTAGCTGATTGGTAGTTAGCCGCGAGAGTAATCGTATTCTTTCCTTGAGTAGAAGCAGTTGCTAAAGTACTAGGATTAAACAGGTGACGCTTCTTTTAGTAAATAAGGTCTGCCGTCGCCGACATTACATCCGAAGCATAGTAGTAATTTGCGCAATATCCCGTAAGTTTTGACGGGTGAATGGATATGGTGCCCCCGCCGAAATGTGGGCGGCTCTCCAACCTTGTTCATAGCGGCTAATTGCTGTCAACTCTCACGCAACGTTTTTCAATGAAGCTTACTATTAAAAAAAGGGCAAAAGATGCCCTGCTATGTGAATTGAAAATGGTCTGGAAAGCTGGTGTTGGTGATGGGAAGGCAGCTGCCACAATTTTAAGCGGTAAAGATGAATTTGTTTATTGTGACGTTTGCAACAAGTAATCTAGTAGCCTGTTTTGAGGTTGACAATTAATTATTTTTGGGGTGTTTTCAAAAATAAGTGATTACTTGCTTTTAGTTCACTAAACTCCATGTTCATGGGCAGAAGGATAAGTCATTGAACAAGATTTTTAGTTCCTCCCACACGAAAAACGATTATAAGGAAAATTTTCACGCATTTGCTTCCACTTTATCTCATTTTTTCTATTTGTGTCCACGCAACTAGAAAAAAAGATTGAATAATGTGTTTTTTGACCTGAATTTTACCAAATATCTTATAAAATTCTATTAGTTCGGCGCCTGAAACATCATACGCTTTTTCATAAAAGTTTAGATAGCAAATACACTATTTTTACAGGAAATTAATAATTTTAAATATTTTATTCGGCAGCAGTTGTCTGGTGGCTTTTAAAGCAATCAGTTTTGGTGCCGAAGAGCATGCTTATGATTCAATTTGCTCTCTATAAGGCGGCAGTCAAGGACGGGCGCCTTGGAAAATTTTTCAGTTCTTTAGAATAGGAAGAGAGTAAGAGCTCTAGAACGATGAAGAAAACATTGAGACTATAGCCCTGAAATTCTTACATTTAATTGCATTAACAGTGCTCGCACATGCTTCCCCTATTCATAAAGAAGGCGCCTTCCGCGTCAGCGTCCGCATTCAAGGTATTTTTTATTGAGGAGGGAAGAATTTTTAGTCTTTTCACGCCTTTATTAAAATAGAAAATAATCATTTTAATCTAAGAACAATGTTTTAAATGAAGAGATGGGTGGGCATACTCGCAATTAGCTAAAGTGCTGATGCCTTCAACCCTTTGAAGCGACTAGAAATAGTGACAAAGCACGTGAAAATTCACTTATTCGTGCCCTTCAAGTTATGTTATGCACTGCTGACGTAACATAGATCCCTTTAGTGAAAATAAGCTTGTTACAAAGTCCTTATTACCTCTAGCAAAGGTCATAATTACCTACGCTAAACAAGTCTCCTGACTGTTGTTTGATGTCTGAAAGTTTAAAAACGACAACAATTTCACTAAGGCAAGCTTTTTGATTATTTTGAACTATATTCTAGTATTAATTCTAAGAAATTCAGGAACGCAAACATGTGAAACTGCTTAAAAGCGTGGAAAAAAGATATGCTGAAATGGAACGGCAGCTTGCAATGGAAATCGCTACAGATTTAATTTGAATGGCGTGAGGTGTCTGTTTTCAATGGTGGAAGCAGAATGAGCAAATCATTGGTTGTGCTCAGAGAGCCTGCGAGAGGAGATAAATGTGTATGAACGTAAAATTAGTAAAATTGCTCTTGAGCCATCAGGATAACAAAGGGTTTTTATAAATATTACCTATAGACATTTTCTTTGAGCACTAATTCTCATTTGGTATGATAAACAGAAGAAAACGCAACATTCTTTTGATCATTTCAAGAAAGATTATCTTTAAAAAACCGGCAATGGCATTACTTCATATTTCATTGCGGATTATGTTGTTGCCTGCGTGGGCTTTTTTACGATAATGGCCTCGCTTTGTGCTCATTATGCTTGAAAGTTTACGTTTCTAAAAAAATTAAAAGGAAATGACCTTCTGTAAGACAAAGAAGGGGTGTGTGTGGGTGATATGGCAATTTTCCTAGCATAGGGACACAAAGCGGCTGATTAGTCAGACGACGCGACGGAAGCGATTGAGAAAAGTTGACGTTCACGTTATTTGATCACATTGAAGCTGTGGGAGTAATTTATTTTAATCAACGTCGCGGGGGGAAACTTTTGTTTCCGGAGTACTCTAAAGATCAAAATCTTGGAAACTAATTCGAATTTGAGTAAGGGAATTCTGGGGATGTTTCCAATTAAAACCATCATTTGGTTCCCTGAAGCGCAAAATTTAATTGTCAGGGTTAGTTTCAGTATTATTGGTAACAAAGGAGGAAGTACATCAAGTAGTGGAATAGTACTAATGATTTTTTTTTCAGCTTCGTCTACCCGACCGTGTGAGTGAAGATGTACAAGAGGATCCTACTGGATTACGATCTAACTGGGATAGAGGGCATCTCAATGGAGCTTCTCAAAAAGTTAGTAATTTTGAAAAGTTGAACAATATTGTGTCGAATCTGAGGTTGTTGACAAAAATGTATTTCGAATGTTTTGAATTGCGAACCCTTTAAACTAAAGGATTTTGGATGCCATTCATGGAAGAGCTGTGAAAAAAATACAAAAAGCAATTGTTTGTTTGTTTAAACAGTCGCGGTTTAAAAAATATGATTGGTCCTTGACTTTTCAGATGGAAATGATTGCTGTTTTCTATATTGGTGACCAGATTACGTCAGTTCAAAAAACATCGCTTGTGCCTGGCGCCAGTGACTGCATTGTGTATACGACAATTGGAGGAGCTATAGGCATCTTGGTGCCGTTCATGTCTAAAGACGTGAGTTATTTCTCTCATATTTTTTTCGCTTGCAACCAGCGCAATGATGGATAGCTGTGCAGTGACACAATATGCAGCTATAACTGACAGCTGGCTACGAGTTTTAACAGCTGGTCTAGGTATAATCGGTCAATCTTACGCTTTTTAGTGAAAGGTAGCGTTTTGATGAATGGCGTGGCCAAAAGATGGAATGGGTTCGGATTCCAACTGAGAAAATTGCGCTATTTTCGCGTGTAGACAGCGCAGGTGTCGGTCATTAAAAGCTTAGAAACGTGTCGTTCACATGGAATGAGTGACATTCGACGAGGAAGAGGAAGTTGAGCTCGTATGTAGATTGCCTAGGTTTTGCTCAAGATCGTCCACCCAGGTTCACCATAGTAAAATCAACGAGTGCCCGCTGTTTACGCGCCCGTTTCACCCAACGCCACTTTTATCAAAACTTCGCAAATCTTTTTCTCGAAAGTGTAACATGCGATCTTTCTAATTTTTGCTTCAATCAACTGATCTCAATGAGACGAACATTTTGAGCTATCAACCGGCGTTTAGATTATCTGAAATGCATATTTTTCGTTGTATAGTAATTCGAGGTCGGCAAAGCCAAATAAACCATTAGAAATAGATAAAAATGCATAAAATCGGGATTAGCATTGGAGCGCCCGACCTTTAAACTGCCGGGTTCGGCGAGCAGTGGAGCGGTTATGATTGGGTTACCGGCTATTTCCGGGCACCCGGATAAAGTTTCACGTCGTCTTTGCCAACCCCCTCCAGGAACTATTAGTGGCATTATTTGAGATATCAAAAGAGCTCGCTAATCTTGTAAGTAAGATCCTTTGGCGAAATTCGAGCATTTGTCTATTTGATATTGATACTTTCGTTACTTATTTTGACTTTGAGGATGGTTTACGATTATTTAAAGTTGAAAAGAAAATGTACTTTATGCTTTCTGCTGCCTGGGGGGTTAGAGATGAAGCCGTAAATGTTTCCGATTGGTCTTTAATGGAAACATAGAACGAGCGTCGGAAATGTCAGAAGCTAATTCGCGCTTTGTAATAAGAGCTGGCGCAACTACATAGGTCCAACAAATGCCATTTGTCTATTTTTGTATGTTTTCGTTAGAAATCTGCTAGTAAACAGGGTAGGGGGAATGCGCTTCCATTTAGTTCAACGGTTTTACGAGGAGCCAAAGGGCGGCTTCCAAAGGTATCGAAGACTAATGGATTCTCGGCGATCTTCGGCTTGCTCATTCGCTTATCATGTGATTGAAAAAGGATCGTCATTGGCAAAATTGCGCATTGTCAAGCTGTCAATCGTATGCTAGCAAAGAGTCATTGGTGAAGCGTTGAGTGAGGGGCAAAGCAATTAATTATACACATTTAGGGGTGGCCTAGGATCATGCTTATACATGCTGAGAAGGTCATAAGTATAGATCACGTATCACGGAATGATTAATAGCTGTTCACAGATGTTTATAAGCTTCCTGGAAGCGTTCTTTTTTAAATTCTCTTTTATTCTACAAATAAAAAACATGAGAATATTCTTGAGAGAAAAAAAATCTAACCCCATTATATATCTGGGAGCTGCTTCTCGAGAAAGACTAGGAGAGCATAGTAAATGAACATGGCTCTGCGGAGGGAACAATGAGTAAATAATAGCAATGACTTTTGTTTTTCAGGAAACATCTTTCTTTGAAAACTTGGAACTGCATATGAGGTCAGAATTCCCACCGCTCTGTGGACGAGACCATCTCACTTTCCGAAGTTACTATCACCCATGCAAGGTTTTTTTTTTTGCAAAATTATAATATCTAAACGTTACAAACTTTAGAATGTTATCGATGGAGATATCTGTGAACAATATGGATTAATGGATATTGGCAAACAGAAAGCTGTATCTGAAGAACTTGACAAAACTGTTAGCGAGGTGCGTTTGTTTTAGGAAAGGGTGGGCTTATAAATTTAGGCAAAACAATAATGCTATTTTGTTGTGTATCATATCTGTTTTTTTTTAAAATTTAAAGCTTTTTGACTTTCATTGTGAACGGGAAGTCCAAAAAAACTAGACCGGCTACTCCCCGCTGAGTTTAAGATGCCGATGATTGACATGTTTCCTTTAGAACATGGATTGCATTACGGAAATGGGGGATTTCCGTAGTAAAAAGAATATTAGCGCAGAGGGGTAGTTAAAGCCCTCACCATATATTGTCAAAAATGTTACCATATATTTATCATTTCAGATCTCAAAGAAGCTAGAAGATATCCGGACCCGCTTCGCCTTCTAAATCGTTTTTCTACTTTGATTGTTATTTTTCCAATGGTCTCTTCCTAATGTTAACCTGTCCGGTAGCTGTTTTTGTTCCTGTTGTAATTTTTTTCAAACAATATAAGTTTCTATTTATTTAGTGTCGATAAAAATGGATCCCCTTTCTTCGTTTTTTCACAGATGATCTGCTTATCATATTAACGGCACAGACAGTCTACTGTTACAACGGCTCGACAGCGATAAAAAGTCTGCTGTCCGACTGGGCAGAGTTCATTTCACCGAAACAGCCACCGAATCTCTTGGGGGAAAAGGCAAAAATGATGGAATGGTTGTCCGCTAATTGGAGGACTGCCATAAAAGTTCACCTCTCACCAGACTAATTGATTTTAGAAAATGTCGGCGGATTTCTGATCAGTATTCAGGGGAAAACTTGGAAGACTAAAAGCTACTAAAAGTTAGAATGACTATTCCCCGGACTCAGCTGTTGCTAATTTCATGATAGCGTGCAACTATTTCTAGCTGCCAGAATAATAGAACCATTATTCGGGGGAAGACAGCGATTAGCCCGGGCACGGCTTCCTGGCAGTTTCCCTTTCAAGAATGGTGACAGATAGAGGGGGAGAGATTTTGGTTAGGAATATGTTATGCCGAAGGGGCATGGAAATAGCCTCCCATCTAAGGACAAGCGATACATTTGTGCCTAGATAGGGCTACAAGGGCTTCCTAAATGAAGTTCTTGCTCATTGATCAGGTAGTATGACAAATTGAGCCGAAAATAAAGCTAAATGGACAAAGAAGGGGCCATTTTTTTTGAATTCTGAAAGAACACCGAGGTGGAGAGGGGGCCTGATCTAATTTTACTGAATCAAGTTAGGAAGTTTCTTTTTTGCGGGGCTTTTGAAGCCGTGCCTGGAGTTTTCGGCTTCAAAGGCTCCGATAAGGGGACTTTTTTATTTTTGCTTAGAGCGGGGAAGAAGTTCCGGGAAAAGAGCACTGCTCGTAGGTGTGTAGTACATTTATTTTATTTCCCCCTCTCTTTCTCTTGTTCATGCATGCATTTATCTTCGTCTTCTGAGAAAACAAAAGCGCCCGCAGCTCTATAGAGAAAAACAAGAGGAAGATGTCACAAATTACCCGTACTGGTCGGGGGTGTCCACTACACACAACAACGCCGTGTATCTCGGGGGCAAGTAAGAGAAAAACATCAATATTTCAGTGTGTATGGTGTCTTTTTTAAAGTTTTTCAAGAGTTCGTCGTGTCTTTTAAAATCCACCCCCAGACGAAGGGAGGGGGGCCACTTCTTGGAAGAGAAGAAGGGAGAAAGGAGACGCGCTGTTTTAAAATCATAATGAATGCACTTTGAGCTGGGAACTGGAAAACATATTAGAGAAGGGGGAGGCTATGTTTAGGTAAACAAATCGAGAAGAAGGGGACGGAGGGAGGACTACTTCAGAGAGCTGTCAAGAGGGATCTTTGAAGGCGGCTAGCCACGAGGTGAACTTTGAAATTTATATGGCTATTTATGAAATAATTATATGGCAAAATATCATCATCGTTATCTATAATTTTATAGCAATTCTAAATATCAATTTTAATTTGAAATTTCAGAAGAAATTGAGAAAACATGAAGAAAAGTTGGATTTCAGATGGAGACAGATAGTTTTTTATAGGCCAGCCACTCCCTGGAGAGGATATTTGGAGTAATGTCTACCCTCAAAATAGCCAGAAGAGTTCCGCATTAGATTTATGAAATTCCGAAAGAAATTTGTTTATTTTCGACTGGATATTTCAATTTATTTTTCTATTTTCATCCGCAGTCTGATGTTTTGTGTTCAGTTGGATCAAGTAGAATTTAATTGTGAACCGGGGTTTATTATTAGAAAATAAAATAAAAATTTCTGTCTGCAGAGATCTAATTTAATTACTTGTCATTGAATTCGGCTCCGGTGAAACTACAAATACAGCAAGAGCAGAGAAAATGACGTCTTTGTGCTGATAGGAGGAGCACGCTGGTGATGACCGCCTCGGGGCAGGAGGAAGAAAAGGGCGAACGACAACATCCTCCCCACTTGGCACTTCTGTTGAAATCTGGAAAGACAGAAGAAGGGCAGCGGGTGTCGAGCCGGACGAATGGATGGATCGTGACAACTTTCTTCATACCAAAAATGGCATTCCTCAGGCAGAGGACTGTGTGCCAAAAGTGACCTTTACCCTGTCACACTCGCTCCGGGGAGAGTGGACAACAACCCTCGGGATTCGAAGAGCTTCAATGGCTCTCAAGAAGGCGTATCCTTGTTATGCCGATAATTGTGAAGAACGGGGCCAGCCGGGCAGAGTTTTGATCTATTTTTGCAGAATTTCAGCCCAAAATCAGGCTAGACTCCCGGGATCTCCCGCCTCTGAACATAACACAAAATAGTCATTGGTATCGATTCAGCTGGTGGAAAGATAAGGTAGCGATACTTTTATTTCAAAATGATCTTTCGCCGCTGCCGTTTCTCCAACTGACAACCACCGGCCGCAGAGGCCATCGGACTATCAGTCCGAATTTCTTTGTAACGTTTTTTTCATAGTTTTGAAGCGCTGACAATTAGTTTTCTCTTATAAAAGCATTAAATCGAAGTAAAAAGGTAGTAAAAGTCGCGAGAGCTGAGAAAAATCGTCAAAATGGGCGATGTGCGCACTCCTTCCGGAATGCCCCGCAGTTCCCGGTGGCCAGTGGGGTTGAAATGGCGGGCAGACTGAAAGCTTTTTAGTTTTCCACGGGTAAAAGTGGTAGCCAGGCACTTTTACTCTTGTTGGCATTTCTTTGAAAAGCGAAAGGGACGAAAGAACAGATCAGCGGCATCTCGACTCGAATCTTATCGTCTCGATTGGATCAAGAAGGCCGTCTCTTTGGACAGCGGATGGTCGGGAGATAAAGGCGACGGCCGACGGCGAGAAGGAGGAGAATGGCTTGCCCTGTCCTGTCTCCCTATCTCCCTGTCCCGGTCGACAGTTCTCTTTCCAGTCTCTTCCCTGTCTTTCCTGCTTTTGTCTTTGAAAAGAGCGAATCGCCTGACCATCTCGCGTGATATCACCCGCCCTGTCCGGCTACTGCCCGCCCCCGGATCGACTGTATAAATACCCGCAGCGGCGGCCTGATAGTCGCCGTAGGAATACGGGCTTATAAACAATAGACAAAGACGAGAAATTGTAGAAAAACTGTTCTCCGTTGACGTTTTTAGACGAAAATATCAAGAACGGGGGAAGATCTCTGTCCCTAGAGGTGTTTGTCCATGAAATTGGAGAAATTTGTCAAATTTAATCGATTTTTGACTTGGTTTTTGTTCTATTGGCCGTATTTCCTCACGAATAATCCAAATTTTGGATCCTCGGAGTGTAAAGAGCCCTTGAGAGGAAATAGAACCGAAATTAGAGGGGTCTCCTCCCCTTTTAATATGAATTCAGAGCTTTTGAGCCGTTTAAATTCCCCTAACAGGTTCCAGACGGTTCCCAATTTAATTTTTATCTATATTTCCCATTTCAAATGGTCGAAAAAGCTCAAGCAATCAAAATGGCCAAGAATTTTCCTAGCCATTACACCGAGAACTCGCCATAGGACACCCGGACCGCGCCAAGGCGTCGGGCCTAAAATTTAAACTTCCATTTCCGAAATCTTACATCATTTCGCGTAATTTGGGGTCTAGTCTTTAGGAAAAATTAGCTCTAGTCGTAGAGAACCACTTTTTGGTCTAAAATCCTAATTTTGGGGGCTGGCCATGGAAACGGTGGCGTTTCCTAGTTACATTGCCTCTCGAGACCGTCTTTTCCCTTTTTTACAGTGGAGGCTACCCTTTTAGCCGTCTGATGATGCAACTATTTCGGTCCATAGCTCACCCTTTCCCCCTTTTTAACCCAGACCCTCCTGTCCTGTCCTCCCTGCCAGACTGTCTGCCCCCGAGACTCCGCCTCTTTTACCCTTTCCACAGCCTTTTTTTTCCTATTCACCCCGTCTGAAAGCGTTCTCCTGCCATTTCTCGCACACTTTTCTATTGATTTCCTGTCCGGTATCAGCGTCGCTTTCTTTCGAGTCCGCGTCCTTGATCCCGCTTACCAGTAAGGCACTCACTCATCCATTCTGCTCCTGTCCTCCCCTCTCCTCCCGTTCTCCATTGATTTTTCTTTTTACTTTCTTTTTTAAAGAGTCCTCTATAAACTGTGACCAATTTCAGGGTACAACTTCCGAAGCCATGGCCTCTAAGCCCGCTTACAAAGTCGCTGATATGTCTCTTGCCGAATTCGGCCGCAAGGTAAGCCCCTCTCCTCCTTCTCCCCTTATCCTCCCCTAATTTTCAGGAGATCACCCTTGCCGAGAATGAGATGCCCGGATTGATGGCCATGCGAGCCAAGTACGGGCCCAGCAAGCCCCTGAAGGGAGCCAGAATCGCCGGATGCCTCCACATGACCATCCAGACGGCCGTTCTCATCGAGACTTTGACTGAGCTCGGAGCTGAGGTAGTGTCGTCTTATTGTAGGGTCTCAACGGGAAGATTTCCAGGTCCAATGGTCTTCGTGTAACATCTTCTCCACCCAGGACCACGCTGCAGCTGCCATCGCCGCAACTGGAGTGCCGGTCTACGCGTGGAAGGGAGAGACGGACGAGGAGTACGAGTGGTGCATTGAGCAGGTCAGTTGGACACTTTTTAGATTCATTTCCCCCGGTTCAGACCATCGTTTGGGCCAACGGCCAGCCCCTGAACATGATCCTCGACGACGGAGGCGACCTGACCAACATCGTCCACCAGAAGTACCCCCAGTACATCAAGGACATCCGCGGCCTGTCGGAGGAGACGACCACCGGAGTCCACAACCTGGCTAAGATGCTCCAGAAGGGAGAACTCAAGATCCCCTCGATCAATGTCAACGACTCCGTCACCAAGAGCAAGTTCGACAATTTGTACGGAATCCGCGAGTCCCTGCCCGACGGAATCAAGCGAGCCACCGACGTCATGTTGGCCGGAAAGGTGGCTGTCGTCGCCGGATACGGAGATGTCGGAAAGGGATCTGCCGCCTCCCTGAAGGCCTTCGGAAGCCGCGTCATCGTCACCGAGATCGACCCCATTAATGCTCTTCAAGCCGCCATGGAGGGTAAGTCCTGTCTTTTATTTTGATCTACTCGGGGTGCGGAATAGTCGCCCTCTTCCTCCTCCCCCGATCTCCCCACCCGCTCTTTCTATCTCTACCCCATCCTATAGCTCATAGTTCTGCTTCAGGATACGAGGTGACCACTCTGGAGGAAGTCATCCACAAGGCCAACATCATTGTGACGACCACCGGCTGCAAGGACATCGTCCGCGGCGAGCACATGGAGAAGCTGCCCGACGACGCCATCATCTGCAATGTCGGCCATTTCGACTGCGAGATCGACGTCAAATGGCTCAAGGAGAACGCCGCCCACAAGGACACCATCAAGCCCCAGGTCGACCGCTACACCCTGAAGAACGGCCGCCACGTCCTCCTCCTGGCCGAGGGCCGCCTCGTCAACTTGGGCTGCGCCACTGGCCATCCCTCTTTCGTCATGTCCAACTCCTTCACCAACCAGGTTCGCCCCCTTATTTTTGACTTATAAAACAATTGATAATTCCAGGTTCTCGCCCAGATTGAGCTCTGGACCAAGCACGGAACCGCCGACGAGTACAAGATCGGCCTCTACGTACTCCCCAAGCACCTGGACGAGGAGGTGGCCCGCCTCCACCTGGACAAGCTCGGAGTTAAGCTGACCAAGCTCAACGACGACCAGGCCAAGTACCTCGGTGTGCCCATCGCCGGCCCCTTCAAGCCCGACCACTACCGCTACTAAGTCCCCCCGTCCCTCCTCTCGTCCCTTCCTTGTTAGACTCCTCCCGATAGTATTCCATCTGATCTTCTTCCCCCCACCCCCTATCTACGTGTTGTCCCCCTCGTCCTCCTCTTCCTCCAATTGTTTTCCTGGTTGTTGAAAGTGACTTAAACAAATTATGAGATTATAAAGTTACATAATGGAAAGTACACGGCAGAGTGGGTAGAGAAAGGCCACCTGCCGGTTGGCTCGAGGGGTGGTGCCCACAAAACGGCATCTTGCCCTGTAAACGGAGGTGGTCTAGTGGGAGGAAAGAGGCCGCCTTCTGTTGCCTCTGGCCTACTTCAGCCGTCCCCGGGAGGATAAGGAATAGTCGTCGAAGCAGGTGCACAGGTTTGAGCTGCTGTTGGTGGCCGACAAAGGGAAAGGGTTTTTGACAACTTTCGAGAAGGAGGGAGGTTTTACTGGGAAAGGTGGCCTTCGTCAGGCGCCAGGCTATTCTGTGTAATGCTCAAGAATAGCCATGGGCCGAGCTGGCCCCGAGTTTCGGTTTACATTCTCCGCATTTCGGGCAAAAATTAGACTGAAACTCCGGTTCTCTCTGCTCGGCGCAGAACACAGAATAGCCTCTGCTGGTCCGATGTCGTTTCGGGTAGAGAAAAACTCGGTAGCCGTGCTTCTCAATTCAAATGAGCCGCTGCCATTTCGTACGGTGGCCAGGGAAGCCACTGCGACCATCGGGCATTCCGGCCGGAATTCTTTGTAACGCCGTGTTACTTTGCGCGTTTGAAGTGCTGACAATTCATGCCGCTTTACGGTAGCAGTCAATTGAAGAAAAAGGCTAATAGGGATGGCGAGGATAAAAGAAAACGGCTAAAAATGGACAGCTGATACGCGTACTCCGGTCAGAAAGAATGGCCAGCGAGTCCCGTAACACAGAACTGAAACGGCAAAAGCTCGGGGCCTCGCCGGCCTTTGCGCCTGCTCCTCGTCGTCCGTCCACGCTAACTCATTCCCGAAAGGGTCTACAGAATGATTTCAGTTGAAGTGTCGGTTGAAAAAGTAGAAAATAAAGGCAGCTGACCAGCATAAACAAGCTGAAGAAACGGCAAAAACTGTCTGAAGCCGGTATCGGGTGTACTGTAGCCTCCTCCTTGGCGTTAACCGCGGCGCTTTACCGTGGCTGCCCTTCAGCCTGATTCCGATTCTTTTCCAAATTGAGTTATAGTAACCTTTTCACTATATTGAAAAGAAAAACAAGAAGAAGTAAAGAACAGATCGAACAGGCAGGTGGGAGATTCGCTGAGATGGAAAACTAGGCAAAAACGAGGAGAAGGACGAGGCACGTAGCCAACCGGCTTTTCTGCGGCTGCACTCCAGCTCAGCGAACAATTTCAGCTGAAAATCTAGGGTACCAAGAGGGAAAAAGACATTGCCACAATCTTATTTGGACAGCAACATTGCCGGGTAAAACGAGAAGAGCGCGCCGTAGAACTCTGCCACGAGCTGGTTGTGTGAAAGAGACGAGTGGCCGAAAGGGAAGAAGGGCATCCTGGCCGAGATCTAATGGATACTTGGATAATATTCTAAATGGTCACGGAATACCGGGTTAAAATGAAGGAGATGGGGGTTCAATTCGATTCAACTGGAGGAGGAACTGGCCGAGAAGCGGAGCCTGACCAAGCGACTGCTGGAGCAGCTGACGGAAAAGAAGAAAGTGGAGGAGGAGGAGAAGGACGTGAATATGTATCCGAAAGCTGCTTTCTCATATGGCCGCACAACTTGGGATCCAATTTGGTTCCGTATTACCAATCCAACACAGACGCCGGTTCGTGTGAGCCACGAATGGGGCAACGCCGGCGACTTCAATAAGATCGCCAAAAATAGGAAAGAAGTCCGCTACAAGGTGGGAAAAAGTGCTCTCCGGGATGCCGAGAAGGTTAGCTTTGAAAACTCCCTCTGCTCCGTTAATCGAAATCAGGCTGAAGGGCTGCCACGGTAAAGCGCCGCAGTTAACGCCAAAGAGGAGGCTACAGTACACCCGATACCGGCTTCAGACAGTTTTCCCGTTTCTTCAGCTCGTTTATGCTGGTCAGCTGCCTTTATTTTCTATTTTTTCAACCGACACTTCAACTGAAATCATTCTGTAGACCCATTCGGGAATGAGTTAGCGTGGACGGACGACGAGGAGCAGGCGCAAAGGCCTGCGAGGACGCTCAGCTCTAAACGATAATTCACTAATAAACTTGACTGATTTGAAAACTATGTTTTTATTTATGTTTTCCATTCAATTGTTCTCACTAACCGGCTCAAATAGCCACTACTTCTCGAGTTGTGTTAGGTATCTTCGTTAAATAGATGCATATCTTCTTACTTTCTGAGATGATCTTGGTCTCAAAATGATCCTCTGCTACATCTCCAGAACTGTTTATGGTTTTTGATAGGTGATTCTCATCATCTGCCCTGCTACAGGCTCGTCCTATTCGGGGCAAATATAAGTCTTGCACCTAGCCTTCATGTCTCATCATCGGGCTTCAAGCTATCCACCAAAAATCTTAACGTCAAATAGAATGGTCCTCATCCGGCATTTTTTGAAAGCAGTCAAAATCGAGAGGAGCTCCGTGGGATTTGAACCAACTCATTTGGCTCTTTTAATTTTTACCAGTTCGAGAGCCTGTCTCGACCGGGCAGACGCCTTTTGATCCGTTGACAACCGCTACAATGGCTTTGTTTGTCCAAATTACCGGAGGATCTCCTGTAGCTGTATCCAGTGGATCACCCGGGAACTCAAATTCCCGAAAGACTCTCGGGAGATCCAGTGGATACGTCTACTGGAAGGCCTTCCCTCTGTGGAAGGAAATAAGCAAATTCGGCACTTTCAGTTCGAAGATTCCTGATTTCTAATGAGCTGTCGTCAAGAATCAGTGAAATATGATCTGCCCTTCCCGATTCCCAAGAGGATTTCTCCCTCTCCTCTCGTTCCCGCCATCAAAACACCACCCGTCTGGCCAGGTAACTTGACCCGGGGGCCGTCACTTCCCTCCCTTGCCCCTCTATTTTTTCTACTCCTCCTAATTTCTCTGATATCTTCTTCTTCCCCCTCCCGTCATAATTCGTAAAATAGATGTCATGTCATGTCCCCCCGTTCGGCCGAGGGGCGTGTCGTTTCGAAGCCATTAAAGGCGCCAGCTTCTAAATGCTCTCCACGAACTATTCCTGACCCTCCGTCCGTCCTTTTGACCACCCGCGCCTCATTTAAATGAGTCTACTACACGGCGGCCGAGATGACCTTTTCATTTCTATTTCTACTTCCCTTCATAGTTAATCCGTCCTACGGTATGTGAGGCCCTTTTCCCTCTAGGCCTCTCTTCCCCCTTCCAGCTATCATCTGTGGCTGTATCCTGTTCAACAGCAGCGGCACCTTCCACTCCCCGGACTTTCCGTCTCCTCTCGGCCATATCAACTGCCTCTTCTATCACTTCGAAGCTCCTCCCGAACACTCTGTTCAGCTCATATTTCATTCTTTTCAACTTCCTGGACGAAAAGCAGGGTAAGTGTCAGCCACTTGAAATCAGCAGCCGGCGGCGGGAAAAAGGCTGGAGGGAACTCCTGTCTAGTGTATCATAGTCTCCTTTTTGGTCTGCCCTCCTCCGCTAAAAACTCCCAATGAGCCGAGTCATGCATGATGTCCTCTTCCTTTTGAAACAATCATCCTCTTCCGGGGCCATTGTTTCCTCCTTCTCAATGACCTCTTGGAATAAGAGATCGGAATATTTTCCCCTAGTAGTAAGGCCCAAAATGCTGCGTTTTTGCCAATTTAATTCAAAGAAGGAAATTGAACAGCTTACTATCATTTTTTTTTTAAAACTAGAAGGGAAATGCCGGTGTTCCCAAGAAAATGGATTGAATTCCTTACAAATAAGGCAGAATGAAGGAGATAATGTCAGAGCGACAATGAGATTGAAGTTTTCTGTTCAGCCAACGTTTTCTGATAAAACGTTCTTTACAGAAATCTTATGAGAAGACGGAAGCGGGTAGAGGTCGCTTTAGTCAAGAGATTACAGTACCCAGACCTTAAAATACCTCAAAATCGAGCAAAATTATAGGTTAGAATGTTTTAGATGGTCCAAGTTGGTCTTCTAGATGGATCAATCCTTTAAAAATGTGAGAAAGTGTATCCCATGGCACGAAGGGCGCCCCGAGCAGCCGTTCGCTTGCCTTTGAGCCAAAAGATCAAACAATAGACCGAAAACGTAAAATTTTTCCTATTTTCCATAAAATTAACCCATTACTAATAAGAAAATTTTAATATTTTCCTCTGGAGTCTATACAGTAGTGTGTGAATTAGTCAGATCCGTATGTAAATGCCGATGGCTTTCCTCCATCCATTCCCAGGCAATGTTCCCCCGTTGTGAGTAAACAACGCCTCTACATTTTCCCACGAAGCCTTCAAATCCACCAGCAGATCCCCTTTTAAGTAGTCTGCTTCCACCCTGACTACTACACAACAATATCTCTATTATTAGGGCGAGGGGAGGAGGAGATCGGGAGCAGATACCCCCTCCCAGTTAGAGAGCCCAGTTAGCAGTTATTCTCGTCGTCAATTTAATTCACGGCTGGCTGTTGTCCGGCCGCTAATCTTCTTTCCGATTTTTCATCCGTGTCGGCCAGTATAAAACATACGTTATCCCGTTTTTTGTTGTGTTGAAGAGTCCTCGGGAGGGTAGGCCTTTTTCGGGACTTGACACCTCTCGGCGGCTGATTTAATTAAGACACATCGGGTGGTCGTCTAGGGAAATTTGGGCTAGGAAAAAAAAGAAGTAGGAGGGGAGGACAGGAGGGAACAAAAGACTGGAAAAGGGAAGACAGCCAGGTAACGATTGTGTCTTGATTATGAGCTGGGATACTGTACTGCCTCTCTGGGTACCTGACCCTCTGACTTTTCGGTTGGAAAACGAAGAGATATCTAGAGGATTTTCAGATCAAATAGAGGTTATAGGATAGGCAAAAATGGGGTTCAGCACCGGGGGCCAATTGAGTACAACTTTTATAGACGACCTTTATATCATGGATGTAATTGGCTCACGAGTCATGAAACCTTCAATACTACCCGTTTGAAGTAGTCGATCTCACAAAAATGCCCTTCTACGGGATGATAACTTCTCCATTTCAGGAAATGCTCGTCATCTGTCCGTCTATTTGACCATAGTCCGGATGGCCTCGTTGGGGAAGATGAAACCGCCGATTTTGACTATTGTCATCGGGAGATGCCAATTGGGAAGAGCTTCTATTCCAGGTACATTTTTGTATTCTACCGTATTTCACAAAACCTTCCCTAGGGGAAAGCTTAGAGCCTCTGGTAAGTAAAGTATCCTCCTTTTTTAGAGATCGCCACTTTCTCCTACAATTGCTCCATTCTGATGCCACTTCGAAAGGTTTCATCGGGGAATATCGCTTCCTCCCGAAAGGTTTTGCCTCCTTTCTTCCCAGGATTTCATATTTACAGCGAATTTCTCTTCGGACGCGGTAGAAATTTCCGAATGGACGTGGAGAGTCGAAAAGACCAAGGGCCTGCTTTACTCTCCCGAATATCCGTACTTCTACCCATCCTACGTCAACACCACGTACATTATCCCCCAAAGGAAGGGACACCACATTATTCTGCTCTCGAATGACTTCGAATTGGGAGACGACGCCTCCCTAGACGTTTTCGAGACAACGAACAAGGGGGTAGGTCTTTACTCTCCACCAGTAGCTCCAATTTTCCAGAAAATCAAGACCCAAAGCTTTACAAACGAAGCACACAGCGTCTATTTGACCTCAGTAGCTGGTCTGCTTCTTCATTTCCGAGCTGGAAACAATAGGAAAAACAGGGTGAGTCGTTATCCCCGGCTGCCACTCTTCCGGGCTTATTTTTTCCTCCCCCTTGGAATGTCATCCCTAATCCCCGCCGACCGGAGGAGACATTTGTCATGAGATGCGATGCTGGGGAGTCATAGCCTATTATGGAGGGGAGGAAAACGAGCTGGCCATATTTTAAATAGCCGGGGAGGGAGGTTGGCAACATTTTTGAAGCGAGAAGTTTTATCCATCCTTGAAGGGAAGGGCTAGAAAGCGAAGGCGAGACGGCCCCTGTAAAGTCTCGGCAGCTGCTTCTATTGACTATCAGCTAGCAATCAGCAGTGTTGGTTTAATTACCCAAGTTTGAGGTAGAGAATACCTTCTAACCCTAGGAAAATTAGAGGTTGAGAATGTCAAATTTTGGAAGGCCTTTCCAGTGGGGAAGGCAGCAAGCATAAAACGAAGGAGACCCGGTATATTTTGATCCACCAGGGAACAATACCTCGGTAATCAAAAATAGAAATCAATGAAACTTATATTTAGCCAATATTTTCTGGGCAAGTATCATTTCGATGTCTTTAGTAATCATCATCCTCGTCGACATCCTCCTCCCAGATGTACTTGCACAGGGCGTATTTATTCCAATAGCGATAGATTGGGCAGTCGACGTCGGTATTGCACTGCCTGAGAGCCCAACGCCCTCTCACCGGGTTTCTCTCCGGAATAGGATAACATTCCGAATAGATATATCCTTCGCGGCAGTATTCACCGTCGAAACATTCGTTGTCGTCCTTGCATGATGGATTCACAGGGAACGAGCCCTTGCCGACGTACATGACGGCATAAACGAGGAGGAGCAGGAGCTGAATTTATTTGGGGGTAAAAAAGGGAGAGGGGAGAGATGACATACCTAAAACAGGAGACAGCGCATCTCGGGGAACAGTGGGCAGGAAGGAGAGAAGGCGCTTTTTATGGAGACGGAATGGGCAGGGCGGGAGACTGTTCCAATGTGCTCAGCTTGCACAACGGCTGCAAAAGTCTCTGGAAGGTTTCAAATCGGCCTATTCGTTTCCTTGATACAGGACCCCCGTAAAGTATCGGCAGCTGATTCTATCAACCAACAGCAGGGAATCAGAATCGTCGGTTTAATTACCCAAGTCTGAGGTAGATAATACCTTCCGACCCTAGGAAAACTAGAGGTTGAGAACGTCAAATTTTGGACAGCCTTCCCTGTGAGGAAGACAGATCTCTTTTTATTGTTAGATAGAACATTACAGGGCGGTGTCATCAAGCATCTAAACTAGATAACGAAATGTTTATTGGGGATTGTATTTACCAAAGTAACGGCGGAATGGGGTGGTCTATCTGTTTGGATAGTCAGGATGGCTACATGGGCAAGAGTAGACGAAACAGACACAAGGCGGCCTCGTCCATCCTGGTCATTCTGCCCTCCCCCTCAGTTGTTTTTCCCTCCCCCGCTCCTCTTCTCCCTATATGTTAATTTGCAGGCACGGGGACTGGTAATTGAGTTCAGCTACGAGGCAGCCACTTGGAGCGACACAGCGAGTAAGTCCCCCACCCTCTTCCCGCCCAAATTGATTCCTTTCTTCCCCCGAAAATGTTCTTCTTTTTTCTATCCCTATTTCTGACACTACTAGACGGTAAGACAGACATAAATTAACCACTTCCTCTCAAAATCGTCGAAGTAGACGAGTTTAGGGTCCTCCTCCGAATGTATCGTGTCCATTTCGTCGGAATTTGGCCGAACGGGTAATTTCTCCTCGAAGCAGTTGAATTCCAAAGGCGGCAGCCATCTGCCCTCAAAATGCCGCGTCATTTTTCAAGGTGGAGACCATTTTTTATCATTTGTATCCCCATTTTAGGCTTTCCAAAAGAGCGGATCTCCATAAAATTCACTTATTTTAGTCTATTCGTCCCGGATGATAAAAACAACACTTTCAAGTGAGAGATTTTCTTTATTTTTTGGGGGAGGAAAGGGTTCCAGGTGCAGTGATGTAGACCATCTGACCGCCGACGTACGAGTCGGCTCCCGTCTCTCCCGAATCGACGATGCCTGGTGTGGAAGTCGATTGCCGCCGAATTTAATGAGTTCCACCAATATGCTGCAATTGGAGTATACTACCAAAGTGAGGCGTCTCCTCTTTATTTTTGGAATTTCGAGAAGAGGCCATAATGAAAAGAAGACCCGAAGAACACAATCGGAAGTCATGTTGCGACCGAGAAAACCTCATTGCAATCTTTTAAAGTGACTCGGGGACATTTCACAGCGTAATGCCTCGACTTTTGAGAAGGTCACTGTGCCCAAAAATTCCGTTACTGCGATCAGTGACACGGTTGGATTTGTCGCATAGCCACCTACGCAAAAAGAGCAAAAAAGTCCGTGGTAGTGCCAAGAGAGTTTTCCAAGACAAATAATCGGTTATTAGGCATTTTTTACGAGAATTTCTCCCTAATGATCCCCTCCTTTTCAGTCGTCTCGCCTCCTCCGCGAGTCAGCTTCCTCGGAGACGGGTTTCCATTTGGAATACGCCTTTCACACCGACTGGAACATGGCTCCGATGCAGGCCAAAGTCGACAAGAATAAGCCCTGCCGTTTCATATTCAACTCCTCGGTCAAGAGCAGCGGAAAAATGTGGAGTATCAACCACCCGGGGCTGTATCCTAGGAATCTCTACTGTGAATACATCTTCCATGGGACAGAGGACCAGACGGTGCATATCCACTTCGAGTATTTCGACGTGGAAGGATTCAACCAGTGTGATGAGACGACACAGAGCGACTACGTCCTGTTCTCCAATTATCAGACACACGACCGGACAAATCGGAGATTCTGTGGGAAGGTGAGCAGGGGAGACGAGATAGAGGCATTCTGGACTTCCTATTAGGGGGTAGAGGTTGAGGGCAAGGCCACCAAGAGGAGGAGAGGGTGGGAAGCCAGCTATTTCTAAAGGAGGTGGCGGCCAAGGGGGGACCACCTGCCCAAGTCGTTGGAATTCAGGGAAGGATTTTCTGTGTCTCCTTGAGCCCCCATAATTCCCAGAAAATCGACCCTTCTTTCCAGATAGCTCCCCGCGGCTCGATCGTCTCCGAGTCCAACTACTTCCGGATGATCTTCTTCACCAACGACATCTTCGACGCGACCGGCTTCTTCGCCCACTATCAATTCATCTCCGCACGTGAGTTTCAGCCCCTTCCCTCTCTTAATAGCCCCCAAGTTTAGAGAAGTCCCAAATCAGTAAGATCAAGCTGACCCCGATCTCGGCGGCCCCCTCACCGGTGAACTGTTTTCTCCTCCTCAGCATATCACTTCTCTTCCATTACTTGTAGAACTATTAAAAGATTATTAAGTAGTAGTTTTTAATTGAAAAGAGAATAACAAGAAACAAAGTGATTACTCGTTGTCGCTGCCTTCGTCATCTTGGCCGACGTGGAAGTAGCGCAGCTCGTAGGTATTGCGGTTGATGGAGACTACTCGGAGCCAGTCGCGGAGAGAATTCCTCTTCAGATACTTCTTTGTCAGGTATTTTAGATATCTGGAAACGTTTCTCTTTATTTACTCTATAACCTTTAGGGGGAGATATTTTACAATCCCTTCTCTTACTGTTACAATTTAAAAAACTAGAAATAATGATGCCTACCTCTTGGAGAAGGGAATCTCCGAGATGACGGAGATCTTCGTCTTGGCCACCTCAACCTTGAGATTGTTCACTGCCAGCTGTCCGGTCTTTCCGTTGACTTTAATGTGCTCATTGAGGAATGTCTCCTGAAATGGGAGAGAATCTTTCTCTAGAGAATATTTCAAGACTCAGAAATAGAAATAAAAGAAGAAAGGAACATACAAAGTCTTCGACTTTAAGAATTCCATCTTCAACGGGGGTCTTGCACTCGACATTAAACTTGAGGTGGACCTTCTTCTTGCGGATGTTCTTCTTTGCTTTGACTGGCTTCGTAGATGGCTTGGACGCGGACTTTTTGGTTGCCGGTGGCGGCATGGTTGACCCTGGAAACGATAAAAGTATCATAAAATCAGAGAATCTTTAAGGAAGTAAAGAAAAAGAAGGAGGTCGACAGCCATTGCTCCGAGGAGGAACAAGCGGCCCCAATATCGATTTTCGGCAAATGACACGCATTCTACGGTGGATCTACAAAAAGCACCCTTTTTATTCTTTTCTTAATTTATAATTTCTATCGATAATGGGCTACAAGTGACGTAAAGAAAATTTCGAAAGGTGGGAGAAGATCCATTGGATCCATTGATTACGGTGGCTTCGTACGAATAGGGCGCAATTGCGCACTGACCTTCAATGGCGTTTTGGGAGATATCATGCAGGTTTCCGATGATTTTCGGGATAACCAGTATGAAAATAACAAGAAGAACATAACATAATGGATGGGAAATGATAAGAATATAAAAATGGAGAAGAATTTGCTGATACTAGGGTCTTCCGAAGATCAGCATTCAAAAGGAGCACTCAGGCGGAGGCGACGCACTTCTCGAGACACACGAAAACGAAAACGAATTTAGAGAAGTTTAGAAGCGGTATTTTTATTGCCTAAAAATCTACAAAAAGTCTAAAAGAGTAAACAGCTAGAAATTATGCGATGTTTATGATACGCGGAAAAGAGAGCGAATGGTTTAAGGGGCAAAAAGACGAAATGAACAGAGAAGCACAACGGCAATTGAGGTGCAAAGCCCGGGAAGAAAATATCAAATCAGCTGATGCAGAGCTAGGAAAGATTGATAACGTGGATCAGACGCTGAGCACACTGAAGAAGGGCATGAAACATCAGTGGACGGTGGAACCGTTTCATGACCATCCACGGGCAATTGGAGGAGGTAATTTCAACGAGGAAATTGACTGTCTGGGACCGCCGTTAACTGGCGGAGAGAACTTTACCAAGTACTTCAGCCTGCTTTCATGCTTATCTATTCCCGAAGAATAAGCAAATGGGTACGTTTTGATAGTTCAGGGCATTACAGGAGCAGGGTCAAGTCCCGTTTGAAAGTGAATAACCGAGTTAATTTCAGCCTCTAAACAAACTCCAGAAGAAGAAGACGGTCGAGCAGACGGCGCCGGCGAAGAAAAAGGAACCGACGAGCAAGAACAATTCGACTGTGTCTACGCCTCTAAAGACAGCGTCATCGTCCACGAACGTGTCGGCCAACCCAGCAGCCTCGAGTGTCCAGTCTCAGCCCCCTGGCAACCGACACTATATGGCAGGCTTCCAAGACATTGAGCTGTCTGAACGGGATGATTGAGAATATCCGAAGACGTCCAAAATGAACAGCTACTTTTTTTGTCTATATATGCGAATAAAGAAAAGTCCGTGGTTGGGGAAGAAGACGATCTCTTGTTCTCTTTCTTTTTCTTATTCTTGGCTGGATAAAAGAGCTGTCTTGGAAAGTGCACCAACTGGGAGTGGCCGTTTAGCCTGATTTTTTGTCAGGATGTTGGCCTGTGTCAGTGGTAAAGTTCCCATTAAAAATTGGCTGCTATACCGGCGATTTGGAGGAGCAAGGTCGGTCGAAAGGTCGAAAACCCCCATTTTTAATCATTTTCGCAGCCTCATATCTTTTGAGCTGTATGTTGTAGACGACCAATTTTTGTTTCTGCTTATTGGCCACGTCGAGTTGTATCAGAGGAACGCAAAAGAGTTTCCAACAGTCTTCAGAAAGTAGGCCAATTCATTGCCTGAGAATGACCTATGTTTGGTAACGATTTTCTCTACTTTTTCGAACTGTGTTGGGGTTGTATTTCTGATGTGACAATAGCACTTGATGTTGGTAACAAATAGAAAGAAAGTTTGGCCTTCTACAGTGTATAGATCAAAAGATATGAGGCTGCAAAAATGAGTAAAAATGGGGGTTTTCGACCTTTCGACCGACCTTGCTCCTCCAAAGCAGCCAATTTTTAGAGGAAACTTTACCACTGACACAGCCCAACACCCTGACAAAAAATCAGGCTAAACGGCCACTCCCAGTTGGTGCACTTCCCTTGTAAGAAAACTTCTCACTGCTCGAGGTCAAAATAGACAATATTTATTTATATACAATACCGTAATCACAAAAAAAAACATATGAAAGAATTGGTCAATTTTTACCTGTAGTGAGCATAACTTTTTTCTGTTTTTGGCAACATAGGCTGTGTGACACATAGATTAGGGAGGCCAAAGGGGAGGGAGGCCGGCCTCGTCTAGCAGAGGGAGAACTCTCCCCCGCATTCCAGGTCGACTGTCCGCTTCTCGGCCAACGGCTCGATTGTGTTCTTCTCGACGATCCAATCCGAACTGTTGGTCGAATTCTCCCCGAGGGAGCTGGGCGCATCCGTGGAGCGAGTCGACGCCGTGTCCGAGAAATCCTCTTCGGGCGTTGGGGTCATGTACGTGGGGATTATTCTGAATATTTCTCTCTATTTTTAGAAAGGATGCCTCCCTACTTGGGATCGATCTCCGCTCTTCGGTGTCTTCCGACGACGTTTGTCGAGAGCTCGCTCTGTAAACAGATCATTACGCGAGAAGATGAGTGCCACCGGCTATCGGCAGCAAGGAGAACGAGGGCTCTCGTTTATTTGGCCGGAAAAATGACCATTGAGCAGTATTTTGATGGGAAAACGATGCAAATTGAAGGCTAAATCCCAAAATTTCTGTCGTTTTTAAGAAAGCCAGGCCTTGCCTCCTTATAGAGCACAATGGAACAGATTCCGAAATTTTCCCATCCCACTCGGTCTCGTTCTATATAAGCCGCCTTCACCCCCTTCCTGTTCACTTTCGCCAAAATGCGTTTCCTCTTCTTCATGGTTTGTCTTCCAGCTCTTTTCTATATATTGGCCAATCTTTAGTTTATGCTGCTCCCATTTGTTACTGCCAATAACTATTGTATTATGGATATGGACTACCCGTATGGACAGATTTGTAACCACCAAGCGTGACAGTTTTTGAGGAGGAGACCAAAGGAAGAGACTCTCCTGGATAAGAATATCAACAATTCTGACTATCAGTTGGTCTTGAAATTATCAATTCTTCTCCAAATTTCCCAAGACAACTCACTGGAAGAGGAGGGAGGGCCCTGTTGGCGAAGCGGTCATTATCCATCCTCTCCATGCCTTCCAGTGTGATTGGAGTCATTTGAGTTATCTGAATATTCCCGTCTGCCTGCTCGTTCTCCCACCAACCTGATTATTATTTTTAGCCGGTCTCTTCTGGAACATCAGGGTGTTGAGCTGTAGAAAGTGATCCGGAAATGCTGAAAATATGACTCATCCCGGTATGACTCGATTGTTTTCCACGCTGCAGAGCAAGGGAAAAAGTTCCGGAAACACTAGACTCTGCTAACACCGGAGGGCTGGAGAGGCTAGACAGAGGCGACCATTTGGAGTGAGGGGAAGGAAGAGCGCTTGAGATGGACAGCTGTTTTCCAGCCTGAGCCATAACACCACAGCCAGCGTGGTAGGACCCAAAATAGAGAGTAATACTCACTGCTTGGATTCCGGAAATCCACCGTGGTGCTTTCGTGCCTCTTAATTTTCTCCCTCGGGCTGTATCGCGGGATGGTGTTTCTTTCTGTCTGTGTCTCCTGGAAATTAGTCTACTTGACTCAATTTTGCGATTAATTGAAGCGGGAATTAGCTATTAAACCGGGGAAAAAGAGGACAAACCTTGGCGAGGACAAATGCCAGCAGGGTAAGGGCGACAACGGCCATAACCATGGAGAACAGGGCCAGGATTATGTTGAGAGTGAGGGCAGAGAACATGTCTGGTAACCGCATCTTAAGAAATAGAGAACATAAGGGAAAGAACCAAGTAAACGTGAGAAAAGAAGAGGGGAAGCAGACTGGATGACGGGAGGAAGGGAGGGAAGGAATTCAAAGGATGGCACTGTTAGTCAACAGTTCACAAACAGCTTGCCTGGTTTCAATTGTTAGGTGCGGGTTAGGCACGGGTGAATTTCAGGAACGGTTAGGAAGAACTGGAAGAATCCCTTCCTATTAAAGAAACTGTCAGGGACCTAAAACAACTAAAAAAATGCGCCTTTTTCTCCTGATCACGATGGTATATTTATTTTTGCATATGGACGCCTGTATCACGAGAAAAATAAACATTTATGATCAAAATCTGGTTGAAAAAACAAAAAGTGATCATGATCGTTGCAGGACCTTTCATGGGTCCCGCAACGATTATGATACACAGAAATAGAATGCATTTACGATTTTGGGATAGAAATGCAATTTTCTCGTGATTCCGATGTCCATATGGAAAAATAAATATATCGTCGTGATCAGAAGAAAACGGCGAATTTTTTAAGCCTATACTGAGTTAGTTTGCTACCTTTTGGAGAGAGAAAAGGCGGAAAACGCTACATAAGTCGTAAAATACGCACAAATGACCCCGAAATGAAAAGTTTGGATAGAGAATAGGCCCATACGTAGTCAGTCGCTTGGGACTCGGTTGCTTAGGGTCAAATGATCACTTTCATTTGGTCCCTGACAGTTCCTTTAAAGCGCTATGGTGTTTGTCTGTCTGTCTGTCTGTCCGATGGGAAAGTGTCCGACGGTAAAGGGATAAAAACTTTCTTAATCCCGGGGGCCGCCGCAGGCGGTTGTCGGCAGAAGAGCGGAAAAGGTCGCCACAGGCTGAAGCGGATAAGCTGTTGTGGTTACGACAGCCTTAGGCTGCCGAAAAAAAATGGTATTGCCTTATTTCCGGGAAAAAGCCGGCCAGGTCCCGGAAATGTGGTCTTCCCAGTGTTTTTGGCTGGTGGCAGTTTTGGACCGTTAACTTTTGCCCCCGAGGCTGGTCTACAATGACACTCCCAGGTCTAATATGTTAATCAAAGGGCGACTAAATTGCCGTCCTCTTCGGATAAAAGAACCCTGCCTCCTCCTCCTCGAGAGGGAGTTTCTGCTCAAGAAAGGGCGCTTATTTCTCGGCAGGTTGGCTAAAAAGAAGGGAGGGGATATATTCGAGGGCAGTAAATGGCAAAACACTTATTTGAGAACTAGAGAAACCCATTTTTGGAAAGTGCAAAGCGGCGAAGGTGCGAAAAGAACAATGGGAGCATGCTCAAAGCAGAGGATGAACTAAAGAACAGAAGAAACTCGGGAAACTGGAACAGAATGTTGCCGGCTCTCCTGCTCTTTCTTCTCCTTCCTTTCTTTCCTCTATATGTGTGCAAAAGTGCTTATGCTTACCAGCCGTGTTTACGTGTTGGTAGTATTCGGCAGCGGCGGTCCTCTCTCTCTCTCTGGCCAGGCGCCAACAACGAGGGATTTTGTGCCTCCGAAAGGTTTGTGTTTGCGTTTTGAGGAGAGAGACACCGGCCTCCTCCTCACTTCCGAGTGGCGGGCAAGGAAGGCTGGAAAGCACAAAAATTGAAACAGGCAGGCGGCTAACAAATGGATGGATTGGATGGATCTGTGATAATGGCGACTGGAGGAGAACGGGACGGGTGAAAAAGGAAGAAGAGGGAAAGAAGTAGAGAACATGGATTGTCTTCCGCCGTGGAGTATCTATTTCCACGTTCAAAAAAAAGGCGCTCTCTCTGTTTGATCTTGAGAACATGCGGATTCCTCCTTTGTTGGGAATTGAGCCCGGAGAGGAGACCAGGCGCTGGGAGGCGCTCTCTTGAACCAAGAAAATCTTCCCGGGTCAAAATGTTTGGCTTAGTTTGATCTCTCGTGGGAATATCGTGAGAAAACGAGCAGCCAAAGGACCCAGACGTGAACCATTGACGAGTAGAAAACAACTGTACAGTGGAAAAGCGCCTTCCACTGAAGCTACTGCACCCGTAAAATCTCGGCAGCTATTTGCATTGACCACTGCCGCCACGCAGTCAATGATGTAATTATCTCTAATTACCCAAGTTTGAGGTATAAATTACCTTCGGACCCTGGGAAACCAGTGGTTGAAGATAAATTTTGGAAATCCTTCCAATTTGGGAAGGAAACAATCGAGACGAAGGAGAATGGAGGCAGGTGACAGATTGGGAGGATACTGTAAGGTGGAACTCGAATTGGATCAGAAAACGAATCATGAGGAGGAAAACAGTCGAGGAAATTTGGGCGTGGATAGACAGAACAATCTCTCTCTCTCTGCCCTTTTCTTGTTAGGGGGGAACAACGCCCAGTTGTGATGATATGTTCGAGTTATCTCGCCAGATCCCCCGCGAGAGAGACATAATAATTATCACGTGTGGATCAAGACAAAGGCGCGAAGATAAATATGATAAGGAGGCCTCTCTTTCTTATTCAATCGCTGGGATAAGATTTCCGATATTTTGAGAAGGACAAGGGGCCGTCCCCTCTCTAAGGCCTTTGAGCAAAGACGCGCAAAAACGTGTGTTGCCCCCTCGCTCCAGACTAATAAAATGCCCTTCTGACTGTAATAGAGAGGGAAATGAGAAGGGGAAACGATAAAATTGAACAGCTGCCGATTGAAATCGAGGAGAGGAGGCGGGTAAAAATAGCGGAAAAAAGAAGAAAAGGGGCAGTGTTCACTGATAGCCGGGTGTCAATTGGGTCAGCCGGCCGTTACATTGCGCCACAAGAAAAAGGTCGTCCGATCTGACCGGAATTGAAAAAGAACCGAATGGGCTGATCCCATTTCTCATTTCCCTCGTTATCACTCTTTTTGTGCCCGTTGAATGAAGGCGAAATGCTGAAGGCCCCCCTTCTTCTTCGTGGAATTGGAGGGGGCCTTGGGGGATACAGTAATTTAAGGAAGAGGGTCCCAAGGGGAAAGGGAAAGGCCAAGAGCCAGAGAGAAAGGAGAGAAAAAGTGTTGGATAACATATGTATTTACGTAGGAACCGGACAGGGGCAAGGAGGAGGAAGAACTGACCGGAAGGCACCCCGGAGGAGGGGGGATGCCGCGTCGTCTCTATTTGTTCCATGAGATGGCTATATTTAGTTGGGGGTGGCAGTCTCTCTCTTTTTATCTGATTTAAATAGAAATGGACAATCGGCAGGGGGGAGAAAGTAAGAAGGGAAAGAGGAACTGGTCGACTAATGGACGAGGAGGACGGACTGGATCGGGCATTTGGCCAGTCGAGAGCCATTATCAGCCCCGGGGGCGACGAGTCATCATCATAACGGGATACACGTGCCATCTTCTTCTTCGTCGTCATCTGATTTCGCCCGCCACGGTAAATGGTACCCGTTTTTGGGTTGATGGGGGATTTCGACTAATAGCCGTGGGGAGAAATGAAAATGGCCAGGGAATTGGATGGAAGAAGGCGCGCCAGAAAGTTTTAGACCTTCAACCCCATAAAAGAAGATGGTATGGCCAGTCGGAGACCGTTGTTATTCGGGTGAAATCCATCAGCTTTTCCCTATAACTACGGGTAATGGCCGCTGGGAGCCTCCTAATGGGAGGACGGCTGCTTGTAGAGCAGCCTGCCCCCACCTACCGGCCAATTCTTCATTTTGTACTTTTCTGAAAGTTAGGAGAGGCTTTAGGAGTTAGGAGAGTCCACCCGAATTCACTTCTTCCAATTCTCAAGCCACAGAATAGGCTTTCATCGAATCTGGCTCCCTCCAGCCCGAACTCCTCCCGGTGTGAGACTGCTTTCGGCATTTTTACGCATCTCCCGTGAGGAAAATGACTGAAACTTGAAAATCGCCGTGTTTTTATCAATTGGATCGAAAAATGCAACTGTTCTTTGATAAATTTGAACAGAGGAACCTGAAAGGAAAGCGAAAGAAGCGCCAAATTTCAGTCAATTAGTGGATTTCGGGGGAAATAAGCCACTAGAGGACAAAGCAGTGGGGAAGGTCCTCATTCCTGACAGATGGCTGGAGTAGACAGAGAAAGACCGAATGACAGTGGAACATGTAAGGAAAGGGGTTGTGGGGCTGCTTCTAGGGGAAGAGGAAGAAGAAGATGCTCATTTCGGACGGTGGCCCGCTTCCCGAAAGGGAGAATTGACTCCTGACGGGAAGGGAGAGCCGAGTCCTGAGCTGTGGAAATGGAAAAAGGTCAGAAAAGTGAGAAGAACCGTCGGTCTAAATTAGAGCAGAATAGCAGCAGAGATCGTCCATAACACGCGGGGAGAGGAGCCGAACAAGGGAAGGAACCTGGCTGATCTTGTGGCGCGCAGCAAAAGACAAAAAGACAACAATCCGCTGAAAGAAGACAAGGGAAAAACACGGGAGGGGTCAGCAAGAGTAGCTGGCTCTTGGAAAACAACGCCCTTGACCATTTTCGACCAGTTATGTCTGTCAAAATCACTTAATTCAGGTAAAAACCGTTTCACAAAAACCTTTTCACTGAAATGAAAATATCATTTAATTTGACTAATTTGTAAGTCGAAACTGAAATGAAGATATCATTTCAGACATAATCTACAGAAATATACAACTGTTCAGTTCTACAGAACCGAACTTCCAGTCCGGGCTAAGCCCGGGTGCAAGCTCGATTGATTGCATATAAAGAGTCGATGGATCTTTTTCTGTTTCTTTTTCTCTTGGTTTCTCTTGTAGTTCCGTCTTTTTCGTGTGCCGGTCTTCTTGAAATTATATCAGCCGTATGCCTATTTTTTTGCCTATTTGGAACAACCTGGGCCCTATTTCTTGGAGAGTAGAAGATTTTGATGGCTCCTTTGCCCACAAAATAGGAGTTCTTTTGGTTCTATTTGTGGAAATTTGGTCATTTGTCAGCGCATCTACTCTTGGCATTCGGCTACAAGCGAGCCACTCGTGCATCTTCCATGTGCCGCCCTGTTTCATCCCGCCCGCCCGTCCATGCTTGAGGAAACGGCTCTATTTAGGCCTGGTGACTCTTTTTAAAATTAAAATTGACGTCTGACAGTCTTTTGGCCCTTTCTTTCCAGGTCGAAAATTCCAAAATAGCTGTCAAGGGCGTCCTCCAGTCAAGGAGGCTCGAGACTTGCCGTTGGCTTCCCATTTCTCTTGCTTTATCAAACTTTTATGGAAGTTTAGCTGTTTGAGTAAAGTGTAGTGCAGTAATATATATTATTTGTAGTCTGTGTCTTGTTGTTGATGGGCGTGCTACCCTTGTATCCGACTCTGCCATCGTTCTTGGCATTTTTTTTTCTTGGCCTTGTTCTTCTGGCTGTCCACCACCACCAGCAACTGGCTCTTCAGCGCCTTGTTCGTCTTCACAGCGTCCGTCAGGAGATGCAACTGCTGCGCGGAGCGCTGAGACTCGGCCAGGGAGCGCACATAGTTCTGGATCTCCTCCTTCTGCTCCTCGTTCCTCTCTATCAGCTTGTCTTTCACCTCGACCAGCTCGTCGTTTTCCTCGCTTCCAACGTCTTGATCTTCACTTCCATCTTCTTCATCTCATCCTGGCGAGGACTGCTGGCTGTTCCCTTGGAGTGGTCGCTGTCGCTCAACTCGGAACGATTGCTGCGACGATACTTGGGAGAATCGGCCGAGGAAGAATTTAGGGTAGTAATTGCAGGAGACGAACAGATACGGAGATTCTTGAGTTTCCGAGAAAAGTTTTTGTTGGCCATGTTGGTGAACCGCCTCGGGAGAAGACTTCTAGCACAATGAATTATGGTGGGTTTGCGAAACTGAGATATCTATACAGTAGTTTTACATGAAAATTACTGTAATCTACACGCAATAAATTGTTAAAGACGGAGTTTTTGGTACGGTAATTGGCCAGAACCTCCGTCTTACCATAGAGATCGGTAAAAGGCGCGCCCCTAAAGTTCGGAATTTCGAGCAGACAAAGAAAGGGGAAGAAGAGACAGGGTCACCTGCTCAGTCGGAAGAGCTGGATAAATTCAGAGCCCTCGTTTTCCGACCTCTTTCTTGACTCATTCTTGTCAATTATTGAAGGACCGTGCGTAGACAACGCGACAGTGCAGAGACCAGCGCTGGGTCAAATGGGAGAGAAGCAGACATTTCGACCGTCAGGTTTTATCCGATTGTCAAAGCTTATTCGACAAGAAAATAACTAGAACCGCTCTTTGGGAAGGGGGAGCCGGCGCTGTCGACTGTTTTTCGACCGAGTTGTTCACCCCCAGCGCCGCCGAAGACGGCCGGAGGCATACTTGTTGTCTTCAGAAAACGAAGGCATCTCAATATTTTGTAGGGCTACAAATCATTTAGCTAGTTTTCTGCCTCTGGAAAGCCTGGGACCAAATGGGAAGGAGAATTTCATCTCCTTGAACAGTGATCGCCCTTATAAACTGAAATCTCAATTATCACAGTTTGCCAGTTGATTTCTGTGCTACAATGACCCAATAAAATGGGATGAGAAGCAGGGGAAAGACCGTCTTCTATTGGGGTGGACAAAAGATTGGAAAATAAATGAAAATTATGAGCGAGAGGAAAGGAGAGGAAAGAGGAAGGCCACCGGAAGATGGCCGGGGAAAAATAGACCTTTCCCGTTTTGGATATGGTCAAAAGGAGGCTAATCCTGATCACATTGTATGCCGGAGGGAGGCTAAACTAGCATTCTAGTCTGATAGATCGTGACTTTTTCTATTAGGGGGTCCTGAAGGGAAGGGTAGTTTTGTAACCAGTTAATATTGGATCAAATGGGAAGAAGCAGCCAAAAAAAGGAGAATAAATAACCAAATGTGGGAGAGGAGGCCATCAGGGTCAAGGGAAGCGGCAGAGTTGAGTAAATACGAAGGGAGACGGCGCCTTTTTCGGTCATCCTTGGAGGGGAAAGGATTAAAGATCTTCTATCCTCCTAGAGAAATTATAAAAAATGACATCAGACCTCACTGTGGTCGAGCTACTAAAATTTCAATTTCCGCCGTTCTCAAAAACAGCCAACCCGGGGAGGAGCGTCGTTCGGATACGGCTCTTGAATTTTGATTAGACCGGCGGCTGTTTATCCCAGTTGTTTTTGAGAGACTCACTCGCTGGCCCGGCCATTAGTTATATCTAATATTAACGTGTTTCCTCACATTTTGCAGGGAGGCGAGGCCCTTGGTTGGAGAGCAAAATAACAAGGATAAATGTGTAATCTCTTCCTCTTCCACTGCCTCCCTCCAACAATTGTAAAGGTACGCTCTCATTTGTCAAGCTTCGTTGTTTCGTAATCCACAAAGTTATTCCATTTCCCCAATGCTTCCAAAATACAGTACTCCAAGACTAAAAACTCTTCTCCTTCGTCTTCTTTTACCCTCCCCTATTCTTATTTCCTTTCCAAATGGAAAGGCTTTCCAAAATTTATCTTCAACCACTGGTTTCCCAGGGTCGGAGGGTATTCTCTACCTCAAACTTGGGTAATTAGATAATTACGTCATTGACTGCGTGGCGCCGGTGGTCGATTCAAACAGCTGCCGAGATTTTACGGGTGCAGGCGCATCCTCTTCCCTTTCTTCTGATCCTGTTCCACGCCTCCTATCAGACTATAAGAGACATAATTCTTCGTGTTTTCTGTTTTTATTCCTGTGTTATCCTTCCTCGGCTAATATAAAATGAGATTCATCCCCCTCTCGTCCCTTGTTTTCCGCGTATATCTCGACTATTTACCACGCCCCCCCCCCCCCCCCCCCCCCCCCCCCGCCCGTCAGAACTACACAATAAAGAAAGACGAGCTATGAATTCCTAACCCCCATTGGAGAGGACAAAATTCAATTAGTCTCCTCTTAACATATCAATTAATGTTTCCTCTCTTTTCTGTTTTAGTCAGGAGCAATGCGACACGCCAGTGTGAGTCCTGGGGACACTGTCTGTCCTTCTCGGCTGATTCTGCCCATTTCAGAGACTCAAGCCCATCTCCCTCCACCTTTGTCTTGTTTTCCTCGTCCTGTCTTATGCTTTCTTCGGCGGGATGGTATTCAACCACCTGGAAGGAGAAGTCTATCAGAAAACGAAGGAAATCTCCTGGGAGAGGAAGATTGACTGCACCAGGAAGGTCAGTTCCCCACTTGTCTTCGTTTATGGTCCCGAACGGAAAATATTCAGGTTCTTGCCACCCTCAAGACGTGGGCTATCTACGAGCCGTGGAGGAATCACACGACAAATCTACTGGTGAACTGTTTCTACGAGGAGCCGGACGAGAGGGATGAATGGTCCTTCGCGACAGCGACCCTCTACGGCTTCGGGGTCATGACCACTTTGGTTACGTTATTTCGACTGATAGATCTCAAATATTCCTGTGTTTTAGGTTATAATCGAATCGCTCCGGCGACTATTGAGGGGAGGATGTTCTGTATCCTGTACGGATTGTGCGGCATCCCGGTGACCATGATCATCATAGCTAACATCGGCCATTATCTCCATACATTTGCTGGTCTCGCGAGGAAGAAGGTTGGCCAGGTTTGGGGGCAATTAATCATCTCCCTTATCTTCGTGAACTGGTAAAGTAATGGCGTCACTCCCAGATGATTATCAAATTAGGCGAAATGCAAAAGAGATCGGGTCTTTGTCTCACAAGAAAGAGGTCAGAAGATTAGAGGGGCTGGGCCGCTTTATTCATACCAGATCGGCTCTTTCGAAAGAACAGAGGGAGTGGATGAAAGCTTTTGCTCTCGAGGGGAAGGACGAAGGCCTGTTTGGGGAGTTTGGAGGACGGACAATGCCCGAGCATTTTCCGTACGAGGGGTGAGGTCAGGCTCGAGCCCAGTCCCTCAGTCCTCCCGTTCTCCAGTCTGTCCGTCTCCCAGTCTCCCAGTCCCCCAGTCCCCCCAGTCTCCCAGTCCCCCAGTCCCCCCAGTCTCCCAGTCCCCCAGTCCCCCCAGTCTCCCAGTCCCCCCGGTCTGCCAGTCCCTCAGTCCTCCCGTCCTCCCGTCCTCCAGTCTGCCAGTCTGCCAGTCCCCCAGTCCCCCAGTCTCCCAATAACTTCAGTCTACCACTCTGCCACTCCACCTGTCCCCCAGTGAACTAAAGAACCGCTCCATGGGTCATGCAGTCGCTTGGGATAGGTCAGGTCCCCCGGCAATTCTTGTTTTCTAGAACAGCCCAGCTCTCTTTCAGATGGAAGACTACCGAACCAGGAATTTCCTCAAAAGTAAAGAAGAAACGGAGGCCTCAACGGAGGTGACGTCCCTCTTCCTCTTGTTCGTCTTCTTGCTATATGTCTCCTTCGGGGCAATTCTTCTGCCAGCACTCAATGGACAGGTATATTCTAGTAGATGATAAAATACAGTTCAGATTGACTTTTTCAACGGGTTGTACTATAATTTCATCTGTTTGACTGCCTTGGATTTTGGACAGTTAGTCCCTACTAGGTTGGAGCCGGTTACGGTAGAAACTGACAATTTATAGAATGTACCTCCTGCCGATCACATTCCTCTATGTGTGCCTGGGGCTGGCCATTACTACCATAGCTATAGGTAAGGGGATGGGGCATTGAGGGGCGGCATTAGAGGCTCCGGGTGCGATTTTGAAATGCCCTTCCCTTTGAGAAGCGCGTCGAGTCGGAATAGAAGAACTCCAATTTAATCATGCCCCACGAGAAGACACCAATATTTTCCCGAGAAATAGGGGAGTCATGATTAGTCGGCCACCGGCAGAAAGACGAGGAGATGGAGAGCTGCCCGGTATGCGGGTGTATCTGAGAGTCCTCTCACCGCCCCTATTATCTATCCCCCCCCCCCACTAATCTATCCACGGTAGTCCGAGACTGGAAAGGGACATAAAAACCCTTCTGTTTACTGTGGTTTCTCATTCTATAATCTCCATATTCTCCCCCGTTTTCCTGTTTCAGGCACTTGGCCGTCTTCTAGGTGGCTCCGTTTTTCTCTTCTACCCAATACCCTGTAGTTTCCTCTGATTACATAGAAGGCGTGGAACAGGATCAGAAGAAAGGGAAGAGGATGCGCCTGCACCCGTAAAATCTCGGCAGCTGTTTGAATCGACCACCGGCGCCACGCAGTCAATGACGTAATTATCTAATTACCCAAGTTTGAGGTAGAGAATACCCTCCGACCCTGGGAAACCAGTGGTTGAAGATAAATTTTGGAAAGCCTTTCCATTTGGAAAGGAAATAAGAATAGGGGAGGGTAAAAGAAGACGAAGGAGAAGAGTTTTTAGTCTTGGAGTACTGTATTTGGGAGCATTGGGGCTTAGGCTGGGGGAAATGGAATAACTTTGTGGATTACGAAACAACGAAGCTTGAAATGAGAGCGTACCTTTACAATTGTTGGAGGGAGGCAGTGGAAGAGGAAGAGATTACACATTTATCCTTGTTATTTTGCTCTCCAACCAAAACCCCGTCTGCCCCTATCCCCTTCTCCTTCTCCTCGTGTCAAATACCGTCTGCTGTATCTGCCTCTCTCCTCTTCAAATATCCCCATCCATCCTGCTTCTCTCCTTGGCTGGAGCTAACCAGTCAAACCCGCTGTTCTACTTCGTCTCTGTTTCATTTCATTCGTCACTTCGCTTTGCCATGGGGCTGATCGCTCATATCCGTTTCCGTGGAGATGGCTACTCTGAGCAAGTTCTCTTCACAAAAGGCATATTCCATCGGAACTTCAACACCGTCAATGGCAATGTCAATGACTGGATCCCTGTACATTCCCGACGAGATGAAGAAGGACTTCTCCGAAGAGAAACTCACGGAGACCTTCAAGGAAATGGCCAGCAAGACCACAGTGCGGCACTCGAGTTACAAGAGCGGATATGATGTGCCACTGTTCTTCCTCAGCGGGACCGGTGTCCACATCCCCTACCACATCGATAACTGTGAGCGGGGATTTCTTTATGTACCCGACAAACTGAAGAAATTCGTGACGGCAGACAATCTCACAAACATCGTCAAGGAACTTGTCAACCGCAACCTGAACTTCGTCCTGTGCCGTGATGGCTTTCCCTGTACTCCGGAAACCAAGTTGGCGGATATTTGTACCGAAAACAATCAGGAGTTGATCATCAAAGCCGAGTCGTGAGTCTCTTTGAAATTACAAGTATTCTTGCCTTTAGAAAGAACGGCGTCGAGGCTGGCATTCCTTATAATGAAGATGCCACTTACCTCAAGATTTATCCGGAGAAAACAGTTGACAACGCGAATAAGATGACAGAAATGGAGCAGAAAGTCAAGGCGCTGGAAAAGGAACTGGAGCTGTCCCTCCAGCAGACGAAGCAGGCTCTCCAAGATTCTCAGCAAGCCCTGCAGCAACTGGAACACGCCAGCTCGAAGAAGATGGACGAAATGGGCGAGATGGTCGAGTCTCTGAAGAAGAAGAACCAGCAGCTGATGAATATGGTACTGGAGAAGGAGGAGAAGGACGCCATCAAGACGGCCGTCGAGCATACTGAAAGTATTGCCTAATAAATGGTACCTTTTCAATTGTGTTATTTATTTATTTATCATGACTTTTGACTTACTGTAGAGTCGGTTAACTTACTTAGTAGAATTTAATTCTCGAGTAACTGGAACAGTAGGACGGAGGCGTGCCTATCTGTCCGTCACTACGGGGGCGGAATTACTTGAATTCAGTGTGCCCCACTGCTCTTTCTGCCGAAGTGGACAAACCGTCTTACCTTCCAGTCTTCTGTATTACCTGTATAACTCTAAAGACCGAATTCCGACAAGCCTCGAAAGCTGGGAGTCAGGCCAGTGCCTGATCGCCGCGCCGGTTGGATTGTGCCCATTGAAACCCTCGTCTGGTGTCTGTTCTTCAGAAAATTAGAAGGTGTCAGTCGAATATTATAGAGTTTCCATCTGGGAAGAGGGCCAAGAATAGACGAGCTCCTAAAAACTCTGAATTTTGTAGTTCTCCCATTCTCCGGAGGGAAATGTGTGATTTCATCTTGTGGAGAGAAAAATAAATAGTACAAAAATTTCAGAGATTGGCTCGGAATACATGAGAAAGTTGCACTACCTGGGCGAGAAGATAAAGAACGTCGCCTCGACGAAGATTCGCTTCGGGGCCAAGTCGTAAGTCCCCGTTACTTGTTCTCCATCTTTCCTTTATCTCTTCAGTCTAGCTGTGAAGGATCTCCTCCTCGCAGTTGGCAAAAAATGCGGGGTAGAAGCAAAAGTCATCGATGAACTGGACCTGGAGACGATTGTCGAGCATTCGATTGCCGTGAAGGAGGGAAAAGTCCTAGAAGAAGACTCCGAGGCGCCGCCATTCATTCAGTCGGATCCTTTTCCTCCCCAGTCACCGATCTATGAAAACGTCCTGGGTGAATCGTTTTACAACCTGAACGGCCCTTTAAAAGCTCAAAAAGTATTAATTGCAGACATATATTTAAAAAAGAACTTCAGATAGAAGCTCCAGACCGTATTCTGAGTAGAATAATGACCCCACCGCCGGCCAGAGCATTCGAAGACCGGCTATCAGTCAATGTCTTTACAGTACCCGATGCTCAGTACGTTGTGGTGAGTTGAAATTCGACATTTATGGTATAACCATCTCTTGAGGTTCAGGTTCGACAGCCAATGGAGGCACTGCCCCTACTGACGCCGTCTCCTCGTAGCAAATGTGAGAAACTACCAATATTTTACCTTCAAATATTTTTCAGCTCCAAAAGGGTTCCAAGAACAGAAAGAATTAGCCAAAAAAGATCCCAAAAAATTATATGAAACATATCAAGCCGAATGGCAAAGGAGGAAAACGTAACGAGAAATTTTTCAAGATTTCTAACCGAGTTTTCAGCCCGACAAAAAGGAAATAGCTTCATATTTCGGAGAAAATTCAACTGGAATTTCGTTGTTCTTGTTTTTATATGAAATAAAATTATATGAGCTGAAAAATATTCTTTATGATCTTATATGCTAGGGTGGTGGATAAGTTTTTTAGTCCCTGAGGGTTCCTTTAAAGGAACTCACAGGGACTCCCGGATTATCCTATAACTAGTATGCCTCCGGCGGCCTTTGGCCACGCTTTGCATGTCGAAAGAGATTTGACAGTCGGATAAAATCTGACGGCCGAAACTTTCTGCTTCTCTCCCATTTGACCTGTCGATCTACACAGACGTATCTCGCAGACAGACAGACAGAGATCTCCCTATTATTAGGGTAGGATCCGGACAACCGAACCATGACTAACACAGAAAGGCTTTTAAGCCTTTTAGGGTTCTAGGGAGGTGCCGACCTCAGCTAGCTGTGAGATAACTATGGTGCCAATGTATGCCGAAAGGGAGTATGATAAGATATTTATTAAAGTGAAGAACAAAAATTTACATCTGGTTTTTTTCTCTTAAATAGGCGTATCCATTTTTCAGCACTTCGTCGATGAAAATACTCTCCTGGCAGAGTATTCAAAATTGGGATATCGTATGCTCTCATCAAGGATAGAAGATTCCTGTAGCATATTTAGTTTTTCTTTTTCCAACCTCTATCTCGTAAGTTTGAGACCAACCGTAACACAGGTTTTGTGGAATGTCGACTTCGGAGCTAGGAACCGCAAAGTGAAATCTAGATTTCATCGTAGCGCGTTGATTTTTGTATCACTGGATATATCTTATTCTACTCGGTTTCAAACGGAAAAAGTGCGAAATTCTGCGAAAGTCGCTAGTTAAAGGAACATGTTCTGATTGATGAATCAGAATAACCATAAAGAAGTCCCCCCGCCCACTAGATGGGCGCAGGGGGCACACTGAACCATGGCCACGGGCCGGGAGCGGTGCAGCGCTCCCTACGGGCATCTATTTGGGCTTTTTTCTATTAATAAATTATCATTACCACTATCGTTTGAACCACCTCTTCGAGCCGGTCATTGGCAAGAAGTTTGTTAGGGGAATTGGGGAAAGGTCTTCTGATCATCTTCTTGTCGTTCAACCTATTGGAACGAGACTGACCGGGTCTCGTCCAAACAGAACAGTCAGGGAGTTTTTCAGCTACCGTATACAGAAAAAGTGATTTTTCCATATTTTACTGTTTTAATTATATCGAGCCCGGCGCGAAGCGCCGGGCGTGATTTGGGTTTAGTTGGAGCACATGCCAAGCCCTTTTTTTGATTTTGATGGCATAACTTTTTTCAGTTAAGAGATTTCAAAAATCTGACTTGACCATCGTTTTCCTCGTAGTTGATTACCCCTAGTGACCAATTTTCATGAAATTTGCCCATAAAATAGATGAGCTACGACTACAAACGTGTTTTGAAAAGTGGCGCCGTCCGCCGTCCGCGTCCGCTCGCTGTGGCGCTTTCCGCTGTGGCGCTTTTCGCTGTGGCGCTTTCCGCTGTGGCTCCTTTTTTTTAAAACCTTTTGCACGCGTCCAAAAACTTTCACAAAACAGCTATATATACAGTTTTTTACGCTGATTCTGAATATGTAATAAAACAATTGGGTTGGTGGGTTAGTTTTTCTGCTATAGCATCAAACATATTTTTTCATGGTTGTTTCGGTAGCCCTTTTCGGCTAGAGAATTTTGAAAGTCTGACATGGCTATCTTATTCGGGATGGTCTTTTACCCCTTGATACTAATTTTCATAAAAGTTGGCTGAAAAATGGAAGAGCCACAGCATCAAACAGATGCGGCACGTCGTCGATGGGGTGCTTTTCGCTGTGGTCTTTTTTGAACAAGGTTGTGTGTCCATCTAAAAACCTTTGCAAAACAGTTATATACACAGTTTTTTACGCTGATTCTGAATATGTAATAAAAAAATTAGGTAGATGGGTTAGTTTTTTAGCTATACCATCAACTATTCTATTACATGTTTCTGCACGTAGCCCATTTCGGCTAATGAATTTTGAACATTCGACATCACTATAGTCTGTTTCAAATGGAAAAACTTCTCCCGCACGGTTCGGACCTTCAAATTTTTCGAGTTCAATTTCTTTCAAAATTTTCGATAATTGTATCTGACATAGATTTCGGCGATTTTTATATTTTTTCGGTAGTTCATAGCTCAAAATAAGCAAAAGCAGCGATAAAAATAATCAAGATATATGTGAAATACGCATAAAAATGCATGCCAAAATGTCAGGTTGGACCATTTAGACGGGCAAATGCTCTATCTGGACCCGACATTACCTTTAACTAAATTTTTTCCATTTGAAATGGACTATATCTTATTAGGGCATGAGTGTTTAGCTTTTGGCACAAATTTTCATGAAAATTGGCAGAAAATGGAAGAGCCGCAACATCAAACAGAGGCGACGCGCAGCCGCCGTGTCTGTTGAAGAACGCATTTTTTCTAGCAGTTGGACTGCAGAGCCGTAAAAACTTGCTAAATTGACCTTATTTACCTTATTGGTGGCTTCTTCGAGCTTTATACAATTTTTTGTCAATTATACGAAATCGACAGGAAGACAAACTTGTGCAATGACGTTTGCTGCTTTAGAAATTATTGTGGCACAACCCATTTTTCCTCCTAGAGAATGGGGAAAACCAGGACTATTTCATGGCACAAGCTTTAAGATCTATGATATTCTACCGAATATCAACAAAAAGGGAACAATCCGTTTGTTAAAAAGAGGAATCTCAATAAAAAGGGTGATTTGGGAGAGCCTACAAAAAGGGAACAATAGGGAAGAATCCCAAGGACACAACAAAAAGAGAACAATACTCGTTCAGTTAAAATATAACCAAATCACGGCTATCTTTTTGGATATTGCCCTTTCTCTGCTATTTTTGGCAATGAATTATGTTCAGCCATGGAAAATAGGGCTCTGGGAAAAAAATGAAGGCATTGTCTCTGGGAACGGGTATTTCCATGACACAAAATACTGACAAAGCGGACATATGCGGGGGGTCGAGGGGGGCGGCAGCCCCCCTCGTAGATTAAAAAGAATGAAAGTGGGGAAAAGTAGAATACGATGTAGATGTAAGCATTTCAAACAGGCTTCTTCCCATGAATAAGAGCATACTGATATGACGGGCCTGGGCGGGGGGTCGAGGGGGGCGGCAGCCCCCCTCGTAGATTATAAATAAAAAGGAAAAATCAAAGTAGAAGACTGAAAGTTGTCTATCCTAACCGGTAGCCGTGATTTGGTTATATTTTAACTGAACGAGTATTGTTCTCTTTTTGTTGTGTCCTTGGGATTCTTCCCTATTGTTCCCTTTTTGTAGGCTCTCCCAAATCACCCTTTTTATTGAGATTCCTCTTTTTAACAAACGGATTACCTTTAGTGTACTCATAGGAATCGTTTAAAATGTTGAAAAAATGAAAAGAAACGATAAAAATAGCGATAAAACATACGACGAAATTTTGAAAAAAACGCTCTTCCCGGGCACCGGCGTGCTGACGTTGGTCGATATTCGAGCACTTTGAACGCATTTTTCTCTGAATTTTGGCTTTTTTATAATTTATAAAATAGTGCATCGTGATCAGCGAAAAATTCTCTATTTTCTGAGACCTGGTCGAAAAACTCCCTGACTGTTCCTTTAAAGGAACCCTCAGGGACCTGTGCCAGCGCACTGGTCCCGAAGCGACTGCGGTCAATCAGACAAACGCAAGCTCACAGAAAACGAGAAAATTGGTTGAAACCTAGCTTGTTCAATGTAATTTTGTACGCTCGTTCGAACAGTGTTTCCCATTTTTAAGGAAACCCCCAATTTCGCTGTTAGATTTTTCTCTTCTACAGTAACCCGCCTAGGTCCCTGAGGGTTCCTTTAAGGTTTAATCGATCAAGATCGGGCATTTTCCCGTCTAGATGGTCCAATCCCAAATTTTTGCATGCATTTTTATGCGAATTTCACATATATTTTGCTTGTTTTTATTATTGCAGGTGCTTATTTGGACTATGAACTACCCAAAAAGCATAAAAAGAACTGAAATATATGAAATCTCATCAAAAAGTGTTATTTGTGTCTTCAAGGAGAGTACAAAAAGTGAACAATATTGGGAAGCCGAAAGGATGCTACAAAAGGGGAACAATACCACAAATAACGGTTGTTTTCGACATCTTCGAACTGCTTTCAAATTACCCAGCCCCGCTGTTTTAGTCGTGGGGGACACATTTTTGTTGAGATTTTTCTTTTTCCAGCAAACGAATCACTATAGTCCATTTCCAACGGATATCTCGCGGGATTAAAAGGTCAGTGATCGACGACCACTATCGGCCGGAACGTTACGCGATCAGATCGTTGACGGTCAAATTCGTTACACGGCAAAATCGTTTTGTTATTTTTATACGAAAATGCAGGCGTCTGCAGGCGTTGTACGTTGTTTGCGATGCAGTCTTTGTAAGATTCGAGCAAACTCGTGGGGGATTCCGTGTCCGGGAGTCCGGGACCGGATCTCAGAATGACTTCTGACCTATACTAGCCGACTCAGTTTCTCACGCTGATTACGAATATCGTAATTAAAATTCTTAAAAATGCGTTTTTGGTGGATAAATTCCCCCTTTAAAATTTCATCGGCACTTTCTCGAGTCCGGGACCGGGACTTTGTCAACTTCAGTGATGAGAAATGCGTTCAAAAGTATATTCCCCAAGAGTTTGATGGATCACAACTGTGTAAATAATTATTTGGCCTTAATTTCTCCTTTCTCTCCCGACTGCATAAGACGACTTACTGTTTCAGAACAATGACAGGCAACCAAAAGCTTTTACAGTTAATAAATCTACCACACCTTGCCTTTATTTCCAATTTTTCAGCCTTCGTTATTGATTTTCAGTATGATAACGACGATTTATCTTTCTTGAGGAGACTCTAAAGCGCATAATTAGTCGAATCTCGAACGAGTTGTCGACTGCTGCCAGTCGTTGCTCGTCAAGGGAGATGTCAAAGACAATCATGGTACGCTTACATGCCCCGCAAAAAAGAGTCAAACTTTATTTATCACTGTATACTAGTCAGGATTCAGCAACAAAAAACCATTTGCCCGACACTCTGAAGAGCTGCTGCCCAAATTGACTTCCCAGAGATGCTCAAGAACACTTTTATTTAAAGATTTATCGCCAGTAAAGACACTGCATTGAGAAAAGTCGTCAGAGATCAAATACCCTGCCCAGGAAAGACCTATTGAAAAACTGGGTCAAATACCTATCATCGTTGGTTGAAAACCATTTCGGAACCAAGAAAAAGCGGTTGCGGAATGACCACGATCTCTCGGAAGCAAAGCGGAAAGAAGAAGTAAAACGAGATATATTTTCTAAAACTGATTTCCGTTTCCTTGAAGCGCAAACATCTGATTCGCCAAGACGTTGGCCTTTGTAGCTGCGTCGTCGCGGACAGATTTCAGAATTGCGAATCTCATGCTGAGCAGATCTGGCGACTGCCCTGCACTTTGGAGCTGTCTGAAAAAGGACGAGGCTGGTAGGCAGAATTAGAACACTCACTGAACATCGTGGACGGGGCCAACGTATTCCCTGTAAGAACCCAGAAATCTTTCACACATGCTGAAATTTGAAAGTTTACGAAGATTCTATTAAAAACTCACTTGGCTTTTTCGGCAGCTTGCTGTTGTGCCTGAGCCAAGACGTTGAACAGTTGCGCATTGTTAGGCTCCTGGTTGTTGTTAGCAAGAGGATTATGGCCGGACATGGTGCTTGTAGGGAATGGTGCAACTTTCTGTGTCTATCGCGACGATCTCTGTCGCTTAAATACGAGGAAGCAGATAAAGGTCATCGTGCGGACCAAATTTGTCCTACTTTGGGTTGGATGGGTTGGATAACGGCAGGAACAAAACTGAAAAAAAAACCAAAAAGATGGGACATTTGAGGAAGTCCGGATTCATTTGCGGCTTTCATCTATTAGGGCTCAAGCTGAAGAATAGTGTCGCTATTCCTTCTTTTCATTTCTGAACTGACTTCAATTCAACTTTGGCTCGCTGAATCAGTAGGAAAGGGCTTAAATGGCATTGGTCACAACCCTTGGCACTTGATGTTTCCAGTCAAAGGGGGATAAATATCTATAGCGATATTAACAGGACAATATTAGAATTTTCTTGGAGTTGGGGTTCATAGATGGTTGCAGCGCATGAGGCAAAACCTTAGCATTCTTTCATTACCTCAACATTTCGCTAGTTTATTGATTTGAATCTATTTATCTCAAGTATTTTAGTCTTTATATTTGATTGTTCTTTGAGCCGTCAATCAATTCCTTATTTTTATGCACAGATGCGGCTATATCGATGTCAATCGTTGGAAGCAGTGCTATGGAGAGATAGATGTGATCCAGCAAAAACATTCGGCGTGCTGCTCCAAATTCTGCCGCGGTGACCTGTACTGGCAGCCGCGTTATCTTTCCGCTTGCCCTTTGTGGTTCAAACTACGGACAAGGAGAGAAATAAGAACAGGCTTTCCAGAGATCGCCTTAACCTATTTCTGTATATCTACGACACCGACCCTACCGCAAAATATAAGCTGCATAAACGATGTGAAGCATAATCGGGGTATGCAGCAAGGTGACAAGCAGAATGGGAGCTTGCCCCAGGCCGAAATATAGTCCTTTTCCGAAAAATAGGGTTACAGTACATTTTTCTCTTCGGGACCTTTTGAGCCGCATGCGACCGCCGCGGCTTCACTTTTCAAATTTGTTCAATTTTTACTTCAATTGGCCGTCGTATTTCACTTTTTGTTGCTTTTGATGATTTCATTTTGTAATTTGTATTGTTTATCCGGATAACATGGAGGAACCACGCGACAGCTGACAAACTAAGTAACCAAGAATCACTGAGACGATTTACAAACACGGATATAAGCAGTGATTATGTTTTCGAGGATAAAAAATAGGTCAGATTTTTTTTCTTTTTAGAGTAGCCAGGGTATGCGCTAGCCAAGTGCAGCAGCAGTGGAAGCATGGCATGGGCAAAAGTAACATAGCTTTCTGCTGCTGCGAATATAAGAAGTCCGACGCGCTATATTCCCCCCCCCCCCCCCCTTTTTTCGGAAGCTTTCAGCCATTTTCTCCCACTGTCGAGCATTTTCCTATTCCTTCTTCTATTGTCATCAGAAGGAAAGAACGAACGAGCCGATACTGTTTTCGCAAGCTCATGCTCAGCGAGAAAGCAGCGAGGTTTAAAGTTAAATTGGAAACAGTTAGCAAGGTTTATTTTCGATAATGTTCCGCGCCTGTTAAAACATTGGATGATAAAGACGTGACACATTCAACTAGGAGAAAATCGAAATCTATGGAGAAGCTTGCCCACCCTTGCTTTGACTATGGCTCGCGGGTCCCGGAAAAAACTCATACTGTGTGAAATTTTAAAAGGTCAAGATTTATTGATTGAATGGGTTAGTGTTTGTTTGTACAGAGAACATGTGATTGGCAAGAGCGTTGGCTTTCACGACTTCATCGTCACAGGCAGCATTCATGATAGCGTATCTCATGGTGAGAAGATCGGGTGGCTGTCCTGCCCTTATGAGCTCGCTAAAAATATAAGTGAAGTGGATGGATCCGAAGAAGAGGCTTACTGTACATCCTGAACGGGGCCGACGTACTAGCGATACGAGTACAGATATTTTTCACACATGCTAAAATTCACCGGCTTCATAGACATCTTTGCAAACTTACTTAGCTTTTTGGGCAGCTTGTTGTTGCGCCTTAGCCAATGCGTTGTATAGTTGAGAAGAAGCATCTTCCTGGCTACCGGAAGTATTTCCGCTGGACATGCTGCCTACTGGAAACGACGATGTCTTTTTCGTGGAAATTAACGCCCTCTGTCGCTTATATACAGTAGCGGTCAAAAGTTTGGAAACTTTTAATTTTTCGCCATAACTTTTGATGTTTAGCACCTCATGAGGTGAAATTTGGAGGGGAGGTAGTGAAAGAGGTGGGAAATATGTATGTGCAACGGCACTGGTGGAAATATTGTAAATCCGGAGTTATGACATTTTCCATGAAATTGACGCGTCAAAAGTTTGGAAACTTTTGTAATTGTGATTGCCAGCTCGGCCAATAAGGTTGTTTTTGACACCATAGTTAACTATTTGCTTGCTTAGATGGTCAGAAGCCCCGAGGTACCGTTGTCGTCACAGGAAATAATTGTAAAGTCAATAGAACGGGGTGTCAAGCAATGCCATCTGGCGGTTCAATTTGGTATCCAGAAAAGCACGGTGTCGAAGATTTGGAACCGCTACAAGAAGTCGGGTTGTTTGCGAAAGACACCAAGATCGGGCCGTCCAAAGAAAACTGACGAATATGTGGATAAGATGATTGTTCGTTCCTCTACCAATAATCCACGTTTGACTGCTACTGATATTCGCCCGGATATGCGAAAGTACAGGAAGATTGATGTCAGTGTGAGCACCGTCCAACGAAGACTACGTCAAAAGGGATTGTTTGGAAGGAAACCTTGCAAGAAACCTCTCATTTCTCCAAAGAACCGGAAGGCCCGACTTGAATTTGCCAAGAAATATCTCCATTGGACTAAAACCCAATGGAGAAACGTCATGTTTTCGGACGAATCCAAATTTAACCTATTTGGAAGTGATGGCGGAGGATATATTAGACGTCCTATTAACACAAGATGGCTGCCAAAACACCAAATGCCGACAGTGAAACATGGAGGTGGGAACTGTATGGTTTGGGGCTGTTTTTCCCTATCCGGTGTCGGTCCTCTTCATCAAATAAATGGTATTATGGACTCGAAGATGTACAAGGACATTATGGAGACTGTTAGGCTGCCCTTTGTCAAGAAAAATATGCCAAAAAAATGGATCTACCAACAGGACAACCCTAAACACAAGTCAAAATTATTGACTACCTTCTTTAAACAGAAGAAAATCGCAATATTGCCGTGGCCAAGCCAGTCTCCGGATCTCAACCCCATCGAGCATCTCTGGGCAGAACTGGACACGCGAACAAAGGGCATAAAAGCGTCAAACGCTGCTGAAAAGTTTGATATTCTCAGTAAGGAATGGGAGGCCATTCCCAAGGCTACACTCGAAAAACTGATAGATTCGATGCCCCGACGTTGCCAAGCAGTGATCGACTCCCTTGGTTATGCTTCGAAGTATTGAATTTAATGTGATACATTCGTAAGAAATAAAGTTTTTGTTGTTATTACAAAAGTTTCCAAACTTTTGACGCGTCAATTTCATGGAAAACGTCATAACTCCGGATTTACAATATTTTCACCAGTGCCGTTGCACATACATATTTCCCACCCCTTTCACTACCTCCCCTCCAAATTTCACCTCATGAGGTGCTAAACATCAAAAGTTATGGCGAAAAATTAAAAGTTTCCAAACTTTTGACCGCTACTGTACGAGGACGCAGATAAAGGTCATTCTTTGGAGCTATCCATCTTACAGTCTTAGTTTGCCCGTATTGGGCACTATACTACGAACGATATCAGATATCAGCGGCAAAAAATTAAATTCCTGAGGACTACAGGGTTAGTCCTGTTCTTTACTGAAGCCGTATTTTGCGCTGCCATTTCTAGATTCCGCTATATTGTCCAAAGCGCAAGTATGACTTCGGTGAAGGAGAGAAAACAAGACGAATGCTGACTGCGATGGAAAAAAATATCGAACTTTTACTATATCTTTGAAGGAGTAGCATTTTTATTTTCAAAACAAGCTCACTGTAAAACCTTTTTTTTATTGAAAGACAAAAGATGATCACAGACAAGGGGGGTTTGAAACTTGAAACACAATAATGCTGGCTATAAGAGCAATCAGATAAAGAATTTGCGAGGGCAAACAATTGCTTGCGCATCTTAGATGCTATCTTACAGCGTTATAACTATCTGATCGTTCTGCTGTACTAGGGTTGAACAAAACGAACCGTCCTTCTACATTTCTAAGAATTTAGGGAATCGTAGAGAACCTTTGGGTTTCTCTATTTAATCACTCGTGCTTTTTAAAAAGCTTTTTATTCTGTTCGGTATCTCACTCTTCTTGAGGGTATGACCGGAAACACGAGGCACGCTTCCATGCCCCAATAGTTCTACGTTCGCAAGAAATAAGGGCACTGCCCGATTATCCAGTTGTGAGAATCTCAAGAGAAGATCGTCTGATAATAATAATAATAATAATAATAATATATATCGTATTCGTGTTTTTGTCTACATATTATCACATAAGCAGTCCACACGGCGATCTCAGAAGTCCTCAGGCTGTTTGTTGTACACGTAGGTTTCTCAATCTTTTCCATTCGGTAGCGTCGTCTCGAGCTACTCTCTGCCATCTTTCTCCTGTGTACTGCTTGAATTCGTCACGCCAATTTAGACGGGGACGGCCACGACGTCTGATGCTCTCGTATGGTCTCCAGTTGAGGATGTTCAAAAGATTAGATGGCCCTTCTGTTGTTGCCATTTTCCTGGCGATGTTCCACTTGAGACAGGTGGCGGCTTTGTTTACCGGACTCAATTTCGAGACATTCATCAGGCGCTGATTCCTCCAGCGATGAAGCTGGGTTATTCCTAATATTTAACGGGCCATCTTGTGTTATTCTTTAGCCAGTCGATGACGTTGTATCGAGCTTAGAGTCCAGGACGACGCAATTGAACAGTTTGGCTTTCTGTTGGGTGGTTACTGTCCGACTGCCGAAGATCTTCTTGTATTTGTTGAAGGCATTCCAGGACGACGAGATTCTTTGTGACAAGACCAGATCAAAGTCCATTGGGATCGACAGCTTTACTCCGAGGTAATTAAAGCTTCTCACTGTGGCAATTGCGTTGTTTTGAACCATCAGATGTGGCGGAGCGGGAGCGTTCGTAATTGCTACCGTCTTGTCAAAGTTCAGTTGTAGTCCGACAAGAGCACTTTCTCTGACCAAGTCGTCCAGCATTGAGACCAATCCTTGTTGAGATGGGGAGGTGAGAACGATGTCGTCGGCATAGGCGAGCCACGAAATAGATTGGCCGTTGATGTTGTATCCGTGAGCATCCCAGTCCATCGATTTTAGAACAGAATTGACGGTCAGATTGAAGAGTTGGGGGCTAAGGGAACATCCCTGTCGAACTCCTTTCATGATTGGCACTTCTGGTATATCGTGGTTGACTGAGATGAACGATGTCGCGCTGCCATAGATTTTTGCCAGAAGGGAAACAATTTTTGAGTGTACTCCAGCTTCGATAAGTGAATTCCAGATTTTACTGAAAAAGACGCAAGACCTTTGTGTAGTCGACAAAACAGAGGAAGAGCGGCAGTTGGTATTCATTGCATCGCTCTATGAGTTGACATACAGAGAGAATCTGGTGAGTGGTCGAGAGACCTTTCCTGAAGCCGGCTTGCTTCTTGTCAATTTCGTGGTCTAAAATGTTTTCAATCCTCAGAAGAATTGTTCTCATCAACAGTTTGTACATGGCAGACAGCAGCAAGATGGGACGGTAGTTCGAGACGTTCGTTAAATCTCTTTTCTTGTGGATCAGTATAGTCAAGGAGTCGGCAAACTGTTCTGGAGCGGCGGTGTTGTGGAGCATCTGGTTGTAGAGCTGAGTAAGATCCGGCAGTAGCTGGGGAGCCTTCTTTAACATGTCGGAAGTGACTTGATCCAGACCAGGCGAAGTTGGGTTCCATCGAGGGCTTTGGCGACTTCCGAAACCAAGAACGGGGGGCACGGCTCGTCATACAATTGTTCAACATATGGAGGGTCGTTTGGGCAGGCGTACAGATCCGTGTAGAATGATTGGACGGCGGTTGTGATGGATTTCTGGTCCCGAACAATGACTCCATTGCGATCTCGGATAGCTAGGATAGGTTGACGTTCGTGACGTTCTTTTATTACAGTGTGCATAGCGCATCTTTTGTCAATAGCTTTTTGTATTACCTGTTCATGGTGGATCCTAAGATCATCTTTAATGCTCCTTCGGAGATCTTTTGACCGTGTAACAAAACGTACGTGATATTGAGGGAGGCCCTGCAGCTGGGCGCGTTGACGGAACAGGTCAGAAGTGGCGGCAGAGAAATGACTTGGTCTTCTTTGTTGAGGGACTCGGGCCTCTTTTCGGGCGATATTCAGTCGGTTGGTCAGGTTCTTGTACGTCTCCGTAATGCTATTAAATGTTCACGGCTGTTGTTGAATGGCAGCGGATGTTCGAAATATGTTCCAGTCTGTCACGAACTGTTGACGCTTCTTTTCAGAGGGTCGAAACCATCGGCGTGGCAGGAGAAGACGGGCACGTAGGAGTCGGTGGTCTGACGCGAAGTTAAACTGATATAGGACGTTGACATCGCAGATGTGGGCTCGAGCAGGGGCAATTATGTAGTCGATCTGATGGAACGAGACTCCGGCTGGATGTCGCCAAGTCCACTGATGCGATGGCTTTTTCTGGAAGAAAGTGTTCCATATTCTGGATCCTGTTGAGTGGCATAAGTTGACGACTGACTGGCCTCGGTGATTTCGTAGCCCATAAGGATGTGGGCCAATGCAGAGATCTCCAGCTTCATTTCGACCGACTCTTGCATTTAAATCACCCAAAAGTATCGGTAACATGTGTTGACGTCGGGCCAGTTTCATTTCTGCCTTGATGGTAATAGTAAACTGGCCGTGTCTGCATAATCGGATGTTGGAGCGTAAACAGAAATGAGACGAAGTGACCGCTGGGAACAAGGGATCTTCAGGTCAAGTGTGCAGAAGCGCTCGGAGATCGGTCGGAAGTTGGAGACGTTGGCGAAGTGTCTCTGGTTCACGAGGAATCCTACGCCATGTCGAGGTCCGTCTCCATGATAGTAGATGAGATGTCCGCTTGTCAGTGGAATTGTAGATGTGCCGGCCCTTCTGATCTCTGATAGGCCGATGACGTCGAACTTGATGCGGCCCACGGCAGCAGACAGGGTTTGTAGACGTACGGCAGAGGCGGGTCCTTGAGTGTTCAGGGCACAGACGTAGAGGGAGCCACTGGGGTTTAGCATACTTCTCACGCTTGCTAGCGGGTTGAGAAGAGCCTTGACAAATTCCAACCTTTACAGCAGACCAGAGAAAAACCCGACCGCTCGGTGGGGTGGAAAATGAAAAAGGCCCATACTGTTCCTTTATTATCGTAGGTTGTTCGAATGTTTGGGAAATGGCCTTTTTGCCCATTTGAGGGCCGATTTTTGACATTTTCAAAAAAGTTTTCACCTGGTCGCTATTGGTACCGTTAGCCTCGTCTCATTGAGAGAAATCGGTGTCCGCTGTGGCTTCTCCAGTTCGCAAATCGAGTCGGGTTCGAGCTCCCACATTTTTTTCGAGTCGAACTCGAACGCTCGTGCAACCCTGGTTCTAAAGAGGAAAATAATCGCCGTATGGTCACTTCAACATTTGTTTTAGGTAGATCTGTACATTGTTCCGTCCAATGATGCGTCCGTGTTTGTCCGAACATTAGCGTATATGCTATATGAGAGAGAGAGAGCGGTTTGGAGGTTGCCGTCGTCTTCCTATCGATAACTCGTACTTATATTCATTAATGGAGAAAATTCCCATTGATCAATATTCTACTGCAGTCGACGTGTATTGAAGCAGCTGCTGGAACGTATATCGTAAATCCTCTATTTTAATTTTTTTAAACACTCCCCTTTGAAGGAACGTCGAAAAATACCTCTCCCCCGTCAATAATTGTGTAAAGGCACCCTATTTTTTTATTGTGGCAGCACGAACGTATTTTCCAATAGCGCGACCTATACCATTTCATCCCCCGTCCTCAAAACCCCCCAACGAAATTAATTTTAACTCGGCAGCACGGTGCAGCAAGGAACGAGAAATATTCTTTATGATATTATATTTACACTACACAAAATAAATACATGAAAAATAATAAATTCTTACTCGTATAGATCTTTGGATATTTTGCAGCAGAACAGCAGTATAATGGCGGTTTCAGGCCTTTATGTACCAATCTCGTCTCTTCTTTATTTCTTCAAGTTTATCCTCTGGCAGATCACGTCTTTTCAGGACAAGATTCTCCATTTCATATAGAATTTGTACCAGGGATTGCCTATTAGCCTAAACAATCAAAATAAACTTTAGACAATGAAATATGGCTTACCACGCATACTTGGGTATTATAATCTTCTTCTTTACAGTCATTATTATAAAGACTGCCACTTTTTAACTCTCCCAAATCATCATTAGCCAGATACATGATAGGAAGGATCGCCTAAAAGTTGTATTAGTAGTTATAAAGTCAACATACCTTTGAAACGGGCTGGGAAAAGAGATATATTAATGGAGCTCCTATCATTCTTAAAAACCAATGTGTCTCCCTTCCAAGTTCTGTTCCTCTAATAAAGCCTGGACGAACAGCAAAAATTTGGACTTTTCCTCCATGATCACGAAATCTCCTGGAAGGCAAACGAATATTAATAAAACGGTAGACTAACTTTGAAAATTCTTTTGTATATAGACAATTTGCCAGCTTGCTAATGGCATAACAATCTCTTGAACTGTAGTTTTCCCAATGTTGTTCTCCCATCAACTTTTTTATGCTTGGAAGGTAAGGAGCCTGAAAATGCAATTAATTTAAAGAATAAAAAACAAACTCACTCCAGTGTAGAGACCTGAAGTAATAACAATGACGCGGCTGATTTCTTCTTTATTCGACAATATTTCGTAAAGTTGATTGACTATAACATAATGACCAAACATATTTGTAGCAAAATGAGATTCAATTCCATCGGAGGAGAGCTATAAAAAGAAAGAATATAGTTTGACAAAAGAAATACCTCAAATTCTTTTCCCATAATGCCGGCATTCAATACTAGGCAATCCAAATGCTTCCAATCTGATCGAATTTCTTCACAACATGTCAAAATGGATTCATAACTCATTAGATCCAACTGAAATGATAAATTAACTCTGATAAATCAAAGAAGACGCCTTACCGAGTAGAGGTGAACTCGTTGTTGATCTCTTTCTGCTTCGGCTTTAGATTTTTCAGATGATAATACAACATCTAGTGCATTTCTACCTTTGACTTCGTCCCTACAGGTCAAAAGGACACTATATCCCAGCCGATAAAACTCTTTGGCTGCTTCAAGGCCCGGAACCGATAGATAATTAAAACAATAAAGAGAAACTAACCAATTCCGGAAGTGGATCCTGTAATAAGGACGACTTTTCCTTTCGTTTCTGACATGTGCTGGAACTTAGTATTGATTGAAGCACTGGAAAGCGATTTTTGTTGGCACTTATAAAAAAGCCGAGCAGTTCGAAGGAGATTTTTAGAACATATCACGGAGCAGAACATGGAAATGCGAGCTGAGATAATATGTTATGTTATAATAAACAATAAATTTCAATAAACTTCCGACGACTATCTCTAACGATTCTACGAACTTTTTAATGTGCATACTTGAAAAGAAAAGATATGGATAAATCCAATTTGGCGAAACACTAAATTTTTATGATTTTATTATTTGTAAACAAAATAGATATCTACAAACCCGTTATTTTGTACAAGTACATATAAATCTAGTTCTTCCTATAATGCTATCTCAATCCAAACTAGGTGCACCAGGTGGTGGCTCGCGGGGCAGTCGTCCCCATCGTATTTCTGTCTCACGTCGACGTTGTTCAGCTCGTTGGGCTTTTATTTTTCTATGGTGATCGGCATCTTGAACAGCTTTGAGCCACCTGCATAATTAAAGCTTATCCCAGAATTAGCCAGGCAAACCTATACTCCTCTCGAATTTCATTTCTATTCCGACCACGAAATTCTTCTTGCCGGCGCCGCCATGCTTCATCCACATCGGCTTTGAGCATTTTTGCTAGAGAAATTCGCTAAACTTTATACTTATCAAAATGCAAAGTTTTATCACCTCATGCTCGTCATAATCCTTATCTCTAAATTCTGACTGCCGTAGAAAAGATTTTGTAATCTCATCCTCGTCCAACAATTTTGAAAGTTGATACTCTCGAAAATAAATTTGCAATCTACAAAAATGCTAGAGTTTTAGAAAAACTAACACATAGCCTAAATTGTAGAGAACAATCAATAACGTTCCAAAAGCTGTCCACATCAAAATAACCTTCCATTGTCGTTCTGATTTTTTCTTGTTTTCAGAGGCGGAATAATTTGCTCGTTCTGTCTCTCGCCAAAAACGTCGCCAATCGCTACAAATATACTAACTTTAAAATTCATAGTAGCCTACTCGGAGTGATCATAATGCGGTCCGTGAGAATACGAGTAACTTGTGTTGCGGTACATATTATGATAGTCCCTGCGGCCTCTGTTATCGTAAGATGATCTGAATAATGTTTTTAAACAAATAAAATAACACAAATTACCTGTCAGCTGGACGGCGTAGCACATCATACGCGTTCTTTAATTCCATAAATTGTGCTGTTGCGTTTTCTGAGCGACAACTGTCGGGATGAAGCTGTAAATCTGTAAACTATTCTTAACAAAGTGTTATATACCTCTTTTGTTTTCTTGTAAAAGGCTTCCTTTATCTGAGCTGCAGTTGCAGTCTTCGATACTCCTAAAACAGCGTAATAATCTCTCTCATTTTGTTTGAAGTGTATAAATCTGGGAAGAATAGGCGTGATTGGACAAACTGTTCTCACCTCAGTGAATTTGCTACTGGTAGCCGGAGAAACGCCTCTGCTTGCCATGATTTTATGGGAATAGGGAGCATAACACGGCAATAGGTTGTCACATGAAGAATGCTGAAAATATGGTCTATAGATGGCGAAGAGAATTGAGCAGCTGAATAGCTTCTTTGATTAGCAATCTGCACAAGTAATAAACGAAGTGTTTTTCAGTGTAAAATTATAAAAGAATTCTTCTTCTAGAAGGCCTGTTTATGTTGGAAATGGAAGAAACAGAAACAGAAAAAATGAGGCGCGCTGTTTACAGAAACCTCACAATTTCGGGGGTGTTGGTGGGTTTTGTAGAAATTTCGGGAGCGTTCTCTTCCCTCTTCATTTGACATTCCCCTCAGTCTTTTCATTTTCACACCAAGGCGATCGTCGCTTGTAAGAAGTTATTCAGCAATATGATATGCCTTCCATTGGTCAACCTTTTTGTGAGGATGGATTTTCAGTGAAATTTTCGGAAGTGTTCTTTCTCTTTACTGTCTCTTCATTTTTTCATTCCCATATGTTCTCACATTTTATCAACCAAACCATAATCATCTGAAAAGTCATACAGCACCAAAGTGCCTTTTATTGGTGAACGGTCTTGTTATGTGCATTAGGCAAACACCGATTCCTTGAGGTTCCTTTGTTTCCAATATATTTTTGCACAATATTTTTCTTGTCCATGATTCTTTCACTTGTAACTTGCTTCAATAATACGAATTTTACAGATGCAAAAGCAACTAAAATCAGTTCTGAAGAAAATGGACAACAAAAGCTGCAACCGCAAAGTTCATTTTTCTCCGCAAAAGGGGTATGTTTCTCATTTATTCTGTTTATGTTTAGACGTACTGAAACTAGTTCTGAGCAGCGCAAAAGACCTCTTACACATGAAACCACTAAGAAAAAGTTAAAAGTCTGTCAAACTGTTTACGATCTTCACAAAGCCGAAGAACTTATTATCGGTACAGAAAATCAGCTTAGATACATTGAGAGCAAGGTTTGTTTACTGTCGTCATTTTCTTTTCTTCCAAAGCCATGTAAATCAATGGCAAAACGAGAACGTTGTTAGCGTGACTTAATGATTTCTGTGCTATTTGCAATCGGTAAACTTTAACCACAGACTAGCTTTGTAGAGACCTATTTAAAAATGTTTGATAAGAAGTATATATTCGTTTTAGCTACAAGAAGCTTCTCTAACTTACTCTTCACAGTATGTTAATGTTGCGGAGATCATGTGTGACGTTGTTGCCTTGGACAACTGTATAAACGTCTTCGTTGATGATCTTTCTCATGCTGAACGTCAGATTGAACGGTGTGCTGATGAACTAAATATGACTGAGGTTTGTACTTTGTTTTTCATTTTACGATCTGTCTTCTAATTTACTGTGCATTGTCTAATGATTCCATTATACATGATCGTATAGAACAACAAAATTTCAGCTTGACAGTTTGCTAACGCGGGCCCAAGAAGCTGATAGTCAGTACTGTGACTTCATAAGCAGCCTCGAGCAAGCTCTCAAACTGCTTAGCGACGATAAAGTGGAAATGCTTACAGATCAAGCTGTTACAATAGAACGTCAACTTCAAAAGCTGATACTTGCCTAATTTGCAAGCCATCAGTTCTTATTAAAGCATATCAATACTGTTACTTTTTAGATATACCACTGTAACACTTCTGAGAGTTTCTGTGATTTTTATTCGTTCTGTGATTTGTTTCTTGTCAAATGAATTTTTTAGACCAACTTGTAGCCATTATTTATTAGAACAGCTTGTACTGTAAGATGTTTTATAGATGTTTATCTTTTAGTATGCTTTGTTTTCATTTTAGTTGCTACTATCGTTGAATGTAAAATGCCTCCTTCTGCCGACGAGGCGATTTCAAGCGAAAACCTTATCCAATGCTACAACAAGGGTTGTGGGAAAAAATTCGACCCTGAAAAGAATACACTAGGTAAGTGCTAACTTAACGTCATGCTCAAGAATTGGCTGGGTCCAAATAAAAGACGCCTTACAGATTCATGTTCCTATCATCCTGGCCCTCCATATTTCCATGACGCCTACAAGATTTGGAATTGCTGCAATAAAAAAAGTACTGATTTTGGAACATGGCTAGCTTATCCTGGCTGTACACGTGGTAAACATTCGGCAGAAAAGCCGGCAGATATGCAAAAAATTGTACCGGATCAAACTATTCGCCCTGAGAAGGTTATTGTTTGCTTTTTTGTAAACTTTCATTGTATACTTTAGGAAGATGAAGTAATTGTATGGAAAGGGCTGAATAAGCCAGCTGAAAGACTGACTGAAGATAACCGTATAGAGGTGGCTCTGAAAATGGAAGTCACTGCGAAAGCTCGAGAAACTATTGAGAAATGGAAAGAAGCGTCAGAAGGAGATAGCTCCCATGGGAAAACGTTGCAAATCGGAGCTCCCTGTAGAAATAGTGGTTGTGAAAAAGTAAGCCTTGAATTAATTCTTACATTTTTTCCAGCGGTTTGCTGGTGCTGATTGTGAAAACGATCTGTGCACGTACCATCCTGGACAGGCTATTTTCCACGAGGGAATGAAATACTGGTCCTGTTGCAATAAGAAAACGTCTAATTTTAATGCATTTTTGGATCAGAAGGGATGTTCTACGGGAGAGCACAATTGGAGTAAGGTAAGATTGAATTTGTAAACTAAATTATGCGTATATTACAGGAAGAGAAAGTTGATAAACTAAAGGAAGACTGGTTCTCTAGTAACGGTGTCGTCACTGTTAATATCTATTGTAGAGGCGCGTTGCCAGATGAAACTACCGTTCATACTGATGGTCAATTACTTCGGATTGCTCTAAACCATGGCTTTGGTTCCAAGGAAACTAGTATCATATATGATCTCTTTGGAAGAATAATTCCGGACGATAGTAAAGTCGTTGTCGGCGAGCGGAAGGTTTGTTATTTGTTTTTATACTTTGAATCAAATTTATTTGACAAGGAACTTATTTTGCAATAATTGAATTTTGACTTTCTCTTTTTCAGGTGGAGGTCATTCTGAAGCAGCGTGATCCGGAAGGCTGGCCACGTTTAAAGTATGATCCTGAACTTGACGCACCTACTCAGTGATTTTTTTAAATGAAGCCATTCCGGTTGATATTAAATTTTCATAAAAAGCTTATAGTTCTTTTCCAAAAAATAGGGATACAGTAATTTGCCTCCGTTCGGGACCATTTGGGATCGGAGAACAAAATCGCACATTTTGCCTGATTTTCAAGAAAAGCCTGATTACTGTATTCCTATTTTTTGGAAAAGAACTATATCAAGAAATGGGTGACCGTAATATTATTTGCATCATATACATTATACCTGCTTTTTTTGTTCAGCGTATCCACTCCACATAACTTTACTTTTTAAAGAAAGAATGGCAGAAAATTCTGAGGAAATAGAACCATCTTTAACTGACGAAAAGACGTTATCCCCCGTCAAATATGGTGTTAGTGACTCTTCTGATGTTTTTCTCATTGTCGAAAAACAAGAATTTCACGTGCATAAAATGGTTGGACCTCTTGGATTCTTTGTTTATTTGGATTTGTAGGTACTCGGTGCTCGCTCTACCTACTTTCATGCTTTGTTTTACGGCGGGTTCAAAGAGGTTGTTCACCTGCTTTATAATTATTTTTTATATGAATATTTAGAATGGCAGAAGTAGAATTGAAATCAAAGACGTCTCCGCTATTCCCTTCCAAAGAATTATTGATTTCATGTACTTTGGACATATTAAAAATATATATCCGGATATTCTGAGCGATATCTTTGCGGTAAGCAATACGTTTAAATCTTATCTCCTTTCTTCAGACGTCGGGTTACAATGAAGTGAAAACGGGACATAGAGCAGTATAAAATAGAGCAGAATATATAAAAAGTATGAATTCTAGTCGTTGATAATAATAATTCCACTATTTTGCAGACTTTTGGACAGTGGGTAGTGAAGTTTTGGAGTTGGCTGACCGTTTTGATATAAAACAAGAATTTTCGATGTATTACTCCTTGTTGTTAGAATGTTACATATGCACAACAAACAAGTGTTTCATATGTACTACTGTACATGTTTTTGTTGTTACACATGGTTTAGACGTGCCGATGCTTGCTTTTGTAAGTTCATTTGTTTTTTTTCTGTTAAATATAGGTTTTAGAAAAAAAAAGATTGCAACTTTATCCAAGAGTGGCTTCAAACCGCAGAAGAAGTGCCAATAAAGAAAAACGATATTTACCAGGCTATTGCAAAGATTTTAAAATCTTTAGAATAGCTTATAATATGCATATTTTCGCTTTATTTAATGGCTTGGTTACGAACACACGAAGTTTTGTAAGCTTATTCTTAATTTTTTTAAAGTCAGGTTTAGGAGAGGTATTCTTACAAGTGTGTGAAGGAATGGCTTAAATTTGCCGAAGAAGTACTTGTTACTAAAGAAGATAACTGTGATCTTGAAGATGAGCTGTTAAAATTTCTGGGATAGAACGCATTATTACGTTGCTGCTTTACTTGTTCATTTTTTTATCTAATAAACTTTTTTTTCTTACATAGCTCGGATGTTTGACTATCTAGTTATTTAATATTAACTTAGTATTTTTAGTAGAGAAGTATCACTATCCGGAAAGCTAGCTACGACTGCTTATTACAAAGAGTTCTTTCTCGAATTCACTGTTCTATCAATATCGTTATCTTTTGTTTTCAATACACTCCAGTTCTGTGTAAATGCCGCGCTGCGAGGGGCGATTGATTCCGCTCCGCCTCTGCCCGCCTTGCAATGCAACGTCAGCCGTGGTGCTGTTTCCCAATTGACAGCTTCTAGATTTTCTCCCATCTTGCTTTTCTAAAGGGGGCTTTGCTTGACTGTTTGGTCATATCACCCGTTAGAGTCCAATGTATAGTTTTTCTGTATACGACTAATTGTAATCAAAAGTACACTTATTACAAATGTTGAACGTTCCCTGTACCGGAAAGGATTTGCATTTATTTCAATATTTGCAACCGTATTGCCGATTTCATAGTTTTTTTTTGTATAAGCAAGCGGCGAGTTGAGTCTTTTATTGTTGTCATCACACCAATTTCTCATCTATGATGTGTAGTCTCTGATATCCGCGAAATTGTTGCATTTTATTATTTTCAGATAATGGCTACTCAACGCGAACCAACTATTCTCGACAACGTTCAACGTGCTTTCTTCGGCCTCAACGATAAGCTGTATGTTTGATGTCGTTTTCTTGTTTATAACAATGTTTAAGGGAGAAATCTGTCAAGGAACATCTTTCCAATGTCTATGCTACTGTCGGGGTTGGCCTCGGAGCTGCCGCTATTGGTGCTGCTCTTCATCTTTTCACCAATGTTCTCAGGTAAATTATTTTGGGTATAGAAATATTGAAGATATCAGAGCCAACTTCTTATTCACTCTAGTCGGTTTCGGACTTATGTTCGTTCTTGTTGGAACTCCTGACACTCGTGAAAACCGAAATAAGCGCTTCGGCTACTTTGTGGCTTTCTGCGCTCTCAATGGTCAGTTGAACTATTTATATCCTCAAATATTTGTCGTTCTAGGAGTCGGAATGGGCCCCCTCCTCGAAGCAGTAATTCGCATAGACCCTTCGATTGTTCTCACCGCTCTTCTCTCGACGGCTATCGTTTTCGGATGCTTCTCCATGGCTGCTCTCCATGCTGAAAGTACCAAGTTCATTCACATGGGTGGAACTCTCTCATCTGCCGTTCTTTGTCTCATTCTCGGAAGCTTCTTCTTTTCGCACAGCGTCATTCTTTGGGGAGGTATGATCAGTTTCGTAATTTTTCTATCAAAGCTTTCCAGGTCTCGGTATTGCTTGCCTCTTCGTTCTCTACGACACTCAATTGATTGCTGAAAAAGCTCGCCGTGGAGATAACGACCACATTTGGCACGCCGTTGAACTTTTCCTCGACTTTGCCAACATCTTCCGGTTCGTTGTGTGCATTTCTTCATATAGATTTATTTATTACAGTCACCTGCTCGTTCTCCTTGCCGAAAAGAAGGACAACGATCGCCGCAGAAAGCGCGACGACTAACTTAATACTCTCCTACTCTGGTACGCTTGTACGCTGGTTTTCCTTTACCCTACTTTTGTATATAAACTCATGAATATTTGAATAAACGGATTTCTTGGGCAAAATTAATAATTTATTGTTCATACAAAGAAGGAAGCGTAAGTTTTTTCAGTTATAAATTGATTGAGGTAGATATTCACCCGTAGTAGTTCCGAATCGCTTCAACAAGATCTGCTTTCTTTGCTCCGGCTGCTGGCTTTAATTTTAGTTCCGTCATTTTCGTCTTCAGATCGGCTACAGTAAGCTTCTCCAGCTAAACAGGTTTTCTTTATTTCATTTCTACTTACCATTCCCTGCTCAACGATTTCTTGCGTTGTCATGGCATTAAAATCTAATTTAGCCTTTTTCTTTCCTGCGTCTCCCTGATATTGACCGCCAGCTGAAAATGTAATTATAAAGGGAAACGCAGAGAAAGTATCACCTGCTCTCTTGAGAGTAGATGAGTCATGCCCATCGAGGGTAAAATGCTCAGCCAAAGATTTTTGTAGCGTTTCAATAGTCTCGGGACTTTCATTTTTAAAGAATGGAGCTGAAATTTTGGTTTTTTTTGTATTAGGAATAAGAACCTAAAGAGTCGGTCCGGGAAATTTGATCTCCTACTGAGGCTTCAATCAGCATGGCGTTAAAAGAACGAAGCCCTATAAATTTTAGTCTGCTGGTTCGTGATGAGTATTTTTACTTGGATTGCAGAAACTTTCCGGAGTATACGGCTTTGTCGCCTGTTTTACAAATTCTCCTGTAGCGGAAACTTCTTCTTCATTTGCTAAAGGTTTTACTTTCCCTTTATATCTTTAGAAGAAAACTCACGAGCATGCCACTTTCCAATAGGCGACGTCATCTGCTCAGAAAGATCGCGCAAATCCTCAGCATACGGCAGAAATACCGTCAAAAAGCCGTTGTGGCGATATTCATTAGCCAGGCGAAGTTCATCTAACTTCTTCTCTTTTTCAGTGCCGTGTAGTTTTGCAACCATTTCGTGAATTTCAACTTCCGTGAGCTTTTTCTGTGGAACTAAAGCTACCAATCGGACCTAGAGGACGTTTTTTAACGGGAGAGAGATGTGATTTACCTTTTGATTCGTTCGGACACAAAATCTACAAATCATAGCCATTCTTCTTGCATAACAGCGATCCAGAAGAGCTGTGTAGAGTCCAACTGATCCACGAATATTCTAAATATATTTTTTTTTATTGGAATATGTCAAATAACTCACAGTATCATCAGGGTAGAGCAGTTGAGACGACTGAAGATGGGTAGTCAAGTCAATGCTGTCAATTGGCTTGAATCCTAGCAGTACAATTCCTTTGGAATCGAAGTATGACAATTTTGTTATTTCGTCCGCTTCGCTGATGATTTCCTGTCCTCCAATTTTCAAACTCTTCTTCAATCGAGTCTTATTCGTTTCCACATTCTCCTCATCTTCTTCAAATTCTGTATTTTTCGGGACGAATGCTGTTCTCCGTAGTACTTTTGTTTCTGTCTCGGCATCGAGTAGTTGTTTTGTCGGAGGGCACGTTTCTCCAGCCAGAAGATAAACCCCGACGCCAAACTTGACCCCCGGTGCAATTTCAACATTCACCATACTGAAAGCACGCTGACTGAAGGTCTTCTTATAGGCTTGTATTTCCATTTCCTCTGATTTGCCGTGAAATATCATCGGCGTAATTTGCTCCCATCGTTTGCGATCCTTCTCGTGAAGCACGTCGCAAAGAAGAGCTAGATGAAATTCTCCTGGTGTCTTGACAATTTTCGTCAATCCATTTCGATCTCGATATGAGGTGCAGGTAAAGTCCCCGATTAGTTTCTTGAATTTTTCCTATAAAAATTCTATTTTCCTTATTTTTACCGTTTCAACTCACATAAGCTCCTTGATCACTTCCAAAAGGGTTTGAATCATTTGTAAAGAACATTATCATATGATGGCGAGTAGCTGTGGCGCTTCTAAATATTTATCCATTTTTCCTCCAAAAGTTTCAAGTAAACTTACAATTGCATGACCTTTCTACAACCCCAGATAACGTGTCCCAGGTTACAGGCTTCATGACCTCCAAATTTTTCCTCAAATGCTTTGTAGATGTCGTCTAAAGCGGTGTCTTCATTACTAGTGGGACGCTTTATACTCCATTTCCAACGGATATTCCACGGATTCAAATTTGGCGGCGCGTCTCCGCTATGGGACCAATATCCGTTGGAAATGGACTATACCAGAATCCAGGAATTTCTTCAGCTCTAACGCTTCTTCACTGCCAGGAACAGCTAATTTTATCCACTCATAGGAATGTTTGTGATTTGAGCGATTATTTGTTTCTTTCTGACCGGATATTTTGTTTTATTAGGGAAACAGCTTACTGTGTTGGTGACGATCACTCCGATCATGTGGTTTAGAGAACCAGAACAGCAAACATTTAAAATTTGACTGTAGATAACTTTGACTGCTTTGCGGAAGTCGCAGTCATTCCCTCCTTTTAACATCTTCTCGCTACCATCGATGACAAAAATAGTCAACTGGAAAGAGGAAACGGCGCTGGGTAAGCGGCTAAGAGACTTACCTTCTTATTGGCTGGTACAAAGGTATCCAGCGGTCCTCCTTCTTCGTCGGCCATCCTTGAAATGTCTTATTCAAACGGCTGTCTTGGAGACTGACAGCGGCGTGGGAAAGCGAGGTTACGAAAGCTTCAAAGCGAAGAGAGTAAACGCGCTAGAAACACCCGTCTCTTTTGAATGATAAGGGTAGAAGAGTAGGCGAAGAAGTGAAGTTGAACAATTGTACCACAGAAATACATTAAAAATTTATTCTGTGCAATCTACAAGAAAAAAGTATCAAGTTACCCGAAATGTTTCAGAAATATTAGTAAGGTACAATCAGAAAATAAATAATTAAATTTTAAGCATGGGAGCGAAAAGGTAAGCTAAATCGACACGGTTATAGGCATTTTGGCAAAGATATTTTTCTATAATTTTGAGAAGCTTGCTACACAATTTTTTGATCTGTGAGAAATCAGGAAAATGTTCTAGACGCTCTGCAAGTGTTCATTGTCAAAAAAATAATAATCAAAAGTCTCACTTCTCTGCTCCGGAGTTACTTTTTTCAGTGCTGCTTCATAATCTGCTATAATTTTATAGAAGCTTTGCTGATCGAAAAGGTCTTTTGCTGTATACTGAAATTTATAAATTGAATAATTGAAATGTTGAGCGAATATACCGTCTTTCTAAGAATTCCTCCTGTACACCTCGGACATTCTAACCCTTCACGGCACCAAGTCATTGGATGCGAGGCGGTTTCATAATCGCAAACTGGTTCATCACATCTAAATTAAGGATAATTTTCCGAAGAAGGTAAAGAAATACTTGAAAACTGAAGAAAGATGCTTTCTCACATAGTTAAACAATGCAGTTTCTACTTGATGCGTTATGAAACTAGCAGCTTCATATAATGCACATTCGCATTTTTCACATTTTGAGAATGCAAAGTGAATGTCATTATCCTACAGAAAAAGTAAACGTAAGGGAAGGCTATGCACAAACCTCTCCTTCAAGACAACTTCGAATTCTTACTGTTGATTTACATTTAGGGCAAGGGAATTGAAGGTCATCGCAATGATCGTAGGTAATAGGACCTGACCAAGCTACTTCATTTTCTTCCGTGGCCTCCTTGGCAGCATGGGCGACTGCAGATCTACGATAAGTGGTAGAATCAAGACCGAGAGATTCGGCTATTAAAACAGCATCGGCCTCTTCTATAGGAGCACAGAGACGTGCAACAACAGGATGTACCTGTTGAGCCAAATAATAATGAACATCTAATGAGAAAACAATAATCCAATTTTAGGCACAAATGGCAAACCGATTTTTAGATCCTTCCTTTCTGCCAATTCTGTGTGGTGATAAGCACGTTGGGTAGCTGGGTTACTTGTACCATCATCACAAATTATGTATTCAACAACGTCTCCGTGCTTCAGAGTAAACTTCCCAGATTCATTCAATCTCACGGCTACAGTTGCATGAGGCTGTGCTTTAAGATCTTTATATTCTTTTGGGTTACGGGTTAATTGCTGCAGTTGATTATTTAGATAAAACTACCGCAAATATACCTTGCTAATTTCAAACATTTTTTGATCGAAATCATTATTGTCGAGCATTTTGCGTAATTTCTTCAAAGAATCAACAATCTCCGATACAAGCTCTTCGCGAGACAACGCTGGATTAAGAATTAAATCAACAATTTCCCTGGAAAGAGATGCTCAGAAAAGGAAATATACAAAACTCACGTTCCGGAATGCTTTGCCAGAAGAGACCAATCTCGCCTTACAATGTCTAAGCCTTTTAGCTCCTTCTTTGTATCACTCTCATCGCCAGGATTAACCATTAAAGCGGCATATTTCTTCTTTTTTAAAAGTAACATCCGCTTAAAAACACCATCCAAATCCAATTCCAAAAGTTTATGACATTTATTAACTTCTCTTTTAATCTAAATTACAAATGACAAAGAAACCCCCAAAACTCACTTCACCTCCCAATTTCTTCGCTTGAGCTAAGTCGGTACTGTTAGTATTAATCATTATAGAGTCGGTATCTCCGTAAACTACAGTATAACCTAATTTTTCAACTAGATTTTTTGAATGCATTAAAATCTAGAAATGACATGAAAAGAATAATCCCTAAAGAAATTGATACCTCACGACCTTTAGCAGTAATCAATGCGGCAAGAGGTTTAGCATAGAAACGAGATTGCTGGAATCCAAGACATCCGTACATACTGTTTGCTGTTAGCTTCAAAGCCGTTTGACGAATATCAAGCTGAATTCACTGTAAGTAATTCTAAAAGCAGGTCAGTTACCTGTTTCCGTTTAGATTCTGGGATCCCTTTTTCATTCATCATACTTTTCACCTGCCTACGACGCTGAACCAAAACTCGGATTTCCCTGGGAAGAACACCTTCAGATAAACAACTTTCCGGAACTTCAGGAAGATCATTGCTATCCTAAATCCTATATATTCAAATATTTTACTATTCTTACCTTAGTGTGCTTTACAGTTGTAAAACAGATATTGAACTCTTGAATAATACTAGGATATAGCGAGTTGAAATCTAATAGAAGAATCAGGGTATCATAAAGCCCCTTTTTCGGCTCCAAAACTAATCCTCCAGAATACTGTGCTTTGTTTTTACCAGCTGTGTCATCTACAGTAGTGTCGTCAACAATAACTGGCTCTTCTTCCGGACCTCCTTCTTTCTGCGGATCATCTTCCTTTTTTACAGGTTTTTTATGATCTAAAAAAATTGATATAACGGAAGTTACAACCTTACCGTTCTTTGCAAAATGAGGTTGATATTTATTTGGGGCAATAACGTTGCTTTTATTAAATGCGTGGAGCAGAAGGTACTCATTTCGCTCAGCTCGTCCTCCCATCAAGGTGCGTGACTAAAATGAAGATAGAGATCCATTATTAGGCTTGACTCACAGTAATGCCTCCAACAATATTCGTGATTTGAAGAACTAATGGCAGAGCATTTAAATGAACGATAATCTGTAGGGAAATGTATGGATCTTCCCAACTCCATTGAATAAGGTCCATCATGCGATCCGACCGCCTAAATGAGTGATCTTAAAAAGTTTCTCAGCGCTTACCCATAAAAAGAGACAATCTCATTGGCGTAGATTTCCTTTCTAGTCGTATTTAACAATAAAGAAGCTAATTCGGTAAGATCATAATTTCTACTACGAACAAGCTCCATGGACAATAACCTAAGGTGGAAACTACAAAAATTAGGGGAAACATACCGAGAATCGACAAGAAGACGACCTGCAGTGAGCTCCCAATGCCCGGCTTTATTGTTCTTGATTGTACTGATGGCAACACTTCTCTTCAACCGGCTAATCCTGTCCCATTTAACAACGTTTAATTTTTGAATACGTGCTTTTAAAAGATCTACAATTGCTGCTACATCATGCCCCTGGAAACGAAAAAAATTAAAGTTATAAAAGGATCACAGCACTTACCACGATAATATCCGGTTCCCATTTTTGCATTTTGGCTAAAAATAGACTTATAAGCTGATTTTCATTGGGCACAATTTTCACCAAATCTTTCAAATTAGCCCTATTTAAATGATTCTCTAAATCAAAGGGAACAGAAACGCCTGAGGCTTTGCTTATAACTAAAATAATATTGGTTGTGTTATAGGCATGAAGACAGCTTACCACAAAACCGTTGTAAGTATTTTCTTTCTATGCTGGGATTGTTCAAATCACATTTAGGGTTATAAAGAGCAGAAATCATACAAATCTATAAATAATAAATATTAATTTGTCTCTTACAGAGCTAACCTCATTATTACCGCTGTTTAATGATGTAATTACATTGAGAGCTAACATTCTGGCGAAGGGGAGGTGTACACTTTCAGCGATGTTAATTTTTTGATTATAAACAACATTTTTCATTCTTTCCATATCAACGGTGAACTCATAATCGCAATACGTTCTTTTAGCATGTACTTCCGCTATAAATGATAAAATAAAGCAACAATTTGTAGCACTTACTATAATTAGAAATATCAGTCCATCCAGGCCCCATCAATTCAGTTTCTACTAGAAGTCTCTCCATAGCCGTAGTTGTGGTATTAAAAACAGCTTCGAATGTTTTCCCAGTGAGATCACGTTTTAATGGTGGATGTTTGCTCTATAATTAAAATTATCCTTGACCTTACTCCTCCAAATTTCAACAAGATTTACTTAAACATATCGGGTAAAAATTACATCGTAACGAATCTCAAATACAGCAACCTCCTTCTGATGCTCTCCTTCATTGAGTGTTCCATCATTCATAAATTTTTTATTAGTTTTCTAAACAATGTTTGCTTAAAATATAGTGAAATAAACACCTTGCATTTAAAATTGGTCACTCCTACTTCTCTATGAAGAACGGCTTTAATTTCTTCGTAAACATCTTTATCTGCACACTAAAAATATTTCTAAACAAATACGGTTTAAAAACTAGCCATTTCTTTAGGAAGAAAGTATATCTGTCTTTGAACATTTGTCAGTATCACAGCACAGCTTGCAGAAGCATGATTATTTGTAAAGACTCTTCCAAAGAGGTAAATGGTTCCTGCGTGTTTTATGTGATCTTCATAAGCATCTAAGAAATACATGCGGATCTTCTGCTCGTCATTTTCTTTTATGTAAAATTCTTCTGAGCCAGCTACCACTTCAATTTTTTCTTCTCTAAAGAAACCGTTAACAAAAAGAAGTAGCGAATACTAACGGTGCTTCTTCACTGTTCCAATCTGCTTCGGAGAAAGACATCTCAATTTTTCTAGGAGAAGGCTCCGGTTCATCCACCTCCATCTTGAGCTTTGAACCATCTTCGTTTGTTTGAGATGGAGCAGGTTCATAATAGTCATCGTCGATACCTCCCGCATCAAAATCGTCATCCATTGGTTCGTTTTTAATCTCTTTCACCGGTGATTCTGGTTTAGGCTTCGAAATCGTTTTAGCTTCCATCTTCGGAGGTCGCGGCGCAGTCAACCGAATTTTTTTGTTGAGCGGACTGGGAGCCAGTACGTCTTGATTATCTGTATTAAAGTATAAAACTGCTGGACTTGCATTTTTTTTGTACCTTCAATTGCGGGTCTTTTACTCCGAAAAGGATTGGAATTTTCGATACGGTTGAGAATGACTGGAGGATGGTAATCCACATCAAGAACATCATCATTTATCATGGCTAGGGCATCTTTTAAAGCATCGTCTTCTGTGTCTAACTTTACTTGGGACTAAATACACTATGGTAAAGTAGCCTGTGTTTATCAAACCTCATCAATTTTAGTTTTTGGTGCTGGAGCAGCCGAGAAAAAACTGTTTATGGCTCCTTTCTTGGGTGCTTCTAAATACGACAATAAACAAATACTTATTATAAACCTTTTTTCTTCTTTGCTTTCTTTTCCTTATAAACATTCTCATCAAAGTCTTCATAATCATCGTCTAAAAGATCAGCGCCGTGATCTATATAACCAGAACCGTCTGAAATCGAAATAGAATGTAGGAGAAATATAGATGTTTTACCATCATCAACAACGAAATCGTTCTGCCGTTCCCGTACAATATCATTGTACGTATCATCATCAACTTCTTCGTATACATTTGGTACATCCACCTGAATTTACATGATATACGCACAAAAAATGAGTAATCACATCTGGTTTGTATGCTTTTCCGCTCATTCTCGTTTTCTTCAATTTTTCCAGAGCATCTTTTTGATTTTGTTTCGCCGACGATGTCCCTCGCCGGGCAGATCTTCTTGAGGGAGTACCTTCCTCATCTTCCATGCTCTGAAACGTATACAATTAATAGACAAGATTAGAGACAAAGAAACTGCAAGGTAATAATAAAACAGCAACAATTTCTTCAAGTTTTCCGAAGAAGAATATACTACTTTGCAGATAAATGCCTATCGATTTATAGACTCCAGTGTAGAGTAGCGTTCAATTGATTGTTAGGCGTGATAAATACGGAGAAATGAACGGAAATCATAATGAAGTCGAGGAAATATGAAGGAGAAACCAGATGCGAGAAAGTAAATTGCTTCGAAAAATTATCGTTCCCGCCGGCTGGAGGCGCCTCGTAAACAGTGCGCATTCATCGACCGAAGTAGGGGAACACTTGCAAATGAGAAAAACGCAGAACAAAGCAATGGTTCCTCGGGGTTTTCGGTTTGTTTTATCGTGAAAGCCATGCAAAAGGAAGAGGAACACGATAAAAAAAAGTAAAAATGAGCTCTAAAAGAAGTGATTGATCCCCTGAACGCGTTGCTATGGTAACATTCCTAGAGCACCCATCGGCTAGATACATCCAATAATTTCTAGTAAAATGATGTATTCGTCTTCCAACAGCTAGTAAATAACAAGAAAGTGATCAAATATGAGTCAAATAAATTTCCAATCATTGGAAGACTTCGTCCAACGAGAGTCGGATGATATTTCAACCATTCACCTCTGGTACGAGAAGCTCTCCGAGGTTCGTTGTAATTAAGAAATACAAGATAATAAATACTACTGCTTATTTTATTCATCAGCTCCAAAGGAATAAATTTCAGTACGAGTTGGAAGGAACGGAGTCGCCGAAAGACATTGACACTTTGGTCTATGCTCTCAAGTAAGGAATTTCCTTTTCTCACGGAGATCTTCATATGTTTATAACAAAAAATCTTTTAGATACCTTATGAACTATTCATTTACTGCTGCAGAAGAGCTAAAAGAAATAGCAGAAAGAGAAGCCGTGGCGATAGCTGAAAAAGAAGAACAATGGGAGGAACATCGCCAATCCATGAGAGTAAGCACTTTTTTAGGCCACAAATATTCTTTTTTGGCAAATAATTGTGTTGCAAATGCTAACATACAATAAGGTAATATTTTAGGAAGAGATTGAAGCCCTTAGACAAAGAATAACATCCCGAGTAGACGCCTCCGAGTCTAGTGAAGCTTTCAGGTGCACCTCCTTCCAATAGATACAAAAAAAACCGATTTTAGAGCTCAGATTGATAGTCTAAAGGAAGAAAATCGTATTCTCCAGCAGTTGAGCCGTGATCGAGATATGGAAATGGCTGATCAGCGCGATAGATTCGAAGCTCTGGTGGCTAGAGCGGATATGCTCACCCGGGAGAGAGATGCTCTTCAGGATCAGGTTCCTCTTCCCAAAATTAACTTTATAACAATAAAAATGGCCAGAAAGCACAAATGGAAGACAATATCCGAGAATTGAACAGAAGAATCTCATCAAAATCAGAAGATACCTCGACGGAATGGGAGACGAGAAAACTGAAACTGAGAAACGAACAGGCGGTCACGTTGAGCAAGCAGATGCAGGTTAGACTGCATCCGTGACTTTTGCTATTATTCTCTTCTCTTTTTCACCATCAAAATGATTCTTACTCCCATTTTTAGGCAGTAGTTGCTCAAAATGATCAACTCCGGGTAGAAGTCGACCGAGTCAGCGACGCATTGGAAGATGCTACCCGGCTGATTGAGGACAGCTCCAGGCGGTATCCTCCTCTCCTCCTATCTTCTTTAGTAATTTCTTCACAGGATGACGGAACTCTCCGAAGAATTACGATCTTCACAGAAGAATGAGAATCATCTGACACAGGATAACCGCTCGCTTCGTGAGAAACTGGAAGCCGCGACCAAGCGGATAGATGAAGTCGAAAGCCAGGCCATGGATGCTGACGAAATTCTAAAAACGAAGATTGAAACACAAAATGAGACCATTAATCAGCTGCAGCAAAGACTGTACGAAGCACAGGTTCGATTATTTTTATCTGAAAAAAATGGGAAGATTGTAGATGGAGGTGGAAGAGCTCCGATCCAAGATAAGCACGGATACGACGGCTGAAAGGGAAGCTGAGCTAGAAAAACTGAAACAAGAACTAATTACAGCTACAAAGTGAGTTTATCCGAGGGGGTAATGAAATAATATGGGGTTTAGAATGGCTAGAACACTTCTTGGGCAGGAGACAAGCAGCCGGGGAGAGGTGTCAGACACTACCGACTGGCCAAGACGGCTCATGCAATCGGAACAGCGACTTCTCGATGCGCAGACAAAGGTCTGATTCATTTTTCCTTTTTTTCATAAATTCCAATTTTTAGATAGATGCTCTTCGTTCTTCCGCAGCTGAATTGGAAGAAACAATTGTTCAAAAAGAGCTGCACAATGACGAGACAATTGCCGAATTGGAAAGACTTCGAGAAATGAAATTCGGCGATGCTCGAGAGGAGTTATCCTATCTCCACGAACAGATAATCTTCCGTGATGAGCAAATAGCCAAATTAAGTCGGCACTGCACAATGCTGCAGATAGAATTAGGCAAATATGCCGAGGGATTCATTCCTGGTGAGGAAATATAAATTTATACTGAAATTAGATAAATTGTGTAATAAGATAAAAAAGAAAACGATGTTTTAGAAATGATACCATCAAAAGACGAAGCCAGGGAGACGCCGCAACCGTCGAGGAACGAACCAGCAGCGCCTGCTTCTTCTAAACCACCGAAAAAAGAAATCAAGCAAGAAAAATCAACAGAAAAGCCAGCAACAGTTGCTACTGGTAGAAAAGCACAAATTGGAAGAGAAAGAACAAAGACAACAAGAAGTTTAGACGAATACGAACAGCAAGCAATGATCATAGCCGGACTCAATTATGAACTATTCTCTCTGCTCACGGTTTTGTTTCTAATATTTTATAAAATACAAATATTATTTTCAGGAGATGGAAAAGAAAAACAATCAATTGGTGGAAATGGAACATGCGTTGAAAATCGGCAAAAAAGCAGTGGACGAAGGGCGAGCAAAGCTCAAGGTGACTACTTCTGGCTATGTAATGTACATTATGTAATATCCCTAATTTTTATTTGCTCTTTTCTCCTTATTTCATCGGCGTCGGGGTGTACGAGTGGCAAAGTAAGTCGCCTCCAGAGCGACCGGGAGGGAGACCTCCCTTCGTGGGTTCGAGTCCCACCTCCGGCAAATTTGTTTTTCTCTTATAATTCCATCTATTTCTGATTTTCCAGCTGGCATATGAAGAATTAGCCGAACAGAAGGCAATAACAACAACAGAAAACAGTACAAAAGGAGAGGAAAATGAAATGGAATTGATGGAATTGAGGGTAAGAAGGGAAGACAGGCGGAAGACATGGGGGTTCCAGCGTTTCTCGGAGACAATTCGGCTAGGCGGCTCGGAAGCAGAAAGAAGGACGGAAGAAGTCACTAGGAAGCTAATAGCCGAGCGGATACAGAAGATAAGGTGGGTAAAAATAATTCCCAGAAGAAAATAAGGCGAAATATTGAGCTCTATCCGTTTCCAATGGCAGTAAATCCAGAGAAACTGCCTTAGATTCTCGAAGTTTTCCTTTTTATATAGGAAAAAAAGCTGGAAAAATCACAAACAAGCTTTGGGCCGTAAAAATGGGTGAGAAAATGTTCAGGTTCAAATTTTTGCCACTTGCCGTCTCCCGCATAGATGCCGGCTATCTTGAGCTCCTGAAACACCGATTATCGGGTTCCTGGGAACTTTGAACACGTTTTCTTTGGTTTTTATGGGTATGACTACAATTCCTGACCTCTTTTCGTTAAATTTTGATCCGATTTCCTCCATTTAGACTGGCTCGTTCCGAAGAAAACCTCAAGAACCATTGTAATCGAGCCACCGAAGCAGCTAGACGATTCCGAGAACGGCTGATAACTGCCAGAGTGGAGGGAGAGAAGAAAGCAGCCCGTCTACAGTACGAGTTGGTGGGTTTCATCTATCTGACTCGAAAAAAGGAGGTTCTTTTCCAGGATATGACGTGTTACGAGATGGCGGCTGCTCAGAACAAACTGCTTCATTCGATTCCTCTAAGGACATATGAACAATTGAGCAGGAAATATAGAGAACTGTTGAAGAAGGAGACATTAGGTGGAGGGAATATCGAGGTAGGGGCTGATCCTCTTTTTGACGAGCACCTCACCCGTAGAATCTCGGCAGAAAAATGCTTACTATTCGATGAAAGGGCGCCCCTGTTGCCGAGATTTTACGGGTGCGGCGCGAGGAGAACAATGTCTTTAGGACCCGCCGACTATCGAATTCGACCTCCTCCCGGAAAAGCCAGAAGCCAATGCTCAAGAACTAGCTGCCAGAAATGAATACCTCAAGAAGATTGTCCAAATTCTCACGGATCAGAACGAGTTTTGGAATAATGAGACGGATATCCTCCAGCGGGAAAACGACGAGCTGAAGAAGTTCCTAGAAGACTTAGAGAACGAGTCCGACGCCAAGGGAGTGCTCGGTTCGTCTCCCCTTTCCATTAACCCAGACCATTTCAGTGTCAATCCAGTCGAGATTGATGGAAACCATCCGGGAGCTGAGTACAATCGCCAGGGAACAAGTCCGCGAGAGGAGGAAGATCCGCGACGCGGAGGAGACCCTCGCCCGGCAGAAGGTCATCTGGTCGGCCGAGAGGAAACGCCACGTTCATGTCATCTCCCTCCTTCAACAGGGATACCAGGTACTTTTCCCTCCCTTTTCATTAAATAAACCCCCCTTTAGAACCAGAAAAACAACAATTTGGCCACGATTACCGTAACCCAGATGGAGATCCTCCGGCAGAGGATAATCGACGTCAGCCACGAGAAGGCCAGGGCCACGGAGGAACGGGAACAGGCCGAAAAGATGAGAGAAGAAGCGGAAACATTGAAGACTCAAGTCAGCTCGGAGATAAACGCACAGAAAATGATAACCTCGGAAAATGGAAACCTACAAAAGTTGGAGAGGATGCTGCGCCAGTATATGGCGGGAGAGGCACAACAAATGGCCAAGAGTCAAAGATTAGAGAGATTGGTAAGAGTTTTAGGGGGAAATAGAAGAAGAAATGGGTAAATTCAGTTGAGTCTGAAGGAGAAACAGGAGAGACAACGACAGGAAGAGATAGAAGACCTCCAGAAATCGAATGAAGAACTCTTGACGGTGATTAGTGTTTCGAAGGCGACGAGAGCAGAGGAGCAGACGATGGAAACGGTAGAGAAGACCAGGCAGGAGGCAGTGATGGTGGAGACGGAAGCAGAAGAGAGCGGATATGAGATGGACTTCGACAGCGGGTCGTCGGACGGTGAGCTATCTCAATCTCGGGGATAGTTGTCTGTACATCCAAAAGAAGTCTGGAAAGTGGCGGGAGACTTTTGGTTGGATGGTTCAGGAGGGGAACAAAAGGAGGAGGCTGGTCCCATTTCCCATAGAACTGCGGGCCGGGTGCTTTTCCCATTTGAAGTCCGTATCCTCTGTTCAACCTCTGCCTTATGCTCCCCTTTCCAGGCTCCAGCCCCCGAAATGGTCGAGTAATCATCAAAACTGTCGTCGAGGATAACTCCAAAGAATACGAAAAACGCCTGGCGAAGATCAAGGAAACCGCCGAGATGTGTATCCGCTCCTATAGGGTAGACCAATCTCTTCCAGTCCAAATATCCCCCGATTTCAGGAACAATTAATCCAGAAGGATGCTGCCATTGAAAGTTACAGAGAACTGTTGTTAGCCAAAATAGAGCAGACTTCTACTGGACAGAAGGAGACGAAAAAGGTGGTCCGGGAGGAGAAGAGGGTGGTGGACAGGGAGATGGAAGAGAGGTTGAGAGTGGCCGTGTTGGAGGTGGCGCGACTGAAGGAAGACGTCGAGGACTTGGAGGCCGCGAATCGGGAACTCTTTCGAGAGAGGAGGAAAAGTACCATACCACTGGTCGAAGACGTGAGTTATTTATCCAAAATATTGTTGTTTCCCTTCAGATTATGACCCAAACAGAGGCAGATCTTGAAGGGGACAAAGACAGCCTGGTCCATCATCCCCATATCATTACCCCAATCCCGGAGGTAACGGAGAGGAGCAATCTCACCGAGGTAGGGGGTATCTATTACACATTCAAAGACTGTCAGATGGATTTCACCGATGAAAAACAAAATGCAGCTCTGCAGCACAGAAGAGAGATCCGCAGGCTGCAGGACAGAATCAGACGGTTGACAACGACGAATAAGGAACTATTGATAGCCTGCGAGAAGATAAAGGAGGAGGCAATCAGTCAGATATCGACAAAAGTGCAAAGGGAAACGGACAGGGAGGTGGAGGACGTCACCCAGTTGAGGTTAGAAGACAGGAGGGGGAGGGGGACTGGGAAATTTCGGGACGGAGGCGGGCATCGTCCCTCGCTAGAAGCTGGCTGATAATTATGGCCCTTTCCAGGCTGGAAACAGTCAGACTGAGGACGGATCTCCGTCTCCTTCGTCAAAAACTGAAGGAGTCCCAGGATACGGTAGACAAGTTGAGAAGGGATCTGGACGCAGGGAAGAAAAGCTCCGAGGTTGATTAGCTCTCCTGGGGAGATCGTCCAATTTTTAGGAAGAGGTTCTGAAATGGGAGCAGAAGAAAAAAACAGAAGAGAGTCTTAAAATCCTAAGGAAAAGACTACAAGAATCAGAAAAGAGTGAAAAAGAAGCCAGGGATCGGCTGGCCAAAAGGGAGAAGAGACTGGAAGAACTGCAGGATGAGGTTCGGAACAAGCAGAGGGAGATAGACCGGCTGAATAAGAGACTATCGGAACTGAGGAGCGAAAAGGTGGACTACTTTTGGAGTCAAGTGGATGTACAGTATTTTAGGAATCATCGGTTAAAGACAGCCAACAAATGGTCATCCTGAGAGACAGACAGGCTACGCTGGAAGAGAGGATAAGGGAGAAGGAACGGGTAAGTTACAACCAAAATGGGATGGGCGCTGAGGATCTCCCGGAGCTCAATTTTGGTATCCATGGTGCTACCTAGAATACGGTAGAACGATTTGGAATCCCCTTCCTGATTTTACTATAAGCAAGTGAAAGGTACGGTACCTTGAAGAGGACCTGCAGCCGGGCCGGCAGAGTTGCCCCTACCTTGCCCTCCTTGAGAAGGAAATCTCGTCAAGGAGACAATTATCACTGTTGACAATTCTATATCGTTTTCGGGGGAGACAGGTTATATACAGTAACCCAAGGTGACACGGTAAATGCATAGCTCGATTAGAATCTTGGAAATTTACCCAACGTTGGCTAGAAAGGCAGGCCCCGGCAAGTCCGACAAAGCCCAGCTCGACCCTCCTCAAATTTCAACCTGAACCACTGCTCAAATTCAGTTCTGTTCCCAAATAATTAGATCCATTTCAGGAAATAGTCGTCACAAGTTCGAAACTCAAGTCCAGTGAGAAGAAGGCCGCCGAAATGAGTCGGGAGATCTCCACCCTGAGGAGGACCGTAGAGTCGAGACAGACGGAGGCGAACACCCAGTCGAGGCAGAAAGAGACAGTTGTCAAGGAGAAAATTATCACTGTTGACACAAAGTTTACCGAAAAATTAGAGGAGGAATTGAAACGGACGAAGAAACAGCTCCGTGTGGTGAGTTGCTACCCTGTTCTTGGAGAAGAAGTCACTTTCCAGGCAGAATTGCACCTGGCCGAGACGAGAGAGAAGTTAGAATTCGTGGAGAAAGACCTCGCGAAGGCACAGGAGGACTATTCCCGGCTAATGAAACGATTCAGTACATTTTCTTGCTCTCTCTTGGTACAAAAAGAATTTAGACCTTCGAGATGACGGCAGTTCGGGGGCGGTGGCCGTCTTGAAGGACAAATTACAAGCCAAGGATCGAGAAATTGCTCAATTAAAAGTCAAAATCACTCAGTTAGAACGACGTCTTTCACAATAATCATATCAGGGAGAAATAAAGATATTTATTGGCCCCTTTCCTTTGGAAGAGAATATTTGTAGCGGAGGCAGAATGGAAAGGTCAAGGCGGCGGCGGCTGATTCACTGGCGGGAGACGGCATTGCCAGCTGCCTACACAGAGACGGGGGAGAACTGGAAATGTTGATTATTTTATAGGAAGGATGGGAAGCCAAACCAGGAGAGGGTTGTCAGTCATAGCGTGGGAATATTTCCTGTCGTTTGTGGGTCAGGAGGACGGCCAAAACAGCCGTTATCTGCGGTCTCTTGTTCGACTTTCCTTGCCAGTATCTGAAAGAGTCTTCTATTCAACTCTTTCCCCCTTCCCTACCTTTTAATAATTATATTCGTCACCCGATGTGGTCCCCTTGCCTTTCTCCTTGCCTTTCTTTATACAAGTCCGGAGCAATATATGTGCCCCTTGCATTCTATCGAAACTCTTTGGAGAACAGGCGCACCTTCGGATTGTACGGCGTCCTGTAAACGAGAAAAAGTGGAACAGAGAGGGAACTGACTGTTATGTTCTCTTTCATCAAGAAGATCTTCGCTACACTTAGACTGAATAACACGTTGTTTCATTAAAAACAACTATACTCACCCAACGCTCCTGTCGTCTACCAAATAACGATCTCCAATCCTTACAAGAGAACCTTTTCACTTTAGGTTGGACTCGTGAGACGAGACCTAGTGCATTCGAAAGAGCGTCAAAAACTATCCCAGAAACTGTGTTCCATTTTCCCAAAATGACTCGCGTTACGCAGTAGCACGCCAATTAAGTTTTACATGTTAAATTTGTCAAAACTGGTTATTGCCGTTGTATCCTTGGAATTGCAGTCGGTGAAATGTGAAGCAGTGGCCGAGTGGATAGTACACTCGCTTACAGAACTTTTGCGTTTTTTTCTGGCCGAGTTCGAGTCGAGCAATCGTCTTTTAATTCTATATTTTCACGGAAATGACAAGGGGTAACCTACTGGGATAGACCATCTCCAGGTTGGGGAAGACGCGCTCCAAGCTGTTGAAGAGGGTCCCGGCTATGCGTAGTTCTCCAATTATCAGTTTGATACTGGCGAATTTTGTGATGGCTTCGTCGTCAGCTAGATACAGGCCTAAAAGGCTGGGAATCACGGCTGCTGATACCAAAATTCCCGGCGAATCTGTCCTATAGAAGCATTTTCGGGTCGGATTCGGTAAGGCCGCCCGGCTCTGCTAGGAATGAACTTGTTGGTACACCCGCCCTGGGAGGGAGGAGCTGGCCCCAAGGTCGTTCAGTGGCTAGCAAAGAATATTTAAGAGCCCAGCAAATTGAAACCCGGGGCGGGGATTGTGGGTCACCTCTCAAAACGAATCACGAATTATGCCAACCATAAATGTTGATTGCCCCTACGTAGACGGTACAATTCCTAGGAATATTCTCAAAGCGCATCTGTTTGTAGAAGATGTCCGGTCGAAGACAAGGGTCATCTGTAATCTCTCTCTTCTAGAGACTGCTGTCAGTGCCTACCTGTTTCACAAGGCTGGTACATTTCTCCCTTGAACTGGGGATGATAAGCCAGAAATACTACCTCCTCTCTTGTGAAACATTTCGTCTGTTTCCAAGTGCCAGAGTAGTATAGGAAGGAGGGATTATAATACCATTTTCGACATTTCAGTCATTTCAACACATTTTCATTCTCTGATGACAGAGAATCACCTCATTTACAACACTTTTTTGAAATGTATCATTTTCACACTTTTTAGAAAATCAGTGGATGTCAATTTTTGAAAGGAAGTGGTATTATCTCTGAAGATAAAAAATAATGCTTAATAAATGACGAAGCTAGATAAAACTTTGAAACCTCTTACAAACATCGAACTCTTAGAATTAGCAGAAATATTGGGAATCAAACAAGTCTGTACAAGAAATAACTGATGTACTCAGTGTTGGCGCCAGATAGACAAGTACTCCGATGAACAAGTTTATTACTCGAACCAACACAACAAATTCACAGAAGAAAGAGAGAAACGACCTCCTCTCACGAACTCTATCCGAAAGAATGATACCCGAACAACATACACTGAGGATGATGACAAAAAAAAACGGGATTTTGCATAATTAAATAGCATAGGTCAATTAGTTTGCTATATAGAATTGGGAACTAGCATATTACTTATACAGTATATTTTATCACAATTGTCTCGCAAGGCGCCAAGTCTCTGAAGTCCAATTCATGCTGTCGATCGTCAAGTTCATTTTACGCATTGCCAACATTCCCAACACGTTGGCTTCCTTGAAATGGCTGTGAGAGAGATTGCATTCAATAACAGAGTTTTCATCCTGAAATGAGAAATATGAATCAGAAAAAGAATAATCTTAAAATTGAGAGTAAAAAACTAAACCTGAATAGAGACGGGAATGGCCGATGGAATGGCGTCAGCACCAGTAAGCTTGCTGATAGTCTTCTCGTCGAGAAACGTGCAATTCGATCCAGTATCAACCAGAAACCAGACTTTGATTAATGGCGCATCAGGCTTCTTGGCACGACGACAGGTTAGGCACACCATCAGTCGATTATTTGGTCCGAAAATGACGCCTTCCACCGGGAACGCTGGGGATGAGAACGAACCGGCACTCAAATTTTCTATGCCTGTATAATCACCGAGCTGAAAACCATGAAGGATTAGAAATAACAACAAAAAATGATATAATATTAATAATAACTCACATGCTTGAGATTAGCTTCGTTGATATCCGTCAGCATCATATCATGTTTGAACGCCGGCAGTGCATCCATAAATTCGAACGAGTGACCATTGCTGTCAGACGATGAAGAACTCTAAAAATTTCCTTTTAAAATTGGAAAAAAAGAACAGAAATAAATACCTTGTTCAATTCGCTTTCCATCTTGGACTCACAACGGAAAGAACTGACGGAGAAAGAGAGAGAGCGGTCTGAAAATAAACAATTGAACAATAAATAGCTAAAATCAAACTAATTTCAATAAATCTACATTATAAAAACAGAAGTTAATGAAAGAATGCGATGTTGGCAGGTTCTCTCCTTCCTCTGCTCACGCGTCACTCTCATCACCCTTCCACTCTAGCCCAAAGCGTTTGCGTGTCGCGTCGTGCCGCGTGCGTCTAGTTCAACTGGGGCAAATGTGTGACTGTGCTCGGTCAGAGTGAGGAAGAAAAAAGAAGGTCACACAAAGAGAAAGAGAAATTGGCAGGGCAAAGACGTCACACCAAAGGAAAGAAGAGAAGGAGAAAGAGAAAAGGACTACCTGTTTGCCAGCACCTTCGAGAAGAGTGGTCAATCGGTAAGATCTAGAACTCGACGAGTTTGGTCACACCCTAACCTTCTCGAAGGTGCTGGCAAACAGGTACAAGAGAAGAACGAAGTTTCTCATTTGAGAACGATTTGTGTCGCAGAATTTCTTCAGTTTTGCTTCATTTTCTTGCATAAATTATCTCATTATCGCTTATAACTTGCTTCAAAGTTGCTTCAAAGACTTAAAATTTCAAATTTGATCTTTTCAGACAAGCCCTATTCTCATTCAATCTTTCAGATCTAGGAGTCAAAGACTCTGATAATGAGTGGAAATGTTCCAACTCCTATGGATGTTGAAGATCCTAATAATATAACCATACTGGTATTTTTAAAATGTAGCTTTACCGGTATTTATAAATAGAACAATACTGGTATCATACTGACACTTGCAATAATGATTTCTTACTAATATTATTTTATCTTCATCATTTTTTCATTTATTTAAATGAATACAACACGATTGATATATTGTTTTAAGTGTAAGATAAAGACGAATACCATCAATGTGTCTCAATTGTTGACATAACACAAGAGAACAATGATTAAGGGGTTGTGTGAAGATTGTAACACTACAAAGTGTAAAATAATTCCTACAGAATCTTTGATTCCTGGATCAGGAGGATTGACTCTGAAAACTGGTGCTGGATTAGACGACTCGAAAGATGTGAAAAATTCAAAAGATAAAAAATCCTTGGAAATCCTTGAAAAGCTTATTACTCACCAAAGACAGGATTTTGTGGTATCAATGAATTACAACGTCAGACTAAGAAACCTATCAAGGAAGTCAAAGAATTTCTGAATCAGCAGGATGTTTATACTTTACATAAGCCAGCTCGTAAGAACTTCAAGAGTCAAAGAGTTTACTTTGATGGCATAGATGATCAGTGGCAATCAGATTTAGTAGAAATGATTCCTTATGCTGATGAAAATAAAGGATATAAATACCTTTTAACTATAATTGATTGTTTTAGTAAATTTGCATGCGTCGAAAAATTAAAAACAAAAAGTGGTGAGGAAACTGCTGATTCTTTATCAATGGTATTTGAAAGAAGTAAAAGAAAACCAAAAAAGATGCAAACTGATAATGGTAAGGAGTTTTATAGCTCTAGTATGCAAAAACTTTTCAAATCATTAGAAATTAATCATTTTTCAACTTATTCAGATAAAAAAGCTTCAATAAATATAGTTTACAATAATCTTTTTCCCAAAGTCGAAAAAGATATGAAAGATATAAAAAGCAAAACAAAATTCAAAGTAGGAGACACTGCCGAATTACAAAGTATATAGCTATTTTTGATAAGGGATATCTTCCTAATTGGAGTATAGAGCAATCCAAGATTTCTGAAGTTCACCCACACGAAGAAGGAACAATTATGTATTCTATTAAAGATCTTGCAGATGAAGAAATTAAAGGAAAATTCTATGAACAAGAACTTACACTTTATAATAATGTTAATGAAGAATATAAAATCGAAAAAGTGATAAAACGTAGGACTAGAAACAAAGTAAAAGAAATATTTGTTAAATGGTATGGATATCCGGAAAAGTTTAATTCCTGGATATCGGAAGCAGACTTGAATCTTCGATTTATCAAATGCTGACAACCTTAACTTTATTATGTCTATATTTTCGTTTGTGACGAAGCCGCCAAGCCGCTGCCCTCTCCCCAAACGGCACCCTTTGAGGGGGGACGGAGAAGGCTACATTTCGCTATTTTGACAAGGTATCTTGGTTATAGAGGAAATAAGAGAATCACCTGCACAAATCCTTTACACTTCTCATTCCTGTGAAACCGGAGAATAAAGGGGACAGAAGGCACCGGGAATCTCAAATTGTATTTCTATGGAGTGATCTTACCACGACCACCCTTCAAATTGTAAATTGTACAGAATGTCTAGCTACTGATTCTGTTCCGATTCATGGGCTTCTCGTTGTTCGACTGTAAGTCAGACTGAGTTGTGTGATTAGATAAGTGGCGCTGTGTCATTGAATGTTCATCGCACTGAAACATCGGGGATCTCCGAAGCGTGACTTGTTCTTGTCGGTCCGCTTCCGGCTTCGTCCATCGTCACACGGTAGTTTAGTACTGCTCCTAAATAGTGGTGATACCTGGAACATATCACAATTGGTGATCCTGTTTCTCTCTTGGATACCTCGCAAAATTGTAACAAGACAGCGATGCGATCGGGTAGAAGAGATACGGTAGCTTCTCGACAACCTGAAATAATTGGAGTAGAGATGTAGCGGGCTTCCGTTCAGGGCTGGGCCAAGATCTTCTTCGATCAAAAACCGACTCTCAGTATCCACGGTCAATTAGACTGACCCTTTCTACAGTCTCCCAAGATTCCTTGCTCATCCACTCCTCATTATTGTCGGATTCCTTCCATAGCGGGACATAACAATACGAATCGAACCTCTTACAGTATCCCCTCATAATTTCGTCGTTAATGAAAAATCGGATCCTGTTCATCGACAGTTGAAGGTACTGGAAACTACAGTACGCTCTCTTTCTGCTGAATTACCAGTAGCAGTAAGAAATTATAATTGTCGTATGAGCCTATTAGGTTGAACTGTTTCAAAGTATGGAACAGAAAGAAAAAGAAGGCCATCAAAATGTCACAGATTGTCGTATATTCAGGCAGAACTTTCTGAACAATATTAATCGAAAGGAGACGAAAGGACGGCTGGGGAAGGATGCCTCTTCCTGTTCTTGACCAACCCCATGGATTTCAAAAGGTATCCCATTAAATTTAATATCGTCTTCCATATATCGGAATGTATCCGTAGCAAACGTCAGCACTCCCATTTTATACGGAAGTAGTCGTGTCTGCGGAACGAAGCTGGTGAAGTTGTTCAAGTAGTCGGCACTCTAAGGTTAGCAGTTCCAACCGAAAAGTCTTGGACCAACCATAACAAAAGGCATGAAGATAACCTGCTGATCAAAGTGGTAATGTGGGGTCCTGCCACGAATTGTCACGGCCAGCTGGGATTGCAGATAGACACAGAGAAAAATAGCCAGTATGACGCAGAGAAGAGAGAAATACTTGGAGACCCGGTGGGACCAAAATCTGAAAAAAAAACCTCTTTTTCTGTTACAAAACGAAACGACCTGTAGTAGATAATGATGTCAGCGTAGCAGAAGATAACCAAGGTGAGACAGGCATGCTTACTCCAGGCCAGAAAGAGCATAAGGTGTTGGAACAGGGGGCTGGTCAGATGGATCGACTGGAATTCAGAGAAGTGCGTGTGCATATATATAGAAGAATCCTTGTCTTGGAGGTTATCGTTGGTTTGAAAGGATTTCTGGAAACAGTCTATCTTGTAACCAATTTTGGACCGGCTGCCTGAGTTTTGGACAGGCTGACTGACCTGATACATGATGCAGCTTTCCAAGGCCACTAGAGTCGTGATGAATATCACCACCATAATATAATTCCTCGAGTGCGGCAAACATTTCGACGCCGGCGAGAATTGCAGCACAATCATAGCCCGTAGTGAAAAGACTAATCCAATTGCCACGCAGATCATGGCAGTTACCCATATTTCATATGCAAAAATCTCGACGACACTCGTTTCCAAGGTGTATTGTCCCCCAAGATCAGAAAAAACTCCTAGAAAAGGGTCTTAAAACCAGACGAAAGAGGCCCTACCGCAGTCTTCCTCCTTGAATTGAGGGAAAAATGAGCAGTAATCTTGTATTGTGTCAGGCAGATAGGCAGCGAGGTCTATACCGATAATACCCATTTCAAAAGACCACGTGAATTGATTTTCGCCAATGGGAACACTGACATCGATGGGTCGGATGGGCAACAGCCGGGGAAGGGAGATATTCTTGAGGAAACGGTTCAAGCCGACGTTGAGCTGCTGGAGACAGAGGCTGACCATTTCAGAATTGAGAGGGTTACAAGCTAGTGACATTTGACAGGAACTATCCGCGAAGGAAATCCGAGGAATGGCTGAATGATGGTCAATGGTTCTGGAAATGACAAGGGGTAACCTACTGGGATAGACCATCTCCAGGTTGGGGAAGACGCGCTCCAAGCTGTTGAAGAGGGTCCCGGCTATGCGTAGTTCTCCAATTATCAGTTTGATACTGGCGAATTTTGTGATGGCTTCGTCCTCAGCTAGATACAGGCCTAAAAGGCTGGGAATCACGGCTGCTGATACCAAAATTCCCGGCGAATTTGTCCTATACAAGCATTTTCGGGTCGGATTCGGTAAGGCCGCCCGGCTCTGCTAGGAATGAACTTGTTGGTACACCCGCCCTGGGAGGGAGGAGCTGGCTCCAAGGTCGTTCAGTGGCTAGCAAAGAATATTTAAGAGCCCAGCAAATTGAAACTTGGATTTGGACTGTGGGTCATCTCTCAAAACGAATCACGAATTATGCCAACCATAAATGTTGATTGCCCCTACGTAGACGGTACAATTCCTAGGAATATTCTCAAAGCGCATCTGTTTGTAGAAGATGTCCGGTCGAAGACAAGGGTCATCTGTAATCTCTCTCTTCTAGAGACTGCTGTCAGTGCCTACCTGTTTCACAAGGCTGGTACATTTCTCCCTTGAACTGGGGATGATAAGCCAGAAATACTACCTCCTCTCTTGTGAAACATTTCGTCTGTTTCCAAGTGCCAGATTGATCCTCTCCATCGTAATCATTACGGTAGTCTGTCTTACGGTAATTGTTTGTCTCGGACTCGTATTTGAGGACAATCTCTCCGGGACCATCAACGGTTACCAGTGAATTGAACCCCATCTCATCCAAATTCGGTCCTTCCACGTGGATGACATTATGGAGCTCTGCTTTGGAGGCGACTTTTATAAAATTTTGATAAGAACAAACCTTTCGTTTTTGTGCTCTTAACTTCCTCCAGATTTGAAAGGAAGTGCAGATTTCTTTTCCCCGTAAAACCTTTGACCGAGAGGCATCCCTCAATCCGGGTCAGATTTGTAAAAGCCTTGTAAAGTTGATCAACGTAGGCATCCGCTTTGCCATCCAGGATAAAATTCCCTATTACTACGCCACAAGGACCGTTGTTGTTCTTCATCCAAACGGCAATCGGAGTAGAAATATGACAGACTGAAGAGAAAAGGCGACAATAGGGATAAAGACTGTAAACATAGATACCTTGGCCTCTAATTGCAGAAGATGACAGGATTAGCGAAAGGAAAACAAGCATCGACATGGTCAAATACTCGACGGGCCGGCGTGGAGCCGCTAGAGTTGCAAAACAACTAATTTATCCACTTACCGCCATTACCCGAGTGAGATTAGAAACAGGGAAAACTTGGACAGAAGGCTCACAAGACACAACTGCTCATTAATCTAACGGCATTCTCTTTGGGACGGGCCGATTTGGGATGACCTACGCGATCGGAACTATTGAAACAGCCGGTAACTTCTCAAACGAGGGCCACCATCGGCGCAGGATTTGGGACCATACCTGTTTGTACCGTCGCTATTTCTAATTTTTCTTTAAAAATTTATTTCATAGAATATATCTGTTCTTAAAAAATCATTCAAGCGTAAAAAATGCTTTGATGATAGAATTGAACCATATAATTACCCTAGTCACATAAAATAGTGAGAGAGGGAGGATATTGCTTACATAAAACCCATAAAGAAAAGTTGTTTGGCCAAAATTGGATGGCACAGACCAGAGAAATTACTATGACAACTGGAACAATAGAGTAAGCCGACGGGAGAAGAAGACTAGGGCTCGGGGAAGAGGTTCTCCTGGACTCGACGAAGGAGATTGACCTCTGTCTCCGGCGGGAAGTCAATACGGAGACACGACTGGCCAATGCTCAGGATACGGTAGTCGCGATAGTTCCTGGAAACATTTCCCTCCTTCACATAGAAAAAGGAAAGAGCCAACCTGGACGGGAAGATGGTGAAGAGCTGATCCATTCCGTGAGTCTGGGTCTGGGCGAAGAGGTCTTCAATCGGGATGTGGCCCAGCAAACTGTAGGAATGGTCAGCCGCCGTCCAGACCGGGTTGGCATTCAGCCCGTCGAGGATAACCGTCACATTGCGGCGGGACAAATCCCAACCGAGCTCAAAACTACGCATGTCACGCTTACCGGCGAGCCATTGCTGAAAAGAGAGGGAAAGTAGGGAAAGAAAGGGAAATAGGGGCTCACCTTGATGTAGGCATTCAATCCGCGGTCAGTAATGGCGGCCCTCTCCCTCTCGTTGGCCAAGAAGAGATGCCTAGCGTGGAATTGGAGCAGCGCCTCGTCGTCGATGTCAGTATCCACAAGGAAAACCTGTAATGATAAAGAATTAATCGACCTTTGCCCGTCTTCCCTAGACAGAGTGGAACGGACTCCAAGATTCGAACAGTTTCCCATCCCACCCGGCCTCGTTCCATAAAAAGCCTCGTCCCTTTTCACTTTCGCCAAAATCCGTAAAATGCTGCTCATTATGATGGGTCTTATTCCTTTTTTCTACCTCAAAAAGCCTTTAGTTCATGTTGCTTCCATTTGCTTATGCTGGTTGTTGGATGGACGAGGATTGCCCCTCGGGAATGTACTGTAAGCGCGTATCAGGAAGGTGAGTCCCCAATGAAAGAGAAAACAAAAATAACCATTATTTCAGCCTAATTACATATTGCAATCGAGTGGGAAAGAGATCCGTGCCGAAGGTCAAGAGAAGCCCTTGCGAGAGAGAATTACACCTGGAACGGAGGGCAAAATGCCAAAAATCGACTAATCAACAATGTGATGTTACGTAACGCCCTCGACTTGTCTATCCATTTCAACCCCCGAGGGTTTGGTGCCGAGGTGCACGAGTGGCAAAGTGGGCCGCCTCCTGAGCGGTTGGGAGGGAGACCTCCCTTTGTGGGTTCGAGTCCCACCCTCGGCAAATTCCTTTTTCTTTTCTCCCTATAGCCGAAAAGCATTTGTCTAACAAAGGAATAACCCCCAAAATGTAATAGATTTTCAAAGCGCTCACCCTACACAGCTCGCCATATTTGAAAAAAACGAAGTTCGCTTTTTCCCGCCAAAAGTTAGTATTGAAAAAATGACCAAACTGGGAGCCGATAAGCTGAGCGACTGGAGCGTTCTCATGAGGCGTTCTTGGGCTTATAATGACCGCAACGAAAAACTCTAAAAATTGCAGGAAGCAGATTTCTAAAAAATTTCTTATTTTTTGAGAACGAGGGCGTTTTCCAATCCTCTTGTCTTTGAAGCCGTTTTTATCGAAAATTAGACATACGATCGAAAATCTGCTTCCTGCAATTTTTAGAGTTTTTCGTTGCGGTCATTAGAAGCCCAAGAACATCTCATGAGAGTGTCCCAGTCGTTCAGCTTATCGGCGCCCGTTTTTGATGTCCAATTTTAGCATTGGCGCGCGCAACCACAAAACTGCTATTTTCTCAAAAATTGGGATATTAGAACTCGCTTTTTTTGACTTACTGATGCTTCTAAAAATTAGTAGAGCCGTATTCAGCAGAAAACAGAAAGAAAAACGATGGATTTATGACTTTTTCGACAATTCATTGCACCGGGTCAAATTTACATCTTCAACAATCAGAAAAGGGGGCAATTTTTGTATTTTCCTTATTTTGCATCCTTTTTCTATTTTTCCATTTGTTCTATAGTAATTCGATGCTGAGAAACACAATGGATGCATCAGAATTGCATAAAAAATGCATAGAAATGGATATTCCATATTCGGCAACGAAGTCGCTACGGGACCATTTTGCGCGCGCAGATCTGCCCGTCTGCAGACCTTTGAGACTTCGAGGTCGGCGATCTTACGTAACGCCCCCGACTTGTCTATCCATTTCAACCCCCGAGGGTTTGGTGTCGAGGTGCACGAGTGGCAAAGTGGGCCGCCTTATGAGCGGTTGGGAGGGAGACCTCCCTTCGTGGGTTCGAGTCCCACCCTCGGCAAATCCCTTTTTCTTTTCTCCCTATAACCGAAGAGCATTTGTCTAACAAAGGAATAACCCCCAAAATGTAATAAATTTTCAAAGCGCTCACCCTATGGACCTTGAGTCCCTTGAGAAGACGCTTCTGCACCAGAATGGCGGAGGACCACTCCTTCGCCTGGATGACCTACAAGTGAAGAAGGTGAAAAGGGACTGGAAATGCACTCACGTCAATGAATGCCTGAAAAACCTCAGTCCTGGCGACGACATCCGAGCCGCTGGCCAGATGGTCAGCTCGGATCTGCTGGACGGCGCACATCTTGGTCACTCCGAAGGCTCGAATATCATCCAGGAGTTCCTGGAACAGTCTAATTTTATTCATAAGAAGGGAAACCTTACGGAATAGGTCAGAACCCGAGCAGTCATCCGAATATAGGGCTTGGCGATATCCGAGAGGTTCACCGCCTTCTCGCCAAGCAATCCGTCATCGATCCTGGCTTCAATCGAGCGCTAAAATTAAACTGAAACCATTAAAATGATAGACTAACCTCTCGGAAGTTAATCTCGTTAATACAGCGTTCAAACTTGAAGGGAACCGATTCACAGAGAAGTTTGGAAGCCTTGGAGACGCGGAGCAGCTTGCAAAATGTCTTGGCATCTCGTTCCGGGATCTATAAACCATTGGTCTCTGCAGAAACTGAAAGATCAACAGCCACGTGGCTCGGTCGCCTTCTTTTGGGATGGAAATATACTTTACACTGAGCGGAAGGCGCCCTTTTAGCTACTCGGGGTGAGTGAGAGGGCGAGTTACGAAATGCACCCTGCTGGGGGACGGAAAACGATCGACGGACAGGGGGTGATGTTACTAATCGATGGACGCAGCTCAAAAGGCATTTGCAGTGACTTTTCAGGCTATAAATAGACCGTGGATGGGGGAAAATTGCCGTATTTCGCAATAAATGAGGGGAATTCGCCGTTGGACCCGTTCTCATAGCAGTAGCAGTTGTTTCTTGCTTCTATAATAGAAAAGAAGACAGTTTCCTCCTTTCTCAACAGTCAAAAATGATGAAATACTCACATAGCCCAGGATTTTGAACTTCAACTCGTTCGGGAGTTCGAAGAATCGGAAGATTTCCGACGGATCTACGACGTCCTCCTCCACGTTCAGGCCGTTTGCCATCTTGGCCGGCTCAGCCATTCTGAAAAGTGGAATAAACCCTGGGAAAATGGGAAAAGAGACAGCCGCCGGCTAGGACGAAAGAACACTAGCCGAAGGGGGATCTCGTCCCCGGGGAAAGGCGTACGCAAATTGGAATCAACAACTGACGGACAGTTGCGGAGGAGGGATTTTGAAATTTCTCTTTTTTTTCAACCTGCTTTGTTTATTTCCTATTTTCTTTTCATTTTCAGAGTTTTAGAAGCGAAAAAGACTATTTTTCCCCGATTTTCGCTTCTTTTCCGCCTTCTCCTGTTCCTATTTCAAGCGTCTTGAATTTAGGAGGAGATCTGAAGGGAATGGCAGACGATGACGACTTTTCGGACCTGGAATTTGACCAGGCTTTTGTAAATGACGAGAATGGTGGAGGTTTTTAGCCGGAATCTGTTTTATTCGGCCATTTAGAGCCTCCCGCTTCCCAGCGACGCGCCTCCACCTCCATCAAGGATGCCATGTTGAACTTTAGCCAAAGAACACAACGGTATGGCCTGGAAAACCGGAAAATTCAATGTTTCCAGACTGACTACGGTATCCTATGATGTTGGAGAAGAAAACAGGCCTCAAAATGACTTTGAAAAGCTCCTTCTGGACTATAAATGTTCGCTGAGGAGTGACGTCCTGGATTGTCAGCAGATCTGTCTCGGTAGATCTTCAATTTCCATTTTTTGAAGTTTAATTCAGATGAGGGGACAACTGCTGAGCTTCTCCAGAAATTGAATAGAAATCTGGTCAATCTAGAAGCCAATAAACGGCTGGTGGACAGTTTCATCGCCGCCATCGGCCGCCAGTCCAAGCTCCAGCTCTACCTGTCCCCTTGTATCTCCTCCAAAGGGCCTCAAGAGTCAATTTTTCGACTGCTGCTCTCCTGTATCCATACCCAGACAAAGATATTCGATTTATTGATGGAAAAAATGGATGAGCTGGCCAAGAGTGAAGACGACGGCTCGAAAAAACTGGCCGTGGCTTGTGTTGCCCAAATACGGTTTTTGGAGAGAGTTGTGGACAGCTCGGCCATGTACAAGTCCATTTTCGACAGGTACGGGACATTTCTCAGCTTTTTGGACTGGTTATTTGTTTAGAGAACTGGAAACATGGGTTCCCTCAGCAAGAGACTACCTCATCGAGGCTTTACCCGAGGTTTTGACGGACGTCGCTTGTCAGCAAGATGCTGCAGTGACCCTTCGAGTGAGCGAATGCCTCCTAGCTTCTATTTTCTTGATTTTAGGACATGGTTCTGCTAAAACCGAGCCGTGAGGCCCTCTCCTACCAGACCGCCATCATCGGAACTTTGAAACTTCTCCGAATGGGCGGTGACGTGGCCAGAACGGTGGGTTATCTTCTTTCCAGTGAAGATCGTTTTATTTTCAGATCCGGAAAGATCTCTGCAGGTCGATAATGCAATTCGAGGCTCCCGTCCTCCCTGAGTTGACGTCTTTCCTCCTCCAGACTTTGCGTTTCGACGAGAAGAGCTCCCTCCGTCATATATTAGAAGACCTGACCTCTCACTTGAAGTTATCCTCTTTGAGAGTAGAGAGAGCTAGCAAACGACTGGGAGTAGACGAGATCCTCGTGGATATGTTCACGAAAGTCTGTCGATTCGTCCAACTGGGAGGAGTTAAAGGATGGAAAGAGGTCTCCGCCTTCTTACGGTAAGCCGACTTTTTCTCTGTACCTCTCCTCTTCAGAAAAGGGTCTCAAGATGGAGCAGACCCCGATCAGACTGCTCTAGACGGCGTAGAAACTGAATCCAATAGGATTTTTGACTATTTCGATGTGTTACTCTGCCTCTCGTTGATCTCCACTGAAGGCTGCCCACCGGCTATTGTTCAAATCTTCAAGAGTCAGGTCATAAGCCATCCGGAGAAGTTCGAAGACCTCAAGGACAGTGTCACCTTTGCTCTGAAGTTTAAAAAAGTTCGTATTTACCGTAAGCCAGGAATCAATCTTTCCAGTTCTCGTCTCGGTTCCTCACGCCGTTGATTCATCTCTCTCAACAGCTCCTATGGTCATCTGATCAGTTCCTCCAAGAACTGGGAGCAATGATCTACCGTAACCTATTTATTATGGTTCCTGCAGCGAGAAAGGTAGCCAGAATTTGGAAGATAGAAAGGAGGAGTTTCAGAATATCTTGACCACCATGCTAGGGCACCTCTCCTCCTCGGCGCCGGAAGCCGAGGCCATCCTGACCAGCCTCGAAAAGCTCGTGAAGGTGAATTACCCGGAATTTGAGCCCTACGCCTCGGAAATAAAAGAATGTCTGGAACATATGGGCATCCTCAGCTACAATAACATCAAGCGCCTCTTCACCGTCCTGATCCTCATCTATACTTCCAGTTCGAAGCATGAGGACATTCAGGTACTATTTATTTAAATTTTAGATAAAAATCTTCTTAAGAAAGCTGTAGAACAGTGCGTGACAAAGTTTCTAACCTCAATAAATGAGAAGGAGAAAGTCTGGGGAACTCTGGGCACCCTAATGAAGCTCCAACATCAGTTAACCACACCGTAGGCTGCTTTTTTTCCAGTCTTTATAAATTTTCCCTTCAGGTGCCCGGATAGAGAGGCGAAAATAACAAAATTACTGAAAATTCTTACGGAAAAATGCGCCTCGACAAAGCTCAGAAGCGTTATGTACACCGAGTTGGCAGCGATTTTACAAGACAACATTCATAGTCAAAAAAGTGACTCTATCGTCAGTTTCCTCATTTTCCTAGGTAAAAATAGCCAATTTTTCAGTTAAAATGGGTGGCGAACCTCTTCGAGTCTTTTAGGAATGACTTTTTTGTTCAAAAAGATCCACAATGTCAGGCCACCAGGTGAATTTCCCCTTGAAACATAGAAAACTAAAGCGTTTAGTGACCTTGAGGCTCCGAGATACGTGAATAAGGACTGTCGCCTCTGGTTGAACACGGCCTCCTCCCGGCTGATTGAACTCGTCCCCTTGTTCAAGCTTCTCTGTGGAGCTGCCTTCCTCCGCCAGAGATGGACCCACGATGAGGACGATACCCAGATGGCCTTCTCTATGCACTTTACCCAGCTCTTCTTCGCTTTTGGTGGGAATGCCTCTATTTTTGAAGAAGTAGGCCTTGTTTAGAAGCTAATATTGCACTGGATAACATATCAGTGGAGCCGGGAAGCAATGTAGAAGTAGTTATGAAAGGAGCGGATGTACTGTATCATGTGATCGAGTGGATTAGAGAGGTAGGATAGCTTCTAACTTGACTCAAATGGGTTTCCAGGTCCTCAACGCGTTCTGTACCTGTTCTACAGTAGAAGGAGTCGACGCCGAAGAGATGAGCGCCCTCTGGATCCGTAAATTCCGGCTCCTCTTTGTCTGCCAGGAGAAATTGATAACTGCCATCAAACGTAAGGCTGTCCTTCTCGATTTCTGGATAATTTCTAAATTTCAGTGGCGAAAGAGTGGCCCATTCCGGTGGTCTCTTCCCACTATGATAAGGTCCTCATCCTGGCAGAGAAGGCGGTAGCCAAGAGGGGAAGGAAAGCGGCCCAACCGAAGGCGGCACCAAAAAAGAAGAGAAAGGCGAATCAAGCAGAAGAAGAGGAAAATGACGAGAGGACAGTGAAAACAGAAGTGGCTAGCCAGGAAGTTGTGCCGAGGAGACCTCTAGTTTTCGTCGAGAAATGGTTATATCCCCCTTGTAAGGCTCTTATATAGTCCCTTATTCAGTGAGAAGATCCAGCTGCCCGTATTGTTGTCCCGATTCCGTCAACTGAAACTCGGAACAGTCGTCCGTCTGCTACAGTACCTTCCGGATAAGAGGAAGACAACCTGCTTCTTGATCCAGGAATTTCTAAAGATTCTACGGGTTGTTTTGCCCAAGAAGGCGGCCAGGATGGGTTCGTGGGCGGCTACGGTAAGTCTTGTCCTGATGGATGTCGTTTTCAGCCGAACTTTGGGTCAGAGGCCCCAATGACAGCCTAATCCTGAACACCTTTCTTCTTCAGAAGATAGAGAAGGTGGATCCCAAGTTCCACGGCGATAACATCCTCGTCTGGAAACTCCTAACCAACGGAATGAAGGCCGTCTGGTTCGCCATGAATACTGTGGTCACTTCTCTCCGGGCTGATTTCAACGACTCCAACGTTGTCGACCGACCCGCCGCGGTGAGACCATCTTCTCGAAATACAGTAATCCGCCCTTCAGCTCCTCTCGCAGATGTCTCTCCTCCTCAAGGAGTCCCTTACCGCCTTTAGCCTCGTCCTCTCCTGGTATTTATCTCATTATTTAGTGGAAATAATCCATTTTAGTGAAGCAATCAACGAATCGTCCTCCACAACGGCGGAGAGGATTCGAGAAAATCGCCTACGAAAGCGCCAAGTCCTTATGGAGAAACTGGAAAAGACCATCCTCAAATGCTCCTCGGTCAGCCAACGGCCGTCGACTCAAGACGACCCGGAACGATCTCTTCTGGCTTATTTCATCTCCATGGCTGAAATTGTCCCAAATATTGAGGTCAGAAAGGGAAGATCGACGGTAAAGAGGGAAATTCCAGGTAGCCGTCGCACTGGTCCAAGCCGCCAGCTATTGTACCTGTTGGACAGATGATCTGAGAAAAGTCATGGGTAATTTCTACCAGTTTCTAGAGTTCTGGGTTTATTTAGCTCGGATTACATTGGATTTCCTGAAGAAGGATTGGTCAGACGACGAAGGCGACGCCTTGAAGGGGGCGCAACTCAGCGGGCCGGTGAAGGTCCTCCTCGAGTGAGTTTTTTATAGGTATATAGGCGTTTTTTGGCTTATTTGATACCTTTCGGCATCCGTAGGATCTCGGCAAGAAGATAATTCAATTTCCATAACGCCAACTCATTTATTTCGTTCTGCCGAGGCTATACGGGTGCAGGTGGAGTTCTCAACGGGCCGAAGCGGATAGGCGAAAGGGAAAGACGTTTTCAAGCTCAAGATATCCATTTCTGGGTGGATTTCCCAGCTGCAGTACATTCAACAAATTGATGACTACCTTATGCTCTAATCAGCACTGATATGTCACCATAGGGACCAATGCGATTTGGGGTTTTTGAGTAAAATGGGCAACATAACATAAAAATGATTAGATTCACCCCCAATATTTATTGAAGCATGTTAACCAGGATAGTTTGGGCAGGGGGAGATCGTGCAAGGGCTTCTCTTGACCTTCGATACAGATCTCTTTCCAAAAGGAAGACGAGAACAATAGCTTCGGTAGCTGGCGGAATCGTTAATCTTTGTTACTAACAGGAACTCACGCTTGGTGGTTACAAATCTGCCCATACGGGCAGTCCATATCCATAATACAATAGTTATTGGCAGTAACAAATGGGAGCAGCATAAACTAAAGATTGGTTAATATAGAAAAGAGAAGACAAACCATGAAGAAGAGGAAATTTTGGCGAAAGTGAAGAGGGACGGGGAGAAGGCGCCTTTTATGGAACGAAACTGGGTGGGATGGGCAGCTGCTCGAATTGCGGAGTCTGTTCCCCTGTGCACTGTCTTGAAAAGGAACATGCGGGGGAATAAGAGAGGAGTAATCCATCCAACTAGACTATAAAATTGTAATTTCTTCCGTTCTAGAAAGTACATCTCCTTCCGTCCCGCTGAATACCAATTGAATTGTATCCTCTGGCTGTTGGCTAATAAAATAGCCGAACTTGTACCGGACGAGGAAAGACGGAAAAGTCAGCTCACCAGGTATGAAGAAGTCGACGACCCGGATCTCTTGACCAGCGACAAAGAAGCGATTTTCTTCTGTTTCAATCGGTAACAAAATAACAATTAGAAAGAAAAAAATAAGCAATACTTGTAGAGGAACATTCGGAGCAGTGTTCAAAGTCTTTTTCACTTCGCTCTGCAATATTATTCAGAGAAAATTGGCTCCGAGGGAGATGCTCATAGTTGGGGCTTCTGAACCAGACGAAGTAAGACGAAAAGTAATATAAAAAAGGCATTTTAGATAATAAAAGAGTGGAAAATAGCTGGGAATATTTTCTGCTTACTCTGTCTTATGCTAAGAGTGAGGGAATTGCGCAGCGCCACTGTCTTGACCACCGCCGTCAAGGAAGGACGGCGTTTTCTTACCCTTTTCGCTAAAAATAGGTAAATTTCTCCCAAATAAATTTAAAAATAAGAATTTCAGTTCCTTTATGTACATATTAGAAGATAAAAATTGCTTTGCAAACGTTTCTAACGAGGCAACAGCAATAATAAAGTGTGTTCAAGTCGGAAACAGATCTCTTCAGAATATTAGCGTCTATGCAAAGGTGAATCCCTCAGAAATAAGATAAAACTAGGTAAAATATTATAGACAGCAAGATCTGTATCTCTTTTGAGAGCTCTTCCTGAACTGCGAGCTTCTAGCGAGCTCTGGATGCGGGCCGTCCACAGTGCAATGGTCAATCTCGGTGTGCAGGAGGCATTTGAGATTGGCTTATTGAAAAGTCGAGATATTGACGTGAGTTTTAGTTTCTAATTTTTATAAAGATTATTTCTAATTTAGGGAGAAGAAATTAGAGACGAAGAAGAGGAAGACATGAATGAAACAGCGGATGCGACAGCACAAGATGAAAACGAGAGCAGTAGCGAAGATATCAGCGAAGTGTATTAGTCATCCTTCGGCTCGGTTATATCATATTCTTACCGGTATTTTCTAATAAAAATGTATAGGTTTTGACTGTTTTTGAGAGCGAAACCATGGATTTCTAGCCAAAAATTCATTTTTGACCGACATTCTAAAGGTCTGTAGCGTGCATGTCACGCGTGCCAACGCGGACAATTACAAACTGCCTTTTTGCATCCATGTTTTTCTTCTCGCTCTTCTTGTATTTGTTTTATTTCTTTGCTCTTGTTCTCTCTAAAAAATACATAGAATATAATAATGCTGCGATATATAATAATATTTTTGAGCAGCATGAATACACCACCAATGCCTATGCCTCAGGCTGCTGTTGTCAGTTCATCCCCTAGTTCATCGTCACCTGTAGCAGTTACACCTCCTACGCCTCGTGCACCTCCTCGGTTGCCACCAACTATGGATCCAAATGATGGTAGAACGTGGAGCGAACACACAACTTTTTTAGTAAGTTTATTTTGACATATTGTTTCTTGATGCTCTCAATATAATTTACTTTATTGTTATTTTCCTAATAAAGAAGCAGCGATTTATTGTAAAATTTAGAAATTGTTATTTTTAGGAACTTGCAAGAGGCGATCTCTATACGGATATTTCTAGTAAAGGAGAATGGCATGTTTCTTCAGCTAAATATGGTTAGTTCCTGTATTTCTTTCTTTCTTATTTATTGTTTAGTAACGAATATAGGTGAACATGCGTGTGGTGTAGATGAACTATTAGACGATGCTAGTAATACGTATTGGCAAACCGAAGGAGCCGTTCCCCATTGGGTTAGTATTGAATATAACGAGAAGACGGCAGTCAGTTTCGTAGCAATATTTCTTGATATGGCTTCAGATGAATCTTTTACTCCAAAAGTGTTGGTTTTATTCACTGTTTTAATATTGTTAACTTTGTAGGATACGTGTCTATACTGGAGAAAGTGAAGCTTCTTTGAAACCACCCATAGAAGTTATTATTAATCTTGCGGATCGATGGAGGGTGATTTTTTTAATATTTTACTACATATCTCATATTCGTGATTTTAGTTTCTTTTGGGTAATTTATCGATAAACACAGAAATTTTAAATTATATTTCTTGCAAAACAAATTCAGTTCGTTGATCTGCGACCCGTAAATCGTTTAAAATATACTAAAACGTGGTTTATCAAGATGGAGGTACTCGAAAATTGGCAAGATGGAAGAGATTGTCGTATAAGGTGAGTATTAAAGGAACAGTCTGGTCGGGGAAAAAGTGTCGACAGCTCCCGCCCAAACTCGCATTTGAATTTCAAACTTTTTTTCCGTTTTTGATCGATATTTTCACATATTTTCGCCCATCTTTTTTGCTGCTTATTCTTCTGATAGGCAGTCGAATACATTACAATAGAGAAAATACAGGAAAATAGCCAGATAAAAGAAATTGAAATTTGAAGCTGGTTCACTAAATCTCAAAAAATACGCAGCGCGCGCTACGTACTACCATGACTTCCCCCCGACCGGACTGTTCCTTTAATTATTTTTTAAATTTAAATGGAAGCTTTTGATTATTACTGAAATTTATTAAATCAACTTGTTTTATTTTATATTTGCATTTGTTTGCAAGTATTTTGATTGTCTATTTTAGGCATATGCGTATTATAGCTCCCCGACCAGAAGATTTGAGAGATCCCATTATACCGATACCACCAAGTCCGGGTCCAAACAAAGAAGGAAGTCCTGGGCCAAGCAGCAAAAAAAATGATGGAGCAAAAAAGAAAAAATTTGATCATCCTTTTCAACCTATGCCATGGATAAGTGGGCCTGCAATCCGGTAAACATTTCATTTTTAATTTTTTTAATATCGTATACCGGTGATGTAATTCTAACGGGTATAATTTTAATAAATTGGGTATAAATTTATTTCAGTTGTTATTTTGTTCAGCCTTCCAAGCCTTTCCGTCAATGTTATCATAAGAGAACCGGAAACTTTTATGTACACCCCGTTGAAGTATTTACAACTGATCACTTATCAGACGTTGGGCTGTGGAGAGTAAAATAGACTTTCTCCTTATTATTTTCTTTGCATTCTAATTCTTCTAGTTCAGGAATGCAGCTGAAAATTCACATTTTTGATGATTTCCAGTATAATTACCTAAAGCTAGGCTCCCGAAGAATAGTACTGGACTTTGAGCGATATCTCCTTAGGCCGGGTGCTTTCTTCGGACTGAGAGGGGGCGGTGTGAACACCCTGTTCATGTAGACGGTCAATGGAGGAAGTGGAGGGATGACTTTCGGCCGGGGAATAGTGTGAGGCTCTTGATTTACACTTTTTGCCGGTCCCACCAGCCGAATCGGAACATTTACCACTTCTGCTGATCGTAGCGATCTTGTCTGGCTTGTTTTACATGTCATCTGCAAAACAATTTTAATATAGAATAAACCATTGACAATATTTGGGATGACCATGTCAATCGGCAGCTGAATACACACGGAAAGACGTAAACGAACCTGGAACGGGGGTGGAACAGCGACGAGCGGCTGGAGCCGGGGTATTTTCCTGGTCGGAGGTGGTAGATCGTGCCTCATACAGAGAGGAACATATTTTGTATTACCTATAATTTATTTATTTAGGCACAAACATCAACAGCCTTCTGTTAACAAATATGTTTTTCTACCAGGCGCTTTCACTATTTCCGGATATGACATAATCCGTGGAGAGCAAACAAATATGGCTTTTTTTCTTTTTATTAAAACTTTTGTTATAGATTTTTATCGAATATTAGGAAGAGCACGGAGCAAACAGTATTGCAAAGCGTTGAAGTTTGTTTATGTCGCCACGAGGCTATGATTGATGGTACTTGGAAGACGATTGAATGTTTGGAAATTGATAAGAAGTCAAAGGATAAGCCAAAGAGGCGCAAATAAATAGGAAATTTGGAAGATGAAAAGATTAACTCGAGGATTCAAGATAAATAAAGAGAATCAAGGGCTGATTATTCTTTTTCTATTCCAGGACATCTAATTATAAAATGAAATTGATAAATGAAGAAGTTTATTCATTGGATATCCATGGTTTTATATGAAAATTCCTCTAAAAATAGTAGCCATTATAAAGAATAGACTTCTCAGCAGAAAGATGTAAATTCGAAGTTGAAAAACCAAAATTACAAAGTACAGTCGAGCAGTGGGTATTCTTTTTATTGCAGGAGAAGTAATTGTGAAATTCAATCCATAATTTGAGCATTCTACTGGTTCTACAGGCCTTTATTTTACTTGGTAATTTTTGAAAAGCATCAAAATTTATCAGGAAAAGAATTTTCAACGCCTTGAAGACTTTGCAGGGCGAGAAGAGGCGATGGTACCGAAATTTGGCTACCAGCTCTTTTTGAGAGGATAGATGGATTTCAGGAGATGAGAAATATTCTAGAGAACTTACGTTTATCCATGATGTGGATAGGAAGCAGAACTGCTGTTGAAATGGGAAATGGGGGAGGGGGAACAAGTTGCCGGTGTCTGTGTTCAATCCCTGGTCGAAGAGGGGCGCGGCCTTTCTGCCAGAGCCCCGGTCAGACACACTGATGTACTCTGTTGGCGGAGTGAGTCAATCCACAAAAACGGCCAGGCTCTCAAGGGCCCCAATCAAAGGAAGGGGGCGAAAAAAAATGGGAGAAGAGAGGAGACGAACACAAGGTTTATTGAATAGTCCTAGACGTCACGGAAAGAGTCATGTAGCGCTCGGGGGGCGGAGATAATTCTCGGGAACGGAGTTCAGATCTTCTCGGGACACCAAGGGGACCAGGACGGACGTCTTCCTCCTGAGCGAGTGGTGGTCCGACATCCCGCCGGCAGACGGCGAACGGTCGTCTATCATCTCTTTTCCTGAATTTGGATGTGAAATTATTGGAAGACGGGGGAAAACAGAGAAATAGAGAAAGAAGAAAGAAACACACCATGCTCATCTAGGAGAATATTGACTATGGCATTGCCACCTAGGAAAACAGAAGATAGAGAGGAAAGGGAAGTGGGAGGGTACCTTGTTCGGCCAGGAACTGATCCCACATCTTGTCGACTACCTCGGTACAAATCAACACACCGGAGTGGATGGTTATCATACGGAGCACGAAGATCCCATCCATCTTGACGTAGTCGCGGACGAACTGAAGAGGAAGGGAATTAAGGTTTTGAGGGGAAATTGTAGGAGTCAGAGTCAGGAATGCGGTTAACTTTTATGGAAAGCTTCTTTTGGTCAACATAAGGACTTTTGAAACACGGATTTGGAAATTTTGAGCAGGGCGACCACCGATTTTGAAACAATAGCGAATACAGACGGAAGAACCGTCTTTTGACCTCAGAACCTTGGAAATCCCCTCAACGACCAGATCCAGCCGCCCAATTCACTGGCTGGCTGCCCTGGTCGGCCTATTCCTCTTCCCTAAAGAATTCCCCCCTCTTGGCATCTTCCACTCCTCATCCCCGACAGTATTATGAAAGTCTTTTTATTCCCGAAATAACAAAAAGTCGAAAAAATTAGGCGGTCGAGTAGTATAGTTGGAAAGGGTTTCCGCGGCTTTGGAAATTTGGTTTGGGATCAGCCCCATCTGGTTGGGGCCTCTCCCGGGCTGACTCGTCTGAAGACTCATCGAATTTATGGTTAGCTGATAACCCAACTATGCCGGACCTTCCTATCCCAGTTGTTTACCGATAGCTTATATAAGCGTCTCGCGTTCGGCGGCTGAGATCGGATGGGTGTCGGTGCAGAATATCTCGAGAAAAAAGCAGATAGTGCGCGCGGGTGGAGCCTGACCCTTCTAATTACGACTGATTACGCAAAATTGAAGACCCACGTACTTTTCGCAGATATAACCCGCACTCTGAAGTCTTCATTTTTTGCTTCACATCTCTTCTCAACACTGGGCACAATATTCTCCCAATAGTGAACTGCTCAAATCCTAAGGCTCCCTGAGCCATTCACCCCCACAACGTCCTGTCACTCAAGGTGAAATTTGGAGGGTAAAGTCCGTTTCCCAGGCTTCGGGGATGGTTGACTCGTTATGGCTGCTGTTATCATAAAATTAGACCCCGATTTAATCGAAATACGGTCGTTTTCCTGGAGAGATCGTCGAGACAAGGGCTTACAGGCCGGTAAAATCCATACCTCGTCCAATTCCACCTCAAAATGTTTCGTCTTGAAGCTGACGTCGGCTAGTTCCAATCGTCTGGCTATGAATCTAGAATTCTCGTTTATTGTCTTCATCCATTCCCTTCTTACTTTTTCCGTTGTTCAAATGGTAGAGAGGAGAAGATCCAGGACATGATACTGCCGAAGGAGACGATAGCGAGGAGAGTATACCACAACCAAAGGAGCAGGAATATCTGAGCCGGCCCCTTCCCTCACAAATAAGAGAATTTCTACCTTTTCAGTGAAGATATTAATGACGAGGACACATTGTACCGTATGCCGCTGGACGTGTCCCAGGATCCGAATCTGCATATCGCAATAGGTGACCACCGGGAAGTTGGGCGACTCGGTCCATCCATTTCCCATGACGAGACCCCAAATGATACTGTACCCGTAGAAGCCTTGATCATTCGTTTTGAGGAATTTACTCAGGAGGAACATCTGAAACTGATTTAGAAGAAGGAAAAGGGGGAGATTGACCTGGAGGAGAACATTGACGAGGAAGAGGAATTTAATGGCCAGGTAGAGGTAGGTCAGATAGGCTTCATAGAAGCGCATATTGAGGAATTTGAAAATTCTGGAAAGGAATTGGAAGGAGTCAGGAAGTGGGGAGGAAAGGGGGAGAAGCAGAAATTAGCGAAAACAGTGTTAGAATTTGATAGATATTAGAGGGAAAGAAGAGAAATAAGCAAGAGAAAGGTGTTAGAGAGGCACGCAGGCAAGCTTTTTGGACTGGTGTTATACCGAACATCTATGCCCAGATTAGGAGTAACCGTTTGGTCTGATAAAAGGGGACAGAATGCCAATAATGTGAAAAATAGGTCCCCAGTTTTATGAAGAATCTGAAGTTTCAGCCAAAATTTTTGGTGCCACAGTGCTCCGTTCCAAGCTTTTTCCAGGAAAATGCCCGACGAAGGAAGGACGACTGGTGGTTGTAAAGGACCAACAATGAGTCCGCTAGTTAGAGTAGCCACTGGAAAGCCCCCCGAACACTCTGAATGCCCTGAGACTTGGAAGAACGCTTCGGGGTCCGTCAGATGCCAAGCTGGCACTTCTGGAGCACTCTCAAGCCAAATTTCTGTTCGATTAGCTCTCCCAGTTTGAAATGTTGCAACTTACAAGAAAGTCTTGGAACAAACCCCTAATCATCTGTGTGACAGTTTGAAGCAGGGATTTAGAATAGGGTTTCGCTCTACTGGCCAACTGCGTGCGGGCTTTCGTTTTCCCAAAAAGGTACACCACTTCCCCAATTCCTCAATACTACTGTACATCCCGTTGTGATGTGTTTTATGTCTAATCTACTCTATCCTCTACAATCCCCCTCCACAAACCTCTTGACCGATTGAGAAATAAAATTAGTATGTGCTAGTGCCTCTTGTTCTGTTGCGTGTGTCAGATTACGATCCAGTCCAAATCTGTCCAGGTTAGCAAAGCCAAATTATTTCAGAGAAAGCCACGTGCACAAACCTCACGAACCTGTGATGGTAGGGGTGTTCCGAGCCGAAACGGAAGCGATGCTTAAAAACCGAGGACAAATGAGCAGCCAATCCGTTGATATTCGCCTGACGGGTGACTAAAATTCTTCTCATTCTTGGTGGGAAAAGAGGCGCTTACTCGGCTGGACATTTCCTTTGTCATTCGCGAAGTTCATGATGTCCTTCAGGCGGATACCTAGAATTTTTCCATTCAAGACCCAAAATTTCAGAACAGTACCAGATTTATCGTAGAGAATTCTCCAGAGGAGACAGGGAGAATAGAACATAAACGCGACGATGACCAGGAAGAAGGGAACCCATTGGTAGTAGGAGACCATGGTTCGGCCCCGGTCTTCGGCAGTCGGCAGTTCTGACTCGAACGGGGCGAAATACGTATTCCTAGCCCAACAGTACATTTCTGAATTGGTTTGTAAGAAGAAGGGGAAGGAGATGAACCTGTATAGTCTTCCCAACTGCTCTTGTATTCGGCTGGGAGCCAACATTCGATGGGACGGCCACCGAACATTTTCAAACTGATCAGCACCTGAAAAGAGAGCAGTAGAAAGTTTATAAGTCCCATTTTGTTTATAATTTATTGACTAGATGGTTATTTGAACCAGTAAGGGATGATGTACTCGCTCCTCCTCACGCTCAATTGAAATTCACCTCCAATGGGAAGCTAATGTTCGGCTGGGAGACTGTTTCCCCTTTTTAGAGCCCCTTCTATCGCTTCCCAGAAAATATTTGACCAGTTTTTCACAGGCATGAACTCATAGTCCAGTCATAAACCTTGTTGATTCCCTGACTGGACAGAACGACTGTGATTCAGAGCTCAGTTCATGCCTCTTGTGAGATGAGCCATTAATATGAGTCAGGTACGAAGCGGTCAACATAAACCCACGGATTTATTAAACAAAGTGGGTTATTCTAGGGCTCACAGGGGTTCTTGCTTTTAGGAGACTGGATAGGGACGGTCTCAAGTTCACGAAGGTCGCCCTGATTCCAAACTGGGACCCTAGGTGATCTTTGGCGAGGATCTAGTCTCAGATCTCTAAATAGCTCCACCCGACCAAATTTCTTGATTCTATGACTTGTTTTAGGGGTTAAAAAGGACAAAGACGAAGCTGGCCGGTGTCTGAGTCCATCCCGTTGACAAACCGAGGCTATACTAATCAAAAAGCCCTTACTTACCGCGGTGAGTAGCAAGAAAGTCGTCGTATAGTAATAATGTAACCTATCCGAGATGTCATCGTCTGCCTGTGGCTGTAGAAATGACAAAGTGCCAACGATTTCAGCAAAAACCATCCTAAAAGATCAATATTTTTCATTTTCAAATGGTTGCAAAAAGTTAATTTAAAAAACCTTGGGACCCTTGAGGCTGTAGCTAATCTGGACCCGCCTCCTCCTCCTTTATTGTCCTTTCCTTCGTATTTAATGGGAGCCGCGTGGCTCTCCATACACAGAAATTATCACGTTGTTGAGATGGTAGAGGCAGAGATCAGTCTCGGGAGGGTTCAGGTGACGGGAAGATGGAAGAAGGAAGGGGCAGAGTGGACGGGAGCGGCTGGTTTTCAAGTGATCAGTTCTCACGATTGGGGAGAGCTCGGCAGGTAGATCCAGGGAAGAATTCGGGGAGGGAAATTTTTGAACTTTCGGGGATTCGAAGCTCCCAAAACTAGGCGACATCCCTCTAGTCGTCCCAAGAAGACACACTCTCCGATCTCATATGGTTTGTGGCTCCCGCACTCGTACAGCCTCAGCAGAAGATTTTCATAATCGAAACTGTGATCCTCTCATGCTTTCCATTCTACCAAGACTGTACGGACTGCAGCGCATGGATCCACAACAGGTGAATCCGCTTTCCCATGGTCCATCTCAAGGAGTCGCGCAGTTCAAGGGGTGTTTAGACACCATGAAGAAGAATTCGCTACTAGCAAAGAAAGAGCTGCCTTATTCTACGCTTCAAGAACTGTAAGAGCCTTCCAGAGGCCGAACAGGCTGAGATTTTCCCGTATTTTGGCTTAAATAGGGCGACAATAGAACAAAATCCTAGGTCCTAGAGATCTACCACTGGAATTTACCTCTTTCGAACAAAATAAACGACAGCCACTGGCCCTGTATACTAATCCCAACATTCGTTAGCTGCTGCCCATTGATGATCCTCCCCTTCCCCTTTATCCCAGGTTACCAGTAATGAAACTGACTTTATAGTAGCTATATGAGGTGCTGCTATCCGTGGTAGTTTCTTCTGCTGTCCAGTACCAGCACCAGCTGCTCCGGCAGTAGATGACGGGGCGGCGGGAAGGGGCTGAGGTAACGGCGCTGGTGACGGGGCTGCTTGTAGAGTAGACAGTGTGCCTTCCCGGTTTCAGTTCGCATGAATCAGTCAATACTCGCCCAACACGGAAAGAGCCCTATTCGGCTCTTTCTCTCTCTCGGCTCTCCCGCTCTTCCCTTCCTTTATTTGAATATACAGTGTCATCATACGGAAGACAAACAACACAGCCCGGTAGAGAGAGGGGGGCGAATATTGCCAGCCAGTCAAGGCAGCGGAGGGGCATATTATTCACACCACCGGTGGGGGTGAAGAGTACGACTGTCGTGAGAACATACGAAAGGCAAAGAGGCAGACTGTTTAAGAGATCAGGACAACTCTTCCAGAAGGAGAAGTGACTATGGCTGTCTAACTGTGGCGGCCTTCTAACCATCCCGATAGAATCCAGAGACATCGCTGTTTCACGTCTTTGTTGTGTCCATTTGGACAGACTCACCTCGCGTTGTTTGCCGACTGATGTGTCAACAACGAGGTTTTCTGAAATTATTATCACATTAGGACAGTCGGAAACGGTGATCATGATCAGAAAACACATGGTGGAGGATGAGGAAGGATGGACAAGAATCACATGGAGCTGGACAAGACTCTCCTTTTTGACTTTGAACCTGACGTATACTACGCTGCGGTTTTTTATCCTCTACCATGTGATAGCGGTCGGTCCACCGGGCTCCTATCCACTGTATCGGAGGGAGAGGGTATACTGTCCACAATGGAAGTTCCACAACCACAACTGGGAAAAGCCAAAAAAGATAGCGGAGGCCCATTGAAACGAGCCAATGGCGTTTCCAGGTCTGTATCGAGCTGACGACGAGCCTATTGTCAAATTCAAAAGCCTAAAACTGCTAGTCGGGGAGGTGAAGGTAGCCGGAAGTTTGCTCGACAACTTGGAGAGTGTCTTCCCCAATCTCGAGATGATCTATCTCTGTAGGCTCTTCCCACTCTTCCAATTCCATCATTTAGATACCGTTCCCAGTGCCTTTTTGGACAATTCGTTCCATTATTCTCTGGCCTGTAATGATGTCTCTAATGTCCAAATCGACAGGAATCTACAGCAGGTCAACGTCGGGTTGAACCGTTTCCTCAAGGATATCTCCTTGCCTCGGTTGCTTCCCCTCAGACCTATCGATGTCAGCGTCCTCGTTGACGAGAACCTCTTCATTTCCTACCTTGATGTCTGGGGTATTGACATCGACATCGGGGCGTATCTCCCCGACACAATTCAGGATCGCTGTTCGTTTTTTCCACAATTCTAGAAGAAAGACTGTGGTAAGACTCTTTCTCTCCTTTTTGGGCCACCTTTCAGGATTTCTTTCCGACCTCGGTGGTTCATACAACTCGGAAATAGCTGTCGATGTCCAGATATTCGTCTTTGAGACCTGGGTAATGACTATGATTTGTGTGGCGATTGGATTAGTCTTTTCTCTGCGGGTTATTATCTTGCTCCAATTCTCCTCCGCTCAGAAATGTCTACCGTATTCGAGGCACTTTATGGTAGTGGCGATTATCATCATGACTCTGGTGGCTTTGGAGAGCTGCATCATCTATCAGGTCAGCTCTTTTATTCGTCTCGAATCGCGCAATCCATTTTTTTCAATAGAGCCAATCGGGTGGGGGGACCAAAGCCTGGAGGCCAGAGTCGAGCCCCTTTCCCGTCCCTCGCACAGGAACAAATTACTGTATATATTTATTATTAGCTCCCGTATTGGACCCTGTGTCGCCTCCTTCCTTCATACGTTCTGCAGAGGGCCAGCCAGCTTGGACTCTTCGGATGGCAGGAATGGCAGCCACGACAACCTCCGCAGCCACCTAAACTCATGGGTTACTCTCTTCCGGGATTAATGAGAATACCTGGACACTGGTTCCTTGAAGTTGTAGGCGTCCTCGTCGTAGTCCTCTGCTGCTTCGGCAGTCGGCACGGCGAGTATACCCCTCTGGGCGGGGGTGGCCCCCTGGACAGTATTGTCCAGAAAGACGGCTACAAGCCCGCCGACCAGCATTTTTATACTCAACAGCATGTTGACAATCCCGTCCCACTCTGGATTCCCAGTGACGATGGGGTTCTTCTCCACGTGGTGGGGAACAACGAGGCCAATCATGAGGGACAGCCCGATAATGGAGAGATTCCTCGTCTGGCTGAGATCGACCAACTGGAAACAACAAGAGATAACAAATAGAAGACTGACAGGGAGACCTGTAGATTGCTAAGGGAGACGCCGGCTATCATGGCCACTCCCATAGTTAGCATCCCGCCAACGAGAGCTTCCGGAATCGAGGCAAGCAGAGCGGCACACTTGGTGAAAAGACCGAGAAAGAGGAGGATTAGGCCGGCGACTTCCATCGTCCTCCGACTGGCCACCTCAAAAACAATGATTACTTTTCCACTGGAAAGAACTTGCTCTCGTGAAATGGATCAAGGCAATGTTTTGAGAGTCCGTGGTGACGGCGGTTCCGATGCCCATCGAGGCCGAGAGGAGGCTGCCGAGGCCTAGAGAGACGTTTATCCAATCTCTCTCCGAAGTCACCCACCTTCTACCAGGATTCCCCTGCTGACAGCATCTTTCGGTGGTGGCTTCTGTTGCGTCACCCTAGCCAGCAGGCCGTAATTCCCCAAATTCTCAACCACAGCCGCCAAGGAAGAGGCGACATAGCCCATGAAAAGACCCCAATGGATGGTGGGAGCACCAAACATCCCTTGAAGAGACCCGTCTGGATAAATAAGAGATTACCTGGATGCGGTAGACTAAACCACTGGGACTCCCGGATAACCGTCGTGGTTTGGTTGCGGTCCGTTCGGATGGGACTGGTCACGGGCTCCATGTTGGTCACGGTAAGCAGGTGGCAGAGCAACCAGACCCAGACGATAGATAACAGATAGGGGAATTGCCCGAAGAGACGAATGCCCCTCTTCTGCCCAGGGAGGCGAACAGTGGTCTCCTCAAGGTAGACGGACATAATTCCGACACTCAAAAGCATCCTGAAACTCCCAGCTAGCCGGAGGAGGAGACAACCCACACTATGGAGATCCAGTGGACACTCAGCTTCTCCTCCACCGTTGGCATTATCGAAATGCTCAAGAGGATCATCAGAGGAGTGATTGTGATGGGACCGATTAGCTTGGAGAGCATACCGGCGAGCCCCGTGGCTCCGATGAGGATAAAGCAGAGACAAGCTGCCATGAGGCTCCCGGCCACCTGAAAGGAAGATTCCTCCGGTGGTTTTTTCCTCCCAACCTGGTTTAGCCGTGCCTGCCACTCTGCCGGGTCGACGTACACGTCCTCCCGGTAGAGACACTCGTTTCTGGCTTTATAGGCCAAGAGAGGAGGAAGGAAGGCGATCGAGGGACCCTGAAGAATAGGCAGGCTATGACTGTAGTCAGAAAGAGGGTTAGAAGACATACCGTATCCCGAAAGATGTCTGGATGAAGGTGGCCAATCCACAGGCAACGAAGGTGGCAGCTATCAGTTGAACCCGGAGGGAGACAGTAGCCTGGCCAGCACAGACGACATCGGACAAGAGAATAGGATAGACCAAGAAGCCAGGGGTCGATATCATTGCTTGCTAGAGAGGGAAAGCTTGGACAGGACAGAGGAGACCAACCTGTATGCCAAAGAGGATGGTGTCACTCCACTTCGGGACATCGTTCACTCCCAATTGGAGAAGTTTCATCGTATAAAAGTGCGGAAGGAAAGGCTGAAGAGGTCAGAAAGGGCGAAGAATGATTTCAGCTACGTCGCCTGACACGTGACCTACCGCCGTTGTAAAGCCTAATGAAGGAGAGACAAAGACCTGCTGCCACCGAAAAAGCGCCGATAATTGCCAAATGTTCTAGTTTGATGATGTTCAAAATGGAGGTCAGACGCCTATTTTCGAGAGGAAATAACGGGGAACGGGAACAGGGGAGTATAGATTACGGAGGGGGGCTGTGTGTGGACAGGGCCGGTCATGTAAATCAACTCGGGAGGGGACAAAACAAAACCGACTCGCCGAAATGGAAGTGACCTTGATCGTTGCAGTTCCTGAAAAAGCTGGACCTAAAATCAGTAGAATTTAAGCGGCGTGAGTCGATTTTTATTCCAGCTTTCCTTGACTCGAAATACGGTTCGCTCCGGCACTTTTCCCTTTCCCTCTTCAAATTGCTGGTCCGAGTTTTGACATGGTCCCAAATAATCTTTTCGGCCATCCTATGGCTAGGGACCGCAAAGGCGCGCCAAAGGCACCTGACACTTTTTGCTCACAAATTTTGGTCTTTTTTGCAAAAGGTGATATTTCTCCCTAAATATAAGCATTTTTGACCTGAATTCCTCGCCCGACATATAACTTTTGACGTAGAATTTAATAATAATAACAGAGTTCTGCAAAAATGGCGATATCTATAAGAAACACACAACGTGAACTAGTTTTTCATTAATAACTTTTTTGTATCAACAGGTTCCAGGCTATTTTTGACTGCTTTATATAGTAAAAAATATTTATTTTTTTAAAATTTTATTTAGCGCGTTTTTTGCTGAAAAATTCCGGTCAAAATGACGAGAATATGACAGTTAACGTCGAGTTTAGACGGGTTCCACTTTGAAAAGTCTCACCATCTCGAGAGCACTTCATTTCGTTCGCAGTCTTCTCACCAGACGGCTGGACAAAGATGACCGACCCACTGGATACGCCGACGCCTTTCCATGATCTGGGATCCCAGTCCCGTGGCCGTCGTCTCCGCCCGCCTCTGGAATCTAGTCCCTCGCCTCTCCGGACACCGATGTCCTCTCGCGCCTCCGCTCACTGGACAACGCCGACTACCATTTCGTCTATTGAGCGCTCGTTTCGCCTTGCCGTCACTCCTCGCTGTACTCCGAATAACAAGCAGACGAGGAAGATGAAAGAACAGATCAGCTCGTTGGAGGAGAGGAACGCGGAATTGGAGCAGTCCCTCCGCGAGACGGCGGAGTCTCTCCAGAAGACGCAGCGCGCCACGGCTCAGTGGAATCTCCTGACGCAGTCCTCGGAGAAGAATACGACGCTGAAGAAGTTCTTGGAGGAGGAGGCCGACAGCCGGACCAAGAAGAGCCAAAAACTGATGAAACAGTCGCAGATCTGCTAGAAGGAGGCCCAGAAGTTCGACGAGATGGCAGAAAACATGAAGAAGAAAGCCAAGGAAGCCAGGGAGGAGGCCGAGGTCATCCGGCAGCTGATGGCCATCATGGAATGCATAACAAAAATTGTGAATGGCGAAACATCTACCCATGAAAATGCGAAATACCCATGAAAATGCGAAATAAACGAGAAATCCCGAATAAACGGTTTTTGGTAAAGTTTGAAACGGCCGCCAAAGTTTTTGGGTCCTGGCTGGAAAGCTGAATTTATATCGTGAATTTTCTTCAGACGATTCTCTATCCAGCGCACGTTGACGGAACGAAGTTACCGCAGAAATAAGAAAGTTATGAGCCCACGAACAGGACTTCTAACGCGACCTAATAACAAGCCTCTTTGCGCACAACGATCAGAAAATTTCGAAAAATAATTACGTTTATTTGTTTTCTAACCTAAAATCCCAACCCAATCACTGAGACGTTGCTGCACTTGGCCAATGGTTGACAGATTCTGAAAACTTGCTATTCACTGCGGTTTAAAGGTCTAAACCAACCGTATACTTGGAATTGCACAGATCTCCCGAGTTACAACAGCAAAAGATGAGATCGCGGCCTTGAAAATTCTGGGTGATACACTTGTTCTGAGAGATCTGAAATGAGCTGTGGACAAGATAAAGGGAAGACGGCTTACGAAACAGAGGGTCGTCGAGCAGCCGGCCATTTTGACCTCGGCGAATGTTGTCACCCCGGCGGTGGCATTGTAGCAGTAGTCGGTGGGCAGGGAACACGTCTCCGTCTCGGTGCCTACGCTCTGCCCGGCGAGATAAGTGAAGCCCGTGTAGCACTGGAGGCAATTAATGGTCGAGAGCGAAAAGAAGAATAACAGCACCGGCAGAAACATGAACAAGGAGGCGACTGGAATGGCAAACACACTCACCCTCCTGCCTTGGCCACTGTTGACATTTGTTAACTCAGGTGTCAGAAAGAACACGATGACGCGACTTCGCGGGTGAGACAGCGGTTTGGAGCTGATCTGTACGGGAAGGGGAGCTGTAAAAATAGAGAAAAAGAAGATTTTGGACCAAATCCTCCCGACAGAAGGATATTTTAACCTTTTTTTTCCATAAAGTACCCAATTGGTGGACCGAAAGCGGATTACTTTGAATCTAATCGATCATGTTTTTTAAGGATTGAGGTATTTCGTGACTAATGACCAGGCTTTTTTAGCTCTTGGAGTGCTGACAGCCTTCCAGGCTCATTTGCAAGTTAGACCCCCCAAAGAGCGGCGACAGTGCTCGGAACAATACCGCAAACAAATGCAGACAAACCACAAAACTAACGCCGGGAATAAACATTTTCAGAGCCCTAATGCTTCATAAAAATCGAGTAAAAAAGGCAGAGGAAGGGGGAGAATCCGAGTATATTCTCGTTTATCCTCTTACTGGACCGTCACCAGAAAAAAGTTCCGTCCGAGCTGCTTCAACTTTACACCGTCATACAAAGCGATTGATAACAAATAGGGGCCAATTAGCGGAACTATTTCACAACATCTGTTTATATTCTAGGAAGCGAGCTACGCCTCTTGAAAGCCTCCCAGAGAACAGAATCAATCAATCTCCCCCTCGAAAGGGATAAAAAAGCTCCTTTCTTCTCCTTCTCTAGACACAGCCGAGTGGAACAGACTCCAAAATTCGGACAGTTTCCCACCCCGCCTAGTCTCGTTCCATATAAGCCGTCGTCTCCCCTCCCTGCCCACTTTCCCCCAAAATGCGTTTCCTCCTTATCTTCTCTCTTACGTCTAAATCTTCTAACCTTCCTTTTACACGACAAGGAAACTTTAGGCCCTGCTCTCTTTGGTAGCTGGCTACTGCACTTTCGACTACGAATGTGGCGATTATGTGGCTGTGTATTGTATTGACAACGCGTGCCACAGCAGTCCACGAATAACATTCCCCCCGGCGGGTATTGCGTTTGCGTTGGCGACCCTTGCCCATATGATAAAGATCTACCTTCTATTAAAGCGCTATGGTGTTTGTCTGTCTGTCTGTTGGTCTGTCCGATGGGAAAGTGTCCGACGGTAAAGGGATTATTAAATTTTTTTAATCCCGAGGGCCGCCGCAGGCGGTCGTCGGCAGAAGAGCGGAAAGGTCGCCACAGGTCGAAACGGATAATTCTAACAAGACGACAGCCGTAGGCTGCCGAAGGCCCGCTGGTTATCCTTATGGTGGCTATTGGCCTTGGTAAATAAATGTTTCATTGTCTAGCTTACTCTTAATGACGCCATCTTCTTGTCACACCCTTTAGAAAGCCTTCTGGTCACACATCCTAAAGGGACAGAACAAGTGATAAACAAGCAAATAACAGAATTCGAGCAGATCGATTTATTAGGCATTGTTCTCCTGATCACTGACGGCCTTCAGAGGGTCCTTCTTCTCTCCATAGGCCGACACCATATCCATCAGCTTCTGGATGTAGACGAGCTGCTCCTCCGCCCCCGTGGCCGTCGTCTTGCACTTCTTGACCTCCTCCAGGAGATAGTCCGCCTTCTTGATCGAGTCCTCCTTCACCGTCTGCTGGTTCTGAGCAGCGTCCTCGAGGAGCTTCATCAGTGCCATCTTCTCCATCGAGCCCATCAGAAGACTCCATTGATCCGCGGCTGCCTGCGACTTCTGAAGAGATTTCTGTAGGTCCACGTTCGTCTTCTCCAGCATCTGGTTCTTCTCGGCCATTTCGGCCATTTTCTTCAAGTTGACGAGTTCCGTCTGCTGAGAATGTTGGAGAGACTGGAGCAAATCCTCGATCTTCTTTTCCATCTCCTTCATCTTGTTGGCATCGACTGTAATGTTCACTCTGAATACAAGAATATGAGGAGCAACTAACAAACGAACGGCTCAGAACTGATAACCAAATTATTAGGATTCTTCTCGGTACATATTTCCGCCAATTTGGCTTCTGGAGGACAGGGAAAGCCATCACAATACAGGATGAAGCTCATCTCTTGGCCGGCACAGCTGTCCTTGACTATGTCTGTGAGCTTCTCCGCCGTCAGAACCGTCTTCAGCTTTTCGGGAACATGGAAGAATCCCCGCTCACAATTGTCGACCCGGTAGCGGATGTGGACGCCTGCTCCTTCGGCCAGGAGAACTTTCGAATCATAGCCGGAGACGCCGTGATAAGCGAAATTCGAATATTTGCCGAAAAGTGCCATGAAGACGTTTAGCAGCTTCTCTTCCGACACGTCCTTCTTCATTTCTTTGGGAATATACAGGGATCCAGTCTTGCCGTCGAGGCAGTAGCGCTTCCGGAAGAATATCCCTTCCGCGTGGAGAATTCCCGAATCAGAGCCGCTAACGGGGACACGAGCAGCCTTTCTCATGGCGAAGAGAAGCAGCGAATGATGTGGAGCAGCTTTGACCGGACTTTCAGGGATATCTCTAGTATTGTCCGGACCCATCTAAAGCTCTTTGGCTAATGGGGAAATCTCTCAATTCTGGTAAACCCCGGCAATCAATGGCAGTCCAAGAATCAGATATCTGTTGCCTCCCTCTTCAGGGAAGCGATTTCAAAATTTCTTCTAAACCTCTATTTTCATAGGGTCGGAAGGTATTAGTACCTCAAACTTGGGTAATTAAACCGACGAAGAGGCTTCCCGTCTATTGAAAGGGCAGAGGACCGGCCGAGTTCAACATGTGGCGGCTTTGTTCCTTCGATTCCTGCCCACCTCGTCGTCTGTCTCTGCCACAGGCGGGAACCTTCTCTCCCTTCAAAATTCTGCCCATTTCATCTCCCCTTTCTATTCTTTTCCAATTAAAACCTTTAAAAAAACTTCTTTTCAGACTGGCATACATCCAGTCCCTATTTGGTTGAATAAAACACGCCATGTGAAGAAGATTCCCCCTGAATGGAGGGAAAAGTCTACGTAAAACAAGAGAGGCTGATATTACTCTCCTTGGCTTGTACTGGTCCACCTCCCGAAGTCAAGAAGATCTTGTTCGGAAACGCTGAGGAAGCTTGTATTGGAAATCAAAGCTTCTAAAAGTTGAAGCTGGACAATTAAGTAGGAAAACCTCGGTCACTATTTATCCATTTTCAGCCACATATGTGGAAAGTGCCATTCACCCGATCACCACATCGCAATGTGCTCCGGCAAGCCGGCACCAGTAAAAGGACTACAACGTCCACTTGTTGAACCCTTGTTAAAACTCCATTGTTAACCTGTTAAAATAAACCCGTTACCAAAAGACAATTCTTGGGTCAGACAGCAAAAAATAGGGCCGGAGGCTTGCTGAAAGCAATAAAATAGACAGAAAAGAGAGCAAAAAACACCGAACACACATAACAAGCCCAGACTACAAATAAAAACTCCAAATCAAGCCTGCGGGCCGAAGTGTTTTGATTGATGAATCAGAATAATCGTAAAGAAGTCCCCCCGCCCACCAGATTGGCGCAGGGGGCACACTGGACCATGGCCACGGGCCGGGAGCGGTGCAGCGCTCCCATAAAGACCTACGGGCAGCTATTTGAGGTTTTTCTATTAATAAATCATTATTACCACTATCGTTTGAACCACCTCTTCGAGCCGGTCATTGGCAAGAAGTTTGTTAGGGGAATTGGGGAAAGGTCTTCTGATCATCTTCTTTGTCGTTCATCCTATTGGTAACGAGACTGACCGGGTCTCGTCCAAACAGCCATGCTGTCCGAAGAAGGATATTGCTTCGTGCCGATATTCCTTTCAACCGTGCCAACATCTTCATATTCGGCTTACTCTGGTGAGTTGATTATTATTTGATAGATTTATTTATATTTTGAAGGATCTGGAATATGGCTGCTCTGGTTATGGCCACCAAAAATTGATTTAAAAAACGATATTTATGTTCACACTCTCTGCCGGCCGCCACTCTCGCACAATTACAGTGGGAGACTTCTCGGCTCGAGAGGGAGTGTTCATCGTTGGAGAAGGGGAACTCCTGACCTCAGAACCCGACCATGGTTCCGCGTGGAGGAAAGTGATGGCCTACATGGCTCAACGAAACCTGGCCCTAAGGATTCATTCCACTGACAGCCGAGACAAAGAGCGTAGAGTAAGTCCGCTTCTTTTTATTTATTTTTTTCCTTTGAACGGCCCCGACTGGGCTCAAACCAATCAAATTGAAAAAAACTACAGCCGCGAGACACAGCGGGAACTGAGGACAGTCTTAAACGGGTAAAAGGGGAGTGGTAGACCCCAGAGGGACACGGGATACGCGGCAGAGACCAGAGAGACGGACACAGCGGACATGACAGAACACACAGGACACGGGACAAGGACACACACAACACAAAACACTGGACAGAAGGAAGGTAAAGGGCCAGTTCTTTTCTTTTCGGACGAGGGACAGTCCTGAGGTAAAGAAGGGAGCTGTAAAGCCAAAGTCGGGGGGACTAGCCCGAAAGGGCAGAGAACGATCCCTCGCCAACAGTCACGGTTTCAGGATGAGACAGCGATCCGCCCTCAGACGAGCTATCGAGGAGAGAGAGGCCGTGGATCCAGCCGACTCCGCGGCCAGCTCCGTGCCCACCTTCCAAGCGCCTTTGATCTCTATTGCCTTAAGCTGTATATATCGTAATGAATCCTTGTACTACGCTAGTCTATCTATATTCCGTCTAGTATATTGGGAGCGTAGTCTAAGAGCCAAAATCAAAAATCACCAAGGCCGATGATAGTTGACACCAAAGTGGCCGTCCAGCAAAAAGAATACCCCCCCCCCCCCCCCTATCACAGAGGCCAATACTGGTTCTCACCAGGTGAGCTCGTGTGCCAGTTAGCTGCCTCCCTCTAGGAAGCTATTCCAAAATTTCTTCTAAACCTCTATTTTCATAGGGTCGGAAGGTATTAGTACCTCAAACTTGGGTAATTAAACCGACGACTGGGCTCGGCCGCAGCTGATAAAGAACAGGAGCTGCCGAGTTCAACAAGTGGCCGCTTTCTTCCTCCGACTCCTGTCCACCTCGTCGTCTGTCTCTGCCACAGGCGGGAACTCCTCTCCTTTTTGAAGACTTCACAATATTTCTCGTTCCCTTGGCTCCCCTTTTCTTCAAAACTCCAGCAAAAAGAATACCCCCCTATCACAGAGGCCAATACTGGTTCTCACCAGGTGAGCTCGTGTGCCAGTTAGCTGCCTCCCTCTAGGAAGCTATTCCAAAATTTCTTCTAAACCTCTATTTTCATAGGGTCGGAAGGTATTAGTACCTCAAACTTGGGTAATTAAACCGACGACTGGGCTCGATCACGACTGATAGAGCAGAATAACTGCCGAGACCGTCTGGAACTCCAGTCCGAAGACATGACGAACGCCGAAAACGAGAGACGCGCCCTGGTGAAAGCGGGAAGCGCCTCTCCCCACCCTGTGCGCTCTCTCGTTTCTTTTCTCTGTCCTCTCCCCGCCAGAGATCCACTCCCCCCGCCTCGGCAGCTGCTGGAATGTAAAAGCGGTGGCCGAGCCTAGTCGTCGGTTTAATTACCCAAGTTTGAGGTACTAATACCTTCCGACCCTATGAAAATAGAGGTTTAGAAGAAATTTTGGAACAGCTTCCCCTAGAGGGAGGCAACAAAGAGAGATTGACATCGGCGTCGCTAGAAATTCATCTGTAGGCGTGGAGAAATATAATATTTTCAAATATTTCTATTCCCCGAACGCGTTTCCAGTTTTTTCTCTTGTCATTTTATAGAGAAGAAGTCACTTTTATTACTTACAAGGGAACCTTTTCGGCTTAGGCTGGACTCGTGAGTGGACACCTAGTCCATTCGAAAGGCCATCAAAAACTGTCTCAGAAACCGTGTTCTGTTTTCCATAAATGACCGGTGTGACGGCGTGGCACGCCAATTGAGTTTTATATGTTAAATTTGTCAAAACCGGTTTTTGCTTTGATGGCTTTTCCACGATGATTCCGTAGTCCTCTGGTAGAAAATAAGACTGGATATATGCCAGTCTGGAAATGGGATCGTTTTGTCAACATTTGATAAAGAATATTAAAAGGCCTTATCGATGTGTGAATAAGTAAAATATGAGAGGTGGTCGAGTTGGGAGAAGGTAGCGGACCGATAAGGAGCCGGTGGCGAAAGTAACGATCGCCACAACAGGAGCCTCGTCTTATCAGTCGCCATGGGACGTAGGTTTCCCAACAAAAGGGGATAACAAAGACAGAGGGCCGTCTGTAACAGGGGCATGACTAAGGGCTCGTATGACGAACGTCCGCGGACGTCCGGGAACAGCATAGTAAGATTTTTTTAGCATATGGATTTAGCATCTACAGAAGGGCGTACTAATTTTGCTTACTGTATTCATCGAATGACACGCAGTCTCTTTTATTAGAAAGTTATTCTCTGGTTTTCGTGATTGCTCTCCTTGTCGCTCACACATCCCCCTCAAAACCTTCTCTCATTTTCCCCGCGTTTCTCTTGTTCCTTGTCAAAAACGGTTGAAACCTTATTGGCTTGGGGTTCAAATTCAATTTTTTGTTTTGGAATGGATGGGTGCAGCATGGAAAGTCTTTAGAGATGGGGTTACGTTTGATTCCACACAGTTATCAGAAGAACATGACAAATTGTTTGCTCTGTTCTAAATTTTCTGGAAAGGAAGAGGAAGGAGCGAAGAAGATGGCCCAGGAGAGGAAGAAGCGGGCGGTCAGGAAGAGGAGAAGCAAGGCCATCAAGAAGGACCAGCAGTCGACCGTCTCGACCGGCTCTACAGCAACGAGCAAGAGCACCTAGAACAGGAAACACAGAACAAACCAGTTAATAAAACACGACTCGGTGTTCTCTTCTTTTCTCTTTTCTGATTCACATTAGTGTTGTGCCCCCGAATGCACATGGACTACTGGCAGAGAATAAGTCCGTTCCCTCAAAACTGGTTATGGTGGCCCTAGTCTTTTAGAAAGGCTCGCTAGAAATGTCGAATAGAAGAGATAGAAGAGTCATAGACGAGTCATAGATCGCGATTCTTATCTAGAGCTGCGTTTTTTGTTCCCGAGTGACTCCAGTTTCGGCTTATATGCTAATATTGCCTCCCTCTGGGGGAAGCTGTTCCAAAATTTCTTCTAAACCTCTATTTTCATAGGGTCGGAAGGTATTAGTACCTCAAACTTGGGTAATTAAACCGACGAGGAGGCTTCCCGTCTATTGAAAGGGCAGAAGACCGGCCGAGTTCAACAAGTGGCCGCTTTCTTCCTCCGACTCCTGTCCACCTCGTCGTCTGTCTCTGCCACAGGCGGGAACTCCTCTCCTTTTTGAAGACTTCACAATATTTCTCGTTCCCTTGGCTCCCCTTTTCTTCAAAACTCCAGCAAAAAGAATACCCCCCTATCACAGAGGCCAATACTGGTCCTCACCAGGTGAACTCGTGTGCCAGTTAGCTGCCTCCCTCTGGGGGAAGCTATTCCAAAATTTCTTCTAAACCTCTATTTTCATAGGGTCGGAAGGTATTAGTACCTCAAACTTGGGTAATTAAACCGACGACTGGGCTCGGCCGCAGCTGATAAAGAACAGGAGCTGCCGAGTTCAACAAGTGGCCGCTTTCTTCCTCCGACTCCTGTCCACCTCGTCGTCTGTCTCTGCCACAGGCGGGAACTCCTCTCCTTTTTGAAAACTTCACAATATTTCTCGTTCCCTTAGCTCCCCTTTTCTTCAAAACTCCAGCAAAAAGAATACCCCCCTATCACAGAGGCCAATACTGGTTCTCACCAGGTGAGCTCGTGTGCCAGTTAGTTGCCTCCCTCTGGGGGAAGCTGTTCCAAAATTTCATAGGGTCGGAAGGTATTAGTACCTCAAACTTTCTTTTTCATTATCACCTGCTTCCTCCTTCCCTAATCGGAGCTTGTTCACTCCTTCTGATACATAATGCCCGATAAGGGTAACCAAGTGGCTTGGTCTTCTGCTTATCGTTCCGTACCTCCATATTTCCGCCAAAAAATCTCTTCCCAGCGAAGTTCAGTGGCCATTGGCTGCTTCCAGGCCGTTCTGTTGCCTCCACGTCCGAAAACCTCGCCCATATCTCCCTTTTCTTGCCTATATTGTATTTCCTTACCATTATCTTCATTATACACTCTCTCCTCTCCAGGAAAATGGCATCCGTCGGTCATGTAAACGGTCCTCCGGGCTATGATGAACAGCGCGGCCGTATGGTTGAAAACGGCGGCCAGGAAGCGAGCGAAGAGGTTGAACACAGTCATGGATGTGCCGAGATCATCCTCATCATTATTTCCTACATCTTCGTGATTCTTTTCTTCCCCTTCGCTATCTGCTATTGTATCCGGACGGTGCAGGAATACGAGAGGGCTGTCATCTTCCGTTTGGGACGGCTTCTTCCCGGCGGGGCTAAAGGACCAGGTAAGGGCTACTGTATTCCCTAAAACTAGAGAATTAGGGGTCTTCTTTGTTCTTCCATGTATCGATTCCTACACCAAGGTGGATCTCCGTCTCTTTTCGTTTGAAGTCCCTCCACAAGAGATCCTCTCCAGTGATTCTGTCACCGTTCAAGTTGATGCCGTTGTTTATTTCCGTATCAACAATGCTACAGCCTCTGTAGGGACCTTAAGAATCCTGGAAAACGTTTTTAGGTCACTCAAGTGGAAAACGCCCGCGGCTCTACGCAACTCTTGGCTCAAACCACCCTGAGAAACATCCTCGGGACGAAGAAACTCTCGGAAATGCTCTCCGACAGGGAGGGGATCGCCAAATCCATGAAGGTACGACCTTCTTCCCCTTTTGTAACCTTCGGCCTCTTCAGATCACCCTGGATGAAGCCACAGAGCCCTGGGGAGTCCACGTGGAGCGTGTCGAAGTCAAGGATGTCCGCCTTCCCCAACAGCTCCAACGAGCCATGGCTGCCGAAGCCGAGGCGTCCCGCGAAGCCCGTGCCAAGTTGATCGTTGCCGAGGGAGAGCAAAAGGCCTCCTTCGCCTTGAAAGAAGCCGCCGACGTCATCTCCTCCTCCCCCGCGGCTCTCCAGCTCCGCTATCTCCAGACATTGAACACCGTCGCGTGAGTTATCCTCCTCTTTCCCTGAAGATAAAGAATTTTCAGTGCGGAGAAGAACACGACGGTCATCTTCCCCTTCCCAATTGATCTGATCCAAGCCTTCCTGCCCCAGCAAAACCAACAGTTAGGACTAGAGACAGCAGAGGTCATAATTGAAGCGGATTTCAGGAATCGCAACGTTTCTGGGCTGGTCCATCACACCCAATAGTTCACTTCTGACAACTACTCCCTCTTCTCATCGATTTCATCCAAATTATACTGACCTCCGTATCTGTATTTATGAACAAAGGTCTCATAGTAATACATTTAACTTCTTCTCTACAAAATAACGTTTGAGCAAAGAAAAAAGCAATTTCTAGCCAATAGTCTGACCGGCCGTTGGCCCCAGTTTTATGGGGTTAGATTCTTGTTCGAAGACTTCAAGGGGTCAGTGAGGAGCCGGGTTGCCCGCTAGATCAATTGGAAGCGTTCTATGGAAATTACGGGCCTTTTCAACGTCTACAGATGAATTTCTGGAGCCTGGGACGCAGACAACAGCGTTATTCTCTTTGTTGCCTCCCTCTAGGGGAAGCTGTTCCAAAATTTCTTCTAAACCTCTATTTTCATAGGGTCGGAAGGTATTAGTACCTCAAACTTGGGTAATTAAACCGACGACTAGGCTCGGCCACCGCTTTTACATTCCAGCAGCTGCCGAGGCGGGGGGAGTGGATCTCTGGCGGGGAGAGGACAGAGAAAAGGAACGAGAGAGCGCACTAGGAGAGGAGAGACGCCAGGCCCGCTTTCACCAAGGCGCGTCTCTCGTTCTCGGCGTTCGTCATGTCTTTGGACTGGAGTTCCAGACGGTCTCGGCAGTTATACTGCTCTATCAGTCGTGATCGAGCCCAGTCGTCGGTTTAATTACCCAAGTTTGAGGTACTAATACCTTCCGACCCTATGAAAATAGAGGTTTAGAAGAAATTTTGGAACAGCTTCCCCCAGAGGGAGGCAATATTAGCATATAAGCCGAAACTGGAGTCACTCGGGAACAAAAAACGCAGCTCTAGATAAGAATCGCGATCTATGACTCGTCTATGACTCTTCTATCTCTTCTATTCGACATTTCTAGCGAGCCTTTCTAAAAGACTAGGGCCACCATAACCAGTTTTGAGGGAACGGACTTCTCTGCCAGTAGTCCATGTAGATTCGGGGGCACAACACTAATGTGAATCAGAAAAGAGAAAAGAAGAGAACACCGAGTCGTGTTTTATTAACTTGTTCTGTGTTTCCTGTTCTAGGTGCTCTTGCTCGTTGTTGTAGAGCCGGTCGAGACGGTCGACTGCTGGTCCTTCTTGATGGCCTTGCTTCTCCTCTTCCTGACCGCCCGCTTCTTCCTCTCCTGGGCCATCTTCTTCGCTCCTTCCTCTTCCTTTCCAGCAAAACAGCTGCTCGAGACGCTTTCCTCGGCCGGTGGTTCGGCCGCGTCATCTTTCGGCACAAGCGTATGGAATCCCAGATGCCCGTTGGCTGCCACTTTGAGAACGGCGCCGGCATTCGGTAGATTGATTTGGTAACGGGGGGCCGTGAAGATGGTCACCAGTTTGCGATTGGCAAAAAAGGCGAACCCCGACATCATCATCTAAAATCATCAGGTTAGGCAGTCCTGGAAGAAAATTGGAACCTGATGGGCCCTGACGATGAGCGCAATGTCGAGATGTTCACAGAGAGCCTTGACGGTATCCGGGCCAAATAAGACGCTGACCCCACGGACTGCATTCGGCTTGAAGCCGGTGACCGTGGGAGAGGGATCAGCCCAGAGGAGATCTAAACCGACAGATTGTTTCCACCGATAATTCCAAAAATACCCAAAGCCAGTGGGTGTTGGTTGACGTCGTCTAGGGGACGCTTGATGTCCTCGATGTCCTGGAGACTCTTCAGATGTTCCGAGATGCCCCCGTGCATGCAGAGGATCTTCTTGCCGACGAGACAGGCCAGCGGCAGGAGGGCAAAGACCTTGTTGAACGCTTCCCAGAGCTGTTCCCCCTTCTGCGGGAAACGGTCCACCAGCTCGTCCCAGAAGCCATAGTCCCGGTTGACGCTGCGCGACTCGTGGTTGCCTCTCAGGAGTACGTACTGCAATCTTTGTCTTTTATTGTATTTAAAGGTCTAACCTGCTGGGGATATCTGCATTTGAGGGCGAAGACGAAGCAGACGCACTCGAGGGAATGCCGCCCGCGGTCGACGTAGTCCCCGAGGAAGACGAAGTTGTCCTGGAAGGCGCCACAGATGCCCTTGTCTCTGCTGACCGTCGAGAACATCCGAAGGAGGTCGTTGAACTGGCCATGAATGTCTGGAATTTGGCGGTTGAGTTTCCAAATTTCAAATAAAATACCGCCGACGATGGTGCAGGGCGGACCCATCGACGCCAGACTGCACTCGGCCTCCACGATCTTGCTCATCATTTCACACAACTCCAACAGCTCATCCTCTTTGTATTTCAGCTGAAAAGGCGCGCCAGTTGAACGAGAAACAAATAAAAAAACTGACACTTTTGTTGTGTGCTGAATTACGGGTTTTGGCATGGTAGCGGAGAAATTCGTCGAGATCAAGCGGCATTCTCCGGCGACCAACCGACGGAAGAATGAAAAGAAAATGCCTTTGCACTTGGACCAGTAAACAAGAGTTGATACAGAATGATTATCCGGTTAACATTTATCCGATTGACGGTGGAAACTTGGATAATTCAGGTCAGGAAAGGTGTAGTGGAAGAGGAACGAAGATGTGGAGGAATGGGGAGGCGACTGTAGAGAAGTGGGGACGATAAACTCCAGATGTAGAGCAAAATGAGGGTAGACTCGAAGTGTAGGGCAAAGGGAATGAAGATGCCCTAAATGGATGGAGCAGAAGAGTACAATAGGCCGTCAGGCATCTCCTCCTGTAATAATCAGCGCTGTTGCTCTACTAGCCCCCGTGTGAAACAGTTGTTCACTTACAAAACAACAGGCCTCCATCAGCCATGCCCCCCACATAATCAGATGCAAATCCCTCCGCGACTTGTCACCTCCAACCTTTCCCCCCCCCCCCCCCCCCCCCCCCCCTCGGGCAGCCACCGCCATAACCCATGGCTGTCTATTCATATGATTCACCATTTCAACCTCCGTTTCCTCTACCTGACGTCACGTTTTGTCAAATCCCAACGGCAAGGAGCGGCTGCTGTTTTCGAATGGATTTACGTCTGTGCAAACAGGCATCAAAATGGCGTTAGAAACGGTGCCTGCGGTGCCATTGAGGGCCGTATTTGGGCCTCTATCACAGTCGGCTTACTTTCTTCTTTTGTTGGTTGTCACCTTTTCCTTTCTTCGCTACCGTGACCTCTGCCTACAAGTATTTCAGGGGGATGCGGGGTGCTCTGTACCATTATTCTGTATATTTCGTCCTATTCTTACAATGTTATGGAGTACACGGCAGGGTAAGTCATCCATTTGAAAGAAAATAGACCTGGGACGTGAGTTTGGGATTCTGGAAGGGATACAGTATTCCCTAACCATTAAAATTCAGTTTTTACTATAGTAACTTCCTCGTTCCTGTTGTCATGCCATGAAAACCCCGCAACCGCACTATCTTTGGTCCTTTCCCAAAGGGTATGCCATCATTGGAAGATAGATCATGTTTTCGCGGCGAGAACCCATGAAATAACAACTTTTGTACAGTAACCGTATACCAGAGACTGTAAAAAGTGTTAAACCAGAACAAATTTCTTGAGGAATCATGACATAGGTGCTGAACCCCGTCTACTCTATAACAGTGGTTGTAGACCATCACCCTGTCCGCGAGAAGCATAAAATTGAACAGGATTTGAAGACATTTCAACTAGTTTAGTTATGTGCTTGTTCTCTGCCCCTCGTACCCACCATGCCCCCTCCGAAAAATATGCTAATCAATTCCAAGCTGGTGGGCATGGCATCCCTTTTTGTTTGCATATTCTGTGCGCGGAGGGGTGCACCCCGGAGGATGAATCGTCTTCCTGTAAGAAGCGTTGTGTGTGGTCGGGCGGATTGGGCTGGAGCGGGTCTAGAAAGGACCTGCTTCTGTGGCTACCCAAAAGATTGAGAGCCTCTCCCGTTTTTTGTTAAAATATGGCACATTTCGGTTGTTAAAAGCCTTGTGCCTCGAATGTGCTCGGGGGGATGTTTTTACTGCCACATAGCCTTTTCCTTCCCGAACAAACAGACTGTCCCTGTTGTCAAAAGTGTGGCGGCTTCCATTATGAGTCATGGTCCCCGGTATTTATTCAGCTCCTCTTCCATTTACAGGGTCGACGAATTGACATCTTCTCCCAGGCGGGAAGTGACATGACTCAGATGAGAACAGTTGCCAAGAGGTTACTCTTACAGTTTCCTAGGTCCTAAAGGGAACAGTTTACAGTAAATCGGTGATGTTTAATGTCCTCCCGAGGAATTCTCCCCTCAAATGGAGTAAGGTCCGCGACACCTTGGGCAATTATGTCATACCGTATACGATCTCTGGACAATATGGTCTGTTCTCTCTTTTTAGAAAGGGAAGAAGGGTTCAGATCCGACGGAAAGGAGCATCATTGCCGACGCGATGGGTAGAATCGAAGCCAATACGTGTATCCGATTTAATAAACGGACTTTTGAAAAAGACTACATTGACCTACAAAATACGCAGAATGAAGGGTAACTTGGACTGGTTTTTCGTTTGGAATAATGGTTCAGGTGCTATACAAATGTGGGCAGGATGACAGGGAAGAATGTGGTCATGTTGGAGGCCAACGAAATGGCTACGTGAGTCTTTTTCACGTATTCTGGGGTCTAAATTTGTCTTTCACCCGGGTCGGACTCCAGTAGAGTCGTGCTGGGACCGTGTGGGAAGAAGAACTTTTGAAAAAAGGATCATTACGTGGTTCTTCAGTTGTGTTGAAGTGGATATCGTCGTCCACGAACTGATGCACGCCATTGGCCTGTGGCACGAGCACATGCGCTACGACCGGGACGACTACATCAAAGTCCACTACGAAAACATCGATCCAGGTAACCTCTTATCCCTGTTTTTTTTCTCATCTTTTTCAGTTTATATGAGCCAATTTGAGAAGGTCTCCCAGAAAGAAGCCACGACTTATGGAATTCCCTATGATTACAAGTCGGTTATGCACTACACGGAGACGGCCTTCGCCAGGAAGGGACGAATCAGTATGGAGACCAAGGATCCGCAATACCAGGTGGGGGAGGAGATTGTTTTTTCCAGTTGGGACCATTTAGAAAGTGATCGGGAACCAGAGAGACGCCTCTCCCAGTGATTATAAGAAGATCTGCGCCCTTTACGAGTGTGATGTCTGTATGGGGGAAGATTTTGACCCAATGGTTGGCTCGCATAACTGTCCATATTCCCCCTTTAGAACCCAGACACCCCTCCTAAACCGCCAACAACTGCTCCTACTCCTCCCCGGCCGCCTATACAACCGGTAGAGCCCGATCCAGTCGACCCAGTGGGCCCTTTTCTTCCTCCAGTCACGTATTCCCCAGAGACAGGAAATAAGAAAGGTAGAAGAAGAGTACCGTAAAACCTCTAATAGAGCCCCCTCTCCGTAAGCGCGCTCTGTAGAAATGGTCTATCTGCATCGTGCAAAAACACCAATGCAACCGTTTTTCATGATTTTTTCTTGAATTAGTATGATCTTTGAGCCCTAGATGTTGCATCACAGAAGGAAAAATAGAAGAAAAGCCAAAAATAACGGAGTAATCGACTCCCAATGTCAGTTAGATAGAGCATTTTAACAGAGCGCGCTTACGTAGGAGGGGGTTCTATTGGTGGTTTTACGGTAATTCCAGTCAGGAATTCATTTTTCAGCTTGCCGTGAGGTGTTTTCCATCTTTTGTCAGCGGATGGCCCGACGGAGTCAACTGGATTGCCGCTATTTCAGTGAATACTGTGAATGTACCTGCCAACAGTTCTCAAATGTCGCTATCCCGTCAACGACGACGACGACAAGCAGAACAACAACGACGGTGTCATCTTCGCCTCGGCAAAGAGGATTATTTGAGAGGATCTGGAGCTTTTTTGGAGGAAATTGATGTAAAAAAGGAAGAAGGAGTCGAAATTATACGGGATAAATATAAATATTGTTACTTGTTACTGGTTTTATGGTAGGGAAAGTCACCAGGAAGAAGTGAAAGCATGGCTGTTTCGTTGTCTCTGAGCGCTGGTGGAGAAATTTCGCTTACGGCCATACCACGTTGAAAGTACGCCATCCCGTCCGATCTGGCAAGTCAAGCAACGTTGGGCCCGGTTAGTACTTGGATAGGAGACGGCTTGGGAATCCCGGGTGTCGTAAGCTTTTTATTTTTATTTTTTTGAATTTCGCGTCAAACAACTCACTAAATAGAAGGGTTTACCGACGCGAAATCCACCTATTACTTTTTCAGCGTTTCAACCCTTTTTCATTTTTAAACTAGTTCCTGGCGTCTATTTCCCACATTTTTGGTTCAAAAGGGCGCCTCCTCCAACATGTCAACGACGGTCCAGCCCTGACCTGTCGAATACCGTCAAATCACAGAACCTCTTCCCTGGCGTCATTTTCTCTCATTCTTTTGCTCTGGTCCGTCGTTTATTTGTTTTTCTGCTGTTCTTTCTAGCAAAAAGCGACAATATTTTCCATTTGTCACCGTGTTTCCGCTTTTGATCGCCCCAAGCGAAGCAAAGTAGATTCTCGCTTTACTTGGGGCTCCTCTACCTCTCCAGTTCTCGCTTATCTGACTCATTTCAGTTCTCAAGATGTCTACCGAAGAAGCCCCAAAGAAGATGGAGTTCGTGCTGATGGCCAACGACGAGGAGAAGATCCAGGTGCCGGAGGACGTGGCCTTCCAGTCGATTCTCCTCTGCAAAATGGTCTCGGACCTGGGAATCACCGGCTCGGACGACAAGTTGCTGAAGGAACCTCTCCCCGTGTCGAATGTCGACGGCTGGACCCTAAAGAAGATCCTGGAATGGTGTGAGAGCCATCGTGGCGAGACCTACAAGCCGAAGGAGGAACACGAAGATCCCCGGATCACCCTGACCGCCGAGGACAAGGAATTCATGGACGTCTCGTCGGAACAGCTCTACGCTATGCTCATGGTTCGTCTTCTTTTCCTCTTCTATATTCTAAATTAATTCTAGGGAGCGAACTATCTGGATATCCCCGGGCTGATCGATATCATCTGCCAGAAGATAGCCGACATGGCCACCGGGAAGAGCGTCGAAGAGATCCGGAAAGTCTACGGCCTCGAGAACGACTTCTCCGCCGAGGAAGAGGCCGACATGAAGAAGCGGTTCGAATGGGTCGAAGTCTAGATCTTCTATTTTATATTTCCACCGGTATTTTATCCTCTATAACCTCGGTCTAATAAAAACCCAAAGCATTTGTTTGTTGTTTTTTGTAATTGGGGGCTTGTATTGGGGGGGGGGGGGGGGGGGGGGAGTATGAAGGCATACTTCAAGTATGATACTTGCCTAGTAACCAATCCAAACTTGATCTGTATAAGGTCAATCATTTCTTGTCGGGGATCACGCTCCCGCGTAATCTGTCATTTTGAATAGCCTTCTCCCGGCCTGGTCATCGAGGCAGCCTCCCCTTTCATCAGCCGTCTCTTTATGCCTTTTCGTTCGAACTGAAAACGGCGGCAGCTTTCATAAAGCGTCCTCTGGCCCTTCCGGTCTCTGGCGGAGTATCTTTTTCTCTCGACAGCGAGCCCAGTCCATAATCCATCAAGCTTGGACAAATGTTGGCTGGGAAAAAGTCGCGTGTCGACAAAAAGTGACTATGAGATTTTACGAGCGAGCGGGTTTTCCCGGGGGCAGAACGGGGGGAAGGGAGAGAGAGAAAATTAAGACAAGCCGTGCCGAGCGGGGAAGCTGCGCAGCGCCCTTTCTCTTCTTTTCCCCTTATGAACCAAGAATCCCTCTTCCGTTCTCCCCATTCTTCGAGGGAATCCGGGAAAAAACACGAGGGATTAAAGTCAGAAATCGGGCCAAAAATCTCCCAGAAATCCGGTTACGAGGTGACAATAAGAACAGGCTAAAATGTGTCAAAAGGCAAAATATTGTGGGCTGAGGGTTCATAAATAAGGAAAAGAGAGGCAGAATTTATTGTCATTCGGCTAAAATTACAGTAATACAAAGCTGGAAAAGACGGAAACCTCCAAAGTTTGAATGGAACCCCTGGTAAACGGGGAAAATGCCAAATTTTGGAGTGTACTTGTTATTTTTGATGACAGAAATGGTAGGGACAGTTGTAATTTGTCTTTTTCAGTCTGAAATTGTAGAAAATATGGATCTGGAAGAGTATCAAGCAATATAGAACAATGGGAGACCAGTGAAACTGGAGGATTTTTAACTGGAAATGATTATTTCTCGAGGATAGAGGAGTCGGAAAGTGTTTTATCATGAAGAAATTATAGAAAATAAGACACTGATAGGGTAACGAAGAAGAGAAAACAAGCAAACAGTCATCATTTGAAGGAAAGAGCGGGAAGACCAAGGAAACGGGGGATTTTGATGGGAAATGGCTGTTTTAGACGGGGACCAGGAAGGAACAAAGCACTCAAAGACATTTTAAGATAAAATTTGTAAATTTTTAAAGGAATAAATAATAGAAGATGGGCTATCGGAAGTGTTAAAGGGCGCGAGATCTGTCTCTCTCCCGCTCGCAACAGGGCTTTTTTCTCTCTGTGTCTCCCGTTTTACGTGAATTAGCAAACTAGCCAAGATCAGCTGGTTCTTGTCCTTCTCTTCTTCTTCCAGCTATCATCCGTCCGTCGAAAATCTCTTTCTGTCTCGGCTAGCCATCGATTCATCTTCTTCCCCTATCCCTATGCCTATCACCGCCTTTGGCTATCCTCCCCCTATAATTTCTATTCCCAGAGGAAAGGGGAGGTACCTTCTAAAATTCCTAACACCGCCCCTCCCGGAGACCATAAAATATGGGGTCTTAATCTCTTCTTTATGAAAAAGGGCCGAGTCGGCTTCATCATCATACTCCCATCATCTGCCCCCTATTTAAATGGGATTTTTCGCCAGAGATATGACCACCGTCTCCGGGATCCGTCACCAGTCGCCCCCCGTCAAAAACATGTATCTCATTGTGAGTTTTCTATTCTCTTTTTGGTAGAAATATTCTATTTTTACACTTTTCAAGGAATTGAGCTTTTGTCCTATTCTAGGCCGACTATTCATGGCTCCTTTTGTATTGGGCTGAATAACCCAGCCGCTTCTTTGAATTCCCCCTATTTTGCTGGGGTTTCACTTTGTTCCTTTTGAAATAAGAAAAAGAAGGTGCCCTTGTATTCATTTTTGTTCGTATTTGGTATAATCAAATCAACCATTCCTATCCAGCGTGCTCTTCAGGGCGCGTCGTCATGGACTGTTTGCCATTAGTCAGCGGCGCGCGCTTATTAGAGGAACGGGAAATCTTGTAAGATTTTATGCTTGGATGGACAGGGATGGCTTGAGGATTGGAGATTGGCAAGTGATTTATAAAAAAAAAAGGAGGAAAAAGGAATTAGAGGCCGTGTTCTCAAGGGGCTGGAGAGACCACAAGGCGCCTCTGGAGATCTCTCCAAGTTCAGACAGCCATTTCTCGGGGAGATCTTTGTATTATTTCACTGAAAATAGTGGGAGCGCGAGGAAAACGAGTGATAGCTGCCCCCAGAAACCGAGGGTTTCCTTTGGGGTGAGGACCGCGGTTAAGTAACCCTTTTGCTGATGGATGGCTGATCCACAAAAGGGAATCTTGAATTGAACCTTCTGTCCCCGGTATCTCATCAACCATCTTTCAATTTGCCCAAATATTATAAGCCTCTCCTCCAAGACTCTCTCACACTTCCATAGTCAGGCTCTTTTATTATGTGTTTGTTTGGGAGGCGAAGGGAATTGTTTTGTTTGTTGGGAAAATGTTTGGAAGAAACACGCCGTTTCCGTTCATATGGTTTTCTACCCGTTATCAATAGGCTATTGGCAATAGTACTGCGTGAAAGGTGACATCATCTTCCCTGTAGATAACTTGGGGGCTTCGAGTTCCCTTGCCATGAGCCGCTTTCATGGATTTCAGCGCTCATTTCCCTTCTCCCTCTCTGGAATTCAGAATTTCTTCCTTCTCATCCTGCCCGAATGTCCTCGATCAAAAAGAGGAAGAGTCCGGCTGCAAACCAGCCGTAACTGTGTTTCCAAGTTGTCCACATCCTGTTTCCAATATGCTTGTCTCCTCTTGCAATCTTCTCTTTTAGGGGTGGCGAAAACCTCTCTCCTCCCGTCTTCCAATATATGTTTTACAGTCTTAACGGGTTGTAAAATGTTCTCTCTCTCTCTCCTTCGGCATACACCAAATCCCATCTCGACGTCACATAGCCTGCCGCGGGCGGCGGGGGGAGGGGGAGAGAAAGCTTCGACCTTGTCGTCTCTTATCCTCCGAGGGGCGGCGGACGGGTCTCTACTCGCTTTTTAGCACCTCCTGGGGTTACTATGCACCTTTCTTTCCCCTGGGGTAGATGCCCTCCTTTCCATAGGGTGTGCCCCTAAGCCAACTCCCCCATCCCATCAACAGCTGCTGCTAATCATCAGAGCCTGTTCTCCAGTCCCCCTGCGGGTTTCCTTTTAGCGTGCCTAACATTTTTTGGCCACTCTCTTCCCACCTTCCCCAGGGGAGAGTTTAAAAGTTCTGGTACCAGTTTCCAGGAAGGAGGTCGCCTCCCCTCGGGAGTTCCCTGTCTCTCTAATCCCCCTCGTCCTCCCCCCGGGGGAGAGAGAGGCGGAGGCTAACCGCCTTTCGATAAGATCCAAGTGGACAGCCGGCTTTTTCTTGTAGGGGAGAGATAGACCTGCCCCCTACCTCCTCCTCGTCCTCGTCCTCCTCGCTAGCCAACCAGCTGTAAACTCTATGCCCCTTCCCGGGATCCCGGAAGCCATCACCCGTCGTAACCCCTTCCCCCTTTTGTCAATAGCCAATAGGGCATGGTCAAATGGCCCCCGGAGGTGAATGAGATCGTTACCCTGATTTCTTCCCCCTTTTTCTATTCAATTTTATCCGCATTTTCTCCATCCTCCCTTTAAATTCTCCCTAAAAACCGAAAAATTCAAGACTTGGCCAATGGTCTGCAATCTTTTGAAGACGTTTCCCTGTAGTCTCGCCTATGAGAGCACCCTGCCGACCAGTTCAGCAGACGAAGATGTGAGTTAATAGTTACAGTAATCCATATCTATAACAGCTTCTTGAGCTTTCTTTTTGATGTATTCCGGCCTTTTCCCGCTTATTTTTGGTTTTTTATTCTTCCCCCTTGCTATTCAACCAGGGCACACCCCGGTCATTGTACCTTTTGATGTACCAGCCGGTCCGTTTGAGCCTTTGCAAATCGACCCAGCCTCCGTATTACTGTTTCCAGCCCCTGTCAGGTCGATCTTCTCACATCTCCCCATGAATCTCATTGAACCGTTCGACCAAATCCTCGGATCCCATTTGATATTGCCTCTTTTTGTGCAGTCTCCGGCTACTTGACCGTCTATGGCCACTAAAAGAACTCCCTCCCCACTTGAACGGGCTCCTTTTCCCGCCTCTTCTAACCATTCGAACACTCTTCGACTCTTGCCTTGTATTAATCTTCAAGACTTTTCAAAACCTGTCGGATAAGTATATCGGGCAGGGGAGGAGGGACGGGAGAGGACACTAGTCCGCCTCTTCTTTGTATCTCGTCTCGTCTCTTCTCTGACCTTTGCCGGAATATTTCATAGAGAATTCAGTGGATGCTCGGAACAACTTACAACTTGCAGATGAGAAAAAATTCGGAAGATTCGACACAGAGAGGGAAGAAGGCCGACCGGTGCTGCTGGGGCTATTTACACCTACAGGTTGGCCAATTTTCCCTTTTGGCTTCGAATTTCTACACCCGTACAGTCTCGTCAGCGAACCCTCTTTTTCTTGAAGTCCATATCCCAATGCTGCCGAGATTTTACGGATGCGGGCGCTCGCTTCCTGTTCTTGGCAGCTCTAGCAAGAAAAGGCTTTTTGGTTCAAAATTTTAATTTCTGCTCACAGTAACCTGAAAATCTTTATTTTACTACTTACTTAGAGAGAAATTTACCCAAAATATCATAAATATCTCCAGAACATGAAAATATCGAGATTTCAGAATGCGATGTACCTGTTGGTAACAATCGGCACTCTCGTGCTCCTCGCCCTAGTTGTCGTATTATTTTTTAAATTCCGAAAAGCCATCTTCGTGCTCTCCATCCCCGCAGGTATAACTGTCGCGACAGTTGCTGCCATCCTGACGAGGAAGAGCGTCCTGGTCTGGCCAATTATAGCCGTATCGGTAAGTAAAGCGAACAAGTTTTGATAGCCGTGGTGGTAAAGGAAGGAAAATTCTTCCCCCGGAAACTGGATACACGTTGTGACGTAGAAAACGGAAATTCGGGGGAAAGAAACGTTTACGATTGGCAGTTTGTTCGAGAGACAAAAAATGGAGATTGCTGAAATTACGGACCGTAAACAACAGGCGAGCGCCGTTTGCTTCCATGCTGCCTCGGAGAACTGCCCTTTTTATCATTTTTCCTTTATTTTTTATCATTAGAAAGTAAGATAAAATAAAATGAAGAAATTCCAATAACTTTCAATAAGTTTAAATATAGAAAATAAAGAAAACCGACGTTTCAGTGCTTCCACATAGTCTTGGGCAGTTATGTGCTGTTGATCTTCAGTTTTTACTTTATCTTCAAGCCCTACTACATAATTATGGTGCTGAATTGGCTATTTAACAGTGAGTTGTCGCTTTCTTTCACCGATACAAAGAGGTGTGAATGGGAATGACCCCCGAGGGCAGCCGGGCGCGGCGACACAGGTCAAAACGGCGACGATTGTCCAATTCTTTCGAAAAGAAACGCCGATTTACAACCTCGGAGAGGAAGAAGACATTCTCAGGGATTGGAATTTCATGGGACGGGTTTTTTCATTGAAAGGAGAAGAAATTAAAGTGAAAGCGGCTGTTTATTTGAGATCCGACGGGATGATTAGGTTATTTCCTGAAGGAAAAAGCGAAAGGAACGAGTCCGTCTCGCAGAATTCGATCCAAACGCCACAGTTAGACAGCCAGCATAGATCGGCTCATAGAGATAATAAAAAAATACTTTTCAGCTCTTCATACAGAGAAGACGCCGTCGTATTATGCGCAGTGTACAGGAATCTACATGTTCCTCACCGTCTTCCTGACTTACAGCATCTGGCAAGCCCACGTCTCCTATCGTTTCAAGCGTCTTCTCTCGCAAAGAAGCGTCCTGAATCAGCCGACGGTTCTCATTGTCAACAAGCCGCCAGTCTTCTGAGCTTTATCTGCCTCCATTTCTATGGGAAGAACGGATCGCCTCCTTCGTCTTTCACTGCGGCCTAACCACAGCTTTACTCTTTATTTTTCGCCCTTTTATTTATTTTTCTTCCGCTCAATTCACTTTTTTTGCTGTGATATATAGAGTAAACTAATAAATGTATTGCTCTTTGTATTTTTCACGTCGGAAAGATCTCCGGATTTTAGCAAAATCGCATGACAAAAGGAAAACAGAATTACGTCGCAAAGAGAGATCCACAACCAGAAAGCCTACTTTACTCGTACTGAATTATCAATTGTAAAACAAACTATGGTATGAATTGGAAGAGTGCCTACAATTGCAGTATTGTACAAATCAAAACTTACATTTCTCTTGTGGCAGTGTTCGGCGATCGAGCTTCTTTAGTCGGGCCAGCATTGTTCTTTTTCTTTTCCAGAAATTTCACATTATTACTGTTATAACCAAGTTCTTCAGTAGCATTCGTGGATACAATGGCGTCAAATATGTTACAGCTTTACTCCTAAATCGGCCCAACAAAATATGCCAAACCTTGGCAACAATTTTGGCAGAGCAAAATGTTTTAGTTCGAAATTCGCGCCGGCAACGGCTTCCTAGCTTCCACTTTGCGAATTCTTTTGGCCTACATTTCTTTTTCTGCTTGCGTTTCTACTGTTTGGTATTCATCGTTTTTGTGCTGTTTTCACATGAAACAAGTTATTGCTCTACATACTGTTGCTATACGAGCCCTATAGAATAACGGCTAATTATAATTATTGTAGCGCTATTTATTGAGTAGTTTGCGCATTGAAACTGGCCACTTAGACATCAAATACTCTCCACAAATGATTAATACTTTTACTGTTTCTACATCTAAACGCATTTGTTTCAGACTGTACAAAGTTGATATATAATAACATGGAAGATGTGAATTTATTTCAATGTAAATGGAATACCTGCACTGCAACATTTATTAGCCATGAAGTAAGTTCTTTGCTTTAAAATTGTTCAATTTTCAGGAATTTATTGCTCATTTCCGGGAAGATCACGAACAGAAACTATTGATGCTAAGACAACAAAAATTAAATCACATAAAAGGAATACAAGAAAACACATTCCAATGTCTATGGAAAGGACAGTATTCACATCTTGCTAGTTTATTACTGTGCAGTTTATACTGCTTATTTAGCCATGCAGCACTAGCCAGCTACCATGCCTGAGAATTTTTAATCGCATGGATAATTTCAAGGTTCATATTCGGTCTCACACAGGCGATAAACCATATATTTGTGAAGTCCATGGATGTAAGAAAGCTTTTGCAAGTGCCAGTGATCGTCTAAAGCATGAAAACAGGACTCATTCAAAAGTGGTAATTTTTTAAAATCTTCTCTCTTTCTGCCAAGGTGGTGTTTATTCTTTACAAAGTGTTTTCTTAAGCAATTATTTTAGAAAGCCTATAAGTGTAAATGGGAAGGCTGTAGTAAGTCGTACACGGATCCATCATCTCTTCGGAAGCATTTTATTCGCAGCCATGGACTTGGTGAATATGAAAAATGCAAGCAAACGAAGCAAATTCTACTCGAAGAAGACTATGTACAAGATCTAGAATATCCCGCTGAAGTTATTTGTTATGAGTGGGAAGAAGTGTCCGATGGGCACATAGAAATGGAAAAGCCTGGCGGATTTGAAAACACTGCTTTACCAGGAGAGCCCAGTTTAACCAGTTTGCACCATTGTGTTCCTGGTGTATTAATTCGTAAGGATTTTTAGCATTTCAATTACATTCTGTGTTGTAGCCATGCAGCCACTACATGAATATTATGACGAATCTCAGTGTAGCTCACATACCGTTGTAGACAAATTTGCCCACAATATTTACCAGGTTAGTTCACTTTTAGTTTATAATACGATGTTGCAGATGGCTCCAATTTCAACTAATCCCGAAGTAAAAGTGAAGGACTTTACCGATCTAGAAATGGCACGTGACATTGAGAACTACTTATCAAATATGAAATCAAAGCCTGGATATGATTATCCCCGTAATTAAAGGAACAGTCAGGCCGGGTAAAAAAGTGTCCACAAGGGTCCACACGTCCCGCCCAAACTGCATTTGAATTTTGAAACGTTATTTTCGTTTTTGATCATTTTTTCGTTATTTTCATATGTTTTCTTCCAATTTTTATGCTGTTTATTCTATTGACAGCCAGTCTAATACATTGCAATCGAAAAAATATGTGAAAAGAGCCACATAAAAGAAATTGAAATTTGAAGCTGGTTCACTAAATGCCAAAAAATACGCAGCGCGCGCTACATACTACCGTAACTTTACCCCCCGACCAGACTGTTCCTTTAATACTATTCTTAAAGTGTAATTAATATTGAAAGTTACCAGATTGTTTGAAAATTACTCGCATTAACATTTATAGTTTGTACGCTATTAGCATGATTTTATTTTTAATTGTTGCTTTGAGCGAATAATAAATTGTAATATACAGTATAGTTTGAATTTGTTCTCGCTTTATTTGATCACATCTAGGTGAAAAGGACATAGATGCCGGTGATCGCACACATAAGGAAGAGGCTGCTCAGAACATATTTGTAGAAATGAGCCTTCCAGTACTGCTTGGAGTGGGCCTCCTTGGCGCTCTTGTGGAACTCGGATGCACTCATATCCAAGACTTCTAAAAGCATATTTTAATCTATGAATTTAAGTAACAAACCAGCACGGCAGGCAAGGTTCTCGAGACGATCGCTGCGGATGGCCATCTTTTCCAGATTGGAACGCATGACGTCCATCACATCATTCAGCTGCTGGCGCGTCTCCACCAGCTTCTCATTCGAAGGATGCTTGGTAGAATTGCCAAGTTGGCTCACGGGACAAACAGAAGCTTCCATAGAGAATAGGAAAATGGAAATGAAATTTTACCGGATCTTGTCCAGCTCCCTTTATCCTTTTCAACATGAAATTGACTTGTTCATTACAACAACAAGCGCAACGGGTATGGGACAATCTTGCCGGTGAAAGGAATTGAACCAAGGACAGCCAGACACCACCTCTTCGGCTTTTTGTTTCATGTTGTCATTCCATGGTACTAATCGGACGAGGAGGACCCTATATTGGCAGCGAAATGTTGCTCCAAGTAAGCAAATGGAGGAAATGCTCGAGAGAGAGAGAGAGAGAGAGGGGGGGGGGGATCGTCTCCGGCTGTTTCCGGGTTAGTCGTATGCTAATTGATTGTCAAGTAGAGAACTGTCTCCTATACCGCATTGGGCCGAGCGCCTACGGATTTTCGGCTAACTTCGGTGGATAACAAAATCCCCCTTTATTAAAGTGCTATGGTGTTTGTTTGTTTGTCTGTCCGACGGTAAAGGGATAACAAAAATTTTAATCCCGGGGGCCGCCGCAGGCGGTCGTCGGCAGAAGAGCGGAAAGGTAGCCACAGGTCGAAGCGGATAAGTTTGACAGACAGACGACAGCCGTAGACTGCCGAAGGCCCCCTGGTATAAATCCCCTGCAACTGCTGGTGGACGGCACCGTGGTGGGCGCCCAGAGATGAGCAGACAGGCTGCCCACCGTTTGGGCTTAACTTCTCGACCGTCGAGGTATAGGGGATTAAGGTTTACCAAATTTCGACAAAATCTAGACTGGCGCGGCCTGCGGGGAGGGGAGGGGAAGAGCCGCCGATGCCCGAAGCGCGCGAAAGGATGAACGCGCGCGCAGACTTCTTGACCCCGACAGAAGACTCTTGTAAGTCAGAAAACACAGTAAAACGGTCTCCAAGCAGGGCTTTTACGCCTGTTGGAGGAAAAGAAAAGAAGTGTACCACATTTGTGGAAGCGGAGAAGAGAGACACCTCTTGGATGGAGTTCCACTGCCGTTGGATCGGAACTGTCCTGAAAAAGTGACATTAGTTTCTAACAGTTAATTGAAGGCGATATTATGGTTTTGAGAATATAAAAGCGACCCCGTCCAAATTAGGCGAAGAGCTGGGGCAATATGTACAGAGTGTCGGGCTGGATGATGGCCGCGGAAGAGGGATTATGAATTTACGTGTGGCCTGGCAAAACGAGAGGAAACACGGACGACCTCCATCAGTTGAAAAATGGAAATTCAAACGCTTTTTAGCGGCAGCAGTTGAAAGGTTAATTTAATCCTGAACCGTTCCCGAGATCAGTCGACGCCGCGCCGTTTTAGGTTTCGATCCGTACTAACCAAGTAGCCGTCGTCCTCCTCTTTTGGATATCATCAGCAGGGACGCCAGTTCGCCGCGAACTAAGTTCCCCTCTAGATTTTGACCCTTTTGACCTCGGCGAACTAAGTTCCGCTTTCAATTTTGGTCAGTTTGACCTCGGCGTAGTAGTTATTCACACGTAAACCCTAGTTACAGGCGTATGCTAATGAGCGTGTATACGCGTAATTTTCTTATTTGTGTTGTTTTAATATTATAGGAAGCGTGTTAGATCGTTTACGATCGGCATTTGTTGCTTTTTATCAGTTTTTCCTCCTCCCCCGTGTTCTGAATTGTACAATGCAAATACCAAAGAGAACGTTTATTACTGAATATAAATACAAAAGATGGTAAAGAAATTACGGACCCGAATTAGACAACACGTTGTAAGTTTAAGCGAAAAGGGCCAGGAGAACCGCTCCGATCAGACGATTTCTGTCTTCATATTAAACTTTGTTTCGACGAGATTCTCAAAGATGGCGGTTATTATTTATTTTGGATGCAAATGGCCTCGATGTTTGCCGTTGAAGTTGGACCAAAATGTAAACGGCATCTGAAATGGGCATCTATAACGAAACTCCAAGTAGCCCACCTGTGGCAATATGTTTAACAAAACGGCGAAATTCTGGGCAAGTAGTCCTTTTGGGCTCAGAGAGAATGCCGGCCATCTGACTAATCTGCATTTTCACGTTGAACCGTGTAGCAAGGTACAGCATGTAGATTATGTTAAATACGGTGAGGGAAAAAAGATAAATCCTGAAGAAGCATCAAATATAGTTTAGATTCACTAACCAATAGAAGGCAAGCACTTTTTCATAGGTGTTTGGGGTTTAAGCTGAGCAGGCATGCTATATTAGATTGTTTGGTGGATCCCATTTCAGGCCAAAAGATGCAGCACCATACCACGTGGGGAAAGTAAAACGAGTACACATCACGGTTTCGGGTAATGGTCTGAAAAGGGCGTATGATACAGAAGGACTGTGATTGCAGACATCAATCACCCAAGTGGACAGCAACTCGTCCGCTACAACGAAGTTAATTAGGAAGAGACTGATGAGTCCACATATGATGTAGTACACCTGGTTGATTATGCGATTCCAGACCAGTGTATGGCTATAAACGAAAATAAGTCGAGTTATGTAACAAATTAATTACCTCATGTTTTTTGTATGGTGTAGGAATTTGTCTGAAATGAGCTTTAGTTCCTTTTTACTAGGCACTGCACTGCGCGTGTACTGCTTGGTAACGAGGATGAAGAAACTCTCCAGGTCTACTAAAAATGTGGAGGCTGTTATTACGAGAAGAGCAATAGAGTCTTACTTGTGGCGTGGACAAGAAAAATCTATAATGCTTGAACAGCTACCAACAAAATGCCGGAAATTAATAAAGGCCACATCATGTATTGGTAATTGCGGTGAATGTCCTGGAGGCGTAATATGAAGAATTTGTAAGAACTTACCAAAACGGTATACTTTCCGGACACTGTCCACTCTCGTAGCTGGAGGCTTTCATAGTAACACACTTCTTCATCGGCATCCTTCACTCCTTGTATTTTCCCATCCGTACCGGTCAGAATACAAGCTATGTCTAGCTTACCAAGTTTCCTAAATATAGTGTATTCGAATATGGTACAAACTCACTGGGAACTGCTGACGAAGGCACCCAAGAAGCCAGGCGCCAGAAGAGTGCCGAAGTAGTTCAATTTTTGAACCTTGTCGGCTGCTACGGAGCCAACGCAAATTGACGAGAGGCGTTCGATGAGCTTATTCATTTGACAACGCGGTAAGAAGGATACCCTGAAAATGGACTACCTCATGTGTAAAAAGTTAGATATAAAATGTTGTTTTGAGAACACTTTTGGGATTTTTCATTTTAAGCGCCTTTTCAGCTTGCTTAAGCATCTTTTCATTGAAAAATCTTCACTTTTTAAATGAAAAAGTGTCTAAACTCATCAAAAATTTACAGCTAATCCCATCTTTTAGATGGAGAAAATCTGTCATTTTACCACAATTTTTCATTAAGTTTGAGCATTTTTGAAAAATTAGAAAATCCCAAAAATCCATTCTAAAGGAATCTAACAACCAGAGTATTTTCAATAAAAAAAAATTGGATAATAAATGGTGAAGCTAGATAAATCCGGAGGATCTGAGAATCTAAGATTCGATAAAAATTTGAAACCTCTGACAAATCTAGATCTACTAGAATTGGTAGAACTTTTGGAAATCAAGAACTTCCGTGGTGTTTTTATGCGAGATACTCTACCACAAGGGATTAGAGAAAAAGAAATAGGTATTGTAAATTTAGACTCCACCGATGTTAGCCCTAACTATTTTTGCTGTTTCTTTTATCTTTGATTTCCTCTCTCAAAATGTTTTACTCTCTAGTCGCTTCAAACCAAATATTTCATTTGTATTTTTCTTTCACCCTCAATAACTATAATTTTGTTTTCAGACATGCCTAAGGAGTTTTTCGTAAATGGCGATCGTTGGACTTGCGATAACCAAGAGACTTTTGACCGTCTACGCGATCAATTCAAAGAAAACGTGCTTGTTGATGATCGTGGCTGGGAGTCTAAGGTATGATTTATTTAATTCTTTTTCAATAAATGTTAATAAGCTTTCTAAAATAAAACTATGAGTTAACAAACACTTTTTTGAAATAATTTTGTTTTCAGGAAGCCATGGAAAAGTACACGGCAACGACTTTCCTTGCAAAGGCCCGTCACTATCTGTCGCTAACGCCACCGGATATCATACAGTCTGCTGAGAAAGCCTGGTTCGGAGCCGTCTACGCAGTGAAGGAGCTCTACTTGACTGCCGGGAACATCGACATCAAATCGCACAACGGGCTGAGATTCTTCTGCGACTTCGCGATCGACTGTTCCAGTCTGCCATTCGAACGACGCACATTTCTTCGCTACTCTTGCTGGGGAAATGCAGAGAAGTAAGTTGTTTGAGTTTTTATGCCTAAAGAATAATCGACTTATAATTCTAACTTTCTGTTTAATTTTGGTTGATTTTTGGTATTTTTATTTCGCTTTATATTAATAGATTAAATACATTTAGGCTCTATCAGGACGTTTACGGTTCGGGCAACTTCCGGACGTCGGAATACTCAGAACTCATTCAAAATATTGAAGCATTCGTTACTACTTTCTCACAGCTTGATCGTGCTCATCTATTCCAGGAATTTCATAAGTCTTTCATCGCTTCAACTGCTCCTAATGTAGATGTTAGGAAAGCTTCCGGTTATGTTAAGCTAGGAGGCAACAGCTTCAAGCGTGATTATGTCGTAGTCGTTTGACTCAGCGTTTTTGCCATCACTGATATTTCTTTGTTTTTATCAGGCTTCTCTTGCGTGTTTGTGCCTTAAAATGAATTAAATAAAACTCTGGATTTATCTAGCTTCACCATTTATTATCCAATTTTTTTTATTGAAAATACTCTGGTTGTTAGATTCCTTTAGAATGGATTTTTGGGATTTTCTAATTTTTCAAAAATGCTCAAACTTAATGAAAAATTGTGGTAAAATGACAGATTTTCTCCATCTAAAAAATGGGATTAGCTGTAAATTTTTGATGAGTTTAGACACTTTTTCATTTAAAAAGTGAAGATTTTTCAATGAAAAGATGCTTAAGCAAGCTGAAAAGGCGCTTAAAATGAAAAATCCCAAATAGAAATAACCAGAATATATTAAGTGTTCTCAAAACAACATTTTATATCTAACTGTAAAAGTGTAAGAATAGAAATAACCAGAATATATTACAAACTAATGATGGACCGAATTTAACACACCGAGGAGACAGAAGGAGACAAGTGAATGAATGAACCAACGCAGTGGAGTTCTCTGCGACGCGAAGAAGTTACATCTGGAAAGGAACGCGTTGTCCTAGCACCCTCGTTTATGGAACCCGCTGTCCTAACTCAGATGCTCATATTTGTCACCATATTATTCTTCTCCCTCGGCGACTTTGGTTTATTTTAACTGTTTTCAGAGATGGAAACGTCCAAACTGTACAAGACGTATCACAGAGAATCTGGATGGGAAAGTGGAAAAGTTCGGAGAAGGAAAGAAGGTGCCCGTGTTGACTGTGAAAAAAGAATTAGCCATTGAAAAGCAAAAAGAATAAGATCGGGAGAGAAAAGAAGCAGAACGGGTGGAACAAAGAGAAGAACGCCAGAAAGCAAAAGAAACTCGACTAAAGAAGAGGAAGGAAGAGGGGCAAAAGATGGTTGCCGTCAGAGAACTGTTGTGGGAGATCAAAAACGTATGATATTTAATAGTAGAAGCAGACAATATTTCACAGCTGCACTATCAACTCGATCAATCTACCCTCTATTAAAGTGCTATGGTGTTTGTCTGTTTGTTTGTTTGTCTGTCCGATGGGAAAGTGTCCGACGGTAAAGGGATAAATTTCCTAATCCCCACAAGCGGCTGCTCTACTGACCAGATACAGGTCAAGGGATTATTTTTAACCGTTTGTATTTTGGCGGTAAACCTTTTTTTAAAGGGAAAGCGGAACAGATCAAACGAAGCGAAACACAGTGTCTTTTACGCGTTTCTTCCTGCATAGACAGTGGCAAGCTTTGTCAAATTGGATCAGCTGCGCAGTGCTCACCTCATTGTGCTCACTGTTCTTCTATAAAGAAGTTGTTTATTCTTCTTTGTTTTTTACATAACTTTCTTAGCAACAATGAAGTTTTTCTCGAAGTTTATCTACTTTCTGCCGTTACTTCTCTTCCCATCAGAAGGCTACTGCAGCGATGAAGAGATACGATCGGAGGAGTCTAGAAGGGGAGGAGATGCTGCCGAGAAAACTGCCAGGAGAAGCCGCGCCTTTGATGAGAGAATGCGCAGAGAGACTAACTCAGATCCTTTTAGGGTACAAATGACTCTGCTCTTTAAATTGTTTTACAAAAATTTAGTTGCCTCCACAAGCGGCTCCTGCTCCTCGACGACCACCCGATCCTTTGTGTGCTCCTAACATGTTTCATCCGGAATATGTCAGGATGTTAACATCAACCGGAGGACACTCTCAACGTCGAGCTGAACAGAGGCGCAAAAGGCGGGCCGAGTTAGTACCACTTTCTGCTCGAAACAGTTCAATTTAGAGAAGCACAGTCGGTTAGCCAACCAGAAGATAATACTGATGCGGAGGAAATTCTCCAGGAATCTTCTATTCAAGAGGTGATTACCGCAAGGAGATCCCGTGACGCAGAAGCCAAGAGAGTGAGGAGAGCCGAGGAGGCGGAAGAAGAGGTTGCCGCAAGACGAGCTCAGGACGCACAAGCGAAAATATTGACGAGAGCAGGAGAGACGGAGGAAGAAGCGGCTGGAAGAAGAGCCATGGAGACAGAGGCTATAAGACTGAGAAGAGCTGGAGAAACGGAAGAAAAGACGGCTGAAAGAAGAGTCCGTGATGTTGATGCCCAGAGAGTCAGGAGAGACAGAGAAACGGAAGAAGAGACGGCAACAAGAAGATTGACAGTTGCTAATACAATTCAAGCTAATCGGCAAAGTTTGTCTGATTCACATGCCCTTTTTAGCCAAACTGCAGCAGAAAGAGCAGCCGAAAATGAAAACAGACGGAATCGGAGAACAACAAATGCAGCGTATGTTGGACGTGGCGGGCAGACTGCTTCCCAAGAACATTATTTGGGAGGAATGGATCAAAACTGTTCCCACTGTGGTGCTAAATTCTTCGAAGGAGAATTCCCTCGGCAAGCAGATGGAACCTACAGTCCAGCAGAAATAGCTCCGTCACTCTTGAAATGTTTCGAGACTACCCACAACTTCTTCATGATCTATTTACCGGCTATCACCCGTCTTCAAGAAATTTTCTGGAGAATTCGAGACAATTCAATACTTCGCTTGCCGTAGCATCTATGAATGTAAAATTGAAGTCTCCGCCTGGGAGAGGCCCATTCGTCTTCAAAGGTCATGGTGCTATTTGTTATGAAACTGGACCGGCAGCTCCTACTACTACTACTGCACCGACATACGGACAACTATTTTTTTTATCGATGAGCCGGCTGCGGGAGATGCAAGGATATCTCATCCAGCTAATTCCAAATGTGATGCTGCTCTACTCCGTTGTCTGGGCACATTTATGCGTACCCATCACAAATACGCCAAGAAATTCAAGACACTCCAGGAGATCTATGAGGAAGAGGAGAGAACATCACGTCAGTTGAACACGCCGATGAATCAAGTCCGTCTAATATTCAAGACTAACGATACTCCTGATCCACGACGGTAAGTCACAAGAAAAAATGATTTTTACTTCAATTTCAGTTATAATCGTCCTCAAGTTGCTGAAGTTGCCTTAGTATACGTCGGGCCACAGGGTGAGCTCCCATCTCCACGGGATTACACGATAAGAGCAAGAGGTGGAGGCCTCCACAGGATCCCCCTCATTAATGAGCTTTGGATCCCTGCACATATCCATTGTTTTTTATCAACGGCGACTACGGATGGCATCCAGGCCGAAAGAGAATTGTAGTTTCTAATCAAGGCGTCTAGCAGGAGAAGACACTGTCACAAAAAGATTGGTACTGTTACTATATGTGGATCCGCGATACTTTTAACCCTATATATTGGGCGAGACGGCTCTTCCAACAATTTACTGTTGGTTGTTGGGCCAACGTCGAGCAATGCCGGTTTGTTTGTTGTTTTTAGTCAGATAAATAAGACAATTTAGGTTGGAGTATATAAAACTAAACCAGTTAGCCCTTCGCTCGGACTATTTTTCTGATCTTCGTGATTTTATTGCCAACGGAGCTGATGGTCAATGTGGAACACGTGTTTTATTGCCAGCCACTTTTACGGCATCTCCTCGCTACATGGTGGTCAGTTACCTGGATGCGATGGCTTTGGAAAGTCAGATATCTTCTTGACTTTTACATGTAATCCCAAGTGGAAGGAGATCCAGGAGAGACGCATATGATTCATCGAGATTGTGGTATCGGCTCCCCGTGCTGGAAGAATGATGCATGTTCCAAGAATTTTCCAAAGCCTTTTCAAGATGCTACAGACATGGACGCGGATGGTTTTCCCGCATATAGGAGACGGAACGACGAATGTCAAGTGCGAATTGGAGAGGTGGGAAATGATAGGACCCGCTACTACAATAACCAATGGGTAGTCCCGTATATGGGGGTGTAATGGACCATGTCTACATCCTAAGAAATAGGTCCCGGAAATGTCAGCTTGTTTGGCTTCAAGAGGAAGCACAAGAAGACAAAAAAAGGCGAAGAGCGTGGCGAGGCGGAACATTGCTCGAATGGTTCCCCTGGAGGCAAGGCGTCTTTTATACGGGCTATAGCCAGGAATACTAATTTTTCGTAGCATTTCCATTGTTAAACGACGGAAACGACTGTTTCAATGTAGTATCGAACACAAGACTTCGTTTCTTCTCGTAAATACACGAAATGCGGTTCTTTTATTGTGAAAACGAGAAGTGTAGAAATGGGGGAATTTTCGAGACAGAGGAAGCCCTCTTCAAAACGGTATTGAGTCAGCTGTGGGAGGAGACAAGAAGCCCCCGCTCGAAAGTAGAGCTCGAGATTTATTGAGGCCGAATTTCGCGAGTTCTAGATAAGTGATATGATATCTAAACAACATGACAAGAACTCCATCAAATGAAACCATTTATTTAATCCTTATGTCATGAATCGTCTTATTATTCCACACTTCATTACAGGTACACAACTATCGGTGATAAAGAGCACTCTGCTGGGTTTCCAGCGGAATCAAAACCACCACATTTCTTCGTTAATTGTCTTTCGGTCTGAAAACAGAAATCGAACTATCTTGTAATCACACAAGAGTGGAAGGGAGAAATTCGAACCTGATTCTTCTTGAGAATTACTAACCTTTTTAAAGACCTTTGAGCGGAGGACACAGTTGTGCTCTATTACCAGTTTGAACTCAGAATCGCGTTTATATTCCAGATACTCTGTTCTCATATTTCCCAGAGACACAAATCCAGGCCCATAGTACATGGTCTCACCTAAGGTTTATTGGTAAGTTCGCTCCAACGAACAGTAAAAAAAAATTGACGAATTTTATTGAATTTTTCCTTTTTCTCATGAAAACTTAGAAAGTAGTGCTTGTGTGATAAAAAATATTATCACAAGAATTGATCAGCAAAAAACATATACTCATATGTGAAACAAGAAAAAGTAAAGTGGTTCGATTTGTTTCCAACGAGATTATGGAAAATTACGCTACTGATCCTTTGGAAATAGACTATAGTTATAACTACCTGAGGAGTAATTATAAATTGGGCGAGATGGACGGTATGATTTCTGAAATGAAACAGATCCGATCAATCAGATAGCTACATACATCATACACAGACGCTTGATGTTCGAATTGACCGTGTCGACATAACATCCGATAGCTCCCTGTTAACTTGGTACGATAGGAAGCAATAGGAAGCAGAAGGCAGGAGAAGGCCCAGAACGCGGCCAGGCGGAACATTGTTCGAATGATTCCGCTGGAGGCGCGGCGTCTTTTATACGGGCTATAGCCAGGAATACTAATTTTTCGTAGCATTTCCATTGTTAAACGACGGAAACGACTGTTTCAATGTAGTATCGAACACAAGACTTCGTTTCTTCTCGTAAATACACACCTCATTTTCAAGATAGACAAATAGGCCCATTTCCATAGTCAAATATTTGAATCCGAAAGTTGGAAGAACCACATTCCATTTTGCAGCATGTTCGGAGACAATGTGACATCTACTGCATTCCATAGAGAGAGGATGAAGAGCAGTGAAGCTATCAGCATAATCTTCGAAGGTTCTGTAGTAGTCGGCCTCTCCATTTAGAATAAGGACGTAGTTCTGTTGATATTCATCCCTTCCTACTTGTGCATGACGGTCACACTTGAGGCAAGTAGCATGGCACTGTTGAAGATGGAGAAGCTCGCCTTTGAAGTCTTCAGGGAACAGTTGAATGAGCTGGGTAAACGTTCAGCGGCCGATTGTTGCGCGTAGAAGTTACGATACACCTGGGGAACTCCGGGGACTGTCAACAGTTCACGGGCGTTCTTCTGTCCAGTAGTTGTCAGGATATTCTTCAGAGTCAGGATGCGCGGGTTTCTACCAGTGTAGTTGATGATCTTGTCCTTCCACAATCGACGGTTTCTGCGGCCATTTACACAACTCCTGCGGCCATTTACCCAGCCACCGTCTATGGTGATGAGATCATCCATTCCATTTTGTCGGTTCCCTTCTTCCAGTTCCAAAAATGCAAAAATCTTGTTGTTGAGTCGTCCAGTCGTGAGAAATGAGGCCTTATCAGGGTTTTTAGGGTTCTCCCTACAGTAGAAACTTTGATATTTTATTTTTTACAAATGATAAAGAGATAGAGAGTTACATTGATTTCTTTATTTGCTATGTGTCATTCTGATCGGAGCTGTTCCCTGTTGTCTTGACGAGGATACCTGAACCGGCCCGTCTCGTCTCCACCCGTCCTCTCCCCTTACCGTCGGATGTTCCGGTTCCCTCTTCCCGAAGACGACCCTCTTCACCTCTTTTCTGATATCCCCATTCAGAAAATAATAAATCCACGGGTTCCAGTAGGATATAATCCCCGTCAGAATGGTCATGTATGGGCGGGCGCCCTGTTGATACGGCTGAAAGTGACAGCGTAGTTAGTGGAAAAGGGCATCCTCATGCTCGTTGGAGTGGAAAAGAAGAGGAGAAAACGTACACTTTGAGTAACGGCTAAAATATAACACAGGGTATAGTAGGTGAACATTACACAGAAAGCAATAGCCTGTCCTAGGGCCACCACGGATAGCCGGAGCTCTTTGGACGGTCCTCTGGAAGAAGAAAAGTGAAGATTCCCTCGCCCTTGCACCCGTAACACCTCGGCAGCTGGAGCTTATTTCTTCTGGGCGCCCCTTTCTTCCCGTCCCTCGAACTGCCGAGATTTTACGTGTGCGGGTGCACAGATCGATGCTCAGGGAAACTTACATGGCGTGTCCGATGATCTGGTGATTCATAACCAGGCATAATACACTCAGATAACAGAAAGCAGAGATGGAAAACGTGACCAGAACCCAGGCATTCTGCATAAAAGAGCCCTTGCTCTGTTGGTCGGCGTCTATCACGAGGCGCATGTCATCTGGCCCCATTAGATCTTTCTCCAAATTCGTGAGAATCGGCAAAGTGTAGAAAAATGGCGGTAGCCAATGGATAAGAAGTACAACGTGGAAGGGGATCACCACCAATTTCTTAAAATTCAGTGCTCAATAAAATGGTGAGGGAACCTCCGTCCAGTGATGATGATTTAAGCAGACGATGAAGTAACGCTGAGCAGCGATTAGAGTAGCTCCGAAGAGACGTAGATTCATACAAAACATGATACAATTATAGCTGAAGAGGGTGAAAATTCTTGAAGACTAGGCTTACCTCATGGGAGCGATCCAATGACGATTCTCCCAATAAAATCGGTTGAAAATATTGCATGTTCGAATAATATTCGTGAAACAACCTGTTGCTTGTGCGAAAAGATCGGCTATTCCCTAAAATAAGAAAAAATTGAATAAAAAATGATTATTGCACTTGCTGAAACTCAGTTTAGCTATAACAGTCAAGAATGTATCTCTGTAAAACAATTTTTAGTATTTTATAAAAGCAAAATTATGAGCAAACAGTATATATTACTTCTTGTTAGAAAATAACCAATTATCAAGAGAATTCAGCATTTTTGGAATAAAAAAATAGAAACTCTTACCAAAGAAATAAGCAATGCATAGAACGTTGTTGTAAATCGTATTCTATTCACCCTGCGATGAATAATTGTTCCCAATATGAGTAAATATAGAGGAAGAGAAGGAACAGTAATAGCAAAGTAGACAAAATTCTGCCATGGAACGTCAGCGTCCATCTCTTGATCAGCGCCCCCGACTAGCTTATATACGACGAATATATCCCCGTGTAAAGTGTATTTTCTAGGTATTGAAGAAGAGTCACATGCATAAGCCTTCACGCCTGGCTGAATTTGCATTCTTACTTGAGCTGTCTGATTTGCGAGTCGTTTTGAAAGGAATAAGAGATAGTAATAACCTTTTCTAGGTGATGTATGGTTTGAAAAAAATATCTAGGATGTTCAGGAGGAAGTGGATGAATAGCTGACAAGTAATCTGGCAAAGAGAAACGTCTGAAATTGAGTAAAAAGAGGGAAATTCTCCAAAATCGAAAAATACGTTTGAATCTGGCGCGCAACTGCGCCACTTTTTGATACGCAACCAAATTTTTTCGCTTTTCTTTTCATTTTCTCCTTTAGGCCATGATTTTTTTTCCTTCTCGTCCATTTTTCGTTGTTTGTTGCGTGTTTCACGTTAGTCTCAGTCTCTGTCTGTCTCTTGCATAAATTGCTTCACCTGTTATAATTTTATTTTCAGCAAACATGGTTCTCGTCGCACCAGCAGTCAAACCACCTACTAGGTCGCCAATTAGGGCCAGCGCTGGTAGTAATCATTGCGATCGCCTTGATTCCCAGTATGCCAAATGCTGCTTCAACTATTTACCCATTTTGGTTAGTTGCTTTTCATTTTTATTTACAAATCTGATTTTCGCAGACTGGAGGTAAAATTGCATGTTATGGTTCCATCATCTTATATATCGCTATCGCCTTATGGCTCTCTATTAACTACAACTGGCTCTGGGTAAACTATCATTTTAACCTCTGTATTCATATCGTTTAGATGATCACTCTACTTTATGCGCTAATCTCGCCAATATTGATTGCCATTGGACTTCAAAAAAAGAGCTACCTCTTCTTCAGCCTTCCTATTATGATGGACCTCTTCGAGATCTTCTTCGCTACGCTGTTCTTGCTGGTTACTTGTCTTCTCGGAGTCGCTGGCTATGAGGACAGCAAACATCTTCGGCATGTAAACTTACCTTCTAAGTTTAACATCTATTATTTAATTATAGTACGCGATGACTACGACAGCTTGGCACAGCGTCAGTTACGGATGGCTGGTTATCTTCGTATACTACCTCTTCTCCATCTGGAAAGTCACTATCCACTACCGCTGCTACAAGCACTTGAAGAATCCACCAATGGCGGTTCCAACGATTTACGCCTGAAGAGAAAAATATTGATCGCATGCTAAAGGATGTCAGTTGTTAAACCTAATCAATATGTATGTTTCATTCCCATCTTTTTTCGTTTTTGTTATTCGTCTGACGTTGCTAAATGCAAATAAATAGTAGCGTTTATTTTTTTTCTTTGTTGGGTCGGGGATTTCGAAAAAAGCCGGAAGTTGAGCTTTCACATTAACGATCTACTTCTCCAAATGTTCCGTCACATCTTTCGTGAAAGAGCGTTGAGCGATGTCACTCGCAGGTCTCCACAAAGCCTTCTTGACATCCTTTGATGTTCCCTTATCACCAGACGAAGTTTGCCTGCACCATTACGTCCTCTTTTTTGCTTTATCATTTATCGGTCACAAATCTAAACGCATCCTACTCTCATTAACCTGATGAGAAAGGCTCACTGATCGGGCGCTTCTGCAAGAGGCGGCGAAGACTACCCTTTCTCTTCTCGGATTGACGTCATTGATCTTTGCATCCTAATCTCTATTTTTGGCCATCTCTCTTACCTTTGTCATATCTTTAAAGGTTGCTACGATAATAATAGCAGCCACGAGTAGTGATCTTTGAACGGCGGTGAGAAGACGATAGACAGATGACATCAGTCATTTCCGTAAACCATAAAAGCTACCAGCACGGGGTTCCCGATTCTCGTTTGGCTGTCTTTCTCCTGTCGCTTCTGTCCTGGCTATTGTTACCCCGCCCACATTTCGTACGCTAATCGGCTTTCGGTATAAAACTTGGAAATGGATCATATGATTCCTTTATGCAAAGAAGCGAGTTTTTCCTGCCAAAGGTATTCAGTTTCAAATATTTGTATCGTTTTCGAATTCTTTTTATCATCTACTTCTTTTATTTTAAGATTTCATACAGTCTATGATATTCTTTCAATGATCAGCAAACGTGTACTCAAATTGACCACATCCCTGTCTAGCGCTATGGGCCATGAAGGACGACAGGGTCGGGGAAGCCTGTACCTCACAGGAAATGACATCACTTTTGCTTCCATCAAGCACTATCGATGAAAACGGCAGCTTCCTGTTGCTTATAGAACTTTTTTCTTGAATTTTAGTGGAAAGCTCGTCAAGCATCAATAGTTCTGTCTTTTTCCCTTTTCACTCATGACTTGCCAACCGTTACAACGGTCGTCTACATTTTTCGATTATCAAAACCTTGACACATCAGTATAGTTTTATGATTACATGGAGGTTTGATCATTACCGGTTTGATCTTTTGATTCTTTTCGTAAAAATGTATGAAAGTTACTCATTCCAGATGGAAACGTACTCAATATCTGTATTTTCTCTTCCAAAACATTTCCTTGTGCTCTTTTGCAGCCGGGAGCAGGTCATTGCCATCCAGATGACCATCTCCATAATGTGTATAGGTTTCTAACTAGTTCTCATTACTTTCTATAGTTTCACTTCTTCACCCGGAGGCCAGGGCAGTTGTTTTTCCCGTCGGCTACTATCTCCCCGGACGATCAGTCAAATAAACGGCAATTTCGTCTCTCGCTTGGGGTGTTCCCTCATTTTCTCTCTATAAATCCTCTTTCTCATTTCAACAGCTCAATTTTGTGTCCTTTTGTTACGGGCTACTGTATCTCTTCAAACCAGTTCTGGTTTTGGCTATTTTTGTCCTATTTTTCCATGTGACATGATTATTTTGAGCAGCGCTTCCGTTTACCATATTCTTCTTGACTTATTGCATCCTTCTCACATTATAATGATCCAAAAAGAAGCTTCAGTTGTTTCCGGTGACGGCGGCGTGTGGCGGCGCTGCTATCACTTATCGTTGTCACTCTCCGGCCCGGTGTGAATAATGACACCGTTCTGCACGGGAAAGAAGTCTTTCATTTCTCTTCTCTCTTGATCTTTTTACGTGAAGTTGGATTTATGGTGTTCCTTTTTGATTTATTTGCATGCTAAAGAGTTTATTTTTTCGCTGAAAAGCAAAGACCAGAAGACTGTAGTTTCGCCAGAAATGACGTGGCTTCCTGTTTGCATATTTTTACATTCCAAAACTATAGTTTTGGCTGGAAGGGAAACATAAACACTTTTATGCTTTCCCTTCGCAGTCGATTCTTTGGTTTTATCGAATTTTTATTGAAAATTAGAGAGAGAGAGAAGAGGGGGAGGGGAGTACAATGATTTATCAGGATTGAGGGACTGGGGAATGAACGCTGTTATGGGAAAATCAAGCACGGAAATACAAGGTACAAAAGGGATAGAATAGAACAATCCAGAGAAAACAAACAATTATCGTTTTACTGACAAAACAGCTAAAGATTCACCGCTGGTTGGAAGCTGACGACGTCACCCAAACATCAGCCACATCACTTCCTCTTCCGCAAGTTACTGTGCCTGCCTTTTTTTAGCTGATCGAAGTTCTTATCACTGTTCTGACCAAGATACAATCCGAGCCGTGGCTAGTACGGAGTAATGTTGAATGGGAGAACTAATAAAATGTCTGAAAGTCGTCTGGCACCCCTAGAATTGCCAGGGACCATCTCGGGCAGATCCTGCGACCAAGCACAGGTCCAGTCATTATTGAATATTCTAAAGAATCCTCCTGTCCGCCTAATCCACCTCCACTCCTCTTGCATCCTTCCCCAATTTGCACAGCAGTTGAATTTGTAAATATGTCGTTTCCTCCTCTAATTCGATTAGGTTCCACCGTAAATATTTTGACCTCCACGTCAAGGCAGGCCATCTAAAGACAAAGATTACTTCGTGCCGTCTTCTCACGGGTAACGGCCCCCAGCTGCCGGCCCAAATAGGTGGGAAAGAGGGCAGATCCTGTGATCATTTTCACATGACGGGGATCATCTCCCCCCGCCGAAAATATTCGAGTCTCGTCTGTCTGTAATAAACAGAGAGATCACCCTACCCACCCCCTCTTCCCAAAGGGCATTCCTCCCTTTTTCGTTGTAGGAATCGTCTACAAACCCACAAAATGTTCTCCACTTCCACTCGCCGGTCATTTATTGTAAAGTTATCGTTTCTCCGACACGAAACGGGTCGTCGACATGACGCCTTTCCTCGGCGGCGGCTATTTTCGGCTATTCGACTATGAGATGCGCCGCCTGTCGACACTTCGCCTCCTCCCGCTTAAACAGGGGCTTTATTTTCCCTTTGAGACCATTTGGAAAGTGTAAAAGGGCGGGAAAGAGGTCTATGGCCTTTATTGTATGAACCCTGATCGTGTTTAGAATGGTCCTTCTGGTCTCCCATTGACACCCGATCTTTTCCCTTTTCCTCCTCTTTTGTTCGACGACTTATCGTTATTTTCTCCACTCTTTCAATAGCCAAAAAGGTTCAAAATCCAGTGGAAACTGGTATGTTCTGTGTGGTTACTTTGAGCTTTTGCACCGCAGCGAAGCGGTGATGGATAGAAGAACAAAGTCAGCCGGACGGATGGATGCAGCCGCTTCTTTTTTACATACTACCAATTGTTTCATCATCTGTTTTATTAGGTTGTCAATAACGGAAACACCTCATTATCCCAGAAATTAGAAAAAAACTAGTGAAAGATGACCTTTAGGCGGCGCGCTGTCACGACAGTACAGGCGCCAATTTTCCGCAACTTCCAAGCCTTCTCAACTCACGGCACGGTAGATTTCAAAGCTATCAGTTAGATTTTCTAATACAGTTTTTCCTGCTCTATCGAATGATATAAATTTCATGGCAGGAACTTGCAGTAATCTGAAATGGCGTGCTTCTAAACGACCACCTTCTTTTGTTTCAAATGAGACCTTCGCTTCTATATTTATCGTTTCAAAACCTTGTTTTCCACTTTTCTTTGTTTCCTCTCCGTTATTGAACCGTGCTTTTCTCTGTCCAATATTTGTATCTCGATTTTTGTCTATTTTCCAGTCATAAATCACCGTCACGCCGCTCTCTTTCCGTCTTCACATCATTCGCCCCAGTCAGGCTCCCCCTTCCCACCTCTAATGGGTTCTTCCTCCATTAAATACTCATCTCTTTCCGGTTGTTTATTGTCCGAAACGGGTTGATTATCGAAATTGATTTTCTCTTTGATCCATCGTCGCCCGGCCGACCGTCGGTCGGTCTCTTTTCGCGCCATCCATAACGAGCTGGCCGGGTAGGGGAAAGCCCCCTGTTGCACCGACGACCAACCCAAAAAAACAAAGACAGGGAATAGCCTCGGCCCTCTCTTCTTCCCCTCATCATCCGTCTTCTCCCTATCAGCTATCCTTCTCCCCTATGAGTCACACAATCTCTCTCACGGTTCTCTCTTTTCTTTGCACCCATGGCGTGAAACGGACGGCCGCTACCCGGGGGAGATACCCTTGCAGAGAAAAATGCACTGATTCTATTGAACTGTCTGGCTACTTTTGATTCTATCGAACCATTTTCTGTCTATTTTTCGCTGTCTTACCCCAATTTCTTCGGATTTTGTCCTTTTGGACCAATACTGGCTAGAGCGAAGGCTGTACCCCCGAGGAGCCATTCCTTCAAGTTTCGTGGGACTGTTGCAGTCATCTCCCGTAATTTTTGTTGTTATTGAAATAGGGGTCTATTCCCTTCCGGTGCAAAGTCGCTTCGTTTCAAACGAAGCGACTGTTGATAAACACACAAGATCACAGACGAGAGGTTGGTTCAAAGACGGCCGGGCGGCGGGGGGAGCATACCAGTCTCGAGAGAGTTGGCTACTTTAATCCGTAGTTCTTCTTTAAAAAAATACAGGCTTTTCCCAATTGGGGATCGTCCCTCGGGTTCTCCACGCCCCCGAACTCAGGATAGGGAAGATGGACAAAAACCAGGTTCACATCTGAAAACACAAGCCGCCTCCGAAACATTACTTCAGTTCTGCCCCTTGTGAAAATAAAAAAAGTACGGGAATATGGTATGCTCTTATTTGAGCGGCTTTACAGCTGCTCTTGTTCCGCCCGGTAATAAACGGACCGTTTTTAATCAAACAGTTGAGGGCGGGAAAGACCTGCCGACCTAAGCAGAGTGGTCCTCCTTTCCAGCTTTTTCGTGACTGAAAAAGGCCCCGTATTTCAATTTCTAACCATGATCTTTGCTTTTATGGTGGTCTAAAATGTTCCTCTCTTTTATGTTCCTCCTTTCCTCCATGTTCCGCTCCCTGTCCCTGATCTTCAATCGCCTCCCCCTTCTTCTATTTGCCCCTCGTCATTTCTTCCCATTTTCCATCCCATTTCCCCTTCCATAGATGTCTTCTCGGCCCCCCTTCCCCCCTTTCACTCTTCCCTCTTTTCCTCTTCGATCTTTCAACTTTAAACCCTTCAGATTAAACCAGATTTCAGTAGTGGCGCGGTGTCCTCGAGTCCGTGCGGCCCGCGGATGCCTGTGCTGTTAATCGAGGATGATCTTGATCCCCACGACATAGCATATTACGACGATATCCCGGTACCGTAACCCCCCGGATACACATTCTACAGTAATCCTCTAGAATTGCCTGAATAAGGACCAACGCCGCGGGAGCCACAACTATGGAATCCAGGAGCTGCGAACCGCCACCCTCCGGCCGTATTATGTCTGGAGGGACCAGTTTCTCCAGGACAGGTGCATCGAGAGGAACGCCCTCTTCCAGGAGGTAGGATTCTGTCAGACGGGGCGAGATCCTATTTCAGTTCTTGATAGCTTCCTCCCCTCATGTTCTCCTCAATGTCCTCTTGCTCATCTACATCATTTTTGGGGCTTTCTTTCTCCACGCGATAGATGACAACGTGAAGAAGGAAAATATGCGGGAAGCTATTCTTTTTGCATACACCACCATCACAACCATAGGTAAGTAGCGGATAGCACCAACTCCAAAGTTGTACCAATGGCGCAGTGGTAGAGTGCGCTACTACGATTTTTGAGTTCAAAGTTTGAATCCCAGCGGATCCGCTCTTTTTGCTTTTGCGGATTTTCGATTCTTACCATAGTTCCCGACTGTAAAACCCCTAGAAATGACTTTTAAACTAATAAAATCAGTCTTCAGGTTACGGTAACGTCTACCCGACCTCGACAACGGGTAAAATAGGCTGTATGCTCTACTGTGTAGCCGGGATCCCGCTCATCTTCCTCGTCCTCTCCAATAATGGCCAATTTTTAGCGGAAGCCTTTTGGATTCTTAGGAACAGTTTTAGTAGTAAAAAGGTCTTGTTTCCCTCTATTTTCTGGTTCAAAATAGCGGGTTTTAGATCTCGGCCGCGTCCAAGGACCTGCCCCTCTGGATGACCGGCCTTCTCCTCGTCTTACACTCCATAATAGGTGGAATTATCTTCAGTTTTTGGATAGATCAGATGCGTTTTATTCCCGCGGTATATTTTAGGTAATTCCCTTTTCAATTTAAAGGTCTAATTGCGTCATACTGTAGCTTTATTTCAATCGCAACCATCGGCTATGGGGACCTGACCCCGACGCCCGAAGACTGGTTTCAGATTGTTGTCATCATCATGTACATGTCCACAGGTAGGCTCCTTCCCCTCGGTTTAATGGCCGTCTCCCCTTTCCAGGTATAGTTATTCTCTCAACTTTAATCGGATCTCTCTCTAATTATCTTCAATGGATCTATAATGTTGGCAGGTGCGTCCCGGAGGGAAGAAGAGACTATAACGGGCTATTTTAGACCTATTTCCGGCTCAAAAGATATCGAAGTCTGGTTCGGAGGAAATATGCTTACGGTAGAGGAACTGATCACGATGGTGGCTGATCAATTCGGGGTCAGTTTGGCAGAAAATATCAGAGGTTTTGACCGGTAACTGTGCTCTGTTGAGATATCTCCAGATGGGGAAAACCAACAAGGTACCAAGGCGGAGGGAGAATTCCGTTCTCTCTTCCCAACATCCCTGTGACGTTAAAAGAAGTCTGCTTTTTCATCTAACCCCCAGCTCTGGGCCTTACAGCGGATGTTGTCGAAATTCGGTCAACCTTAATCCCCTAAGCCTAAGTTTTGTCGAAATTCGGTCGAAAACCCCAAAACCATGTAAAAGTGTTGCCGCCGCTCCCATAAAATCTCCAGCCAAAAAATGATCCCAGAAAAACTTGCTCCGCTTCTTAGAGTAATGGGTACTGTAGTAATTAGAGGATAATTTCCAAAATTTCTTCTAAAATCAGCTCAAAAATGGTATAAAATGCCTATATTTCCAGGTCTCGCCCCTTCGTCTAGGTGCCGTGTTGACGGATCTCGACGAGATCCTCCGAGCAGCTTGTGAAACGAACGAAACAGAACAGCAGACCGAGAATTTGAGGAAGCTGTCTAAACGAGAGGTACTGTACTCCGTCCCCCATTAATATTATAAAACCTTCTTCAGAGCTGTGTCTTCCAATTGAATCCAGAAATCCGGAAGATGCTGGTGAAGCACGGCCTCGAGAAGAGTCCGACGACGTCGCTGACCATCTCCCGGTTCAGTTCCCACCGTCTGTTCCGGACCAATTCCGACTCCAATCTACAGCATCCCTTTCAGGGGATCACCGCCAGGGAGACATCCATGGTACGGGTTGGACAGAAGAGAAATAAGTCAATGTTTAGGCTCTCCAAGCCCTGGGGGTCATCCACCACACGTTGAAGCAGCAGAAACTCCATGGGAACAAGTCCCCGGCGATCACGAGTCGACACTCCTCAGATGGCGCCCAGACCACGAATTTCCTGGCAGTGGACAGGATCGAGAGACATACCTACGGATAGGAACCAGCTCTTTTATTTTCTCTTTTTTTTGGCTGTACATAGAGCCGAGACTCTGTAAATAACGAGAAACCTATGGGTACAATCGTGTAATAAATCTATGAGTACAAAAAGACTTGTCTACAATGTCTATAACTTCGCTAGTGGCTACTACAAGTGACACACACAAGTACCACCATACCTTAGACTTGTGTGGTCCACAAGTCTAATTTTCCTGTCCAAAAAATACAATCCAAGCTAATCCTTTCACTTTTCATTTGTCTCTAACAATGAATAGTACGTTTTCTTCTCTTCTCGAAAGTAAAAATCCGTCCATTTCAGTATTTTTGGTGTTGTGTCTCATGATAATCTGCGCGGATTCCACTTCAACCAATGGAACTCCCCCTTTACCTGGAAAATACCCGGTGACTGAGGGAATGCAACCTCATAAAGTCAAAGTCGTTCGAGTATTCTTTATACTTCTTATTCATCTTTTATATTTGTTTCGTAGGATGAATCGGGAGCGATATTTGATGAGTTGAAAGAGCCAATTCAATCCTGTATGAGAGTGCGCCGTGTGGGGGTTCCCGAATGGTTGAGGGGATGTAAATACGACACACCAAAGGAATGTAAATTTTTTCAATCGGAACGAGCTCTGCCAACATCTAATGTTTATTTTGATTTGCAAGAAAACAATTTACGTTACAACAATTTCACATCAGAAGAAAATGGACTTTATGGATGTTTCATTGGGGTACGGTTTATTTTTTTAAAATCTATTTTGATGTTTTTCTGTTCTAAAAATTAGATTATAGAGTATAGAATTTTTAAAATCAATATAACAAGTTCTAGATGTCGAGCATTTGCTTTATGCCCATTTCAGGATAACCCAGGAGTATGGAAACATACTGGTTGGGTTCTGCTGGTCAAAGCAGCTAATGCAACAACAATGAATCCAACAAGCACGGCGACAACGAATGCTGCAACAACCATCACCCGAGCAATAATACCATCCTAAAAATAACTCCAAAAGATACAAAACGAATAAATAAGTCGCAACAATTTATGATTCTTGTTCAGGAAAAGCAAAGTTCATGTTCACCCCGTCTCCACGTGGATTCGTCTTCTTATCATTTGTGAACCAGGATAAGTATTTTTGTGATTTCTTTTCCACCTATTACCGGTTTCACTGACTCGTGTTTCTTTCTCTTCGTGTCCCGGATAATGGTTGTTTCGCCTATATTTTATCTGTCGTCGACGTCAAGAAGCTGTACTTCGCCTCGTGAAGAACCGTTATCTTCTGCTTATCTGGAAAAAAAGGCGTCGCTTTACCTGCAACTCGTTATTTCCTTTCCAATTGTTTCATCTTTATGCTTTGATTTCATAAAATAGAAGAAGAATCGTTTCAGTTATGAGGCAACTCTACTTGTTGGCTTTCTTGGCAGCTGCTTCAGCTTTTGTAATTCTAGGTAAGTGAAAAACTGAAGTATATAAAAAGAGATGATAATTCCGTCTTTTGGATAAAAATAAAGTATTCCTTTGAATTTGTAGATATAACTCCTCAATGTGACTTGGAGTGGATATACTACGATTACACGAACTCCTGTTACTACCAGGGAGACTACCAAAACTTTGACGGAGCTGAAAAGTCCTGTAACAGCATGGGAGGACATCTGGCTTCGGTTCTCACTCAATTTGAAAGTTCCTTCGTTCAAGGCAATTCTTGAAACATAAAAACAAAAAATCCCGTTTCAGCGCTGACAGAATCTGGTGAGAAGCAAAACCAAGAAGGAATGACATGGATTGGCTTACATTTTGTCAATAATGCTTGGGTTTGGACCGATGGAAGCCCATTCCAATTTACCTATTGGATGAAAGGAGCACCAGACAAGCCAAGCAAATATGGATGCGCTATTCTGATGCAGGATGATTACACCAAGTCGAAAGGAGTCAAAGGACAGTGGGATTCGACTGAATGCAAGAATAAAGAGAGGAAATACGTCTGCAAGAAGCCATCTAATTGGTGAAAAACAAAAGAGAAACAACTAATAAAGTTTACCTTTTAAAATATAAAAACTGAACTGATATTCCTTTTACTGCTTTGTTCGAATACCATGTTTTCATTCACACGAAATAGAGGCTTCTTTACACATGGTGTTTCCTATGAAATATTGAAAAAATTATATCATCATAAATTAGATAAAATACATCTAAAATCGGATATCCAACAAAAGTTTGAGCAGAAGACGGCTGAACAAAGGAAAGAGATGTTTTTTGAAATTTCGCGGTTACCGCGTTTGAGTTGCGTAGCGTCCTCTTTTTTCCTCTCCAATTTACGAATTGTCCATTATTCACTGCCTAGGTATTTTCATTTGTGATTTTTCTAGTTGTCTCCAACCAGTTGTACATTTCATTTATACAATTCTACTTTCAGACCCATGGGAAAGGGCTATGGTTCAACCACAATTCCAGTACAAGCTGGAATTATATACGATCTCAACACGTTGTATAAGAAATTTCGAGCAAAGAATTCAGTGAGGTAAGGTAGATCATAATTTTCAGCTATGTTGCTGTTTAGACTGACAGATTTTACTGAAGTTTTTCGCGAAATGGGTATGAATGAAATCTGGAAAGGTCGTCAAAGTGCTGCCGAATTAGTTGAGGTACAAATTTTTGTTCTTTGTGCTTATCATGTTTTAAGTTTTCTGAAAAACTGCTCCAAATTTGTGCTACCTATATGTGCTCTTATCGTCAAAGTGAAGCTTCCGGAGCTGGTGACCTCATTCACCATACACTTGAGGTAATATCATGCAATATGTATAAGCTTGCTGTTATTTAGGAGCGCGTCTTCGGTGTATATTGCTCCTATGCATTTTATTTCTTGCAGCCGGTTGATTATGTTACCAGTGTAAGCTATCTCCTGAATATTATATAATTCCTATTCTTTAGATTCGCATTCCTGCCGATGATCTTGTTGATTTTGCAGACTTCTTTCAAAACCGATTGGTTCCAGCTCGTCATCTGGACACTGCTTGCTGCTTATTCAAACTTCTTGATGCAGGAGCCTTTCGACTTGTTCCTTTCAAAAATTGCGTATGTTTTTATTTATCTTTTATACTATTTGTTGTCAGTATGATCCTGCATTCCATCGGCGTTATGACGTTCCCGATTGTGAAGAAATTATAACAGAAATCTCTGAAGAACCTTTTCAACTAGCCACTGATATTGCCAATGATCCAATCCTGAAACAAATTGGTATTATCCAAGAAAAATACGACAAGATGAAACTTAACCATCTCGCTAACGCTAGAGCTGGCAAAAATCTCTGCGAAGCTTTAAATGAGTAAGTTTGTTTTGCTCGTTACATCTCATATTTAATTTTAGTCTTGTTGGAAAAGAGAAGCTAACTTTTATCGATGAGAAGATTAGATCGAAAAACCTCGTTGTGGTATCTTTCTCTATTTTATTAAAGTTTTCATTTGGTTTACAGGAAGATATTGAAGCTGTCAATGCAGCAGTCCATCAAATGGAAACTGGTGAAAGTCTATTCTCTGGAAGATCGTCAAAAAGTATTTTGAAAAATAGAGCTTACAAGTCGAATATTCGCTACAACAGAAATAGAAGATATGCGGATCCTAATGCACTTGGTATTACTTTTTTGCAGTTTAAAATATTTTATTGTTTTACAGATGATGGAGATGATGATATCAATGAGCAAAATATTTTCAAAGATGTTAAGCGTGTTAGGTTAGATAATAGTGGATCAATTCTTTATAAACACATTTAAGAACAACCCTTCCGGAAGATGAAATAGAAGAAGCTGCGCCTAATTCTGGAAATGATGATAGTGCTGGTGAAAGATTGACGCTTGCTGAACTTGCAATTGGCGTAAAGGAGGACGGCCGTCGGTAAATTCCTTGATTACTTTACCAATGAATGATGGTTATAGGCCTACAACACTAGCAGAGAAGCGTAAAAGTACTGCAGAATTGCCAGCTACGAAAAGAAAGCGGTAAGTAATTTTATTATAAATGAATTCTGTCTTTAAGTCGTGAGAAGAAGGTCGACGAGGGGCCGTTAACACTTTCCAAGCAAGAAGGTAGAAGCAAGAGAGCTCAAAAGAGAGCAGAAGTAGCCGAAGAAGAAGCATTCTATGCCGCTGGTCTTCTGCCTCCAGTCAAGCCGAAAAAGGACAAAATTATTGTTAACCGTACACCATCACTTGAAAAGTTAGATTTAAAATATTTGTAATCAATTTCACAAATTTAGGCCCACAGTTTCATCAACCAAGAAAACAGTTACTATTGCCAGTACATCTTCAGCACCAATTGATCCAGAAATTAGCGGTTAGTCTTGTTTCAGAGTTCTTTTATTTCCATTAAGTTTAGAGTTGCTAAAAGCTTATCATTCTACAGCCGACGAAGAAAAGCAACTGGAAATGGTCGGAAAACTGATTAACGAAGCTTCTGAGAAATCTCCAATGAAGAAGAAAACTCGTGCTCCTAGAGGAAAAGCTGCTCAAAAGAAGAAAGGGCAAGATGCTGTCATGGAATCCGTCTCTACGGAATCAGTTGCTACGGAACAAACCGTTACAGAAGCCGCTGTTACGGAACCCGTTGTTGCGGAGTCCGTTGTTACAGAGTCAGTTATTACAGAACCCGAAATCTAATAAAGATTCTATTTATATGCTAAGTCGTTGTTTGTTTGATAAATTAATCTTTCTCTTCATTTGATTTATCCAAAGCCGAAATACAAATGATAGGGGAAGGATATTTCAACAATTTCTAACAACAGGAGTAGCTTCAGCCTATTAATTTGTAAACATCCGGTCTCTTCTTTGACTTTGTCTTCTTGTCGACAAAAGACTAGACTCTGAAGCGATAAGAGGGCTCTTTATCACTAGGATATGACTTCTCCACACCCTCTGTTCGAGCAAACCCACGTTGTCTTCTCCATATTAAAGTTGCTGTTCTTTTATCTTTCCTTTTATTCTCCCTAGCCCATTTGAGATTGTTATTTCCAGTAATGAAGCACCTACTGTTCGCGGCTCTGTTCGCTTATGCTACTGCCGTTGTCATCCGATGTAGGTTTATTCCCTTCTATAAAATAAAGAATCCCGCTAGCCAATGCCGCCGCCCAGTGTGACTTCCCTTGGAGATATTTCGACTTCACAAATTCGTGTTATTACGCCGGGGACAATCAAAACTTCCACCAGGCGGAGATGATGTGCAACTCTTTGGGAGGACACCTGGCTTCAATCCACAACAACTTCGAGAACCAATACATCCAGAGTAATCTTTCCCGGCTTAAAATTAATCGAATAATTAAAATTAAGCCCTGACGGAGACCGGGGAGAAGGAAGCCATCGACGGGATGACCTGGATCGGGCTGACCTTTAACAAGACCTGGATATGGATAGACGGAACCTCTCTCGACTACACCTACTGGCAACCCAAGGCCCCGGCTAAGAACTCGAACGGCGAGTGTGGAATCCTGAACCAGGATGACTACACCCACACGAAGGGGGTCAAGGGATACTGGGACGACACCAACTGCAACACCCGGATGAGGAAGTACGTATGCAAGAAGGCCCCCAATTTCTAAAAGGAGATTTCGAACGGGAATAAAATAATTGTATGATGCTTTTTTTTCCATTTGAACGAGTATTGAGTTCAAAAAATCTTGAAGTGGGCCACTTCTCGGTAAACAACATTTCTTATTCCTCATGGGATTACGTATTCCCCCTTTGGATAAAACACCTCGTAGGCTATCTTCCACTGGCCATTCCATAGGTTGTTTCCTGCTTCAAGCTGTTATTTCCCAATCTCTGGCCTCCCTCGGCTCGTAGGCCGCGATCCGTCTTATTCTACCGCGAATATATTCGTGGATGGTCTTTTCCCCTTATTTCTACCGCGAATATATTCCTGGTGAGGAATACAAGGAAGACCCACCGTGCCCCGCCCTGGAAGGTGTTGTTCTCAATTCAAACTCAATTATATCCGTATTATACCAGTTTATTTAGGCATATTTGTACATATTTACACATTGCGGAATGAAAAAAGGAGAGGTGGAGAAGTGAATAAAATCTCACAAACTGTGTGGAAGTGGGGCCAATGAGGGCGGCTCGGCCGCCGACCCTCGAAAAAGAGGGTCTTGTTGATAAGTAAAGCTTTTTTCATTAAATATATTATTTTTTTTTGTATTTTACTCATATTTAAATAAACCGGTAGGTGACACGTAGGGCGAAAGAGAAGAATAAGGGCATCTCGGGAACTAGCGAGGAGGAAGGAGGACTATGTGGCAAGGGAAGGGGACTAGAAGGAGGTGGAGGACGATGTTATTATACCGGAACAGCAGAAGAAGCACAGCCGGAACCGGGAAAAGAAGAAGAAGAAGGGGAAGAAGAGGACATCACTGGAAGAACTTGGAATAGATGGTGACGCCCATTGTGACCAGATTTTGGATGACCTGAAAAACGAAGAATTATGAGGAGAACTTTTGGAGGTCGGGGGGATTAGGACGAGGAGTGGACAGAATACCATCCCATTTTAACCGTGGGTCAACCATGAGGACAGATGTCCACAGGGGAGGTTGAATGAGAGGAGCCCCCTTCTCTAGGACAGACCCAGGCTGCAGCTCGGGCCAAGGTGGCTGAACTCATCTTCATCAAGAAATATGCTGCTTTCAACCAAGACTGAGGAAAGGAGTTTCATGACCCAGGGACAGTCTCGCCGAGAATTTTCCAAGATGAAACGATTTCTTCCCTTTTTGGTTGAAAACTAAAGGTGTACGTCGGCTCCCCGACTTCTCCGTCTTCAGTAGCTCCCTCTGGAAGTGAAACCGGAGTGGAATTGGCCTTTTTGACCGGGGGACAGCGTCTTTCAGGCGGAAAACGGGCGAGAATGGAAGGGGAATGGAAAATTTGGTTGAATTATTGGTTTCTTATGAAAGGAGAAGAAATCCCATTCTTTCCCGGAAAATACCTATGTTATCTTGTTTGTTTTTAGCCTAAAAAGGAGCCAGCCCTTCCCCAGCACCTTTTCCCGCTCTACGTGGCTTCTTCCCTGCCGCTTCCCGCAGTCACGAGAGAGCCCCGTCTTCTCTCCCCACCGCCGCCGCTTCCCCCCACTGCGCTCTGATCACACGTAGTTCACATGACCAGAAAAAGGGAAAGTGTGACTAGTAAACGGAAGAAAAAACAAGATAGATAACGGGGGGACGGCGGGCGGGTGTCTGCCGTCAATCAGCTGAGGGTTCTCTGGGCCGAGGGAGGACTAATCTCCGGACTTACCCCTTGCTCGTCGTCGTCAACGTCGTGGCTCAGAGGTTGGTGGTTCTCCTTGTCTTCTCTGATCACTGGGGCCTTGATGGTGGTGACCGGGGCGGTGACCTTCGGCTGGTTGTTGTTGTTGTTGTTGTTTTCCTTGATCTCATCCAAGGACACCTTCACTTCTGATTCGGGGGCACACATCGAGTGGGTGATCTGCTCGAATGTCGCCAGTGAGAAGCCATCCTGTAATATGGTATGGTCATTTTACGGGAAAAGAGGAAATTCGACGAAAACTGGGGAAATATTGACCTAGATGGCAAAAACAGACGGGGACCCGGGTCCTGGACAGGAAGTGACCTAATAAACTCGTTTTCCATCTGCCTGGGAGGGCTGACCACGGAATATGGCCTGCTTCAATTAAACCCTCCGTCCAATTCCCTTCTAGATCTATTAAATGATACATTTTGCCTTTTAGAAGAGGGTAAACGCCAAAGATGCCCTTGCCCATCAAGTTTAAGGGCTGTTTTCCTTTAAAAGAGCCTCAAAATGGTCGGAAATGGTCAAAAATGAAGGAAAAGGGACTCACATTCTCGTAGTTGGCGCTCTTCTCTCCGTAGGCCATGGACTCGAGAGAGTAGCCGGGGACAATGACCAAATCGTCGAGGGGGAACATGTCGTCTGTGTATTTTGTGGATTTCGGAGCTGAAAATGACATTCTATGAAAAATAAGAGTTAGAAGAGGAGGAGGAAGAAAAGCAATTAGGGAGAGGTGGGGATTGTTTGTGATATAATCTGCTGTGGGCTCGGAAGTCCCACCACCGCCGTGTTAGGGCAGCCAGGCAGGCACATCCAGTCACCTCCCTCCCCGAAAGGGAAGGGAAAAATAATTATAACTGGGGAGAGAGAGAGAGAGAGACTCCACAGATCATCTGCTTTTTCTCTCAGCTGATCTGCCTCCCCCTTCCGCCCATTGTTCAAAATGGGCAAAGTCTCGTGATCAGTCAATACTTCGGGGGGCGCGATGACTGCCCTTTGGTTGTTGTTTGGTCGAGGGAAGAGAGGCGAGGGTGGAGGACACCGAGGGGGGAAAAGATCAAAATTCTACCCGCCTCATCCAGAAATTCATAAAAAGTGCCCATTTGGGGGGAAAAAGTGAAAAATAGGGACGAGTGGCATTTGGAGGCAAGAAGCGACAGCTCACCCCTGGCGGCGGGCTCTAAACGCGAAATAACGCCACTGCAGGGTAGAAATAAGGGGGCATAACTTGAACACGGAAAAAAATAGGCGGAGAAAGACATAAGATACACGAGGGCTGTCGTTTTTCTCAAAAGAAAGACGGCGGCGCCCCTTTGAGCGGCAATTTGGAGGAATCTCCTCTTTTTGAGGGAGGAAAGCGGATTTTTTGGGGGAAATAGAGACAAGCCGACGAGTTAATCCGTTCTAAGGCCGATAACATTGAAAAAAGAGGAGAAGACGCGGGGAAAGAGGTGCGCCGACTCTAACTGGGGGAAAGGCTCCATTACTGTAAAAAGGAGACGAAGAAGTCAGAATTTAAAGAGAGACTGCCAGAAGAATTGCCTTCTCTTTTATACTGCCAGCAGAGGAGGGAAAAACAAAAGGATTGTTTGGCTGACAATCCAAAAGAGTCCTGTGTGTTAGGTAAATAGAGTGCCCGGCGAGAGAATCATAAGATTTGCGTATAATTTCAAAAACTTTCTCTCCCATTTCATGTTATCAGTCGACGTCCTAATCACATGTTTTTTTTCTTCGTCTTCTCCTTCTTCTCTGGGTGTGATTCTTTCCTCTCTCCCAGAAAAGACGATCACAAATCTGGCCGGTGTCTGGTGCCGGATGGGAGACGGACTACGGAGAGAGTATGAGGAAATCCGATTATTTTTAGTTCTTCATTTAGATAAAAAGAAAAAGTAAGAGTCACGCGGAAGATGATAAAAATGATGTAATTGAGAAAACTAGACAGCGTGACTCGAGTAGCAGGGGGAGAGAGAGACTTTTTGTGGTGGCCTTGAAACGGTTGGCAAGTCAAAAGAGAATGGCACCGGAGACAGGCAGGTTCTTAACTCTTCCTACCAACCATATTACTTTTCTTCTGGGGAAGGTGATAAAGGTCTAGTGGCACAAGGTTCTGTAGAAATACGGGCAAATATGGCGTCTCCTATGCATCTCGCGAATCGAGGCGACCCCAAAACAATATTTTGGAGTTCTATCTTGCCCGGAAGAATTCCATCTGGTAAAGGAGAACCTTGAGGGCATTTCAAAGGTCTAATGACTTGATCTACGTGTAAAAATAAGACGTAAATGAGCTCTAGGTCTAACAAGCCGCCCATTAAAGCTGAAGCACAGGTTCCTTCCCCTAGAGAAGAGTTCCGTGGAAGCGGAGAGGCCCTGAGAGTTGACGGACAAGGTTTTGGGGTCCCACCGGCCCCGTCAGTACAATATGATAGGTTTGCCTTTAAAGGAATGGAAAAACCACGAAGAACAGGCATCCCATCCCATTAAAAAGAGGGGGTTGCCTCTCTTTCTCTGCCCCGCAAATAAAGACGCCGATCAAAAACGCGGAAGGAAAAACTGTGTCATAAAGGATAACGGGGCCTGGTAATGGGCATGTTTGATCAAGAGGCGAGAGGCCGAAAAGGAGACGAGTCATTTCCTCGACCCGCGTTGATCTGATAGGTCTTTTCAAATAAAAATGAAAGGTGTAAACATATTCGGGGGAGAGAAATGAAAATACCACACACGAGAGGCCACGAGCTCACGTTTTGAGGAGTCAACAGGGGAGAACAGATGAACAATAAAAGTTGAAGATTACACACGGGGAAGGATGGACTTTTGATCAAGATCAGGGGGAAGAGAGAGGGGAGAAGTGACTCTGGACGGGGGAAAAACGGACCATAAACTGGAATTGAACATTTCCTAACCTTACGCAATTTTATCACCGCGAAGGCCCGACGCCTGTCGTTGCAAAATGCATAACCTTTATTTTTCTCTTTTTCCCAGCTTTTGAACGGGGGAAAACAGGAAATGGAGCAGCAGAAACGGAACAAAAAGGAGGAGAAGTGTCTAACCAGGAAAAATAGACTTGTTAATCTCTCTAATGGGCAAAATACGAGCGAAGAAGACGGAAATTGTTCCTTACTTCCTCCCAAGGCAGTCACTACTTCTACTACCCAAAAAAATAGAAAAGAATGAAGGGAAGGGAAGGATTTTATTGACTGGGGAAGAGTGACACACCCCACAACACCATGAGGTGGTCTTCTTTCTCCGTTGCTCACAGTTCAAAGCCAGCTGATGGCTCCAAAAACCTTTTCTCCACTATGAATCATTTTTCTCTCATCTTATCGTTTAATTGCTCTTTTTTTTGAGGGGAAAAATAAAGAAAAATAAGAACAACAACGCCGCCCTCGTGGCATTGTTATGTATTGGTAGAGGCGCACCAGTGGGAACGGCTGACACACCGTCTGTTCTTCTTCTCCTGTCTATTGAAAACATTCCATTTCAAGACGGGAAATCATTCTAGGCTTCAGTTTCTTCCCTTGGGAATCATTCTGACAATTAGAAACAGCTGGCAATGCTTTTTCAGAGGACCAAAAGTATCAAAGAAGGGCTTCCCGGCTTCGGGAGACCGCCTCTTTCTCGGCTCGGTTCTCGATAGTTCGGTCCCCTGTACCCGTAAATTCTCGGCAAGAGGATCATCTTTACTCAAAGCTGTTACGACGCCTTTATACCTTTGTCTTTTCGAGACTTCACAGGGGGCAGGGAATCGAACTATCAAATACTGAATAAAGAGTGAAAAGATCTTATAACCAGAAATCAGGGTGCCCTCTCTACCACCTTTGAAATACACAATCAGGTGTTTTATCACTCGATACAGACCTCTTGGCACCGCTGCCGCCGCCGCGTACAAAAAAGGAGGAAGAATTCCACAGCCTTATTGCCTTTCAATTGCTTTCGCAAGGAGCGGAACCTTTCAGATCTTCACCGACTTCTTCGATCTGTATGGCCCCCCGGCCACATAAAGATGTTTTTCTGTCCTTTTGTATTTCATTTCCCAGCCGAGAGAGGGGAATAAATGACGTCCTTTTTCTCCCCAGGGGTGGACAAAGATTGCCATAATTTTTCGCTACTTGTAGGGATTCAATTACGTCAGGAGATTTCTTTGGCTACAGGAAGCCGAAATGGCTGTTTTCCCCCTGGAGGGAAACCCCGGATGATGTCTTTTTGGCTTAAATGAGGGGAGAAAACTCACGTTCACTATTGTAGGAGATCTGGAGCATGTCTGTCTTGAGAGGGGAGCGTCCCTCCTCCATACCGGGTCGTCTAATCTACAGAATTGGGAGGGCGAGGCTGGCTGCACACACCCTGGAAGCTGCTATTTGTTGGCACTCTCTCTCTCGAAGTATGATGAAATCAAGGGGGACGAAAGAGAAGGGGAATTGTGAACAGCGCAGAGGTATTTCAAAATAGAGAACGGAGAAAAACGGGGAGGAGATATGGCTGCAACTGGGGAAATGGCCGACAGGGACTGCAAAACAGCGAAGATGGTGCCAGGTAGACTGCTTCACCTCACTAAAGGGAAATAACAAAAGAGCAGGGTCAAACTAGGGGCTGTCTGGACTGATGGACAGAGGACAAGAACAGAGACGAGAGAACGGAGGAAGCACTCTCTTTCGGGGACAGGGCAACGGACACCCCTTGAATTTTGGGGCTTTGATACACACCAAGGGAAAACATCTGATAACAGGAGGAGGGGGAGAGAGCGGGAAAGAGGCACGACGGCTTCTTTTAACCAGCCAAGAAGGGAGGAAATCAGGGAAGGAGAAATCCTGTCAAAAAATGGAGAAAATGGGGTTAATGGCTGATGGCTGGCAATGACGCTCCCCTCTGGGCAAAGGCCATGTTTTCTCCTGGGGGAAATTGACTGAAATTTTTTAGAAAAAGGCTGCGGAAGGAAGACTCCAGAGACACAAGAGCAGAAACCATCTCCCCGTGCACCGCTGGAAGAATGGAGAAAAGCTAATGGTCTCGCCGGGAAAGAGAAAAAAGGCAGATCACATGGTGGTGAAGAGAATAAATGACCGTTTCTAACACTATTTTGAGACTCTTTGTACTGCTGTCCAGACAGGCTGTACTGCGGTTTCTGTTACCCTCGCCCTTATAAAGTCACTCCTCGCCGCTGTTCCCCGACCCGTATCAGTTATCGTACAGGTGGCCGGCGGAGAAAAGAACGTGAAAGCCTCGTGAAGTTTTTACCCTTTTCTGGGGAACGTAGAATAGAGAATAGGGGGAGAGAGGGGAAGAAGGGGCAGACCTGTTTTAGTGGTCATGGAAAGGGTTCCGCCGGTGGATGGAGCCGAACCAAGGGAGTCTTTGGCCCTGACCACGCTCTCCTGGGAATACAGCCGACTTTCTTTACCATTTGGTCTGTTTTTATCCAAAAAAGAGACTTATTTTTGAGCCGAGACGGCTAGGGAGCAAAGGGATTTTTAAATTGGGGACCCATCGTCCTATTGTAAGAAAAATGATCTCTGCTTCTTCTATCTCCGCTTATCAAGGATTGCCCTACATTTTTTAACCAGCAAAGGCTCCCGAGACCATTAGCAGCGGGGGAAAAGGGAATGAAAATGACTCCGCTTTATTAGCCACGATTACGGACGATGATGTAACGGCGTTGCCCCTTCCCCTTTAGCTGACAAAAACAGAAGAGGTAGAGAATTGAAAGGGAGAGAAAACTGCGAGATAAACAAGGAAATGACAATGCCTCTCGGCTTCGAAAAAAGGGATAAAAAGCACGTAAACAAAGCGAGGGGAAAAATGATGGGAAGGCGTGAATCTCGCCCTTCTTTTTTCGTAGGGGAATCTGGTCAGATGATGGTTCTTTTTGTCACGGGTGGGGACTGTGACAAAAGGTCGGAAACTTATTCCCTGTGTTTTGTGTTCTGGGGGAGCAAATATAGGAGGATAGAGAAGCAGTTAATTCGAAAATGGAGAGAAATTCTAGTGAGAAATTGTCCTCATTAGGAAACCAACGCTGGATCTCGCCCTAGAGGAAGGGACCGGAGGAGGAGAGGAGACGGGCCACAGTCCATCCATTTTGGCCAGAAGAGACATGAGAATAAAAGGATTGTTGATCGCCCGAGGGAAAGGCATCCGCCTCTCTCCTTTTTATGCCTATTTTCCCTGGGTGTTAGCCACTCCGAGCCGACTCGATCACGTGGGATGTGTATTGTTTTTTCTAGTCAAATGAGACAAATGGCCAGAACTCATGTCGGCCGTGACCGCGACAACCTCAAAAGGACAGATTGAGAAAGGACAACTGCCCCGCTTGTTGTTTATCCAAATATGGGAATTGAACCATTTGGAAAGAAGTGGTTAGGAAAGGGGAGGAATGCCAGGAGCAGGGCAAATGAAATACTGAAATAAGCGGCAATGGTGAGATATTCAAATTGAAGTGTTCCATTGCTGGTTTGACACGGTGAACAGTCAAACAACGGACCATTTCCGATGGGAAAAGAGGCCTAGGTCGAAACGAAGGTCATCTGATGCAGCTTTTTGTACTGATTTTGAATGCGGGCTCCATTTTTGAATAGCAGCGAAGATAGCAGAAGTACGCGTCGTTTTTTAATAAAATAGAGAGGAGATGGAGAGTGGATCAAGTAGTGCTCCATTCGCAGGTCATAATCATCCCCTGACTATTGATTTCTTCTAATTGTGTCTCCCCCGTGTACACCTTTAATCAAAGGCTTTTGGCTTGTAATTACTACGTAAGCGGGTCGACAAAGAGCATTCACTGAGCCGGGTTGTTTTAGAAAGGGTACACGTTACTGGCCACATTGAAAGAATAGGACCAGTGGCTCATTTCTTGACTACCAACAAGGGGACAACTGATTTATGACGTTTAATCAAGGATGAAAAACTGACAGGGTTGAAATTTAGATCGTTCGATGCAGTTTTGTGTCTTACTTCCTAATCTGGGCTTCATTTTTTCGGACAAAAAGAAGGAAAAAGAACCAGAAGCGGATAAAGACTGCTTATTGAAGTGCGACGCAATTTTGTTCATGCTCTACAAGGAAATTCATGGATAACAAGGTTGACAGCTGTGTGAGATTGGCTCTAGAGTAGTGTGGCACAGTTCTTTTTATAGGGGACGGTCACATGGCGATGACCTAAGGGGGCGTTAGTTTATAGCAAACGCAAGGCGCCAAAAAAGCGTTGCGCTATAAAAAGGGAGCAGCGTACCGCGTGATAGGGAGAGATATTGGAAGATATTCAGCTGAACTTGAACTATTTACAATGTTTCCATAAAAATCTCCGTCTGTAACAATTCCTCCCGTTATGAACCCCGTTTCCCGTATTTTTGAGGGTAGAAAGGTCGCCTGTCAGCTGTAACGACCCTCACAGATCAAAAACCGTCGTGGACAGTGACGGATTATTCTGGTTTTACTCTTGGAAACGGGAGCTATTTTCCTAGATGACCATTGTACCCTTTTTTGGGGAGGGGACGTTGCCTTGAAGCCATTACAACCAGGGACAGGGCAATCTCACCCTGAATATCAATCAGTTTCATTTGCAAACCCTAGTTAACATCTTATTCTCATTCGTGGCTGGTTTCTACAATTCGTCATTTTGTTCTGCCTTCTTTGAGAGTCTATTTTATGGGAGGAGGATGTTCTGCCCCAATTCCCAGAGACTCCAAGGAGTTCTTCACGTTTCCAACTGTAGGATCCGACTAAATTGGAGGTTGAGAGTATTCTATGGTAAAAAGAAGACAAAGGGGCATTTTGAGGCTTCGTATGGTCATAGATTTCGCCCTATAAAAGTATACAACCCAGACGGAATTGCCAATGGCACTATACGTGTCCGCTCCGCTACTCGTCGAGTTCCCATTCTGCAAAAGACAGCTGCTGCCATCCCTCATCTTTTTGAGATATCAACAAGTGTTCTGATAGATTGACAGCAACACAGCCTCCCTTACCAAAGGCTACTCTTTTCCCCGAAACATCAACTTCTGACCTTCAAAACTGACCGTTTCCCTCTTGAGACATCTCTCGACCACGGTCGCCTCCCCCACCTGGCAGGGCCACCCGTGGGGTAATCACATAAACCGTCCGAATGGCGGGAACTCTCGGCCAACAGCCAGCAGCCGGGGTTGGCCAACAGAACAGGCGTTGTCATTTCCAAGGCCGCCTCCTCTGGTCCAAGGCGCACCTTCTTCCCATAATAACCTCATCTCTCGTCATATTCCCCCTGCCCTTCCCTGCATCCTACATGTGTCAATCAGGAAGGCTAGATGACAGGATAAGGGCCTCTTTTAGCCTCTTCCAATAGAAAAAAATATGAAGAGGAGGTGCAGGAAAGTAGGAAACAGTAACCAATTAGGGAAGAACTGGTTCCCCCCTCGCTGTTCTTTCTGTTCTTTTCCTATTGATGGCTCTCCCGTTTTTTCCATTCCTCTTGTCAGCTTTTTCGTGTTTCCAGTCTTTTTTGATGTCAAAAAAGAGCAGAAGATTGATCAAATTTGCCCGGGCGGCTATCTCTTCCGCAACATCTCGCCTTCCCCTCCCAACTGTGTTTATCCGCGCTCAAGAGAGAGAGAGAGAGCACTTACTTTTTCCTGATCCACTGGACAAACTTGCGCTGTCCCCCATGTCTAAATTTAGATTGGAACGTTTTTTTTTTCTGCTCAAGGCCGGGATTTTTTTTCGCCGAATCTCTCGTAGCTCTCGCTTGTCGGCCGCTTTTGATCACCAGAGTCGCCCACTTTTGTCGGCTCTTTCACTCCATCCCACTTTTCCGGCAATTCTTGTCCCTTTATCACATTTTCCTTGATTTTTCTGGAACTCAACCCAGATGGGGATACCGATAAAAAGGAAGCCAGAGGCCTGGCCTGGCGATTTCTGGCACAGGAGCAGACCGCGAGGCTCCTTTGACCGGCATCTGGCCCCGATATGATTTACAGTTCTCGATCCTTCTCCCTGGCGGATACTGTGGTTTTTTTGCCTGCCCTGTCCAGTCTCCCTTGTCGAAAATTACCTCTTCCCCTCGGCTTTTTGCTATCTCCCCCCAAAAACGGGGCGCCGTCCTCCAAAATGGCCACTAATAATGGCTTGTTTATGGTGATGGTTCTGGTTGGAGGATGGAGGATGAATTGTGACTTTGTGTCACTTTTTTTGGAGGGCTGGACACCTTGTTAAAGTAACGGGGTGAGGGGGAAAGGCAATTGGAAACACTTGGAAGAGGACACAGGAGAGGGCACAAAGGGAGGGAGAGAAGTGACGATCGATGTGTTTTTAACGGGGGAGGGAACGGGGGCCACCACTCCCGTCCCCCTCTTTCTCCCCGGGTTCCAATGTGCCCAGGAAACCTTAATTCGCCTCCTCCATCGTCCAGTTGATGCCAAGAGCTGTCAATTGGCAATTTAGGATGCCGGCCAGCTTGTTATTGGCGGCTATTCTCAACGCATTCTAGATCATTAGGGGCTCCGCTTTTGCTTTTTTTGGAAGGCCGTTGGAAGGCCGCCATTCCCGCTTGATTCAACTCTTCAGTCTCATTTCTAGCCGGCGGACTGGTAAGTGGAGACGCGGGAAGAGCCCATTATATGAGCAGTTCCGACACGGCCGCGACAACTTTGACCAAAGGGACCGAGATGAGCCAGTGTGTTAGTGTCGGGACAGCTGCGCATATTGCGAAAGGCACTGCTTGACTAATCTATGAGGATCAGGGGGAACAACCCGGGGAAACTAACTACTCTTCTACTAGTACATTATCTCCTAATCCATGTTTTTCTGGGAGGAAATCCAATTTTCCGGGTCGCTGAGAACCTGCCCAGGCACTTTATAGTCCGCCCTCTGGAAAAAAGGAGAGCCGCCCTGTTTTTTGTCCCGTTCCCATCTCGTATCCACTCCACACTGTTTTTCTCATGGTCTCGGGACAAAAAGACTCTGTGATCGTACGTGAGAAACTCGGGGCACCGATTTGTACAAGCCATACCGTTTCTTCGCCCTTGGAGCCTTTTTCTGAGGTCATCTTCCCACACTTTCTTCTGGTTTCTTGGTTTTTGACAAAACTGTAGAGTTCCATCTTCCTGGTTCACGCCTTTTTCATAGCCTGTTGCCTCGATTTTCCCACAATTTCCTATGAGTAAGAGTACCAGCCCAGTGACCACAGTTTAGAGTCCCTTCGTCCACCATTCCTAAGGCCCAAATCCCTAAATTTCCTGGTCTTTTGGTCTTCTACGGTCTTCAGAGTCTTGTTCCCCCCGCTCTGCCCTTTTTTGACCACTCCTTCGCTCTCCTTCTCGGTCATTTTCCGCTCCTGTACCCCCTATCCCACCTGCCCCACCATATTCATCGTACTCCCCATTGTCCCCCTTCCAAAAATGATTGTCTCCCCCTGGTTCTGGTACTACGTGTCCCCCGGCTGGTGTGTCTCTCGCCCTCGTCGATGAGTAATCGGATAGCGGGTCATGGCGGTGTGCTCTATCTCTCTCTCTCTCTCCCTACCCGGCGTTCCTCTCTAATAACCCCTAAACCGTATGTTCACATATTCTAGCCCCCCTCCCCCCGGCTCTAAGTGTCGGATTTGCATGTTTCCCTCAGCCGTAAGAAGCGGATGGGAGTGAATTTATTGGGTATCTGACATCCACCGTGAGGGCGACGGCCGGGAGGAGATATGGGCAGCTGGTTGATGAGTGTCCGCTCTATTAGATCTCGGAGGGCTCAGAAGACAATCGGGGGCCTGGCCGGTGGGTGACCTGTCTCCGTACTTTTTCCGTCCTCGCATCAAAAATGAATAGAGGCCGCCCCACCCCCAGTCGTTTTTTCTACAGTTTCAGCCATTCATGGAAGTCTTTCGTCCCTCTCACCCCCTGCCCCTACCAATTTGTTTTCCAGGAGTGGGCAGTCTCCCAACCGCCACCACCACCATTTGCAATATGATCATGCCTCCCGTGTTGGCCATATGCACATGTTGGGAATAGCCAGCCCTCATTGACCTTCGCCTTTTCCCCTTTAATTTGAGGGGCAATCTCTTGTTTAAAGGTGTTGGGAAGAGAAGCGAAACCACCCCCGGCGCGTAAGATTTGGTTTACGACTTCTACCGCGGATCTGGCCCCCCTCTCCTCGACAAGCCTCAGTTATTCATCCCCCGCTGACCCGATTAATTTGACAGATTTTGCCCTCCGATCCGCTTAAAATCAAAACGGATTTACGAGGATTTCCAACGGTTTTTTTTGTTGTTAGCCAGACACAGACTTCAAAAAAGGTACAAACCTCGAATTGTCTTCCAATTTCTTCCACTGAAGGTGTTTTTCGTCTGGTTTTAGGCAGAAGCGTAAAGCTAGGTATATTTTGGTGGCCTCTGCTAAGTTTTTTCCTGGTTTTGCTGAATATTAAAGTATATACGAGCCTGGAGACTGAGCTGGTAGTCTTACGAGAAGCAAAATCTTTTCAAAAATCCCAAAAATAGGGAGAAACACTGGCACAGATGGTGATTGAGCCGTGTTAATCCATTTTGAACGGATCCGTCACGGCTAAAAACCTGCGCGGCGGGAATCCACAAAACACTTCAAAAGCTACAATAATTTTACATTTCCGTGTGAAAAATTTGAATCTTTGGCCAGAAATGTCCCACAAAGCCCTGGTATAACCATGGGAACGTGACTATACGACGGCAACTGTATCTCGAGCCCCTGAATGAAATTTCTCGCTAAAACCCCCAGCCTGATTCAGTCTCCCGAGTTCTTTTCCTTTATCAGTCCGCTAAAATGGTGTTCCCCTCTTATTTGTCCCCGGCATATGGTCTCTCCCCTGCCCTGCCATTTCTCTCTCTCTAAAGCCAGCTGACTCATCTTCCGTCCCCGGCGGTTATTAACCCCCGGGTCCTTTCTCTTCTCTCCCTACAAAACCAGGCCCTGTTGCCTTGTCTAAAAAGCATCCGGTGTGTCTAATTGGAATCGATTGAGCACCACCATCCAAGGATTAGGCAATTAGCGGGTGGCTGGCTGGTTGAAGCCCTCCTCCTCTTTGTTGTCTTCTCTTCCCCGTTCCCCGGCTGCCATCTGTCATTCTCACCGTTCCACTTCCTATGAATTCTTAAATCTCTTCCAATTTTTATTGATTTGTCTGGATTAAATCAGGATCAGCAGAAGACAGAGACCAGAAAAAACAGAACATCTTGCCAGCTGGCCAGGCTCTCTCTTTCTTTGTGTGTGTCCCGACGGGGGACAGATGGCCCCCGCCGGCCGCAACTTACTTCGGGACTCATTTCACCCCCTCCTCGACTACTAAAAACTCTACTTTACGAGTGACGGAGAACGTCTTTTTGTGCTTTTCGGCAGGGGACATCCCCAGCATAAACAAACGGAGCAAAAGGCGCAAAAATCAATGGCGGATCACGCTTTCAATCAGCATTTTTGTCTCTATTATCACGCTAATTCCATCTTCTTCCGATTCTTGGCGTTTAAAACTGATAAAATAGACGAATTCCTGGCATTTTCCAACCAATTGGGCAGTTTCCCCGCCTCCATGACTCTTTGTTGCCATTGAAGGTAAACACGGCCTTTTATCTCCCAGTTCTTCCGGGTCAAAGCTATTTTTTTGCACTTTTCTTATCATTTTTCAATTCTAGAGGGGTGATCGTGCATACGCACAACTAGAATGATAAAAAAAATAGAAAAAAAGTAAATGAAAGCAGAGAAGTGGCCGTTCCCTCCCGTCGCGGAGGTCATTCTTAAAGGTCGATGAGTTCATGCGCGCTCCAACTCCAACTCAGCTGTTTAAAATTCCTAATGAATCTTTTATTAGATCCTGCAATTCCATTGTTCCATTCGTCATCGTCTAGCGTTTTGAATACCTCAAAAACGGGCTAAAAACAGATACTTTCTTCTCCTTTTCGACTGGGAATCGGAGTTTTCCGGATTGTTCGTTATGTTCTCCTTTCCTTTGACCTTTTCCCATAAACTCTTCTTTAAAGGGACAGTAACACATGCTCTAATCATGTGAACAATTTGTGAACAATTTCGGGGAGCGCTTACTGTCAATTGCATGTAAATACGGTTTTTATGTATTTTCATAATTTTTAAATGAGTTATTCATTTTTGCTGACCCCAAATTACTATAAACAGTTGAGAAAATGCACAAATATTGTTGAATACAAAAGAAACAAGCAATTCCAATAGAAAACCGTTGAAATTCACAAAAATCGTTTTTCGCCGAGTTACGCTTTGGTTTTTATATCAAATTGTAGCTTATAATTTGCTTAATTTATTACAGTAAAAAACACCAGAAAACATAATGAAAATCTTGCTAAAAACGAAATTTGCAAAACTTTAGGTCAATTCGCAATAGCGCGTGTGTTACGGTCCCTCTTCTCCTTTTTGTTTTTCCCCGTTAATAAAAGAAAAATATTCTTTTCAGATTTTGGTAATTGAACCACACAGTGTGATAGGGACGCCACCCTCCGCGGGTCTCCTTATCTTTTTGAAAAAAAACACAAAATGGAAGACCTGGACATATCAAAACTTCCCCAAGAAGTTATAGACAAACTAGCGGTATTAGATCTAGAACTAAGTGAAGGTATGAGCCATTTTATTTGATAGAACAAAGAAAATTTCCAGGTGATCTTACTCAAAAAGGCTATGATAAGAAGAGATCCCTTATATTGGGACAGTTCATGCCTGGAGGCAAGAGTGGTTCGTTCCTTTCATTTTTTTTTCCATTTTTACCATTTTAACAAACGAAACAGGAAGATGTAAAACGAAAAATTTATAGGAGCCGCTAAAAATCAAGCCAGTCCGACAACGAGGGCGAATCGACGGACCAACAGACGAGTGACACGGGATGAGTCCAGATTTCATTCAGGTTCCGTTACGTACTATTTTTCTTTGTAGTGTTCTTTAGAATTAACATACCCTGTAGCTAGAAAAGGTATAGGGTCCTGAAACGAAAGTTGATTTCCTTGAAATTAATCGAAATTCCTCCATTATTGGGGTAGAAAGAAAAGGGCTTCCCCGTGCACGGCGTTTTATTGCGAAATTCTAATCTTTCTCCCATTTCTTAACAGAATTCAGTAATTACAGTATTCCTTTCCGTTCTAAACAACTTTTTAACCCACCCGGTGGTTCAGCACCTGAACGGGGAACTTTTTTCTGCCCTGACAGAGAAGATGAATAGGTAATTTCGCGGGGCGGCCTGGTACAGCTGTACTTTTATCCGCTATTCCGGCCGATTTCTTTCCATTTATTGAAACTATCCTAATAGAAAGGTCTTTAAACGATTAGAAATAGCGCTAGCCTTTTGTTAAATCGAGGAATTCCATCGTTAGCTGACGAATTCATGAACCACCACGGCCTTACTCAATCATCTCGCTTCTGACTGTTCCCCCTCTTGACGTATCTCCTCATTTTTCAGAGATTCGTGTGGAGGCGGTTCAACAGGCCCTGGCCATGTACTCTGAGGGGAAGAAAGAACGTCCCGCCGTGCCACAGTCCGTCAAACGGCCGTCGGTCTCCCGTGAACGGGCCGTCAAAGTCTCTGGTTGGTTATTTTCCCTTCTCTTTCTTTTTCAGGCAGCTTGACGAATTCCCGACACTATACACTGGGCCCGCTGCCCTGACAAAAGGGTCGCCTCATTAAAGTTGCAGTCTATTTCGAGCCGCAGTCGTTTTTTGAGATATCTATGATTCTCGCCTAGTCATAGCCTGGTACAAGCCATCCCCCTCCTTCCTCCTCTCCCATGACCATTTTTATCCCCTCTTACAGTCCCTCAAATGCGGCGGAACATAAGTGCCATTGAGGAGAGACAATTATTTTCATCCACGACGGCTTCTCACCCCCGTTTTTCGCCATACGAAATGACCTCTTCGCGGCACCTCATTGTCTTGTTCATTTACTGACATTGAGCTCGTCAGCTACGGGCGCCGTGCACATTCATTGACAATGAGCGACAACCATGGAGCGGGCATGATTTCTTTTCGTCTCAAGATGTTAATTTTAACTCTTATCTTCTGCCGATAGAACAGGTTGCCCCACGAGCCCGCGACTCAAGTCATTGTCTGAAATTCTCGGCCTTTTGGAAGACCCATCGCCAAGCTTTCCACCACTGGCTAAAGAGCTTCTTGTTTGTTTCTTGTTCCCACGATTTATAACCCCATTTTTATGGTCGCCGATTGCTAAAAACAGCGGCAACTTCTCTTCACTTCCCCATGCCATGTTTCGTTGGCTTTTTCCTCCTCCTTCGTTCTTTCCTCTCTTTAACAGTCTCCCGTTTTCACTTGAACTAGAAATCGCATTTGTCTCCCCGTCTCTTAACGTATAAAACGAGCCCCGGAACAGGTTCAGCCCTTCATATAGTTTATATCGACAGCGGGGGGAGGAAGAGGACGACGAGGAGTTTATGGACTACGGAGGTTATGTGACATGATAATAGGCCGGGGCCGGTATGGGAGAGGGGGAGACAGTGCCGCCCCCTGTTTACCTGGGTGTTGAGTTGCGGGGGGAGCCACACTTACACCGGGCGTCGTCGTCTTCCAGCCACCCTTGATGGATATGTGTCGGTCAACAGAAGAAGCGGCTCTATCCCCTCCTCCCCCTCTTTATCTCATTCTTGGTCAAAATGCCATCGGTCAGAGTTTATATACGCCTGTCCCCCTCCGATGTCCTCCCAATGACTCCCTGGAGGTTGTGTGGACACTTGTCCACTTGGTGCCAGCTGGCGTGACTCCCTATACCTGAGAGCAATCCCCGGTCGTTTAAAGTTCTTCTAGCTTTAAAAAGAACACAGCTCTCTTCCGACACAATTGACAATTGTTAGCCAATTCCGGTCCCTATTAACTGCCCCCTTTTTGAGGGTTTGAGAAGTCTGGAGTCGGTCTCTTTAGTTGACAAATTGTGGCGAACAGCTGTCGTCCAGTTCACTCCTCAATGGCCATTGATACTCTTTAAAACGACTTTTTCTCCCGTTCCTGATTTCGTAAGGGGTCCGGAGGGTTGTTGTATCACAGTATATTTTTGTTTTTAGTAAGTATATTCTAGAAAAAAGGATGGAAATATGGGAAAAATGTTGACCGAAACCTCAAATTTATTCACAATTCAAACTCATTACCATTTTCGTGACGAGATCTCATCATCAACAAGCAAGGCCCCTATCGTGCCATCGAATTCCATGGTTTTCTAAAATCCACGTGAAAAATAAAAGCGGCCACGCTTTCCTTTCTAGTCTGGATCCTCGTGAACAACGTCTTACGGGCCAGCTGGGAGAGGAGAGGGACAGCGTAGCATGTAGGCCATGTTTGACCAGGCTCGGCGTTCCAATTCGAGTGATTCCATCCGTTATGACCTGTTTCCTCCTAAATTGACAGTCTCTTCTCCAAAAAATGCGGAAAAACGGCTTCAAAAATGACTTTCTACCTCTCTTTTGAGAATTCCTCCTTCTTGAGACTGTATTCCTTACGTCGCCCGGCTCTCGGGGGAAAGATTCCACTTCTTATAAGATCTTCGAACGTTCAAAAAGCATTAGTATTTCCATAAATAGCATTAGTATTTCCATAGTAAAACCGTGCCCCCTTTCCCCGTCGGTTGCTCTCCCACCCAGCCAATTACCGCCTCGATTCCTCTTTTCACACTGCCAAAAACTGGTTGCTTGTGTCATCGAGAATTCACACGGCTCCCTCGGCCTCTTTTTGACGTTTTTTGATGAGCACGGGCTGCTTCTTTTGTCCTCTTATTACGGACTGCTCGAATGGTTAGAAGGAGAGCACCGCTGCCCTCCCGCCCCGGCTCCATTTGGCCATACTTCCGAATTCAGTTTTCCCCGGCTCTCCCGTCGTCTTCGGCTCTTCCACACCTCCTCCTCTAATCTTATTACGTTCCCCCTTCGTCTCCTCCCCCTTTCCCAATATATTTTATCCCATACTTCCCTCTTCAGTCTCTCCCAGTGTGAATGGCAACACTCCTTTCGTAAAAACGGGACTCAAAAACTAGACAGGCGTTCGTTTAATTGCTTCGAGGACGGGAGAGAGATCCTCCTGTGTTATCCAAGTGGTGTCCCTGATTTATTGGGAGCTCAATGGTCTTTCACTTTCCCCTCCCGTTCATTGCTGCACAGAGAGCGACGAGGACGCCGATGTTGCAAAGTCTCGACCGATCAAACTTCCCGCTCTTTGAGTCGGATTACTCCTGCCCTTTCCGGCTATTAAAAGCGCTGCTAATCCCCGCTTAAAAGTCCTCTTTGTTGTCAAATTCGGCTGATTAATCAACAACACTGCGCTTATTTGTTTTACGGGCGTCGTTTCTTGTATTACACCGTTTTCTGCCACAAAACAGTCGACTTCTCGAGGTTAAATTTAAAGGGCGGATCCCCTTCATAGAGAATCTCGCCGTCCCTCTCCTCCCTTCCCTTCATTTCTCCAAATGATCCGCTTTGAAACCGTTTAAAAGTGTCTGTTCCCGGCCGATGTTATACTTCTCACAAATCGCTTTAAAATAGACAGAGGGTGAGTGAGGAGACGGGAGACGTTTCAAATTCTTCTAACTCATTTCCTTCGATAAAAAAGAGCTAAAGAGGAGCTGTGGCTCTCCCCCAGTTCGATGTTTTTCCCCGGATCCGACTACTCCCCGGTACCATTCGAATTAGTCTCCCCGGAAATGCGCAGATTGGCGTCCGGTGTTCAAGTCATAAATATGTGGCCGTTAGTCTCTATTTTTGGACTTCGTCTCTCTTTCAAAACTCATAATGATTGTGTACAGCCCCGTTCCCCGTCCTTCCCTCATCACAGATCCCACTCCGAATAGAAAAAGACTGCCAATATAATGAGGACCAGTTCTCTCTGGTCGTGTGTTTATCATATGTCAAACTGAGACTTTTTCTTCCCCAAATTCATTCAGTAGAGGGTTTAGGAGGTCTGGAACAGGTATTACCTACTCGAGAATGGCATTCTGTGTACAAATAGACCGGGCAGTTTCAATTAGACACCTCCATTCGAGGGGAAAGGGCACGGGTTGAGTCAGAGCCAGAAAACCTTGGGAACAGACGGCTGCGTAGGATGTGATTAATCCTCAATAAACAGTCTACTCCCCTTCCTGCCACTATTCCCTGCCAGAGGGTGTTCTACAGTTCCACTCCCCTTCTTCCCCTCCTTATTATCCTGCTTTTTCCTCTTCTCAATCCGATCAAGTTCGCGTCTCCCCGCTATCCCATAACAGAGATCGAATCAATCACAATCAATATGCAAAACACGCAGCCAGCAGCCACTGTCCCCTCAATCCTTTTCTCTCTATCGGAGAGAGAGACCGCGAATTGTCATGTCGCACCTTGTCCGGTTCTTCTCTCTTTGGCCACCACCGGGAGGAGCTATGAAATGCCATTGTTCCTCCGGGGGTGGTCCTTTTTTCCCATCTCCCCGCAGTTCACGCACCCCTTTTCTTTTTCCACAACAATACAACAATATGACAACACATGGTTATAACTGCCTTCCCTGATGTCCTCTCCTCCCCGTCGGGTGTACAGTCATTAAAAGACGACCGCGAAAAGAGAGAGAAAGATATTCACAGCCCTCTGCTGCTGTTCAAATTAGCTGCTGCCAGCCGTAGTATTTTCCGCGTAGCCTTCAGCAGTGAAAGGGAGGGAATGACCTCCGCTCAGCCAGTCAGTTAGCCCCTGTTTTCGGCACCTCGGCTGGCAGGATTAACGGCCAGTCGGGGCTGCACCAGCGGGACGATGATGTTCCCCGCCTCTCACCCTATGACTGTGTTATGCTAATTAGGAGGGAAATTATTGTTTACAGCCTGTTGCCAGGGCGAACGGGGACCTTTTTGGTCTCTTCTTTAGTCTTTAGTCATTTTAGGGTTTAGCTGTCTAACTATGGCCTCTTTATTTTCAAAACCCAGTTAAAATTCTTGATTGACCTTCTTCGTTGCCCAATAATCATAAACAGAGCCATTCGCCTTGTCGAGAACGAGAAATCCTCCCTTTCAGCCGGAAAGCTAAGCCTTTCTCCTCTTGGCTGTCTAACTGTGGCTCTCTTCCGTCTAGATCAAAAATCTCTCTGACCTCCTGGCTGGCCCCTTGAAATCGCCGGACAAGTCATTTGTTTTGTCGCCTGGGTCCTCGCTGAGTCTCCTGCTCCTCCTCGCTGTAATGTATAATGTTATGCGTCGCTTTCACCTCGAAATCTTCTGCAGAAAAAAGAAGAGAAGGCTGTTTTATAGTCTTCCCGTTGTTATATCTTTCTCTCCCCCCGTCAGAAACAGAGAAAGTCATCTCAATTCCCCCGGCCATCATCGGCACACCGGTTGACCTCCCTCCTCTTCATTTCCAACCCGCTAATTACCACCATCTTCAAATGGAGACTCTCTCGTCCACCCATTGCCCTTATAGTGTGTAATTCTCCCCCTTCTCGCATGTGGTGGGGCATTAGTCACGGGGTTTCCCAGAAAAGTAACAATTCAACCTGACCCCGTGGAGGAGGTGACCCCTTGATCTCATTTCCTGCCATCTCCAGGCCCTCTCCTTTTCTGAAATTGACTCCTTCCGGTCTTCTCCTCCCCCCGTTCCCTCTCCTTCTCCTCCCCCTAAATCCCCTTCTCCAGATATGAATGGCTCCGTGTCCACCCAGCCCCCGATAGTCCTCCGACCGCGTATAATTACAATAAAAGATAACGTCCATCATCCGAAACGAGCCCCAGTGTATAGAATCACGGGAATTCGTCATTCAGCCTACTGTAAGTCATTTCTAGCCATTTTATAAGAACTATGATAAAAGCTGGTTCAGATTCCTCTTCTGATGACGATGACAGTAATCTGGGGTCGAGCGGGACGAGCACCAGGGAAAGGAGAAGGAAGACCAACGGGACACAGACGAATGGAGCGGTGGTTCGTCCACCACCGGCGGAGAAGCCACTGCCGGAGAATGGAGCAGTTGAGGCGATGCTGAGGAGGGTACGAGAGCAACACGACAGAAATATGCAGGTATTCTTTGAGTTTAGTTCCATCCTCCCACTTTGGTGGCCCACAAACCACTGATAGATGACTTTCCACCACCGGTCAGATGGGTCTCAGAGCTTTTTTTCTCGCGCATCCTGTAGATTTAACCCATTTCTACCGTAACCCTCTTTTGGAACCCTTGTTTTACTTTGATGGGTCAAAACCAGGTGCTCCGGACCCAAAAACAGGTTGACTCGGCCGCCACGACCCCTTCAACCCAGATTGCGTCCTTCCTAAAAACGTCAGAAAAAACTGTTATGCTTTTCTCTTCCGCTGCCTCTCCCGGTGCTCTCTCCATTTAGCGGGCTAACTCAAGGCCACACACACAAATTCTTCTCTTCTCGTTTTTTGGTAGGGTTATTTCTCAATCACCCGACTGAAAGGCGAAGAGGCAAAGGAAATGAGTAGCCCGTCTTTTTCTCGACCAATTTCCTCTCTCCTTCTCCAGTCTATTCATTCCTTTCTGCCCATTGACAGACTCATGGCTACTCTTCCTGTTTCTCGGGTCCTTTCCCTCATTTTGTCTATATGAACAAGTGTAGATTGCTCGGGGAGGGTGGCGAATTGAATTGACGGAGATTGCTCGTTAGTGAGGTGGCCCCCTTCGGCTAGAGATTCTGCATAATATTACTATGGGACTACTAACTCCTCCCTTTAAATAATACCATATTTATCCCTGAAATTAACCATTTTCCAGATCCAGCGAGATGTCGACATTGCCCTGAGGTTGAAGGACGTCACCGTGGATAAGAGATTATCCAGGCACAGTAGGCTACTCCAAAACACGGACTCCTTTGAAAAGGTGGGGAAATCTTTAGAATAGGTTAATTATAATGGAATTTAGTCGCCTGGGGATGAGGTGATCTATGTAAATACCCAAATTTCGGAGCAGACCTCGCCTGAAATCACCTGCGTCGGAGACTATCAGAACGCCATCCTTCGTAAGTTTTCGTAACTTTTATGTTCTTAATATAGCCTGTTTAAAAAGAAAATATGCCCGATTTAAAGGGTACTGGAACCAGAACAGTCTCATGACCCTAAAAATGTCGATTTCTGGCTTCCCTGCCTGTTGTGTGTACCTAAAAGTCCTATGGCGAAACTCTTTCTCCTTGGAGCAGCTTTATCCCACCTTTCCAATGAGATTCTCTCCTAACTTTCCCAAAAATAACCGCAAATCTTATAAAACAGAAGGATAGCTGTCTACCGGATTGTGTTTGCCATTGCCGGGTCTCCTTTTCTTTTTCTGTTCTCCCCTTCTTATCACCTCCTGCCTTGTTTTACAGCAGCGGGAGAAGGGCGCCGCCACTATGTGACCAAGCCCGTACTGTTTTCTTTTTCTCGGCCTCCCGGTTACGCAACACCTTGTTTTGCCTCTCTTTCTTTTTCTTTTGCACGGGTTTATCTTGTAAAAATGCTAGTTAAATGTTAAAAAACATAGGAAGAACCCGTGAAACAAGGGGATTACATGAGGTTTATCTAATCGCGGCGAGTCTCCCCTTCTCTTTTTTATTTATGACCGTTCGTCGGCCTTCCTGATTTGCTTATATTTTTGGGGACTTTATCGTAATCAAGCGGTAACAGTCCTTTAAATTGACCTATAAACCTGGAAGCCCTAAAAATGGACAAGAATTCTTCTCCTTTCCGGCGCGATGATCCCAGTCGCCGCCGGCTTTTATAGGACCCTTCGTTTGTTCAAGGAAGTTAAAAGGCGCCTGAGTCTATAGAGGGCAGTTTTATAGACCGGAAAATGTATCGACTTGAGACTTTCGCCCTCCCATATTCACCGTGCTTTCTGGGTTTTCGCTTCTCCGGCCGCGACCCGGTCTCAATCGCTCATTACCAGCAGGGAATCGCCCCGCGAGCTGTATACCCATTTCGAGAGAATGTTGTTGCTGTTAACCGCCTCCTTTTGTCCCTCTCCGTGTCTCTTTGTCACTCGAAACCCCTTCTAAAAGTGCCAGATCTTCTCCCTTCCCCTGTCGCCCTCTTGATTAGAACTGACAAGCTAATACCTTTCAGTTCGAGGGTTTTACACTTTGATATCTATTTCCCCCCTTTTGGTTAGCTGTATCAAAGTGACTAATTCTCCGTTTCATAAAAGAGAGAAAGGGAGACAGTCTCTTTTATTGACACAGCTCCATTCCAAATCGTACAATATTTAGTCCCTTTTCAGCTGTTCGGCAATCTTCCAAAGTCTCACTCAAGATTCAACAGGCACAGATCAACCTGCAGGTAGGATTGTTATTCTTATTATTTGGGTAGCGAGGGATCAAAGGTTCTACAGTGAAAAAAATGAAAGGCCTTCTTTGGAAGGGACCCTTCTTTCACAGTAAAGTATGGCGGTAATTGGGTCAACAAAGGTTTTTCACCTCAAGAGTACTGTATTTCGACCTTTTCCAAATGAAAAGAGTCCCAAACAAGATGAAGACACGAAGAATTTGTCCGAGGAACAGCTACAGTAAGAAAAATGGCCCCAAGCAGATGAAAAGAACAAAAAGAAGAGGCTCATCCATCAAGAAGCGGCTCCTTTCCTTTTCTCCCCTGTCTACCAACCTGATGACGGAATAGATGGACGAGTTACAACAGTTCGGAGCAGCGCGGCGGTGTCTTTTTTACGACCAACCGTGACCGAGGCCAGATCCATATCCCCATCTTCCCCTCTCTCTTCTTCTCTTCTAGTTGATTTCTGATCAAATAGAGTATTTTGCAATTTTCTGCTGTAACACTAATCGCGGACAGGATCGGATTACCAGAGCGAGGAGACGAGTCACAGAGAGAGAGAGCTGTCAATTCGACGCATTTTTTCGCTCCTCCCGGGGTGAACCTCGGTCTTTTGCCTATGGTTTCTCCTTTCCTTTCTTTCCCTCTTTATTAAGAGAGTCAGGGGCTCTCCCCCTCCTCCCCCTCTGGTTATTGACACCCCCTGATAATAGTCAGATCATATGTATCGGATGACATCTCTCTCTCTCTCTCTGCCTCCTCGGGGTGATTAGTCAAAAATGTCAATCAATACATTAGCCAGGGGGGAAGAAAAGGAGCAGGAGAACATAAAAGATGACCGGTCGAGGCTTTGAATAGCGGCGCCGAACAAGGGAAACAACGCGGCTCCTTGAACCCTGGCCATGTTGCTAAAATCGGGAGGAGCAGCCAACTTTTTGCTCTGTCGGCTCTCACACTGCCAGTAAACTGACCCGAGAACAAAGTTTAAGGAATTTTTAAAGACAAGGCGAGGAGGGTGGCTAACATGGGGACGGGGGGAATTTCAGTTGTTTTCACAATTTTGAGGAGAAATTATCACAGCTGTGGCTTTTTTCTCCGGGATTTTGACTAACAGATCGCCGGAGATGACGTTTCTTATGCGTTTGTGAGCTTTTCGAAGAATTCTAATTTAAAAAAACTAGTCTTAACAGCCACAGTTAGACAGCCAACGGTCCGCGACACTTTTTCTCTATAAAGTAATGGTTCCACAACGAGTTTAATCAGTTCAGGTTGGATAAGAGCGTCACTCCCTGTCGTTAGATACAGTGTACAGTAGTCCCCGGCCATGAGAGCCGTGCAGTTCCACCCGTGTCTATAGCTCTCCAAAAAAGTGGCTAAATGACCCCCTAATCATATCCGGTTCCTGTCCTCCTCGTCCTCTTCCCTCCTCTTTTTAGTTAAGGGGATATACTCTGTCCTTGTCGTTGATCTCCCTCCCCTCCAGCTGGAACGGCGGTGCACTTCGACCTTTTCCGAGGAGCCGTCGTCTCTTTTCCCTGAGAATTATTGGTTCTTCCCCCATGTGGCCAGGCCTCTCCCATATGGAACGCGTCTCTGCCCGTGGCTCTTCCAAGTTTTTCGAATCATGTGATCAGCAGAATGGGGGGAGTGCTACTTCCAAGGCGGCAGCAGCAGCTCCCGCCCCTTCACGGTCATCCCGTCCTCCCGGCCGCCCCGTCTCTCAGCTGATATCTTGTTCGGCCCTCTCTTTCTCTCCCCCTGGCAGCTGCCAGTCCGTCCTCTCTTTAGTGTGTTTTCCTCAAAAGAGAGAGGAATATCTATACGACTGATCCCAGTCGGTGTTTTTGGGGGGAGAGCCTCTTCAGAGAGAGCCCTGCCCCCCTCCTCCACCCCCCGTGTGTAATTAGCCAAAGGTGCGGTCAACTAGGCTCTCCCGGCCTTTCTCTATGTTTGGACACCGGCTACCGGCTAAAGACCCCCAACAGAGAGGCCGGCACAAAGCCAGCTGATTTTGATCTCGCGGCTCTTTTTTGGACAGGGGCCGCGCCATATCTGGTCCCGGTTGGCTGCCATTCTCGCCCCGATCTTTTCCTGTTTCCTGACATTTTTCTCTCTCTCTAAAATCTCTGAAATTGTTGGAAAGACTCTCCCATTTATTTGGTTACCAAAACTTTTATCCAGGAGAATTTGCCCACTACCCCAATTTTCCCAGAAATCCCCCCATCGACCTACCATATTCTTCCTCGTTTTCCACATTTGTGCCCTCGTCCAATGTTCTCGTCCCCCGTTCACCAGAAAGTAAAAAGCCCGCTATTAGCTGTGCCCAGCATTCCAGCTAGCAGCAAGAGGCCCTGCCATATGTTTTGTGACGTTCCAGAACCATTCTTTTTCGTCTCCCGGCCCGATTACTTGAATCTTTGATCCGAATAATCTCCTCATTTTCCGGTTTTCTAGTCTATAAAAGAGGGTCTAATTCCTTCTCTTGTCTGTCGCCAGAATCCATCCATTTTCTCGTGGCCTCTCTAAAGAAAACAAAATAACACCGCCAACCGCAACTGTCTCCCCCGTGCTTCGATGTTTTTCCTCTTATTTTTTCCCTGTCTACTTTCCTTCGAAAATAAGGGATTTCTAGACGAGACCCCCGCGGCCAATTGATGGCCAAAACCGAGCCGTCTCCCTATGCCGTTACGCGAATTTGTTTCCCGACTCTTGCCCTTCAAAAGACAGGACGACCACCCGGCAGCGTCGTCGGCGGAGGAGGTGTGGGATCCTATCGTCGCCAGTCGAGTACCAACCACCAGGATTATCTGAACGAGAGACACTCAAGGAAGGCAGCCTCGTTAAAGGAGCGAAAAGCCAAAGCGGCCGAGAGGATCCGACTCGAAAATGAGGGAAATCAAGCCAGGGACCAGGTGGAGAGGAAGATCTCCGACATCTCCACCTTTTCCATTTCCCCGCCGGGTGCTCCCGTCATCCCCCAGCAGAATAGTTTCGACTCGGAGGAGGAGGGCCTGAGGAAGGTGTCCTCCTGCCCCCATTCGGTGGGAACAATCTCGGCCAGCTCGAGTTTTGTCCGCCTGCCGGGAATTTACCACTCGCCGAGCAGTAGCCGGGAGGAGTACAGCGAGTTGAGCGAGTATACCGTACCCTGGGATTGTCCGAGGACGAGTATCGGAGCGGGAGGAGGAGGAGGAGGGAATAATAATGAGCAGGAGGAGGTCGACCGAAATTATATCATCAGGGTCGGCCACAAGGGCAAGAAATCCATCAAGGAGCTGGGGCTTTTTGTAAGTTTTCGGGCGAATTTCGGGGGATTCCACGGGGAAAAGTATTACATTATCCCCCTTTACTTATGGATTATTTTCAGCGTCCTCGAAGTAAGCCCCTTCATGAATATTATAACGACGACGATGCCGAGTTAGAAGGTGAGTCACTGGGGTCATTTCACAAAGAAGTTCCGCATTACACCCGCCGGCCAGCCGGGGGCCATCACCACCACCACCCTCGCCTCTCTTAATTGTTTGAGGAAGAAACGAGGCCGACTGAGAGATCTTAATCACCCCACAAACGACATCGATAATCATTCCGTTGCTTCCCGTCTCTCTCTTTCTCTCTCACACTTTCTCACAAAGACCGGCGGGCCATTTTTTGCTCTGCTCGGCCCCGTCAGCTGGCTGTTGACGGAGCTCTATATGATAGATGCTACTGACCCAAACACCGCCAGCCGAGGGGCCCATTTAGTGGCAGATTCCAGGAACAAATTATGCGGAACAGGGAGGAGGGGATGGCGAGGGATTTGAAAGAGGGAAAGGGACAGTTTCTGGGACAAGAAACCCGTAACCAAAGGGTAGAATTAATCCAGGGCGGGAAGAACAAAGCACCCTATCATTTCCCCCGGGGTTGAAGATCAAAAGGGAAGAGAAAGTAGCGAACAGTTCCTTTTAGCCATGGCCAAAATGGTGGATCCCTCTGCTCCGCGACCTGAAGGAAACCTGATGACCCCCGTCCGAGGAGACAGCGCCGCCGTCAACGGGCAGACCCTTTCTCGGAGTGTCGACAGGTCAGTTTTACTAGTCTTTTTGTCAATTGCTGGACTGTCCATTGAACGCGTCCAAAATGGTCGGAAAACCTAGTCAACTCGGGTTGAAATCTTGTCAAAGTCGGTAGCCACCCTTCTCGGCCATTATCCCATCGTCTTCTTCTTGTGAGCAGTCGTGTCCATGGATCTTTCGGAAGTTCCGCTGCTCTCGAGCCACTCTGACGCCGCTGTGCCGAATTTCAAGGCCACACCGAAGTGTCACTCGTTCAAGCTGATCCTGCTCTTCGTGGCATTGCTCTCCGGATTTGCTATCCTCCATTTTGCTCGTCTCTCTGCCCCGTCGGATGAGGTCATGCATATCGTGGACAAGGTCGACTCTGCCCTGCGGATGAGCGCCACCCAACTGCCTCGGCACTTGGCCTCGCAACCGGAGCTCTCGGTGAAATTTCTACAGGATTTCTATGGGAAACACGCTAAAGAACGGGCCGAATGGCTGGATAAAATCGACGACGGCAACAGCTATGCCACACTGTATAATGTTCTCGTTCCGGAAGCCTATTGTCCAGATATTGTCAGGTTAGAAATTGTTTATACCGCATTTATTTTGACAAAAATTCCGTCTGCACGCTGTTTATGCCCGCAAAAATTGACGACTGCACCCGTACAACCTCGGCACCTTTGAGCATTTCTAATTTCCACGTTCTGCCGAGACTGTACGGGTGCGCGCGCCGCAGTCCAATAAAATGAGATTATTTTGGAACTATGACCCGGAATTGCCACTTTTCTCTAGTTGTTTCGCTGCGAGACACTTTTTGAGTAAAATACATAATTTCTATAGAGTGGGAAGTGTGGTGGATGGAGGAAAATGGGTGTGTAAGCCGTCGGCCCTGCCCAAGAAGAACTGTAGCATCTATTCGTTTGGCTTGAACAACGAGGTCAGCTTCGACAAGGAGATTCAAACCTTCAACGAGGCGGGCTGCCGGATCTACGGATACGATAGGAGCGAGATGGCCAGCGCGACGAAGGCAGCATACCAGGCCATCAACGGACGGATCAAGCAGGCCTCGATTGCCGGCAAGACCAACGCAGCCCGCGGCGAATACACCGTGGGCGATCTGCTGAAGGAGAACAATGAGCCGAGCCGCGTGGAAATGCTCAAGATGGACATTGAAAGCGCCGAGCACTATGCCCTGTTGCCGTTTCTGGATCGCTACCGGACATGCCAAATATTCTTGGAGGTACACGGCTCGGCCGGCCAGATGAGACGTCTGCTCCGGGAGATTGCCAACCACGACTATCGGCTCTTCTTCTTCGAGGTCAACGGAAACGCCATGGAGGCCTGCGAGTACAGCTTCATCCATCCGGATTGTATGGAGAAGTACGGCAGCTTTCACCTGGCACGGTATCTCGGGAACAACGTGACAACAACCGCCGTCTGATGACTACCGTATTCTGTGTGTTTGTGCTGTTATAAAAATTGAAATGTGAATAAAAGACGACGAGTCTCTTCGGAAGGTTTTGGCATTGGAGCAACTTTACGGGGTGAGGGTATTTCACGGGGTTAGAATTAGAGTCACTTTTTGTCAGAAGTCTTCTTGTTTCCCTCTGTATTATTTTTGTGTTCAATGTCTTCGCCAACTTGTCTGCAACGTCTGACTATAGTCCATTTCCCCGTGCACTTGCAGTTTTCGTGATCGCGTCCCCGTCTCGTCCATCTGTCACCACCTGCACTTGTTCCTCAATGTAATAATTTGTAAAACAAGACGAGTAGGAAATGCCCTTTTTGTTCTAAAGGCCACGGAGGCCATTCCGCCCTTTTATGCCATCGGGAATGAAATAGCGCGTCACAGCAGTTTATACGAGTGGTCAAGGCCTCATGGACAGTCCAGAAATATTCAAGAGAACCAGAAATACCCAAAAAATACAATAACGTTTTCAGTGCCCTGCTCCGATTCGGCCAGTCAACGCCGAAAAATGTGGTGGGAATGGTCCTGGATCAAAGTGGAAAGCCGGCCGAACAATTGACATATGGTGAGTTCCGGGCGAATTCCTCGGATTTTTTACGGGGTGTAAGGTCTCGCAGAGAGGACAGCAGGGGTTGTTGTTTCGCGGCGGGTTTTAGTAGTTGAACTCGTCGTCCTCCCGGCTGTTGACAGGGGCGATGAGTGAAGGAGCCGGAAGAAACGGCGGGAGATGATGAGTTACAGCCAATTTTTGAGCGGCGTGAAGGGTTCAAACAGTATACTTTTTGCAGAGGAAAAAAAAGCTTCTCAGCAAAAATCATTTTTCAGGGAAACTCCTCTCCAGGGCGAATAAAGTAGCCTTTATGCTGTTGAACAAGACCATCTCTGTGGGAAAGGACAGCTCCAAGATACCGATTTGTAAGCCGGGAGACCGAGTGGCCCTGATCTATCCCAACACGGATCCCATCTCCTTTTTGTCGGCATTCTATGGCTGTATTTTGGCGGGAGTCGTCCCCGTCCCCATGGAAGTGCCCCTGACAAAGAGGGACGCCGGCATCCAACAGCTCGGCTTCCTCTTGGGAGGTTGTGGTGTCCGGGTGGCGTTGACGTCCGAAGCTTGCTATAAGGTGAGTCTCCGCGTCTTGAATCCCTAATAAAACTAATTTTTAGGGTCTACCAAAAACGGCAGCAATTCCAACGGGTCCATCTTCCATTCCATCGGGTTCAAACAGTCTCACGGGTCAGGCTACGGAAATTGTTGATTTTAAAGGATGGCCACGGTTGTACTGGGTCACAACGGAGCATCTGGTAAGTGATTTGCCCTTTATCCTCAATAAAATGAGCCTTAAGCCTCGTCCTCCCCGGGATTGGTCAGCAGCTCAAAGAGTGGCGGATGAAAGCACGGCCTATATTGAATATTCCGTGGACAAGTAAGCCCATTTCTGACCTATTTTCAAAGAGTAATTTAAGAGATGGAGCGGTGAAAGGAGTCTGTATCTCCAGGCAGGCGATGCTCTCCCATTGCCGAGCCATCACGACGGCCATGGAATATCAAGAAGGTTAATCATTTCTTAAACGTTTCATTATTTCTTCCCCTTTCCAGGAGACACAATGATGTGTGTTGTTGACTTCAAGAGAGAAGTTGGCCTGTGGCACGGCATCCTGGCCAGCGTCTTCAATGGAATGAGGGTCGTCTTTGTCCCATATTCTCTGATGAAAATCAACCCGGCCGTTTGGATGCTGGTGGGGACAAAACTCCAAGCTACTGTGGGTCTTGTCAAGTCCCGGGATCTGCACTGGGGTCTCCTGGCTACCCGAGATCACAAGGACGTGAATCTCTCGGCATTGAAGTCGCTTGTCGTCGCCGATGGTGGGTCCCAGCCTCAATCCTTTCAAATGTTTCCCCTTTAGGAGCCAATCCCTGGTCTCTTTCATCCTGTGACCAGTTTACGGAACGCTTTGCCGAGTTTGGTCTCCGGCCGGAGGCCATGTGTCCCTGCGCGGGTAGCTCAGAAACGGGAACCATCTCCTTGAGGAGGAGGACAGCCGTCGCGCTGAGCAGTTGTGGTCGAGGAGTCCTGTCCATGCCGGCATTGAGTCATTCCGTCGTCCGGGTCGACAGTGAAACCTCACTGACTAGTCTAGTTGTTCAAGTAAGACCATCTTTCTTTTTTATTAGAGAATTCATTCCAGGACGCGGGTCAAGTAATTCCTGGCGGAGTTGTGGTCGTTGTAAAGCAGACGGGTCCACCCAGATTGTGTAAAGCCGACGAGGTTGGAGAGATCTGTATCTGTGCTCATTCTACGGGTCACGCTTATTGGGGACTGGAGGGACAGTCATCCAGCACCTTCAAGATCGAACCTCTCGGAGCGGATGACAGGCCACTGGGGCCACTGCACTACGTGAGAAGCGGGATGGTTGGATTCATGGGGCCGGTAAGCAATATTTCTGTTAATTACTCCGGATTATTGTAGATTTCTTCTCATTTAATTATTTCAGGACAGCATGGTCTTCGTTGTAGGCCGCCGCGCTTCCCAGCTCTCAGTCTCCGGACGACAACATTCGGCAGACGATATCATTGCTACTGTCCTCGCCGTCGAGCCGATGAAATTCATCTACCGGGGGAGGATAGCCGTCTTCTCGGTCAATGTTCTCCGCGACGAGAGGATTGTCATCGTAGCCGAACAGAAACCCGGCAGCAGTGAAGAGGACGCCTTTCAGGTGGTTGTTTCCTTCTTTTCTCTGTAAAACGGCGATTTTTAGTGGATGCAAAAGGTTGTCCAAGCGGCTGAGCATATCCACCAGGTTGGAATCTACTGTCTCGCCCTAGTGGCGGCCAATCAGTTGCCGAAGACCCCTCTCGGAGGAATCCACGTCTCCGAAACGAGGCAGCGATATCTCTCCGGGGAGATGCATCCCTGTAATCTGATGATGTGCCCCCATAACTGTGTTCTAAACCTCCCGAAACCAAGAGAAAGACAATCGGACGTTGGTCCGGCTGCCATCTTCGTTGGGAACATCGTCCAAGGAGTGAGGATAGCCGGTGCCCAGGGAAGGAGTCTCGGCCAGGAGGAGGATGTAAGTCACTGTCTACTTATTCTGTCTAACTGTGGCCTTTATAGAATTACACCCTGTTAGATGTCCTCCGCTCTCGGGCGACTAATTCTCCGGATCACAAGCTCTTCACCCTGGTTACCAACAAAAATCCAGAACAGGACAGTCTAACATGTGCCGCACTTCTCAAGTAAGTCTCCTGTTCCAATATTTTTATAATTTTCTCTTCAGAAAAGCTGAAAGAGTCGGAGCTCTCCTTATGGACAGGGCTCGCCTGAATCCTGGAGATCACGTAGCTCTGATTTTCCCTCCTGGGCTGGATCTGATTGTGGCCTTCTATGGCTGTCTCTCCGCCGGAGTAGTTCCCGTCTGTATTCGACCACCGTCAGCCGCCTCCCTTCAGTCAACCCTTCCAACAGTGAGGATGATCGTCGATGTCTCCAAGGCCGTGGCAATCCTGTCCAATACTGCCATCAGCAAGCTGTTGAGGGTCAGTTGAACCAATTTAAATGAAGAGCTTCGGCAATTGTAGAGTAAAGAGGCTGCCCACCGCGTGGATGCCAAATCATGGCCAATGATCTTGGACATGGAGGATCTGCCTTCCTCAATAAAGAAGAAGAACTTCCAAGATCAACAAGAGAGGCCAATCCATGATAAGTGCTACTTGGTTAGTCAATTCTTCTTTCTTTTTTCTATTTGTTTTCTTTCAGGACTTCACAGTAAGCACCACGGGTCAACTGGCCGGTGTAATGGTCAGTACAGCGGGCGCAGTCAGTCTCTGCAAAAGTCTGAAGCTGGCCTGCGAGCTCTATCCTTCCCGCCATGTCGTCCTCTGTCTTGATCCATACTCCGGCATCGAATTTGCCCTCTGGTGCTTGTCTAGCGTCTATTCCGGCCATCATACCACCCTGATCTCCCCCGCGGAAGTGGAAGCCCAGCCAAGTCTCTGGCTATCGACTGTTTCCAGCCTCAAAGGTGGGATTTGCCTCTTTTCATTGTTATTTTCCATTTTAGCCCGAGACACCTTCACCAGCTACAATATAATGGACCTCTGTGTCCGTGAGCTGACGAACCAAGTTCCTGCTTTGCGAGAGAAGGGGGTCAACCTCTCCTGCCTCAGGACTTGCGTCGCCGTGGCGGAAGGACGCCCTCGGACGAGCCTGGTCCAGGCCTTTACAAGGATCTTTGCCCCTCTGGGTCTCCTCTCCCGATCGGTTTCCACCTCCTTCGGCTGCCGAGTCAATCCCGCCATTTGTATGCAAGGAGCCTCCGGCCCGGATCCGTCGACCGTCTACGTGGATGCTCGAGCTTTGCGAAATGATCGAGTCACCCTGGTCGGAAAAGGAGCCCCTCACAGCTTGTCCCTAATGGAAAGTGGAAAAATCATGCCGGGAGTGAAAATCGTCATCGCTAATCCGGAGACCCGAGGGCAATGCGCAGATTCCCACTTGGGAGAGATCTGGGTAGCCTCACCGCACAATGCCATCGGTTATTTCACCGTCTACGGCGAGGAGACCAGCATGTTCACCGACCATTTCACTGCCAAGCTGACTACCGGCGACACAAAGACCAGGTATTGCTATTTTTCTCGTTTTCATACTAAACAATTTGCTACAGATTCGCCAGGACGGGATATCTCGGTTTCTTGAGACAGACCCAGTCGATTACCGAGGACGGCGAGCTCCACGACGCCGTTTTCGTTGTAGGAGCCTTGGACGAGACTCTGATGTTGAGGGGAATGAGATATCATCCCGTGGATATTGAGACTACGGTCTCTAGATGTCATAGACTCGTCGGCGAATGGTTAGTCGTTTCTTTCAAGGGGCTACGGGTCTAGTCACCGTTCTGGACACTTTCCTTTGTTTTCACTGGTTTAAACTGCTCCTTTTCAGTGCCGTCTTCACTTGGAACCATCTCCTCGTGGCTATTGCCGAATGCCTTGGCGGTGAGAGCGAGGCCCTCGACCTGGTCCCCGCCGTCACTTCCGCGGTCTTGGAAGAACACCATCTGATAGTCGGAGCCGTCGTCATCGTGGATCCCCGCCGTGTCACCACAAACAGTCGTGGCGAGAAACAGCGGAACCTCCTGCGGGATCAGTTCCTCAACGACCATCTGAATCCCATCTACGTCGCTTATAACAGCTAGACCCCCTTTTTATTTGTCCAAATTCCTCTAAAAATAGTCAATTAGAGCCTTATCCCCTTCCCCGCTCACTTTCCAGCATAAAAGTCACAGACACCCCAAAAAGTTATCTCATCTCTATTCAGGTATGCCACATATTGTATCACGGTGCCCCCGTCCCGCTCTTTCCCTCCTCCCTTCGCCCGCTCATTCTATATATTTAAAACACACAGAAACACAGGTATATTAGAGTCGGTTTGCTGATTTTTGAGATTCCTCCTCTTTCATAAAATGTTCCTTCCGTGCCAGTGTCCCCTCCCTTTTCGCCTCCTCCGGCCAGCTTACTTCCTAAAACGGGCTCAGCAGCCGATCTTCTTCGGTATCCACCACTCTTTGCTATTTGTATATATATAAATTCTGTCCTTTATTTTCTATCAAAATTGGTTAATAAAAATATTAAAATTTGTGTGTTCAATAATCTGGGGGAGATGCGCGGGGCGGCTGATACTCTAATCCCCTGGCTACTTGTGACTGAAGGTTGTTTATCCCCTCGCGACAAGCGCCACATGATCGGCATTTGAACCATGAAATCGATAAGTTCACACAAGCTTGTACCCGTCACATATTCAAATTCGAATGGTTACCGCTTTTAGTAGGGGGCAATAGGCGGGTACTTGTGAGTGCCACATGAGTCAGAACCTTCTCAAAAAGGGCGCGGCGTCATTCCCTCGGCTGGCACACAGCTGCCTAGGACCATTCTTGCGTTGGTTTCTGGGTTTCAACGCTTTTCTAACCGCTGATAATACAGCTGAAATCGTCAAAAATCGCCTCCTTTTTAACACATTTAACCGGGGAGCTCGCGATATCTAAAAATCCTTCTTCGGGGGAACTCCCTTCTGCAACTTTTCTAACCATTTTACCCCATTTAAATCCGTCCATATGACCATGTTTTGTTGTTTTTCACACCTCCACCCGTGTCGGTATAATTCCCGGGCGACGCAACTGGAACCAAAAGCTAGAGCGTGTTTCCATCTTCCCGCCTTTAAACCGCTTTGAGCTTATGCAATTCCTCGCCATATCTCTGTATTCCTAGATGTTTATTGGTTATTTATTAGAAAATGGATACCATGACGGATATTGTCGACTGCCTCGAAGGGACCAGTTTTGATCATCCGGGTCGACAAGATGTTACGGTTTACTTGCTCTATTACCCGTGTCCTGTAAGTGTTTTCCATTCATTTTGGATGAAAAATATTTCAGAGAGCAGAGATAACAGTCTTTGCCGGTTCTGTTATGGACAGTGAGGACACTGAGAATCCGATCCATCTGTACAAGAACAATTGCATCGACTGCACCTCGTATCAGCTTCAGACGAGCCCAAAGAACTTCGTGGACCGGTACAAGTCTCAAGGTGGGTTGAACTCCTTCTTTTTCCGTTTAATTTCTTCGTTTTTCAGTACCCAACTTTAAAAAGGCGCTGTCCCCCTGCGGGAGAGTGTATCTCCTCAAGGCGGACTTCATCTCCTTCGAGAGGAACCTCCACTTCTGTCTGGAACAGATCTTCGAGGTGTTCAATGTCGTTGAGATCCAGCTGGACGCCCCCATGAGTTCGGGATTGGCCGGCAGCCGAGTGCCCGACGTCTTCGCCGATATTGTGGAAAACTTTCCCCACGAGATCAACTTGTTCTCCATGGTAGAGCCCCTCAACCAGGAGATGGTGCCCCTCTTCAAGGCAATTGGTAACTGTTCTATTCTTTTTTAATTTACGAATAGACCATTTATAGGGAAGATAAAGATCTTCCGGCTCCGTATCAAAAGCGAGAAGAAGAGACTGCCCGGCGAGAAGATCCAGGACATCATCAAGCAATCCGTCGAGCTTCTGCGGCCATTTGAGGTGTGCTTTTTTTCATTTTAAGAGTTTTAAACAGGCCTTCAAACTTATTCTACCACTTTCAGATTATCCTCTTCAAATTCCACTGGGATTTCTCGCCGACAAAGTTGAGCCGCTTCGATTTGGCCGAGTTCAATCTCCTCGGAAATCGTCCTTGCATCTCTGCGGAATTCATCACCCTGCTTCCTTCTGCCCTGCAAGATCTCATCGACGTGAGTAATCCCTTTCATTCGTTTTAAATCTCTCTCCAGAAATGGAAGAAGAATCCGGTAATAGTCAAAAGGATCGTTCTAATGATGGAATTGCACGGCCCTGTGAGACAGCTAATGTTGATGGAGAACCAGACCGAGACAGCCAAGAAGAAGATCAAAAAGCTCCTCAAATCATTGAGTGAAAAGGGAAAAGGTTGGTTGTCTTCTTCCACACAAGACCCTTTCCCATTTTAGAATATCTCTTCACTCGAAGTTGCATCCCAATTGCCATTTTCGAGTCGAATTATCGATTTCTGATGATTGAAGCAGAGTCCGGTGGGATGTTGCATATCTACACGACCGAGAGGAAGCCCTGTCCCCCGAGTACCTCACATTGAGGGAAATTTAGTCATTGATTCGAATAATATCATCTAATGCCTTGCTTAGCCTGCTGTTTACGCCTTTCGGTTAAAATAACCGGGTGATCTCATAATAAAGACGTTTTAACCATCTGTTTATCGGGGAAAGGGCTCGCCCGACGAGAAAGGATGTCTCTATTCCGAAACTCCTGACTCTCCAACGCGTACTCCTCTCTTACATCTGATCGGTCATGCTCTGCCCAAGCTGAGTTGTAAATAGCCTCTATGACATCATTTTTTGAAACCGCGTCGAAATCGGCCATGGGTGCCTCTTCGGCTATTGATTATGGATGTCTCCCAGGGGCCGCGCTTTCCCAATACGACAACACCTCTTTCTCCCTTCTTGCCAGCCCTATACAATCTTTTAGAAATGGACTCTCCGCTTCTCGAATGCCCCGAAGAGATACTCGTCAAAATCTTCCAATCTATGCCTGGCAGGGATGTTCTCACAGCGGCGCGGGTCTGTTCCAGGTAGGGCATCCCCCAATTCCCACGTTTTGATCTCTCAGATTTCGTGAAGTAGTCCAAGAAAACCGACAATATCTGCCGAGAGACGATGCCTTCGTAATTTTCAAAGTCACTCATCAAGCTAGTAATATGGAGGTGCTTTTCTTCTCCTTTAGAATACATCCTGGTTTTAGCTATTCGCTGCCGAAATTCGAGTCTATCGTGAACGATTTCATGGGAACGACTGGCTCTACATGGACATTCAAGGTCGAAAATGTGGATTTGTTAAAATAACGAGTCAAATGCGTGATTACTTTGGAAGCATTCGTAAGTCTTTTCGCTTATTCTGGGTTACTGTATCTTTAGAGGCGAAATCTGTGGAGACAAATGAGTATACAGCTGAGACTACCCAGGACGCCATTCGTACGTGCTTTGAGGCATTGGCTGAACAGTTCAATATTCGGGAATTGATAATCATCCATTATTATTGGGTAAGTATCAGATTTCTTGCCCGTTTCACGGCTTATTTCAGTCTCCGAATAGCTTTTATTCTACAGTAATTGGAGACGTACTGTCCCGCCAGAAAGGGGGCAACCTGGACAAGTTGTTCGTAGCAGACAAAATGGACCCGGACACATTCAGTATTATCCAAAGTTCTCGCCCAAATGAGCTGTTTCTAAAAATGTCTCCAAGTATATATGGTACGGACCAGCCTATCCGAAAAGTCATGCCCAGCATCCAGGAGAGTAAGGTATCCCTGCCTTTCTCGTTCATCTAATTCAAATATTTTAGCACCTGAAAAATGTCGTGCTGTTTAGTGACTTCAACAGGTCGCCCTTTCACTATCCACTGGATTTGCCCGGCTCCCTACTTCATGTGGCCGGACGCCCTCCCGTCAATCTTTACTTCAGTGGTGTGAATGCAAACACTGTTCTCGAGATGGCCTTAGTCAGTTATTCCGTCTTCTTTGACCATTTGGTTCCAGCAATGGCTAGGTAATCCGCGTCCACTCGAACTGCTCCAGTTTCAATATATTCATGATATCTGCCAGGGAGAATTGACGAGACTGAGTTCTTTACTCCATCCTTTCTCTAAGCCAGGATTCAAAACTTTGGCTGAAAAAAAGAAATTCTGGGAGATGCTTTCTCTAACACTGCCTCCTCATTATAACAGTAAGCATTAAAGGAACTGTCAGTGACTGGAAGTTTCGTTCACGTGTCCTGGCGCAACATGGACGGATTGGCGTCTCCCGCGCCTGGCGCGCATTTGAATATTGAACGCGCCTGCCGTTTTAGCGTATTTCTTCTTATTTTCCAATAATTTCTTGCCCTGATTTGACTACTTATGAAGAGCCACAAGTATGCCTCCGGCCGTCTTCGACGGCGCTGGGGTAAACAACTCGATCGAAAAACAGTCGACAGCGCCGCCTCCCCCTTCCCCAAGCGCTGTTCTAGTTATTTTCTTATCGAATAAGCTTTGACAGTCGGATAAGGTCAGACGGGCGAAACTTTCTGCTTCTCTCTCATTTGGCCGGTCAATCCGTACAGACGACAGGTCATACAGACAGACAGACACACAGACATCTGCCCATTATTAGGGTAGGATATCAGAATAATTAAAAAAAAATTCAATAAAACGATGAAACGCTTGCTTGAAAAAACCATTTTCCCGCGCTTTCTCAGAGCTCGCGAAAATCTAGTCAACTTCCTATGTCCCTGACAGTTCCTTTCATACACTGAATGCCCTACTGCATTTTAGAATTCAATATGCTATCAGCCGCCTTTATGAGTAAAGAAAGGGTGTTGATAATCATGTGCACGTATTACAACACCGTCGCGAAGAGGAGTGCCACTGGCTATATTGAAATGGCCACGATCCCAAGAGAAAAATTTATGCTGAACACCGACTGGATTGAAGTTTTTCGCAAGAAGATCGACGAAGTCGACTGTGACATAATTGAAAATCTGGCTAGCAACAGATGGTGATCTCCAGACATTTTCAGTTTTTTTCCATTAATTTGTACAAACTCCGTTTCTCTTTTGTTTTATTATTCCACATAGAGCAAATAAACATCTGATTCCAACTGACTCTAACAAAGTGGGATCCTCTTCTCACACAGACTCTCCATCCGTCAAGACGCACTTGTAAATGCCCTTTACGCTCCAGGAAGGTTTTGTACTTTTAAAACGAAAAAGTCACGGTGGACAGCCCTTCCAGTGACTTTTTGACTTTTAAAACCAAAAAGTCACGGTGGACGGCCCTGCCAGTGCGAGTAAAGAAATTTTTGTTAAACAAATAGCAAGGGATTCTTATAATAGTGGAAGCTCCTTCCATCATCATTTAGACTTTCAAAAGGTTGGCTAAGACTTCAATTTTCAATTATTTGTAGGGTGTTCATATAAATGAAGCCGCCTACCAAGCCAACCATGTGCGTTTTTATCAAGCAGTGTGCGCTGCAATACCTTGTACTATTAATGTCGGATAATCTGTAGGTCATTTTCAACGGAAAAGCCGCGAAAAAAATAACAATGTTCTCGTTTTGTTCTATATATATACTGTTCCTTTAAGGAAAGATTGCGCTTATTTTTTGAATGATTACAATTATTTCTCAATGACACTGATAAGTTGCGCAGCTTTTCCGTTGAACACTGTTTATATTATTGTATCGAAAACCGGTAATAAAACTATTTGTATTCAGCATTTATAGAACTGTGTTATGTCATAAATAACTACTTGTACTTATTTTGTATGGTGCAATGAACAGAATTTATGAGCCCATAGCGCAACTGGGCTATGGTAGCAAATAAGTTATTTCAAGTTCCATCAGTATTATATGAAAATAAAACAATCAAATTATGGCTCCTTCTGATAATGCCCAAGAACAAGTTATTTCGTCACCAGATGCTATTCAGAAAAGCATCAATATACAGGTTCGAGTATGTTTATTTTATTGTTTTGCTTATAAGTAGTTTTTTTGACAAAATTTGTGCTTTTAAAGATAAGACATATCGTCTCAATAATGGTTTTTAGGATAAACTTTTAGTCATTCAATGGGAACATTTGAATCTTTACAAGTTTTACCCCTTAGCTTTGATGTCATCTTGGTCGATACGATGTCTATTGTATCCAATGTCTGTTGTAAAAAGTCGTCTCCAATTGCAGCGACAAAATAATATTTACAGGTTTTATTTATTTAATACCATCTAAAAGACTTCAGAGGTATGCGACATGCTTTCGTAGAAATTTTAAGAACCGAAGGAGTGGGAGCATTGTATAGGGCAAGTTTGAGACATTGAACTTTACGTTTGTACAGGGCTTTTGGATGACATTACCACAGCTGTCAGCTTCTTTTCTGTATTCGTCTACCTACGAAAAAACCCGAGATTTAATCCAAAGTTATACTAATATAACAAATCCTTCTATGCTTTCAGCACTAGCAGGTATACTTTTATATTATTTGCAATAAATTTTTCTAGGTGGAATAGCTTCCCCCTGTGCTCAACTTGTCTTTGTCCCAACCGATATTGTAGCGCAGCATATGATGGTGCATAATAATCCAGAAGCATTTGCAGGTGCAGCTTGTCACATTTCTTAGATAATTCACTTATAGGTAGCAAAAAGAATATTCCAGTTGCCGAGGCTGTCCGCACTGACGGTCTCGCAGGTAAACGAACTCTTGGACTACGCGTTGTTCGTGCTGTTTACAAAGTAGACGGTTTTAAGGGGTTTTATAGGTTACCCAAAACACTTACAGTAAATATGAAACTATTCAGGGGGTTTCTATCATCAATGATGCTTTACATTCCGTCAACTATGGTATTTTGGTCAACATACTACCACGCGCTCGGGTTATTTCGCAAAATCAGAATCGAGGTTTTATTTCATTCTGATGCTATAATTTGTATTAAGATGACGACAGTCTTATCGGGACATAGACCGATACGTCCAAATGAAGTAGATGATCGTAATTTATTTTTGGATCAGGCGGTTTCCGGGTCAATAGGCGGCATTGCTTCAGCTATTGCTACAAATCCTTTAGAAATGCTTAGAATTCGATTACAGGTAAATAACTCTATGTAGTAACTACAGCTCATTTTTAAGGTCCATAGAACAAACTATACAGAAACTGTGACGCGATTATGGCGATATGAAGGCTTCAATGTATTTACGAAGGTTTGGCACTCTTTATTTTAAACACGACCTTTATTATAGGGCCTGGCTCCTCGTGTTGTAAATAATAGTTTATATAGTTGTTTGGTAATGCTAGCCTATGAAACGGTAAAGAAGCTTTGTGTTTTACCAGAATATCAAAAACACGTAGTGTGGTAAATCTTTCGTCTCATCTCATATTCTCTAGTCGTAGTTCATCTCATGTTATTTTATTTTGTTTCTGTCACCCGGAATGCTCAAATGAGTTTTGATATTTTTCTTATCGTTTTTGTCCTTATAATCATTGGGTTCTTTCGTAGCTAAGCTATTACACATAAAATTAAAATATCTGGCACATCCATTCTATATGATGTAAAGTCATTTGCATACCTTCCCACCTTCGTTTTACGAAGATAATGAGTCAGGATGTCTGCGCGTATCGCCGCTTCACGATTAAACAGAGTCAACCAATGGCTACAATTTGCTCGGCAATGGCATATCGTCGATGCTAACCAACAGGTATGCCTTCACCAGCAAAGTATTTATTTGTTGATTTAGGATGCCTATCGTCTTGGGGAAAAAGTGGCTCGTTGTTTGGCGGGCAAGCATAAACCTATTTGGCATCCTGAAACTGACTGCGGCGATCATGTTGTTGTTGTGAACTGCAAGGACGTTGCTATGCATGGGTTCGATTGGAAACATAGAGTCTACCATTTTGATAAGGTGTGGCTTGTAACAAATATTTACTAATGATTACAGGAATATCCAAAAGCCAGGGCCGATATTCCTGCATATCAGATCCACGAGTACGATCCTTGTAGAGTCGTATTTCTTGCCATTTACAAAGTAAGTTTTTATTATATTATAGTACAAATATTTTCAGGCACTAGGGACCAACCTGCTCAGGAGAAGGCATATTCAGCGACTGCACCTTTTACCTGATCTGGAAATTCCTTCATTTTTAAAGAAGAACATTGGAAATCAAGTATTTTTTTCCACCGACGCTTACATAAGTTTCAGTTGGAACAAGTGCAACCTGTAGTAAAGCGCAGCGACCAATATTCGTCATCGGAAAGAGAATCTTTTCCTAAGTTAATCAGGTATTCAAAAGCGCAGTTTTTCTTATTAGCTCGTTTTAGTTATACTAAAGAACATGTAGAAGATTGGGAGCGGCCCATCCAAAATCCGGGACGGCATATCAAACCTACACCGGGAAAAAAGGACAAATAGTGCACTGAGCCTTTAATTTTAATAAAATTTGAACACGTAATTGATTATATTTAACCTTTATGTAGGTACCTTGGCTAAACGATTTGATCAATAGTTGTGGAGCTTGACTGGGGGCTGGGTAATGCAAAATTCTCCATATTTGCCCTGAAAAATAAATTTTTCTATTTAAAAAAAAACCATCGTATAGTCCTCATTGTACATGCGAATTTGATTTTCTTTTGATTTTGATGATGAATTTGATTTGCTGATCCCAGGCCTGCGCCCGAGACAGCCTACGGAACGCAGGCCTGGAATCAGCAAGCCAGAAGAGACGCGAAGCAATGGCTCGCCGACATGTGGGCGGCAAGACCGACGTGATTACACGATTTGTTTTAATACCGCGAATAAATTGAATTGAATTGAATTGAAAAACGAAAAAGTCACGGTGGACAGCCCTGCCAGTGACTTTTTGACTTTTAAAACGAACTCCTCCACCATGAAAAAATGACAGGGGGATCGAAAAAAAAGGGTTCAATTGTAGCAAATGGTTCGGTTGTAGCAAATGGTTCTCGTACAATTGTAGGACGTGGTTCTCCTACAATTGTAGGACTTTTTTTGTGGTAGAAGGACCCCCATGTCCTTTTTTTGTATTGTTTTGTATAAGATGTGGTTCTCCTAAAATTGTAGGACGTGGTTTCCTTCTCTCGCTGTTACACACTGGTTCAAGAAGTCGTTCCCCGTCGTTCATTTGAGGAAATCGCAAGATGAATCAACGCTATAGTTGTCGTAATCAGCCTCAACACAAACTCCACTGTCTAAACAAAACAAGGTTGAATAGAGTGGTTTTCTGGGAATGTGTGGTATTCTCGACCATTTAGGTGCATTTGAACAAGACATCCGTGCCGTTCCGCCATATTCGAAATAGAGCGAGATCTCTACTTTTCTGATCCAATTTCCCCCAAGTCAACGGAACAGGTGGGGTCGGATAATCTCGGCCCGATCTGAATCTAGCACGCCATCTGATTTAATTCATTAGGAGCCGTAGAAGATCAACTGGAGGCGTAGAAATTGAAAACAGACTGTGATTTTCTATAAACGGAGCTGCGAGAGAGCAAAGGTGAGTTCCAGCCACTGCTGAACCCAATCAAAGGAACTAACAAAGCCATGGCTAATCTAATACCCACAATGGTGTTTTCCATCCTTTCTTTTCCTTTTCCACCTGGGATTGCCCGAAAAATGGCTATTTTCTTCATTTTTCCTCGCTGTACACTTCCATTTGAATGATTCGAGTGCTCTTCTGCTCTTCTTTGCTAGGGTCCCTTGACCCGTGGGAGACTTGAACCCACGGGATGGAAATTTTCACGCTGCTCTTCCACATGATTCCCTGTCAAAAGTCAACTCTGCGTGGATGTCTGTACCCTGAAGGAGGGGAAGGGTTAAAAAAAGATTCAGACAGCGGATACGTGCAGTTTCTTTCCTCCTTTTCCGTTATAGGCAGGGCTGATGGGTGTGGGGGTAGCCAGTAGGGTTCTTCGAGGGCTGGTCAACTCTTCCGAACCCCGAAGCCGATGATGGCTCTTGCAAAACTTCCCTTTCTTCAGAAGAAGACATTACTCTACCAGTTACCCAGTATAGGTGGCATCTTTGTCCAGATTGAACTTTTCGAATGCTGCAGATTCTAGGGGCATTGTTTTATGCTCCTTCCACAATGAGATTTCTTTGACATCGTTTTCTCCATTTCACACGATCAGGCGTAGCCATGAGATAAATTTAGCGTTCCTTTTGCAAAATAGGCATGTATTTCTTCCCAGAAATTAATTCGCAATGTCATAAGACAACCCATTTTCCTCTAAAAATATGAAATTAAAAGAAACACGCGACTTCCTGTCTGTGAATTGGGGTCCTTCAAACCACCCAGCCAGCATCTCCACCCAATTCCCCCATCCCACGCTGCACAAACGTAATCTACAACCTTTACTCCTGAGATATTCTCACACAATTGCCGATTCTCGACCTCACGGATTTCTAGTCTCCTTTTTCCCTCGCAAGTCATTCACTTTTTCGCATTTCAGAATGATCGAATGGACCGCGAAGACATTCATCGGCTTCGCAATGGGAGGTCTCTGTACCGTCTCCCTGACTGTTTGTTTCTTCACCTGGATAGCTGTCTTTAATTTGGCTATTATTCAAAAGTTCGTCTTATTCAGGAAAGTCTTTAAAATGGGTTCAGAAAGTCTCCAGTCTACATTATTTCCTTGGCCAATATCAGCTCGGATATCGTTTGGATTTGTATGTATTTCATCTTTCTGGTACCGTCGATTATTCTTGACGTGAGTTGCCGGAAAAAATACAGTAATCTCCCGGAAAATTCATGACTTTGAGTGGTTTTCTAAAAAATTCTTCGAAACTTTCCATTTGTCGCCAAAGTTTTGAGACATTGAGGGTACCGAGTGTAATTATTCCCCCGCGTTATACGATGCCCAGCCGTCATTGCGGGTTTGATTTGATTTGTACGGTTTCAAATACCATTAGTCCGTGAGTATAAACATTAATTTTCTCAGAAATGAGTACGACCCTTGGCTCGAGAATAATGTGCAGAGTAGTAACTTTTGCACGGCTGAAAATGACGATTTCAGGGCTGGATATGGCCTGGTCAGCGGGGAGAATTGTTCAGTAATGTGATCGGGTTCCTGATTAACAACTGCTGGTACGGGACTTCCTTCCTTCAAATATTAATGGCCATTAACAGGTGTCTCGTTTATTTTTTGATAACCAGCTGAATTCTCTTCAGACTTGTCGTCATCTGCTTCTCAAAGTCTAACATTTTCACCTTCCCTCTTCTCCGATTCCTGGCCCCGTTTCTCCTGATCCCATGCGCCACAATCCACACATGGATTCAACAGGAACTGCTCCCCTGCTGTCGGTCAGAGATATCTCCCTCCATTCTAAATGGCCAACTCTTTCTAGGATGTCCCTGGATCCCAGTCGACTGGGTTACGGATTTGAGATCATCCCCAATGTGACGAACTACTCCAACACGTATCTCGCCTTTCCGACCAATTTGATCACTTCAGCGACGTCGATACTCTGCTACATTATCGTAAGTTAAACAAGCGAATATTCCCACGAATATCTCTGCTTGCAGATTTATATCTACGTTAGACATCAGACTTCAGCTCTGAAATCGGTTGCAAAGAGGCGGAATGATTTGGTGTGAGTTGGAAGGGAAGCAACCAGAACAAGGGGGCAAAAATAGCCGCATTGATGGTGGAACTATCAGGGAATTCCACCAGTTTCCTTTAGTTTTTTAAGCCTAAGTTTTGTCGAAATTCGGTCAACCTTAATCCCCTAAGCCTAAATTCTGTCGAAATTCAGTCAACCTTAATCCCCTAAGCCTAAATTCTGTCGAAATTCAGTCAACCTTAATCCCCTAAGCCTAAGTTTTGTCGAAATTCGGCCAACCTTAATCCCCTAAGCCTAAGTTTTGTACCACCATATCCACCGTACCCTAAATACGGGCGAAAACTCTAAAACTATGGTAATGTAGTGCCATTTCGGCAGCCACGTCTTTTGTTTTGCAGTATGAGCAGCTACTGTTGATTTAGAAAATACCCCTCCAAGATACCGCACCCTTAGTGTAAACAGAAAGTGAAGTGTTGCTAATAAACAAAGGGAGTACAGAGCTGGTCATTTCTGTTCATTTTCAGTTATGCTGTCCAATTCTGTGCCATCTCGCTGTTCCACCTCTTCGCCTGGACGTCAGTCCGCTTCCTTCCCACCATAATCACCAACAACATAAAAACGGGAGCGGAGAATTTCTTCTCGATAAGTGCTTTCATGATAATCTGTGACGCGTCTGCCAATTCCTTTGTCTACTTGGCATTCAATGTCGAGGTTTGTCCTCCCTTCCCCTCCCCTAACCATCTCGTCTCGTCTTCAGGTTCGAGCCGTTCTCCGCCGCCCGCATTGGCTGTCTCCAGAGCGGGGGAACTCCATCCAAGTCGTCAGCATAGCTACCTCCCAGGGATAAGTAGAAACCTCATTTAATAAAAGATTCATTTTGTACAAACAAGTTGTTCTCTCTTTATGTACATATCCCGCTTGGCGCCTCTACCAGAGTCCGCCTTGACTGTGATCCTGTTCCGGGCTGGAGTCCCTCTGCTCAACCGTATAAATACAAAACACCGGCTTTGGCTTATCCTGTTGTGATGCGACTAGATCTCTCATGTGATAGTAATTTTCCATGGCCTAAGAAAGGAGATTGTTATTTTTAGAGAGATGGAATAGGACACCTTTTCCCAGGCCTGGTGGTCTACCGTACGACCAATGGCAGCTTCATGGTCCCGAAGCAACTCATTCTTCATTTGGTGAAAGAGTTCCACGTGGGAGGTAGTAGCCATTCAAAAAATCTTGACAGTCTGGAAGGAATTGGATAAAAAAATGGAAATACGAGGACAAAGAGAAAAGAAGAGAAGGAAGGGCGCCATTTTGGCTGGCGGCATGCTTTCAAGCAAATTTTAGGCTTTTTTCGCTCCAGGACCTTCATTTTTAAGCAATATAATACCCCTGAAAGGCGTGGAAAAGGTTATGTTTAATGTAATAGAGTAAAAATGAGGAATAAGGCGAGTTTGCACCTGAATGCACCCGCAGAAGACGGCGAGCTATGTGTGTGGTCCGGATGTTAGTGAGAAGGGGGAAATGGCGAGGGGGAGACGACGACGTGGATGGGAAAAGAACAAATAAATAGTTCACATTTCCAGAGAAGAACAAACAAAGATCTTTCCCTGGAAGGAAGGAAAGAGATCTGGGGGGATAACTGGGGCACTCACAAGGACAGAGCGAGAGATAAGCGAACATTTGTTTTTGATTGCCGTTTTCCCACGTGGGGGGAGTTGTTGACAAATCTAGCAGGAAAAAGGGGGAGAAAAATTAGAACAACAGAGAGAAGAAGAGACCATTTATCAAAGATTATTTTTCTTCTCATCCTGTGTAAACAGCAGCAGATGGATGGTTTTTGACCAGGGAAAAATGTAACTGATCAGATCATTTTTCACTTTAAAAGGGAGAGAAGACCGGGAGAGCAGAGAAAGACGACCTATGGTCACCTACTACAAGAGACGTGGCCGCGTGTTTGTAGAGACGGGGGGCCGTGGCCTGGAGGGGCCCCGATAGATATATTCTCGCGTCTTCGTGTATACATTACAGATTCTCTTCCGCTATCTCGTGGGAATGGAAGGGGAGAGATTAGAAGAGTTCCGAGGGCATTAACGGCAGGCAAGGAGGCGCCCTATGAACCACCTGGAAATGGTGAAAGGAAGGCACCTTCCCACCCATTTGGATTCCGTTAAAGTCATGGAAAACACGTCCTTTTTTGTTTTCTGATGCGAGCAGTCCAGTCAACGTCACCCCCCGGTGCATAGGAAAGAATAGGGGCAAGAGACCAAGAGCGGAGGCGGCGACTCCAATTATCCTTAATTCTCTCTCACAAATAGAAAAGGGGATTCCCCGCTCCGAATGAGGTAAAAGAAAAGAAGATAATATGACATCAATCCGTGGCCGAAGTCTGGGAAATAATAGACGCCACGCCACGTAAATGAGCCAGGTCATCGGCCGTGTTTGTATAGGGGAGGTTCCCCCAGGTGTGGGGAGGCATTTCCTGCTCGTCCTTTCCAAAGATTACGGTTGAAACCCTTCCCTTTATAGTCTAATTAAAACAGGACCACCCGATAAGGAGAAGGAAGTGCTAAATGTGATTGGCGAGTCACGCACACACTCATGTGTAGGGGAAAATTGAAACGGAAGTGTTAATGGAACCAGAGGTTACGGTAGAAATCAGCTGAACAAGGTCAAAAACTGCAGAATCGACCAGGAAGAATAAAAAAACGGAGAATTTGGACGAAAATTGAACTGCTGATGCAATTTGAACGGGGGTCAAACAGCTGTTGCAGCTGCTGGTTGTTCCTCGTCTTTCCCCCTCCCCCTGTGTCCCCGGAGTTAAACGAAAGACAACACGAACTGACTGAAGATTCGCCGCTGTTTAAAAAGAAGGTAAGCCGGCGGATGGTGTTGACAGATTAGGTTGACCAGACTACATCTACTAAAGTTGTTATACTCCCGGGAAATGGGGAAATCTCTCTTATCAGCCGGGAGAATGGCACAGAGAGAGCAAAAAATAGAGATCCCAGTGGTGATAAAGCGACCAAAAGGATCAGGAAAAGTTCCCAGTGGCGCTTTTGAACAAAAAAAAACAAGCCGGCTGTATAAATGTGGCAGCCGGGATGATGCAAGGGGGACTACAGTACCATAATCGTGGACTCCCGACTACCATTTTTCAGGGAGAACAATGACGCCATGGGTAATCTGGAGCCTCTTCCAGGCTCCTTTAGGGATTCTTCGCTCCAGGACCACGTCCCAGCTCTTCCCATCCGTACATGGGCCCGTCTCCCGCACGAAACGTTCGTCACCTCCCATATTCCCATTTTGCTGACGGCCCTGCCCGTCCAATTTTGTACGAGCTGCTACCATGTGATGAAAACCATTTTCTCCCCATATGACCACTGTATGGTTTCTGTTAAAGACCAAGAAGAGGGTGAATAGAAATTGAAAGCGGGAGAAAAGTTAAAAGATCGATCAGCTGATGTAATAATGGCACACAGGTTTTTATGTCTGGGGTACTTTGAAGTTTGACGGGGGGAGGAAAGATCAGATCAAAATGTGCCTCTCTCTCTCTCTCTCTGTGACTCGGCCAAGGGAAAAAGAACGACAATTGTCCTTGGAGAACTTTTTGTAGCGGGGGGCCAGCTGTGCCGGGAGACAGGGAGAGACGGGAAGACAGGACACGTGCCGAATTGGGCCTGTAGCACAGCGGAGAAGGCAGATCGACGAGATCAATCGACGTCTCTTCCCACGCCCATATCCCCCGGTGGTCATGTGACTGTCTCGTCCCCAAAAAGAACTACAAGCGACTTGGAAAGGGGAAAGTCACAGCTGGCTCCTTATCAGCAGCTCGGAGAGAGGTGGAGGAGGGCCGCTGTCTCCCCGGCGCGTACTTTCCGTGCCAGCCCAGGATCATCAGCTGATAGACAGAGACACCGGGAGAGACTGCCAGGGAAGAGAGAGAGAGAGTAAAGTCAAAGGGCAAACTGGCAGATGACCCATAGGGGTCAAAGGATGCGAACAATACAATTTGGGAGGGTCATGGGGGCTATTAGTGGGGGCTGTACAGCACGGGACTGTAAACTGAAGAGAGCCTGTAAATATCCCCCTGAGCTGGCTTGGATGATGCAAGAGAGAGAGAGATGGAAAAGTCCCCCCAGTTTAGTCGGATCAAATGGCAATTAGAATGAAATTCAACCGAGGCTGTGTCAACAGAATATGGAAGATTATGAAGAGCTGGAGGGAATGAGAGACGCTTATAAAAGGGGTTTAAATGGCTGTAAGAGTCCCTGACACTCCCTACAGTATGCCCAGACAGCATCTGGCTTTCCTCCATTCCCTAGCCTTGAAAATAACAGGAAGAGACGGCTTCCTGACCACCAAAATATCAAGATACTCGCGATTTGCGGTCAAGGAGATGGCGGAAGACAACATGTTTTTGAAGGGGGGAAGGAAGCGCGATGGGTGTTTGACCTCCCAGCTTACAGATATAGTACAGACTGCCTTCCTCTAATGACCAAATTGGTCGTCTTGATCTCATTCGGATTGAGAAGAGAAGCGACTGGCTGGGAAAAGGTCACCTGCACCCGTAGAAACTCGATCATTGCCACCCACTGCTGTCTCCCCACTGGACTGCATTCGTATTTCTCACACACACAGCTGTTTTTTAGTCTTGGAAAAAGGGAATCAGGGAAAAGGTAAGGGTGGCAGAAACAAGTAAATGAGCGCGTCATCATTTGACCAGCTGGTTGTCTTTCTCTCTCGCTTGACCAAACAACATGGAGCACCCCCCGAGCTGAAACAAACCATAGCTGGGGGGCAGAGGTTCGTGTCAGGAAGAGGTTGTATTAAAGGATTTGCTCGTGACTTTTCTTACGTTACGACATCGTAAACCCGATACGGAGCGAGACGATGGTGGTGGAGGCCCCTGGTAAACAGAAAGGGCGACAACGAGAGTGTGTTCTGTTGAGGACTAGAGTAGATCAAAATAGACACACAACTAGGACTCCTCCCGTAGAGTACACTAGAGAGGAAACTGTCGAGATGTTCCAAGGGAAAACGTGGATATCTCCCAGAGAAGACAAAAGAATTGGAAGAAAGGAACAGGGAAGGGGAAGAGGCGGCCATTCAAAAGGCAGGTTAGTAGCGGGATCCATTTCCTCCGTCGCTCTTCTCTCTTTTACACTTGGCTTTGGTCAAAGGGCTCAAATTACAAGGAGAAGACGACAAGAGACGAGCAGAAAACGAGAGGTTTACGGCGATTGAACCGGGATAAATGGAGGATCGAATAAATGGACCCTATCTCCGAACAGCAGAAAGAGTGAACAGAGAGCGACTTCTTATAAACAATGGATGAATGTTGTTTTTTTTTGCTTCCGAGAGTGACTAATTGCCACAAGGAGAGCCACATGGCCTCGCGTGATCTTGTGAGTTGTTCCCTCCTGCTGTTCTCGGCCGAGAAAGAGACAGGAAGAGAGATTGACTTGTTTTCTACCAATTTTGCATCATTATGTTGATAAGAGGGGAATTTTTAGGAGGAAGGGGAGAGTCATAAAGATATCCAGGCGGCTGGGAGAAGGAACGCAGTCAACAGGGAACGGTAAGGGTCAACGTTCTCCCTCACCGCACCCAAAAACTCACCAAATGCGCGCCGCGCTCGAAAAATTCGACCTTGCTTATTTGTTTTATGTCTATCTTGTTCAGAATTTTATGGTGGACAAGCTGATATAGGTTATATTCCATAAGAGTAAGAAATTGCTGAGTTATCGATAGAAACACTATGTTCACCTCAGAAACTCTATTTTGGGTTATATTTCAGCAATTTCTTACTCTTATGGAATATAACCTATACCTGTTTGTCCGCCATAAAATTTTGAACATTATAGACATTTAAAAAATAAGCAAGGTCGAATTATTCGAGCGCGGCGCGCATTTGGTGAGTTTTTGGATGCAGTGAGGGAGAACGTTGGTCAAGGGGGTAAGCACTGCCCGCTACACTATAGTTAAGAGGGAAGCTGCTATTTTCTGAATGCACCAGGGGAAAGATAAGATATGCTTATGTTTTGATTACTGTAACATAATCCAGGAAAAAAGTTGAGAGAAAAGGAGGAAATTCGAGGACAAAGGTGGCTGGAACTCGACTGGTCCTGGTACTGCTTGACGCAACGACACAATGACGCAAGCCCTACGCTGCGTTTCGAAAACAATGCTTTGCTTTTCTCGAAGATCTGGGGAACGGGGATTGCAAAAGAGCTTTTCGTTCTTTCGCTTACTCGTGCAAAAAGAGTCATAAAAAGAAGAAGGAGGGCGAGTTCCTTGAACAGGCCTCCGCTTGGCTCTTTTTTCACGGGGTTTCGGTGCAAAAAGCTTTTGAAAACGTACCGGAAACAGTGCAAACCGTTCCTTTGTGGTTAGAGTCTCTTCGGGGTAAAAAAAGACTTCAGACGTAGACGTTTCACCGGCATTTCAAAAGAAAGAAAAGGTGGCCTCGCGCAAATGGCAAACAGTATCCCTTGAGAGAGAGAAAGTTCAGCTTGGGGGGGAAGAGATCAGTGCTGCTTGTTATTTGATCAATTTCTCGATTTTTAGACAAGCGAGGGAGAGAGAGTGTGTGTGTGTGTGTGTCATCCCCCTCTCCCAAGGTATAAAGAAGGGGAAGAGGAGGGAGGAATCGAAGAGACATATATACGCATGGAATCCAGCTGTCAGGGTTCGTGGTGGTGCACGTCACGGAGAGAGCGAGAGCATAAATTGTTGGTCACCATGGGACAGCTGAACAATCAAACGGGAGGATGGGATGTCTGTTAACTGGGAGTCAGAGAGAGAGACAAAAAAGAGATTTATCCCCCGATTGAATTCTATTGAACCTCCAGCAGAGGAGACAGAGCAGAGAGAGAGAGGGGGGACAGGTGGCTGGCAGTGGGTGTCCGAGTGACTTTTGTTAGAGAGGAGGTTCGTGTCAATCATCACTCTTCGAAAAAGCTCGGCCAAGTTCCTGGTAGAAGGAACAAAGAGTAGACTCTTTAAATACAAAGACTCCCCCGTTCTCTGCCTCGTTTAATATTTGAGATGAAGCCTCCTCCCCTATGACGGGATTGACCGGTCAATAAAGAAGACACGTCACCCTCCCCCTGACAGATAATCTGGGATTTGAAGGAGGACAAGAGAGAACGGAATGCCCAGAATTATCCCCTCCTTCTGATCGTGTTAGAACCTCATTAGCCATTCTCAATTGGATGCATTGATAATTAAGTGTGTTGGTGTGAGAAACACAAACACACGAGAGGGGAAGAAGCAGTCGTGGTGGTGTTTTTAAAAGCGGTCAGTGGTTCAAAGTGGCACCGCGTGATGCCCTCCCGTGACCGGGAAGGAGGGGATCTCGAGAGAGAGAAGGGGGGAGACCATTAGGCGACTTCAAAGAGATGTTCCGCTAATAGGAAAATGGGCCATTTTTTAATGATTATTTGCACTCCGATTGCGGTACCGTTTGAAGGGAAGATGAATGGGAGACATAAAGGGAGGAGGGGGCCGGAGGGGCAGGTGGCAGACAAGCTACAGTTATGGGATTATTCCTCTTTTGGGGACATTCAATCACCGCCAGGTGGGCAACTTGACTGCGTAGAATAGATTGAGCAGTCAATCGAATAAAATTGGGTGACAAGGACAATAGAGAAAGGGGATTGACCCGTGGATTACCCTCTTCGGCACCTGTCCCGCCGTGTAAACGTCCAAACTTCAAAGAAAACGGGAACACCTTCAAACCAAACTCGAACCGTATAGTATGGGGCCAGGGAGAAGCAATAAAGCGACGCACCGCCGTGTGGTCAGCCCCCGTAGCCCCCCGGTACGCTACGTCAAAAACCTGGAGCAAATAGGCCGTGCTGACCTCCTGTTAGGTAGTGCCGATCGCAGGGCAAACGGGCTAGGCGGTCGGGGGATCGTCTTACGCAATCAAGAGGAACAATGTGGGAAAGGATGTCCCTTTGTGAAGATCTCCCTGGGAGACGAAGAGCAACTGTTGCCTAGAGAGGAAACTCGCGCTGACGGGGATGGCCTGGCTGGCTACTGGTGGGGGTATAGGGAGAAGGAGAGAGAGACAGCTGGCGGTGGCCCTGTTCCCGCACTTTTGACTAACAAGAGAGACAGGACAACTGCGGGAGACGAGCGTAAATGGCACACAAGACCGGGTCCATTGGGGTGGGGGAGAGGGGACGATTAGGGGGAGAAGGACGAACGGGGGGAGGAACTAATTATAATGGGGTGGGGCCGACGACGACGACGGGGAGAAGAAGTTGGAGGACGTGTTCCTTCCCCCGCTCCACTCTCTCCTTCTCTTCATACTGGCCCCCTCATTTAATGGGGTACTTCAAGACCGGGGGGACGAGACAAAACGGCGCGGCGGGGAGAAGCAAAACTGAACCTTGTGTTTTGATCTCGCGACCACCACGGGCACATCGAGGAGAAGGATTGTTTGCCGCCCCGTGTGCCGGAGGTTTTTTCCGTTTCTAAAACCAGAAACTGGGTGCTCCGTCGGAAATGACGCTATCCTCCGGCTTCGGCTAATTTTGCTCCCTCTGCCTTCTAACGTGTTATCTGAGCCGTAAAAATGCGATATTCAGAGAGATGGAGCTCTAAGAAACAGCTCTGTTTGCCAGTGATTCGATATAAAAAAATATGGAGCAAGAGGAGGCAAAAAGAGGAGGATTCCCCCAGAGGGAATCGAATCGACAATGGCAGCGCCTATCAGCTGCCGGCATCGGCCACAATAGACATAATCTGCTTCTCTTCAATATGTTCATGGCTTCCCAGCTTTGGGATGGAAATTTGCATCGATTGAAAGGGGAGAAAGACCCTATATGGAAGGGCTTAATGAAAAGCGGGCGAAAAAGAGCGCCTCCGTCGTTTGAATTCCCATTTTTGAACGTTTTGCTAATGAAAATGCACTGCAGGAGAATATTCATAACCGAGGATTCAAATCTCCTTGGTACCGCCTATTTTGCAAATTTTGTGCAAAGTTAATGAGGAAGAGAGGTCTCCTATGTGTTTTTCGCTGGGTCCGTATGAATAATTGAGTGTCTTCCAAGCCTCAACGATTCTAACCTTCCCGGACGGCTCAAGTTCTTCCAGTTTTCAAGGGAAAGCTCTCCCCAATAAGGATAAATATGATTTTATTTAAACACCGGTAAAATTTTACAAGTAGAGAGACATCTGGAAAGAAATAAGTTAGCTAATAATTAAATAGGGAAATCCGTAAATCGAAGTGAATCTTCTGCCACCGGGAAGTATGGACCCCTTCTTCGAAGCGCATCCTTTTGACTTGGTCGTTCGTAAGGGCAACTGGGGGAAGAGGAGCTCCGAGAAGGAGTTGACTGTATCTCCCAACAGCAAAAATTTTGGAAGCTATCTAAAAGCAATCAAAAAATACGGAAAAGGGAGGGCAACACACCTTGAAGCCGGTGATAATGGCATCATTCAGTCGAGGGAAGAACTTCTTGAATCGTTGAGTTGATAAATACTTTCTGTGGGAGCAGAACTGTGTATTGCAGAGGGGACAACTGAAAACTTTCTTATTTTAGGCATTGAGGAAGGAAAAACGGTGGTGGAAAGTAGGGGAGGACAGCTGAGGTCGGCTGTCGTCATTCGGTTTCGAAATTGAGAAAGGTTTATACGAAAGAAATACGAATTGTTCCGAAAGAAATATGCCTCGCGAATGAAATGGTCTCAATTCTAGCTCTTGATCAGAAAAGGGACAGTTTCTCGGGATACGACCATTCTCTCAAAATCGGAAAATATAGTAGGAAAACTCACAATCCGGTGATCAGATAATACTGATCAATATCCAAATAAGACAGCAGAAACTCGACTTCATTTTCATGAGAGAAGACTTCAAATCTGCCCATACTGAGGCGAACCATCCGAAAATTCATGACATCATCTTTTTGGAAGATGGAATAAACATGTTCCGGGTCACTGGTCGTCATTGGGTAGTATTCTTCCAATTTGATGTCACGGACCTAAAAATTAAGAGAATAAAGAACAGGAGAAGATGACCTACCATACTGTACTCATGAAGATCGGGAGTCCAGACGGGATTAGCATCCAGTCCCTCGAGGATGATATCAAAATTTCGGGTATTGAAAGAATTGTCGAATTCGATGTCAATCACGTTCATGCTCCTGTCCCCTCTCTTCCATTGCTGAAAAAACTACAGTACACTGGCTGTTGGGACTGTTCTTTTTCCTATTCTTTGCACGAATCGAAAGAAAATGGCTCTCTACCAGCAGGGTAAGGAATTAGGAAAACAAATGAATAACCCCCTTACCTTCAAGAATTTGTTCAACCCCTGAGCCGTTACGAAGTCATTGGTCATGTAGAGGACATCCTGTTTTATGTGGAGCAGTTCCTCGTCGGTGCAGCCCGTCGTATACAGGGTCATGCTCGTTAACTGAAACAGGAAAATGTCTTTTGGATCTTTTAGAATCTTTCTTTTTTTTTATTTATTCTTCAAAGGGATTTCAATAAAAGTACGTCGCTTTTGAAACCGACCCACAATTGCATCAATTTGCGAAACATTACTCAAATTCCAAAAAGGTTCAAGACAGAAAAACTCACATTTTGTAAGCAGCGATGGGCGAAGAATTCCCTCGGTAGGAATTGTCTACAGTCCAAATGGGAGATATTCAATACGGTAAGCAGGCCGTCCAAATCCTCCGCCGTGAAAAGTATATGCTCATTAATGTTCAGAACTTCCGCGGTGGTTCCATTCCTCTCAAAGAGTTTAGTTACCGCCTGGATTCGACCGCTACTCGCTCTATGCTGAACATTCCTCTTTCTAACAGAAAAATAAAACGAAACGTACAGAAATATTGACGATGTCAGCCTTCAGGCGCGCCTCGTGGGCTGTAGCCACGTGCCACGGGATTCGCGGCAATTCGCTCGAATAATAATCCCATTCATTCGATACTTTTACTGTTTTCTAAAGAAAAAAGATAGTCATAAATAAAATTAAGGTAAACTCTACCTTATTGACATAGATTCCTGGAACGAAATGTTTCAGCGAAAAGCTGCGGCCGTTTAGGATATTCTCCGTGGCCAGGCTGCAACGCTCCAGGTGGACAAAATCCGTGTATTCTAACTTATTGACGATTTTGTGTATCAGTTCCTGGGGAAGGGTGACCAAGTCGAGCGGCTCGAGATTTCTCTCGAGTGCCTGAAACCAGATGACCCTGGTGATGCAATTGAGGTCTTTACCTGAAGTTCTTTCATTTTGTTCAGATATATTTCTCTCAATTCTTCGATCAGCTGCTTTTCTTTTGTATTAGCTGCTCCCATGCTGAAAATATTACCGTTTAGGCGGGGAAAAAACGTTATTTTCAAGAGAAAAAGAGGCATAAAATGACTAGGAAAAACGAAAAACTATGGATGATTTTGAAATCTACACCGTTTTCGAAGAGTAGCTGATATAAATAGAGCAGGGAAATGGAGGAAAAGGACAGAAAAGGAGTGCTACGGGGGCGGCGGACAATGGGCGCCCGAACGGGACAGGGTCAATCGATTTTTCGCCAAAAAATCAGATCAGCTGAGTGACGTTTAAAATTGCGTCAGCGAGGAGTGGGCCGACGGGAAGAAAGGAATCCGGTCAAACTATGAGTTTCTGGTTTGGAGAACACCTCCGACCCATCAAGAGGGGCAGTTCATAATTTCAGTTGGTTTAGAGCAAATCTGAGGTCTGATAAACGTTAGAATGCCGGAAAAATCGACTATCGAAGTGTTGATAAGAGGGAGAGAAAGAGAGAAAAGGCGATAACGGTCTCGGCCATAAACAGGACACACTCGCCCGGCGCCACCAGGCCGAAAACTGTTCCACTGGGCGAGCGGGCCTGAACTGAACAGCACCCACTTCTTACCTTCTTTCGCAATAAAAAAACACTCGACGGCTGACTCATCGATTTTTTTTGAAACCTGACTGGCCTCGGCAGTCTCTCTGCCTTATCAACCAGGACAAAGAGTTGTCGTCGGTTTAATTACCCAAGTTTGAGGTACTAATACCTTCCGACCCTATGAAAATAGAGGTTTAGAAGAAATTTTGGAACCGCTTCCCTGAAGAGGGAGGCAACAAGTAGGAGTATCAGTAGGCATAGAGAGAGAGGATTTGCATCATGAAATAAAGATTGGAGGTGTTTATTGTTTTATTCTGTTGATCAGCTTCTCCCACGGTCCGTTTGTCAGACGTTACGGGCTGATCCTTCCAGAGCAGACTTCTGATATTCTCGTGGTCGTCTATGAATCGGTGGTACGTAAAGAAGTCGTTCAGCCTCCGTACGAAGTCGCGAAGCGATGTCTTCTCGTCATGGTCGTGGCCCAGCGGGGCGGTGCTTTTCCAGGTTCTTCCTTTCTCCATGAAATCTACGTTCTTCTTGGGCCGCCCACCTAAAATACGATCTGTCCGGTTGATAACTTGGAGAGCCTACCACTGGTCTCTTTGGGGGGAGGATAAATCCACTACTCAGAATGGAAGTGAAGACTGGATATATGCCAGTCTGAAATAGGATACATATAGGCCGAAGAAAATAGCAAGAAAGTGTAAAAATGGAAGTAAGGAGAGAGTAGTGGTGGTTCGCCTTATCAGCCAATACGACATGTAGTTTTACGAGAGCCCTCGGGTTCCCTGGATAATCTACAATCCAAAGCCCCATCACCCCCCTCTGAACGGTAGCTGTGCCAGAAGCCTGAGCTTCAAGCCGGACTAGAGCACCGTGAGGTCGTACGCTCCAATGGATTTCAAATTGCAACCGGTCGACTTTTGCAAAACAGTAATAGCAACAACATCAGCGGTTATGGATGCGGACTCTCTTGTCCTGACTCTTGTCAGGAAAGGTCAATGAGCCCGCCTCCCAACAGGGCGCGCTATCTAGTCAGTCTGATAGTTGTATGGGTCAGACATTAGTGAGTACAGTTTCTCTCCTATTATTGTAATTGATGCAGTTATAATAAATCCCCTTTCTCCTAAACGCCTCCATCTCATTAATGTCGCTCTATAGTTTGGACCATTCCACTGAACCACCTTGCCAGCTAGTGGCAAAGATACGTGGCATATCCGAACCCCTAGTAGACCCAGGTTCAAACATCCCTGTCGACTTGGCCAGCTGGGAGAGTACCGGCCTACCCCATTGCCGTTCCGCTGTAGCAGTTCAAAAACTCCCCCAGCAACAACGCCCTGCGGCCAGAATCGCAATTTCCCATCCACTGATCACCATTTGACGGCCACGTCCTCTACTCGACCAGTATCTCAGATATTTTATTGGATTCTGTCAGACTCTTCGGATTCAGAAAAAACCTTATCCGCGTAAAACAACATTCGCTATTCTTGTTTACCGGGAGCAAGGAAACGCGTAACCAGCTGACCTTGTGCAGTCAAAAACGACCAGGCGGAAGTCAAAAACGACTAGTCCGCAAAGAAATGGAAATAAAGAACGGTTGGAAAATCCACGATCCGGTGGCTTAAATGAAGCGCTCTTCTATCAGCCACCGGATTAGTTCCCGTTCTTAATTGATCCTCCCTGTTAGAGTGCCCTTGCCCCGTGAAGCGGTACTGTTAAATCTGCCAACTATGCACGAGCATTTATTAGAAATCTCTTCAATGGTTGAAAACATAAAGCCAGAGCCCAAACAAGAAGCTTTTCCAATAGGACTGGTCAACTTGTTGTTCGTGTCGTATCCTCTTGAGTTCTTCTTCCGTAATCAGTCGAGGGAGCAGCGGTGCCCCCAAAAGGACTTGGCTGTATCGTGCTAAAGTATAAACGGTGCCGGCGATCGCCACCGCCTTCATGACAACATCATTACATTTTGGAAACCGTCGTTTGAAGTGATGGCTGGAGTACCATCTCCTGTGGCGGCAGAATTCGTCCGCACACCATTTACACCTGAAATTTCTAACGATTAGAAGTAGAAACAAGTCAAAAGATGATCAAAAGGCAAAGGTGGCGTCCTTGTGGAGTTGTGTATTTGTCTGATTTTGTCCCAGTACAAAATATAACCAACGCGGTTCTTCCTCGGCCGTAATCGTAAAACTGTACCTTCTAAAAGTCGCGTAATATTGGTCTTCGGTCAAATTGTTTAACAGGATCCCACGTTCGCAATAGATAGTGTTAATTTCTATTTTTTCCATTGTCAGTGTAATCATCCGAATGGTCTCCAGGTCATCGCACCGCCACAACGAGTAGAGATGGGTCGAGTCGACAGCCAGGGGGAATTCCTCTATATTCATAGCAGCCACCTAAAACTCTCTGTTCGCAGAAAAGAAAAACAAAAAAGGTACAATACTGTCGCCATGAAGTGCCGGTGTCCAGACGGGATTGGTTTCTAGCTCCTCCAGAATAAGGTTAAAATTTCGGGGTCCCTGTGTACTGCCGAACTCTAGTTGGAACCAGTTTATTTCGCGGGCTTTTTTCTTCCATTGCTGGGGATTAGAATAAGGTTATAAAAACAGGGGCAGACCTTTAAAAATCGGTTGAGCCCTCTATCGGTGATAAAATCATTAATCATGTTAATGTAGGGAACATTCAGCCGTAGGAGATCCTCATCCGTACAGCCGCAAGTGTCGATTGTTACAGCAGACAGCTAAAAAAAATTGAAATTCAAATTTGGAACTGTACAAAAAACCCAACCTTATTCAATCCAATATTATTTGTGAAGAAATCGCGGGGAAAAAACACCGCAGAGTAGAGATGTTGAGCTTTAGTTATCTGCAAAGGCCTCTTCTCGAATTTTTACCGCAATGCTTACCGTAATCAGAAGAGCAAGGTCATCTGGAGTGAAGAGGATCTGTCTCGCTATTCGTATGACACCGGTGGTGGTCTTGTTCTTTTTGAAAAGTTTGACCGCTGCCCGAATTCGGCCACTAGTTGCTGGATACTGAAAGCAATTACTCACTTTCCAGGGCCATTTCCCCTGGGCGATCGTTTCTGCCCCCATTTTCACAATTTCCTAAAACTGACCTCAATAAGGATATTATCCGAGTGTACTTGTGCCGCCGTGGCCGCCGCCAGATGCCATCGTGCCCGTTTCCAGTAATTTTGATAATGAAATGGCATGTCCACCTTTATCGTTTTCTAGAAACATTATTCTAGTCTATTTCTCAAAATTTAACATACCTTGTTGATATAAATATGCGCCACTCGGTGATACAGTGAAAACTTTCCAGAATTCAACACCCTGTCTGTGAATTTACTGCATTCTTCGAAGTTCACATAATCCTGGTAGTTGAGATTCCTCACGATATTATGGATCAGCTCCGCGCGGAGGGCTGTTATATCGAAGGGCACTATTTCTTCCTGAAATGGGCTCAATTTTGGAGGAAAGAAGGAGAACAGCTGGGGTAGCAATGCCAAAGCCACAAAAGAACTAACCGCTTGCTGCTCTTCGTATTCTTCTTCGTCTTCTTCATCCTCGTAGGCGATGAGATTTCCCATTCCCCAGCCAATTTTAACTCTAAAACACGAATTTTCTAAAAAGAATATAGAGAAAATAAAGGCCGGAGCGTAACCAATATTGGGTAAATGGCAGTATTTTGTGAACATTCATTTCCAGAATCGAATGAAGTACAATCCCACTTCACTGGTTAAAAACATAGAGCCACAGTCCAAACAAAAAGCTTTTCCAATAGGACTGGTCAACTTGTTCTTCTTGTCGTATCCTCTTGATTTCTTCTTCTGTAATCAGTCGAGGGAGCAGCGGTGCCCCCAAAAGGATTTGGCTGTACCGGGCCAGAGTGTAGACTCCTTTGACAAGTTTCACTGCCTTTATAATGGCAGAGTGCCATCTTGGAAACCGTCGTTTGAAATGCTGGGTGGAGTACCATCCTCTATGGTAGCAAAATTCTAGCTCACACCATTTACAACTGAAATTTCTTGGTCGGTTATGTAGAAGAGACTGTAGCGGACTACTCTTATCCATTCGAATAAAACTAGCAAAAGGTACCTTCTAAACGTCTCGTAGTATTGGTCTTCCGTCAAATTATTCAACAGGACCCCTCTCTCACAATACGTTGTCGATATTTCTATCTTTTCCATCGTCAGCGTAATCAGTCGAATGGCATTCAGATCATCACACCGCCACAACGAGTAGAGATGGGTTGGGTCGGCAGCCAGGGGGAATTCTTCTATGTTTAGGGCTGATATCTAAACTCTCCTGTTACAGAAAAGAAGAACAAAAAAGTCACAATACTGTCTCCATGAAGAGCCGGTGTCCAGAGAGGATTGGCCTCTAGCCCCTCCAAGATGAGGTCGTAATTTCGAACTCCATGGGTACTGCCAAACTCCATCTCAAACCAAATTATTTCGCGCTCATTCTTTTTCCACTGCTAGAAATCTTCAGGGTTGTGGGAGAGGAACAAGGGAACCTTTAAAAACCGGTTGAGCCCTCTATCGGTGATGAAATCATTAATCATTGTGATCGAGGGAACCTTCAGTTTTAGAAGATCCTCATCCGTACAGCCACAAGTATCTATCACCACTGCTGAGAGCTGACAATCTTTGTTCAAATTGAGGATACTGTAGAACAAGCAGACCTTATTCAGTCCAATGGGATTACTGAAGAATTCGCGGGGGATGAATATTATGGAGTAGAGGTGCTGAGCCTTGACTGCCTGCAAAGTTCTCCTCATTCCATGTAGCTTTCTTGCCTACCGTAATCAAGTGGTCTAGATCCTCCGGTGTGAAACGGATCTGCGTCACTCTGGAAGTCACGCGTATCATAGTAGTGGTGGTCTTGTTCTTTTTGAAGAGTTTTGCAGCGCCTCGAATTCGGCCGCTTGTTGCTGGACACTGAAAAGGGACCCTGCAATAAACAAGGAGAGGGTGCACTTTGTATCGGTTCGTATTCGCGCGCAGCGGTGGTTAGGTTTCTCTTCCTATCCGGGATTTCTTTCTAAAACTGTTATCGCGCGAACATTTCTGATTTTTCCTTTTTGTATCGTGTTCAGCATCTGATTCTACGTCGAATGATGTCCATTACAGTAAGATCCTAAGTTTTGTCGAAATTCGGTCAACCTTAATCCCCTAAGCCTAAGTTCTGTCGAAATTCGGTCAACCTTAATCCCCTAAGCCTAAGTTTTGTCGAAATTCGGTCAACCTTAATCCCCTAAGCCTAAGTTCTGTCGAAATTCGGTCAACCTTAATCCCCTAAGCCTAAGTTTTGTCGAAATTCGGTCAACCTTAATCCCCTAAGCCTAAGTTCTGTCGAAATTCGGTCAACCTTAATCCCCTAAGCCTAAGTTTTGTCGAAATTCGGTCAACCTTAATCCCCTAAGCCTAAGTTCTGTCGAAATTCGGTCAACCTTAATCCCCTAAGCCTAAGTTTTGTCGAAATTCGGTCAACCTTAATCCTCTACGCCTAAATTCTGTTTGAGTTTGGTTTCTTCCATCACCACCGCCGTTCACCACGCTGCCCTGCTCACCGTGGTCCCCACAAATTAAATACTCACATCAATAAGCACAGCCTCCGAGTAGAATTTTACCGGCGTCCGTGCCGCCACATGCCATCGCGCCCGCCTCCAACTCTTACTGCAATGAATTGACATTTCAATCTTTGTTGTTTTCTTAAAAGCATAAATTCAGCTTCGTCTCCACAATCCTCTAACCTTATTGATATAAATCTCGGATACCCAGTGATGTAGGTAAAACTTCCCGGAATTCAAGACCCTGTCCGTGAATTTGTTACACTCCTCGAATTTCACATAGTCCTCGTAGGTTAGATTGGTCACAATGTTATGGATCAGCTCCGGAGGAAGGGCTGCAATGTCAAGAGGCTCTATTTCCTTCTGAAGTGGTCTGAGATTTGGGCTGAATAGAGGAAACTAGCCTCTTCTTGCTGCAGATGCTGGCACTCTTCTTCGTTTTCCTCCTCCTCCGGGTAGGCGATAAAGTTTCCCATTCTCTAGTGTCTTTTACTTCTAAAAATGCGGGTATCTCAAAGAAATCAGGGAAAATAGAGAGCAGATTATTACCAATAAATGAGAAGTCATGTCAAAACATTTTGTGAACATTCATTTCAACTGAAGCCCGATTCAATTATTAAAAACATAAAGCCAAAGACCAAACAAGAAGCTTTTCCAATAGGACTGGTCAACTTGTTGTTCGTGTCGTATCCTCTTGATTTCTTCTTCTGTAATCAGTCGATGGAGGAGAGGTGCCCCCAAAAGGACTTGGCTGTACCGGGCCAAGGTATAGACGGTAGCGGAGACTTCCACCGTCTTCATGACGACGCCATAACATCTTGGAAATCGTCGTTTGAAATGCTGGGTGGAGTACCATCCTCTATGACGGCAAAATTCCTCTTCACACCACTTGCAACTGAAATTTTCCATAAACTAAGGTTCAGGGCGTGTGGAGAAGGTAAAAAAGTGTAATTTGGGATTTCTAAAGGTCGGAATCTTGCTCAATTTGAGTCCTCTATAAACAGTAGAAACGGTACCTTCTAAACGTCTCGTAGTATTGGTCTTCCGTCAAATTATTCAACAGGACCCCTCTCTCACAATACGTTGTCGATATTTCCATCTTTTCCATCGTCAGTGTAATTATTAGAATCGTCTCCAGGTCGTCACACCGCCACAACGAGTAGAGATGGGTTGGGTCGGCAGCCAGGGGGAATTCCTCTATATTCATCGCGGCTATCTGAAGGTGTTTCCTTATATAAGCCGGAGAAAGACGCACAATACTATCGTCATGCAGAGCCGGAGTCCAAACGGGATTGGCTTGGAGCTCCTCCAGGATGAGGTCGTAATTTCTAGCTCCCTGCGTACTACCAAATTCCAGTTGAAACCAGGCTATTTCGCGGGTCTTTCGCTTCCATTGCTAAATATTTTAGGTCTATAAAAAGAGATACAGACCTTTAAAAATCGGTTCAGCCCTCTGTCTGTGATGAAGTCATTGATCATACTAATACAGCGAACATTCAGCCTCAGGAGGTCCTCATCCGTACAACCGCAGGTATCTAATGTTATGGCTTGGAGCTGAAACCTTCTTTTTGGTCTTAAAGGACTGTTTGAGAGGATATTGTAGAGAAAAAAAGAACGAACTTTATTCAGTCCTATATTGTTGGTGAAGAAGTCGCGGGGAATAAAGACCGCAGAGTACATGTGTTGAGGCTTTATCACCTAAAATCATCAAGTCGTTTTTACAGCCTATCTTACCGTAACCAACTGATCCAGATCGTCGGGGGTGAAGCGGATCTGTTCCATTATTCGGAGGTAACTAGCCTGGATCTTGCTCTTTTTGAATAGTTTCGCTGCTGATCGGATCCGACCGCTGGTTGCTGAACACTGAAATCAGCATAGGTTATTGCAAGGGAGTGGGAGGCTGGGCCGTCCCTTATTCCAAATACTGGGGCATGCCTTTTGGGGTACACGAGAGGTTCTATTGGACTTCACGCGATGGCTGTTCATTATCAACTTTACCCCCTTTTTTAAAATTTCCACCTGCTTCCCTATAAAGAGTGGACTCACATCTATGGAAAGATGATCCACGATTGGTTGCAGCGGTGTGGCTGCCGCCACATGCCATCGTATCCTTCTCCAATGATCTGTATATTGAAACCCCCTGTCGAACTTTATTGTCCTCTAAATTTATCCCTTTTACTCCAAAAGGTAGCCAACCTTATTAATGTAAACACAATATAATCGATGGGATAGTGAAAACTTCGCGGAATTCAAGACCCTCTCGGTGAACTTGCTGCACTCCTCGAAGTTCACATAATCCTGGTAGCTGAGATTTGTCACAATGTTATGGATCAGCTCGGGAGGGAGTACTGTAATGTCGAGGGGGTCTATTTCCTTCTGAAAAGGGGTGAATTTTGGCGGGAAGGGGTGCATCAGCCGGGATAACAACGGCAGGGCCGACTGGAGCGAACTGACCTCTTCTTGCTGCTGCTCTTCTTCATTTTCTTCATCCTCAGGGTAGGCGATGAAATTTCCCATTAATCTCTACAAATATGCCAGAGTTTTTAGGAGAAATGAGAGAAAAAGGATATCAAAACATAAGAAGAACATGGGAAGTGGTGGTGACAAGTTTCGCAAACAGAGAGCGAGAGAGAGTGCAGGTGTTCCCCCTATGATCGGCAGCCAACACAAACCAAAGAGAGGGCGAGAGACTCGTCACCCGGCAACGAGAAAAAGGGGGCGAGTGCTCAATTAGAACAAGCGAAAGTCGATTATACGAACAGAAAAGTGTACCGGAGCCAAAGAAGACAGTAAACCAAGACAGCCCAAGATGTCCCGCGGTTAGCGCGCCCCAGTGTACTATTTTCTTTCCCACGCTAAATTTAGCGCACCAATTTTGTTTCCCCATTTTTAGTAGAGTTGTGAGTAGTCGTGTTAGAGAGTTGATATCGACTCGTCGGAGCCGCGTCGCTCTTCCCCTTGACTGTGTAGCCGATTTTTGTGTCGTTATTCGTGTTGTATCTTTGTCCACAAGACGGCCTCGGTCGCTTGTCCTTTTTCATGTCGTTGTCGACAGATTTGGTTTTTGTGTAAGAGTTCGGCTCTTAGTAACAGTTGTGAGTTACATTAGCTGTTCCTAATTATAGGACAGCTGTCTTTGGTCTGCATCTACTACACCTTAGGGTATCGTAGATTTCTAGCCTCGGCTATTTGCAGTAAAGAATTTTATCCTTGCTTTTTAAGTTGTCAAAAAGTTCTAATTGTTTTGATAAATTTGATAACTTAATTCACGGTGTTCTTAATTTGGTGTTTCTTTTTATTAGCGATCTCCCTGGCAACTCAACGCCAGTTGTCTCGCAATTCTCCTCGTAGACAGTCTTCGCGTTTCCATCGAGAAACCCGAAACGTCCGTGATCCCGCAGTACCTTGGTGCCCTTGTTTCATCGTGAATAGCACCCGGTACTTGCACCTCCAGCTCGTAGTAAAGTGCCCATCGTGTCGGTTTACTCCATCCTCAAGAAGAAGCCATTCATAAGATCCGTAGTAAAGTAGAGGGAGTTAACAGGCTAGATATAACGGCAGTGAGAAGGTTCAGAAGGACAAATTTAGAAGGGTGTCCGCTCTGGGGGACCGGATCTAACGGGTTTCCAGGGAATCATTTGGGAGGTATTTCAACTTGAAAGAGTAGTTGCTGGGAGTTCACGCTCCTGTGAGAGATCTCATCAGAGGGATCCATTAGATGTGGACAGAGGGAAAGGAGAGAGAGAGATAGCCTTCAAAAAGAGGACTAGAAGTCTAGTACCGGGGTTCGGGCCCATACTCGTTGACCCTTCACAGATGTGTTGGAAGAGATCGCTCCTAGAGGAAGTTAGAAAGTTATGAATAAGGATCCATAGAGACAGAATCAAGCCGAGTTGAGTCAAAAAGGAACAGTTCTCAGAGAGCTGCAACTAAAACAATAGTCCCATTTCAATAAAATCTCTTTATTATCACAGAAATATCCCGAAATATGATAGTATACCGGTACCTGAAAGACAGCAAAAAATCTCGTTACAATTTGAAATCACAGGGGTTTTGAGCAGATCCAATTGTGTACGGGGATGGCGACGATACCGGAGAGGACGATGCCGAGGGTATCGGAGATGGAGACGACTCCCATGGAGAATTCCCTCATGTCCGGGGTCACCTGGGGAATTATTGTTAAAATTTTGGAGGAGGAATGAAGACCTACCTCGGTGTGGATGGCTCTGAAGGTGTTGACATAGGCCGCGCCTCCGAGGAGCCCCTCGTAGAGGATGAGGAGGAAGACCATGGTAATGTGGGGAACGAAATACTCGATGGCGTCGATCAGGAACATCCCGGCGTTGAAGAGCTAGAATTTTAGATTTCTATGACTTTGAGATAAACATTACCTGGAGGATAGCGACCAGGGGAAGGAGACTGGACTTGATGGCATAGAAATCTGAGGAGGAGCGAGAGATGAAGACGCCCAGCTGGTAGAGCACCTGGTACCAGCGATATTGACTACTGGGATCGAGGTCCAACCCGTGGGAACAGTCAAATTCCAAGAACTCTGTCTGTAAACCGCTTAATTTGAGTAGAAGAGATTCCTACCAGTCCCTGATTGATGAAATACTCTCCAAAGTAGACGAGAACCAGGGGAACGATGAATTTTATCAAGCCGGTGGCGTGTTTCAGCCGGCTGGGGTCATTTGAACCGGCTAAACGGGTGACTTTAAAGAGGAAAAGGGAAAGAACCGACGTGGGGAAAGAAGCGGCGTGTCGGCCTCATCGCTGCTGGAACGTCGAAGTTCACGGGAAGAAGCTGAAACTATGGCATAATACAGTCCTAACCAAATCGGGATCCGATCTATGTTCTTATCAAGTAGATCTTTTTCCCATGTCTTCTGGGAAGTTTTCGAGATTTCCAGAAGTTTCCCGGATACCTCGAGAGTCAGGAAAGATACCAAATTCCCGCGACCCTTACGGAGTATCGTTTTGATTTTTTTAAAGACAGATTGACTGGAAATCAATCTCAGGTCCAGTCTCTTCAGTTTTTCAGCAAAAATCTCCATGAACAGACCTGAATGACCCGGCGGCACGATATAACTTCTTGGATGCCACATCCTTATCCGATAGACCGTGTGGGGCAACTGTAGTATTCCGAAATATCTTAATTTTTACGGATAATTCCTTTCAAAAATTTTAACCCACGTGATAGTAAAAATAATCGGGACAATTAGCATCGATGCCAGTGTATTCCTAGGTGTAATGGCTAGCAGTTTCTTATCCGTGAAGAGGGCATAAGTTAGCGCTCCGAAAATACCAGCCCCTCCTGTTCCTGATGACCAAAATGAAATTGTTTTCCTAAATAAGGAATAAAATAATAAAATATGGGAGACCTACACATTGAAATGGTGAGTAAGCGAGAGATAGGTGATCTCACCTAAGCCGGAGCCAAAACTAGCAAGGGCAACTCCTAAAATCATCAAAATTGCATAAAATTGAGAGAATTCCACTTACCACTCAATCCCATAGCAACAGAACTACTCAAAGCTACAAGAATAAAGCTGGAAGCCTGTAGAGCGACTACAAAGAGATGCCGCATGCTAAAATCCCACTTCTTTGTTTATTTTATTCCCAAAAACTCACCCAAAAGGTAAATAATGGATATAAAACGGTGCTGTGATCTTGACAATCAATGCGGGAATAATATCAGCTAGAAGAACGGAGCCCGTCGAGAGGGGATGACAAGAACGGGTGTAGATATGCTCCTAAAGGAGGAAGCTCATAAAATATAGGTAATTTCTTACTCGACAAGCTGGAATAGTGTGATTTTGACTGGGAGTATCGCCAGTCTCGAGGATATCCTTTGCTGCGCTGAGCATTATCACATAGGCAAAATTGTTGCATAGTCCGAGAAGCCTGCAAGTAATAAGAAAATTGTTATTTTAGACTTTTTTCATGGTTTTTGATGTCAACTCGTCTATTTTTACCTTATTTTATTTGTTATCTCCCTTACAATTTCTGTAACATCAGAAAATATGAGAAAACGTGAAGAAAATATCCAAATCTTCTTATTTTTTTCATGCAGTTGATATTTCCTCTTATATTCTAATTACTCAATGACAAAAATAATAAATAGAGACAAAAACATACCAAAAAGCTGCTAAATTCCATTTTGTTTCACTAATTGTGCTCCTAGGCTGTTCAAAATCTTCCTCATCACTAATATCCGAATCTGTTAATCCTTCTTGTGGTGGTGTTCTCCGATGTGACATTTTATGTCCTCCTAATCATCTAAATGTACCACTTTCTACTGTAAAAAGATCAGGAAGCGAAGCTTTAAAAAACAGAAAAAGTTATTTTGCTTGTTTGGGGTCTAGTGCCACCCTCTCCTGTTATTGATTTCTCTCCGCCCACATGCGACCGGTATAAAAGCAGGAAAGCTTGTTTACAACTATTATATGAACTCACAACAATAACAAGTGCGAAGAGGAAGGATATATCATGTAAAAGACACCAGATATACTACAAAACATTTACTATACACTTGGTAAATTGTCAACAAGTGGCTATCTGATAACAAGAAAACGCAATATGTACATAACCGGAGGGACTATCACAAAACCCGATTAACAAACTACATGGCTAATAATCTATCTAATTTACCTAGCACACGATTATAGGTCGCTATCACTTTGTTGTCTTCCAAGTCCTCTGTATTGGTTGAAACTTCACTTGGCCCATCAGAAATGTAATTTAGAAAACGCTTGGTTAAATTGCTTCTGGGAACGTTTCCAACAGGTGAGGCTGTTTTATTCCAATCAATATCATCGTCACTAATTGTTATGGGTTCCTACAAAATAAACAGAAAATAAAGGAAAAAAATAAACGATTTACAATCAGTTTTGGTTGCGGTTTCTTGATATTTCTTGCTAGAGGAAGAGTATCTGAGCGTTGGATAGGATTAACTTCTACGACTTCGTTGCTACTTGGCTCTTCGGAGATGTATTTCAGAAAACGTTTGGTTAAATTGCTTTTCGGTACGCTTCCACCGTGTGAAGAAGTTTTATTCCAATCAATATCAGCATTACTTATCGACGCTACATGCGATTTAGGATCCTGAAATTATAATTACCATGAAAAAGACAAAAAGTAAGACTTACAATTACTTTTAGTTGAGACTTCTTCTTATTTTCTCGCGTAGGAAGGACATCTAGGATTTCTACTGAAGTGGAATCTATGACTTCCACAGAACGAGATTCTGTTACTTCTACAGAATCGGTTTCTTTAACTTTGCTCTTGCGCTTTGGTCGTGGTTGCGCTATCATTCCAATAAGTGGTAATTCTTCTAAATTATGAGCAGACGGTCGCTTTCTAGGCTTCTTCTCCTTTTTTACACCAATTTCACTGCTAGTTAGGTTAGACTGTGGCGAAGCAGGCACACTATTTGAGTGGGCATCGTTTAAATTTCGAATAAACTGCATCCTTTTCTGTTTCATATCCAGAGCTACTTTAGATGGCTCAAATTTGAATGAATACCTACAAAGGGTACATATTAAGAACGATTTAAAAACTTACTTGTTGACAGCACCAACTGCACCGGTAGACCAGCGTTTCACTTGTGGCTCTACTGCTTCCTGAACAATTTTTCCATCTGCATCTCGCAGTTGTTCATATTTGTCATGTAGGATTGCCTTGTACTCGCCAGTATGGAATTCTGCCAAACTGATACTTCTAGAATAGGAAAAGAACAATGAAATCTAATTAAAAAATATACCTTCTACCCACTGCAATGACGAAGGTTAAATTATTAGAGCAGGCCGTATCAAATGCTGCTAATGCTGCCTCTTCTTCAAAACTGAAGACCACAATAACATTTTTTGGCTAAAATGTTCCATTTAGAATAAATCGACGGGTTTCCTTACTTCGAAGAATATACCTGCCATTCTGCTAAATTGACGTGCAGTTTTCTGATATTCAGGAGCTAAAACGTACTTCTCAAGCAACAAATGAAAATAAACTAACGGATTGTGGTAGCATTTGGAACTCCAAGAATAGTAGTACAATTTGGGACACAACTAATAGATTCGGCTACGGTGCGAGCAAGATTCAATGATTCACATAAGACTACGCCACGCATAACTCCTGAAGCTTTGAAATATTAAAATTAAAACAATTGCTTACCGGATTTACTGAAATTTTCTATTTCATTAACTAACATTGGATATTTAACATGGCTACTCAGACTTTTATTATTAAAAGTAGCATTTGCAATAGAATCTGAACAGAAATAAACGAAGAAGCGACCATACTCACCAGTATTATACGAGAATTCAGTCTGTACTTTGTAAAATACTTGTGAAAGATGCTCATTGCCGAGAATAGCTACTTGAATTTGCTCTGAGAGGGAGCCGTTGGTCTCCGCATTCAAAGTATCTGCAATAGAAGTAACAATGCAAAAATAACAATCGCATACCTTTGCAAAAGAGATAAAAGAGACGAACTCCAGAAAGAAGCAAATTACGATAGGCTGTAACAAGAAAACCAGCAATATTACATTGTTCAAGTACAATGGTAGAAACTTCTCTGGCTTGCTAAAGAAATAACCTTTTCTGTAATATTATAAGGCAAATTTTTACCTTTTGAATTTCTTTCCAGTCTAAATTAATTAATTGGTCAATTTCTTGGCTGGGAAGTGGTACTGAAGATGGAAAATCTTTCATAAACACATTGAATCCCTGTAATAGCTGGTCATTTTCATTAAAAAAGTAAGCAAGCCTCTGTCCAATCTCTCAAAAGCTCTAAATTATTACTATACTGATCAGCATCTGACCAAAATACTCTTTGTAAACCAGTTGGAACTGCAGCCAATCTAATTAACACTGATACAATAATTTATTACAAACCTGAAAGCAGGATTTGTCGAGCGTGGTTCTTCCCATTGTGAGATAAAAAGCGACGTTATCATCTGTTGCCTCTTGGAGATAGATGAACATCGACGTGAACCATCCGGAAAAGAAGGAACCGTAGTGAGCAAACGGAAGGAGAACTAGATTTTAAACTGAATAAAGCAATAATGGTTGGACTTACTCCTTTTGTAACTAGAGGGCCGACAAATTTGTTATATTTGGTTAACGGCTCATTAGGCTCCAAATTGATCGCCATACAACGCATATTAGACATTATTGCAGACTCTGATTCGACCATTTTTAGCAGACACTGAAATAATGTTAATATTAGACGTACTGGGAGATTATTTCCTTCTTTTTTTAACTAAAATAATGTGCAAAATTACCTGTGCAGTAGTAATGACAACTTTCCCGATTTGGCTTTCTTTTTTCTTATAATTGACGTAATTAGGAACGATTGTAACCTGAAACAACGGTGCGGTAAATAAAAAAAATATGAAAACAACCTCATTTTCACTGAATCCAACAGAAATACATGCATTTTTAAAAGATTCTGATGCTTCGGTAGAATTACAACAGCAAACGAGATGGGAATTAGGAAACCATCTGAAACATCATAAGACAAAAATAATGTATTACCTTGAAAAATTGGCAAATGTTAGTGCAATTATATGAGCAGGAGATACTCCTAGTGGTAAAGAGATACAAGTATTTAGCGAAAGACACTTTTTTATTAGGATTTGCTGAATAAACTGTAAAATTAATAGACGGTAATACCTCATATGGACGAATAAATTCTCCTATGGGATAAACAATATATCTTCCGGCTTCGTTATTATAACCAAGATCTTTTAGATTCTCTTCACTGAAAATAAAACAGTAAATAACAATACACATATTCAATCATATTCTAAAATTACAAAAATCATATTCTAAAATTACAAAAATCCTTACCTCATATACTGAACTGCGGAAGCAGATGATGTACCTGCTACGGGTGAAAAATTTGACAAACTGAATGGATCCCACACTTTTGCTTTCTTTATTTCTAAAAATCCAATGAATGATATAATTCCAGCAAACCTTCTTGGCTTCCTACAATATCCACCACCTCTCCTGGTTCAAACGGTCTGGCTCTTTCTTGTCGAGCTGCTTCGGCTGCATTTTGTTTTGCCCAGGCTTCATAAACTGTACTAAAATTTGACTTTCGCTTCTTCATTTTATTCCTGCAAACTTCTTATAAGTTATTGATCTATAGAAAGAACAAAAACACAAGGAAGCAACACAAAACAAGCAGAAAACATTCATAAAAGTTGAGAAAAAGAAAGAAGAAAAGAATTTCAGATTTCAAAAAGCCACCGGTCGGGAAATGCGCGCGAATTCAAACCGGGATTTTCAAATACCAGTCTTTGTTCCGTGACTGTCCAAGGTTTTACCATTTTGGTACAATTTCTACAATCATTCCATTCAATAAAAAAGGGAACATCTATACCTCCAAATACAATGGGCAATGGAAAAACAAGATATTTGTTGCCTGCTAAACGGATCTCGGTCGAGGAAATTGACTGCTGACTGAATAATAGAAACTTCTGTCTCTATTTCTCTATAATTATTTTCTAAAGTCAAAAACAATTATTTCTCTTCCAAACAATATACATTTTCTCCGAGAATAGCTGCTTTCTAATTCCTTCCGCCGAATTCGTCTCCTATTTGTTCACGTTCCATTCCCACGCCGCTTTAATCCTTCCTACGCTGTTTCCTCCCTCCAAAAATGTTCCCTTTCCACCTGGAGATGACGTGTCCCCACTTGTCCGTGTGTACCCGCTTCACGGTCTCGCCATTTCGAAACATGACAACACACGGCGCCGTTCCCCCGCCTCTTGACAATATCAATCTTCGCCACGCATTTTCCTCCCGTTATGGCTACTTTACGAGTTTTTCTTATTGTATTACATCCCATAAATTCTCGAAATATCCCTATATTTCATTTCTATAACAATCAATCAATAGAAAATTCACCATGACCAGTTATTCTTATTATTCGCTCCATAATCTCATTTCTCTACATTCTTCTAATTTTTTAAAATTAAAAATAATAAATAAAGGCGTTCCAGAACATGGGAAATTTAATCTCGCATCAGCCAGCAGAAGAAAATAGCGTTTACTTCGATGCTGTGGCGGATTGGTGGGCCGAAGATGAAGAGACGCCCCAGGAGGAGGAAGAGCCCCTCGACCTCTCGGCCCTTCCCCAAGAACTCATCCATTCGATTGTCGAGAAACTGAACTATGAGGACTATGTCCACCTGGACCAGACCAGTAAATCCCTGACGACCGTCCTCAATAACGGCGACTTCTCCCTGCCCTACTACCCGGCAATTATCTTCGTCAACAAGGTACGCTCTTCCCCTCTTCCCCCCATATATTTTTTATCCAGAAAACGGTGAAACTGATTCTCCCCCACTGGTACTACGACACGACGCTCTTTCGAAGGGTCAAATGGCATGTGGCGGTCAGCACAGCGGCTAGTATTCGAGCGGAAGTGGTAGAAATCGACTGTCGGGCATCTAGCGGCCGGATGAAAGCGGTGGCTAAACTTTTTGAGAAGAATAAGACGACGGCGGCTGTTATACGGGTAATGGAACACGTGACATTCCAGCCGGAAGATTTGAATCGACTCATTACGGTATTGAAATGGCCAAATCGAACAAGAATCGAGTATTTCAGGTGTTGAACCCAAATCATCTGGAGTGTCGACAGTTCCTGCCGAGGGAATTCTTCATGAACCCGGAGGACGGACTGAATAAGGCGAGTCACCGATCCTTCTCAAGGGGGCAGCGATGTTTTGAGCTCCTGGTCAATATTTATGGCGACACCTTGTTCAGAAGGGTCACATTTTCCTTTGACAGGGATTTTCCTATAGCACCGATATTGGTGAAGGGTGTTTTCTGCTGTTTTTTGTCCACTGTTGCTTAAGACTAAACTCCCGGCTTCATCGGTCAAATCTTGGCCTTGGGTGAAGCCCACGATAGTTCTTGGTCTATTCCATGGAATTTTGTTGAGAAATTGGGCAGGAGCGCATTGTAAAATGTCAAAAAAGCCTCATGGTCCGTGGAGAGGCCTGGGGGCGCACCCAACGTGCCAACCGTCAGATTCCAAATTGCAGTTGTTCGGCTCCGGGATGATTTGTTCCGATAAATGGACCGAATTCTTTACCAGTCACCTCTAATCCCTTCCGTGTTTCAGGTCTGTGGATTGACCATGTACACGACGGGCTGTACCGATGAGGAACTCGTCAAGTTGAAAGTACCCTACGTGAATATGCACAACGACTTCATCACGGATCGAGGACTGAACAGATTGCTCAGGGTACTCCTTCCAATTTTTCTTTTTTCTATCGCAATTCTTTCAGCAATGGAAGAAGCAGGATAGGGAGGTCAACTGGTTCTGTATTGAATTCGGGAGCACCTTTGGGACTAGGAATTTTGACACGATTCTCCAGGATCTCGGAGCCAATCCCGTTTGGACCCCGGGTATGCATGAACACAGTCTGGTAGGTGGATTTCTTTATTTCTTAAAAGGATAATTTCAGGTAGGTGGAATTAAGCTGGAAGAGTTCGCCCTGATGCAAACCGGCGACCCGGAGCACGTCTATTCCCTGTGGAATGTCGACAACCCCAATCACATTCGGATGTTGTTCCTCAGCCAGGGTCGGGTCGAGATAGCCCTGTCCAATAACGAGGCGTCCACGCTCCTCGGCTTCTTGGACGACGACCAGTTCTACGAGATCAAAAAGATGTGAGTCAGCCCTTTTTATGGGTAATAATGGGGAATTGTTTAGGTGTCGATGGTGTGAACGGGAATCCTGTTGCCATAGACGGTGGTGTTCGACACAGAGATTCAAAAAGTCGTTTCCAGCAGTCAATGACGCGGTTATTAGCGGAATAAAGGTGAGATCGCGCCCCATTGAAGTTCTCGCACCCGTAGAGCCTCGGCAGAGCGTTTCCTTCTACTCAAAATAGCCACAAAACAGCTTCTCCTTTATTGATTCGTACTGCCGAGAGTTTACGGGTTCGGTGTGCATGGACTATAGTGTACCGAGCCTCGCCCTGTCCTGGCAACTCTTCCTTATCGGGAGGTGATGCCATCCGGCAAGGAACAATAAAAGATAGACAACTTCCGATACCAGAAAGAATAGAGCAACCATTTTATACAGAAATAAGCGGATGGTGTTTAGGTAGCTGGTACCGTCTTCTTTGCTGCCCGATGTGCTCAACTCCTCTTCGGGGCCGCCTCCTCCCATATCCCTTTATCAAACGACGACGTCAAACGGATTCACCACGAGGAAGATGCGGGTCTTTCTCTCCTCAACACAGTCATGTACACTCTACGGGTCTATTTTCTCAATCACTAATTTCACTTGTCACTTATCTTCCGGGTTGCTGTTATTTCTTTTATCGGGCACGTTGTAAATAAAGAATTTTATCTATTCAACTATTGTGGATCCATCTTCAAGGACGAAGCCTTCCCTATCTTCGAAAACGTGCATTTTTTGGAAGCAGGGACCAGGAAGGGCGCGCCTGTTTGTTCTCTTGCGAAATACGTCAACACACTTTGCCATTGGTGATATCATTCCTTTATCCTAAAAGCATTCTGCCACCCTGAGACTTTTCCTTCTTTGATACTCGCTCTAGTTCCTCCTCAAAGTCGCCTTTTTCTCTGATGAGGATTGTTTGGCCGAATATCCTCTCAAGGATTGACTTCTAGCCTTGTTCTCTCCGTGTTCCCTTTTCTCTCTACTGCTGTTCATTAAACTAGAAAGAACCAATTCAGGGTATGGGCAATTCCAACGAACAAGATGATGAGCTCAATCAACAGGAAGACGACGACGATGCCGATGACTACGTGGATTGGGAGCCGGTAAGTTTTTCCCCAGAATTTCGCCCTACAAGAACGAGGACCATTTCCCCTTCCACCACCTCATTTTTCCTAGTTTTTTTTTTATTTTTAGAAGAAAGAAGAGCCCCTGGATCTCTCCGCCTTTCCCGAAAAACTTCTCCAAAGAATTGTCAGGAAACTGGACTACAAGGACTATTCCCAGCTGGAGGAGACAAGCAGGTCCATGGCCACCGCTCTGAGGAACCGCGACTTGTCCTTACCACACTATTCCCCGCATACAATCTTCGTCAATAAGGTACCTTTTTATCCTCTTCTAGTCAATTTTCCCCTTTTCCATTTAGAAAACGATAAAAATAAGTTATCACTGGTATTATGAGAAGGTGTTGCGGATGCGGAGGATTCCATGGCATGTGGCGACCGCCAAGGGGAGGCCGGTCCGGATCCAGGCAGAATTTGTGGAGATCTGTTGTCGGGCGACTAGTGGACGGATGAAAGCGATTATCAAACTTTTTGAAGAGAATAAAACGACGGCGGATAACCTAATAGTCAGGGAACGGGTGGCCTTCGAACCGGATGACTTGCATCGTCTTCTAACGGTAATCCATTGAAATCTCATTTTTCGACATTTTTAGGCCCTGAAAGTGAAAGAATTTGAATGTAAACAGTTTCTGCCGAGGGAATTCTTCGTGAATCCAGATGACGGACTGAATAAGGTCAACACCGTCACCCTCCACACAAATGGCTGTACTGACGAGGAGCTCCTCAAGTTGAAAGTGCCGTGTTTGAAGATGAAAAACAATTTCATCACAGATCGAGGACTCAGCCGGCTTCTCAAGGTTTCTTTTCCCTTTTTGTCTTTCTTTATGTACTGGTGTTTAGCAATGGAAGAAAGGAGGGCAACTATTCTATTGGTTCTATTTGGATTTCGATGGGACCGCCGGGACGAGGAATTTTGACAGGATCCTCGAAGGGACAGACGCCAATCCCATTTGGACTCCGGATATGCACGAATACAGTTTGGTGGGTGGATTTGTCACCCCAAAAAAGGAGGAATTATTCAGGTGAGAACTCTCAAGTTGGAAGACTTTGACCCGATGGAAACCGACGATCCAGAACATCTCTATTCCATCTGGGGAGTCGATTCCCCCGAAGATCGGCGACTACTGTCCCTCAAACAGAGCTGCTTCGAGATTTCCGGATTCAAGACCGAGCCTCGAGTTCTTTGTGCTTATTTGAACTTTGACAAGTTTCACCGGGCTATGGAAAGGTCAGTCACTCTCTTATTATTTAAAAAAAAAAGACAATAGTATAGGTGTAAAAAGTGTGGGACGGAATTCTGTGCTCACTGGCGGCGACATTCTATCCAACGGCTCAAAAGAAACTGCCCCCAGGTCTATAGTGTGGTTATTCGAGGAATAAAGGTAAGGAATCCCGATGGGGAACTGTATTTAACCAGTATGTCAGTCTGTTTCGCTCTACCTGGCAGAAACAAAAGAACTGTGCTATTCTTGATCCGTACAGCAATAATAGCTTGTATTCTACTGTATCATACAAAAAAGGTGGATTCAGGTAGCCGGGAGAGTGTTCCTCGCTGCCCGATGTTGTCAGCTTCTCCTTGGAGCTACTCCACTGCGTTCTCTTCTACCGAAAGACGAATTCAAACAAATGAATTTGGAGGAAGACGCCGATCTTTCCCTTTTCAATATGATCTTTAACTTACGGATGTATTTTCTCAATCAATAAGTTAATTTATCAGTTCAAGGTTAAGGATAAAATAAAGAACTGCCCTCGGATTTTATCTTCATTTTCTCATGGTTCCTATCTCCGAATGTGTTCCTTGTTATGATAGAGGAAGAGAGAGGTCAAGGGATGATGTGTCTGCGGCTGTCTGTTGGTTGGCTTTCGAAATGTGACGCCACCCCTCTCTCGGCCCTATCACCCCTCTATCTATACCACTTCTGCCATTGCCATATTTTGCACACTTTTTCACCATCATGTTTTCCTTTTCCTCGATCGTCTCTATCCAACTTTCATTTCTAAGCACATTTTTAGACATGGGTAATTTAATTTCTCGCTCACAAGAGGAGAAGATCGTCTATGGCGACGACTCTGCCGATTGCCAGCCGCCGGAACAGTCACAGGTTAGATTCCCCTCTAAAATCTCACGGTGCCTCCCGTTTTAACCGTTAATTTTATTCATTTTCCTCTTTTTAGGAAGAAGAAGAGCTGCTGAACCTCTCGGCCCTCTCCGAAGAACTGATCCATACCGTTGTCGAGAGAATGGACTACAAGGAGTATTCCCAACTGGAAGAGACAAGCAAATCCATCGCAAGGATCCTCAACAGTCGGGGCTTTTCCTTGCCCCATTTTACAAATACAGTTTTCGTTAACAAGGTACGTTTATCTTTTCCAAGACGAGGGATTCCACTTTCCTATTTTTTAGAAAGCCATAGGTATGACCTGCTATCAGAAATGGTACGACAAGAAGTACAATATTCGACGGATACCTTGGCACGTGGCGACGGGCAGCGGAGCCAGGATACAGGCAGACTATGTAGAGATCAGTTCTCGGATATCCAGTAGCCGGATGAAAGCAGTGGTGAAACTGTTCGAGAAGAATAAGACGACGGCAATGAACCTACGAATAATGGAACACGTGACATTTGAGCCGGAAGATTTGAATCGACTCATCAAGGTAATATTTATTGAAATGTTTAACAGGGGTTTTCTAGGTATTGGGAACGGAGGCGCTTGATTGTAAACAGTTTTTGGCGAGGAAATTCTTCGTGAACCCGGAGGACGGACTGAATAAGGCGAGTTCTGCAATTAGAGGGAAATAGAGACCGGAACAGTGACCACTCCTACCAGAACCAGCTAAATCTAGCTAACCTTCCAGACTTGATGAATGGAATTTTTCAGATGAAAAACGTCTGTTTCTCCACGAACGGATGTACCGATGAAGAATTTCTGAAGCTGGATATAGAGGGCTTGAGGATGACCAATGATTTCATCACGGATCGAGGTCTGAATAAATTCCTCAAGGTTCTATTTCCTTGATTTTCTGAAAGTTGTGATGTTTAGCAGTGGAAAAAGCGAGAAAGGGAGATTAATTGGTTCTCTATTGAATTTGGAGCTAGCTTCGGGGTGAGGAACTTCGACCAGATTCTCGAAGGACTCGACGCCAATCCCATTTGGACTCCAGATATACATGAACAGAGTTTGGTGGGTAATTTTGCCTCCCCAAAAAAGAGAGCCCTTTCAGATAGGAGCGATTAAGCTGGAAGAATTTGAACTGATGGAGAACGGCGATCCAATGCACCTCTATTCCATCTGGAGAGCCGATTCCCCCGGAGACATTCTGTTGTTGCGTCTCAGTCAGGGCTGGCTGGATATTGCCGACACTGACAATGAACCGGAGGAACTTTTTCATCACTTGACCATTGACCAATTCTACTTGATCACGAACACGTCAGTCCCTTTTTAAAAAAAACAATGAATATAGGTTTAGATGTAAATATTGTGATCAAGAATTCTGCAAGGATAGGGGGCGATATTCTAGCCAGCGGCTGAAGAGATCCTTTCCTCGGATCTACGACAGGGCGATCGGCGGAATAAAGGTGAGATATCACACAGTGCATTGGATTTTGCGAGTATGGCTAGCAGTCTGTGGTGAAAACCAGTAACCTTCGTTATTTTTGAGCCAATAACAGCTTGTTTTCTACTGTATATAGCAAAAAAATGTGATTCAGATAGCCAGGAGAGTCTTCTTCGTTACTCACTGTGCTCAACAGCTGCTTGGGATTGCTCCAGCCCGTTTCCCTCTATCAAAAGACGACGTCAACCGGATTCATCACCAGGAAGACGCGGGTTCTTCTCTCTTTAAAACAACCATCTTTATATTACGAGTATATCTCCTCAGCCGGTAATTCCACTTGCCACTTGTCATTCACCGGGTTACATTGGGAATAAAGGATTGAAATACTGTGAGGTTTTGTGTCGAATACAAAAAGTTCGAACTCGAGCTACCACCCATGACTATCCTTCTGTAATTGTCTCATCTATCTCAACCCCTCTTTTCACCCTCTCTAATCTCAGAACGAAATATCAAGTTTTTTCTTTCAAAAGGATTGGGAGCATTTTGAATCAGAAGGGGCAACTTCTTTAGGGAGCCGGGTCATAATTTCAGAGGCTCCATGGCCCAAGCTTTTTCGGAAGTTCTGTGGAATGAGTCATCGCTCCGTGTTTCCTATCTGTGCCCCGTTCTGTGACCGATTGGCCAGAGGAAGGACGGGTGCGAACTTGTTTGGCTTTCGAAATATCACAACACATTGCGGCGTTCCCATTTCTGTCCACACAATCACTTCTCTAGCGACTTCGGCCGTTGCCATATTTTATACCCACTTAATTCTTCACTTTCCCATTTTCCTTCCACAGTGACATCCACGATTATCACTCTGTAATTGTCTTCTCTACAGCACTTTCCTTCTTTTCTCTACACTCCTCTAATCTATATATATATATATATAGTTTTAAGCCATGGGTAGTTTAATCTCTCAGCCAGAAGAGGATGAGGATGAGTCCGACTATGACGAGGACTCCGACGATGATTGGCAGTCGCCGGAACAATCACCGGTAAGTATTTCCTCCAGAATTGCACTGAACCTCCCGCTCTAACCGTTAATTTTATAAAGTTCGCCCCTTTTTAGGCAAAAGAAGAAGAAGAGCCCCTGGATCTCTCTGCCCTCTCCGAAGAACTGATCCATACAATTGTCGAGAGAATGGACTACAAGGAGTATTCCCAGCTGGAAGAGACAAGCAAATCTATGGCCAGGATCCTCAACAGTCGGGAATATTCCTTACCCCACTTTACAAATACAGTCTTCGTTAACAAGGTACTTTTTGTCATCTTCGTGCTAAACGTTTCTATTTTTCCCCTTTTAGAAAACCGTAAAACTGGAACACCCTCACTGGTACTATACTCCCAAGATCCCCTGGCACGTGGCGACGGGCAATGGAGCCCGGATCAATACATATTATGTAGATATCAACTGTCGGGCATCTAGTGGCCGGATGAAAGCGGTGGCTAAACTATTTGAGAAGAATAAGACGACGGCGACTTTGCTGCTCCTAACGGAGCATGTCACCTTCGAGCCGGAAGACCTGAATCGACTCATCAAGGTACTATTTAGTGGATTGTTTAAAAGGATTTTTAGGTATTGGGAGTGAAGCGCCTGGACTGTAGACAGTTCTTGGCGAGGGAATTCTTCATGAATCCGGAGGACGTACTGAACAAGGCGAGTTCTGTAATTAGAGGGGAATAAAGACTGGAACAGGGACCCATCCTACCGGAACCTTCCCCAAATTATATAAACTTTTTTTTCAGATGGAAAACATCGAATTCCACACAAATGGCTGTACTGATGAAGAGTTTCTCAAGTTAAAAGTGCCGTGCTTCAGGATGACCAACGATTTCATTACAGATCGAGGACTGAACCGATTTCTCAAGGTTTTTGTTTTCTTGCCTTTCTTCTGAAAGCTGTGTTGTTTAGCAGTGGAAGAAAGGACAGCGCGAGATCATATGGTGTAGCATCGAATTCGGCGGCACTTTTGGGACGAGGAATTTTGACACGATTCTGGAAGGACTCGATGCGAATCTCATTTGGACTCCGGATATGCATATCCATAGCCTGGTAGGTGGATTTGCCTTCCCCAAAAAGGAGGGCCCTTTCAGATAGGAGCCATCAAGTTGGAAGACTTTGCCCCGATGCAAACCGGCGATCCAGAGCATCTCTATTCCATGTGGAGAGTCGATTCCCCAGACAAGATTCGACTGTTGAGCCTCAGCCAAGACTGCCTGAATATCACTGGCATTGACAACGAGGCCGGCTATCTTCGTGACCGCTTAAACGATGACCAATTTTACGTGGTCATGAAAACGTTAGTCCCTTTTTTAGTAAAGAGAGAGTACAAGTTTAGATGTCTATATTGTCAAACAGAATTCTGCTGCCATAGAGGACGGTATTCTACCCAGCGGGTCAAGAAATCCTATCCTCGGGTATACGACGCGGTTATTAGCGGAATTAAGGTAACTTATAATTGTGTCCTACTCCTTTTTTCTTCTATTAATAAAAAATAAAATAAACAGTGTTCAGGCAGCTGGCGAGGTCTTGGTAACCGCCCGATGTGTTCAACGTCTCATTGGGGCTTCTTCATCTCATTTTCCTCTCTCAAACAGCGACGACAGACGGATACCCTTACGAGTAGCAGCTGACCATTCCCTGTTCAATACTGTCATGCACACTATACGGGTCTATTTTCTCAATTAATTATTTTACATATCGCTTATTCTCCGGGTTCTATCCTCCAGAAAATAAAGAATACGCCCTTATTGTTATTTTAATTAGGGGAGAGGGGAGAGGGCTCCAGAGAGCTTCATCGTCTTCCACAGGAAAGACGCCTGTGGAGAAAAAGAGACCAGAGGATATCGTAGTCTTCTCTTATTTGTTCCACATGATACGAATGAAAGAGGCTGACCACCTCTTTCATTCGCTCGCTAGAGGCCTGGCAGTCGATCCGCACAACATCAGCATGAATCCTTGCCGAACTGATTGCCATCTCTTTCCATGGAATCCGTTCCGTCCACCAGTGCCTCTCGTAGTGCGAGTATTCGTATGTCATCTTTATTGTCTCCTAAAGAAGAGTGATATTGGCATGGAATGAACCCGGTACATTCCTGACATAGACCGTCTCAGTCCAGAAGGGTAGGGAGAATTGTTGAGGGGCGTTGCCATGACCAGCAGGTCTGTTCCAACTGGGCATAATCTTTGTAGTCGAGATTCTTGACTATTGAATGGATCGGGTTTTCGGGAAGGATGGAGAGATCCAGGGGCTCCTTGTCTTCATCCTGAATAGGTCCCTTTTCTCGTGAGTCAGCAAAACACTCACAGGATAGCGGTCCGTCGCCGACCAATCTGTGTAGTCGTCGTAGTCGTCGGTCTCATCCTCTCGCTCGCAGGAGAGGAAATTCCCCATTTGTTCAAAATATGTAGAGAAAGAAGGAAGGGATGTATCGTAGGGCAGTATTGTTCAGAGAAATATGGACTGTTGTCCACCGCTGTATCTTTAGCAATTTTTTGGTGCTAACGGGTTCCGCCATCAACGTTTTTTTAAACCAAAAAATTGCTAAAAATACAGCGGTGGACAACAGTCCGTATTCATACAGGAAGAAGTCCTTGAAATGGATGGAAAGTTCCCCGCTCCTGACCGTTTTCCCCAGGAATGCTCCCCCTTGTTCCGTCTTCTTCTCTTTCGAAACATGACAACATGGCGCCGCTCGCCCCGCCTATCCACACCAATCCTCCTATACAGTTTCTTCTACAGTCACTCCATGACTCCCTATCCTTATCTCCCCCGTATAAATAAGTGCTCCTCGACCTTTCCCGTCTTGGTGGTGACCAATCGATAAGAAAAGCGCACACCGATCTGTTCTGTTACCTTTTCATGCGTCTCTCCCCTTGCCCCCGTTTTCAAAGTAAATTAAATTGTTTCAGGACATGGGAAATCTAATCTTCCGCCAAGAAGACAATGAAGAGGTCCTTTTTTATGCTCGACTCGCGGAATGGTGGGACATGAAGCAGCCCCCGGTAAGGATTCATTTGGGCTTTCTTATTTATCGAGATTAGGACCCGGAAGATGAAGAACCCTTGGATCTCTCAGCTCTTCCCCAGAACCTCGTTCACTCAATTGTCAAAAAACTGGACTATCTGGATTATACCCAACTGGAGGAGACGAGCAAATCCGTGGCGACTACCTTGAACAACGGCAATTTTTCTCTAGTCCACCCTGTGGAAACGGTCTTCATCAATGCGGTATCCTCGATTCAACTGTGTTTTCCATTTTCCTTTCTAGAAAACAACGAAAATTACCCGCGTCTACTGGTACTACGACAGTATGTTTGACATCCGGCGGATCCCATGGCATGTGGCGACCGGTAGAGCGGCCAGGATACACGCGAATAGTGTAGATATTACCTGTCGGGCATCCAGTGGGCGAATGAAAGCGGCGGCTAAATTATTTGAGAAGAATAAGACGACGGCGAATGTTTTACGGATAATGGAACACGTCCTATTCGAGCCGGGGGACTTGGACCGCGTTCTAAAGGTAGCCAAACGACTTTTACAATAGATTTCCAATTGTTCAGGCGCTGGAGGTCAAACAGTTGGAGTGTAGACAGTTCTTACCGAGAGAATTCTTCGTAAATCCAGATTCCGGCCTAAATAAAGTGAGCTCTCTTTTCTTTTAGCTATAAAAGTTCTGGGACGGGTTTCATGATCATTTTCAGGTCTTCGGGGCCACCTTCCATACAAATGGATGCACGGATGAGGAACTTGTCAAGCTGAAAATTCCGTTCATGCACATGTCTAGTGATTTCATAACAAATCGAGGTCTAAACAAGTTCCTCAAGGTATGCTACAATTTTTGCTGCTGTAAAAGGCTATTTAGCAATGGAAGAAGCGCGAAAGAGAGATCACATGGTTTTGTATTGAACTGGGCGGCACTTTCGGGCCGAGGAACATTGATACAATTCTCGAAGGACTCGATGCCAACCCCATTTGGACTCCAGATATGCATGAACACACTTTGGTGGGTCGAATTGTTTTCCCAAAAAGAGAATTATTTCAGGTAGGAGCAATAAAGCTGGACGACTTCGTTTTGATGAAAACCGGCGACCCGGAACATCTGTATTCCCTGTGGAGTGTCGACTCTCCCGACGATCTTCGCCTCATCAGTATCAGCCAGGATCACATGGAGATCTCCATAATCAACAACGAGGCGTCAACTCTCCTTGGCTACCTAGATGATGACCAGTATTATCTGGCTAGAAAAACGTCGGTCCTCCTTCTAGTGATGAAGATGGTTTAAATTTTAGGTGCAGGTGGTGTGAGCAGGAATTCTGTTGCCATAGGCGACGGTACTCGACTCAGCGCTTCAAGAAATTCTACCCTCGAGTCCACGCCACACTTATTAACGGAATAAAGGTAAGACCTTCAAAGGGAAGTCATTTCCGGTTGGGGAATCCCTATCAGTTTGGAGAGAAATTGGAAGGGATGCTTCCCCTTCCTTATCAAGTGACGATGCCATCCGGCGAAGCACAATAAAATACCACAATTCCTGCAAGCAAAAGAAAGAATGGGATAGGCTTATTTTAAAAACCAAATTGAATTCAGGCGGTCGGCACCGTCTTCATCGCTGCCCGATGTGTTCAGCTTCTCCTTGGGGCTACACCGCCTCCATTCCCTTTATCAATTTACGATGTCAAACGGATACATTTCGAGGAAGACGCTGGTTTTTCCTTCTCCAACAATGTGATCTATAACTTACGAGTCTACTTCCTCAACCAGTAAGGGATTGAGAGAAAGAATCAAGAGTTTTCCTCAAAATAGAAAATTTGGAGGTCTGGTAGAAAATTTGTAGTCATGTTTCAACAATGTTATTCTATACCGTTGATCCGCTTTGTTTAGTACTTCCTTCCAATCTTTTGTTTTTACCACAACCGTGCTCTATATAGAGTACAACGAATAATTTATATATTTATAAATACGATTTATTGCGCAAAGCTTCATGACTGTTCTCTCTTATTTTCCCACGTATGTCTCCAGTTGATTGGTTATTTTGAAATATATCTTCGCGTTTTCCTGCCACTCGAATAAATATCTGGTCTTTTTTGCCGTTGCTCGGGGTTACTAGTGAACTCGTCGACGTGGAGGAGAACACGTCCTCGGCGGCCTTTTGAAATGTGACAACACAGCTGATTGCCGCATAGCGCCGCCTATATTTCGGGCATTTGTTTGTCTCCGTTGGCTCTTGTACCCTTTTTCCGTTCTCTTTACTATTTTTCCTTTGGAAGTCCGTGTTTTCTTCCTTTCTTATTCCAAGGCTGATTTTCCCAAAGTTCGCCACTCGTCTATTATTTATTCGTTTCTAGGCCATGGGAAATAGCCATTCTGAAGAAGGGGAGCAAAATTTGGTGGAAAATGAAGAGAAGAAGGTAAATTTTCCATTTATATGGGAAAAGTCAGCAATATTCGATATTTGTAGTGGTCCTAATCCACTTTTTCAATCAAGTTTCCTCATTCAACCGTACCAAAATGGAGATAACGGAGGAAATTTCCCTTGCACGGTAGCAACAATATCATTTTCCCATTGTCTCTCATGAAAACCTAAAAACTCCCATTATCTTCAGATCGCCGAAGAGCCCTTGGACCTCGTGACCATTCCGGTTGAGGTTATTCATTCAATTGTGGACAAACTGAGATACCAAGACCTGGCAAACCTGGAGGAATGCAGTCAATCCATGAAAAAAACCCTCAGTACTGGGAACTTTGCCCTCCAGAATTATGTCTCGTTTGTCTATGTGAACAAGGTAAGGATTTCTATCCCTCGTCTGGGATAAAAAATACGTAGAGGAAAGTAATAGTCTGCCCTGCCTATTTCTACCTGGACGGCATCTTCTATCCCCGGATACCGTGGCACGTCGCTGCCCAGTGCCCTGTCCGCCTCGAGATCATAGTCCTCGACTTCCAGGTCAATTTCTCGAAACCTGGGAGAATCCTCTCATTTTAGTGTCGTCCAGGCAGCAGTAAAATTCAAATGGTCGCAAGGCTCTTTGAAAAGAGCAAAGCAACAGCGGGGACGATTGTCTTCCACCAGAGGATCACCTTCACCCCAGAGGATCTTAACCGACTTCTTACGGTAAGTTTTGGAAATTGTGGCGGAGTAAACAAAAAAACTTCAGGCAGTCAAGGCCAAGCAATTGGAATTCAAGCAATATCTTCCGAAGGAATTCTTCGAGGAGCATGAAGCATTGAACAAGGTTTGTTCAAAAGGAAAACAAAATACAGTACGCCTAAATTCTATCAAAATACGGTCAACCTAAATCCCCCTTCTAAAGTCTATGTTGTTTCAGTTGGCCACTTTGGCCCTCCACACCTGCGGCTGCACAGATGCAGAGCTGCTGAAGCTCAAAATTACGGACATTACGATGATAAATGATTTCCTTACGGATCGCGGTCTCAATCGCTTCCTGAAGGCATTTTCTTGCCTCTCTCACAAAGTAATTTCAATTTTCAGCAATGGAAACGAAAGGAACGAGAGTTGTCATATATTTCCATCGAATTCGGAAGCTCCTTCGGCCAACGAAACTTTGACACGATTCTGGACGGTCTGAATGCCAATCCTGTGTGGACCCCGGCTCACCACGAAGACAGTGTCGTGGGTCAATTCGCTCTCTAAAGAAATCTTCACAGATCTCTAATCTCAACATTGCTGAATTCGGTCCAATGCAGACTGGAGATCCGGCCCACTTCTATTCTCTCTGTCGCAGCGATTCCGTTAATCAGTTCATCATTTTGAAACTGTGCAACGGCCATCTGCAGGTGTTCAGTCCCTATAGTGAACAATCCTTCCTCACTGATTACCTCAGCGAGGATCAATATTATTTCTGTATGGAAAGGTGGCTTTCTCCTCATTTCCGGAATATTTACTGTCCTTTTGTAGGTGCCGGTATTGTGAAGTGAAATTCTGCGTACATAGGAGATGGCTTTCACAGCCGAGGTTGAAGAGACACTTCCCGAGGCTAAATGCTGCTGCTATTTTCGGATACAATGTCAGTTTTCTGGGGAAGGGAATGATGAAGGATGTGGGACCTCTTCTCTAAAGAAAACACTTTCACAAACTGGAAACTGTCGGGGGAACCGGCTCTCCCGGACATCCAGAGAGTTTCCGTCCAGTTTCCCCTGACCCCCTTATCCAATTCTATTCTTTCAGATAGCCACATATTTCTTCATCGCTGCCCGATGCTCCCAATTGCTCCTGGGCAATCCCTGTATCTACCGTCGCCGCGAGAAAGAAGAGATTCAACGCTTGCGTCACGAGCATGATACCGCAAACTCCTTTCCAGGTTTAGCCTACTACCTCCTACGAGTCTATATTTCCGCCTTATAACCAGAATTTCAACTGTGATAATTTATCCTTTATAAAAATACCGGGTAACCAAACAGATTCATTCTTTCCAAAATGAATAAATGCATCCATTCATAAAATAGTTGCATGCGAAACTGGTACGGCAGGGAGAAAAAAGACTCTAAAAGTTCAGACTCACCTACTCCGCAACAGGCGGTGGATTAGCTTTGAAAACGGCTTCACGAAAGCTAGCCCACGGGAATTTTCGGATTAGTTATTTTCCCTCCAAATACGGTCTATAGATGTTCAAAAACGGTGGGGAGATGTGCAACATGGGTGAAAAACGGTGGGGAGATGTGCAAAAACGGTGGGGAGATGTGCAAAAACGGTGGGGAGATGTGCAAAAACGGTGGGGAGATGTGCAAAAACGGTGGGGAGATGTGCAAAAACGGTGGGGAGATGTGCAAAAACGGTGGGGAGATGTGCAACATGGGTGAAAAACGGTGGGGAGATGTGCAAAAACGGTGGGGAGATGTGCAAAAACGGTGGGGAGATGTGCAAAACCGGTGGGGAGATGTGCAAAACCGGTGGGGAGATGTGCAAAACCGGTGGGGAGATGTGCAACATGGGTGAAAAACGGTGGGGAGATGTGCAAAACCGGTGGGGAGATGTGCAAAACCGGTGGGGAGATGTGCAACATGGGTGAAAAACGGTGGGGAGATGTGCAAAACCGGTGGGGAGATGTGCAAAACCGGTGGGGAGATGTGCAAAACCGGTGGGGAGATGTGCAAAACCGGTGGGGAGATGTGCAACATGGGTGAAAAACGGTGGGGAGATGTGCAAAACCGGTGGGGAGATGTGCAAAACCGGTGGGGAGATGTGCAAAACCGGTGGGGAGATGTGCAACATGGGTGAAAAACGGTGGGGAGATGTGCAAAACCGGTGGGGAGATGTGCAAAACCGGTGGGGAGATGTGCAAAACCGGTGGGGAGATGTGCAAAACCGGTGGGGAGATGTGCAACATGGGTGAAAAACGGTGGGGAGATGTGCAAAACCGGTGGGGAGATGTGCAAAACCGGTGGGGAGATGTGCAACATGGGTGAAAAACGGTGGGGAGATGTGCAAAACCGGTGGGGAGATGTGCAAAACCGGTGGGGAGATGTGCAACATGGGTGAAAAACGGTGGGGAGATGTGCAAAACCGGTGGGGAGATGTGCAAAACCGGTGGGGAGATGTGCAAAACCGGTGGGGAGATGTGCAACATGGGTGAAAAACGGTGGGGAGATGTGCAAAACCGGTGGGGAGATGTGCAAAACCGGTGGGGAGATGTGCAACATGGGTGAAAAACGGTGGGGAGATGTGCAAAAACGGTGGGGAGATGTGCAAAACCGGTGGGGAGATGTGCAAAACCGGTGGGGAGATGTGCAAAACCGGTGGGGAGATGTGCAAAACCGGTGGGGAGATGTGCAAAACCGGTGGGGAGATGTGCAACATGGGTGAAAAACGGTGGGGAGATGTGCAAAAACGGTGGGGAGATGTGCAAAACCGGTGGGGAGATGTGCAAAACCGGTGGGGAGATGTGCAAAACCGGTGGGGAGATGTGCAACATGGGTGAAAAACGGAGGGGAGATGTGCAAAACCGGTGGGGAGATGTGCAACATTGGTGAAAAACGGAGGGGAGATGTGCAAAAACGGTGGGGAGATGTGCAACATGGGTGAAAAACGGTGAGGAGATGTGCAAAAACGGTGGGGAGATGTGCAACATGGGTGAAAAACGGAGGGGAGATGTGCAAAAACGGGGCCGTCTGCCGCCAAATCCGAGTAGAATGCTCTGATATTCTTTGGCCTTTCACTACAGTGAACGTTCAGTTCGTATTTTCAGACGGGACAGAGGTAACCATTATCCAAAGATAGTAATTCCTGTTGGGTAGACATCTTTCTCGCCAGAGCAGATAGTGAATGGAGAAATGGGAACGTTAGCCTGCAATAAGAAGGGCAAATGGAGTCTGACACCGCTGGAACAGGCTCCGCAGGCCATTTCTACCATTGCCTGCCAGTTTAGCTAATTCTTACGGTCGATGTTACCTTCCCGAATAAAAGATTAATTGCTTTTGAACGATTCTGTAGTTAGCCAGTACTTCCTGGTCCGCTTCCGCGCTAAATGCGTGTTACTCTGCCGGAAAATCATTTCTTGCCTTGAGCAGCAGTTAGAAAGAAGAAGTTCGCTACCGTACTCAATCCCAAAAACTGGAAAGAACCAGGACCGTCAAAGGGAAACCCTGGCCAGGAGAGAGCATGAAATAGAGACCGAGGGAATAATAGGAAACGACTGTCCGTGTTGGAAGGAGGGACTCTGATGATGCTGGCTCTAGCCCCCGGCCTGGAATTCAGGGTCAGTCTAGCACCATTCTGCCCCTCCCTTCCCCCACCTCGTCTACGTCTTCCGCGTAGAAAGCCACATAAGTAAAAACGTTTTTTGGCTTCTAGAAAACGGTGGGAAGAAAAGCCATTTACGGAGAAAAAATGATGATTTGCAGTCGTTTTTAATTAATCCAATCAGCTGAGGAAGCCATATAAAAGAGGAAGTATATAGCCATATATGGTTGTCTCCAAATGCCACCGACAGTCTTCCATTTTGAATAGGGCGTGCGATATTTGGCGGCTGAATTAAAATGAATTGTCTGCTAGCTTCTCTCCTCTTGGTTGCTGTTCTTCTTGGCCCATATGTCCAGGCTTGTCGGAAGCACTCATCGGTTTGTTTATAAGTCGTTTATTCCAAATATTGCCCTGTTTCAGACTTCACCGCCTATCTCTCGTAAGTACCCAGGACTCTTCTAGTACAGTCCCGTTCAGCCTGTACTCTCTGTGATATCGGCTCTTTCTACAAAACGGATGAAAAGTGTGAGGATAGTGGTGCCGATTGTCAGTTTCTTCCGTCTTCCGAGGTAGTCACTGAGACCGTAACGGCTACTGGCTGCAAGAAGGTTAGCGTCTCCCGGCGCTTTCCTTAATAATTTCAGGCACTTCTGACTTGTCCTCCCGGCTCGTTGGTGACTTCGTATACCGACGGAAACGGGGATCAAACAACCGAACCCTGGACTGACTTTGTTTCTGTATCTGCCCCCTATTTCAAGAAACGAATAAGAACTTTAGAATGCTGAGCAGACGGAAATTATCTGCAATGACGAAAGCAAGTGGCAATTAATCTTCGGCGAAGGGCCTAGTGAAGTTGTGGCTAGTCTTGAGTCCATCTTCTGCTTCACCCAGCCGCCTAGTCCCAATATTACGAGAGACTGTACCCAGTGCCCAGATCTGCCTCCTCCGACACCCGAACAATGTCTTTTGCTAGAGACATGCACTGCTCCGAAAAGAACCTATAAGTCAGTGGTTTGGCTGCTTTGGTGAGGTTGTTTTTAGCTATGACACGCCTACGCCTGGAGCGGTATGCCGCCAACTTCAAATGGAATGCTCTCCTATTCCTATAACTTCTGATGCACTTCTCATCACGGTCACGTATGCAGATAACACGACAGTAGGGTGCTCCCTACTTGTGTAAAATATTTTGCACAGAGGATTTTCACACCAGAACAGCTGAGCAATGGAGAAACAACCTTCGTCTGTAATGGTCAGGGTGGCTGGAACGTAATAACGCCGGGAGAAGTCGAACGTAGCATTTCTTCAGTTGCTTGCATTTATACTTATTCTGGTTAGGTTTCATTGCGAACATCCAGAATATAAAACATATTTTGTTTTGGAGTTGCTAGGTCTCGGACCAACAATGATAAAAAAGGCGTGGGGAAAATTTACTGACCATAAAAGAATAATCAATATACGGAAGATTGAGTTTCCCGAGCTGTGCTCGAACCGATAATATGGATCGACGTAGAGGCCTTCCTGTTTTTAATGTAGCGGCTAAACATCCAAACAGTTGCCAGGCTGTCCAAAGCGCAGAAGAGACATCCAGGCAGGTAAAACATCTAGATGGCCTTCGTTTAAAAATTAGAAAAACTTACGAGTCCAACGATGAATAGAATAGCGCTTCCGGTCTTTGTTTCCCTTCCTGCGAATACTGCCAGCTGATAGAGAACATCCGTAACAGTCCAGAGACTTGGGATGGCGGAGATTATCATCTATATAATTTAAAGGACTGGCCCGTTTAATTAGGAAGACCTTGATAAAGAGTCCTTTGGCTATCTTCCTCCGTCCCTTCATATTTCCCGGGGTTGTCTGCAATTGGAGGACGCATTTCCTGCAATAGAAAACAATGCCGATGTGAATGGCCACGGCAACGAGACAACAAATTGTCTCCATCTAAAATATTATGTGATTTGGAGGGAGCAAAGCTCGCCTTGTCCAATATCCTGGCCAACAGGGTTTCTTGTTCCTTATCGCCTATGAGACACTCCACAGCGTAGATGGTAATATACGGTAGGGGGATGAGAAGGGCCAAGGAGTAGAGACGGAGCTGGGAAGCACCTCTGGGTGGGGATTACGGTAGAAATTATAAAGAAGAGGTTACCGTAAGATCTGCATCCAAACAATGGCCGACAATACTATGAAGATTTGGATAAAACTGCGACCAAAGTTAAAAATGATGTCATAGTCTGATTGGAGGGGATCATTCAGCACCTGAACTAGGGGATAGTCGAAGGAATTGAGAAAACTAGCATGCAGGACCATTCCGACTACAGTAATCAGATTGAAAATGGACTCCACGTAGAGGAGAATATGGTATGGCTGGCAGGCACTCCGATTGGGGACAACTTTCCATAGAATGAGGAGAAAAGAGGGAACGACGACGAGGACATTCACGGCTGTGGCAGTGGGGAAACCGTAGTTCAGTAATATTTCCAAAATTGTAACCAGTTTCAGCGCCATTTGCTCGTCTTGAGTAAGGAGAACTTCCGCCGGTTGCGGGGTAGACATTTTGAAAGAAGTGGATAGGCCATTTCAGACGAAGTGGTCTCGACATGGGCGAGGGTACGAACTCAAACTTGAAGGTGTTCCGCTTTGGCAAATGAAAAAACAGAATAATATTGGTAAACGGAGCACAGGGGTGGTATTAGAAGAAATTGCGCGTGAAGAAATACAGTAGCTTGGACAAGAAATACAGTGGTGGATTAGAGAGGAAGATTCGCTGGTCCGTAGCAAATTTGTAGAACTGTTGAGGTTCTTCTTTTGTAAATATAACTCTTCCGTGATTACTTGAGTTTATTATCTAAAAAAATGGAGATCACAGTGATAAAGGTAATTTAAACAAGATGGTAGTATAAATGGTAGATAATGTTTACGGTTATAACAGTCAATTGAATTGCACTTTTTTTGGGCATTACGGCCCGAGAAGAATTAAAGGTAGCCCATGTTCGATGACGGATAACTCTGGGCGGGTCGCTGCTTTCCGTTGAAATTCTCTTCTTCGGCCGAGCTCTCCTGGCGGCGTCTTTGAAGGCAGGCATTCTTTGGGTCGAGTTTCTTCATTCGAACCTAAATAATTTGATTATTTCATTATCAAAAAGTAGAATAAGCCGGTATTTCCCGAGCTTGTCCAGGGTTTCGGTTGGGAGAACAACGGACAACGGCCCCTTGGGAGACAGACGACGCCGAACAAACCTGGTCTTCCAGATATTTGATGAGATCCGTGGCTGATTGGAGGATTCCCAGCTTGGTTTGCCCCTTATCAGCCGACACAGGAACCTGCACGCTACAAATCTTGCCCAGTTCACGGAAAGCCGAGTTGATATCCCTCACGCGGATCCTAAACGTTTCTCATTGGTTGCCACGCTCTTATTTTCTTCTCCTACCTCTCCCGCTTGTTATTAGCCGTCCTGCGGTCGGAGTCCTTTCCCGGATCGTCGTCGTCGTCATCGTCCAAGGAACGGCTTCTCGTTCTTCGACTAAAAACAGCTGATTACTGTAAAAGTGTCCAGAGTTCTTACGCTTTGCCACCTCCGGATCCACTTGGCTGGCTGGCGGGAAAGCCGTAGTCAAACGAGAGAGGCATTGTGGGACAGGGAGGGATCATCGACGGAGGAGAGATGGAACTGGCCGAGTCGACCGAAGACGCCGGAAGTGCAGCCGGTATCTAAATCTCGTCTGTCTGTCTCTGGCTGTCAATTCCCCCAACCCAAATTACTGTCACTTTAACAAAGGAGAGAATAGAAAAACTCGTCAGGCAGCTGTTCCCCTGACCCCCGTGTAAATGCGACAGTTAGCTAATTATAGAGGAATTTGGATGTGACATTTTAGGGCTAAGCTAGTCCCGACCGGTAACTCTGATGCAATTGGATCGGTCAAGCATCGGTTTCCCTTTTTTGAGGGGGGATCAGCGATGCGGCAGGCCTTTGAGGACGGCTACCCCCTGCTGGGTGGAAGTGCTCCCTAACGGCAAACAAGAAATGGCCAGCAAATCCTATACTTATCACGGCAACGCAATAGCTACTCTAGAATTGAGGAAGAACTTCATAAAATTAAAGACAATGTCGTTTTTGGATACTGTAGCCTTTCTTTGGGGGGCAAGCAAGGCTTGGACTAGATTCCCGCTTCCCGCCTCGAATTTTCCCAGCGGGAATCCATTCAATGGAAATATTTAAAGGATGCCCTTTTCGTATTAGGTAAAAATCAGATAGTCGCGTAGTTATCGGCTCAGTTTTCGTCCAATTCCGTCCGGGAGAGACTATGGGATAATTGACCGCGCGCGAGAGCTCCTCTCTGTTTTGTACTAATTGTAAAGACAGAGCTCTCGACCTCGAACCATTCAATCCTTCCCTCATTCATTTAGCACCTCTAATTGCTGCCTCTCTCCGCTTATTTTCTCCCCTTCACTTACCGGAGGAGGAGAAATGAATCCCGGATTGGTTGGATCCATCGGATACCCGGAGTAGGGCAGATTCAAAGACGAGGTGAAGTCAGTCTTCAGATCAGTCTAAAGGGCCAAAATTACCGAAGAAAAAGAAGCAAAGAAGATAATTAAAGGCTAAAGCCAAGAGAACCGTTGACCGGCTCCTTTAATCAAAAGAATGCCGCGAAAAGAGAAAGTGTCACGCAATTTATGGCTTTCGAGGTGTCGGCGAAAGAAGAAGAAGAAGAAGAAGATGACTCACCAGATAGTTATAGTCCCCCCAGGATGGATACATCGGAGCTGTAGTCGAGGCGGCCGTTGTTGGTACAGCTGTAGCCGACGTAGTGGCGGTTGAATTCTACAAACAGTACAGTACAGTATTACAGTATTCAATACCGTATCAATTCTTCCATTATAAGACTTTCTATCGTTTTTCTCATCTTATACCCTTTTTACGGTAAGCTAATTTCCTTTTTAAAACAGAAAAAGGTAGTCTAGAAATTGATCCAACCCAAAAAAGGCGCGAGATGAGGTGGTACCGCCGTATGCAATGAGATCAACGCGCTAAGAACTTGTTAGGCGGCAACAAGACAAAGCAAATCGTCCTATTCGGATCATCTCATCTAGGCAAACATTGCTACTTTTGGCTCTATTTGATCAGGGAAAGAGAGACTTTCCCCCTGTTTATCTGGCTAATTTCGAGCTTTAGATTTACCTGAAGTTGGACGACAGAAGATGGAGCAGAGACAGACGGCTGGCTGACATCTAACAGCCGGGTTGAAGCAGCAGAAGCCAGAGTATAGTCAATGGGAAACTCGGCTACTGGAACTGGCGGATGGGGATAGCCATAAGGATCTGAAACTCCTGATTTAAAACACAAAAAGATAGTAATACTCACTCCAATAGGCACCGTCGAAGTGATCCCCTCCATAGGCCGAGAACTCCGGGAATTGGGAAGACATCGTCCTGAAAGATATGGCGGTTATCCGGCAGCCAAAGAGTGGAGAAAGAGGTCGAACAAGTCATTATTCCAGCCGGCTAATGGCAGTTAGAACGTACTGAGAAAGCGGCCGAGGCCGAATGGCATGGTTCATAAAAAGGAGAGAGGAGAAGAGACAGAGAGAGGGAGGGAGGAGATCGATCGATGCATGCGGGGGGAGACAAAGACGGATTGGGAAGGGGAGGGGGCTAGAGCTTTGGCTGCTGTTGGCAGAGCGGGAGAGACCGTCTATGTGTGTATGTGTGGATTAGGTTAGCCACGGGTCAGCTGTGGGTGGGGTCGGGGCAGAGAGCATGGCTCACCGTACGCGCGACGGGGGGAGATTGACGGGGAGACAGGGCACGAGGGGGCATTTATCCTCCTCTCTACTCTTTTTCAAAGGATCGACCCTGTTAAAAAAGGGGTCTCCACCCCTCCCCCTTTTCTTAAAATTGCAGAAAAGTTGCGTCAGGAGACAATCCCCGCCTGACTCATTGTAGCCAACAATACGCAACCGGATCAAGAACTTCTTGCGTATTGTCCGGGTTAGCCAAGAAGGGCACAGAGTGACACTTGAGGAGGTGACAAATCCCTCTTGATAAGTGGCATCTTCAGTTACAATAGAACCAATTTTGACCCACATAACTAGAAAAAGTGGAACAATTCAGTCTAAAGCCGAAAAACGAGTATCCCTCTGCTTTTTCAGTCATTATTTCGACAAATTGTCCTGTTGAAAGGCTGCTTTACTTAAATTTTGTTATTATACTGCTGAGGAAGGTTATCAATGTTTGGAAAGGGATAAATAATGGAAATGGAGACAGAAATCCAGAGAGGAGAAAGAGTATATGTTTCCCGCACAAGGAGCGGTCAAGTGACCCTCATGGTCAATAGGAGAGCTTCTGGTCAGGGCTTTCCCCCTCGTCACATGTGACCCTTCTCGAAAACAGATAAGTAATGGGTTTGTTTGTGGCCGGTTGAGAGAGCTGAATCCCATGAAAGGTGGCGAAATCCGTTGACTCTCCCCAAGCCATTTGACCGAGCCGCTGCTGCTGCTGAATCTCAAGGTCGCAATGCGCGGGAGAATAGCCATCGAAACGGACCATCTGTCTTGTAATTTGGAGTAGAAATACATCGAGCGAACCCCATTTGACATATCCTCCCGGCGTCTGTCAGAATAGTAGAGACAACAAGAGAGACAAGGGGGAACAGGTTTGTCAGCTGCATCTCGCCTCAAGGCAGAAGGTGGGAAGCTATTCTGGACGTGGCGAGAGGGGGATATTGTATCCATCCCTCTATATCTTCCAAGGAAATATTAACTAGAAAGGGAAGAGGAAGAGAGAGAACTGTACTTTTGATCCGATTGACTGACGTATTTTTGAGGCGGCTGAAATAACAGCGCCGCGGGGAAGATGAACACCAGATGGCCAGATTTTTGTGAAGTTCGGCCAGAACGGCCTCGCCCAAAAAAAAAACTTATGCAGTAGAGAGAGAGAGAGAGAAAGAGCAAACACCTGCGACCGCAAGGGACATTCGGGGACGGATTCTACATGACGGATTTGGGAGAGAAAATGGATCTTCTTTACTGTCTGAGCACGGGTAAAGGGGCACCCAATGGGATTTGGTCACCTCTTTTCCCACAATTGAACCCCTGCGGGATTTATAGGCTTTTGATGGGCCGTATCGTATCGTTTTCGGACTATTTACCAGAATAAGAACCTAGTCCCGAAGTGCACCTGTACTTTATGTCCTGGCCGCCTTTGTTACCCTTTTACGCTCACCTGGACAGGGGATTCGCAGGATAGGATAAGAGATTTGGATTTGCTCCTACTATAATTCGAGAAGGGAAGGAGAAAATGTAACAATGCAAGCTGTTTCACGGCTGCAAGTATCACTTGCCGATAAACGGATCCATGTGGTTCTCGAAGGGCAAGGCTGGCTCGGGTCAGCTCAATCGCGGCCCTATAATGGCGACCCGGTCGTTGAGAACCTTAACGGGGTGGTGTTTACAGCCTCACGGTGCTCCTGGCCTGTCTAGGATTAGGCCCCCTACCATATTTGAGACGGTGGGAAACATTTACCGGTTGATATATGCGAAAAAAAGACATAGAGGTATTTCGAGATTTTGCGGTTCAAGGGAATCGAGACATCTGTGGATAAAATTTTATTTTGTACAGTTCCACGTGGCAGCCAGCTGAGTGAAGTACATTTCCGTCTCGTCTGCCCTCACTTGTTGTGGCTGTTGAATGGCATAGATCCGTTTTGATTTTCTATGGAACAGCTTGAGAAAGTGCGCCTTCCATTTCGGCATACTCAAGATTACCGTGATCATTACCACCAGTGGGCCACTAAAAGAGAAGTTCTTTTATTTTAAAGGGGCAAAAACCTGTCTTTTAGGAGTTCGAATATCATAAGGCCCACGGGAGACCAGGCTGTGAAGTCCATGTATACCAGTAGGCTACAGACGGCCATTACCCAAACGCTGGCTACCACCGCCGTGTTTTTACATAACTAAACCAGGCTACAGTATGAAAAGAACAAGACTAGACCCACCTGAAGGACCCGAACATTTTCAGCCAGTTGAAATCTCTTATTCAGGGAATATTCTTCGGGTTTTCCTGACAACGAAACCCGAAATATCATCTTCCTATTCCAGAGGATTATTCCAAAGAAGAGCTAGATACTTCCTTGTTTATGGAGAGAATAATTAACTCACGAGAATGCTGGTAAAAACTATGACAATAACATAATAGGCAAAATATTCTGTAGCTGTTTTGAGCGTATTGCAATAGACGAAGTAGACGCCGGCAATAATAATGAAGACTATTATACAGAGGGAGATGTAGCTGCGACTTTTTCTCTCGTAATCCTGAAAAGGGAGATTCATTTAAAGGAATTTGACAACTGATTCTTGTACTTCTACCGTAACCCGCGTTGGGGCACTAAAATGCCCTCCCTGAAAACTTCAGAAATGGTTTTTAAGGCCTACCGTGGCCGTCAAATGACCCTCATGTGGCTCACAGACCATTACCCTATCAGTAATGTACTTGAAACAGTCCCCAATCTGTTCCAGCTGGCCCCGGAAAGAGTTTAACAAGCAAAGCGCCCTCATCCAGTCGACCACAAGATAAATGCGAGCACGCCTCCCACTCTTACATCCCTCTGCAGCAAAATTCAGTATTTATTCTGAGAGACAACTTTTCCGGTCATTGTGCGACTTTTCCCTTACTTCAAATGAAGAGCAGGTGAAATATTTCATGAAAATTAAATGTAGTGTATGGTCAGGTTGATCTTATTCCGTTTGTTTTGATGATAGACGAGAGAGAAAGCCGTTCGAGAACTACTGTCCGGGAACAATGAAATTATCGCGACGATGTTGTGATTTCACGATCTATCAGGAATTGAAGTGGAAGGAAGGGGGATTGTTTTTAGCTTCCCTAGGCCTTCTTTGAATCCCTATAGAATCTGGTAGCCATATCTCAATGGGAAGCACCCGAGCGACCTTCTAGCTGATTTCCAGTTGATTCCCATTTTTTTACTGGGTCAGTTACTCACAATCGGCGAATTACAACGGGGTTCTCTCTATATACCAATTTCCTGTGGTTTTTGATAGGAAAAAGGAGAAAGGCAGGAGACTGCAATCATCAGTTTAATTGAAAGGGGACTTGTTTACTTTGATGGTTGGAGTTTCACTGATTTCAGCTGGTGACAGGCTGTACCTTCCCCTTCCCGTAATTACGACAGTTAGAAGTCCTCATGAAAGAGGGGCATGAGGCATGTTCCAGCTATCGTACTTGTTCTACACGAGGGTTCATTCGATCCAGGTTCCTTTGCTTGGAAGGGCAACCTCCCTTTTGGGGCAGGATTCGCAAATTAGGTTCAAGACAGAAAATACAGTAATCCTCCTTCTTTCCCACGCAATGTCTACTCACTTTCAAATGATAGAGAGCGAACAATCGTTCCAATAGAAACCCAGCGGAAGCGTGTGCCATAACGAAGGCGTACATCATCTGTGAGCACGAGGCAATTATCAGGACAACATCACAGTAGGCTAAAAGCTCGTTCTATATATAACCCGCCAGTCTAGTTTAGGATCACCTGTCTGGAATTGAAGGGCTATCGAATAGCCAATGAATATAAGCCGTCCAAAATGGGCTGGGATCTGGATGAGGACGAAGAAACCCGTCACGTAGGTCAAGTTTTTATGCCAGACGGCGGTGGAGAAGAATAATTTCAATAGAAATACAGCTAGGAGAATATCCAGACTGAGGAGGACGGCCTCCATAGAATACAATACATACATGGGCCAGAATACTCTGATCTGGTGGGCCACTTTGGGCAAAAAGTCGACCAAATTAATCTCCTTGCCATAGCAGAGGGTCATGAAAGGATCCGAGGCTACGGCCGGCTCTGCAGATACGTTAAAAGATTTTAAATTCATGCGTCAGCGAGAATATTAGAAAATGGAGCACCTGCCCACCTTCGTGGGGGGAGGGGAATGGACTGGAGGCTGTGCAGATTGTTTACAAGGCGGAGACGGGGGAGACACGGCGGGCAAGAGTGGATTTTCAGCTGTTAATGGAGAGTATAAAACAAAGATTAAGAAACGGGGGGTAGTTGGCAATATAGGATGACGCTCGGTACGGGATCTAGAAGTGTTTAGGTCCAAAATTAAACTGAGTGAGCCGGCCTTGCCCATGGAGGGAAGAATATGAACCGTTGTATAGACGTAGAGACTTATTCAAGCCAAATAACCGAGCTTCTATGTAACCGAAGGATTCTATCCGACTGGATGGCATTGTCTGTTTCCGAGAGGTACTCTACCGTCAATTAGAGCCTCCGCTATGGGACCCATTTATAAGAATTGAATATTTCTACAATAATCTCGAGTTTGCGAGCTAAAATCTCTTGGATTCGTTGGACATCGACAATAATTGATCTCCCACGGGAGAATACGGTAGTAACTCTATCTGGCGATCCAGTTAAAATAATTTAAAAAACGGGAGATTATTCATCGTCAGGTGAAATGACTAAATCCCCCGATTGAAAAGAGACAAGCAACCTTAGGCGTGGGAAAGTTCATCTGGGAGACCAGGTTATGGCTAAAAAAAGTAGTCTATTTCTCATGGTCTCTGTCTCGGGACTCTGAGTCTTGTGGTTTCCGCCTTGCTTAACTAGGAATAAAGAAGTTCAGCATGAGGCACTTTCTGTTTGACTGGATCCAGTTCAAAGGGGGAAAAGAAACACTAGAAGAAAGGGATCCTCAGGTGATTCAAAGAAACAGAACTCGAAAATACACTTCCAAGAGGAGGGAATAATCTGATTTATGGTTTTATAAATTAGTTAAACTAATTCTAGGAGTGGAAGTAAATGGGGTAATACGTGATCAAAGGGGGAGTATGTTACCGTACTTCCGAGCTTATGAATAGACTTTTGAAAGAGCGGGCGACCTAATGAGTTTAACAGAAGATGAGTTAGAAGATGGCTAGATGGGATTTGGAAGGCAGAAGGAAGAGATAAGTGTGGAACAAGTGGATGTAATAAGGGTAGATGAATGGTTCAAGCCCGGAATAGGAAGATCCGCCATAAATGGGATTTAAAAACAATAAGAGCGAGTAAAAAAAGGTGTTGTGGAATGTTTGCCCTCCGATTGTTCAATTGGCTTTTTCCTCGGGGCTTCTTGATTGAGGGCGTCAACAAAATTATAAAAGTTCCGCCACGTAAATGAACTTCCATTAGAGCAATCCAGGGGGATCACCCGGGTTCTTTTCTGTTCATCGGCCAAAGAAGAGCCGGAGTGTGCCAAGTTCACAGTCCACTCCTTCCCGGCTTATACAATAGCCCCTTGAAGTGGATAATTTGTCCTTCTATGAAAAAGGGAGATGTACTCTATTCTTTTATAATGCTTCCCTGTCTATGTGCTGCAAAGAGAGAGAGAACTCGTTTTTATGCATGACTTCCTCATGTAGTGTGGGGAATATATTAATAAACTGGGTGACTAAAGATTTTTGCAGAGCTATAAATGGAAGAGGGTGAGAAAGGGTCCTAGAGGGAATAAGACTCCATTTAGAACACAAGAAAGCCTCTGCAGGTGAAACGAATTCAAACGGGGAGGTCTGTTTCTAACAACTTGGACTTCTGTGATCAGAGACGTGACGCTCGACGGGGCACAGACGTACGGAATAATCAGGAGAAGGGGCCTCGCTGGTCTCCTGTCCTGTGTTTTGTCGTGTTTGATTGAATTTTAAGATCAATTAAGGTTTAGAAATCAGAGTGGAAGCGATATCTTGATAAATATTTCTTGCTGCGACGGAAAACACCGATTTTCGATGCTGAAAATGCCTGCTTCTCTGAATTACCTCCAGCTTTTCCCAGCGGTGAAAGATCAGGAGGCTTGGAGCTCAAAATATCAAAACCTGTCCCATTCTTAATGTCATTTTGCCATCTTCTCCTCTTATTTGAAAGTGGATATATTTCTTTTGAACATAAGGTATCCTATTGACGGAGAAAGACAATTCTTCGGACTACAGTAGTCCCCCTCGGGTGGCCTACGTCAAGAGACAATCAGCTGACCAGTTTTTATATGGCTATCGCATTTCCCACTCTCGGGGGATCGGGCGGATGTTTCCCTCCCCCTGATCATGTGAGCTCCCGTTCTTTCTAAAAACTTCTCTGTTTCCTTTCTGGCCACGAGACGATTTATACATTTCCGCTCGGGACCCCACAAAACGGGAAAAGTATAAATTTTATTCTCTCTCTATTATTATCACAAATCTTTTAATTTCAATTGGGGGAATGGAAAGCTTCACAGGTACACGAATTTTTGTACAAAATCACGGGGGTCAATGGGAGAACTACGGGAAGGGGGAAGGGAAGGGGAAGGGACAAGAATAGCACGGGGGAATGAGGAACACGTAACAAGGACACCGGCTTAGCGAAGAAATGTGTATGTTACCATTTGATACAAGAGGTGATTCTACTCTTGGGGTAGTTACGGATGAGGTATTTACGGGCTTCGTTGAAAACGAGAAGGTAGAGGCCGACGATGGGGCCGAATATCCAGACATGGACGGGAGGGGTGTGGATACCCATCATGTATTGGAAGAACGGCGTGTACATGAAGGCGATCAGCAGCAGAATCTGGAAATTGGGGAGTCTTGGAGCGAAAAGGAATCCCAATAAGCCCTATTCCATTATTTTGACCCCGATACATTCCCAGGCCGGATAGTCTCCCTTTTTCTCATTACTGACCTCAATAACGACGGCAAAAACGCATAAAACATTGGTGAAACCATGACGGAAGATGGAAATCCTCCTGGTGGTACAGTTGAGAATATGGAAGACTTGTGACATGACCAGAGTTATTTGCCAGGCAGCAGCCGCCTGGCCTTTGATGTACATTTGTTGCGAGTCGTCGAATATGACCCCACTTGAGGTGGTGAAGTTAGCTGCTCCAATCTTAATTTATCCCAGTTTAATACCAAAGAGGAAAGGTCAGACCTTCCAGTAATGCTCCTGGGTAAAGAGCAAGTCGGAAAATGAGATCGAGTGATACCAGTAGACGGAGAGGTAGGCTATGGTGCAGCCGGTGGTGATGGCAATTCCGGCGAAGATGTAAGAATAAGCCAAGAGTCCCTGAAATATATGGGTTGTAGCCTGCTATACGGTAAGAAACCTTTGACAGGAGTCTGGCGTCCTTCTTCCTCGGCTTCGTGTGCATAATGTCCTGTTCCGGCTGTTCATAAGCCAGAGAAACGGCAGGCGGCATTTCAGAAGCCAGATCAACGGACAGGATTTGTAGTGGAGTAAGTCCCAGTGGCATTCCCAGGGCGAAGGATATAATAATTGGGAAGATTTCCGGCCACAAATGGGCAAATGTATAAGCTAGGGAGAGACGAAGATTATCGAAGAGGAGACGTCCTTCTTCGATTCCCAGCACGATCGAGGCAAAGTTGTCGTCCAACAGGACAATATCAGCGGTCTGCTTGGCTATGTCTGCTCCTATAATTGACAAAAAATGGGATGATGTCTAACTGTGGCTCTTACCAGATAATCCCATAGCGATTCCGACATTTGCGTGAGCCAGAGCCGGGGCATCGTTGACTCCTCCACCGGTAACCGCCACAGTTTCCCCTCTCCGCTGTACCTCCCTCACGATTGTCAACTTCTGTTCGGGATTCGTCCGGGCGAATACGATATATTTGTGTTGGAGCAGTTTTTCCCAGTCCTCCTGCTTGTATCCTTGGATTTGTTCGCCAGTAACCACGCTCCAATCCTTCTGCCGACTTTTAACTCCATACTAAAGTATATCCTCTATTATTTTGAAGAGTTCGGTAGCGTACCTTGCCGGTAGTCTCTGTGTATCCTCCGGTAAGCCCGATTTGATTCGCCAGAGCGAAAGCCGTCGTCGGATGGTCCCCAGTTATCATAAAGACCTTAATTCCCGCCTGTTTGCAGTGTGCAATAGCGTCAGCGGTCTCTGGTCTCGGCGGGTCCATAATGGCAGCCATTCCAAGGAAGACCATATCGTCGGGCCAGTTCTTCTCCTCCGCGGAGAACTTTGTCTTCATGTCGGCATTGAAGTGACGTTGTGCGAAGGCTATTACTCGTCGTCCTTCATTTCCCAAAGATTCCCACGCTTTCTGCAAAAAAGAGAGTTCAATAAGTCGAGAGAGGGTTGTACCTGGCAATGGGCGCGATAGTAGTCGTCTATTTCTTGGATATCCTTACCGCTGCGGTGGGTCTTACAGCGATTCAGGACCACTTCTGGAGCGCCTTTCATCATTACCACAAAACGGGCCTGATTCTGGAATTTTAACGGTTTCTGGAAGAAAGAAAGGCGGGCTACGTGCTACCATAACCTTTAATCTTCCAAGTTTATAAGGGATACAGTAACCCTCAGTTACAGCGGGACTATTTTAAAGACTACGATAATTTTTAAAAACGAGTAAAACTTACATGAATTGGCGGCGAGAGCTTCTCTGAATCCTGTCCAGCCACATCTATCAAACAGCGACAAATCATCAGCTGGGATCTTCGGATGGAATTAAATGGAATCTCGAAAACAGTCTAAAAAGTACAATTTTAATTTTCCCCTTTGTCAACTTGCATGGTATCGTTGGCGGATTCCTTCCGTGGAGGCGTTCTGCTCCACGTACCTGACCAGGGCCACGTCACTGGGAATTCCAAAGATGTCGTTCTTCTTGTTCTTCTTCTTCTCACTGTGATTGGCTGAAATATGGATTTCCTTATAAAGAATTTGGAAAGTATAACTTACGACTAGTATCTTGTCGCGGCAACTCGCCACTGGCCATGGATTGAAGGTCCGCCGTCGAGTCCAGGCCGCCTCTTCCTCTCTCGGAGACCTGCCCCGTTCGAGCATCACTAGAATATTTCCCTTATTATATACAGTATCCCAGACTTACATTACAGTGAACTTCTTCTTGCAAGGACCCGAAAGCATCGCCTCACTGGCGCTCTTTTGCATGGCTCTCAAAGTGGAGACCCGTCTCATTGAACGGCGTTGATGTTCGAATTGTGCTCTGTTACAGACAGACATTACGGTAAGGATATCCGGGAGGGGATCTTCCAACTTGTCTCCCGACTTGATGGCATTTCTCATGGCTCTCAAATGAGGATGTTTCTGGTCAACACCCAGACCTAAATTTGTCATTCATACGGTAGTTTCTGTTCTCACCGGAGACGAGTTTCTCATTGAACCATAAGTCCGTAACGACGGTGTTGTTCATCGTCAGAGTGCCGGACTTGTCGGCACAGATTACGGTAGCCGCTCCCAGTTCATCTGAAAACCTATCTTTAGAGCAACCAAAATACAGGAGGAAGTGGAAAGAAAAGTCACCTACCAATGAGTTCCAATTTTTTGATGTAAATGTTCTTGGAAGCCATTCTTCTAGCAATAATCCTCAGTTGTGACATTACCGTAGCCGGTAGTCCTTGAGGAACATTAGCCACGATGATGACCAGGAATCCCACAACGAAATGGTCCAACACATTCTCAAATCTGAATTTCTTCCTCCTCCAGGTAAAATAAATGGATACAGTACCTGGCTACAATGCATCCAACGAAGAATACCCCAACTGCCATACAGATGGCCATTATGGTGATAAAATTGGCGAATGTCTCCAGCTCGATGTTGAGTTTTCCACGCGGGGGAGGGATATGATGATGGAGATGGGCTATCCCTCCCAGGATGGTGAATTTTCCTGTCCGGATGACCAGGCCAATTCCGTCACCCTCGACACAATAGGAGCCTTTGAAGGCGACATTCCGGGAGTCGAAAACGGAGACGGACTCGGAGACATGGTCAACCGTTGCCTCGAACTGGTGGCTCTTTCCTGATGTCATAAATTTACAGGAAAATCAACCTTCCTTACCTCGAACTCCAGAAGATTCAATAGACAGTCCGTTCGTCTGTAGAATTCTCAAATCCGCGGGGACGTGGGAGCCACACCTCAGGAAAATGAGGTCTCCCACGACGAGTTCCTCTATGTCCACCTCCTTCTCCTCACAGTCCCGGATAACCACGGCTTTCGACGGCAGCAGTCGCTTGAACCCTTGGGTGACCTGGTTGGCCTTCTTCTCTTGCCAGACAGATAGTAAACTCATAGAAAAAACAACAAATATCAAAATTATTGCACAGTAGAGATTGAGCGGCTCGTTTTGGCCCTTGGCGCGATGAATAATATACGTAACAATTGACAGAATGGCGGCTCCTGAAAATGGGTCTCGTAGGGAAGAAGAGACTACAGTATACCTGCTAACAGTAGCCAGAATTTATAGTGGAATTGTGCTTTTATCAGCGAGATCCAGGTATTCTCCTTGGGGGAGGGGATGATATTGCGGCCGCCGTCTTTGAGCCGCTTCTTGGCTTCTTCTGTATTGAGTCCGTCGCTCCGTTCAGGATATTCGGGAAGGATATACGAGTCCGGATAGACGTCTTTCAATTCTTCCAATGACAAACGATGCTCCACATAGGAGCGGCCGAGTTCCTGAAGGGGTTCTTCCCTTATAAATAAGAAAAAAGATACCTGTCTGGTCTCGGCCAAGGATTGAGCCGTATTCGGGCGGACGCGGTCTTTTCGCGGCCAGCGCAGGTATTTGAAACCCTTTTCGATGTCTTCAGGACAGACTGAAAAGACAACCATTTGTTTCGGGTTATTTTTTTGGTAATGAATCCAAATCTTTGCAAATAGAAAATAACGAGTTTTGCACACCCCAAAATGGGCCAAGAATGACATCACTACGGCAAAAAATGACCATTACAGTATGGTCGCCTTGTGCGTGGAAGCCATTAAAAACGTCATGCAGGGAGACAATTTGGTATCTCGATAGTCAAAATGGGGATGAAACAACTGGCAGGGAGGGATTACTGTAGAGACCTGGGGAGCAGCCCATGACCACAAGAAAGGGGGTTTATTACTTTTTCCTGTTTTAAAACGTGTGGTGTACCTTTGGCTTTGGAACTGGTGGTGGTGTCGTTGTCCATCTTACATGACGTTGAGCAATCTCCCGGAAGCTGCAGCTCTGCCCAGCCCATCCTTATTCAGTCATTCTTCGACCAGAGAGATGTTTCAACACTGAAAAGACGAGACTGTCCCCCTTTAGACCATATAAATTTCCTTTGTAAGGGGGGAGAAAACTGAAAGGGAAAGGCGGGAAAAGGGAGGAGGTGACATCACCCGGCGATACTTTTCGCTCTTCGCAATAAAAGAAGACAAATGGACAGGGGAGGGAGAGAGCAACGATTAAAGAGAAAACAAAAGGGGTCAAAATGGGAGACGGAGTTCACACAAAAGACAGAACTTTAGGGACGGAGAGATATACGTCATGGCCAGTGACAGTGGACAAAAAAACAGGTTTCAAGGTGATATTTTTCTGAACTTCAAAATAAAATAGAGATGGCTGGGGGAGGACAGGGAGACGCAATAGGACCAAAAGGTAGCAGGGAGATGCAAATAATCTTACCAGAATATCTTGTAGACCTTTTTGAGCCGGTTAGAAAAGAGAAGGTGTGGATTGGAGAGATGGGAATAAGGGAGTGGTTTATGAGGAATTTGATCGTAACGGGTGAGAAGATGGGGAATATAATGGTCCTATCTCGTTCTGTATCTTGATCCCTTTATTTGGTTGAGCTTCAACGCGAGAAAATAGTGTCAAAGGAGCTCCCAGCACTCGAAATTCCACCCCTCCTCGAATGTTTCTGCCTGGAAATGAAGTAGCTCAACATATTCCAAGTATCACTTGGACAATTGGCAGGAGGGGATCCTAATTCAAGCTTCCGGGACCATAGAGAAGGGGGAGGGGAGCTTCCCTTTTTGAGGTTCACAAGGATGGGGTTATCAGAGGCTGTACCCGGCTTATGAGGTGGACGCGGTTGCCTTTACTTCTATTTGTACTCTGCTCGCCACCAATTTCTATCAATTAGTTACCGGCGTCGAGCTGATTTCCGTAACCGATCTATCTCTTTTTTTTGACAGGTGAGCAATTTTCTGGTCCCGTTGAACGTTTCAACAACAGGTGAAAAGATAGAAAGAAAAAGCGAAAGGGTAGACTACAGTGAAGGTAGAAATGGGGCTGGGAGGATGGGTGCATTACAAGAAAGGGCAAAGAACCAGAAATGGAAAACCCAACAAATAACAGAGCGTGTCTATCACAATATGGGTACACGGGAGGCCGTCCGTCATCAGTCTTTAATTTTAGAATGAAGTCAAAAAATCGAGATAGAAGCGGATTTTTGGAGAATTTCTTCGCTTTTATGACTGTCACGGATAATTCTAACCACATCACGATCCCATTTCTTAATTACAGTAATACCAATGAAAGAGGACAAAAGTACTGATAAAATTCGGGTTTTAGAAGAAAAACGACTGAGAAAAGTCGTCAAAACCAAGACGGAAGTTCTTCGGCCAATAGCTAGAGATCGCCCGAGGAAGAACAGGAAAAACGACTGCCAGAAGGCGAGAAGTCCATGTTTCTTTAATGGCCTAGCGTGTCAGATGATATTCTCAAAAATATGGGAAGAAATGATGGTGTTCACCTTATACCCGTCTATCACGTACACTTCGGGGATCCCCTCCTGTGGTCAGGTGCTATCCCCCTCTCCCATATATCAAAATGATTATCGGAAATCGTGGCTGACAAGGTGGGGCTACAAGACACCCATGTGATAGTCGCCGGCCGGCCGGGGGAGAGCGAGAGCGCGGGAAGAGAGACCCCTTCCCGACCAGGTTACAAAAGGTACAAGAAACCAGGTTGCCTGTCTTTTCTGGAACAGGCTCTCCTCTCAATTACCACCACCACAACCACCATTTTACTGTAATAATACCAGGGGAATGATGGACGAGTGGGGACGAGGAATACTGGGAATGGGGGGAGAGTAGTATAGGAGAGAGTGACCGGCTGGGAGGAGGGCGAGCGAACCAGCAGCAGAGCGTATCCAGACGGGTAAATGGTTGTCAGGGAGAGAGCTTCGGTTGGCAAACCAGATTCTGAACGCGGTCGTCGTCGTTGGACCCTATTGATTAAACCGATATCCCCCAGTCTACCCAAAAAGGTCAAACGGGGGCAGAGGGGGCAGAGTGTCGTCGGTGGCGGCGGAAGGCTTTGTCACGACGGATTACCCGGCCGGGGTGATGGTTCTTCGTTTTAGAAGAGACGAAAAAAGGAATCCTCTCGTCAAGGTCACCACAGAATCCGATTGAATGGAACAGAGAAGAAAAAAAGAAGAGAAGAAGGGATTGATTTCGACTGGGGGACTATGTTTACAGTTTAGAAATGGAACATCCAGTTGATGGATCACACGGGGAACTGTCTGTGACAAGAAGGGAGACACCACAGGACAGGGGATGGGATAGAAGGAGACCTTTTTCAACTTGAGAAGATGGAAAAGGAAGAGGGAGAAGGAAGAAGGAAATTGTCAACAGGAAGGCCACAAATAGACCGGACTGTGGTCTATGACCCGACGTGGTGGACCTCCAGTGGAGAGATTCGCCCTCTCGCCCCTTCTAAAGGCTCCTGACAGGAAAATACGGTATCCCACATCCCCTAAAGGCTTATTTAAATCATACGCCAAATTTGGGGAATAGGATACAGTCGACGTCATGTGATACAAGCTAAATCACCGGTATATGTGAGATTTGCAGCCTTGTCACGTATAAATTAGGCAGCGATGTTGGTCAGGGTGATCTCAGCTAGGGGAACGCGGTTTGGAAGATTGGGAGAATAGCCGATAATAGGTGGAAAAAACCGTCTGAATCGCTGGTCACCCGACAGAAGGTCAGCTATTGATAATGCGGGGAGAAGGGAAAGAAGATCTGGGCATCTCACGCGGTTCTTTTTAAAGATTTGCTCTAAATGTAATTGGCTTTTCTGGGAAAGAAAGTCATTGGAAATGAAAGGGTTTAAAGGTCTATAAGGTCTGTAAAACCCTTTATTTCAAGGGTCAGAAGCCCTTGTCTCGGTCAAATGGAATCAAATCGATGCGGAACCGTTCTCTTCGAAGAGGAAGATTGATGTTCAACCTTCAATAGTCGGACCATGTGACCGTCTCTCTCTCTCTAATGTGAAAAGTAATTTGGCGAGAGTTTGACAACCAGGGATGCAGTTTGTAGCCTGTTACTGACCGCGAAGTTTGGCCTTCCTTTTCTCATCAATACAGGCTTTTTCTCTCCACTTTCCCTAACTTGTCCGACCAAAAACGGAGTCCAAATGTGATTGCACCCAAAGAGTCCTCCAGATCGAAGACAGCTGCACCCAAAGGCCAACTGACCAATGTCCAAAAACGACTGAATCGCAACAGAAGCCAAGAAATGGATGGAAGATAATAAATTGGGGGAGGAGAAGGCGACAATAGAGGGTGGAAAATGTGGCTTTAAACTAAAACAAAAGAGCCCGGCGGGGCCGGTGTCCCCCTCACCCTGTTTGGGTCGCGGGTGATCAATGTCAGCCCCTCTCTCTTACAGTCCAACCCGTTTCTGAGGTCACTCGACTCGCTTTACGTCACCTTTTTTATTTGATATTTATGTATTTATTATAGTCGGAATGAGCGGTATCCCTCTGGGAGATCAGGAACCGATTTGTAGCTCGAGTACAGGTGCACCCGGACTCGACCAAGCGGGGAGAGCCGACGGGGACGAGATCGAGTGATGTCATGCAAATAATAGGACCGTTTACGAGCCTCTAACGGGGTTAGTTCAAGGTCTATGGTCAAAGTTTGGACTGAGGGATGATAGAAACCAATTGGACCTCGATTATGCAGTGGGTCAACACGGGGTGGGAGAAAACCTGGGGTTAGGGTCAAATGAGCCTCAAACATTTGCAACATTTTAAATTGATAAAGAAGTGGAAAAATCAGTAAATGGAAGAAAACGAACAACTAGGATTACTGTAGGGCGTAGGCTCCCGAAAGTCTACCAATGGAAAAAATGAGTCCTTCGCCGTGTAGTCTCGCATTAAACTTGGTTTTAATCTTTACAAAAGGGGCTGAAAAGCCATTTTTGTATCCTAACTCAAGAGTTCTTCAAGAATGTATACAGAAACCCACCTAGACCAATATTGCAATGGAAACCTTACTGTAACGACCAAAAACAGCTGGTGACCGACTTGTAGCGTGTTCCCTTTACAGCCTTACACCCTGCCAAAAAAACTATGGGATACTGTAGGCCCATGATGTCATACAAAAGACGGTGAACGTTTACGATGAGTTTTTTCGTTTCTCATCGATAAGGAGGAGATAAATTTGACTATTATTCTAGAGAGGAGAAGGTTACGGTAATCATAACTTTGGCAGGGAGAGTCAACATGTTTTGCAGTGAGAGGGGGCAACTAGTAGAACGGTAGAAAAGTATTTAGTCAACGTGGGGCATACATGGGCACTACGCCCGATTTTGGGCGCCGCCGGGCGTGTGCTCTTTGCGCGTTACATAACGGAAAAATTACGTAACGGGCTGCTTTTCTGAAACGTTTGTGACCATAACTCAGCCATTTGTGGACCATTTTCAAAAATTAAAAAGTTAGTTTGTAGCCGAGATCAACGCGATTTGAATGAGCCTGAGATTGGTAGCATTCACTCGAGAGAAACCCCTGTAGCAGTGCAAATGAGCAAAAAAATGTCGCAAAGTCATCATTTGATGTCACAGAGAGTTTTCTTTATGGGCTATTGAGCTGAAACCTGGTTCGTCAAAACCATCATGATCTTGGCGACAAACTAGCTTTTTATTTTATGAAAACGGTTCAGAAATAATCGAATTATGGCCACAAACTGCTCAGAAAAGGAACGCGTTACGTAATTTTTGAGAGCCGTCTTCCCCGGGTGAGATGGACAGGGGTTGGTCGACCGACGTCAGAGGAGACTGGGGGTGATGTCAACCGGGAGACGAGAGACCCTCCCTTCCGACAATGGCGACGGTTGGAGATGCATAAAGAGACAGTCGACAGGGGGCAACTCGCGGAAGACGGGGGCAAGTATCATCATCACGGAGGGAAAGATGAAGAGCAAACAGACGGGACAGGAATCAGGTGTCTATGAGCAGATAGACGGGCAAATTAACGCCTGCCCCCTGGACAAATATGCACCCCAGGGAAAGGACTTCTTCAGTGTGAAACGGGAAGAAACTGTTTGCTCAATTAGAAATCAAAATTCTCTCCTCCTCGTGGAAGATTCTTCTGGTTATTGGAGGGCTAGGAAAAGACAGCATAGTCTTCGAACCCAATGGAGAAGTTCTCGCTTACGGCCATACCACGTTGAAAGTACGCCATCCCGTCCGATCTGGCAAGTCAAGCAACGTTGGACCCGGTTAGTACTTGGATCGGAGACGGCTTGGGAATCCCGGGTGTCGTAAGCTTTTTGCACTTCTTTTCTTTTTTTCACTACTTTTATTTTTCCAATAGAGAGCACTGTTTTCGTTAGTTCAACGTGAACAATTTATTGAATGGGAAAGTGCACAGTATCATACAATGTAACATGTCTGTTGATGTGTTCCATAATATCCGAGGTGTATTCCTGTACAATCGCAGGATACTGGTCCGCAGAGACTTCTTCCAACAATGCGTAGAGGCAAGAATTATCTATTGGGTGGAAATCTCCCACAAAATGAGCAGATTCATACAAACAAAAGCCGAGTGTTTCGACGAACCAGGTCATTTCATTCGGCGGAATAACATATATTTGTATCTGGGCCCTTATTGTTTTGAACTTTCGAAATCTTAACTTACACCGTTAAACTTCCCATCGGTATTTGCAACCATCAGGACTTTCCGTTTGTTCTTCTTCGTTTCACAAAAGTAGATAAATAAAGGATTGTACTGAAATATAATATAACCGAGCGGGGGAAATAACCAAACAGATTTGTATCCCTCCTTCTGGTTTGGTCCCAGTAAAAGGGCGAAGGGGACGTGTCCAAGATAGATGCTCGATAGCTTTTCACTTCTAAAGAAATGGCCAGCAACTGATAAGTAGAATATTTTCATGCCCTCCTCGTTCATCGTATCCACTTCATTGTATACATCCTGAAGTTATCTTTGGAAGTTTATATTCCGGCGAAATCACTCTCAGACTGAAAGAGGGGCGCATGTAAAGCCTCATCTCTTCCCGCCCATCGCCTGGTATAGTCTGTTTCCAACGGATATTCCTCGGAAAAACCTCTCCGCTACGGGACCTGGCTTTCAGATATGGTCTCGCAGCGGAGACGCGCCATCAAATTTGAATCGGTGGAATATCCGTTGTAAATGGACTGCAGCTGACATCACGATGAACCGTCCGCTAGTTGATGGTAAAATTTGCTACCTGTAGGAATTGAGAAAACATGGGAGTTATTTCATCCCAGGTGTCGGTTGATGTCAATTCTAGCAAAGTTCTGTTCTTGAAAAGATCCATCAAACGGAAATCAGACGACATATCGCATTTTATCGGTGTAACAACGTGGAGAATAAGAAATCTCTGAAGAGTTTCTCTATTACAAAACTACCGACTACTCTACCTCGAACTCCGTTTCTTTCAGAAATTCTATGTTCAGCGGTGGGCAATCAAGGTTCCAAATTTCTAAGCCTGTGTTGTCAGAGGAGACGTTTCGGATATAGTTAAGTAGATTGTCCGAGTCGCGGTAATTGTCGATGCGTAGGCTGTCATATTTGTACTTTAGACGCAGAAGTAACGCATTGATAGCTTCGTCTTGCTCTTGTTTCTCTACATCCGTCATGTCCCTCTCAATGTAATTCTATAAAGACAATACGACCTCATGAGTCTATAAAGAGGGATTGGAGAGGAAACCCCCTTCGGTTCACCCAGTTCTAGCTCCGTAAAGATAACTCACAATATGTACAGTGGTGAATAAGAAATGGAATATACTATTTCTGTCGACAATCGGGACAAGATCCTCTCTAGAATTGTGTGCCCACCACTCAGATGAATAATAAGCCATGTAATCTGTGTCACCTTCGAAATCCTGGAAATAAGTTAATTAGAAACCTGTTAAAAAAGATACCAGGTATAAACTTTTGTTCTTCACAATAACACGGAGTTCGCCCCTCTCGCTGGCCTCCTCTGCTTTGCTATCCATAAATGAACAGGTCCTTCTCAGCCGGACATAGGTCGTCGGGGACAACTGACCAGGAAAGATCCGTTATTAACAGAAAAACATACCTTATTGATAAAAGAAGATAAGAAGTTCTGTGGAAGACGGTTTGTCATATAGATCAGGTCTAATTTCAGCTAGAAAGTAAGGCTCTATTGGGTGGAAAAGAGACAAAACAAGCCTTTCTGTTTAGATGTTTGAGGAGATCAGCGGTGTATTTCTGAACAATTGCCGGGTATTGATCAGAGGGAGCTCCTTCCAACAGGGAATAGAGGCAAGAGTTGTCAATCGGATAATGGTGTCCTACCCAAAATATAGGCAGTTCATAAGTTACGAATATGAATTGTTGGACGAATTGGGAGAATTCGTCTGCCGGTACAATGCTGAGTTGCAACTGAAAGTTATATGGATTCTCCCCCCAATTGTTTTCGACTCACACATATCTGGTCATCATCAGTGATCGCCGTCAGGATAATTCGTCTCTTTTTCTTCTTCGTTTCACAATAATATGCAAATATAGAGTTGTACTGAAATGGAGGGATAGAATACATAATTCAACTGTAACTAACGGTGTCGTAGTCCTCCCTGATGGTTGGTCGCTGTACTACTATAAAGGGGACATTTCCTAGCTGGTCGTTCGATAGACCTCGACTTCCCAGTGAGCCGTCGTACATTGACAACGAAAAACATTTTATCTTGTCGCCATTATCCGTGTCCACATCGTTGTAGACATCCTGGAATTTTAACCTGATTTTCAATTTATCTGAGAGGATACTTCGAGATGTTCCTCTTCTAATCCCGGACGCCCACCCCCTCTGTCGGCTATATGAGGCTCCACGACTTTACAAAAGTGCCCACCTGCACGAATTTGGAGTACATTGAGCTGACTTCGTCCCACTTCTCAATTAGTACCAGGTCAACGAAAAGTTTCGGCTTGAAGAGATTCATCAAATTGAAGTTAGGAGACAGGCTACACTTGCAGACTACAGCCCCCACAAATCTCTAAAATACTTCATGATGTTGTCCGAAAGTTCAACCTCAAACTCGGGTTCCATAAGCAGTTGAATATTAATCGGCTGGCATTGTTCATAGTAATTCTCTATATACGTTATATCACCAGTTGCACTGCGTAGGTGATCCAATAAACTATCCGGATCTCGAAAATAGTCGACAGAAAAGACATCGTATTTGTATTTTCGGCTCTTGGACAGTTGGATCACCGCATTGTCTTGATCCAACATTTGTGCCTCGGTTAAATTGTATTTTGACTCGTATATCTGTAAGGACTTTTGTTTAACAACTATTAAACTGTTTACCATATAGATACTGGAGTAGTGGAAGCCGAATATGCTGGTTTTATCCGGAATGGGGTGCCGTTCCTCGATTGAGACGCGACATAGCCATTCAGTCGCGTAGGTAGCAATGAAATCTGTTGGGTCGTCTTCTTGGAAGACCTGGGAGTGCGTGTATAAATGAACACAAAAGTCATACTAGGTATAGAGCTCTGTTCTTAGCGAGAACCGCTATTTTATTCTGATCAACAGCCGTTTCTGCCCGGTCATTCAACTGGGAGCACGTTCTTCGTAGCCTGACATAAGTAGGAGGAGACAGCTAGACACGGAACGGATATTCTTCAAGGGAAAAACCTACCCTGTTTATAAAAGAAGGCAGGAATTCGGCAGGGAGGTGTTGTGTGATGTAGATTAGGTCGAGCTTCATTTGGACGGACAGCCAATGGAAAATACCAGTCAATCGAATGGGCTTTGGTGTGGAAGCCTGATCGAGAAATCGATATAGATGGAATTACCCACGAGTATGTCACCACCTGAAACTATCCCGTGAGTAAGGCGCCACCTGGGTGACAAGTTGGAAATCCCCCAATTGGCCTAGCAACCTCCGTGAAAAACTACAGTAACCTTCTGGAAAATGGATAGAATGGCATAAGGGAGAGGGGGCACTGTATTTTTATCTTTATAGAGAGGTTAACAAGGAAAGATGGTCAGGGGACAAGAGGTCCTGTGGAGGAATAGAGGCACTACAGTTTCTGGTCAATTCATTTTTAGCACCGTCTAATGGGCATTGATATGTATTTTCATTCGTTCGAAAGTCGGAAAGGCTGTTTATTTGGCCTAATCGAATTGAAAAACAGAAGGATCAATTTGGAAAGCGGTACTGTTCTACTCGCATTTCAGATGAACTTCGCTTTCTTCAAACGAGCGTCTCTCCTCGAAGGTCAAAGAACGCGTCAAAGTTACACGTCAATTCTAAATAGGTCAAATTCCTGGTTGTCTCTTTCTGTTCCTTCGTTTTCCCGTTTCTCCGGCGTTTAAACTCTTCTTTTCTTCTGGCTCTCCTTCCTCGTTTCCAGAGCCAATTTGACATTTTTCAGAATGTCCGAAACAACGTGGCTCGCCTTGGAATCGAATCCCGAGACTATCAACACCGTAAGCTGGCGTCTATCCTCCAATCTAATTCGTTTTCTATAGTTCATGGCCAAAATGGGAATCGCCGGTGCCAGTTGTGTCGATATCTACTCATTTGACGAGGAGATGTTGGCCTTTATTCCCCAGCCTCAACTGGCTGTAATTCTCTGTTTTCCATCTGCCAAGGTGAGACGAGTCCCTCTATTTCTCTGAATCTTCTTGTCTTTCAGGTTAAACCGTATTTGACTGGAATTTACGAAGAGATGAGCAAGGCGGAAAGACCTCAAGCCGGGGATGTCTTCTTCATGAAACAAAAGATTCGCAACGTGAGCCTTTATTTCCAGGATTTATTGAGGTTGTCCCATTTCCAGGCTTGCGGTACATTTGCCCTTTTCAATGCCCTGGCCAATTTGGAAGGAGTCGTCGACCTCGGAAGTGGGCCCTTCTATCAGTGGCTACAGACGGCCAAGCTGGCGGACGAGGAGAGCCGTTCAGAACTCCTTGAGAAAGGTATAAATCGCACAATTTATAGTTAACCTTGGCTTTATATAGACAGCTCGCTGGCTTCGGCACATGCTGAGACCGCCCGGGCTGGACGGACCGAGCAACCGAACAGAGTCTCGTTGCACTTTATCTGCTATGTCAGCAAGAATGGAACCCTTTATGAAATTGGTCAGTTTTCTATTTATTTTCTCCGGATTACCCAGGGGGCTCTCTTGTTGGGAGCGCGTCTTCCCAATTCAACCTTTTGCAGATTCTCGTGCTTCTTTTCCTCGTCCACTCGGTCCTACAACTCCTCAAACTCTGGTGAAGGATGCCGGTGTAACCATCATGGGCCATGTCAGCCGTATTGACGAGCTCTCCTTCTCCGCCATGGCTCTAGTCGGTCAAGAGTAACCACCCTGTGTATTCATCTTTCTGATATCGTTTTCCAATAAAATCATCGTATTTCTAGGGATAATTTATCTTTTAATTGAATTATTTAGCCGACACAACGAGAAGAAACTGTGGAGATAATTATTGGTTGAGCAGATAGACTCGTAAAATGTAAGGGAGAGTCTTGAAGATAGAAAGATCGGCTTCTTCCTCGTAATATATCCGCTTTATGACGTTCTTTGTCAGAGGAGAAGGACGCGGAGCAGCTCCAAGAAGGATTTGAACGCATCGGGCATTAAAGAGAGCAGTGTTAGCCCTCTAAATATAATTCCTCTTCTGTCCGGTTATGTTCTTACCTTTACCAAGTAGATAAATGCATTGTTGGCCCGTGGAAAGAACCTCTGAAGTCGCTGGACAGAGTACCGTCGCCTATGAGAGCAAAATTTCTTCTCACACCATCTGCACCTAAAGTTATTTTGTTTTAGCTAGTTATAGAAAAATGAACTTGAAGGTTTCAGGGGAATCAACCCTTCCGATGGAATAAAGGTGACGAGGATCCCCGGGGATCATCAGCTGAAACTCCTCTAACCGTATGGTGGATACCTAAATTCTACTTTTTCTCGAAGGAAAAGTCCAAAGTTACCAAGCTGTACTCGTGCATATCAGGACTCCAAATGAGATTAGCACCTAGTCCTTGGAGTATTGTGTCAAAATTTCGCCTCCCGAAAGTCCTGCCGAATTCAATAAAGAGCTGGCCGATCTTTCTTTCTTTCCTTTTCCATTGCTAAAGCGACAGATACATAATAATGAAACGAGAGGGGGAACCATGAGGTATCTGTTCAGCCCTCGATCTGTGATGAAATCATTGGTCATGTGCAAGTAAAGGGTTTTCATTTTGAGAAATTCCTCATCCGAACAACCATTTGTGTACAATCTAAGGGTCACGACCTGAAACACGAAATGTCTTTTGAAAGAACACAACAAATGGAGCCGAAAAACATCGGTGTGCAGTAGAAAACGAACAAGGCCAGACAAAGAAGCCTTCTTCGTTGAGAAGGATACGTTTTCGTTTGTTGGACTGGGTGGTAAAGGCCGTTACAGACTCTCACCAAGGACGCCACCATACCACGGGGGTTTTTGAAATTTTTCAATACAAGTTTGCCGCCCTCAAGGGGGAGGAAATGTTTGAATTTGGAGGTGGCGTCCTTGGTGAGAGTCTGTATTCGCCGGTGGTAAAGGTACTGCGGAAAACGGGCTCACCTTATTCAGGCCCTCTTCTGGATTCGTGAAGAACTCCCTCGGTAAGAATTGTTTAATATCTAGAGTTCTCACTTTCAATACCTAAAATATCCGAACTACAAAAGGTATCATTGAGTACTTGTACGAGTCGATACAAATCTTTCGGCTCAAAGGTCACACGTTCCATAATTTGTAGACAATTGGTAGTTGTTTTATTTTCTTCAAAGAGCTTTGTCACAGCTTTCATTCGCTCGCTAGACGCATTGCAGCAGATGATTATCATGTAGGCGTTAATCCTTGCTGCGTTACTGGTGGCTACATGCCATGGAATTTTGCGACAAGAGCTCATATAATCGAGAAAATAGTAACGACCCAGTTTTGTTGTTTTCTAAATGGTAAAAATGGAATCCTGAAGGAGCACCTGGATACCTTATTGACATAGACAGTCTCGGCGTCATGGATAAGGGAAAATTTGCAATTGTTAAGAACGGTGGTCATGCATCTGCTCGTCTGTTCCAGATTGGCGTACTCCTTGTATTTGAACTTTTGCGCAATTGAATGGACTACTTCTTGAGGAAGTCTTGATAAGTCCAGGGGGTCTTGGATTTTCTTGAAATGGGTTACACTAAGAAGGGAATCTTATGAAAATACTTACCGGAGACGGTTTCTGTTCCTCTTGATCTTTGTTATTTCTGTGCTGACGGGAGACTAGATTTCCCATGTTCTGAAAAATGTGACTAGTCTAGGTCTGAAATAGAAATTCGGGAGAAGAAAGGGGTATAGTAAAATCAATAATTGGGGCGCTTTCGAATAATATTAATGCTGTCACAGCTCGCCGCCCGAAACAAATCTTGGACAGGACGTGATTACGTACTGAATTGTTTCTATTGAAATGTGTCTCATCTGAATGCATCAAGAACTCTTTACTGGCTCATCGGATTTCATTTCTGTCTTTTGCAATCGATAGAGCACATCGAATTGTTGTCTAATGACTTTTGGCAGCAAGATCTGACAATTCTATCTATTGAAAATATCAAACATAGTAGTAAAATTGTTGTCATTCAATTGGATTTCACTCCTGAGATCCCAAAAAACTCATTAGACGACAATTCGATGTGCTTTATCAATTGCAAAAAACAGAAACAAAATCCTATGTGTCAATAACGAGTTCTTGATGCATTACGAAAAGATGCAAAATTATAGAACAAAATTTGAAATTTTTGTTTTGCGGGTGGTATTCTCTTTGCTTTAAAAATATTTTACTCAATATGCTGACATCGGATTTGTCTGATTTTGACGGCAAATGACTGTTCACATCAAGAGCAACATTTTGACACCAAGTATCATGGAAAAGTATTCAGAAAACTATTTTTAAAGTGAGAAATGTGGTTTTGCTGAACAAAATTCATGAGGGCTGCATTTCTCTTCAATTCTTCTGTATTTTCTATTTTTCTCTTTCTCCATATAACAATTCGGGGTCGATAAAACCAGAGAAACCATCAAAAACGCATGAAAATGCATAAAATCAAAATTAGCATCCGTTTGTTAAAAAGAGTAATTCGGGAGACTCTACAAAAAGAGAATAATACTTTTTTCGGAAAAAAAACAAACCCAAATTACTGCTGATATTTAGCGCTCTGCGGGATGGGGGAGGAGTTTCCATTTTCACCTAGCGGGGGGTTGGCAGCCCATCTGTATACCCATATGCAACCAAAAAGAAAGTGCAAAAACGCAGAAAACTCGCTTTTTGTGAATAAATTTCCAATTGCCAGATAGGGCCAAATTTTACAGTAATTCGTGCCGAACCAAACTAGTGCGAGACTGTCCCTATAAGAGATATATGAAGGAAGCCCAAAAGGTCTCCGGACTCTTTGGAAAGCAGAGAGAGGACGAGATCGCCACTCTGGCCGAGAACATTCTGATTGACTTGAGCGCGTTCGGAGAGAAAGGATCGTTCTTCCGAGGACGATGGGGGACCCTTCTCTATCTCCTGACAAAGGCTCTCTATGTATTCGACATCTACCTGCAATCCCTCTTCATGACCACATTCCTCGGCCAAAACGACATCCACTGGGGATATAACGTGATTTTTTCCCCAATTTTTCAACTATTATCCGTTTTAGATGGTTTACAAGCTGTATCAGGGCATCGAGGAAGATGATTCACTAGTTTCTCCCAAGGTCATCATGTGTGATTTCAAGATCCGGACAATCGCCAACCCACATCCTTACACCGTTCAGTGTATATTGCCCCCGAATTACATCCACGAGAAGCTCTACCTTGCCCTCTACTTCTGGTTCATCTTCCTGGCAATTGCCTATTACAAAATAAAAAGCCGTCAGCTGTCTCTACCAGTTTGTCATGGTGCTTATGCCCTGTTTCCAGGCGAGGGCAATCCGCAAGACGCTGTCCAAAAACAAGGTAAGGGTCTGGTCAAAAGGGGCTCGTCAATATTTTTTCAAACACTCCTTTTAAAGAAATTGTTTTATTAGTTACTGTTCAGGGACTTCACAACAGCAACAGAGTGCATTCCAAAGATGTTTCCCAGTTTATTTCGGACAAGCTCTGTCCCGACGGCGTCCTCCTACTCGACTTCATCGCGATCGACTCCGGCAGCCTTTTCTGCTCCAAAGTGATGATGTTTGATCAATACGTATCGATGTCTCAATAAACATACTTTCAAATTCTTTAGTTGAAAAGCTGTGCATTCAGCCATCACAAAAAAGTTTCATGCTATAGCTCAAAAACTAACCTACTTATCTAATTTATTTTATTACAGATTCGGAATCAGTGTAAAAAACCATATAGATAACTGTTTTGCGTTTTTTAAAGTTTTTGGATGAACACCGCAGCGAGAACGCGCGTCGCCTGTTTGATGTTGTGGCCTTTGGATTTTTCAGCCAACTTTCATGAAAATTGGCACGAAGGTGTAAAAGATCATCCCGAATAAGATAACCATGTCAGACTTTCAATATACTCTAGCAGAAAAGAGCTATCGAAACAAACATGAAAAAATATGTTTGATGTTATAGCTAAAAAATAACACATGTACCCAATTGTTTTATTACATATTCGGAATCAGCGTAAAAAACTATATATATACCTGTTTTGTAAAAATTTTTGCAGGGTACAAAAAGTTTTGAAAAAAAAGCCACAGCGGAAAGCGCCACAGCGTTCCCGGATGAAGGACTTTTTAAGGTACCACAGGAGTTAACCCGTGATTCGGCTAGCCCTCCCTCTCTGAGCTTACGACGTAGCCCGTGAGCATTGTTGCAAACAGTGCCATTTTGTTACGGACCCACCCAATTAATCCCTCCTCTGATTTTCCGAAAAATCTTTTATCGAAGCCAACTGGTACAGTCACTGCAAACTATGGGCAAAATAAAAGGATAAAAGACCAAGCTACGATAAGCGGTTCACAGAAGAGCGACCTCGCCCTACAGTTATGCTTCTTCTTCTTGTTCTCGTCGGCTTCGCTCTAGCCACCCCGGAGTTATGTTCCCGTGGGGGGTACGATGAGGAATACTATGACGGCTTCTGTTATCTTTTCGTGGGTTTCGATCTGTTCCCGGATGAAGGACTTTTTAAGGTACCACAGGAGTTAACCCGTGATTCGGCTAGCCAGTATTGTCGCGATCACAAATTCCAGCTGGTGATTGAAGACTTCAGCACTGCCGTTTTCTCAACCAATAAAGCTTCCACGATTCCCTGTAAAAAAGATCGGGCCATTCGATAAGAAACTTTCGAAAGAATTCGTGTTTTGTTAGTTTCTTGAGAGAATCTTGGAGAGGGACCATAAAGCACACAAATCAGCTTTCCTGGCCACAGTGTGTGCTCTCTTATCAGGGGAATTTTCCCAAAGCCTAGAAACAATGGATCAATTGTTGCAAAGTCACCAAGAAAGGCATTGGAACACTCTTTTACAAAAACTTTATTTGGACTCAACCTTCACGCGGCCAAATTAATTTTTGGGAGGAACATTAGTTAGAAACGCCGAACGCGAGCAGACAAAGAGGATCTTTTGGTCACAGGGAGTACTGTACCATTCCATGCTGTTGAGAGATTTGTATGAAACACACTCTCCCAGCTGGCTGTTCGGATGTCCGCTAGTAAAGTTGGAGTAGCCGGGGAGAAGCGGCTTGTGGTTGTCCCAGAAGCAGAGAGCGGCGTTGTTTCCTTTGCATGTCAACCCCATCCATGCCGCGTTGATACCATTGGAATAAAACATGATGTAGTCGTTTTTCTTTACTTTATATAAAATAGTGCCCCTTTTCCTCACCTTTTTCGTGTCTATAATCACCAGCTGGGATTTGTGATCGCGACAATACTGGCTAGCCGAATCACGGGTTAACTCCTGTGGTACCTTAAAAAGTCCTTCATCCGGGAACAGATCGAAACCCACGAAAAGATAACAGAAGCCGTCATAGTATTCCTCATCGTACCCCCCACGGGAACATAACTCCGGGGTGCCTAGAGCGAAGCCGACGAGAACAAGAAGAAGAAGCATAACTGTAGGGCGAGGTCGCTCTTCTGTGAACCGCTTATCGTAGCTTGGTCTTTTATCCTTTTATTTTGCCCATAGTTTGCAGTGACTGTACCAGCTGGCTTCGATAAGAGATTTTTCGGAAGATCAGAGGAGGGATTAATTGAGTGGGTCTGTTACAAAATGGCACTGTTTGCAACAATGCTCACGGGCTACGTCGTAAGCTCAGAGATCACCCGATGAAATCCTCACGGAGAAAGTTGATCTTACTGTTATAGTCTGTCAAGAAAAACGACGACATTCAAGGTCTAACTCGCCAAGAACAAATTTTAGTGGTGGAGCGCACTGACAGATAATTTTGACAGATTGACGCACTGACAGATAATTAAAAAAGAAAGTGTAATCTTTTTCTCATGCAAAATTTGCAAACATCAAACAATATATAAATTTTTTGCTAATTCAGATTGATTTGATTTTTTTACAGCGATATCTACATCAAAAACACTATGAAAAACAATAATAAAAACAAGTGGATCGGTTCAGAGGGTCGAGATATCGATAAAGTTATTTTTAACATTACAATATTTAATACAAATCGAGCTTTTTGTAAAAAACTGAAATTGCTATTCGATTCTTCATCAAATTTTTAGTTAGTGTATGTCATTTTCAGCTCAAAATAATGCATAATAGAGGCATACTGAAGCCTTTTGTAACAGGCGCACCCAATGACCAAGATTACTGAACAAAAAGTGCCGCCACCCTGGCGCGCGCCTTTGCGGTCCCTAGTTGAAGAGAAAAAAGACTGGCTTCTTCCTTCTAATGAATCCGTTCCTCATCATCCTTTGGTAGAGGAGAAAGACGTGAAGATATCCCGAGGAGGGATTGTACACATCGAGCAGTGAAAAGAACAGTGTTAGCCAAAATGGGATTGACATCTAGGCCTTCGAGAATCGTATGAAATTCCTCGTCCCAATCGTACTGTCACAGGGTGCTGGAGGCGAAGCCATTTTTCAAACTTCCCGGTCAATGCTTGTCCAATATTTATCCCCTTCCCGTCCAAGGAGATTATCTTTGTCATAAATCCCGACATTCTTCGCTTTTTCCGCCCGATAGGATGCCGTTTTTCGCTTTATGGAAAGCTCGCCGCGCTGCTCAAAAAGCAAGGAAGAAGTTCGAGACGGCTGTTGAAAATTGCCGGAGGTTGTTCACTTTCCCGGCTTGAAGCAGTCCAAAAATTCAGAAAACGAGATGGCGAGGAGCCGATTTTGAGTCTCGGCGCCCGGCTGAAGAAGAAATTGTCGCCGGTGCTTCCCTGTTTGAGTGGCAAGAAAGAGCCGGAGAACTGCTACGAGCGGCTGTTCTTCCGAGGAACCAAGGAGCACTACCTCCTCCGGCTGGCCATAAGCATCGTTCTGTGGGAGAACTTCGGCATTATGATGTACTACATCCTGGCAATTAAATACGCTACAAATCCCGGGCAGATGGGCACCGTCGTCGCCGGTGTGGTGCACCTCGTCCTTACCATTATGTTTCTCATCCCTCAGGTTCAGTTTTTTCTGTTGAGCATTACCGTTTTTTTTGGTTCAATGAATACGGTATAGAGCCGTGCAAGAAGTCGAACAGGGCGGAAAATCCCACACGGGCCCTTCAGAGCGTGCCTTCCCGCTCCTCTGTCGATTTTTGGGTCTAGACAGTCTCTATTTCATAAGAGCCCCGGTGTGAAAGGTTTTTGCAAGTCGTTTGGTTTCCGAAAAGGAGTACGGATATTCTCAAGAGGTCCGCGAGGGTATTGTACAGCTCCCAGAGGGCCCCTGCCCCTTGCCATCCGCCAAATAACCGTCTCCTCTTTCAGCTGATGAACTTTTTGCTGTTGTCCATCTACCGCATGGTCTCGTCGAAAATCAAGGCCCTCCTGGTCATTGCCATCATCTCGCTGGCCTTCGACGTGAGCGCCATGAATGCCATGACGAATGTCCACCGGATAGCCGAGGGGATAGCCTGTGTCCAGATGGATGTCTCCTCCTCCGCCATGGCTGTCGATGAAAACATTGCGAAGCACGGCCAAATGGGACTGGGCATGATGCAGTCGCTCGTTATCAAGCTGGCCAAACCCGTGAATTTCTTTAAAGGAATGATGAAAAAGCTGGACACGAAAGTGACCCGGGTGGTGGAGATGATACGACAGTCGTGGTCACAGCTGTCCGGGATGACGAACAAGTGCAAACGGCTCATGCGGGGACCGTATCTTGTGGTCAGTTTTATGCGTTAGATTACGGTAGAATTGAGGGGAACGTCTTCTTCGGGAGGGGGGACGGTACAGTGGCCACTGAGTAGTCGAACGTGTTGGAGCATCACAAAGAAATCGGAGCGGCGCATGGAGATGGCCGCGGGGTCGGTCATCAGCGACAGGGCATCGTCCGCGTAGCTCTGAAAATACTGAGAGGTGCTAATTTTTGGATTGAAAAGGGAAATTAGTTCGTTTCATAGTTACTCTGGTTGCTAGCCCCAGCTGAGGATCAGGCTTTGATCGCCGTGCAACGCCCAAGTTTCCAAGGAGGACGGGAAGCTTTGTGGTCAGACCAAAAAGAACTCTAGTCCCATTAAATCGCTACAAAAAAACGGGGCTTTTGGCCTTTTGTGCACCAAATTGACCACTGCTAGCCCCGAAATACTACCAGGGGGCAAAGTCGCCTACCTGGGTGCCGGTAATGGGCAGGATCCGGACTATTTCATGCAGAGAGCCATGTCTAGGTTGATAACTAACGGTATCCGTTGGAGTGCGCTTATTTTTCCATGGAAAATGGACAAAGTTTGAGTAAGAAGGGAAAAGAATAAGGCCCTAGTGAATGAAAAGAATAAGGACCTAGGGGCAAGCCGCAGTTTCGTGCTACTCTGCCCCATTTTTCGATTTCACAGCTAAAAGCCAGACGCGAGCTCGTGCTTCCCCCGTTGGGATCCCAACAAAACGGGTGAAACAGTACCCACCTTGAATATTTCGAGCTCCTTCAAGCTGTCCCTTCTGCATCGTCTTATCTCGTAGACAATATCGTCAACCAGCAGAAATGTCATAAATGTCAGCGTACAACATAAGATCAAAACCATAGCAATGGCATGCTTTTCAATCGTTCTCCACTATAATTTGAATTGGTGGTTAATATAAACGTAGTGAAAGTAAAAACAAACCATAGGGGAAAATAACAGAGTAGAATGATTGTGGCGCGGAAGAGTGTGGCTTCGTTGTCATGGTCTGTTCTGTAATGCGCCCTGGCTACAAAAACGGGTCTTCTTCGACGGTGTAAAGCGCTTCTCGAGGACAGATGGACAATGCCTTCTGGGGCGGGAGACGAACGGGTTCGAAAGTCAATTCAGATCACAAAAAGAGGCGAAGAGGAGCTCCATTAGAGGGAAAATAAGATGGGTTTGTGGGGAGACAAGGAACGAGGACGCGGTGTCCATTGAACTGTCCATCACCACTCACTCTTGGGCTACGGAAGAACTGAAGCTGGGGAAAACGGGAGTTTAGGCGAACAAGGGACCAGGGGTTGGGAAAAGGGGCGGAGGATAGGCTTAGAAGGACTCGTTGCAGTACCTGCTCGTGGTGGTGGACAGCCCGAGGAGGATGGTGGATGACGGCGGAAGGCGGGCTGTGGTGGTGGTAGAAACTTGGAAGCGGCCCTGCTAAGGCTTAGGGGATTAAGGTTGACCGAATTTCGACAAAACTTAGGCTTAGGGGATTAAGGGGATTACGGTTGACCGAATTTCGACAAAACTTAGGCTTAGGGGATTAAGGGGATTACGGTTGACCGAATTTCGACAAAACTTAGGCTTAGGGGATTAAGGTTGACCGAATTTCGACAAAACTTAGGCTTAGGGGATTAAGGGGATTACGGTTGACCGAATTTCGACAAAACTTAGGCTTAGGGGATTAAGGTTGACCAAATTTCGACAAGACTTAGGCTTAGGGGATTAAGGTTGACCGAATTTCGACGAAACTTAAGGGCGGCTGCTGACAGTTCAAACGTTTCGGAAAAAGGACTGTCATGGAGTTTCGGGGGGACATCGCGGCGGCCTCGTTGCTCTGCTCATTGAGGGGAGAAGGCCTGTGGTTATCGCCCTCTTCCCTCCGTCCTTTTCTATGTGTTTCATCCATGAAAATCACCTCCTTTCAGTGTTTGAACAAGTTCCACGAAGCGTATATTTTCTGTCTGGAGCAGGAAAGAAATCTCGGCCTGGATTTGTGCGGCTCCATCCAGCGGGCCAATAAGATTTGTGACATGGGAAAGACGGTAGCCGATAGTGTTTGTATGTTCCCGGGAAAAGTTAAAAACGGTAATTTGTCTTGTTATTTACCCCAAAAATGAGAGATTTCTCCAGGTATTACGGAAGGAGCGGTACCATATTTCAAGAAATCCTGGCAAACAGTCAAGGACCAAGTCAGCGCGGCGCATTATTTTAAAGTCGGAGCCGTACGGGAATACATCGAGAAGGGAAAGAAGATCAGACAGGAGATTAAGAATCTGGCGACGTTAAATCTACGGGTTAAAGAGAAACACAACGAGTCGAAGAATATGGAAAGTCTGGAGGAGAATGTCAAACGGGCTCTGAGGCGGATGGTCGACACCCCCAGGAGGATCATCGAGTTCAGTCGGGCCATCATCCACTGGGTCTTTCTCCCGTTCGCCTTGATCTATCCATTCTACAAGGCGAGTACACAATCCTCTCTTCTTCGAAGAGAACCACGAAGAAAGAAGGAGGCACCCAAATTGGTCCAAAGGAGTCGCCCGATGGATTGGTTCTTGGATAGTCTGGCGCCTGCTCCCTTCCTCACAAATTTCAAAATTTCAAGGTTGTCCTAGGGCAGTTTAGGATCCTGGCCAGCTTCTAAAAGCTTTTCCATCGTTAAAATGATTTCCAGATGTATAAATACTGGGTAATGGGCTTCCCAAGAAGCTGAACCAACTTTAAAAGACAATACGCCAGAGAATCATTTATTGGGGCTGTCGGGTCCACCTGGGGTTTTCTTTGGGAAACCAGGTCCTAGGGCTTCATCTGGGACCTTTTGGTCGTCATTTCCCCTGAGAGAAAAGTCTACGAGGAGCTCTCCTCCTGCTAGCGTATCCACTGAATCTGCTCCCTGTCTTCCAATGCAATTTGGGTTTCCGTCTGCCATCCGGAGGCGGTCCAAAATTGAAAAGATATTCTTGGGATCCTGTATGGAACAAAAGTTCGTGGTAAAGGCTTTGAGATTCATTGGATCCGGCTACGGTAACTGTAAGTCATAGAAACGGGTGTTCAGCCTCCGGAATGATTTCCGCTGACCCAAATCAATTTTGGTCTTTTTATTCGGCTAAAAATAACTACAGTACCCATTTTTCAGACGGCCTTCTTTGCCTACAGGTTCAATTACCGTGACGATTTTCGAAATATGTATCTGACGCGGGAATTTGAACGAATCGACGATGACTGTGCCCTAAAGGGTCAAAGTAAAGTACTGCCCTTAAATCAGGATGAAAAACAATTGGTACTTTTCTTCTCTCCTCTATCCATCTTCCATTTTCAGTATGTTCAAAGATGGCGGTTAAAAATGACGGGCCACGAGAAGCGTAAAGTCTATTTGAATATCGGCCTGTCCACCCTGGCCGTGGCCACCCCGGCCTTCTTTGTTTTCTTGGATGTTGGTCTTTATACCGTCGTGACGAGTGTCTTTGAGATCTTTCAACGGACGACAATCGACTATCCGGCACATTATGACCTGAAGGTGGGGTTATTCCCGTTCTAGAGGGCCCATTCTACTTGAACATGGATATAAAAGGTCTATTTCAGGTAGCTGGGAACAGTTCCAGCGGGGAGATGCTAAAAAGCCTCTTGGATACGTTCTCGCCCATCACGGAGGGCATGGAAGAGAGAAAAGAACGCTGGAAGAAGTGTTTCCGCGAGCCAACTCCACCAAACAAGGACGTGATCTTTGGGATGTTTGTGCTCTTTGTGATCTGTCTCGTTCTCTGCCCGTTGGGCGTCTGGATGGAGCGGCAGTCGCTCTTCCTCGCCGACTACTTCTACCCCCATCGGGTACGGTACCGCGCTCTCCATCTGTACAACGAGATTCTTCGCAAGAGACAGCACCTGATGACTTTTATGTACGCGAAGCAGAGAGCCATCCTGGCCGACGACCAGATGGCTGGGCGGGAGCAGCTGGTCCGGCGGGGGATGCAGTCGAGGGGATTCGTCCGGGTGAACTGTATCAAGTGCAAGAAGACACAGATGAGACTGTCCGACGAGTCGAATGTCCGTCTGTGTGTACAGTGTGGCTCGTTCTACTGTGTCACGTGCTTCTCTTTCCGGGAAGAGTGTCTGTACTGTGGAGAGAACATGCAGACTATTGACGGCATGGAATTGTGGCATGCGCAACTGTCAGAAGACGAACTGAGTGACGAGGAGGAGAAGAAGGAGGAGCCGGAAGACGGGGAAGAATAGGAAAAACGCCATCCAGTGAGACAACACAGCGAGCCCATTGATGGCTAACTTGAAGAAAGACAAAACTAGATAACAGCTAAATAAATTTACATTGTAATTGTCACCGTTATTTCTAACAAGATTTTCATATAGAAATTTATATTTCTGTTTGTAAAACAATAACAAATAACAAAGCCCATTGGAAAAAACAAAAAGCAAAAACCGTAGACGAAATCAATTAAAGATCGCCAATTTTAGCTTTAATAACAGCTGGTGCAGAGCTAGGTGGTAGAATACGAATTTCCGTGATAAGAGCCGTAATAAATTCGGATGGAATGATTTCGCTATTCTGCTTCCGAAGCAACGCCGTTCTACCAATATGTTGTACCTAAATTGTATGCAGTACTTGAAAAATTATGAAAAACCAACCCGCTCTATAAACTTATATGCCTGAGCACAAATAATAACAGGAACATTAAAATGCTTAGCAACTTCGGCTACTTGATGTCCTCCTTTGGGACAGGAGACACCTCCGCTGAGAAAGACAGCATTAGCGGATAACACAGCCAACGAAGCCTACAATATGATGTAAGTTGTATAATAATAACATACGTGTGGAAGAACTTGAGCAATTCCTCTCATGTCAGTTACAGTCACGTCGATTCCTTTCGCTGATAGATTATTAGCAAGATCAACAGCTAAACTTGTTATTTTATAGAAAACGGCATCAACGGTACCGCTACTTCTACTTTCTGAGAGCATAAATTCGTCCTCCACAACAGAAACAGAAATATTCTTCTTGACCAAAATTTCCCAGCTGTCTTCAATAAATTTATTTCTAAAAAGGGAACATTATTTAAAACATTGTACAAACCCTTTATATACAACAATATGCCTTGCTTTAGTCAATTTACTCTCTAAATGGAAGACGATCATCTTGTGGGCAGATGTGAGATAGGTTGTTTCCAAAGTTTCTAACTCATCCAGAACAAGCTCTGCCGCCTGATAAATGTTAGATGAATACAGAAAAGAATAAAGTCACATCATCAGCAGAAAGACCTTCATCAATTTTCCGAAGTTGTCGTCGAGTCATGCGAAACAGATTGTTCAACGCTGGAGGAAGAGACCATTTACCTATGATAAAACTATACTGGCCAACTAAGATCCTTACCACTTTCCAGTACGTACTCAATTTGCCGATTTAGAAGAAGCACTTTACTTTTATTGATGTTCTTAGAAATCTTGAAATCACCTGAGAAATAATCGGCATACATCTGCAAAACGACTAAAAGTAAACATCTTTTAGTACACATACCTCTTTACACGCGATTATAAACGCCCTACATAAATCATCGACTTCCCTAATTTGTTCATTCTCACATCGATTATATAGCGTGATGAAGGCATGATGTACATCTATAGGCACACGGGAATAAGGAGTATGATACTCTATAATTTCTAATGAATTAAAAAAGAACGGAAAAACAATACGTTCTGATTCATCGTCAACTTCTATGACTCGTCTATCTGATTCGTAAAGTGTAAGGTCTGAAAAAGAGATAATAACAATATAAAGTGAATTGCAGCTATTACCGAATTTAATTTCTTTATCTTCTCCAGTTCCACAACTGTTCATCTTTAGAGCTGATTTTGGTGATGTTGCAGCAGTTACATTATCAATACATTTTTCAACAAGAACTTCTTCTTTCCGTCTCTCTTCCTGCTAATTTTCGTTGCGGAGAAGGGAGAAAAACGTACCTTCGGTGCTTCCACCTTTTTCGTGACAACAGTTGTATTTTCCTGTTTCTTCTCAACTGTAGGTTTAGAAGCCACTTTCTCAACACCATTACTCAAAGGAGCTTGCCCATTTTTTTTCGCTGCAGCTGCTTCGGCTAAAAATATGGGAATAAGAAGATCTAAAAAAGATTAACCTCTAGTTTTCTTTTCTGCGACTTTAGCTGCCCTTTGAGCTTTTTTCTCCTCCGCTGTCATTTCCTTTTTCTAGATTTCCATAAAAATAAACAGAAATGATAATAGCTTACAAATTCTTCTTTTGTCATTTTCTTTATATTAGAGATCTTATAGAAATCGAAAACAAGCCTAAAAAATCTTTAAAAATGCTGACGCAATGTCTTCTCAAAGCAATTTTGTGATGATGCAAACAACTTTCGTGGATAAAAAATGCAAAACTTCAGCTTACAGACATTGATCTTTATTGCAAAAAGACAAAGTTAAAGTTAAAACTTTCAAGAAATGGATACAAGGAAATACTCGTAAATTGTTAGACACGGGGATCATCGAAATTGAAAAGTACTGGGGTTCTGAGACTGTTGCTGTGGTTGTTGCTGCTGCTGATTCGGTGTCATGAACAAATTTCCACTTGCAGCGTATCTACAAAGACGACATTAGATTTTTTTAAACTACAATATTACTTTGCGAATCCACCACCAGCTGGTGGGGTGACTCCTGTTCCAAAAGCTGAACTATTAGCAAACACTGGTTTTCCTCCAAAGACATTTTGTTGTTTTGCTCCGAAACTAGCAGCGGCCCCAAATTTAGGAGTTGCTGTATTGAAAGCCTGGAAGCCATTTTTTAAACAGAATATTACTAATGGAGTACACTTGCTGTTGTAGAACTAGCCGCTTGTTGCGCTGCTTGTCCAAACGTACTTCCGAAGATAGATTTAGTTGGTGTGGGCTGAGCAGCTCCTCCGAAAATACCACTTCCAGCAGTTTGAGTTGGCTGAGCAGCACCGCCAAAAATTCCACTTCCAGTAGATTGGGTCGACTGAGCGGCTCCACCGAAAATTCCACTTCCAGCAGTTTGCGTCGGCTGAGCAGCGCCACCAAAAATGCTTGGCTTCGCACTATTCTGTGCAGCAGCGGCCGCAAAACTACCAAAAGCATTGGGGTTCTTCTAAACAAATATTAGTTGAAAATAGATTTAAAAAACCTGTGTATTCGAAAAAAGACTAAGTCCCGTTTTTTGTTGCTGTTGTGGCTGACTATTAATACTGAAGATGCCCTTGGAAGCAGTGGGGTTTGCGGTTCCCAGGGATAACGATCTAAGACATTTACATACATTAAACAAATTAATTGAAAAAGTACCCAAAAGAAAAGTTAGATCCTCCCGTTTGTCCGGATGTCTCATCTTCCATCATGCCATCTTCTGCTGCAGCTTTAGCGGCAGCAAGAAAACCTAAGCCACGGGTGTGAATAAATTTTAAGCTCTAAATATACCTGAAGAAGCACCGCTCGGCTTCTGAGGAAAAGTGAATGATGGAGCAGGAGCTGCTGACTCCTTTGGCTTAAAAGAAAATGCTGGCGTCGACGAAGTCTGAGGAGACGCGGAAGGAAATTGACCAAATATGGATTTCTGTTCCTGTTTTTCTATGAAAGCGTTAGTGGTAGTTCCAGTGCCACCACCGAAAATGCTCTGCTTTTCAGGCGTTTGAACAGTTGTTGTTGAAACTGCTGGTGGACTACTGAAGATACTTGGCTTGGGTGATTCCACTTTGGTTTCTGTAGGCTTCTGGGCAAAACTAAATTTAGGTGCTTCTGTAGTTTGTGTTGTTGAGCTTGGTGTAGCTTGTGCTGTAAAGATATCGATTGTTTAGATCGAAAGTTAAAATCAACCTGCATTTGTAAAGCTGAAAAGCGGTTTTGAAGTAGGAGTGGTAGTGGCAGCAGGAGTAACTGTTGAAGATGGTGAGAAAGGGAAAATACTTTTCACTTCGGCTGAAAAACTATTTTAATAGATAAAAGAAATAAAACTGACGTGTTACTGGTTTTATCTGTTGAGGGGTTTCTTGCTCATTTATTTTTTCAGTTGAAATATCTTCTCTTGGCTGCTTCTCTTCCGTTCCTGTTGCAAAAGGCTTTTGCGGCGTCGCAATGGTGGGACTGTTGGACGATATCTCAGTTTTTGGTGTTAGATCCACAGGAGTAGAAATATCTTTCGCTATTGTTTGTGACAAATCTTTAAAAAACAAAGATTTATTAGAAGAAGGAAAACTACCTGTAGTTGGTGACGATATTTGCACCTCAGGGAACAGTGACGGTTTCGCAGTCAGTGGAGGTTTCTTCTCAGGGGTCGGTGTTACAGGTCCTAAAATATCAAATTAACTCTAGAAAACTAGTTTACCTTGGATTACAAGCGGTTTCTTCGGGACGTCCTTAGAAGAAACTGGGGTAGTGGCTACTGCAGGTTTTGCCAATTCAACAGGTCTTTCTTCTTGTTTAGCAGCGAGTGGTGAAGTAGGTTTAGGGAAAGAAACTAAACAATTCATTTGCCCGTAGTTTTAGTATTAAATTAAAATTCAGGCAATGACATCAAAAGAATTAAACCTACCAAAGGGTGGTTGTCCAGGAGCAGGTAATTGAGCAGGCGTTGGCGCAGGCATTGGTACATGAACTTCTTTTTCAACAATTTTGATTTGTGGAGGTGCATCAATTTGTGTGCTAGCGTCACTTTGACTAACATTCAAGGTAGTATCAGCGCTTTTTTGTGGTGAATTTTTAATCTGCAATAAGACAGTAACAAATGAGAAATCCAAGATGAAATACCGAAGATAAAAGAGTCTCCCTCAAATTTTCAAAAGCATTTACTTTCTTCTCTTTCTCCTTTTCTTCTATACAATCAAAAGGTATGGCTGCCAACTTTTTTGTTTGTATAGGTACGTTTTTCTAAACAACGTAAATTTTAAAAAAAAACTTATAAAAACCTGATTTTTAATGAAATTTAGCAGCCTGTTACGACCCTCTTGAATATTTAATCCTTGTAAGGAGGGAACCACCGAACTTTGGAAAATTTTGATTTCTGGAGGCGGCAGATTTCCATAACCATTTTGTGCAGTTTTTCTTAAAATTTGTAAATTTAGAAATAAAATAAAAATTTACCTTTGCCTTAGTTTCAATATTTTCAAATCTTCTTCAATAAGTTCCGCCTTTGTTTTCAGGTTAGTTGTCCACTTTTGTATTACTTTTACTTGAGTGTTAATAAAATCTCTTTCGCCGATGCTTAGGGATGGAATTGGTTTTAATGATTTTTTCTGAAAAAACCGCTTTTTCTTCTGAAAACCAGCAAATACAACAAAAATATTGTTGCTGTAAATTAGATTCACCTTCATTTTACAGCAATTTTCGAAATCCTTCTTAATCTCGGCATATTTTTCATGGGCCTCATCTAACTTGATGGTTAACCGTTTCATTTTCTCATCCTAAAAAGAAAGGTGAACAAACGGAGTAGAAATACTTACAATATCAAAACTTTCCGAATCATGTAGTGCTTTTAAACGGTCCTCGTCAGACTCATACAAATTCACTTTGGCATGTTTAGCACCCATAGTTGCAATGAGAACTAAAAAAATATTAGTGAAACTAAATAAAATACCGGCAATACGAGATTCCATTTTTCTGTATTCAACATCCGCTTCGGCCATTACGTTTGCAAATTCTCTCAGTAAAAGGACATCATTAGATTGTATAGCAGACGCTAAATTATACGTTATTTTAGCTAAAAATATAAAAATACTGGCTTCGTGTACGGCCGACTCGGTATGGCCCAATCCCACGCTGATTGCACGAAGATCGTCAACCTAAAATATAAAATTAAGACGTGCGTACAAAAAAAAGACTGACAATAGAGCCCCATTTATCCTTAATTTCCTCTGACATCTTATTCACGGCTGCTACTTCGGCGCTAATATCTTCTTTTTCTTCTTTCTTTGGGGCAGGCGTTTGTGATTTTATAGGAGTTGTTGTTGCGCTCATAGGTGGGAGTGCTGTATTTACAGCAGGTATCGTAGCAACATTTGGTTTAAGAGGAGTGGAAGATGCTTGAGGCTCTAGAAATTGATTTGTATCAATAATTATCATATTGCCTTACGAAATAATGGTTTCTGCATGGAGCTGAAAGAAAATGGCTTGGTCTCACTCGGCGGATAAGCAGCGGTAGGCGTGGGAGGTGCCTCACCAAAAACGGATTTCATTGTAGGAATAACAAGAGGAGCAGGAGTAGAAGTTCCTTTAAAACAATTAGGAAAAATTGATGAAAGATTTACCGAAAAGAGATTTCGGAGTTTCCGCCGCCACAACCGGTTTAGAAGTTATCGGCTTTGCCGGCCTTTTCCCCACTTTTACTGAGGCTAGTGGTACATCAATAGGTTCACTGGAAGAATATGAAAAATATATATATATATATATATATATATATATACATACATGGTACAGTCAGCGTGACTAGCATCCATACTAACAATATTATGTGCGGTAAGAATACCATCGGTTGTGAGCGATAAAACAATTGGACAAGCTCGGTGCATCCTTGGTCCATCATCACCTAGAAAATATAAATAGCTTACGCAAAGATAATCAATTACTAAGCATTACTTGGGTAGAAGAAGACAGATCAACACAAAGGCCCAAAGGAAAAGTTTCTCGAGTTGATGAATCAGTGGGCAGGTCTAAACGGCCCAAATCATCCAAATTCCAAATCTAAATATAACAATTAGAATGATATTATACTGTCTTACTTTCCAATCGAATGTTTTTCCTATAACAACTATTTCACTGGATTTTGTAGAAGCAGTAAGAACAAGGTTCCAATTTAGTAAAAGCGATGTTTCAAATGAGAAGTACGGCCTCTCAGATGATTGGGCATTTCCATATTGTAATTCGGGTAGTGGCTTCCACGAAACTGGCTGATCCTAAAGAAATACCTTAGCTGTAATTGGAATTGTTTACCTTTTTTATAGTAAGAAGAAAGATAAAAGCGTCTGCGTTAGGTCCAGGGAAAGCAACAAGCCACTCAGTCGTACTTATCCAACATAGCCCCGTAATTGGTGCAGTGTGATCTTGAGGCATATTTGGAAGATCTGGTGGCATAGTTCCTCTTACGACCTAATACAATTGTAAAGTTAATGTTATTACGAAAATTCATTACATCCAGCTCCATTTTGAGTTGGCATACTTTCCCTGCAGCGTCACCTATTGTGAGCTGTTTGCCTTTTGGACTCCAACTTATATGCGTCACGACAGCACCCATTTTCTTAGAACCTATCAGACTATATGATGAAGGATTCTAAAATAAAGGTTTAAATAAGTAGGTAGATTTTACCTGAGGATCTATTTTCGCTACTATGAGACTTCTATCATCGGCTGAAGCGGCTAACGTATCGGCAAGTGCTGGATTCCACCTCAAGCATGCTCCTTTTGCTTTTTCCTCAGCTCCAAGCCGTATGCTAGTTATATGATAAACCTTAAATGATCAAGAGGTGAGAACGGTTCGCTGAGTACTAACATCACCGCTATATTTGAGTGAAAATGCCGCCACATCAAAAATATAGATAAAACATCCAGCTGCATTATTTACTAATACTCCTAGAAGAGTACCGTCAGAATTAATCGAAAGGGCTGATATTTTCTAAATAAGAAATGAGTTATCAAAAAGAACAAATACATCTTCTTCGGCTAATTCAACAACTTTTTTCTGAAGTTCTGTAAACTCCTTGTTGGCCGTTTGAGAAGTTACATGAAGAGTATGAATAGCCGAGCTGTTGAATGAAACAAGCTAAAACAGTTTACGAAGAGAAATAAAAACGTACTTTATTATCGCCAGAAGATGCTATTGCTATTTGGTATACGGAAGAAACACATATAGCATCGTGGTATATACCGAAAACTGTTCCTGATGGAAATAATCTCGTTTTTTGAAGGCCAAGGAATTGAAAATCCTAAAAAAAATGTTTGAAGAATTGTCATGGCTATAGAAACATACACCCTTATCTGTGGAAGTTTCCATGAAAACTGGTGCTATCCGATCGTGCTAATGCCTGAAACCTAGTATTTTTAACAAATTTAAGAAGAGAGGCATAGAAAGAATACAAACCGGCTGATTGCTTATACTATACTTATGCTATAAAGATTCTTACAATACCGAAAAAGAACGTTTGAAAGCAGTAATCCTTCAGGAAATATAATATCAATCAACAGGAAAGGGGGTAGATATCTACACTTTCGTTTCTTATGAAAAAATTGCAAATTCAAGTATAGAATAGTTTTTTTGAAGTTTTTATGAGCTGGTGAGAGCAAAAACAGTAAAAGTTGACTTTTTCGAATATAAATTTGAACAAGGAATTGTAGCGTGTGAAGTGAAATGGAACAACGTTTTTCACCCATACTCTCACTTGTACTCATTTTGAGATGTCGGTAATACTAACAATGAATAACATAAAAACTGAATGAAAAAAAAGGAGAAGAGCAAAACAAACGTATCAAAACGGCGAACGAACCAAACCTCGCCATCCATCTCTGCAAGGAATAACATAACATGAGCGGGAACTCAATTCCTTCAAAATTTCCTTATACCTCATTCCTGCACTCTGCTATACACTTCACACGCTACACATTGAAAGCAGTAATCTTTCAGGAAATACAATATCAATCGCTAATACACAACAAAAATGTTCTGAGAAACATTGAAGGTTCGATGCAGAAGGTTTAGCTTTTCGATTCAAACTGCCATGTCGGAAAGGCACAATCTGAACAAAATAAACAAAACCACAATGAACAAAAAATATTTTTAGAAAAGTGCATTAAAAAAACACACACACCGCAGGTTCTAATCGGGAGTTATCGTACTCTTTCGAGGATCATCGCGATCGGTTCTACCGTACTTTTCTGATTTGATTTGATTTCATCGTGGTTTCGGTTCCCATCCCGCCCGCCGTACGTCAGGACAAGGTAAAACAACTGAAGCCGAACCATGCCCACCATCCCAAAACCCCAACTACCCTCCCAAAAACCATACTATGGAAGAACAACTGCCGTGTATGTTTTTCTCTCACCATGTACGTTTTTAGCCTCCTATGTCCGTTTTTAGCCTATCGTGTACGTTTTTAGCCTACCGTGTACGTTTTTAGCCTACCATGTACGTTTTTCTCTCACCATGTACGTTTTTAGCCTACTATGTACGTTTTTAGCCTACCATGTACGTTTTTCTCTCACCATGTACGTTTTTAGCCTATTATGTACGTTTTTAGCCTATCGTGTACGTTTTTAGCCTACCAAGTACGTTTTTCTCTCACCATGTACGTTTTTAGCCTACCTTATTAGAAGAAATACGATATTTCCAAGTTGCGGTTGCCGAACCCGTGTTCGTTTGACAGCTGTTTCTATTGACCTCCTCATGCAGGGTAGGGTAAGGTGTGTGCTTTAAGAATGCTGTCCCGGACAGTTTCGTTTTCTTCGCCTATTTGCTATTGGATTTGGATCTGTTTGGAAACCGAAAGTGGCAATACATTTGGCGAGTTCGCCTCGTCCTTGGAACTGTTTTCCTTTCCAAAATATCCGAAGTGTCGCGTGTTTCCTTCGTTTTCTATTTATAACTGGAAAGTGTCCTGTTGTCATTTTCCACCTTTCCACACCGTCTATGTTCTGAAATATCTCATTTTTGCTCGCCTATGACGGCGTGTTCTCTGTTTTATACGGTCACGCGCACCTAAACCCACCGTTACATCAATTAAAACTGCCTCTTAAGTGTTTCTTTTTTTGCTGTCAAGGCCGTTACGCAAAAAAGGTAACCCTCTCTGATTGAGGTTGTTTCCCTCATTTCAACGGGATGAGAGTCCTCCTCCTTTTTATTACGGCAATTGTAGGTTTTTACCATATCAAATCTCTAAATTTCTATTGTAGAGCTGCCCTTCCTTGGCTAATTTCGATCCGACGGGGATAACTTTTGAGGGTGACAGTGAGTTTATTCTCCTGATTTTTTAGAACCTCCTTGCCCTATTTGCTCTAAATAATGGGATCTCAAAAGTGGTTCTAAAGAGAAGTCTATCCCATTACAGTAGTCTTCGGTCTGACTTCTGGCGTTCTCCTGGAGCCGAACTTGACCTGGCCAAATGGGGAAGTCTTCTACACACTGGACCCGTTGTTTACCAACAGACAGTAGGTCTCCTTCGCTTCCATTTACCCCCGTTTCCACTTTAGAATGAGAAAAATGCAGGATGCCATGAGAGAATTTGAACAGAAGACGTGTGTAACCTTCACATACGCGGACGACGACGACATGGATTATGTGAAGATCCTGAAGAACAACTCCCTGGGTTGCGACACGTGGATCGGCTACCAGGGGGGCATGCAGCTGATGTCCCTCAACGACGGCTGCTTCAACCAGAGGAATCTGCTCCATTTACTGATGCATATTTTGGGGTTCAACCACGAACACAGTAAGAAGCTTGTCGTCTCCCTTTAAATCTCCCCCTTTCAGCCAGAATTGACCGCGACACATATATTGACATCGTTTGGTCGAATGTTAATAAGAACAGGTCTAGTAATTTCGATCTGCGGGAACGGGAGGAACCTCTCCTAGTCGAGACCGGCTACGATTATGAGTCTGTCATGCAGTTTGAACACCATTACTGTAGCAAGGTGGGAGACCTGTTTGTATACCGTAATCCGGAAAATTATCTGCGCCGAATTATTCCCGAAAAAAATCCACTATTATTCCAGAACGGCAAGCCAACAATGTACTCAAAAAAGAACGGAATTCAACTGGGTGGCCACGATTGGTTGAGTGAGACGGATGTGATCCGTATCAACCGATTCTATAGCTGCCACGAGAAGTTGTCCAACCCGGCCGCCTTCCTATCTCCAATACTGATCTTCGTCTATTTTGCTTTACTGTACATATTCTAACCCCATTTCTGTAAATACTGTATCCTCATAAAGATAAATATATTTATTTTCCATTTGTTGACTGAACTTTCTTTCTGTTCTGATTCAGGGCAACTCGCTTGTGGTACTCTGTGTTGAGTTTTTCTCTGACATTTGAGTAGTGTTGCTTTTTCCGCTCAGGTTTAATCCAGTGGTCTGTAAAATAACGTTATAGGGAAGAAGAATACCCCCAAAGAGGTTACAAGAAGGATTTGGCTCTTTCTATCAAAACGGTCCAAATCTTACCGTTTCGACCGTCTTCATTCCGAAGAATCTTCCCACAAAACTGCTCGTAATTATGCGCTTACACGTCCGGCGGAACATTGTTCCAAAAATGATGAAGACAAAGAAATTGGAGGCGTAGTCGAGTTCCGTAATGAAGTCGTTTAAATAATACCAGATGCCGACAAACGGACCACGGAATCCGGCCTCTCCAATTACCTGAAATTACCTCTGGCGACAAGAGGAAACGCCTCTTACCAAACGAAGAAAGGCGCCTAGCGTCGGCTGGACCGAGCAGATCGTACTCTTGGCTATGATAACCACAAGTAAAAGATTCGCTTTTAATTCCTTGCTAAAAACGAAGGATTCCGTCCTGATCGACAAGAGAATACGGGTCAGACCCCACTGGGACTTACTTCCTGATCCCGGCGTCGTTCCGATTGTTCCAGGCATTCTGAGCCAATAGTTGGCGACGCTCTTTGAATTCCCGCTTCAACGCGAGTGTGATTTTTACAGTCAAGAGACAGAGAAGAAGGCATGGCCCGACCGAGACGAAAGTAAAACTCAGAAAGACACGATAAATGGCCCAATAGACGTTATTCTGGAAGATAGAGTCGGCTTACTCTCCCGCATGGGAACCAAACCTTGGCGAGGTCCGTATGTTCTGGTGAAGTTAGACAAATTGTCTCATTTTTAGAATTAGTTCCACACTTCTCGCCAACCGTCGTCTAAAAAGGCTTTTCCTCGTTAAAAAGAAGGTGTGAAACCTCGAAAAGTTCAGGAATGGCGAAGAGCAGCGCCGCAATGGAGATGATGATCATCGTCTTCTTTGCTTTACTGAAATGGGGAATTATAGCGGCGATATCGATAAAAAACCTTCTTGTTCCGTATGTTCTGTGTTTCATGGGATAACAAAGGGCCAGGTAACGGTCTATGGTAAGAGCAACCAGGACCCAAACGACGGCAGTCGATGTGGAAATGGTCAGGTAGATGTTACCGATGTAGAGAGGGAAGTAGCCGGCTGAAAGGAGAATAAATAATAGGCTGGGTTCGTGTTAAAAAGGAAAAGGCTTACGAAAAGGTAGTGGACGTTCCCAGATGAAGACAGGCAAAGCGTGGAGAAGAATAGTGGCAAGGACGCCCGACTCCCATAAGAGCAATGTAGCCTGAACTTGGTCTTTTCCTAGAACAAGAAGATGATTCGAACCAGATAATAGTGGATAGCAGGAATGGTCCGTCCCTTGTCTCCCATCCGAAAAACGTAAATACTGAAGAGATTGAGGATTATCCCAAGTACACAGACGACAGTGGCAACGTAGCTGTTCAGAAACCGAGCCAAGACGTAGATGAACTTAACCACGTCCTCATATGTCATCTTAAAAGGGGGCACTTATTGAATAATTTGAAGAAAGGGGAGAAAATAACACAAAGTGACCGGGGTGGACGAACGAAGAGTGTCACGGGTCGAGTTAGGGAGATCGTATCTGCATCGACTAAAAGAGACGCCGTTTGGTAAATTGAAGTGATAGGTAATGCGAGGAAAACTGCTCTTATCTGATCTTACTATTTTTATAGCGAGCGCCTGGTACTTTTTATACCGAGAAGAGGGCCCGCTGTACTACGAGTAGTAAGTTAGCCAATTTCGTCTCACACAGCCGTGAATGAGTTCCGACATTCAACGAGAGAACAGTTAGACCTCCACCAAAGTCAACGTCGCACCTATTCGAACCGCGGAGATTCTTCCTAGGTCCAAAACCCAGGCAGCCGGTCCAAAACTCAGTCAGCCGATCCAAAACTCATTGAAACGGTCAAAAATTGATTCTATCCCTACGAACAGCATAAACGTAAGGCCATTGTTAGCGCCGTATGTTCATGACCACAGCAAATAAGCTCCACAAATTTCTTTACAAAAAATGTCAACAATACACCTAGTAGCCGTACAAATAAAGAGCAATTGAGCCGATATCTCGTAAAGTTTTGTTAACATCTAGAGGGGGCAATTCCGGTTTCAACTGAAGGTTCGAGACAGCGATCCCCGAGTCATGTAGGCTCTTGACAACTGAGGAGAGGGGCATGAATTGATTGAAAACAGCCTGAACGATCACTTGTCTCTACTTTCCTCCGATTATTTTACCTGATAAACTCTCCTCGGGGTGGTGTCCTTGTCCTTCCTGGAAGACACCTCCACCCGAACGAGAATGTAGTCGAACTTCTCCCTTCTCAACAACTCAGCGTAGCTCCTCTTCTGACTGATCAATTCCACTACCGTTCTCTTTTTCAAAGCTTCTAGAGCAGCCTAAACTCACAATAAACTGCTATCTACAAATATTACTACCATATCCTGGGAAGTGAAGAATTCCCCTGGGAGGGTCTGCTGCCCGTAGGTCGCTTCTGTCACGTCTCCTTTCACTTCCCTAAATGTCGTGTCCAACTTCAGGGCAATCTCCCTCTGGCTGGGCAGATACTCCTCCAATACATTACAAGCAATGGCCCTCTCCCTCGTCATTCCGTCTAAAGCGGCGAACCACGTCTCTTCAGATTGTCCCTTCACGTTGACATAGCCAAGATAAGAGAGGACAGTGGGCATCCAGTTCAGGGAGAGGAACGGCTCGCTGCCGTCTATCTCAACCAGTTGGTCGTCAGAAGAGTCTAGCAGGTTCCTCAAGTGCCTGTAACATATGTTACCACCGAGAGAAAGGAGGGATTACTGTAGGAATATGCCAAGTTTCCGTCTTCCTTCGTCAGAATTGTTCGCCAGAAGCAACATATAAGCGTAAGCGGATTCAAAGTCATAAACCTGAAGGATTTTTGTGTTCCTTCCACTTTATACAGTTCTTACCTCGACCAATTTGCCAAACAAGAGGTCCTCCCAGTTCTTCCTCGGCAGGGTAAAGTCTGTTAGGAGGGTTGTCTTCATAAAGATGCCTTCACAAGCCATCTTGGCCTCCTTTGAATGGGCAGATGATGTTGATGGCTTGTCATCGACGTCGTGTATCATCCTGTCAGCGTAACTTGGTCCAGCACTCGAAACGGGCCTCTGCAATAGAAGATAACGAATATCTCCTGTCCTACCCACCTTATCCAAAGCTTCCAGTCGTTTACTCCTCGTGTTGGCTAATTCCAACCGACGTTCGGCCTCTTTCTTCTGTGTTTCCACGGCTTTGGCAGTTTTAACCATCTTTATAATCAGATCTAAATCCCCGGTTTTGTGCTAGTAAATGAAGAACAGACCTTTAATCTGCCGGTAGACTCCGGCATCAGAAGAGTTGATTATATAAGCGGCTCGTTGGAGATTGTTCGTGTCGAAACCCTGCTAGGTTTAAGACAATTCATGGAGGGAGACTTACCTTCTCGTTTAGTTTCAGTTTCGCCAGAGCATCCATATTCAACAGAATTTCTGGTCTAACTCCCTTTTGTCGGGGGTTCCACTCTGACAAGCCTTCGAGAGTTGCGATCCGTTCCTGACCCAGTTTGTGTTTCACATCGGTGAAGGTAATCCCACTGGCAGAGGACACATTCAGAGAGAGGCAGGCGAATTCCAGCACTACAGCCTGCACATTCTTTTCGACCTTTTCAGGTAGACGATTTCTGAAAAAAGATTGTCTGGTAAGGAATACGAGACGACAGATGGTCAAATTGAGGGGGTGTGCAACTTACTTGGCAGCTAACCACGGCTGGACCACCTTTCCGAAGACGCTTCTCAAAATAGACGTCACGGTCTTCCACAATATTGTTTTCTGAGACCCAAAGAAGTTCATGAAGTCGTTAGCATAATAGGTCCACATCAGCCGGCTAACCAATTCCACTGCACTTTCAATGGCTTTTAGATGGCCTTCCGTTCCGTCTTTCTGTTCAAAATCCACACGATCGACTGTAAAATATAGTAAACTAATAAGTGACGACTTTCTAACCGCAATATCCAATCAGCCGCTCCATTTGAACAGCTAATATCTCTCTTTTTTGGACGGTGAAGAGATCGACAAAATTTGTACGGTCCTCGTCACCAATAGCACCGACCATAAGTCGAATTGTGAAATTTATTAACCTCTGAAAGATCTAATTGTATTAAGAGGAAGGGGCTTACCGTAACATTAGATAGTTCGCCGTCTGATAGAGTGTTTTCTAGAAAGGTTTGCAACTTCTGAACCGCTACTCGATGACAGCGTGCTTCCAGTAATTGTAGCCGGTAAGCGCCGTAGTGTTTGATCTGTTCTTCTCTTCTCTTACGGGTGTTGACATGTTCCAGTGTGTTTATCTTCACTTTATGCTCTTCCGGTAGATCTTCAATCTTCAAAGAACTCTGGACTAAGATAATTCGAGAGGCGATGGCGGCTGCATGGCAATAGACGGGAAAGTCACAACTGTCATCTGTTAGATAGCCGGTAAGCAGCCAATTGTGGAGACCGCTCTCAGCCAACAGTGGAAGAAGTTTCTTCTCTTTGATGACGACATCTAAACGTTGGATCGGAGTTTGAATCTCGAATCTAAAAGCCTACCGACAGCCGTCCTCAGCACTTTGAGTCTCAACACGGCTACCTCCAATTTGTCTTCCTTGCCTTTGGACTTTAAAGCGTTCAGCACATGTTTGTCAAAGATCTTCTCGGCGAAATAGGCCGCTAAATAGTTGATACGGTATTTATGGAATGAACTAACCACACTTCTGGTGGAAATGGTTCAATGTCGCATGGGCAAATTGATCCCTACAGCTGACGTGGAGGTCTTCGAACAGCAGACCCGTCTCCGTACAGATCTCATGGTCGTTGTAGAACTTTTCCGCCAATTCGATAAACTTGTCGTAGTTGTCCGAAGCGTTGTGAGGATTGTTGAGGGTGTCAGTAAACAGCCGCTGGACGTGTTCCTCCGAATAGAGACGATAGTCGTAGTCCAGCTGGATCCGCTGATCCGAAGAGAGGTAGAGTTTATTGTCGTCATTCAACGCCCGCTCGCTACTGCCGGGAGGAAGCATTGGCATCTCGTCGAGGTCCATCATCCACATCAGAGTATGAAGAGACCAGTCGTAGATCTTCGTCTTCTCCGGGACCAATTCGCCGTCCCTCGTCAGAATTTCTCGAAGCGCTGTCCACAACGGAACTTCGAGGAGATGGAATCGGAAGCCCCTGGTAGTCATAAAATAGAAAATGGCCCAAGCTTCGTGGTAATTCATGTAGATGAGCTCGTTGTTGAGTAGGCTGATCAGGTCCAGGTCGACTATTCCCAGTCGAAGAAGGCGGATATCCATAAACTTGTCTCCCTGTCCAAGAAGAGTCGAGAAGACGGACAGACCGATCCGCAGCCCCTCCTCCTTCAGATTGATATCTATCATTTCGAGGCATTCCTTGATCAGAATGGTGCCACTTTTCAACAGCAGACGTAAAAACACTTGCGGATCCCTGTCCTCCTCGGGGGTCTTCTCATACCGCTCGGAGCATTCCCTTCTCTCTTCCCCGTAGTTGTTGATTGCACGAGCAAGGCTAGACTCGGGTGGAACCTTCTTCAGATAATTTTCGAAGTTCTTGAGGTAGATCTGAACAAAGAAAAATGTACTTTCTGCTAGGTTCTCGAAACGAACAGGCCCCAACAACAATAAGGATCGGTCTTCTCTCCTGCTTTTTTGAACTACAGTAACCCTTCTAACAAATCCTCAACAGTTTTCTATGACAAGACCATCCTGACTGTTCCAGAGACTCAATTTCATCCTCAACCTACGTCAACCGCGCTGTCTTGTCCATTCTCCCCTCTGGCTTGTTTCATCATCTTCTCGTTGCTCACTTCCGTCACACAGTCGGTAATTTCCTTGTTTTCGATTAGTCGGTTCCACGTGGTAATCATACAGCCGTAAACAGTCGTATCAGCCATCTAAATATCACAATGAACTTGTTCAAATATTATTCACTCTAACCTCTTCAATTCCCAGTGAGGATGGATGTGCGCCAGTTTCTTTTTCGACGCATTTCCATAGCCGTTCCAGCTCTTCCCAGTAATAAACATCCCCATTCAGACTCCTTCCCGATTGGAAGAATCTAACCGGGAGGATGCTGATGAGGTGTTTCGCACCCAGGAGTACGTCCTCTTCCGAGAGGTGGCCAAACCGCTCCTCGTCGCTGAGCGGTGTTCCATCCTCTCCTTCACTGATCAATTTCGCTATTCCAATCCGGCTCTGCATCTCTTCAAAATGTGCTTCCAGTTCTCTCCATTTCCCACATGTTTTCTCGTTGATGGACTTCAGTCTGGGAACGACTGTTATTTGCATTGCACCGGCAAATTTCAACAGCTGGTTGCTGACAGTAAAGAGCAGTTCCACTCGCGATTTGATGTAGTTAATCGCTTGTTGCGTGGTCATCCCTGCCTCCTCTCCAAAGGGAAGGGAATACACGAGGTGGTCACAATTCAAATAGCCGAAGGTCTCGAGCAGAACGTTCGCAATCGGGGTGGAGTCCTTCTGCAGGTCGCCGATCATATCCATACTGTCGCAAATGTCCAAGAAGATGAAGCCCGACTCGCGGAGAATGTACATATTAATTCCTAAAAGAATTTTCTTTAAATAACGGTTTAACAGAACCAACCTAGGCCGACTTTCGTGATGAGGCTCTGCTCTTTCGTCATGGTATGTCCGGCTTCATATATCAGCGAGTGGAGTAGCGTAGTCCGGCCGCTCTTATGCACCCCGAGGAAGGCAATCATCTTCGTTTTCCCTAAAAGTCGAGTTCTTTATGAAAATCGTGGGAATACCTTTAATTGGTTTCGGCCAGCTGCTATGATCCACCATCATGTACTTGTTGTGCTTCTCGCTCCAAGCGACGATGGGATATGTCTCGACAATACGCTGCCTTGTCCTATACGTCTTCTCCGATTTGGTTTGACCTGAAAAGAGGAACTTTTATTCTTAATTACAGTAACGCAAGCCAGCTTCTAAAAACCTGGGCCTACCTTTTTTAGACTTTCTGTGGCTGCTGCTATCGCCTCCATCCACTTCTCTGTCTCGCTTCTTCTTTGGGAAGATCTGGCCAGCTGGGTAGGCTTCATCCGCCGCCGCCTTCTTACTTGTCCCGGCTCTAATTCCTTGTCCTCCTGTACTGCTTGTCGCGTAGATATTCTCCTTTCGAATAATGTTATTCCGAATAAAATCGTCATTCTTCAACCTCTCCTCCTCTTCTTTCTTCTCGTCGTATTTCTTTTTCAACTCATTTTGCCATCTCAACTCATCTTCCAGCGTCCCGAGAATCTCATCCGAATTTACGAGACGTTTCTTCTTTTTTGTCACCTTGTTACTGTCTTCATCACTTGAAGAATCATCAAATTCTGGAGAGTAGGCCTCATTGTCCAGGAGGGGCTTTCCCTCGGAGGTCACTCGACTTGACGACGCCTCCTCCTCATCATCCCTCTTTACTTTCCGTTTTTCTCTCCTGATATCCATAAAAGTCTGCTCTCCGCTCACATTGCCTCGTTGAATTTGTTCTGCCAAATCTTTCTTCACTGTATAATTCTTTTCAAATTTGATGGAGTTGCATCCTTTGTCACATGGGGGCTTGAGCATCTGAAAAATGGATTGAGTTAGACATTCCAGCACTATCCTCTAAACGTACGTGTTTGCTTCTGAGAACCCTGCCGTATTTGTCTCTATCATGATCCGATCCGACCGCCATCATCGACGACTTGTTCAGATCCGTCTTCCCGCCCTTGCTTCTGTCCGCCTCCACCACAGCCTCATATTCAGCGCATCCTCTACTCCTGTTTTTGTGTTCACCCCTCGGCCACTTCTCTTTAGCCTAAAATTATATAATAGATTCTAAAAGATATCCGCCAGACCTCGGCAGTGGTCATTGGGACCTGCGCTCTCCCCTTGACTGTCTCTCCATGCTGGTTTACGTGCTCCTCTCCCCTATGTAGTGCGTGTCTATGCGGCAGGTCATCCCTGTGTTCGTTTTCCAGATGGAACTGATCGTTTTCAGAAGCTGGGATGCCGTTTCTTGCTTTCATTTCGCCGTCATGCTTCCGCTGTGCCGCATTTCGACCAGTGTGAACCTTGCCTTCCTGGAATACCGTACTCTAGTGGTCAGGTGCATCCCTCTTACCGGGTCTCTCAATTTTCCTGTACAAGTACTGATCGTGTCCTTTTTTGGAAGTGGGTCTCCTCTTCTAATAGCCTTCAGATCTTTCTTGACTTGGTTGACCTTGTCCGCGGCTTCTCTTCTTTGCTCTAAATTTATAACTTTTCATACAAAACAAATCGTCAAGAAGGAAACATACCTATATCATTTCGAGGAGTATTTTTGAGATTATTCTTCGCCTCTTTCAATACTTTCTTCGCTTTTTCTTCAGCCAACATTCGGGCATCCTTGACATTTTGATCTTGTATCTTTTCGTGTTCATCGAAAGCCTAAAAACTGGCTTAGAAATAATTAAAGAATAATATACATTGTTAATAAATTTGTCGTTCATTTGTTTTTGCCGGTATTCATAAGCTGACCTTGCCATACGCGTCCCGCAAAAAATTGCTCCTCCAATGAGGACCATTTTCCAATCGATCTATAAAAACGTCTTTTTCTGAGGGTTATTTGGAATCTTCAAGACAAAGGGATTGCCAAGGGCCTATGAGGGGTACTGTAGATTAATGGCCAGATTCAATTTGGCGAAACAAAAGCGGAAAAGAAGAGCATTGGCGAAAGAGACCACGCCATATGAATTCGACTTGAGCCAGGCAGTTTTTTCAGGACCTCGCCTTATACTATAACCTTTACCTTTACCTAAAGGCTTTACAAAAAGCCGAAAATGCTTACTTCCCCCGATATCAACCACTGCATCGTTGCTCCTTCTGCGAGTGTCTTTATAATCTCGACACCGCCGTGGACTACCCAATTATACGAGCCGAAACAGGCGTCGACCACCTGGTTGTATTTATCTTTCAACTGCGAGACTTTATCGAATGTTTTGGTCAGGAGATTATCGGCTTGCTGGAAATTATTATTGAACTGACAAGTGGAAAAAGATGGCCTACACTTTGGGCCGCTTGAGCATTAAACTGTCGGAGTCCGTCAGCCATCGTTCCAATTACACCGATAATGGCGCCAGTCAGCAAGGCCGATTTCCAGTTTTCTGTGAATTTTTCTCCATTCATCTGGAGAAAAAGGAAATAGAGTACAATAGGAGGAGACCTTACCACGTTATTTAAGCCGTTTGTAACAAAACTCGACCCCATGCCGGCGCCAATTCGAACAAAGGCCGTGAGGATGAAGTTCGACAGCTGAAGATACCGTATAATCATAGCGGACGCTCTCTGGTGGTGATGTAGGCTTAGGGGGTTAAAGGGACTGTCAGGGATCTTTTTTTCGGTAGCGGGTCCTGCAGCGACTGAACTAACTAGCGTCCTCCGCCTTTGGCGGAACACGAATTTTTGAATTTTTTTTCGTTTTTTGACATTTTCTGAACGTCTATGGTGACATATTCCGTAAAAATATTACGAATTCGTGAAATATTGATGGCGCGCCTACCGTAACCAAATAAGGTCCCTGAATTTCGACAGAATTTAGGCTTAGGGGATTAAGGGGAAAACCTACCCCAGTTAGGCCAGATTGGGCGAGGAGAGCCGAAGCACCCCAAGAGAAGAGTCCAGAGACAGCCCCAATAATGAATCCCTTGCCCATACTCATGCCAAATTCCTTCCAGGTCGTCTTCTTACTGAACGAGCTCATCAATCCGCAGACACCGGCGCCAATCAGTGCTCCTCCAGCAACGGCACCAATAAAGGGAGAAGCCACTACCGTCACACATATGCCAACAGCTATGGTGACGGCAGCAACTGTGAACATGGCAATATTCTTGGCGTTATCCGCCACCCAGTTGACTGCTTTTTCGGCTTTGTCCTCCACCCAGTCGCAGATGTCACTCCACCACCCCATGTTTCGGAAGAGATCTGAAATAAAGAAAAGAAAAATACAAAATAAAAATAATAACCTCAAGGGTGATAAAAGAGGGTGATAAAGGCAACAATTCCGTTTCGCCCCTAAGCTACTGGCGGAATATTTGCAACTAGAACGGCGGGGCTGGTTAGATTACAAAAGAGAAGAATAACAACAGGAACAGAGACTAATGTGAGGATAGAAGGAGACATCCGAACAAACATTATCATCAGAAACCAGCGGGCCATCGGCAGCCTACGGCTGTCGTTTGCCTGTCAAAGTTATCCGCTTCGACCTGTGGCGACCTTTCCGCTCTTCTGCAGACGACCGCCTGCTGCGGCCCCCGGGATTAAGAAATTTTTTATCCCTTTACCGTCGAACACTTTCCCATCGGACAGACAAACAAACAGACAGACAGACAAACACCATAGCACTTTAATAAAGAGTAGATGGGATGAGTAATATAACCTTCCCCCTTTGACGCCATATAAGGGGGAAACACCCTTCTCATCCGGGCTCCTTATCTACAGGTCTTCTCATTCATTTGTTTCCTCTCGTGTCGTAAGTCACTTACTGTAAGTGTCGCCTTTGTTTGTAATAAACTATATTGTACTTTCTGTCTCATCGTGTGACTAGGGCACATGTTCGAGAAAACAGCATAGAGTCTCTTCAATTTTAAAGAAAATCATGAAAAACGTCGCTTTTACTGAATTGCTGGGGAGACCCCCGCTTTCGCCCCCGACTGGCCATGTAAATGGGCTATTATTTGGATAGAAAGGAGAGCAAAATAGTGGTAGAGGGAGGAAAAGGGAAAATAGATAAGCGAAATGAGATAAGCGTAATGAAAAGAGTCGAAAGGTATTGTTTTGATGAGAAGCGAGGTGTTCCATGCCGCTCCAATTGGTGAATTTCTAACCATTTCGCCGATTGATTCACAGGGATCAATTTCTCACTAGCCGTTGTTGCCGGGCGTTCCTCCTGCTGGCATTATCTTTTTTGTTCTATTTTGAGAAAAATTTTTGTTGTTTTAATTAGAGCAGCATTTTAATGGATAGATTCATCGAGTTTGCCCAAATGTGGGCCAGTGTAAGGGGCGCAAACTGTGGAAAGTGGCGATTTCAAGGGGAAAGGCTCATATATCCCAATTTACAGACAAAGTTCGAAGTCGAGATGGTGAAATACCTACGAATATCTCATGTAATTTTGCGCACGTGATTTTTATGGTTTTAAAGGGACAGTATGACCGTTTCTGCTACCGTTTTTTTCGAAACTATTATGAATTTTGTTGTAATTGGTCTTGTTTTGTAGAGCTAATTTTGCTGATCAAAATGCTCTATTTAGTTTTTGCTGAAAACGCCGTAATTGGGAGAAAAATGCAATCAAACGGCGCGTAAACAGCGCGCGGTCTTGTTCAAAGGGACAGTCTCGCATAGGTGCGAACGTACCCCATTTGGGGTACGATGAGATGGAGCAGATTTACTGCGATTTTCTAAAAATCATTTTCGCTCGTTTTTTTCCATAATTTCTTGCATTTCTTTATATCAAAATGATCAGCAGAAGCTAGCAAATCATATGCTTCAAAGAATAAAATGCGAAAATACAAAATGATGTGTTTTCAATACAATTCAAATTGCCAAAAGAGGCGCCAAAGACAAATTCTACAGTAATTTGTGCCCAACCAAGCTAGTGCGAGACTGTCCCTTCAAGGCAGCTTGCGTTGCTTGGAGGCGCGTCGGACGAAATTCGCAATACAAAATTGAAACTTTTCATGCATTTTTCTCGCGAATTTGACATTTTTATAATTTTTTAAATAGATAACTTTGATCAGAAAAAAATTCTGAACAAGATGAAGCCAACTTCAAAAAACGATCATACTGTCCCTTTAATCTTGCCAGTTGCATCATAGTGTGCAAACAAGTGAATTTCTCATCCCAAGGTCACCGCCTCTTCAGGTGCCCTGGTCTCTTGTCTGTTCCGTTCACCACCCTTCCCGGGGAAGTCTTCCCCCTCTACCTCACAGCCTTTCTGTTAATTAGGGTATACCGCGTCGAGATGCTTCCAGAATCTTACTTCCTACTAATTTACTTTTTCAGCCCAACAAACCGCTCACTCCTTTAGCTATGAGCGCTAATCTACAAGTAAATAGCTCCTTATTTTCTTGGATCACAATCGTTTTTAGGTCCAGGGCCGTGCAGTACCCATTGTTGTCCCCACACAAAATCCTGAAACTCCCTATAAGTTGAACGAGAAAAAAATAGAGTCTATATTGAAGAACAGGGACGTTGCGAGGAAGAAGGCAAGCAACAAAGAATGATGAGAGTATGGTGTGTCATTCAGATCGTCCTTATTTCAATCTCCGGAGCATTTCGAAAGGGCAAATCGTTTATGTTGAATCTCCTTATCGCCTATTTGGACTGGCTTGGTGTGTTTATTAAAAACTGTAGTTGAAAGACTCCAGAGCGAAACCAAGAAGGCGAGTGGCTGGACAAGGATACACCAATGGATAGATTTCATTACCAGGACGGAACTGAACCTGACACAAACGGCATCGTCATGTGGAACAAGCCGTATCTCTTGAAGGGGGAGGACGGAGAAGAGGTGCGTAATGCTTCGGTCTCGGATTCACGATTGGTTACAGTACGCCGTGTTCCTGATGGACACCCAGGGCACCTTCGACCACAATTCGTCCGTCAGAGAGTGTGCTGCCATCTTCGCGATGAGTACCCTTCTCTCCTCTGTCCAAATCTTCAACCTGGACAAGCAGATCCAAAGCGACGACCTCAACAATCTTCATCTCTTTACGGAACTCGCTCGACTCGTCAAATCCGAAAATTCAAAAGAGAATAACGCCAACCCTGCTCCCTTCCAGAAGCTTCTCTTTCTGATCAGAGATTGGCAAAATTCTAGAAAATATAAATATGGCTTCAGAGGAGGAGAGAGCTACTTGGAGGAGATTTTACAGGTGATCTCTAATCGACCCTTCATTAATGGTTCAGTCTTTAGGTTAAAGACGACCAACAGAGAGAGAATAAGGCTGTTCGGCAGAATCTCCGGGCTAGCTTTGAAAAACTGGAAGCGTTTTTGATGCCTCATCCGGGGAAACACGTGGCCAATAATAACTCGAAGACTAATTTAGGAGGTGAGTCAGGAAAACAGGGAAAAGGGATTTTTTGAACTAGGAATTAGGATAATGACCTATTTGAATTATTATTGAAGACCTTTTTTAAAGAAATCGATGACGAATTTGAAATGGAGCTGAAGCGATTTGTCCCGGATCTCTTTAAAAGCAAGAATCTCCTCTGTAAGAAGATCAACGGCCAGGAAATTACCGGTGGCGAGCTGTGCGAACTTCTCAAGGTATCCCTGCTTATTTCTATGTAACGTATGCTTATTTCAGTCATATATGAACATATTCAACAGTGACGAACTTCCTGAACCGAAGACAATCCTCGACGCCACCGCTGAGGCAGTCGCTCTTGCTGCCGAACAAACAGCGAAGGAGACATACGATAAAACGATGAAGAAGCATGAAGATCTGTGCAATTTGAAGGAGTTGGACAAGTTGCAGGAATCGGCGGTAGCTGCAGGGTTAGAGAAGTTTGAAGCCAGGCCAAAAATCGGAGAGGATACTGGAGCAAAGAATATGCGTTCTCTAAAGGACTATTTCACGGTCAGTTGGCGACTAGCGGCTTATTAGCTTGTTTCAGTCTCGGCACATGGAATTTAAGAAGATCGTTGAACATAATATCAAACTCAATGAAGCCAAAGCAGAACTCGAAAAGAAAAAGAACGAGGCAGCCATCCTGGCAGCAGAGGAAGCAGCAAAAAAAGAATATGGAAATATGATGGAAAAGCATAAGGAACTGTGTGATTTGAGGGAGCTGGAGAAACTACAGGAAAACGCGGTAGCTACTGGACTGAAGAAGTTTAAAGCCAGTCTCGAAAAACTAAAAGGTAATGGAGAAAAGAATATGCAGGTCCTACAACAATATTTCAAGGTGGGAAGCTAAAAATCTTCTAACTGTTTTACCTATTTCAGTCTCAGTACGCGAAATACAAGAAAAACGTTGAGAAGAACATCGAACTGGATAAGGCTCAAAAAGAGGCAGACCGGGCGAGAAAGGAGCTCAGTGCGAGACCCGTGGAGTATCGTTATATCGAGAGGCCATCTTCGGGCGAATCGCAACCTCCATCGAACCAGACCGTGACGGTGGTCGTCAAACGGGAGCCTTCGCCTCCTAGAAGCCTACTCGACTGGATTGGACTGGGCAAGCCCTGGCCTCCTTTTGATCCCCCTGGAGGGCGCGGGGGCTGCTTTTGAATTCCCGAATAGGGAGAACTGCTTACAACTCAATACAGGGGTTAAAGTGTAGAATACAAAGTGCACTTATAGTATAACACATATTTGAGTGATCCAAGGAGTTATTTTATATTTTGTCTAATTTAATTATCAAGTAGAATTTGTACTATCGATTTGTATGGATAATAAAGTCACGATAAGTCAGAAGTCAGGTAACAAGAAGGGTTACCTTAAAAGCTGGGCTTCTTTCCGAGTTTGTTTATAGACACCCGGTCAGCCGAAGAATGGCCTTCGCGGCATCAATGATACCAAATCGAACCATAGATGTTGTTCTTCTCGTTAGAAACAATTCCTTGTTCCCCTTGTTCATCAGTCTTGTTTGACCCTTATAAATAAGGCCTGTCGCATCCATCAAATCTGTCAGGAAAGGAGTAAACATGGAGAAAGACTGACTTCCGCCATGACACAGCCATCTTATTGTACTTGTACTCTCATTCTTGCCCTGCCAGCTCGTCTTCTTCTTCTTTTCTATCCCTAAATGGAAGTCAAAAACAGTGATTTACATAAGAACTAACTGTTGTTCCTGCCCTAATGGTTGTGACAGGCGTATCATCCCCTCCCCGCCATAATGCACTCTCTGTATTCTCCCCTGTTTATCTTGTTACGTGTTACCATCATTTTTTAGCAAATTTTCAGGAAAATGGACTCCGAATTACCGTTTCAAATGCTCGATATGGAAGAGCACAATGCAAAACGTGAGTTATATTTGTTTTTACCTATTTTACCCGGCATTCCAATGATTATGGAAATCTTTAAGCTTATAGAATAAACGAGCTTTCCATCCAATCGAAAGCACTGTTCCATTGATTTATGACTATCCACTGATAAAGTAATCGCTTACCCATGCTCTCCTTTAAAAAGCTGTGAACCCGTCGTGCTTTTGAGTGGGTATTGCGAGCCCCTGGTCAAATATTTGAGACTGTTTTTGTTGTTTACAGGGGCCGAATTGCAACAACTACAACGAAGGCGCCAGCTTAAACGGCTGCTCCTCCTCGGAATCGCCATGCTCGGTCTCGTTTTTATGGTTGTCTTCGTCTTGAAGTTCTCCTTTTCGGTATGTTTCTCTCCTTTTTGTGTTTCTCTCTCCAATTTCTAAACCCCCTCTATTTCTGCCCGTCCACGGATTCTTTTGATAGCCTCTCAATTCGAAGCCTGTATATCTTCCCAGGACAGAAAAAACCCATTTCCTTGTTCCATCTGGTTCAATTCCCAATTCTTACCAAACGTTTGATCTCTTTTGACCATTTCACAAAACTAAAAGTCAAAGGCTAATTGACGACCACTTCCGGGTGCCTGTCGGTCTTGTTCTATCATGAGTCAGCAGTTGATAAGAGGTCGCATCAAAACAATGTACCAACCCGACTCTGGCAAATGTTTTGCAGAAACCAGCCCCTCCTCCATTTGCCCCACTTGGTCCGGAAGAAAGACGAAGCCAGGAGGATTACTCCGAATGGCATGACATCAGCTGTAAGCAGCAGTGTAAAAGAGACGAGTCTGTTTCCATTTTCCCCTTTTTTATCATAAAATCTTGCAGTTTTTCCAAGCCACCACTTGTCATCCTTAGTTTTGATGGCTTTGCCAGGGATTATCTGGACAGGGGAATAGTCAAATCTTTGGAGAAGCTAGCCAGCTGTGGTGCCACTGCCGATGTCGGTTCTTCTCTCTCCCTGTTCCCTATCACACCCATTTCAGAGAGTCTTCCCTTCATATCCGAGTAAAACTTTTCCCAACCATTATACTATGGTCACGGGACTGTATCCCGAGTCACATGGAGTGGTGGATAACCACGTTTTCGATCCGGCCGTCTCCCCAAAATTGGAATATATGGCGAGCACGTGGCACAAGGACCTCTGGATGGGGGATCCGATCTGGAGTATTTACAAAAGACAGACGGGTGGCAAGACCGGCTGTCTGTACTATGCTGGATGTGCTTTTAATACCTCTGGTAAGTTACAATAAACAAGTTCTAGGGGGTACTGTAGCTAGTTTCCTCTGTTTCTCTTACTGTAATCGTTGACTTAATCTTTTCAGGATATCCTCCAGACCTTGTTCCTCGCTATAATAAGGATTTCCCAACCAGGAATCGATTTGATAGAGTAATTTAGCTCGTTTACCATTCACTCTCCTCATTTCAGGTCAGGAAATGGTTGAACCTGCCCTCCGACGAGAGGCCGGGCTTGATTACGGCTTATTTCGACCAGCCAGACACTACTGGCCACTACAAGATAAGCGACGACGACGTGAACCAGAAACTTGTGGAGCTGGACAGAAGTTTAGATCAATTCTTGACGAACCTCAGCCATGATGGGATTTTGGACTGTATCAATCTAGTAATCGTCTCGGATCACGGTAGGGAGACCCTTACCAGTCTCTAGGATGTTCTCCTAGGTATGCAAACAATCAACAAGACGGTTCTACTTCGAAAGGAGATGAACATGACGGGATTGATCGGGACTCCAGGAGTCATCAGCCGGATCTACATCAATGGAAGTGAGTTGTATGATTCCCTCATTTGAAGGCGGCTTTAGCCCGTGACATAAAGGAAGTAACCGCTCCATTTGAATGCAAAAAGGGCGAAGAGATGAGGGTTTTCACTAGGAAGACGATGCCAATAAGAAAGCATTACAGTAGGACCGGGAGAATTGGAGACGTCATCATCCAGGGAGAGGCCGGGACAACATTCCTACCGTAAGAAGACTATAAATTCTTCAAATTCCGTTCAGAACGGAAACAGATGACTGGGACTTGACTTCCGATCATGGTTACGACTACCAGCTGTCTTCTATGCATACTATATTCTTTGCCAGTGGGCCATCGATTAAGAAAGGTGTAATGCTGCCGCCTTTTCAAAATGTGGAATATTTGAACTTATTTATGGGTAAGTCCACAAAAAGAGAAGTCTCAAAAGAATGTCTAGATCTTCTGGAACTGGATCCAAACATTCCAAATAATGGTACTCATGGTGCTTTGGATGGCGTGCTCGTCTCTCCTAGGGAACAGCTCTCTTCTAAAACAAAGCCCATCCAGTAAGGGATACGGTAGTCTAATTAAACTGAGAATTTCTTTTAGGGAATGCCCTCTAAACAGTGGAGCACAGGACATAAAAGTCTGTAACAGATGCCCCGAAGAAGAGCAGAAACGCCTCAACGACCGATTGAGAGAATGCTCGTCCAATCCGGATGCCATCAACAGGCAGATCCTGCAATTTAACACAATAGCCCCGATGTGTTATCAAAATTACTGTAACAAGACCGTGTTGACTTCTCCTGGCAGCGGTATGGCCCCGTCTGGCGGTTAATAAGGGTTTTACTCGGTTTAGAAAAGACCAAAGTCCTCATCGAGCACATTTCTATCCATGATGAACAGGACACTCGTATTTGTCAGGTGGTCAATACTAAATATGCCGGGGAGACGTGTTCCGCGGTCAATGGAACTCATTCGGGGAGACGGTACCTGTCGGTCAATATGAACTCTGGTTAGTATATCTTACTGTGTTACTGTATGTCTTGTTTTTAGAGTTTTCGAAGATTTCATCAACGGAATTTAATTTTGGAGAAGGATTTGTTAAAAGTTAGTTTATTTGAATTCAGCCAGGGTGGAACTACGACCCATTTTGGAATTTGGCTTCGTCGTTGCGTCGTGAGAACCCAAATTTAGAATATTACGATGTTCTGAACGACCTGACTTTGGAATATCTGGCTCGCTATCAACGACTAACAGTCATCAGCGGCGTGGCACACGATTCTGACCTCGACGGAATTATGGACAAAGACGTTAGGTGTGCTTATAGGCGACATGAAGTAGAGGGGGTGCTTTAGCGGTCCGCCGACTCATTTCTACCGTATCCTCATAAAATGTGCCGACGCGTGGACATCAGAGGGTCGATGTGAAAATTACAACAACTTCAATAGTTTGGCCTTTATTTTCCCTATAGTGCAGGAGGAGATTAATTGTCTGGTAAGAAAGAGGAAGGTGGCAAACGCCCATTGTTATAGCCCAAAGACAAGCTTCTATTGGAATATACAGCCCGAATACGAGACGTCGAATTGCTCAGTGGATTGGAACTTATCCCCCGGAATACCCCCTTATCGGCAGCGATTCAATTCAGAACTCGTATAAACGTAGAACTATGGTAATAAGAAAACGGATACAAACAACCACGGGTCTAAATAAACGATTTGACAGTTTGTTCCAAATTGTGGAAGTTGATGTTACACCATGGAATGGTCTAGACCGGGGTGTTTCACCATGAATTAGATCCATGGGTAGGTGTTTCAGTCGGGTGTTTCTGCCGCTTTCTGCGAAATGCTGGATTCCACAGTTCATCCAAATCCGATCTCTAGGATCCATTCTTCATCCAACCTTTGCTCAGTTACTTTCCCTCTTCAAAGTATTGTACTGGTCATTGTCATTTTGTTGCCAATAAAATGTTATTATTATCTCTCACCGGTTAGAAATAAGGACGAGAATATTCCTGCTACTCTCCCTTCCGCAAACATTCCCTTTACTAGAACCAAATTTCATTTTTGTTTTTCTTCTTTTATTGGATGAGAAAGTTAATGTTTTCCCCTCTTCTTCCCAGACATTTTTCTGTTTATCCAATATCTCCGCTCGACCTTTGATTGTCCGAAAGCCGAGAAGAGCAAAACAGTCGAAACCCTCATTAATTCCCAAGAAAACAGCCGGATTACCTGGACTTTCCCATCTTTTCTGGTCAAAACTCTGCTTATTTAGCCGAATAACCCCGATGTCTTGGTTTCTACAGCGCGTATCGAAATATTAACTGAAAGTTGTGGTTGTTTTCCACATGGTCGACATTTAATTCCAATTATTGTTCAGTATAATTAATACACTTTTTTGAACTCATTTGGCAGCAGTATGGGAATGTTCCTACCCCTCCTCATCTGATCCGTTTCAGCCGGAGGTATACTTCCTATTTTTAATAAAATGAGCCAAAATAACACTTCCCTGGTGTCTTTTATGACCGCTGAAGAGGAGCGGATCCATGATATCAAGGTGGTCGTCCAGTTCACGACGTGTCCTTTCATTATCCCAATTCAGGCGTTGGCTCTATTTGTAAGTCTTCCCCCTTCCCTGCGGGAACCAATTCCTCCCGTTACAGATAATTCTCCGCTTCAGCGAATTCCGTGGAAATTCCTCCTATCTCATAGTCTCTCGGCTAATATTCCTCGACTTATTACAGTCGTTAGCTCTTTTGGTCACAGGATTCTATCAGATCTTTCCTCATTTTCCCGACCAATTTGTCGTTCTCAGAAAGGTTGGTTAACAAGGAATCAGAGGGCAAGAGGGAGCAATTCTTGGATAAATGCCATGTTCAATCACAGCCAGATGATAATTAATTGAAGGGGAAGAAAAAGACTGCAGTTCGGGGAATGTGAGGGTTGTTTGCAGCCAATGAATCACGTTTGTATTGGATCATTAGGTAGCCTACAGTAATTCTGGCCAAAATACGAAAAAAAGGATGGATTAGCTCTTTTTGTGGATCGGTTTGGGCGGGAAATAACCTTCGGCTTTATTTCCCGGGAAATAACCTTCGGCTTTATTTCCCGGGATGCGAGTTGTCTATCGTAATCTAACAAGAGATCTTTTAAACCCGGTGGAAAATTTCAAAGTTCAGATCTGTGGCATAATCTTGACGTGTTTCTTCCTCCAGCTGTTCCCCCTGCAATTGGAGTTGACCGTCTATCGAATGCTGGTCGTTACCGGGAAATGTAAACCGACCAAGTTGCCCTTCCCCATAAAGGTATCCCCCCTCCTGAATATCTTCTTTAAAAGGTTAAAAAGTTCCAGATTATTGAAGGACTGTGTTGGCTGTTTGTCATAGCCCTATCTATCGGTACCTATATCCAAGATTCGAGACTTTTCGGAGACGAGAGGTGGTACTACGACCTGGAGAAGCCATTCGGATTGTTATTGTCAGACTTGGAGATCTATTTCTGTGTTCCCCTCCTCCTCGTGACCAATGTTCTCTATACATTTTTGATCAGTATGATCTTTTTGGTACGGCTCGTACCGCCCCCCGCGAGAATTGGCTGTTTCAGAAGAATAAGCAGTTCACAAGGAATAAGGACAAAAAAGACGTGTCTCTATATCTCCAGAGTGTCACTTACACCTTCTCACATGTGTTGAACATCGCCTTGATACACCTGATAGGTAAGAGAAGTAAGAAATATGTGATAGAGAAGATCCGAGATCGGAAGGCGCCCAGCAGCTGGTAAAAAATAATCTTTCTTCATTTTAACAACTTTGTAAACCCACTAAATATTTAGCTTACGGTGGTGTTAACCTTCACAAGAAATTTTAAAGCCATGCAATACATTTCCAGATATCTGTGAGCCGTGCGTCTCTCCCTATCTATTCATAGTCGTCAAAATCATCTACAATACCAGTTTCTATTGGACCGGTTTATTTTTATTACTATTCAATGAGTTGAGTCCATTTATTATGGTAGACATAGCCAGTTTTAAGGACAGTTCGCTCAAAAATATGGGAATTGAGAAGGACACGAGTCGAAGTTCTCAGTGAATCTGCATGATATCATTAGTGTGGAGTGGTTGAGCCGGGATAAAAGTCATATTTGTACGAGTGTGGATAAAGAAGATTGTATCCAAGAGAATAAACTGTCTTCTTCTTTTAAAAACTTGTTTGCGGGGTATCTTCCGACGACTCGTCCAACAAGGTGAAGGAGAGGTGCTAAACTTCTCGTTTAGAATTAGAAAAAGAGAGGAGAGCCCACCTCAAAGGAGCCAAAATTGACGCTCTTAGCCTGGGAGAAATGCCCGGATTGATCCATCGGCTCTGTTCCCTCCTCCTCGGGGAAAAAATTCCCCTGTAGAGCTAATTGTTTGACCTTACTGGCCGCATAATCAGGATCAAAACGACTGGACTGTCGATAAGCGAAGTCTGCTTCATTGTGAGCCTTCTTCGCACTGTCACCCGCCTCCTCCGCCTTTTCCGTGGCTATATTTGACATATTTTCAGCGATTGTAGCCTTCTTCGTGGCTATCGTAGCAGCTCTCTGGGCGGCGTGGGCGGCGGCTTCGACCAGTTCCCTTATCCTCGCAGAGCGGAGACATAGGACGTTCCTCCTTCTTATCGAGGCTACCAAGACGTTGTTCTTGTATCTTCCTTCTACCCGGGTTCCATCTTTTAGAAAAGTCACTCCATATCCATGTTTTGCATTCCTTTTCCATTGGCCGACGTATTTCAAACCATCGGAACGTTCACAAACTCCGTAGCCGCTTCGGGTGTCGTGTTTCCATTCGCCCCAGTAGGTTTCACTCACGCCGTCGTCTACAGACTCTTCCTGGAAAAACATCGTCTCCGGACTTCGCAGAACTTTAGAATAAGAGCCTCGTAAACAAAAAGGAAGCCAACCTTTGAAGCAGAGGCGCCAGATTCGTCCGAAATGCAACAATTCGCCGGTGTACCATTACAACGGGGTCCTGGAAGGAAGAATAAACCAGTCTAGAGATTAAAGAGGCTAACCGGCAGTACCATTAGCTTCTGGAGGAACATCACCGGTTGAATGTCGTTTGTAGATCCGCAATCCCGACAAAACTGTCCGTTTCACGGCTAAACAACCGTCGGAAAGGCTTCTGCTACTCTTTTGGGTAATATTTGGAGCCGCTTGAAGGACAAACCCTCCTCGACTTTCTAACTCCTCTGAAAATTTGAGCTTTCCCTGCTTAGAAAATATAACATACCGCTTAGACTCTTCTCCTCGCTGAATTCTCCCTGGCTACTGATAATTGAGGTGGTCATCCTCGACCTGCTCCTATCCTTCACTGCCGAGCCGTAGGAACTGCTCTTCCGGATACCGTAGCCGTGTCTGGTCCCTCTCAACCACTGTCCCTGATATGTGCCGCCATCCACGTAGGTCTCCGTTCCGTAGCCGTCATGGAACCCCGCTGACCAGGTTCCCTCGTAACGCGATCTGTTCACGGTGGACTGCCGCACTCCGTGACGGCCTTTGTATCCCTGGCAGAACTCGCCCCTGCAAAATATTAGTTTTCTTACACAAAAATATGGAATAAAACAATGAAAATTACTCACATGTAGGTGGTTTGACCACGGCGTTCCACTCCCAGGCCGTGGAGTTTGCCATTATCCCATTGACCTTCGTAATAATGCCCCGAGGACCAGGAATGCACTCCGGAGACCTAAAACCGTAGAAAATTAGACGAACAAAGATATCTTCTGGGCCTACTGGAAGGAAAACGGGAAAGAACGGTTGTGTAATAAAATATGGATAAATTTGGCTCACCTCAAAGCCGTAGTGGAATATGCCCGCATACTCTCCATTCCCTGGCGGTCCTATGCAAATACCGTATCCGTGAGCCTGAAACGACCTTGGTTATTGAATAAAACCGCCAAAGTTCTACAAAACAAGCTGTAAATATTTTGTGAAACCTTACCCGTCCCTTCTGCCAGGTGCCAATGTAGCTTCCGCCATCGTCGTAGTTACAGCGGCCTCCATCCAGACCGTCAAATTTCATCTGACCACAAAATAGGATTATACCTCAATAAAATAAGGGGGAAAGAGTTAGAAATAACAGAAGGGAGGAGAAGAATTGAAAAATGGTTCTCGACGCCTAAGCACAAATTGAAAGTAGAGGGTGGCGGGTGTAATGCGCCTGTTTGTATGTTCCCTGGCCCGAGGGGGCGCTTTGTCGGCACTTCCCGCCTTTTTAGGAGGAAAATACAAAAGTAGCAGGGAAAAAAGAATCAAAGAGACGCTTCCCCTTGTTTTTTCTTGTTTCTAATCAATTTTGCCAAGATCCGGATGCAGCTGTTCGTCTCCCTGCCCCCATTGCAAGGGGGATCACACCTGCTCTTGTCGAATGATTCCTCAAGCAATTTAATGGCATCAGCTGGCAGACTTTTTTATTCTTTCAGACACTGAGACATCCATTAGGCTATATGTTTTGGGAGAAGACAGGAAGTGGAATAATTTACTGGGGAAAAGAATGACAAAACTGGATGGACAGGTTCAAATGGATCGGACACAGACAAGCGCGTCTCGGGACCTTCCTCTCTTGGCTTCCTCGTTGTAAAAGTTCAGAATGAAGCCCCGCTTGACGAATCCCATCTTTTCGTAGAGACGAATGGCCTTCTTGTTGGTTACCATCACGTGGAGGTAGACGGCATCGGCTCCCTCTTGTTCCTCCTTTTGGATGGCCAATCTGAGCAGAAGAGACGCGACTTCTTTGCCTCCCAGCTGGCAGATGACTGCCAAATTAGCCACGTACGACGGCCGGTGGAATTGCTTCAACACACGGCGGTCTTCTTCTCTCGAGGGCACTTTTCCACAATGTCCCCATCTTTTCTGAGTCGAGACAGTCCCAACCAGTTCTCCCTCCAGGAAAGCGCCAAATGTGAAATAGTCCTGACGGTGGACGAAGTGAATTCCAACGGATTTGGAGGAAATGTGAGGGAAGCAGGCCGTTTGCAAGGGGATCAACAGTTTGGCATCTTCGGAGATCAATTGGCGGACGAAGACGGTGTTTGGCCTAAATTGGGGCATTATTGAGCTTTTGTAAGAGGAGCGCTTTGTTCACAAGCATCAAATTCCAAAAAAGGAATGGAATGGCAGGCTTAAAAGTGCAGAATAGGCGCGTTTTTCCATAACTTTGACCACAGAATGGGTTAAAAAAAACAGAATAATCGATTGGAATGACGCGGAGCAGCCATCATTCACACATTTTACAATTGGCAGGCTGGATAGTAAAAGCTGGAAGAAACCTACTTGGAATGACGGTGTACCGGGAGCCGTGAGACCTTCCTCTTGATGGACTGATGGAGGAGATGAAAAATTCCGGAGAAACAGTTGCCCATTTCTTCTTTTGTACAGTGGCTGAGAGGATTTGAATAGCCAGGTTATTTGAAAGCAATTTGAAGGACAAGCGAACCTGGGTGGTCGCGAAGTTGTGCTTTTGGTGAGGAGACAATGACAGAAGCGAGGATGGTGGGTGGGAGGGAGGCGAGAGGAATATCATGGACATATGGAGGGCCAGTGAGAATTGTCCCAATAGGGGCCATCGCATTTGAGAGCCCTCGTCAGTGGGCCAGTGGCTTTTCCAGAAGAATAGGGTAAAAGATCTTTGAAACACAAAACAAAGAGAAAGAGTCTTTCATTATTTACATCCATTCTGCCCGTAGAGATTGATAACTTTCCCGAAATATGTCAAATGTTCAAAAATGATCAATAGGACGCCGTTAGACGGAAGAGCCGAACCGAACGGTCTTGACCTTGAAATATGAAGTAAAGAAAAAGATGATGACTAGACGTTTTATTAGCAGGGTATTACTTCTTGCCGTATCCGTATCCCCAGCCCCCGTATCCTCCGCCGTATCCTCCTCCCCCATAACCACCACGATTTCCATAGTATCCTCCATAATATCCGCCTCTCTGTGGCTTCTTCGTTGTTTGAGTTCCAGCAGCTGGTGTCGTCTTGGGAGCTTGGGTCTAAAATTTCCTGTTTTTCAAGTGGTTTTCATTCTATGGACCTGCTTCTTTCTTCCGTAGTAGCCATAATATCCTCCGTAATAACGAGGATAACCGTAGCCGTAGTAGTAGGGTTTCTTCTGGTTAGGAGCTTTAGTTGTGGCTGCGGGTTGAGTCGTTGGGGGCTGAGTGGGAGCCGGGGTTGTGGGCGGCTGGGTAGTAGGGGCAGGGGTGGTCGGAGCCTGGGTGGGTGCGGCGGTGGCTGGAGCAGAAGTCGCGGAATCCTGGAAATTCCTTTTTATAAATGCAGCCGTTTTCACTTACTTGGCATCCTCCGGAACCTGAGCCAGAACCAGAACCCGATCCAGAGCCTGAGCCAGATCCCGAGCCGGAACCTCCACCTCCGCCTCCGCCTCCATTTCCATTTCCATTACCGTATCCGTAATAACCGCCATAATAGGGCCGTCCTCCATAATATCCACCGTAATACCCGCCGTAGTAAGGATTCTTCTTGGGGGCAGATGTTCCTGATCCAGATCCAGAGCCGGAGCCGCCTCCACCTCCTCCATTTCCGTATCCATAATAGCCCCCGTATCCTCCTCCATATCCCCATCCTCCATATCCCCCATAGCCGTAGTCTAAAAAGAGAGAATTAAAGTCCAGAATTTCCAACTCACAACGCTTCTCTCTGATGTGGCTCTCCTCAGGGATCACATCTGCTTCCTGGCTAGTTGGGGCTTCAGTCCTTCCCAGGACAAAGCAGAGGCTGCATAAGAGAAGTAGGCAGGGAGGGGAGGTCATCCTCTCAATGGTCTCTAGTCTCCATCCTGCAGCCTTTTAAATGCCCTGTATTTGTCCACCTGCTGTAGTGAGGTAAAGTAAAGTTGGCACCTATGCCATATGGATGAGAGACGAGCAAAAAAGATCATTGGATATACGGCAGATGGGTAACTTCCGCCTGGAAGAGTAGAACTCGGATTAATTTTATTCCAGAGTTATGGGAATTCTTGATCTCTGGTTACCTTCTTGTCTGGTACGATCCCTTGACGGGGTCACCTTAATTCAGAGGCCGTTTCTGGTTTAGCGGTCCATTTTTCGCCGATCCTCCCTAGAGGAGGAAACAGGGACAAGTTCTAAGCATTTCTCCTCCTTTTTTGGTACAGTTGTCCCCCTTCCGACGTCAACTATTTGTTTCTTTCTAGTCTCTCCATTTTGTAAAGTTTTGCTTCGTTTTCCCCTTTTGTTATTATTGTTTGTCCCGCCGATTCTATTTCGGTATGTATCGAGACACCGCAAGAGAGGGAGCGGGTTACACATCATGAACGGATCCGAATTTTTGAGGTGATCTTTAGAAATGAGACAATCCATACACATGTCATCCGTCATTAAATGACGTGGGACCCCCGAGAACACGAGTCTGGTGGGATGGGAACCACGTGGCTGGGTAGCTAGCCGGGTGGCCGGCTCTCTTGAGGAGAAGAAGACTATCCCGGGCAGAATTTTCACGGCAGACAGGAGATTCCGGCCATTTGAAGAAAAAGGACACGCGACAACAAAATGGTGAACTTTTAGAAACCCCGGGCCCTGATGATATCAACTTTGTTTTGTCCTCCTTCATTTTATTTATCGTCAAGTCAGTCAAGGTCACAGCTGATCGCCACAATAAAAGCAGCCGATGTCTCAATTTTTCCCATTCGTTTATTGTCTGATCCCCTTGATCTCCCCTCTGTTTCCTTTAAACACGTATAATCTTTCAGAAACTCTAAAAATGAAACTCTTCTTCCTTCTCCTCGTCGTCTGCGCGTGGTTCGTCAATGCCGGTAAGGCCCTCTCCCCATTTTATCAAAAAAATAAACGGTTTAGGCTTAATGCATGAGGCCAAGAACTACGCCAAATGGGAATTGGAACACCAGGCTATGAAACATATCCTGCCCGAGAGTCTGGGTGGAAAGAGCTCGCACCACCACTCCCACGAAGTCGCCTCCAGTGGCGGTATGGGCAGCGGGGGCAGCAGCGGCGGAATAGCCGGAATGCTCGGAAAATAATAAATTAATAATAAACAATTTAAACGCTTCTTCTATATTTATTGATAGGTGTGAGTGGATACATAATATCAACAGAAGGTACTCACCCAATAAAGAGGGTGACCCTCGGACAAGTGTAGTATCGGCCTATGGTTCAAAAGGTTACAAATTAGGTCAATATGGTAGTCCCGACGAGAGCTAGCCCAAGAGGTTATGTTACACCCAAAAGCTGTCAGTCAACGGTGGTCACCCATTAACCGAACAGGTGATTTTTGGCTCTTCTGTGGTCTCTTTGCTCACCATTCGCTTGTTTAAGATCAGTAATATTCTCCCGTTTCAGATGTTGCTGCTCGTCCTCCATGCTCTACTTTCTACCGCTCATTCGGCTCCGAGTTTTCTCCATGGAAGCGATTTCTGTATAGCGAATGACGAAACCTGGGTGGTCGATGTGGGTCTCTCGCCATTTTTCTTCTAATAAACATTGCTTCAGAACATTTGGAAGTATAGTTTGGACATCTTGGGAAGGGTGAATAATGACCCAGCAAAGATAAAGGTCTTCTTCATGAGCCAGCTGAAAATAGCCTCCGATTTGAACATTTCCGTAGAGGAAAGGGGAGACAAGCTGAAGAACAGTTGGCAAGAAGAGCAGCGGGAACATCCAGAGGTGAGTCACCGGCTCTGGATCGGGTTATCCTCGACTTTTATTTCGCACATTCACCAAACATTATCATGTTGCCCCTTCTGCTCGAAAAATACGATAATCCCCTAAGCCTAAGTTCTGTCGAAATTCGGTCAACCTTAATCCCCTAAGCCTAAGTCTTGTCGAAATTCGGTCAACCTTAATCCCCTTAATCCCCTAAGCCTAAGTTCTGTCGAAATTCGGTCAACCTTAATCCCCTAAGCCTAAGTCTTGTCGAAATTCGGTCAACCTTAATCCCCTAAGCCTAAGTCTTGTCGAAATTCGGTCAACCTTAATCCCCTTAATCCCCTAAGCCTAAGTTCTGTCGAAATTCGGTCAACCTTAATCCCCTAAGCCTAAGTCTTGTCGAAATTCGGTCAACCTTAATCCCCTAAGCCTAAGTTCTGTCGAAATTCGGTCAACCTTAATCCCCTTAATCCCCTAAGCCTAAGTTTCGTCGAAATTCGGTCAACTTTTCATGGATTCACCACAACTGTTGTGCCATCCATATGAACCAGATTTTTCGACCAAAGGGTCCTAATCAACCAGCTAGGCTTTCTAAATGTTCCATGGTATGTTCCCCAGCTCCCTACAGTCCATCGATATCTGTCAATCCCCTTTTTCCAGGAAGAAGAGACTCTGGCCCACTTCCGTCCGAATCTCTTCCTCTCTTTGGTCAGGTTGATAAAGGGCTACTGTCTCTGCAACCGGCTGGGTCTTCCCGAAGCAACCGACTCTTTCTACAATATCATATTCGAAGAAGAGTTTATTCAAGCGGATCGCGAGCTAAAAAGACACCTGATAACCAAGAATATCCGATCATTTACAGTCAACAATGAATAAAGAGCTTTGTTTTTCTAGTAGGTTATAGACAGAAGGCCCGAATCGGACCTGGTCAGGTAGTTTAGGAATATCTCAACGGGGTCGAGGCATTTGAAACACTGGATCTCGTCTTTCTTGACTATTAGCATTAGTTTTTGAGACAGATCGTCGGATTTCATCAAGATGTAGAGGCTGGTGTCTTTTATCTTTCCAGGAGGCTGCTTTAGACCTTTGAATATGGAGAATTGGTGGTAGTCGGCGTTGTAGAGCAAACTGGTGGGGAGATCCTCCACAATCTCCTCGACAGAGAAGGCAACCTCTCCGTAGAGGACGACAGAGTCGATTATCCTCTCCCCCTGTAGCCACTGCTGAAAATGAAGGCCTTCGCTTGTTACAGGATGCTCTTTTGGCAACTAGGGCCCTTCTAGACGAAGAAGCAGGTTGTATTTCAATTTTGATTGGTTATTTAAGCCGAAATCTCTCTAGTTTTGGTTTTAGGACGTCTTGGAAAACGAATGTTCACCTTGAGAAGCTGATTGACGCCTCGGCTCGTGAGCCCACAACAATTGATCTCGATATTTTTAGCCTTCAAAGCTAGAACTTCCTCGTCGCCATAATCCGAGTTCTGCAACCGAATGGCTGCCATCTAAAATGGCTGGACTGTCTTTTCCTCCGCATGCTTCCCCTCACCTTGGCTAAGAGGCCCCACGGACTGAATTGTTTCGTCACTGGATATCCCAATAAGGAAAGAGCCGTCGGCTGCACCAGCTCAAGGAACTCCTTTATTTCTTCGGTGTTGTAAACGACGGTTCCACAAATTATCAAAGAGGAACAGGTGGTTTTCGTCTTCCTGACCAGTTCGGTTAGTTTCTTCACCGGAATAGGGACAATATAGATTCCTATCTGGAAAGGTTCAAAGGTTACACCTTACTTTTTTTCTGTCTCCCCAGGTAGCACGGCCTTATCAAAGTGGGTTCCGCTCTTTCTGGGGGTCAAAACTCGATGACCAATGCTCAAAATGTTCCTTTTTTTGAGTCACTGCCCTCAATCAACGTCCAAAACGCAAAAGATCACGGCATAATGAGCTATTTTTGAGCTCAGAGGTCGCCATCAGGGCTGTGTTTGAACAGCTGTTCCGACTGACCTCAAGTTCTCCCACGATAAAACGGAAAGGGTGGAAGTCGGTCTGTTCGGGGTCACATTCGAGGATGTAGGGGGAGATGGAGACGATCATCTTGTCCGGAAGAGCCTGAACTTGTTTAGAAAAATAGGAGGAAAGCTCACATGGACGGAGGCATTCTTGGCAGTCACGTAGATGTCTTTACAATCATCACAGAGGTCTCTCATCCAGTGACAGCTTCGGAAAAGTCTTCCATAGACAACTGGCTCAAGCTGAAAAAGACATACAATAAAAGATATTTTAACAAGACTCCTATTTGGCGAGCCTTCTCAGGAACAATCTAGGTTAATCCGCGCCCTACTGTCAAATGGGACCGTTCGCTTCAAAAAATGTAAAAAAAATTAATGCTACCTAGATTATTCGATATAACTTTAGGGTAAAAAATTTGATATTAGGTGCGCCAGCTCTGGAAGAAACTTTCCGGAAGTTAATATTTTAGGGACCTATGGACCATAGGCTATAGTATGTGGTCTCGATAGAAAAGATCGAAAGATGGGACAAGGGAACCTTCAAGTTAACTCATGTCATGCGCGAATGGCTTCGACCTCATGCAGGCAAAAAGAGGCCGAAGTCCGCTTGAAGAAGTCTTCTTCAAACAACAACACTACCTTAGTGTACCCCAGTTTCTACTTCGAGCTGTAGCGCCTTTCCCCTAAACAATGGTTACCCTACATTGTTACTCTATTAAAAGTATAAAGTGCTGAGAATCCCCTTGTACTACAGTATGGCAGGCGACTTCACTTTAACCATATCGCTCAATCCATTAAAACGGACTTGCGCTCTATTGTCAGCGAAAACATTTCGCGTCTAAAAATCTAATCGATATGGTCGATGGCTTATCCAGCTCTGTCGTACTTTTTCTCCCACCGTGCCATCTTTTATAACCTGTAAAAGGCATGCAGTCTCCTCTTTGTAAATTGCTCCACTGTGTCTCGAAATGTTTTCAAACTTCACAGGTAAATAAAAAAGAGGAGCAAATAAAACTAATGTTCCAATCCAATGTTAAGATCTGCACCACTAGAGCACAAAATATTCACACAGCCGTCTCATCTAAAAACGTCATTGAAGCGGGTGATTACGATGTCGTGGTGCCGGATATAAACGAACGGGAGCTAGACATGGTAAGATATCCCCTATAGCTACCAAAAAACAGTCGCTCCCTTTAAAAATAAGGGAGAGATGTGTTCTCGAGGGGTCCACGGCAGAATACGGTATTTCTCTAATCCTACGGTTTCAGCTGGGCAGACAGGAGAAAAACGAGCATTTGAATGTTGTCAAGTTTCAAAGTAAAGCCTTCCCTGTCAACGGTGTGATCCATGGAGTTAACCGCCGGCTAATGGTCGCCCTACCCTGCCGAGAACTCTGGAAACCGACCAATACGGACTACACCAGAAAGCCCGCCGGACCGATTATCAATGTCTGGTTTCTGATTGACACCACCTCGACTCATTCGTATATTACGGAAAAAACAATGGAGGCCATTTTCGGGGAAGGGAACCGTTTTGATTGGGTGGCATTGAGCATACAGGTTTGTTCGTGAATTAGAAAATGGTAATACCATATTTTTAGAGACAAGAATACCTTGTGGAATGTTTTGCTTCCCGTGGAAATTTTAGAGGAGCTAATATTCTGGGAATGGTTGCCCTACGAGAGATGGGCGCCTCAATAGAGAAGATTGATTGGAACAAGGGGACTTTCACTCTGGTCCAGACACTCCCGATCTGGACGACGTCATAACTTTACTGGGATACTGTAACTTTTTATAGAATTTTTATATCCATTTTAATAAAATACTCCCATTTTAAACCCCAAATAGTGTTATTGGCCACTTCTACTTCAGTGACCATATATAGGCAGGAGCTATGCTCTGGGCTAACAAAAGAAGAAGAGAATTTTAACAATTATTACTGGAGATTCAGACGTCCTCCTCCCCTGACGTTTACCCAGAAAAGTTTAAAAACCGATACATCTTTGTACTTTTGACTAGGCTGATGGGTTCGGCCACGGAGATTACCGCGTACTGAGCCTCCCCAGCTTCGTTTGAAATGGATTTTCCTTCAAAAACTAAAACCCTACCTTCTTGACAATCAGTCGGATCAGTTCTGTAGGAATATGGTCAATCGGAAGCGGTGGACGCATTCTTCCCAAACGACGGAAGGAAGACTGCAAGCAGGAGACAATGGAAGCCAAATGGAAAGGAAGCTATCGGGCTTTTTATCTCCCGATTGCTGGCCGACGCCGTTTGATCGGAGCAACTGTGACCATTCTTGCTATTTTCTCACGGGTGGCCGAAATGACACGGGTAAAAAACACAGCAACGAAATGAGAAACCTGATTTCCGTTAACTTTCGATCATCGTCTATGGGGAAACGGCAAGATCTAGCGGGGAAAAACGACTGGATGACCTGGAAGAGACGAGACCAAGAATAAAATAGGAGAGAAAGAGGGATAGACTTGAAAATAGAAGGACAGGATGGGTAGGACGAGGGAAAACTGAACCGGGGGGATAACAAGAGGCTAGGATGGGGGACAGGCGGGTGACCGCGAAGGAAGGACTTTTTGTATGGTGAACACATTTTAGAGGTTTGGGTAAATATAAATAATTTATTGTAATCCTATCTGTTATTTTGTGAGTAGAGAGAAGTTAGTTCTATCCTTTGAAGCCGAGGATATGTCCCAGTGCCTCTATGACGTCTCCAAGAATCTTGGCCACGTCCGCCAGAACTCCTACCAACTGAAAAACAGCCGTTATCTTCATTTCCTCCTCTAAATTTACATTGGCTGGGAGGGTTGTTGGATTCCCCAGAAGGGCCAGGACTCGGGAGAGCACGTCTTTGAGATTGTCGGCGACCTTCTCAAGGAGGATGTGGACAGCCTCAGGGATGGTGTTCTTAGCCGGGGTAGGAGAGGCATCTGGATTGGATTTTAGTTGGACTGAATGATAAGAACAAGCACCATCGGCACGAACAGCGACGAAGAGGATTGAGGCCAACACCAGGAGGAAGAGAAGGAGAGTCGTGTTCTGAATCATGTTGAGACTGCCTTCTATAGCTAGAGGACACTCTTTTTATAGTCTCAAAAGTACAAAACAGGAAGCTTTACCATTCCGTGTTTTCAGTTCAAGTCTCTACTGATAATCAGTACAGAGCTGACGCAATTTAATTCTCAAAGGATGTGTAAATACGGATCATTCTCGCCACCGTTCAACTTTTCTATGGAAATGGAAATAGAGCTATGTTAGAGTTATATGCAATTATATGTAGCTGATGGAGCAGAACACAACTGGGGAGCATTTGCAGTGGGCACGATCCAATCGGGGTGATACCGCCTATTTACGTGGCTACCGGCTATTCCAAAAAGTCCGGTACTTTTTTGAATAGATAATGGGCATTCCTATCTTCGTCCACCAGGATGTAAATCGACTCATTGTGATTACAGTCTCATTGTGACCCCTTCCAAAAAACCCACTCAAGAAACATTGAGAAAAAGTGTCAGACAAATAAGATTGATGTTCACTAAACTGTTAATGGTAGACCATTTCCCCCGTCTGTTGTCAAAATACGATGAAGAACTTGACCAAATTCTACTTGGCCTGAATTGGACCATAAACCTGATGATATCAACATGTTTTCCCTGATTTGTTTACGGTAGTCAAGGCCGGCCCCGACCATCTACAATAAAAGCAGACGACGTTTTGTTTCTCTCATTCTTTTCCATAATTCCTTGTTTTTTGGTCTCACATTCCCTCCCCTTCCATTAATACTGTCCGTTTTCAAAATAGCCATGAAGTTCCTCGTCTGCCTCCTCCTCCTCATCGCCGTCCTCTTCGTCAATGCCGGTTAGAAACAGTCAAAATTAAGATTAAAAGTGGATTTAGGTATCCTCCACGAGGCCAAGAACTACGGCAAATGGGAACTGGAACACCAGGCTATGAAATCCATTCTTCCCGAGAGCTTGGGAGGCCGCTCTTCGCACCACTGAGCCTCAGCAGAAAGGCAGTCTTTGATAAAACAATTCTAATAAATCTTTTGTCTTATTTCAAATAGTTTTATATGGGTTAGGCGCCCCGTGGGCTAGGAGCAGAAAAAATGGATTGGCTCGTCCGAGAATTCGGAGATAGAACTATTTGGACTCCTAAAACTGAAAGCAATCAAAGCCTAGCCCATTTCCGGCCTTATAAAGTCCTTCGATTGCCGTTCAATACAGGAAAAGAGCTTCGGAAACATCTAGAAGGCGACACTCTTATTGGAGAGCTCTTTGGAAGCGACTACTGGAAATATCGTCTCTCCCACATTCAGAGACATGCCTTCCCTCTGTCCGTGTCCCTTTATCATCCGAAGAACCCGGCTTTCCTCAAAAATAGATCAAATCTGTTGTCTAGACTGACGGAATCGGATGATGGGGGGAGTGTGCTCTTACGTCGGTCTCTTGAACTCGGCCAGCTGTCCTCTCGAAGAGAAAATAAGAAAAACATCATATTTATGAAACCACTGGCGAAATCTTATAGCGGATGTTATTTTACTCTATTTTCTGGTCTTTCCATGCAATTTTGGTCATTTTCGGGTATTTCCGAGGGAAAGAGCAACACCGCGCCATGTAAGGACAATCAGGGGACATTTTTCGGTCCTCCAGTACTTTTTCTGCTGTTCCACCATCTATTTTTAAAGGGAAGCTATTTGATTCGTCCATTTTAATGGATAGTAAGAGAGTAAAATCCTTATGGACTACTGTATTCCATCCCGTCCATCATTTCAAGAAAAAGGTTCCTTTCTCAAAGATTATCAGTTGAAAAAACGAAATCAATACATGGAAATGGAAGGTAAAAGGTTTTATTATTATTTTGTATCCGTTCCGTGTCCATTTATTAGCCTCTCTCTTTCTCTCCTTAGCCCATAACGCCGCCGCCCTGTCCTCCGTTCTCGTGGGAGTGGCGGTGGTGTCCGAGTCCCAGGACCTTCTTCATTCCCCCGTGAGCCACCTCCCGGAATATTGTGCCCTTGGCTTCATCCATCAGTCCTAAAAATCGAAATTCTTCTCTTTAGGGGAAGGGTACTCACCGGCGTTGACGTACAGCACACAGACGATGAGAAGAAGGCACAGGAAAAGTTTCATACTCTCTGAAAAAGTGTCTTAATTTTAAAAATAAAGAAGAGAATAAATTAAATCGAGAGAGAGAGAGAAAAGCAGCCGAAAAGATGAGAAAAAGGAGGCTGGCCGAATACTTTTATTGTGTAGCGGGTGCCGTGACCTTGGCTGATGTAAACATATCTACCTCTCCTCCGGGAGAGAGAAAACAAAGTTGATATCATGGCCTGTTCCCCCAAATTATTATTATTTGTTTCATTTTCAAAGAGGAGAAGGTCATCGATCTCTCTTTCTTATTTCAGGGAACAAACTGATCACAACGTGTTTGTCCCCGATCATCTTTTTCCTTCTCTTCTTCTTACTTATTATTGTTTCTGGCATTAGACAAACTTCTACCTGAACATAAAAGAAGGTAAATAAATAAATAAAACTCTCTAGAAATCAAAAAGGATCATTTGATAACATTTTTTTTCAATTCAGTGTAGCACAGGAAGTTTACTGACTTCAGCGGTCAATGTTTCGTACAAATCACAGCTTATTTTGTTTCCCCGATTTTGTTGGTTTACTTTCTATTATTTCAAAGAAGAACTCGAAGAAAAACAAATGAACTGATCTCAAATAGTCTGATCCCATTTTTTTTTTACCTTTATTGCTTTTCCAGTTTGGAAAGTGTTCCAAAATTTACAATACCACTTCTTGCGAAAGGTCTGGACATTCACTATAACAAACGTTGGAGAACTTTCCTCATCATTGAAAACTGAATGCTGAATGCATTTTTGTTGAAAACTGTTGAAATTTTATCGTTACCTTCGGAGTAAACCATATTACAAAATGGGTACATACCAAAAACAAGTTGGGAAACAATAAAACCTAAAAATAGCGAATTTCTCATTGAAAATAAGATTTGAGGGCGAGTTTGACCAGCCAAGTCAACAGAGCTCCTGATGTGTCGTTGTCATCGTCTCGTCTTCCCTTTTCTCCCGAGTCTTCGAATAATCTGTCCAGCAAACCTGTGCCTAATTCTTCTTTTAAATGTTTTGGGATAGAAACTGACTTTTTTCCTTTCCTTGGTTCCTTTGTACAACTTCCCTATTTCTTGTCGCTTCAGTCGTTTCTCTACTGGACGAATCATCTCCAAAATTCTTCAGAAATGCCATAGCACTTCTTAGAAGTTCGTAATTTTCATTCGAGTCTTCTACTGACCTCTAAAATAATAGATCTTTTTTGTGAGGAAGAGGAAAACTTACATCAGTATTTACGGGAGTTGCCGCTACAAAGACACAGATGGCCAAAAGACCCAGAAGAGAAGGCAAGTGCATCTGAAAATAGTCACTGTGGTGTTTTCTTGACAGGAAGGAGTAAAGAGAGCAAAGGGACGGCTGCAACGAGAATGACTAAGATGACTCTTTATACTATCGGACAATGACTCTCTAGACCGGAATAAGGCTGAATCAGTCGTCTGAGAGTTCGCAATTAACCTGATTTATCAGTTCTAAGGGCAGAAAAACCAGTATTATCACAGGAGAGTACTCGACGGAGAACGTCACCAATCTTTCAAAATTTAACAGTTCTCTTGAGATGAGAATAGAACGAAATTGCGAAAGTCCATCTAAAGTCACTGATGATCCTTTCATGTTTAAAAATCATGATATGCTGGCAAACAGAAACATAAACTGTCTTTCAAAGCTGTATTGACAATGTTAAAACTGTAAGTTGAAAAAGGGTAAACACAAAAATAGCACCACTTATGGGCCTGTACAAAGCAATCATGCATAACTAAATTTCTTGCTGTTCGATATTGTCTAACTCTGGCTCCTCCTTTTCGACATTGTTAAAAGCCTCGAGAATAACGCAATGGAGTCTAGGATACTGCCTTTCCAACTGGTAAAAGAAGTCCTCGTTCTGGACAATAAGCTCGGCAAGTTTAGAAAGCCATGGGCACTTAGGATCACAGCTGTTGCCACATTTTCCATGGGGTACGGAGTGTTTCAAGAGAGAAAGAGTCTTAAAATATACAAATGACTACGAAAATACAACAATGCTTACCTCAACAACATTATATTTTTCGCCACTTCCTGCGGAAGCCAATACAGGCCCGGCGAACTAAAATGTTTTTTGAAAATATCAAATTCAAGCTTACTTTTTTAACTGCACGGCCACTGTGGAAGCGAACGTGACGAGCGGGATCAATTCCTCCACATTCTGTTTTCATAGACTCAAGCGATGAATTCGAAGGAGTACGATTACTATTAACTAGCTGGACACAGGGAGGTTCGGATATTATTGGTTGGTCACCACTTGCACTTAATTGGCTCGTCGATAAAGGAGCCTAAACAATGTTAATTTATGACAAGGTAAAATCAAACCGCAAAGTATCCTGATCCTTCATGAAAATCACGAACAAAGTGGCCAAAACTATGAAGCGATGGAGCTCTTATCCTATTTCCATCCTCGTCGATTTGGTCTCTATATTTAGCAGCGGATTCATGCCATTTGAATCCAAAATAACGATCTCCATGAACGGGGCTATAGCGCTGCACGGACTCGGGAGTATCGTCTTTCTCAGTGGTGGTCAAATCGTTAGCAGCGTCGTTTTCAGGCACGGAGTCCACATTATCTTTTGGAGGTTTCGGTAAATCTTTAGAAGCATCCTTTTCTAGAGTTGACATGGAATCGGCGCTATCATCGGTAGCTAAGACTGGAGCACGGTCATTGGCTTTGACACTCTGAAGTGTTTTATGACATAATGAACATCAATGAAATCAACCTCCATATATTGTGTAAGACGCTCTTGAAGCTCTACTTGAAGCTGTTCTATATCATTTAAAATACTGGCCTAAAACTCAAATATTTTTAGAAAAAACTACTAACCGACCTGTCCATCAAGGAAGGCATTTTTTCCGAAGGCTACCACATGATAAGAAGTACGAGCACGAAATTGATAATCATCGCTGCGAGTTGTGGCTTTTACCCAGACATCGTAAAAATTGGTTTCAGGACCGATAGGTACAAGATTTTGAGGATCATCGAGCAGACCAAATTCTTCACAAAACAATATGTCGTTGCTCACAGGCAAACTAAGACTGACGAGATTGGCGTTTACAAGATACAGAGTCTAGATAAAACAGTAATAGCAGAAATATTGAGCTCGCACCTGTTTGGGTTTCGATGGGTGTATTTCTCTAGAAATATGCTTCTTCACAACAAGCAGTGGCTGCTTCTCCGGATCCATCTGCCAATTAGTAATATGGAAACACTAAAAAATGACTGACTTTTATAACAACCGTACCTCTGTATGATTATCGTAATGGGCATCAAAGATAATGTGAGTGCCCAGGCAGGGAGGCTTATCTTCCTTTCCGAATCGAAATATAATAGGCATATGCTCAGAAGAAACAACTCCTCTTTCCACAACAACACCGTAAACGCTAGGAATATCCAACTACACATTTCGAAAAACTTTGTAAAATTAGAAAGTTACTTGACACTCTCGCAGCCATCTCTTATATTTCGCTTCTTTAAATTTGTCCGCTATACCAACAATACTGAAACGAAATTGGCCATGGCATGAAGATTGGTTATCAACAAGGGTAACCTAAATTTTTAATTAGTAGCCATAATTAGAAAGCGTACCGCAATTTTCTTGGCACTGTATTTTGTTAGATGTACATAGGCTAAAGCGCATTCGGGATCATCTACCAGACCAAAAATGTCACTATCAAAGACTCCACGAAAAGTAGGGTGTGCAACAACAAAGCTTTTTATCTTAAAAAAAATAATTACAAAGAAATTGATGAACGAAACTAAGCCGCTAATTGGGTCGGTAGACAAAAAATCACCAATAGGGCCTGTAGCTTTGTATACCATAAATGAATGTTCAAATTTGTTGAAATAACAGCTAACAGTATATTTTTTTCCTAGATTTTTCTGTCTAAATATTTCTCAAATTCAAACCAATTTGCCAAATAATATTGTCCAGCTTCAAGGGCATGATACATTTAGAAAGACGTTGTTCGAGAAGTATAAAAGTGCGATCTCCTGTCAAATATGCTTCTGTCTCAACAAGTTCCTGAAAAATATATCATTAGAAAAATAGTTCGACAAACCACATTATTTCCATCATTAACATTAGGTGGAGGTATAATCAAATCATCCTCAGAGTCACCATCCGAATAATCTACTAAAGCCATATTTTGAGAATACATCTTATTGTTTACGTTCCATGGCTAAAATCCGTTTAAAAAATTGAAATGGCAACTAACCGCAAGGGCAACATCCATTTGTTTCTCTAAGCTACAAATGCCTTTGAACGAGGAGAACCGGTAGGTCAAGTATGGTTCGTTGTTACTTTCCCAAGCGACCTAAAAAAGGCTAATTGATCATATAACTTGCTTACATTGCAACTAATCCATGCTTTCATATAGACATTTGGAGATGTTGTAAATTTCAGCGCTCGAGCTAAACGGATGATTAGAATTACTCAAACATTTACTAACGAATTTGAATGTAGTCAAAATATGATGTATAAAAAGCGTCAGGATACTGAGGATTGATCAGGCCCTCTAAGAGAATCTAGAAAGTACTATTGTTGAGCGACTAAATATTTTAAATACTTGGCCTTCGCGATTTATCATTCTCGCCTCCAATGTAGCGAGTGATCTTTTAAAGTTTTTAATTATATTATCTCTATGATCTACTTCGTCATCATTCCATTCAATCTGTTGTCCGTAAATAAGCGGCATGGACATACGACGCCTGTAACTCTTATATAGGTGAATAAGAAACACCTACTCAAGGTTCTTTCTTTGCACAGGATCGACGATACTATTAGAGACTTCAAATGCTTCTGCAGAAACTTTTTTCAAAACGATTTCTCTAGTTTTCTATAATTGTTAGTGATGTAGGCATGTAAAAATAATTACGCTAAGATGTTCCAAGTCAAGAACAATAGCTCGAATTGGATTAGACCATGCAAAATCAGTGAAAAGCACAACACCGCTATGAGCTCGGTGTTGAGGAGCACTAAAGCCTGGGTACCACATCTGAAATGTTATTTGTGATCAAACAAAATTCATACAAAGAAGAGCGTGCAAAATTGAAAATAATAGCTATCATGCATCTTTTCCAAAAAGAATTAGTATGCCGTTTCTAACCTTTAGCCTATTCGGAAATGTATCATGCGAAGATTACTAACATACAAATTAACACACACAAAGAGGCAATAATCACAGCACGACAAGTAAGAAAGTAGGAGAAATAATCGCCGAAAAAGAGCCCAGGCGCGCGTTTGAACACAAAAACAATTTTGAGCCAATTTTGAGCTCAACACCTTCTCTTCCTGTTCTCCCGAAGCTGTTTTATAATCCGTTCGTTAAAGGGACACTGACACAGCTTTCGCGGCTGATCCGCTACGGATCAGACTTAGGGCGCGGTTACTGCGCGTTACGCCAAAGGCTGCATGTTGCTGGGTTTTTATTGTTTTTTAGTCTCATTCTTTGATTTTTTTTTGTTCATTGTCTTTTTATCCCTTTATATGTTTATATTTCTAATAAAAATTATCGAGAAACGGTTATTTATAAAAGATTCACAAAAAAAACGAAAATAATGCTTTTTGAAAAATTCACGTTTGAAACGCCCGCGCGGCGCTACCGTAACCCGTGCAGTTGCGCAGAAAACTGTGTCAGTGTCCCTTTAAAAAGAGATGAATCTCAATAAAAAAAAGGGTGATTTGGGGAGAGTCTACAAAAAGGGAACAATAAGGAAGACCCCCAAGGACACAACAAAAAGAGAAAATCTCAAATCACGCCCGGGGTCGATTTGAGTCAACCTGTCAGTTTACAACACAACATACTAGCAAGGCTTGCTTATTGAGTCTCTTGCAATGTTATGCAAAATTATACAGATAGATGTTCTAATTTCTATTGACAAGGATACATAAAGGAAATATTCCCAAAGCTAATCTTTTTGGGGGGTTCAGATTTCTGCATATTGTCAGGTTATACAGCTCTTCTTCTCTTTCTTAGAATACAGGCTACCTATTTTTTGAAGAAATCTTTCAACTTGGTATTGAGCAGCCAATCAACTGGTTCATCGTTTCTTAGAAGCTTTCACAAGCCGGTAATTGTTCTCTGTCAGAATTTATCCTGTTTTTATTGCATTTATTTTATTCCAATTTCTCCATAGCTCATAACTCACAAATGTAGAACATTTACAATGCTTTCTTCACTTTTTCCAATTCTGCCAACTTTTTTACTCTTTCTTGTTGATGTGTAACCATTTTGTTCAGCGGATAAGTAGTATTCAATGTCTGCACAAGCTCGTCCATCACTCTAGCTTCGTCAAACGATGGTGTCGGCCCAAAATCAGCCATAACATTTCGAAGACCAGCTGAATATCGAGCAGAATAGTCACCAATTCCTGAAAGGGATTATTTTTTTATGGAAACAGTTGCCGTTTCAAACCATTGGCATTGAGATGCATTGTTTCAAAGGGTCCATAGAAAGCGTATCGCGGACCGAGGCCAGCGCTCATGACCTGAATGCCGCTTTCTTGTTGACTATAGTTTCAGACCTTACCTTATCGACATCCTCGGCTGATAGGACCCCGTCTCCCACGAGTCTCCAAGCCTCGGCTATCAGTGCAAACTGTAGTCGATTCACGGCGAAGCCGATGACTTCCTTATTCAATCTGACGGGCTCCTTCAATGGAATTTCATTTTAAAACAATAATATTCAATTTATACCTGTCCTATATCTTTGAGAATATTGATGGCCGTGTCGACGTGCTCAGAAGCGGTCCACGGAGCGGGGACAACTTCAACGAGACGAAGATAAAGGGGAGGATTGACCGGATGGGCGACGAGGCATCGGTCTCTGAAGATATTTTAATTTATGAAAATATTTGTACCAAGTTGAACCCTTTATTGAGTAAAATACTCTACAGGAATTTCTCAAAAGATTTCGTTTCTCTGCTCAATTTGATCCGTTTCAAGGGATTTCCATGGCACCAGTGACCGGTTTTCAGCCTCGTGGGAGCTATTTCACGCGATAACCTGGTGTATCCAATGGGAAAAGTAGTTACTACAGGATTGTGAAGTATGAAAGGGGAAAAATAGTCCGCAGAACTCAAAAAAAAAACCCGGCCTGCCTTTTACTGCTTTGCCCATTCGAGGGCGAGACCGATTTCCCGGCAGCAGTGCCCATTTCCACGGTCTATTAGCCGTTTCCTCCGGTAAAAAAGTAGTCATACACGGTAATCTCGTTAAATAAATAAAATTGTTCGGGGAAGCCGAAAACCTGTCCGAAGAGGCGCTGGATACCAATGGGACTGTAAATGGGGTCAGAAACCCCAAAGAAGCAAAATATTGGGCCCCATAGCGACTATATTAACCTTTTTATGGCTCAGATAAAACGGAGAGAGCCTACCTGTGTTCCAATCCTTCCGTAAACCGGCTGGCCGGGATTGTCGAAGTGCTACTGGCCAGGATACAGTCCTTAGGGGCCAACTGATCCATTTCTGCGAATATTTTCTGCTTGAATTCTATCGTCTCCAGAGCTGATTCCTAGAGATTTCTCTACTTTTCTGATCAAAAGTCAAAAAATCGAACCTGAGCATAGATGGCATTGTCCAGCGCCGCGTTGAGATGCGTCGTGGTAGAGACCAATTTTAGAGCTTCGCCGGCCGAGAGGCTGCCCCGGAGGAGGCCCTGCCCTTCGAGATTCTTCAGTCTCTCCTCCACCCCGATGACCGCCGCCTGGAGAGTCGGCTCGCTGATATCATAGAGACAGACTTCGTAGCCGGCACTGGCGAACAATGTGGCCCAACAGGAACCGATCAGTCCACTGGAAGGAGGAGGAGACAGTCCTTTAAAAAGAAGAGACTAACCTGCCAACTATGGCGATTTTCCCTTTGGATGTCATGGGAGGAGGGAAAAGTGAAACGGCCGACTAGCTGACAGGGGGACGCGGCCGGCAATAAAGGCCTGATAGTCACATGGAACGCGATCGGCCGCCGCGTCCGTTCGCTGTTTACGCTGCCATGGTCAGGCAGGGGTCACTTCGAAGTTCAAACAGTTGCGATAGCGGGCAGACGAGCGTCTCCCCTCTGAATAACCAGAAAATGCTCTTTATTTAAACCGTTCACAGACTTTGTTCAACAAAAAGGACATGTGTATTTCTTTAAAGTCACAGGCTTCTCCGTCGTATTCGAAGTAGTCCGACTTTGGACGGGCCAGGATCTCCTTTAGGTAGGACTGATACTTCCGGAGCTCTTTACCGTAGCCAAGAGCCACCAGTTCAATGTCGCTCTTTCTCAACTAAAAATGGAGAAATGGGAGCGGATTGATGTAATCCTGCACCTGTACGATCTCGGCAAGTGAACTAACTGGAGATTAGGCTGCGTTGGGTAAAAATACATTTTTCTTTCGGGATTATACGGCGGCAGGGGCGCGGAAGGTGGACGGACCTGTTTTGCGGCTTCTCGAGTCTTCTCGACGGCTAATTCTTGTGGCAGGATGTCAGCCACGAATGGCATCCCGTCAGTTATCAGAACAGCTATTTTATTCTCACACCGAACATCCTAAAAAATTAATTTTCCTCAGGAAGCGATGGCCACCTTGAACAATTCTCTAGCTGCGTCTAGAGCCGCCGGGGGATTGGTATAGCCAGCGTCAAAAGAGCTCGGCGTCTCGTCCAAGTAATCCCTCTGGATCCATCTCTTCGGCAGCCAGTCAGAATAGCTCACGTTGGTCGAAAACTTCACAAAACCAACTTTAATTGAATTATCCAACAGTCGGGAACCACTCTTCAGGAATGTCACCATCTGAATACATCTTATTTGCTTTTATTACCCAAAATATTGTACATTTTGCCAATTGGACGCTCCAATAGACTGAGACGAATCCACAACGAAGATGATTGAAAGGTCGCTGCCTTTAGAGGTCACGTTTTGGCAAGGACTGCGAGGAATGCACTTTTCTCCCTAGAAATTCAGTTGGTCGACCGATGGAACAATCTCTAACCTTTTTATAGTCGCGCCCTTCGGGAATATCTATATCAGTTATGTCAAAGTAGTTCTCCCTACAGGCACACGTGAGGTCCGACTTCATCTCGGCGCCTCCTGGATAGACAACCGCCGGTTTCTTGCAGACATAATGAAGAAACTTCCAAGGATTGATATCTTGGAAACGGTATTCATTGTGACAGTTAACATCCCAGAGGCAGGCCGGGTTGAATTGCAACTGAAATCTATTTTATTGGGCAGGAAGGCTTGGAAAAGTAAAAGAGGTGGGAAGACTCACAGCGGTACAGTACTCAACCATCGCGTCGTTCATAGTCGGCTCTGTTGAACACCACGTGGGAAACCAGGTAGAATTCGACCCGACCCAGTAATTAGTACGAGTCTTTGGCTTTCTTCGCCCGTTCACAAGGAGATAGTCCGTATAATAGGGACCTCCCCCGGTTATACAAGCTGCCGGGGCAGACAGAGGGTCAACTGCCGAATTCCAGCTCCCTATTCGAGTTCCTATGTCTAAAATGATCCACTTGACCATTTCCCTATCTGAAAACCTCACCCTTGAGGAAGTTCAGCTCTTCTGGAGACTCTACTCCCGAGATGACGGAGTTCCTCGCGGCGCATTCATAGAAGGCCTCCTCGTAGATGACCTTGCTATTGTCGACGATGTGTTTGTAGCAGTTGCCATTGAAATAGGCCCAGCCAGCTTCACATCCCGTATTTGCAGAGACGTAGCCGACGATAAAGACGAATGACAGCATGTGAAGGTGTATACGAGGCAGGAAACTACAAGAAGAGAACGTTATAAGGGCGACGAGAGGATGAAACATAACGTTGGGGGAAATGGCTATGAATATCTTGTAGCGGTGGAGATCCAAATGTATTGAGGGGGTTTCTATCCTCTGCCTGTTGTAAGATTTTTGAAAAAGAGGCATTTCCTCTCTTTTTATCCACCTCAGCCATCAAAGATGGTTGTATACTCTGTTCTGCCGAATTCGAGTCAAAATCAGAGAAGAACCTTCGAGTTTTTCTCCAATTTCTCCAAACTTCCAGAAGAGTTCCGAGATTTCCAGACGATTCTCCCTATTTCCTTCCATCCCCTATCCAGAAAACAGTTTATATTATTAAATCAAATTTATTTACAATTAAAGCTCAACAATAGATATGTACATAACAATAAATTAGAGCTAGGCAATACTACCAATAGATTAGTCGACTTCCTCCACAGTAGGTCCTTGAGGATGGTTTCCGGGGGCGAAGCCAGCGCCAGCGGCCTGTTGCCCACAGCTGGCTCCTCCAGCTCCGTGCAGCTTGGTCATGATGCTTCGGCAGATGGCTTCCAGTTCCTTTTCCTTGGCTTGGATCTCCTCCAACTCGGCGGTCTGGTTCCTCTCCACCCAGGACAGTGTCTCATCGCAGGCGGTGCGGGCCCGGTCGCGGTCGGCCTGGTCCAGCTTGGCTCCGTGCTCGTCCAGGGCCTGCTTCACTTGGAAGGCGTATCCCTCGAGTCGGCACTTGGCCGTCACCTTCTCCCGCATCTGCTTGTCCTCCTCCTCGAACTGTCTGGCCTCGTCCAGCATCTTCTTGATCTCTGCCTCACTCAGTCGTCCCTTCTCGTTCCTGATCGTGATGGCATTCTTCTTTCCAGTCGATTTGTCCTCAGCCGAGACACTCAGGATTCCGTTGGCGTCGATGTTGAAGGTGACTTCGATCTGTGGAACTCCCCGAGGGGCGGGAGGTATTCCCATCAGCTCGAAGTTGCCCAGGCGGTGGTTGTCCTTAGTCATGGCTCTCTCTCCCTCGAAGACCTGTATGCTGACGGCCGGCTGGTTGTCCGAGTAGGTGCTGAAGACCTGGCTGGCCTTGGTCGGGATGCGGCTATTCCTCTCGATCAGCTTCGTCATCACTCCTCCAGCCGTCTCTATTCCCAAGCTCAGGGGGGCCACATCCACCAGGAGGACGTCCTTGATGGCCTTGTCTTGCACTCCAGAGAGGACGGCTGCCTGGACAGCTGCTCCGTAGGCCACGGCCTCGTCCGGGTTGATGCTGCCGTTGAGTTCCTTTCCATGGAAGAAGTCCTTGAGCAGTTTCTGGACCTTCGGGATGCGGGTGGATCCTCCGACCAGGACGACCTCGTCGATCTTGCTCTTGTCCAGTTTGGCGTCGGTTAGGGCCTTCTCCACAGGGACCAGGGTCTGGCGGAAGAGGTCTCCACAAAGTTCTTCGAAGCGGGCCCTCGTCATCTTCGAGTGGAAGTCCACTCCCTCGAAGAGGCTGTCCAGCTCGATGACGGCTTCGGCCGAGCTGCTGAGGGTTCTCTTGGCTCGTTCGCAGGCTGTTCTCAGGCGGCGGAGGGCACGGGGATTGCTGGTCAGGTCCCGGCCGGTCTTCCTCTGGAACTCCTTGACAAAGTGTTCCTGCATCCTCTGGTCGAAGTCCTCTCCTCCCAGGTGGGTGTCTCCGGCCGTCGCTTTCACCTCAAAGATGGATCCCTCGCTGATCTCCAGAATAGAGACATCGAATGTTCCTCCGCCCAGGTCGAAAATGAGCACGTGTCTGTCTCCGGTCTTCTTGTCCAGTCCGTAGGCCAGGGCGGCGGCCGTCGGCTCGTTGATAATCCTGATGGCATTCAGCCCGGCAATGGTGGCGGCATCCTTGGTGGCCTGCCGCTGGCTGTCGGTGAAATAGGCCGGCACCGTGATCACCGCATCCCGAACAGCGTGTCCCAGGTATGTCTCGGCGGTCTCCTTCATCTTTCCCAGAACCATGGCCGATATTTCCTCCGGGGTAAACTGCTTCCTCTCGGCCTTGTATTCCACCTCCACCACCGGCTTGCCTCCTCTGTTCTTGACTGCGAACGGCAGGAGGCGGAGGTCCTTCTGCACCTGCTCCTCGTCAAATCGTCGGCCGATGAGTCTCTTGGCGTCGAAGATGGTGTTTTCTGGGTTGCGGGCGGCCTGGTCCTTGGCTCCGTCTCCTACGAGTCGCTCGGTGTCGGTAAAGGCCACATAGGAGGGGGTCGTCTTGTTTCCTTGGTCATTGGCAATGATTTCCACCTGAAAATAAGAGAATAAGTAAAATTCGTGAGGGAATATGGAGGAGGATTGGGATAATTTCGAATATTTAGAGGCCATTTTTGTGATTTTCGAAAAATAATGGACTAGAAGGAAGGATTTTGACTTTAGTACCAAAATGAGTCAAAATAGTCTTTTCGAAATCAGGGATCGAGGGAAAAGTAGAAAAGAGACGTACCTTTCCATTTTGGTAGACAGCCACACAGGAATAGGTGGTTCCAAGGTCGATTCCAATAGTTTTGCAAGTAGACATTGTAGCGTATTTGTAGCGTAGAGTACTTCAATTGAGAAGAAATGGGTGACATCTTGGCGATCGGGCCGGGTTATATACAAAATTGGGGAACAATTCTAGCTCATTCTAGAGTATTCGCGCCTATTCTAGACGCGCTCTCTCTTTGAATTGCACACTCTCTCGTCGGTGCTGATCAGCTGGCGGGGGACGAGATAGCGCGGCCGGGGAGGAGGGGACAACGCGGCCGGCCGGGAAGAGCCTCGAAGAGACGAGATGAGCCTCGACGAATGGAGAAGCGACTGGAAGGAACAGTGACTATATGCGAAAATGGGAAAGGGGGGAGATTGTTTTGAAATAGGCTAAAATAGTGAATCAGAGAACGAAAATTCGAAATTTCTACTGAAAATGGTTCAAAAGGAGGAGAATAGCTTGAAAATCTCCCTAAAACTTGGAATAAACCAAATCTAATGCCTGGTTTTCGAAGAATTATTGAAACTAACGGATTTGCTTCAAGAAATTACAATTTTTGGTGTTTCCAAGCATTACATTTGTCAGAAATCTTGAAAAATTGGCTGAAAACGGGAATTTCAGTAGAATTTTTGGGCATATTGGAAGTTTTGGGTAATTTTGACCTATAGGATCGAAAATTAAAGCAATCCAGGGTTACTGTAGCAGTTTTCTGCAAATGTAATCTTCTAAAATTAGCAGAATCCCATTCTGCCCTATTTTTTCCTGTCGCATTCAAGCATTCAAGCAACCCAGCGGTGAGTACCTCTTTTTCTTCTTGCAGAGAGGCTTCCTTTGTCCCCTCTAACTTCATTTCCATCCGCCAAAGTGTGCCACCAAACTTTGTTCCCCCTCGGTTTTAAGGAGCAGTCAAGCGGCAGCCGGAATAACTTCAGCCCGGCCCGTCCAAAACATCCAATTATACCCATTAGGGAGGTATGCCGCCTCATTTGGTTACCTAGTTACCGCCAACCGGAAAACTCTCGAGATCTCACGCGATGGACGCCGCCGCCGAGGCGGGGACCTCTTCTTCTTCTTCCGATGTCCCGGAACAAACTCTGCGAAGTGTTGACAAACATAATATCAAAAAAGTAGGTCTTATTCCTTCTAAAATCCCATAAACTGTTCATTTCCAGGTCCTAATCAGTCCGTATTATGCCGAAATAGAATATGTCGACGGCCGGAAGGAGACGGTCTACATTCCCTCGGCCTATGACTCCTCCTACATCGGCTGGTTCCTCTTTCCCCCTATTATTTTAACTATCCAAATCCTTCAGGGCATTCAATACCGTTGGCTACTATACGGGTTTCTCGAGTCCGCCGGTTAGTGGCCGGTCAGCTGATTGGCGAAGTGCACTCCAAGAAATGAGGGATGAATTCATTGCCACGGCTCTCGTCTGCTCGAAGGAGACCTTTAAAATATTGGAAATTGCTCCGGTAGGTCCAGATCCATACCGTCCTTTTTTCTTATTCCAATCAAAAAATTAGCAAAAAAAGTCCATTTGGCTTCGAAATCTCGCCATTTCGCCCCCTATCTCGCCCTCTAGAGGATAGTTTCTATTGAAATTCATTTTTTTAAAATTTTTCCGGTCCCTTTCTAAAACGAATTTTAACATTCAAATTTGACGGAAAATAGTAATTAATAGAGAATATATCCGTTTTTTGTTTCAGAAAGCCCTTTCAAAGGCGGCCTTTCGTGGAATCGACGTCGGCCTCGGTCTGATCATCTACAGTCTCGAGGACATAGGCACGTCTTTCCCCCTTTCCCCAGTTCTCTTTCTTGTTTCCAGAAGATGAAATTTCCATAGACGACTGGGATTTTCCCAGGCTGGCAATCAAACAAAAAGCCCCGAACGCCTACCAGGCTGTGCGTCTAAGGGCGGACCAAATAGTCTTCCACGACATTCTACTGGATCCCGGGAAACTGGAACGACTGTTACAGCCTTCCGGGCTCATCTTTCTCAATATCGAGCTCTATGAGAGTACTATCTCATTCTTTCAAGACTTCTTCAAGGTAGGCGGAGGAATTTGGGCAGCAGAATTCATGGGAAGTTTCAGAATTTCACAATAGTGGCTTGTCGCGCCCGTTTTATCAAGGCGGACTTCAAATTGACCGAGGAAAATCACGGAACGACGTTTAAAAACTGTACAAAAGGGATAGAAGAGGAATTGGGTGGGCACTTTTCTTTTTTTTTATAGGGAGGCATTTCAGCGAATATCGGAGTCCGGTTTATTGACCTCTTCGACAAAGTTGCCCGAGTCACAATAGAGTCGGCTGTGACGGACAAGATTCGCCTAGTGCTCCTCCAAAACCCACAAATGGACATGATCCGGATTAGAATGCCGTACCGGTGAACAAATGGTGTTTTGTCGTCCAATTTGTGGATTTTAGAGACATTGAACAAAATCTATCTGGAGAGATCTTCGCGGAAGACAATTTCGACCGGAATGTGTATTGGCCAACTACCGTGGAAGAATCGACGAGTTAATGAAACAATAAAATTGTGATAATGCCATTATAAATATGCTCCAAAATCCGAGCTTTATCGAGTTTTCCGAAAACCAATTCCTGTCGTGATATTCGTTTATGATGAGTGAGGTCGTCAGGTGGCACCCCTGAGATTTATTGACCTGGGAGGGCTAGAAAATAGCTGTACTCTACCGGATAGCCTTGTGCTTGAATAGGACAGCAAATTCACCCTGGGTATCAGTTGACAACTGTTATCCATCAAAAATCTTTTTTTTTTGTGAAAATATAGAAGCAAAAGACGATTGCTCCAACAGGGACTCGAACTCGGCCAGAAAAAACGCAAAAATCCTGTAAACGATTGCACTATTCACTCGGCCACTGCTTCACATTCTATCTACTGCAATTCTAAGGATACAAGGACGAAAACCAGTTTTGACAAATTTAACATGTAAAACTGAATTGGCGTGCTACTGCGTAACGCGAGTCATTTTGGGAAAATGGAACACAGTTTCTGGGATAGTTTTTGACGCTCTTTCGAATGCACTAGGTCTCGTCTCACGAGTCCAACCTAAGGTGAAAAGGTTCCCTTGTGAGGTGATACTTTTTATTATTGCGATACGGTTTTTAGATCCACGTTTCAAAGAGTCTCTGTGGATTTTTAGATTACTGTAATGAACGCGGAAATTGTTTCAACAATGGCCCCAATACCAAAGAATATGGCCGTTGCCACTCCGGGTACACCGGCGCTTCATGTCAATGTATAGATTCCTCTGGACCGATATATTGTTCAGACCGTCTGCTAACCACTCCGTTACCCACATTCATGACAACCTCGGCAGCCAGAACTGCTCTGAAAGCTGTAACACAGACCACAGGAAATACTACAGAGGAGCCGACAACATCTGCCGTTGCCAGTGAGTCCCTGCAACCTCCTAGAACAACGAATTGTGTGCCATTTCTAGGCCTACAAAAAGATGGAAAGAAGGATAATGATAATCTGGAAAACCGGATTGAGAACAAACCCTCCCGTGTTGGGGAAATGAGTCATCTCTCCGTGTTGAACTCTTTAGTCACAGCGAGTTCGTAATACTCCCACAAAGTCAACAAAAAACAACGTTACAGCCACGCTTATCATTATTCTCCTGATCTTCGTTTTCGTTCTGTTAATTTTGATACTTATTCTTCTGATCGTATTCGTCGTGTGGAGGCTGTATGGCAGCTGTGCGAGGAGGAACAAGTCTACGGGAGCCGAAGCTCTGCTGCTCGAATAGACAGCCAGCCGATCTCTCCCAAGATTGATCACTCCCAAGATAAATAAATTATTAGAAACTGAAGGCTGCTTCAAAAGAAAGGACGGTTGTGGAGGTTATGAAGACTTGTCAGCTACTGTTGCGCCGGAAGACGGACCGTGGCGGTTGCCTATTCCCCTATAACTAGTATACTGGATGGTCGGTGGACCCTGATGGCTGGAGAGGACGGCCCCGTAGAATTGAATATAAAGAATATACAGATTCATTTGTCTTCTCTTTGAATATGCTCTATGGGTCTTCTTTGATGTCGTTGTTGAGGTGTGAAATCTCGAGGATCTTCGTGACGACGGTAGGCTTACATCTGGCCTCGATCAAGTGGATGAGCAGGGCCCCGTCTGGAAAACAGTCCCTTTCACAAACAAGATTAATCTTGACATACCTCCTCCCAAGTAGTTCATGAACTTCTCAGTGGCGTCCTCCTTGGTGATGGTGTAATAGGAGGTCAACTTCCAGATCATACGGACCCAGCCGTCTCTTGTATATCTAATGCACCAGAAAAAGATCGAGCCGATAAAATGCGCAGTGCTGGCGATGGCAATAGTCCAAAAATATCCTCTGAAAAGGAAAATAAAAGTCAAAGAATGGGGAAAACCTACATGAGGAAGAAGCAAATATTCCCGAAGACGGAATTGTTGTCCAGTTCGCACCAGAACCTCCCTGGGCCGTAGCTGCCTAAAGAAAAATACGTATATCTGCACAAAACGGTCGAGGGAAAAGATCGGATCGTCCTTTCCTCTGTCCAATGGAGAATATCCAAAAGTTTCTGAATGAATAGGTTAAAATTGATAAGAAAGGGAGTCCTACGTCAATTTCCCAGCCGACAGGGAGAGCAAAGCAATAGTGTAGAATAACAATTTGAAGCCAGTTACAGCCGGTCTGGAAGCCGCGGACGAAGAGGAACGCCGGCAAGAGGACGGAGCGGCCCTTCGTCATCCAAATATGGAAGTCTTCGGCAAAGGAGGTAATAATCTTCTCGCTGGCCTTTACTTTCTTGTCTCCCAATTCGTGGAATCGTTTCCAAAGAGATTTATCTAAATAAGGTAAAAAGGAAAGAGAAAGAGCCAACCATAGCATCTGATCAGTAATTTCCAGAGGAAGTATGGGGCGACGGCCGGGATCATATGCAACAAAATCCATAACGGAACATATGGATAGTAGGAGACGGAGGGCTGAATTAATCGGCCTAGTAAAAATAAAAATAAGGCCACTTACCAGGTCTGTGTACTTCATTCCCAGCATTCTTTGAAAATCACTAGCATTTATGGAGTATAAAGGAGATCTATAACAGGTGTCTCTCTGCTTATTCGAAGCGGATGTACATGTGACCTTTGAATTCCAACTGAAGAAAGAATATTGTGAATAAAAAGAGATAGACTCACTGATAGATGGTGGTGATTGTTGCCAGGAGAGCGATCACGCAAGGAGTGACTTTCCTATTGACAAAATCAAATCGAAAGCCAATGTCCTGGTTAACGACGAGGTAGACGAGGAAATAGGCACCAAGGAGAAGCAAAGCCGAAATTATGGAGAGACCATCCATGTTGGAACAAGGGAATAAGTAGTAGGAATCCGGGAGTCGATAAATAAGCTATTTGAATCGCTTTCGTAACTGGGAAGGAAAGCTGCTTTTGATGTAGAGGGGGATGGATTAGACGGTGCACAAGATAAAGGATCGATTATGGTTTACAATATAGGCAGAGACAGACGACCAGATGGGCAGAGAAACAAGTAGGGGGCCGCTTCCCTCAGCCGGTCCTCTCCTCTATCGGCACGGTTGGATTACCCAAGTTTGAGGTAAGCTTGGAACATGCGGAGATGGCCCATTAGTTCGCAATCCTTGCGACTCAATTCGTGTACTCCAGAGATCGAGATGTAATTTAGAGCCGCTTCCCCCAATGGAGAAGCAATAAACAGAGGTTATGGTTTACAATCCAAGCAACGACCCCATCACCTTTTCTTTTAACTGCCTATCCACTTATATTCATTCGAAGTGTCCCGTATTCGGAGTCAGCTATGTCTGAAGGTCGGCGAATGGATACTATCCCCTGGACTACCATCGGTCCTATTCTCTATACAATTTCTCTGACAATCCTTACCATCAATGTCGTCATGACCATTCCCTCCTTTTTCCTTATTTTATTAAACGTTGTCCCGAATCGGTCCGCCTGGCAGCCGTACCACCTTCTCCTCTATATTGAGTCCATTCTCAACATGCTTCCTGTGGCTGAATCTCTCATCGATGTCAGTTTTCCCGTCTTGTTAATACAGTCCCTTCAGAGGTTCGTCGATCCTATTCAGAAGAGGTTCGCCATCGTTCCGGTCGTGGCTCGCCAGTTTATTCAAGTCTTCATTGTTCTGTCGGCCATCACTTGGATGCAACTCTTACTGTAGCTCATTGGGGGTTCAGTCGCTACATTAAGCAGAAGAAGCCGTCTCCCTTGGTTCATGTGATCAACGGGGAAACATTGTCTTCGAGCAATTGATGGCATCCCGCTTCTCGTTATGGTAAATTACTGTTTCATAATGAGTTTGTCATCCGTTTCTATCGATCCGTAGATAGAATAAGATTCGAATTACTCCTTCAACTGTTCCGCCCGTTCCCATTGAATTTCACGAATAAAGTAGTACGCTTATTATATCTCTCCAAAAAGGTGAATGAACGGGAAATTGAGAATGGTGGGCAAATTATGCAGTGGTTGAGCCGGACTTGGCAGTTCAACATTCCAGTGGTGATGCCGTGTTGGCTTGTACCAGCAGTTGTTGCAGTTGTTTTGTATCTATTCAACCAATACAAATTATTCTATATGCTACCCTCCCTTTTTAAAGATGATCCGAGTCTCGTAAAGATGGCCGGTTGTGTATTTTTACGCTGTCTCCCCCGCGGGATCAGAGCACATCATATCCGCCGTGTCTTCCCAGCCGACACCACCTGACACATGTTGTCCGTTCAGTCCGCCCAGCTGATTCAAATCACATACTTTTTTTAAACCATTCCACCCACACCCAAAGCATTCCACTGCGTGTTCCCCCGAGAGGACCAGATGCCGCTCGAATTTGAATTGGATCGTCTGCCTGCGGAACTGGTCAATGAGGTTCTGCACAAGGTGGGGTCAAGTGACACCCGGGAAAATAATCTTTCTGTTTAGACAACACCCAAAAGTTTTGTGAGACTCTGTCAAACGAGCCAATTCCTCCTGGAAGTGGGGCATTACTGTAGGAACGAGATTGCCTTCCCAGTGAAGCAGATGAAATACGTAGGTTGTTGTTTGCAGAAGCTGAGTATCTCACAAACTACGCAGCCAATTTATAAATTAGCATTTGATACTCCACCAGACTCTAGAAATATGTCAATTTTCAGCTGGCCCTGACTAAAGAACAAGAAAAGGAGGTCTCCAATTTCACCAAACGCTACAAGGCAAGACCAGAAGATCTCCAGCCATTCCGATTCGTCTACGGTCTCCTGATTATTTATGTAGACTTCTCCAGCTCCTTTACCCTTTCCTTCTCGTTCAGATCAATCCCGAGGCGAGTTCTCTCGACTATTTCTGCACTTTGGTCAAGGCGGGAAAGATGAAATTCAAAGCGGTAGAGATTGAAGGAGTCTGTGAATGGGAGGAGAAGGAGTTCGGGAGATACCTTGAGGTAAAGAGCAGAAAACATAAATCAGTAATATTTTAGGTCCTCAAACCGGAGCGTCTCACCATTTATGGAAGGATAGCAAAGACGAGATTGTCGGCTAGCCTGTTCCATAAGGTAAGAGTCGGGATTTATTTTTTTTCCTCTTAATTATTGGGCTATCCCGCGTGCTTTTCATAGTGTCAGTGAGGGTGGGGGTGATAAATCTCCCCTCACAGCGTGCGAGAGTGCCGAAAGCTGTAGTAGTCCGTCTAGAAGGCTAGACTAAAGGTTACACCTAGCTAAAAATAAGAAGTTTTGGACAAATCGCTCTGTTTTGTACTTAATTGTACTTAAAAATTGTGCCAAATATTGTATATTTCAGATAAAAAGTCTTCGTTTTGCCAATACAGACTATGGAAACGACGAACTGCTGAAGTTGCTCCAGAAACGACTAGATCTCCACTGCGCCAACGTCACTAGCAGTGGAATAAACGAGCTTCTCAAGGTTTTCGTCCCTTATAAAACTTATTTTTCTCATTTTCTAGCAATGGTACCGAGGGGAAAGAGAAATCGGCGAGATTTATCTCAACGATACGACGGAGCTTTCCCCAGAGGAAGTGGTCAAGGATCTCCCGGTCAACGAGTTCTACTCCGTCAATTCCCACCACGATTCCCTTCTCTATATGCTCGACCCTGACTTCTCCTCGGTCAGCGATCGATCCTATTACATCATATTCAAGTCGGAAAATGTCTTTCAACAATATGTCCTGGTCATTTACAAAAATAGCATTGAGCTGAAGTCGTGGCGGGACCCCGTAGCCTTTCTGATGAACCAGCTGTCCTGGAATGACTATCACCTCGTTGTGAAAAGTTATCCCGGCTGGCGATTTCTACCTCATAAAGAGTAATTGTAAATAAAGCTGTCTAAAGGGTGTAGTCGTTTTCCGTCTGTCCTCCTCTTAACTATTTTACCCGACTTTTTATACCCTTCTCATGAGAGTACACATGGCCGGACTTCGCTCAGCTCATTTTTCAAAAGTCCAATAACTTACGGATCATTTCGTCTAACGTGTGAACTCGACTTATTCACCATGTCTACGAGAACGGATCACAGTTGAGCACAGAACATGGAGAACGCCACGGATGTTCCGTCTCTTTCGACTTTTCTGGAGATTTTCAACGATACGGTAAGATCGTACTTATCTTGTGCCTTTTCATTGTTCCTTTGCCTCCTGCTTTACGAGTCTGTTTCCGTGGCATAAGCCAGTTTGTAGTCTAACTATTGTTCCGAGAGCAGTTGCAGCGTTTCCAAGGGCTCAAATCGACCTTATTAGGGTTCTCAACAGGGTATTATCATTCCAACGAGCCGAAAAAGGCTCACTGGTAGCTCTACGGAGCCACTAGCATCTAAAAAGTGATGCAGAGATCGTTCTCTTCCGTGTACAGATTCGCGTCTGTGGTAAATGATCGCGCCTGGAAGTCGTCCAGCTCGAACAAGCGTCAGACAAGTCTGGTTCATTTGATAAGTGATTCTATATTTCAGTTCATATCCTACATCCAAACTCATCCTTCTTTCAGATGAAGACGTGGAACACGTGCCACCCGTGGGCCATCACAGACTTCGCCGTAGAGTTGCTCTTCTACATGTGTATGGCCTTCCTCCTCTTCTATCTTTATGTCATCCTCATGATAGTCCATAAACGGCTCACCAAGGGCCATTTCCGTGGTCCGTTCTATAACTGCGTGCTGTTTTTATCCCTCGGAGATATTGGAATCCTCCTAACTTGTTCTCGAGGTTAGTTTTCTGATGTGGGGGGAATTCTCCGTATCCAGCGACGATTCCCCCGTGTGCCCTGGGAACATTCGCAGCTCGGTACTTGGCCTGGGAATCGTTGAGTGTCTTCTGCGTCGACCTGATCTATGGTGTGAATCTGGTCATCGCCACGGTTCGCTTGAATGCCGTTATGACGGTCTTCTCAGCCAAGAAATGGGTGGGTTACTGTACCCCAAAGAGGAGGATCTCCTTCTAGATTACGTACTTTTTGAATGGATTCCTAATGGCTGAATTCGCCTGGGCTTTACTCCAGTCAGTTCTTTATTTCAATGGCTACATCAAGAGGATCTGGTTCGTGGATGTACAGTATAATGAAGTCTTCCTCTTCCCGTTTAACTATTTCCGTACTCAGTTCAATTTGGCCGAACTGGGGCTGACATTTTTCATCTATTGCTTCGCTTTTATCAAATTGAGACAGGTAGGAAGGAAACCATAAAGCCAGCTCCTTTTAGGTAGTCCTTTCCGCCAAATCGCGCTCCCAACAGAATCGGTTCATGCTCTTGGCTGTCCTTATATTCCTTTGCGAATTGTTCTTTATCTATTGTTCCGATTGGATCGGCTACGAATGGGGAATCGGCGACGAAATCTTCAACGCCCACGTCAGCTATTTTGGCCGACCTGTGGCTACTGGAATCACACCGGTAAGCGCCTTCTGTCAAACAGTGTCAAACGGATTCAGATTTTCTATCTTATCTTCTCGTCCGAGGTTAGACAAGCGTGCGGCTTCAGCTGTAGAAAGCAGGAAAGAGAACCGACAATTGCTTCGATTGGACAGTCACAGACGAGTAGTAGCCGAAGAAATTTTATGTTTATTGCATTGAAAAAATAAAGATGCGCGGGAAACCCTTGGGTTGAAGGGTTCATCGTATGTTGCCTCCCTCTGGGGGAAGCTGTTCCAAAATTTCTTCTAAACCTCTATTTTCATAGGGTCGGAAGGTATTAGTACCTCAAACTTGGGTAATTAAACCGACGACTGTGCTCGATCACGACTGATAGAGCAGAATAACTGCCGAGACCGTCTGGAACTCCAGTCCGAAGACATGACGAACGCCCAAAACGAGAGACGCGCCCTGGTGAAAGCGGGTCTGGCGTCTCTCCTCTCCCAGTGCGCTCTCTCGTTTCTTTTCTCTGTCCTCTCCCCGCCAGAGATCCACTTCCCCCGCCTCGGCAGCTGCTGGAATGTAAAAGTGGTAGCCGAGCCTAGTCGTCGGTTTAATTACCCAAGTTTGAGGTACTAATACCTTCCGACCCTATGAAAATAGAGGTTTAGAAGAAATTTTGGAACAGCTTCCCCTAGAGGGAGGCAACAAAGAGAATGACGCTGTTGTCTGCGTCCCAGGCTCCAGAAATTCATCTGTAGATGTTGAAAAGGCCCGTAATTTCCTGGGCTCGGCCACCGCTGACGGGGGGCGGCAGCTGCCGAGGCCAGCGGAGTAGTTATCTAGGCTGGAGACCCATACAAGCCCCTTTTTTTATTTGGGTATCCTCTCGGCTATGAAGGTGACGCAATCCATATCTCCCTTTTGAGAGAGAATGAGGGTAAGGTCAATTGGTGAAAGGGAAAGCAATTTGCCCCGCCTAGATGTAGATAGATCTAGATATCGATAATACAAAGGCCAGAGTGTGATGATGGTAGGTCTATTGCTGTTGCTGCTTCTTACTCTTTCACTTCCTTCTACCGCCGTTCCATCTCTTCAACACGTACTCATGGATGCTTCTAACTGCGTCAACCTGCGATGCGAGTGGCGAGGAGTAGGAAAGCAATGCAAATCTGCCACGGCCCTCCAAAAGGTTAGCAAACCAACTTTTAAACTTTTAATTTAATTTTAATTATCATATCAACATAAATATTTAAGGAACGCTATGGACATTATTTCGAATTTCTTAAAGACGACGAGTCAGATGACGATCTTCTCACTCGCATAAAGGTTAGGAGAAATAGTAGAGATAGGTTCCTGCTCATATAGCTTTATTATCTCCTAAAATGGAATAACTCTTCCACCAGAAGGAATAAAGGAAAAGAAACTTTCAGCGTCGTCATCCTCTAAATACGTTTATGATCGTGAACAACGCTGAACTGGGTGAAATGTGTGAGGGGAGACGACTGTGGTGCAATGTGGCCCAACAGTCTCTTGGCCGAAGAGCTTACGAGGAGTTCTTCGAATATCTTCTAAGCCCTGGCATTCCCATCGCCCTCAGACCAAAGCTCCACTGCTAAATCCAAGTAATTATGTAAGCTTGTTGTTGTTTTTGTCCGTTTACTTCAGTATTGCATTGCGAATAAATAGAAATAACACTTTTCTTGTTTATCGTTAAACGTTAAACATTGAATGAAATGGGACGACGAGATTCCTTAGAATGGAAGGGTGATTCAACACTTTGTCGGATGTTTTGTCTTCGATTCAACGCCCGCTTCATTTTTTCCGTTGGTTTCTATTCTGTGCTATATATTCATGGAAATTTTGAATAATCAATTCCTCCATTGTCTCCCAAAATGGGAATTATCAAACTTCTTGTCGTCTTATGTTTCAGGTAAGGCAAACTAAACATCTTGCTAGAATTCTAGAAAGTACCTTTCACCATAGTATATTCCATTGATCTTTACAAACTCATGATTCAATTAAGGAGTGTGAATGGGTGCGTACGTTTGCATGTGGCGGAGAATTACTCAGCTGTATACTCAGCTGTATAGGACGTTTTAAACTCGGAAACAATGCACACAGTTTCGAAGAATCGAAAATCGTTGAAAAGCATGTTCGGGTGAGTAGAGTTTTGATGTTTGTGTTTACTTGCTTCTTTCACCCTTATATCATAGCGTATAGCTGTTCATCGAAATAGTTAGAATAAGATGTGTTTTTCCAAGAAAGAAACATTTAAAAATTTTCAGGAAGACTTGAAGCCTTGGAGACAGGAAATCATCGGTGCGATTAAATAGTTTACAGGAGAATGTTCATATGACCCATGGCAGTCTCGCTTGATCCAGGGACAAAAGCTGTGCTGTGATGGGACATCTTAAATGCGATTCTCATATTGAATAAAAGTGTTGCAAAGAGTGGTCTTTGTGTGGTGGAATCATAGGATGCATTACCGTTTGATACTCAACATATTTATTATCATCAATCATTGTATCTATATCATACATATACACCATCATACGGTACACTTTCCGTATTAAGTTACTCTCTTTCTCTTTATTTCATCTTGCTTTCCTCCTTCACATCATGTTTCCCTACGTTTATCAAAATTACACTTTCCGGGTTTCCGTGGTCTAGATAGGGACCGCTTATTTGCATTACGGTAAGATTAAGCACAGCCCTTTTCTTCCCCCAAGTAGGAGGGACTCATTTAGAAAAAGTTTCGGAATCATGACTCATCGGTCATGACATATACAGCAACGGTAGTGACAAAGTCGTTGGCACGCGTCCGGGAGAGAAAGATTAATAGCAGACCCAATAAGTACCTTTACCTTCAGAAGAATCTAGATTGACAATACCTACTTCTCTTTCTTTGATTAGTGGTGGTAAAGTGTCTCTCATAAAGACTCCTCGGAAATTCTTGATCTTTAATGTGTCTACTAATTCTAAGAGTTCAAGGTTAGGAAGAGGCTTTAAATCATTGTAGAATTTCATTTATTCTACTAAATTTTTATAAGAAAAAAGAGGTGAGTATAGCGCAAAATATGACTCGTATACTTATCCCCCTAGAAATCACGATTTTCTAAATTTCACACATTTCTGCAAATTTATGACACTTCGAGAACAATAATCAATCAAAAATACAAGAAAAACATTGAAAATTGCACAAAAATGAAAACCATCCTGATTTGGGTGAATTCTGGGTGATCCCCAGGAAGCGCAAAAATCACAATGTGCCAAAAATGTTGAAATTGTGTTAATATTGAATCAAATAGCCGTCATTTACATCAATAAATGACTGAAATGTAGGAATTTGGAAAATAGGTGAAAGGGTGCGTCAGCGTCAACAGTTCTTATACTACTTGCTCCGCTTCAAAACATTTATGAACCTTTCCAGGGAGCGGCCTTTGCAGAAGTTACCGGAGGTTTTTGGAATCCTTGAGAATTGTAAACAGGCTTACCTACCTTTTGATAACGTTTTTTTCCCATTTCTAAAACTTCTTCTTTATTCTGTCTACTCTATGGCTTCTACAGTACCTTGTCCAATTCCTTTGGCTTTCTCACTCCCAACCCGCCAATATCCACAATTGTGAAGATGAATGAGAGATTGGCTACCATTTCCTGAATTTATCCTTCAAATGAAGATTGAAAAAGTGGGATTCACTCTAACACTGGGAGAGCGGGAATATTTCTTGTTTAAACAGTCCTGAGCCACGGAGAGGAGTCCATTTTCAAAGTAACTTGAAAAGAAAGTGGGCGACACCTACCAGCATCGCTGTGTGATTCAGTACTCACGCCAGATGTGAGTACGAGACGACGACTAGGTGGGCACGATTGCCCTCCTAGGGAGAATAAGACGGAACGAATATAAGAAGAGATGAATACAGAATAAGGTTTATTACTGGCACACATTGGGGGTTAAGTCCGGGGACGTCTCTACCGAATGGTCACAGTAACAAGCACCTGAGAACCGATAATTATCTAGGTATAATCGAAAGGGCAAGTCCTACCGCATAGTCAGTCTCTCGCCGAAGGGTCACCGCACGGGACGGTGACACAGAGAAGACTGGCTGCAAGTAAGGACTTGGCGCGCATTTGAACCGAAGTGAGGAAAGGGCTCGGCGTTGCCGCCGACAGACGCCTTCAAAAAAGATGATTTCTTCTATGAAATGGTTCGAAAGATACGGTAACACAACACATATAATCTCAAGTTATAAATCCTCAATAAATGTGGTTTCGTTTTATTCATCCATAATTATCAAGTTTAGTTGTTAAAAAAATAAAAATCATGGTAGTACAAGCGGCATTACTAAAGAACGTAAGAGAAAACCTTGGTACTTCATTGAACGATTGTTAAAGGGACTACCCAGGATGAAAAACTCTTACAGATTAAATCTAATTGTTAAAAATAAATAACAAAAAGGAAATTTACAAAATTTCTGAATTACAAAAGGGTCAAGCACCGACATTCTACAGAAGAATTTTTCTAGCCGTCACTGTTCCCAGCGGCTTCAGCGCAATCTCCGCACCAGTAGTACTCAGCGTGATACAAGGTAGCGCCTGGATTACCACAACGTTCACAGCTAGAACTGGGACCAGAATTGGTAGGAGTGGAACTTTCATCATAGTCTGGGTCGTCATACGGATCGTAATCATTATATTCTCCTTCATTGTCGCTACAATCGCTAGTTTAAATAGTAAAAAAGGGCATATGCAACCAGCCCCTCCCTAAAACCATCAAAAACACACCTCATTTTGCCACGTTCCTCAACAGGTTGTTTAGCCGTAAAGATTTTCCCGAGAGATGCTCTAAACGTTCTTATTTATAAAAGGAATTTAAAAGGTGAAAGTGACAAAAGCATCTCGAGTTTGACAGAGAAAGGAAGTGATAGGTAAGAGAAATGGCAAAACCATCTTATCGTCCTTATTATAAAGGGGTGATGTGTGATAAAGTGCAGAAATTACTCCTTTGTAGCTAAAATAAGATAAGGCAGTCCTCGACTAGAATAGCTCTGCACATTGCACCGGAAATAGGGATAAGAACAACTTCCGACAGTTTCGAATGAGACGACTGCTCTCCCATAACCCTGCAAATTGTTGCAAGCAACCCTGTTTAAAAAAATCGGTGTACTGAGATTCAGGTAAGCAGAATAATGACAACAGACAATAATAGTACTGTTTTATTGGCACAAATGAATTGAATGTTAAAGGAACAGTCTCGCACTTGGTCCAACGTGGTCCGGGGATCGCGCGCGCAGTTTGAATTCGGCGTTTTGATCGAGTTTTTTTACACTATTTTCATTTTTCTTTTGAAAAATATCATTGCAACACTTCCAAATCATCGTATAAGTGCTTGGAAATGATCAGCATAAAGAAATAATAACAGAAGAATCGTGAAACGAACAGAAACGTTCCAATTCGTAATTAATACAAATTCTTCGGCGACAGCCATCCTCCTGGCTTTAGAACTATTGTTTTAGCTTCTACTACATGTTATGGATCGAATAATATAGAAAACCTTAGCAAAAATAAGCTGAAATCATATAAAAGTGGCAAAAAACGCCAAAAAGGGTTATGTGAATCTAAATATTCAAACTGCGCGCGCGATCCCCGGACCACGCTGGACCAAGTGCGAGACTGTTCCTTTTAAGAATGTTCTGGAAGAGGAAGACTAACCAAAGCCACTGAAATCACAGAGTTCATGGACTATGGCATCAAAATGTTCGTCTTTCAATTGGGAGATCAGTGTATCGTTTTGAATGACTGCTGATAAGGCAGAGGTATAAATTGTTCTCCAATAAAAAAAAGCCGTTTCCAGGAACCTAGAGCAGCCCCAAGGGGAATAAAATTCTGGACAGGCCTCTGGGACCTATGGGACGCGATACTGAACGGCATGACAGGAGCTGCCTTTCCCATTTCGAAGCAGACCCGGGATTATCTAGCCGAAACGTTAATCTGTTCCGTGCCGGTTCTAAGGAAAACATACATTCCATGACGGTCTTGAAGATTTTCGTGAACATTGGATTGCCTGAATATTTTCTGGGTTCAAATGGGTTCTTTTTCACCTGTCACCAGGAGGGAAAATGCCATGGTCCAACCACCATAATGAATTTGTGAATTAGTTGGGTATGAGGGGGTCAAAGCTGTGTAATAGGATTCAATAAATAAATAAATGCCTAGAGGTTTAAATGCTAGTGTCGCTTTGTGTTTCTGTGTTTCTCTAGTTACGATTGGTCGCTACCATGCCCTTTTTCACTGGGAACCATTTGATCATTCTCATTTATTTCCAGCAGTTTAGAAGTACTTCCTGGCATGTTTCCCGAAATGTCCTTCCAAATATCAAAAATACGAAGAAATTCGAGGACATATTGACAATTTCTGCCACAATAACGATAACAAACAGGTGGTGGGAGTTCCTAGTAACAGGGACATATGTAGTCAGCTGTATAATTGATGATTAATCAGGAGTCGTGTCTCTAAATTACCAGTATTGATAGGAGATAGAGACTGGCCAGCAGAAGAGAACCTAGTCCACTCTTGACGATCAGTATGAGGGAGTCTAGCTCGAGTTCCTTACTGAAATCGACTCTTTCCCTTTTCTATATGAATTTCCCACTTTTTGGACTGTCCCTCGCTTCCGCTACTGTTATTCAACAGTCTTCTTCTTTCTTCAAATTGTCTCGTTAATAGCCGGACCATTTGAATGGCCAGGATGACAACAACGGCACGAGGACCCACGAAGCAGAAGATGGTGTCGAAAGTGTCGTACACACTGTACCATATAAAATATTCCTGAACTGGCATCTCCTTCCAGTCAAAAGGAATACCTTGGCTGCTCTCTCCCTGGGCATTAGATAGTGCTCACAATGAGTTTTATTCAGCTGGTCTGTTATGCACATCTCTCCCAGAGTATACTGTAATGTTGTTGTAGTGAATAATTCGAGAGACCAGACCAACATAAAATAAATCAGGGATACTGAAGAGAAGAGCGGCACCGGTTATTGTAATTATCGTCCGCTTGGCTCTACTCGTAGTGGCCATTGTTGCGTGTTTAAAGGGATAACAGAGGGCCAGGAAGCGATCGACCGTCATCGCTACCACTAGCCACAACCGGGCGGCTAGACTCACGGAGTAGCCGAATTGAAGGGCCAGTTCGAGACACAGATGAACTGAAGATGACCTGTTTTAAAACTGACTCACTTACCAGTAAACATTCTGCCTGCTATTATTAGGGGAAGTCCTTGGAAGAGCAAGCATAAAAGAGCGCCAGTTTGCCATAAGAGGACTGCTGTCTAAAGCCGGGGGATTACGGTAGGTCACAACTAACGAGGTAGTAGTGGATAGCCGGGGTAGTGGGCCCTTTCTGTCCTTTTCTAAGAATATAGATAGAACAGAGGTTAAGAATGATTCCCGACAACTCCAGAATACGCACTCCTTTGGATCGTAACAGCGGGATTATGACTTCCAGGATGTCAGATTCGGGGGTCTCTTCCATTTTTCTAAAGTAATAAAGGTTAAAAGCGAAATATGAAACGAATAATAAGTAGTGGAAAATGCTCTCTAAAAAAGGAAAACAAAATATAATCCATTTCTCCAAAATATAATCCATTTCTGGAATTTAGAGAGGTAGCCTTTGAAAGTGACAAAGCACGCATGACGATCATAGAAACGTGTCAATTTTTCGGATTAATTTCGGGTCTGCTCCTTTTTTTCCGATGCAGAACTAAAGCTGGGCTGGATACACACAGCCAATGCAAATAGACTGCAGAATCTTTTATTCTGAAGTTCACATATTAGGATCTGAAAGGGAAGGGCACTTTTAAAGGAGAAATAAGGTTACTTGTCCGGTTTGTAAGATCAAGAAGAGTAACGTCTTCCCTTGTCTGTCTTCCCCCGAGTCTAATTCCAAAAGAAACATTCCTGAGAATCACGGAAAGAAGCTGTCATTGGTATCCCCGTCTCTTATGGATACGACAACAATAAAAACCATATATTTATGTTATACCGACGATAGTTTCCGCAGTCTAGGGCCCGTTTCGGGGTAGTCTCCTTCCAGTGGTCGCGATCTCCTTTCCCCTTCTGATCCGTTTGAATGGGGCTGCCATCCCTCTTCTATTCTATTCCACCCCCTCTGGACCTCTTCTTTACACGTTTCCCGAAATGCCCGTCCAAATATGAATAATAGAAAGAAATTGGAGGACATATTGACTATGTCAGCGACTATGGGGACAACCAACAGAAGATACGAGTAGTGAGTGACAGGGGCATAGAGAGCCAGCTGTAACAGTCGGTTAAAAGAGGAAGCTGATCTTCTACTTACCAAAAGAGATAGAATATACAACGTTGCGAGTAAAAAAGAGCCGACTCCACTCTTGATTATCAGCAGGAGAGAGCCCAGTTCCAGCTCCTTACTGTAAGGGAACATAGCCTTTCTCTACCACTAGCACTTACTTTCGGGACTGAACATTGCTACTATTGTTTAGAAGATATTGCCGTTCCCTGAACTGTTCTGTCAGTAGTCTGACCATTTTGACGGCCAGCATGACCACGATACCACGGGGTCCCACGTAGAGCAGAACAGTGTCGAGGTGGTCATAGACAGTTAACCAAATACGGAAGTCCTGCAAATGGCTTCCGGTTAACATACGTTTCCGGATTTGATCGTTGGCCGAGGGCCAGGAAACGAGGTGGAACTCTGGCGCTGATCTGCCCATAGGATCTTTCCATCCGATAGAGACCATTAATCCCCCTTGATCTAAGACAACCCTCCGAGAAATACCTGGATCACATCCTTCCGGAGGGTTAGATAATACTCGCAACGGGTCTGGTTCTTCTTATTTTCTGTGCATGTCTCTCCGAGAGTATACTGTAACTGCTAACTGACTAGAAGGGACAAAACAAACGTGGAAGAAGTCGGGGATTCGAAAGACTAGAGCGGCCATAAATATGGTCAATATGATCCGTTTCGCCCTGCTTGTGGTGGCCATTGTCGTGTGCTGGAGGGGATGGCACAGTGCCATGAAGCGGTCTACCGTCATCGCCACCATGGTCCACAATCTGCCCGCCATACTGACAGTATAACCGTATTGTAGGACCAATTCCAGACCGAGACGGACTGAAGGCTTTTGTGGTTATAACATTTACAGGGTCTTACAGAGAAATATCCTGCCTACTATAAGTTGGGGAATTCCCTGTAAGAGCAAGAAAAAGAGAGCACTTGTCTGCCATAGGAGGGCGGCTGTCTGCAAGATGAATATTCAAGGCTAGGGTTACGGTAGGGTTGCACTTACTAGATAATGGTGGATGGCCGGCAGAGCGGGGCATTTCTGTCCTTTTCGGAGGACGTAGATAGTGAACAGGTTGAGAATGACACCGGAGGTCATCAGGGCGCTGATCCCATGTTTCAGCATTGAGGAAAGATACTCTAACAGACTTTCTTTTAATTATTGTAAAGGAATGAAGATGTGGAAGACAACAAGAGCTGTGTTTTCTTTTAAATCCAAGCTAGAAATGTTTCTCATGGTAACACGATACGTGGTGTTTTTCCTTGAGAATAAGGTAGCGCGAAACCGCAAAAAAATGTTTCTATTCAAAAAGAGAAAGCGCAAGTTCCTGACGCCCTGCCATAAGTAGCAAATTTCAAACAATAGAAAGTAGAATAAAAATAGGAGGAAAGTGTTGGTTTTTGATATGGAAAATCGGGCATTTTATACTCGACCGGGGAGGGGGTGACGTGTTTGGTAAAAGATTGCACAACGGACGGGAGGAGACGCTGAGGAGGCGAGAGGCCGACACGCTACCTGGTGAGGCAGATATTCGTCAATCTGTGGGAATTTCTTTAGACTGTTTTTGTTGTTTTTTGGGACGGCCACCCCACGGCAAAAATCAAAGTGGAAATTCCCATAATGGAAATGAACTGGACTGGCGAAATCCGTTTTGACCAAAGGCCGGATTGAAAATGGTCGAAATGGAAATGACCCATTCCGGAAAAAAATTTCTGCAATTTGGGTAATATCATAATTTGGACTTGCGATCAGACATGGGCATTTGGGCCTTTAAGGCTAAGGCCGGCCTAGGCTAGCCAGACCTGATAAGGCTTTTTAGGCCTGTAAAGCCCGATTAGGCCTGACAGGCCTAGGCCCGAAAGCCTAGTCAGGCCAGGCCAAAAGCCTGGGCCTTTTTTTCCTTCTCACGCGGTCGTTTTCTTTCATTTTTTTTGTTTTACCGGGCGGTCGTTCAATGGGTTACAATAAAGAATTTTACAATTTCCAAGGCTTTAGGCTTTTTACCAAAGGCCTGTCAGGCCTAATCCAAGGCCTAGGCCGGCCTTAAACCCATGTCTGCTTGCGATTGCAGAAATTTTTTTCGCTCTGGGTGGTAACAGATTGATTGTAGCACGGATACGTTTGTATGGTGACGGAGAAGAAGCTGACCAACAGACCGAGAAGCAACATTTCGACGATAATGACAAGGAGCGGACCGGTGAAAAGGATTAGGCGAGAAAAAACGAGACTTGACTACGAGCCGTTTTTAATATAGCCTTATCTACGGAAACAAGTAAGACGGCAGAGAGCGGGGGAATGCCGGGCAGCACAAAAATAACATGAAAAACTACAGTATAGAGGGGGAGGCTCACGAGGATTCATCATAATGAGAGTCAATCGGGGAAGAAAAATGGAGAGAAATGAAGAATTTGATCTTCTAGAATAAATGATGTCCTAGTTAAATTTCCCCTACATGATGTGTGCCCCGCCCCCTGCGGTTTTCGGTTCTTCTGACGAGATCGGAAGCTATCCAAACAAGGAAAAGTCACAGATCTCTACCTTTGATTCGCCCCGCTTTTTGGTCGCTGACTTTGAGGCTTTCTTTTTTTCTCACAAGGCCGGCCTGGCCTAATTTAATCCAGGCCTGTCAGGCCTAGGCTTTTGGGGCCTAGGCCTGTCAAGCCTAGGCCGGCCTTAAACCCATGTCTGCTTGCGATTGCAGAAATTTTTTTCCGGAATGGGTCATTTCCATTTCGACCATTTTCGATCCGACAATTTCCAGTTCGGGTCATTTCCTGTTTTCCTTTTTTCACTGTGGTTCATTTCCACTTAATTTTTGCCGTGGGGTGGCCGTCCCTGTTTTTTGAAACACTTTCAGGAAATTTCGTGTTCAAGTCGATAGCCACTCAACGTATTAGCGTTCAGTAAGCTTGGATTCATTAATAAACTCTGTAAAACAGTCAAAAATCCGCATTTTTTCCTTTCCTTGATGATAAACTGGCTTTTCTCTCATTTTTATTTCTTTCTTTCTTTTTGGACTGGAATTTTTTGAGCTATCAGTCGGCTATTGAACTCATTTCTCAGGGAAAATTTCGTTTTTTTTTCCTCGAAAAGAGAGTCGCCACCATTATTTCTGAAAAGAAAAGACGATAAATAGACTTTTTTAAATGAAGTAATTAGGCTAAAGAGAGACATTTTCAATAGGGGAAAGTGAGAAATCAAATCGAGCTCAAAAATGAGGCGGTTCAATGGCGAGCCTTTCAATTTCTCACTGGTCAAATTTGTCATCGGCAAAAATAACCGATTTATCCTTTCTTCCGTAGAAAGACTAAAGAATTTCCTCGTAAGAATCGTACAAAAATTCATTGAAAAATCAACAATTCTCAAGTTTAGTAATGATGCTTGAATTCGTCATTCTTGACTGTTCCGTCCTCGAGCTTCTCGTTTCTTTTGATCTCGATTTCTCCTTCATTTGACGTGGCTGAACATTCCATTCCAGGCCCTAAAATCAGCTGATTCTTCCCGAAAACAAATCTTTTCTCACCGATGGCCACAGCTTCCGCATATCCGCCATTTGAAACTGCCGCGGCTGTGGCTCCCTCGCCGTCAGAGACAGCCACAGCTCCTCCGCCATTAGAATGAGCCGTGGAACCAGATCCAACGGCGATGGCAAATGGCAAATTTCCGATAAAATGAGAAAGAAAGTCGGACTGAAGAATTCTTCTTCTTTTTTTTGTGGAAAAAAAGGACTTACGAATTTTGAAGCAAAACTCCAGGCAGGGAGAATGTTGGGGTCAAAAGAGGTAGCCGGGGCTCCCGAGCCGACGGTGGCTGAGGCCATTCCCGGGCTCTTTATGGCTGAAATAAAGGGACGTTCCATGACCATTAGAAGCAGTAAATACTGAAACATTTACAGTCTAAAAATGATTAAAAAATAAGGAAAAATAGAGAAATTCAATAGGAAAAAGCCTTCAAAGCAAGAACTTGGCTCAACCCAGAATTTTATTAAGGCTAAAGTGAATTTTAAACATTAAAAAATTGTTCTGATTTGGTTCTTTTTCTCGCTGATCAATAATCAATATATTTCCGAGCATCATATCGGCTGGGACTCGGTAGTGCTCTATTTTTACTGGAAAAAACCCGTTGCAAAATAACCTTGTTCCCCTAGTCTCTTGGATTCAATTTCAGTGAAACAATTTGGTGAAGAGGCCAGAAAAATGAGAAAAAAAGCTGCAGCGCTTTTTTTCAGACGGTTTTTCAGACTTTTAGCCGGAAAACGACCTTTTCCTCTAGTTTTTGAGCTGGTCTTTTTCTAAGTTTTGAAGATTACCCTTAAGAATTCAATATTTGAAGTCAACGGTGGATTCTAATGACTGGCTGTGAAATTTATGAAAAGACAAAAGGACAAAACAAGAGAGCGTAACCAGCCAACTTCATAGACAGCGGAGCGGGGCACCATTCTACCAATTTATCACCATTATTTCCCTCAGCCGACGTGTCATTTTGCTCAATTTCTCACTAGACAGCAGTCAGAACCCATTTCGAAATTTCAAACTACGAAAGAAGAACTCACAGATTTTAAGGAAAGACGATTCGTTGTCTTCTTCACCGGGTGTAATCGGAATCTCAATAACAGTTAGGAGTAAGTAGAGTCTAAAACGGGAAAAAATGAAATAAGAGAAGAGATATTGAATGAATCAACTGGATAACATGACACAAATTACTTGAACTGGTTTTTTATTCGTATAAAGAGCCAATTGAAAAGGTGGATAACAATAATAGAATGAAAAACATCCTAAAACTCAATTTTTAAGGCTAAACATCGGGATTTTTCTCTGGATTAAAGCAATGTTTTCGTCAACTTTAGGCAGGGAACCGTTGCTCAAAGCAGTTTAAAAAACGTTAATTGGATATGTTACCGGGTTATTGAGAATAACGGGACTTCACAGAGACAAATTGGAGAAAACTGTTGGGTAACCGGTTAAATAGCACGGTGATCTCACGGTTCGACGCGAACAGCATGGGCGGCAATTTCTCCTTCCGGCAGCTGCACGTAGTCGATGCGGAATTCCTCCTGCCACTTGTTCTTCAGCCAAATCTGAGGCCAGTAGCCTTCTTGGGTCTTGGAACGAACTTCGATAACGCGGGGGTCGGCGGCAACATCTTTTAGGAGACGACCGCGAGGTTCTTTGGAGTCGAAATCGCGGAGAACGGGGCGCCAGCAGTCCCACGAATCACCATCTGAAAGTTTCTTTTGTTTTTTAGCTAAAGAATGGAATGTTGACCTGCTCCAAGGACAACCATACCAACTGAACCGGCAGCAATCAGAGGAGCAGCCGCAGGGACAGCATCTGCTGCGATAGCACCAAGGCGACAAACAAAAACCGTCACATCAATTACAGCAGGTGCCACAGCGACAGCAATTGGTGATGCGGCCGTGGCTGTGGCCGACACAGCTCCTACAGCCACGGCTATCCCACCGGAAGCTGTAGCCGTCGCACCGGCACCCAGGGCAGCAGCTAGACCGGAGCCGGCAACTGTGGCAGCAGAACCAGCCCCAGCAGCTACAGCTATAGGCGCAACGGCCACGGAAAAGAGAGCCGCTACCATTATTTCTGAAAAGAAAAGACGGTAAATAGACTTTTTAAAATGAAGTTCTTACAAATTAGGCGAAAGAGAGATATTTTCAAAGGGGAAAAGTTCAGGAGAAGGAGAAAGAGGATTAGAAGAGCAACTGAATTCTCTTATCTTGTTTGGCACTTTTTATGGACCTAATACGTGGCTAATTTCTCACTTTTATCAGCCTGTTTCATCATCAGAAGAGCATTAACGCCGAGGATTGTTCTGATTTGTGACAGGAATATTATGTAAAAACATTTGACTGAAGCCAAAGTTTTAGAAGACAATTGGAAGAAATATCTAAAAAGGGAGTGCTTATTGTTTTTCTTTCTTATTTCATTCTGCATGGACCACTCCAGATTAGTTCCGGTTAGATTAGCTGGGATATAAAGATGATCGGCCCGTTCGACAGCGGCGTTTTTTGGTTGTATTTGGGTGAGGACAATAAAATTCCAAAAATACCAACAGTCAACTTCAAGCTTTCAATGGGGGTCTGGATAGATTTCAGTTATTTTACAGGGGTACAAACTGTGCTCTTCTTTCTCTCTCTCGAGAAGAAGATGTCATTTTGTTGTAAAATGGTAAAGTTCGCTCCAGTCTCCATCAAGCTTGGGAGGGTCTGATCCATGTGGCGGTTTACAGTAATACTCAGATAAATAACAGTAAATAACAACTCAAATAGCAAAGCCCGCTGTATCGCGAATCATGAAGGAGCGTTTGAGCCAATTCTAAAAAACGGCAGTGCTTTGACTTTTCCAAATATTGTTCTCCTTTTGTACATTCCTCCACTTTTTCCCCATATCGACCTCTTTTTGTACATTCCTGTCAAACCACGCTCCCACTTTTGAGTTTCTCTTTTTCACATAGGAATTCTACTTATGTTTTGTTCGAATTTGTCGTTACTCGAATTAGTTTTTTTACCTGATAATGTCGTTTCAGTTTTCTACTCCCAGCTCCTAAATATTTCAACGAGACAAATGTCTTCAAAACTAGCCAGGGAGCAACTAAAATGTAAATTATGACAATAACGGCAGAGAATATGAATCCAGCCTGAATTCTCCTCGAATTTTCTTTTGTTTTTCAAGCAAACCGAGTCAATTGTGTCGGTAAACATCTTGTAGCTGGTGTCATTTAGCTCCTTATAAACATTTTCCATAGCCAAGCCGGGAATTTGAGGAACGGTGGCGAGTACAGTTGCCAGAAAAAGGTAAAGCAGCGTCAATTGAGTGTTCCAGAACTGAAAATTGCTTTGAGCTTCATGATTTTGGTAAAAGGAAAGGCAATCCTACACTAAGGTTATACTGACGTTCACACTGAGAGCAACGTATCTTTTTTTTGCACTGGGGCACGCTTACTTCATGGGTGCCAGCTCGACTACTACCACATTTTTTTTCAAACCTCCAAAATACGCTCCGAGTTCAGGTTGAAACCATTTTGTTTTTCTGAGTCGATAAAAACGACGTTTGCGTAGTGTGTTGACTAATTCCGCATTGAACTTGTCAGAAAATGTTCCATAGATCAAAAATTGCAGCAGATTGAATCTCTCGTTGCTCTTACAAATTTGTGAGTTACAAGTTTCCCACAATAACTAGTATTACATCGTTTAGCGGTGGTTACTGTTTCGCGATGTCAAATATCCGCTCGCCTTTTCATAAGTTCCCGGCCAGCAGACAGTCATAAATTGACAAAAAGTCGCCAGAAAATTGCCAAAAATATGCAGAGAATACAGTATTCCTGTAAGAGTGGCAGCCGCTATGTAGATATTGTCCAATTCAGGTCCTGCAACGGGTTTTTTCCAGTAAAAATAGAGCACTACCGAGTCCAAGCCGATATGATGCTCGGAAATATTGATCAGCGAGAAAAAGAACCAAATCAGAACATCCTGAAACTCTCTGAATTACGGTAAAAAATGGAGAAAATGACCTGTATAGATGAAAATGACAAAATAACTTCCCCTCACGAGTTTTTGTCTCGAAGTGATGAGCATAATTAGGACAAAAATGTAGAAAATAGCAAAAATGGAGAATATTATAATCTGGGGCTCAAGCAACCGCTCTCAGTGCACGTAGCCCATTGCAATGGGAAAAGGAGGGGTTGATTGACCTCATTTGAAGCCACGCGGGTAACAAATTCTCAGGGAATTCTGGAAGGAGAACTGGAAGGCATGAAAACTTTAGCCTAGAATCTGGGGAGGAGGGGATTTATTTTCCAGTCAAGACAAATAAAAAGTCTTTCTTTCTTTTCTCCCAAAGTCCCCTCAAAATTCTTTCTTATTAGAAGAAAGTTTAAATTTACGCGGGACTATTCTTCTTATCTTTTGCTCACAGAGAACTTTGATAAGAATGAGAAATTCGAGTTGAGCAAAACGTTTCCGTTTCCGTTATCCAACAGATGGGAACGGATAACATTGTGGCAGAGCCTACAATTTTTTTGACTATTTCGCGCGCCGCGCGAAGCGCGTAAGACTTTTCTATTTTCCACAGAAATATAATCCGCCACAGGAACCCTTTGAGGCTTTTATTGTATAAGAGAATTGTGAGAATCGTCTTCTAATCTCCGGTCAGAATAATTTTTGAGAAATAATAGTCATCCTTTCATTTTGGAAGAAGGAAATTCCAATTTTGGCTGTAGAAAGGGAGGAACAGATTTGCCGTGGTTTGATTGCCGTCCCAGTATTTGCCCCTTTTTGTACATTCCTTCACTTTTTGCCCATTATCGACCTCTTTTTGTCCATTTCTGTCAAACCACAAGTTTTCTTTGAGTTTCTCTTTTTAAGATAGTGATTTCGTAATTTGTTTGAAGACATAATATTCCTGTCACAAATCAGAACAATCCTCGGCGTTAATGCTCTTCTGATGATGAAACAGGCTGATAAAAGTGAGAAATTAGCCACGTATTAGGTCCATAAAAAGTGCCAAACAAGATAAGAGAATTCAGTTGCTCTTCTAATCCTCTTTCTCCTTCTCCTTTTTCTCAGTTTTCGTTTTAAAAAGGCCTAGAAAGGTTTACTTGAATTCACCATTTTCCATTCTAAAGAAGGACAAATATTCTAAAGAGTCATCTTTTTTTAGAAAGAATGGTTATGGCCGTTCGAGTAGTTGCTCCTGTAGCCGTAGCGATCGGAAGTGGTGCTGCCGCTTCAGCTAAAGGCGGTGGCATGGCTCTCGCATTTTTTGGTGGCAATGCTAACGTTTCCGCCGCGGGTGCTGTCGCAGCAGATGCTGTCACTTCTGCGGCTGATTCTCTGAGTGCTGCCGGTCCAGTTGGTATGGTTGCCCTTGGAGCAGGTCAGCATTCCATTCTTTAGCTAAAAAACAAAAGAAACTTTCAGATGGTGATTCGTGGGACTGCTGGCGCCCCGTTCTCCGCGATTTCGACTCCAAAGAACCTCGCGGTCGTCTCCTAAAAGATGTTGCCGCCGATCCCCGCGTTGTCGAAGTTCGCTCCAAGACCCAAGAAGGCTACTGGCCTCAGATTTGGCTGAAGAACAAGTGGCAGGAGGAATTCCGCATCGACTACGTGCAGCTGCCGGAAGGAGAAATTGCCGCCCATGCTGTTCGCGTCCAGTAAGATTAATCTTTCCAGATTTTCTTTTGGTCAAATCGTATCTTGAGCTTTTTTTATCTTATAATTGCTTTTTTTAATGTTTAAAATTCACTTTAGCCTTAATAAAATTCTGGGTTGAGCCAAGTTCTTGCTTTGAAGGCTTTTTCCTATTGAATTTCTCTATTTTTCCTTATTTTTTAATCATTTTTAGACTGTAAATGTTTCAGTATTTACTGCTTCTAATGGTCATGGAACGTCCCTTTATTTCAGCCATAAAGAGCCCGGGAATGGCCTCAGCCACCGTCGGCTCGGGAGCCCCGGCTACCTCTTTTGACCCCAACATTCTCCCTGCCTGGAGTTTTGCTTCAAAATTCGTAAGTCCTTTTTTTCCACAAAAAAAAGAAGAAGAATTCTTCAGTCCGACTTTCTTTCTCATTTTATCGGAAATTTGCCATTTGCCATCGCCGTTGGATCTGGTTCCACGGCTCATTCTAATGGCGGAGGAGCTGTGGCTGTCTCTGACGGCGAGGGAGCCACAGCCGCGGCAGTTTCAAATGGCGGATATGCGGAAGCTGTGGCCATCGGTGAGAAAAGATTTGTTTTCGGGAAGAATCAGCTGATTTTAGGGCCTGGAATGGAATGTTCAGCCACGTCAAATGAAGGAGAAATCGAGATCAAAAGAAACGAGAAGCTCGAGGACGGAACAGTCAAGAATGACGAATTCAAGCATCATTACTAAACTTGAGAATTGTTGATTTTTCAATGAATTTTTGTACGATTCTTACGAGGAAATTCTTTAGTCTTTCTACGGAAGAAAGGATAAATCGGTTATTTTTGCCGATGACAAATTTGACCAGTGAGAAATTGAAAGGCTCGCCATTGAACCGCCTCATTTTTGAGCTCGATTTGATTTCTCACTTTCCCCTATTGAAAATGTCTCTCTTTAGCCTAATTACTTCATTTAAAAAAGTCTATTTATCGTCTTTTCTTTTCAGAAATAATGGTGGCGACTCTCTTTTCGAGGAAAAAAAAACGAAATTTTCCCTGAGAAATGAGTTCAATAGCCGACTGATAGCTCAAAAAATTCCAGTCCAAAAAGAAAGAAAGAAATAAAAATGAGAGAAAAGCCAGTTTATCATCAAGGAAAGGAAAAAATGCGGATTTTTGACTGTTTTACAGAGTTTATTAATGAATCCAAGCTTACTGAACGCTAATACGTTGAGTGGCTATCGACTTGAACACGAAATTTCCTGAAAGTGTTTCAAAAAACAGGGACGGCCACCCCACGGCAAAAATTAAGTGGAAATGAACCACAGTGAAAAAAGGAAAACAGGAAATGACCCGAACTGGAAATTGTCGGATCGAAAATGGTCGAAATGGAAATGACCCATTCCGGAAAAAAATTTCTGCAATCGCAAGCAGACATGGGTTTAAGGCCGGCCTAGGCTTGACAGGCCTAGGCCCCAAAAGCCTAGGCCTGACAGGCCTGGATTAAATTAGGCCAGGCCGGCCTTGTGAGAAAAAAAGAAAGCCTCAAAGTCAGCGACCAAAAAGCGGGGCGAATCAAAGGTAGAGATCTGTGACTTTTCCTTGTTTGGATAGCTTCCGATCTCGTCAGAAGAACCGAAAACCGCAGGGGGCGGGGCACACATCATGTAGGGGAAATTTAACTAGGACATCATTTATTCTAGAAGATCAAATTCTTCATTTCTCTCCATTTTTCTTCCCCGATTGACTCTCATTATGATGAATCCTCGTGAGCCTCCCCCTCTATACTGTAGTTTTTCATGTTATTTTTGTGCTGCCCGGCATTCCCCCGCTCTCTGCCGTCTTACTTGTTTCCGTAGATAAGGCTATATTAAAAACGGCTCGTAGTCAAGTCTCGTTTTTTCTCGCCTAATCCTTTTCACCGGTCCGCTCCTTGTCATTATCGTCGAAATGTTGCTTCTCGGTCTGTTGGTCAGCTTCTTCTCCGTCACCATACAAACGTATCCGTGCTACAATCAATCTGTTACCACCCAGAGCGATCTCCTCGCTTTTAGCGATTCAGGTGGGGTGTGTCTTTTACCGTAACCCAGTCGTATCCGTACATTTCAGACCGAGGTGTTGGCAGGCAGCTGTTTTGTACGAGTCGACTTGTCTGACGTCGACAAGAAGAGGGAATGCAGCGGGACCCTGACCGTAACCCAGGGGGTAGTGGAGTCTCGAGGCGATTCCTGCGCCGTGGAGGGCGACTCAACCGTCTCGTGCTACTGCTCGAATTACTTCGGTTCCAGCTGTAACAGTCTCCAGTCGCTCTTCGAATTCACAAGTGCCCGCGTCAAGGAGACGCCCTGCATCCGGCGGCGCCTCTTCGAGTTGTTTCGGCCGAATTCGACAGACTACGAGGCACTTTTGGACAAGATGAACCACGATCTAGACGAGACAGGTTACTGTAATTATTGAGAAAGAGACGAACAATTTCAGAGATGGCCAAAAGTGAAGCCAAGCCGAATGCGGCGGTGGCTCTCATGAAATACGTCAGATTGGGATTTCTATACACCGAGAGCAATTTCACCTCTAAACTCGGTGGGTGACTAATAGTAAAAAGAGGGAAGATATGTTTAGGCCACCAGATGTCAAGCCTGTTGGTTGTCTACTTCTTCCTCTATTCCATGTTCGTCTTCTTCGCCATCTGCTACTTCACCTACGCCCTGGCCAAGAAGTACTACCCCTTCCTCCGGCACAAGAAGACCGTCTAATTGTCCATCTACATATTTATTAAATATACATAAACTGATATCATCTTCTGGATCATCAAAAAAGTTCATATATCTGTTTGTAATCTTTTCCCGACCGGGTCCGTCAACTACACGAGAAAGACAGAAACCACCATGATAGGTAGGTTGACAACTGGGGGACAAGAAGCGACTTTTTTCTCTAAAATCTGGATACCAAAGGAAATGGACCAAAGTTTACCGAGTGGTGGTGGAAGAGGGAGACAGAAGACAGGAGATAGGAGACGATATGTCGACGAGAGAATTCCCTGGCCAACAATGAGTTGATACTTGCAGTTTCGAGCTTTCCTATGAGCAACAAAACATTCAATGTAACTTGTTTATTTCTTACTTTGGCCCCCTCCGAGGCAGCCAAAGAACCCTTGGGAGAATTCACAGTCCCGGAGTTTCCGTTTTGGCGGATCCACATGGATATTATCGGACCACTGTCGCTCACGGAAAACGGACACCGGTACATCCTGACGATCATCGATTCGTTCTCTAAATTCCCGCTGAAACGCCAAACAGCAGACGAAGTCGCGGAAACATTCTGGGAAAAGGTCATCCTGCAGTTTGCAGTACCTGAAGAACTGGTTACGGACCAGGGCTGTGCGGGTTGGGCCTTTTCAAATCGGGTCGGGTTCGGGTCGGGGGTACTGCGGGATCACGGACGTTTCGGTTTCTCGATGGAAACTCGAAGACGGTCTACGAGGAGAATTGCGAGACAACTGGCGTTGAGTTGCCAGGGAGATTGCCAATAAGAAGAAGCACAAAATTAAGAACACCGTGAATTATGTTATCAAATTTATCCAAATAACTATAAACTTTTGACAACTTATAAGTAAGGGTAAAGTGCCTTACTGCAAATAGCCTAGGCTATAAATCTACAATACACTAGTGTGTAATAGTAGCAGGATAAAAACAACTGTCCTAAAATTAGGAACAGCTGAAGTAACTCACAAAAGTTACCAAGAGCCTGAACTCTTACACAAGAATAAATCTGTCAAAACGACAGAAAGGACAAGAGACCGAAGCCGGCTTGTGGACAAAAGACAACAACAATAACGACACACAAAAGCGGTTACACAGCCAAGGGAGGAGGGACACGGGGTCCGTCCAGTCGAGAACAATTCTCTTTACTACTGACAAAAACGGGCAAAAATTAGTGCGCTAAATTGGGGCGTGGGAAAGAAAATAGTACAATGGGGCGCGCTAATCGCGGGACATCTTGGGGCTCTCTTGGTTTACTGTCTTCTATTGCTCCGGAACATGCCCCCTCGACGGTAAGTCGGTTCCACACGACCACCATTTCCATATGGGTTGTAGCGGTTGTTCTGCCTCTGTCTGTCTTGTCTCTCGGGAATAGATCCTTGTTGATTTCGATGCTCTGCTCGCTGTCTTCTTCCTGCGGTCGTATTCGGCTGGGCGAAGAAGATTCCGCTTCTAATGTCGTCTGCTTTGAGCTCTTTGTAGACCTTCTCCCAATATAGCGTTAGCTGTGCTACCGACAGACCCTTTTTGCCAAACAGATCTACGAGGTGTTGTCCCAGCAGGGTTGTAGCTGTCCTAGCTCTCAATGGTTCCTCTAGTTATTTACCATGCAGATGCACCCGGAATAGCTCGTCTTGGTCTTCCTTTTCCTTGCGTACCTCTTCGACCGCACTCCATAGCGCCTCGTAGTCTTCGTTCCACGAGTCGGCGGTGAAGAAGAGCATAGGTGGGATCAGGATCACCAGCGAGTGCGTCAGGACTGCTGCCTGCTGCAGGCGTTGTACATCGTCCACCAGCGTTTCTTGAGATGTATCTGGCGACGTCATCACAATTATGTATCTGTAGTTCTTGCTTAACATGAGTCCAAAACCATCCCTTATTTGTCCTTCGTAGGTGGCTACTTCAGCGTGCTGGAATTCTAGCCTGTCCATCTCTTTGAACAGCTGTTGTGATGGTATTAGCAGCATGTCGGTTCCACGGAACGTTACTCTTTGTGTGTTTGTACTTAGGGAGAGTCCATTTTGTAGCATCTGGTTGGTCCCGTTCCTCGGCAGTTCCTGTACGGTCATCTCCTTTATTTTCTCCTCTTTCTCCAAGTATTCTGCTTCGATGTGTCGGCATGTAGCTCTCCCATATTGGTACGCTCGGCTCCATGTGTTCTCGGTGATCTTGTCGAACTTGCCAGCCTCGAATGCCTTCTCTTTATTATTCTGGAGGAGGCTTGTATCCTCCAATCTACTTTGACATCTTACAATTTCGAACGTACAGGTTGCCTCATAGTCTGCCCAGATTTCTGGGTACTCGTACCCGTAGTAATTTGCGATCTTTTTCAGCGTGTTGTGCGTGATCTCGCATATTTGAATTCTTTCATCGGGTAGAGTGGTTCCATTGCAGATGTGCTCTGGATGGAGGGCTTGATTCCTTGTTACCATGTTAGACCACCTAAAATTATTGTGATTATTTGTTTGCCTTTCCGGCCCTCTTATCCCCAGTCTAATCGACTTTAGCTGTTTAGGGATGGGCTTCCGCCTCCTAGGGGTGTGCCAGTTTGGGGTTTCTAAATTTGGTGGGATCAATACCAGCAGATCAAATTGTACTCTGAGTGGTTCTTGCTTTTTATATAAAAAGCAGATTAGAGCTGAGTTGGAGCTGGCCTCTAACACTCACAACTAACTTTTTGGAGATAATTCCTTGTTGCTGGCCATTACACTCATTGTATTACCTGAAAGCAGACTTGTACACATTGAAAGAAGCCATAATATATTGAAAACAAACACAAATAATAGCAGAAAACGATTAAAACAAAGAAAGAAAATGGTCGAAAGCACCGGGGGGTTTTGTTTTCAGCAATTGAAAATTACGCGATTTGCTTGAAAATGGCTCCCACCGCCAAAACCAGTTAGACCTTTGAATGTCGTCTTTTTTCTTGACAGACTATACTGATTCCGCAGATTTGTTTGGGATTGGATACGCTCCGGCCCATTTACTGAAGTGATCGATTAGAACTATTACATATTTTTTTCCCGTGCTTGTTGGCCCGAGATCCATCAGGTCTAGTCCAACAATTTCGTATGGTTTTGATGTTGTAATTGATTTTAGAGGGGGCACTGAAGTTTCTTGCACGTTGGTGATAAAGCATTTAGTGCACTCCTTGTGCCACAGATATCTCTGGCCATCGCCCAATAATATGATATTTTTAGTATTTTGTATATTTTTCTAGCTGCAAAATGGTCTGAACAAGCGCCTTCATGCGCTGATGTGAATATTTCCCGACGTTTTGAGGAGGGGACTACTCTCCGGGGTTGTTCTTCGCCCGCAATTACCCATAAGAAGCCTTCGCCTAAAACAAAATCGCTGTATTTCAATTTGCAATGGCCGTCCGAAAGTTTGCTTGTGTCTAATCTAGCATTGTGGTTTTGTAACTGTCGGAGGGTAGAAATTATTTCTGAATACGCCGGATCTGTAGCTAATTCGACCAGCCAGTCTGAATCGGGCGGGTTCTGTATCGCTGCTATAATTTTTGTCGCGAGATCGCCGCAAAATTCTGGGGAGTCTATGTTTGGTGGACACAACCCTCTAGATAATGCATCCGCTACTACATTCGCCTGCCCACATGCGCCCATTTGAAGATCAGCCCGCAGCCGCTCCTCACCAACCTGTACTTTGCGGTTTAGTCATCGTCATAAGCCCCTCGCGGCACATGGATAAATAATATTTATTACTTCAGTTTACCCGTTATCAATGTTACGAGATCTCGTTGTCACAAATAGGCGTACCACGTCCAGTATAAGATGTTAAAAACGGCGAATCCCGAAGGGAAGAGGATTCCTAAAGAATACTGTATGCTCTCCTCGTGTTCAATCGACTCACTGCAGTATAAATCGATCATCCGGCTATCGTCGGCCTCGTATGTCCAGTGCCACCACCATCCGAACAACTTCTCCCATTTGACCTGCCTCTGTCCCAGGATGAGGTCCTCTTTCTCTTCTGCCTGTTTCTTCCACTCGGCGTCTTTCGTCTCCGTCGTTTTATGAGCACTACACTGCTTTTTTATACCTGAACTAGTAATTATATTAGGTTATTTGAAGGAGCCCACTGATTTCTAGGTTCGAGGCAACGAGGGAGACATAGGCATACTCGAAGACGGCCCCGAAGACGAAGACCAGACAGCCACCCATCCAGATGTCAACCGCCTTCACGTAGGAAACTGCCGGGAGCTGGGAATTGAGGGAAGTCGTCTAGAGGACAGAATTAGACGGGCTACCGTAGAATAACCTGGGTGGTTATGGTCAGGAGAGTAGTCACTCCGAGGGTGACCCGCGCGGGGACAGCTGACCGGTCCAGCCAGAAGGAGACCCACGAGACGATGACCAACAGGGTGGAGGGGACGTAGATCTGTACTAGGTAGTAGGAGAATTGACGGATTAGGTGGAAAGAAGCCGAGAGACACGAATAGCTACCCGTATTCGTGTCACTGCTACAGTAACCTGGAAGCGGCTTATTTTTGACTAGGGGAGGAACCATACCCGTGTGAGCGTTGGCAATCTCGAAGCAGGGGAGGGATCCATTCAACATCGGATGGAATTGAAGAGGAGAGACGTCTGTCCAGTGGTACACTGAAATGGGAGGATTATAGTAGAAAGGGGCACTGGGGATTAAGCTGTTCCTGCTCTGGCCACACTGATATTCATTCTGTTCTGAATCTTCCCAGCAGCTGGAACAATCCAAGGGCCGATTTAAATGCATGTGCCGCGTGTTCCGAGATTCGCCAGGGTCCGAATGATCATATTTCCGGGAAGGGGAGTGCGAAAAGGCGTTCCAAAACAGCCAGAATTGGCGAACGGCTTTTTTTCGCAAATATGGAACGCCGCATTGGATATGGAATGCCAAAAAGCGCTGGAATATTAAATTCTGCCCAGCCTTTCCAACTTTCCCGTAAGTTTTCAAAAAAAAGTCAAAGAGAGGGGAGTCTAACCGATGTCATCCGTTGTGTATGCGTAGGAGGCCAACTTCATCTCACAAAGTTGTTTATCCATCGGGAAACTCTGGAGAAACATGGGACAGGACAGGACGAGGGAGAGTCTCTCCGAGTAGAGGATCTTGCCATCCGGGGTTATCCGGTACAAGACATTCGGCACGTCGATCATGTGTTTGTAGGCTTCTTTCTCGTTCTAGAGAGAAACATCTGGAGGGGATGGAGGGGTCAAACCATGAAGAAGGTGTCCGGGATCCAGAGGATGTCGTGCTGGTTGATGATCAAGTAGCGGGGGACTCGCTCTCCTCTAGAACTAGTGATAGGGGCAAGGGGGAGACCTACAGGTGGGAGTAGGCGAGGCGGTCGTCTGTCCAGGATTGACGAAGAGTCAACTGGAGACTGTATTCCATCTTGACAAAGTCGATATTTGACATACTGAACGGGGGAGGATAGAAGGAGGACAGGGGCGCCTACCTCCGGACGTAGGCATTCACTTCCACGTCTATTGGCCTATTCGAACCTGAAATGGCCGGGAACTCTTTCCAGAAAAGGAGAGGATACCATTCAGATGACGGTTACGAGGGCGAATTCGACGATCGTAGTCCGGTCCCAGAATGGTGTTAATTATATGAGCTGGAGGAACTTTTGCTGGTCTGGAAGGGCGACTTGGAGACGTGGAGGAGGAGGCCTACCGCGGCGTGGTCTGGGAAGAGCAGTAATCGGCCAGGGAGATAAAAAGAAAAAGGAGCATCTATCCTCTGAAAATAGATAGAATACGAGAGGATCGAGAAAAACATGAAGGAGATAAGAGAAGCCGCGGGTAATCGAGTTGTCGCGGTCCATAACTGCGGCCGGTGGTTGATTTCGGGGGCGACACATCTGGCAGTGGGGCCATTGTGGATATTGGCCATTCTCTCGAAAAAAAAGAAGGGAGAGACCACTTCCGAAGTACTTCATAATGACACATGGCGGTTGGGGGCCGTTTCAAATTATTCGAAAGATCAGGAATGGGGGGAAAGGGGGCAACCGAGAGTGGTAATCTCATCAGCCGTCCTCGTCGCCTTTGAGGTGGTTGAATTACTCGGACAGAGTCAATATAAAGAGGCGCCAATTATTTTAATTGACCAGCCAAGAAAAACACAACTCGAGGAAATGAGCCCCGTTCGGTGGTCTCGAACAGAGAGACAATTAAAAGGGTAGAACACGACGGGGAGGGAGATGACCCACGCGCGGCTCGGTGAGGCGCGGATAATGGGAAAACGCCGTTTTTCATCGTGCTTCACAGCTCTCACTCTGGCGAAATTAACCTCCACGTGGGATTGGCACATTGCGGTTTAAAAAAGTAAACAGCGGGGGGAAGTCACTTGGGCTCTTTTCAAGCGGAGAACGTGTATTTCATTCTCTTTGTTTCCGGCAGACTCGGATCAGAACAACAATTTCAGATTCTAGACAGCATAGAGCAGCTGCTAGCTCATCTTTGAGGCAACCTAAAATCAAGGGGAAGCGAGGCAGCAACACAATATCCTGGGAAAGAACGGGGAGTACCCTCCCATCAGGGTGTCCCGGGCCAGCCGCAGCCTGTAGTGCATTTTCCCAAAAAGACGATAACATTTATTCAATGATTCAACTTATAATTCGGTCCCCTTTTAAAGAAATACGGAGCATGGTCGATGGTGATGATTCCCTCTTTTACCCAGACGACGACGGGATTGTTGGGGTTGAGGCAGGGGCTGAGGAGGACCCAGTAGTCGCCGTGTCCTTCCCACTCCTTGGCGAACATCCTCCGGATCCGGGGGCTGTCCTCGACGCTGTGCAGCTTGACACTGTTATCCAAGGCCCGGAGAACGATGTCCTCCTCCCGGGAGTCGCCATTCACACCGAAGTGGACGATTATTCTCTCGCCTCGGGACCATTGCTGGAAAATTGTCGGTTATTTCTATCACAGGCTTTCCTGGGGCCGAGGCTTTGTTGGATAGGTTCGGGTCAGGTTTTTCACTATTTGAAATTAAAAGAGATCAAAAATTACGTGTAAGAATCGATTAACTCCATGGTCCGAGATGTTGTTTCCACGGATTCTAATTTTTTGAGCCTTGAGTTCCCACAGCTGCTCGTCATTGTAGTCGGAAGTGGCGTCGAGATGGACTTCAGACAACTGGAATCGGAATGGTCAGGATGCCTTGGGGCGGCAAAAGTTGCGTGCATATGCTCGCTTCGTAAACGCGCTCTATCTGTCAGCGTTGTGTACCCACTTCGGAATATTTCGAAAATGGAAAAAGTGAACAAAATAAGAGATATTTCCCGGAAATATGAAAACTCACTTCATTTAGAAGCCTCGGGGGAAGACTATCTGGGGAGACGTGGCAATTTACGGACAGCGACGGCGTTTTTATCAGCTGAAAACAATTTCAATGTTTTTCTTATTGTAAAATACCCACACTTTAAAATAAAATAAAAACGAACCTGTAGATATTCATGGAAACGGTCCAATTTTGAGAACTCCGCCGAATCGACGACGAGTCTTTCAAGGCATCGGATTTTAAACATTTCGGCTAGGAAAAATTGCTCGTTCAGGACTTTTTCTGACAGATCGACCTAGAAAAAAAGAAGATTAAATTGAGGAAAAAGAGGGAATATTACAGTGACCAAGAGGGTAACGATGTGGACTCGGAAAACCTTGAAGTCGCCCCAGATCTCAGCCAAGAATCTCGTCCTCCTGCGAGGAAATGCCACTGTTATTTTCTTAAAAATAAACTTTTAAATAAAAATAAATAGAATACCTCGCCAACATGCATAAACATCAGCTGGAGGTGTATGAAATTGGCCCGCTGGTGGCAGATCTCGTAGACGGCCTTATTTGCCCGTTGGAATCGGGAAAAATCCTCGACTTTCATCTATAAAATACAGTAATCCCGTATAAATAATTTAACCCACCTTTTGGATAATAAAAGGAAGAAGTTCCGATGGAACAAGATCCAGGGGAAAGTGTTGAGCCATCGTCCGCGTCTAGTGTGCTGTTCAAAATGGCGGACGAGTGCCGGCCGGGGTCAGAGAACAATCAACACCCGCGGTTATCGTGCTAGAATCCAACACAATAAAACAATACAGGCGGAAGGAGCTATCGATTTCTATCGAGGAAGGGGGCCGGCTCGTTACTTTTCTCAGGTTAGGGACTCCCGCTGTGCCACGTCGGCTAGAACCCGCTGGAGGTGTGTGACCGCACTCGTGTACCCAGGGGATGACGTCATCTTACGGGGTGGAAATGGCAGAAGGACGGGGGAGGCGGATAGAGAGACTAGAACAAGTAATTGTAATGAGAGGAAACGGTAAAAGGGGAGACTGGCCGGTGGTATCCTATGTAGGGGGGAAACTCAATCCTCCACCCAGCCATCTGACTTCTGGACTCTTCCTGCCTCCCCGATAAAACGGGTCTATCTCGTGTCTCATTGGAAAGAATATAATAGGGGTTCTCAGGGTGTTCTCGAGGAACCCTTACTATAGGAATCATGGATCAGATCATTTTTATCCTTTCCTCGGAAGGGGAGATACGTCGGATAGATCTCGACCGGTGAGTGTGTCAACTGATGATATTTCAGGTCTCCCACGCCCTTTGGAAACCAGTACCCATTCCTGTAATGACCAGGTCTGCTTATTCATCATCTACAAAGGTTCCAAATGGCTCAGAACAGGTAGAATTGGTGTCAACTTGCCTCTTGAAAGTTCTACTTCCTTCTAGTGTTCACTTCTCCGAGATTCTTTCCAAATTAGTATTGCAAGTGCATGTTGTTCCGGATTAAGACGAGCTCTCACGAGACACCTCGTCACCTTTGCTGCTTTGTCTTTTCCCGTGTGAAAGTGTGAAGTGAAGAGTAGAAAAGAAGGCGAGCAGGCTGCTCATTGGCCGCCGGACGCCGCCCCCTCCATAAAAAGAGATGAAATGTGACCAGTCCTTCCATATCTGGGTTACTGTCATCAACACCTGTATAACCGTCTCTATCATCCTCCTCTTCCTCTTTACCATCTACCTCATATTCATTTCTCGACGAATCTTCCATCCATTCTTTGTGTAAGCTGTCTCTTTTCATTATATTCGACTCGTTTAGAATGTTCTTCATTCTCTTCCTCTTGAGCTATCCCATTTGTGATGGCTGTGCCGCCGTCACGGACATCGCCCTGGCCGCCAACATTTCCGAAGATGCGACTCTACTCCTCGTCGCGGATAATCTCTCCACCATCTTCTACCGCCTCGCCACCCCGTTGATTATATTCCTCTTGTTGGAAAGACTCTACGCGACGAAGAACAGCCAAATTTATGAGAAATCCCGCCCGTGGCTCCTGTTCTGTCCACTACTTCCGCTTGGAGTGAGTTTAATCCCCCAAAATGAGTAGGAGGAGTCCGTTTTAGCTCTTATTCTCTGTGGCGGATGATCTGTCAATGTATTACGAGCTGGTTTCTGGGAGTGTTGAACAGTACAGTCTGGGAGCTCTGGAAGTCTTCATTATTATTGTGAGTAGAGCGAGAACACACACTCCAAAGAAAACAAGAATAGCCCGGAAAATTCGTGACAGGCGTGGGAGGGATGGAAAGGGTACGGACTTTCGCGGAGAGGAGGGCCGCGCTAGGATTGGGCTTACAGTATTTCGACAAAATTTAGACACCGGACCACAGTGAACTGCGTTCTTTTCTAATAGATAGTGCGGAGCCTTTTGCCTTTTCCCCACCAAAAGGTCCGAGATATTGGTGTGACCATTTCGGTTCAGTTGATGTTCCTCCTCCTCCACATAAATAGACGTCTGGTAAGGCAGCAGACGGGCCGAGGGGTGTCTCTATCCACTCGCTATCAGATCTCCGAGAATGTTCGAGTACTACGGATTGTCATCCCAGTAAGGTGTCACATCATTTTCACAAAGACCGTTATTTTCAGGTAGTCCTCGCTGACGGCCTCCTCCTGGTCGAGTACATATTGGGCGAGCAATTTTTTGGAGCCAATCGCCAATTGGACCTCTATTTGTGCACTCATGAGTCATCTTATTTCACTTGGTATATCGTCTTCAATATTGTGAGTCCATCAGGAAATGTCGATTCAAATCGTTCAGTTAACCTACCTCCTGGAAGTGGCCATCCCCTTCTCGATCATCTACGGCCATCCGGTGATATTTGACACGGCGAAAAGTGTCTTTTATAGAAGAAAATCGGCCAGCAAAAGGTTTAGAATTCATCTTTTAACAAAATAACTATTTACCAATTACAGAAAATTCCGAATTACGAATGTCTTTGGAGTGGAGATGAAACAAGCCCAGACCTCCCAGGAATACTTCAAAGCTTTGGAGAATCATTGGAAATGAAGCATTTTCCCTCGTTTATGTTGATCTGTGAGAAAGGGCCGTGTTTCCTGGAATTGGCGGACAAGTCTATCAGGTGTACGGGGTACTGAAAGGGAGAATAACCCGAGCAAACCGATCTGGTACGAGGAATAGAAGACGACGGGGGAAATTTGGAGATAACGGGTAAAATAGCCGTGTAGGGCAGAGGAAGACGTGAAGTCTGAGCAGAATAAAGTTCACAGAAGGCGGGTAGTAGATTTTTGGGGCATGGAGACTTATCTATTAGGATTTACATTGGGAAGTCAGGAATTCGTTTCGAGTCCAATCAAACAAACTCGATCTTGCTGGGACCCTCGAAAACTGTCGGGGCTGTTGCAAGCCCTTGTGTTCTTCGTCTCCTTCTTTTCTGACTAACAAAAGTTCAAAAAACGAAGCCGAGTATTTTCCGAGTCAAAAAGACAGCCGAGCTGAAATAATAATGTTCATAGCATGGATTTCTCGTTGATTATTTGAGGAAATGTGTCTGCCCAAGCCTATCCTCTGAAAGTATCAGTCGAGGCGGAAAGGAGACGCTGTCCCTTTCCATTTCTTCCACACCGAGGTGCCAAGACACATAGACATGAATTGTACCAGAGTCCTCCACCATTTGATGACTCTCTATATCTCGGCCGGCTATCTATTCGTCGTCGCCCTGCTCATCTTCGGCATCTGTCTCCTTGTCCTCATGAGGAAGTCATTCCATCCGTTCTTCTTGTGAGTCATTTCGCTTTTCAATATTTAATAATTTCCTTGATTCAGGATGTTCTTCCTACCGTTTCTTTTCTTCTATACTCTCTGCCTCTCCTGCTACGTGGTCATCGACCTCGCCCGTCTCCTCGGCCTACCCGACTCGCATCTCCTTCCCCGGGTGGCCACCACCATTGTCATCCTCACCTACCGTAGTAACACTCCCCTCATCATCTTCTTCCTCTTGGAACGACTCTACGCCACAAAATACTGCGGGGCTTATGAGACAGCCCGCCCGTGGCGCCTCTTCCTGCCCCTCCTCCCCCTCGCCATCCTCCTGGCCAGTCTTGACCTCTACCTCACGGAAAAGGGATTCATCTCTCCATCTGTCGAACAATACAGTCTCCTGGCATTGGAAATTGTCATTTTCGTGGTGAAACTCCTATTTTTAGTCTAATTCTGGCTCTATTTTCCAGTTACTGTGTGTCCTCCACCACGTCAACAAGCGTCTTGTGGCTCGGTCGACGTATCGCGGCCTCGGGCTGTCTCCTCGTTACCAGCTTGCAGAAAACATCAGAGTGCTCCGTCTAATTATCCCGGTGAGTAGATCGTAAAGTTCAATGCTTTTCTTAAAAGAGGGGATAAATAGCCTCGGGTACACTTTCATACTAGCGAAAGGGGGATGACTAGGTGATGTATTTATAAACCGGCTACCGTTGCCCGTGTGATAACTTGCGATTCTAGGTGATAATTTGGGATGGTGCCATCACCACGGAAGATCTCCTGGCCCAGTTGAACTTCGGGGTGAATCACGAGTTCAATCTCCAGCGATGTAACACCGAGGCCGCCTACTTCCCCTTGTTCATCCTCCTCAACACTGTCAGTTTTCCATCTTCCCCTTCAATCCCGAGTAATCTTCCAGTTGGCCCTTTTATTAATTAGCTGTGTGCCGTTGTCTGTCCTCCTATCCCACCCCGGAGTCAAAAACATGGCAAGAGAGACCCTCTGCGGCCGGAATCGGGTAACCTCAGCTAGGTAAGAAGAGAAGGGAGGATGGGGAATAAGTAGCCGGTTCAGGAAGAAGCCGCTGGTTAATGTACTGGGGCAAGACCTCAAGCAGACGGCCACAACACAAGAACACTTCACTACTCTACGACAGATGTGGAAATAAATGAACGGTTTTTGGGTTACTGTAGTTTGTGGGGAGTTAAAAGAGAGTGTGGAAAAGTCAAAGCACTATCTCTGCCGAGGGCTTCCCATAGCAGGCGGGATTGGTGAGACTTCTTTAGACACACAGAAGATTCGTGCCCGAAAACATAAGTTCTAATAGTTGCTTATCTATTTTTGAGAATGAATCCCATGGAAGCTATGAGAGAAATGAATTGGTAATCCTCCGGCTGCCCGAGATGTTTGGCGAGTAGCTGGTACCCGCCCGTTCCTATTTCCAACAGGAAAATATGGCGTTGTCTCTCTTCGTCCGTCTCATTTGCCAGCACGAAGTAGCTCTTGAGCCGCTGAACCCAGGCCGACCAATTTCCTTTGTTCGGATCAAACGGTCCAGGAGGTTTCGGCCGATACCCATTGAAATTTCTTACTAGCCTGGGCGTCTTGTGACCTTCACAAAAAGGAATTACAATCAAAAAGTTTTATACACTAACCGTTTGATGATCTGCGTTTCCAACATCCAAACATTGCAATAGTTCGAATATGGCCCAACTAGAGTGGTAATGAGGGACGGGAGACCACGGAGGGCGTATTTATAGGGTGGATGTACCATGAGTGGGCGCGGTCTTTGGTAAACACTAACAAGGGGATATCATACCGAATTGAACACGGTCTTTGGTAGAGAGAGACATCGACTACAGCAAAACAGTTGACCTGTCGGCACCACTGGCCATCAGCTGCCCCGATCGGCGTAGTTGTCGAGCGTAGCAATAAGTTCGGCCATCTGCTTGGGACACGAGGATGTGGTTTCAGCAGGTAGAAACGAGACTACTGTCATGGGGCAGCCTCAATTCGAAGAAGAGATACCGAGGAGCTCCTCGGTGGGCAACTGCTATATTTGAAGAAATACGGTATGTTGTTCCCTCCGAACTGTAGAATGCCTAACACAGGCGGCAGTTTTGATCGGATAAATATGAATCTATAGCTGATCGACTAGGGTTTGGGTTCCCTTCCTCGGATTTTCTGAAAAGAGTCAGTCGGCTGGATGACTGATCGAATTATCAGCTTTACCTACCTCTGACTCTCCTGCCTTCCCAAATAAAGGCCGATGTTTTGTGACCAAGAGAGTCAGAATGTCCTTGTCACCGTCCTCCTCCTCCTCGGGGTCGTCCTCATTGTGGCGATGGTATTCTCAACTTGGATGTTCTTCCTCGTCCGGAAATCGTTTCATCCATTCTTTGCGTAGGAATACGTCTAAAGAAGATCTATAAAATTCTTTAGGATTCTCTTCTTTGCCTACCTGGTCAGCTCAATCTTTTGTACGTTCGCCGCCATAGCCATGGACACCGTGAAGTATGCCGGTCTGCCGATGGATCTCTTCGTCTACACCGCCGGCGGCTATGTCTACTTCATTCTCTATCGATTCAGCACCCCCAACATTATTTTCTTCCTCTTGGAACGTCTCTACGCCACCAGGAACTGTCAAACTTATGAACAAGAGAGGCCATGGTGTCTGTTTCTTCCTCTCCTCCCTCTCGGCCTCCTCTTTGCCATTGGAGACGACCTTCTCCAGAGGCACGGCCTACTCTCTCCCGGGGTGGAACTCTTCAGTATGTTGGCACTTCAAGTCGTCATTGTCGTGGTACGTTAGACAGCATTCAATACGACTAAATTCACGTTGTCTCCTGTCGTAGTCGTGTCTGACAAGCCAAACCCCCAGTCTTCCGGGCAGAATAGGGGATTGGGCGCGCTGCTCCAGGCAAAACCTACCGACTATCCATAGAGAACACTAAAAATACCCACGGAAGAGAACATAATAAACCGAAGAAGTTCTTTTCCCCTACAGTATTATGTTTTCAGTTGATGTGGTTCCTCTCCTCCTATAACCGGCGGCTGCTCCGGCGTTGGGTCGGCCGAGGACGAGATCTCTCCTTCCGCTACCAGTTGTCCGAGAATGTCCGCGTCTTACGTCTTGTTGTTCCCGTATGTTCTTTGTCTTTTTCACTTTAAATATACCGTCATTCCAGCTAACTACGTGGGTGACTCTAGTTACAATAGAGAGTCTCCTGGGTCAGATACTTCTCGGCACTACCCATTCATTCGAACTGGAGAGGTGTCGACACGAGCCCATCTATTTCTGGCTCTACACCATTCAACAATTTGTATGTTTCCCCTTTCTAAAGGTGAAATCGAGAGATTAATTCAGTTCGCCGTGATCATGGTAATGTGTGTTCCGCTGTCCGTTGTTCGCGGCCATCCAGCCATCACAAAAGCTGCCAATCGGCACTGCTGCTTCAAATTTAAAACGATAAAGTGGGTTAGCCTTGTCAGTCTAACATTTCCCTTGTTTTAGCAGTAACAAAGTCATCAATGTCCTCGGCCTGGATATCAACAAGACGCAGACGACGGAGGAATACTTTCTGGGATTATTCAACGAGTGGAACACAAAGCCTAAATAAAAATTAAACTGAAGCAACACTTGGCTCTTGGAGAAATTATGGGCAAAACGTTGTCAAGTGGGAGCTAATTCAGTGAATGGGAGCCCTCTGGAGCAGGGCTGGGCGAATAATGAAATTTCGGTTGGGATCATCCGCGGATAATCCCGGATAAAAGTTTCCCCGGGTAATCGGACAACGGATAATCCCAGATAATCGAAATTATCCGGGATTTCGGATAAAAAACGGATAATTTTCTGTTTCCAAGTGTTTTCCACAAGATTTTTTTATTCAATTCAACATTTTTATTAAAAGAAAGTAATGCTCATCAACACACACCAACATACAAAATTTAAAGACAAAAGACAATGAGGAAAATAAGAAAAATGGTAAAGACTTAACTAAATATTGAAACCAATTAGTTTGATATTACCATGAAGAAAAGCGAGCTTGACTAGTGTTTCCATTGAAAGGCTTTTGCTTACATCTGACAGAATGTGTGAGTGTGTATTGTCTAAAAATTGAGTAAACTAATATACAAAAATAAATATTAAAAAGCAACAAGAGAGCAAAAAAAGAAAACAGCCTTGGTTAAGGTTTTTTTTAAGGAAACATAAACAAATGATAAGATAAGCATCTCATTTCGCAAAATTACGAAGTTGTAATTAAAAAATTACTGCAAAAAATACAAAAACAAAAATGCCCTGCCGGGGTTCGAACTTGTCATCACCCTGGTTACAATCCCGCATCCACCCATTGAGCCATCAACACCGTGCGAATGGTTCGGAATTATCCGGAAAATCCTACCCTAATAATAGGCAGATCTCTGTCTTAGGTGTTTTCTCTCGGCAGAGTTGATCAAGAGACAGACTTGTATATGTAAACAGGTGGCCCTCACAGTATGATGATCCATTTCACGGCTGAGGGCCGTCGCATTGTCTCCTGGCCTATGGTGTCGAACAACTTTGGAACTGCATGGCCTGCTCAGCCGACGTTGTTCTAATGCGGGTCAAATACAATAGGATGTTGTTGTCTTTCTCTATGTAATTACTCGACCGCAGACGTTAGTCTATCTTCTCTCAACCCGTTGGCCACCTCGTCCTCCTCCTCATCCTCCGTTCGTAAGGCTTATCTCCATTGTAGCCGTATTCAGTAGAACTCCCGGAAGATCTATTGGGCTCCTCTTTTCGGTCGGCCGCCTGTCGAAAGGCCTCAGGAGGTCAAAATCTCGAGGCAGATCCATAGGTTACGGTTACTGGATGAGAAGTTGTTTTCTATGGATTCACACTTACAATTTGTACTGTTCCCCGCCCTTGTGTGCATATTATTTCCTTCCCTCAAAACATTCCGAACCCCGCGTTTCCCCTTTCGGAACCCCTCGTCGCTCGAATCTCATAAAGTTCGGTTGAATTGTTTCAAATTCTCACGCCCAGCAACTTTTACCCCTGGGTGAAAGGAGGTATGAAGATTGAAATTAAAGCATTCTTTTCCGTCTCTTTGGGCAGTCCTCCCGTCGTCCGATGATATGCGATCGAAACCTGGAGATATGGGTCTGTGTCGTCAACACTCTCGTCTTCTCCCTGCTCCTCCTCCTCCATCTCCTCGCCACCTACCTCGTCTTCGTCTCCAGGAAGACATTCCACCCCTATTTTGTGTTAGTTCCCTTCATTTTAATGGTCTAACCCTGTTCAGAATGTTCTTCCTCCCCTTCATCTTCCTCTACGTGGTTTGTGACACCCTCCCGATCCTCTATGACGTCGCCAAAAGGGCCGGCCTGCCCGACGACCATGTCTTCCAAGTGCTGGTCTCAAATCTGTTGACAATCAGCTACCGTACCATCACCCCGATTGTCATCGCTTTTCTCGTCGAGAGACTCTACGCCACGGTCAATTGCGGAACCTACGAGGGCAGCCGTCCCGGCATATTTCCTCTGCTGCTTCCTCTCGGCGCTTCCTTGGCCATTTTTGATGACTTCCTGTTATTCTACGAGGTGATTACGACCGGGACGGAGAACCGGACCCTCCTGGCCGTGGAGATATTCATCCTTATTGTGAGTCAAGGGAATATCTCAGAGGGAGATTGACTATTCCAGTTGTTATGTGTCCTCTATATCATCAACAGACGGCTGGTTGTCCAGAATACGGGTAAAGGAGTCCGTCTGTCTGCCCGCTACCAGCTCAGCGAGAATGTTCGAGTTCTGAGGCTCGTCATTACTGTAGTTTATCCATTCGAGACCCCTAATCCCCCTTCAGGTAGTCGTGCTGGATGGCCTGATCACAATCAACAACATTCTGGGCGATCTCCTCTTCGGAGTGGCTTCCTCCTTCGATCTCGTGGCCTGTAACAAACAGCCGTCCTATTTCCTCATGTATATCATCATCAATACGGTAAGGTCAAAATTTATAACGAGAAACGAGTGCAAATGACTCTCCTGCAAAAAAGACAAAGAAAGGGTAGTCAAGCGATAGAGGGACGCAGAGCGGCAGAAAAAATTAGTTACCCTGATCTGAGATCCCAGTTTTGAGACTTTCCCAGACGATGATATTCCCAGACGAAAGTCATCTGGGGAAAGAGACGTTCTTCCTGTCGTCACCTTTTGCCGGGAAACGTTAGGCGTTTTGAACCCACAAGCCCGGGCCTGGCTTCCAAAGAAGTATGCCGTTATGGGAAAAGGGGAACTGACTTCAAGCGTCGTAGGCCTTTTACCGGGAACTGCCCCGGGCTATCCCCGAGAAAAAGTTTCCTCAATCATCCAAGTTGGCTTGACCAGGAGGATAGTTTCCTGTACAGTATCCATCGCCTCTAAACACTGTCTCCAACCCGGGTCCCTCCACCCGGAGGATGTCGAATAAGGGCAGTTCCCCTATCTCCGTGGCCTTCCTTCTCCCCGTCTCCTGGTGATATCAGTTACCGCGAAAACGTGTTGACCCCCTTGTTCCCAGGTTACGAATCTGGGAAAGCATTGGAGACCAATTTTATCCAGTCAGAGAAATCCAGGCTTCCAGATCTCTCTATCGCTATCGGGCAGTATAACCCTGGCCATCGTCTACGGCCACCCGGTCATTCGTCGCTCGACCAGTCGGTATTTCTGTTGTGTTCAGAGGGAGATCAGGTACGGGCCGGCCATTCCGGATACCGAGATTGGTAGCAATACTAGGATAACAAATGTACTGGGAGAGGACCTGAGACAGTCCGCCTCGACTCAGGACTACTTCACCCAGCTCTATAATCAATGGAATTAATAATAAATATTATTCTTTTTTGCTGTTCTTTTCGTTTCAAAAGAGTGTCTCTTTGTTTTCAATCGACTGCCCACAGCCAGCAATCTTCCCGCTCGTTTTTGCATTAACTTGGGGGCGAGATCAGCCACGAAGCTTAATTAATTCTCGAAAAAAATGGTCTTTAATCCAGACATTAGAGAGGAAATTATAGTACGTCCCCCGGACGAGAGGTTGGCCCCCTGTCTAATCGAGTTCCCCGGCCGCCCTGGAATGATCTGCGACCGGAGACTCGAAATATGGGTGATGGTCGTCAACGCCGTGGCCTTTTCCATCCTGGCCCTCCTCCACTTCTTCGGCACCTACGTCGTCTACGCCTCGAGGAAGACATTCCACCCCTTCTTCGTGTGAGTTCCCTTGTTTGACATTTCCTGTGGATAGGTGGTGGGAATTGCAGGGCGTCGTCCTCTTCCTTCCTGTTCACAAATTTCGCTGTAGAAAGGCCATGAGATCCGGGGACCTTACTCTATACTCTTTATTTTGATGGCTAACAAGTACATAGGGAACACTGGCTGATAAATAACTCAATTTATAGCGTACAATTCATAGTGTACGTAGAGTACGGCAACATCTATAACTGGATTTCCGTAAGAGGGCAAATTCTTAAAAACAATTAAAGTTTCTGATTATTTTGGGTAGACAGGGGATATCTGTGTGCCGATTGAAAGACAGTGAGTTCCTTGTCTAATTATTGCCATGAGTGGAATGGGACGATATGCTTTTCTTTCTTCTGAAGTCCTGACGTGAAAAGTTACCCAGAACTGATTATGTAAGGGTTGGCTGCACTTCTGCACCGTCGGCTGCCCTCGTTGACCCGTCCTCCTCTCCCCACAAATATCTGTCACCCAAGATATTCCAGGATGTTTTTCATCCCGTTCATCTTTCTCTACGTCGTCTGTGACGTCCTCCCGATCACCTACGACATCGCCAAGAGGAATGGAATCCCCGACGAGCACCCCCTTCAGGCGTACACCCTACATGTGTGGATCGTCGCTTACCGGAGTGTCACCCCCATCGTCATCTCCTTCCTCGTCGAACGGCTCTACGCTACCGTAAACCACTCGACTTATGAGAAGGCCCGGCCGATCGTCTTCCCCCTCCTTCTGCCCTTCGGGGTACTGCTGGCCACGGCCGACGACTTGGGGATGTCCTGGGGCTACCTGTCCATCAACGTGGAGCAGTATAGTCTCCTGGCGGTGGAAGGCTTCATCCTCCTGGTGGGTCTTGTCACGATAAATGAGGGAAGGGTGGCATTCCAGCTACTGTACATACTCTACCTGGTGAACAGGCGTCTTGTTGCTCAATATACGGGGAAGGGTCTCCAGCTGACGGCGAGATATCAGTTGGTAGAGAATGTCCGGGTGCTGAGGCTCGTCATCCTGGTAGTAATCATCGATGGCCTCGTCACAATCAACAACATTCTGGCCCAAGTCCTCTTCGGCGTCGCCTCTTCCTTCAGCATGGAGGACTGCGAAAAGAGGCCAATCTACTTCCCAGCCTATGTTTTCATGAATACGGTAGGATCAGACAGAAGAAAAGGGAACATGTTCCAATTCTAGGTTTCGCTGTCAATTGCGGGTACAGTAACCCTGGCGATAGTCTACGGCCATCCGGCCATTACCAAGGCTTCCAGGAACTTTTTTCATTTTGAAAGTACAAAGATTGGGTATATTCTAACTGCTTAGATGATAGAAATGAAGATATTTAGAGTGGAGATGATTACGAATGCCCTTGGAGGGGCGATCAAGTTCTCGAACACGGCACACGAGTACTTCGACGGGTTGCACATCCAATGGAAGTGATACTATAATAAACTACTGACTGCTCTTCTCCTTTTCCTGATGTATCAAGAGTTCCCTGGCCCTGTCGATTCCGAATCTCGGGGAAGAATCATACCTGGCAATCGTCGTCTTCCACTGGCCTCGGTCGTCCTGTGGCTGGCTCCTGGTCTCAACTGGTCCCAAGAGATGATGAGACCCAAAACTTCATAGCCTAGGCCTTTTTACTGACCAATATCTTGTCCGGTATTGGTGGCCACTGGCCACCGGCAGAGGAAGGAGGTATACCTAGAGTTGGCCGACGAGACACCACTATCACTCAGCCAATTCAAATCTGCTGTCCCCTATCGGCTGGCATCTTCCTCGTTTCATCCTCCATGAAAGAATTCTTTGTCTGGCACACCAATTCACTCTCCTCCCCAATCCGCGAGGCGACACCACCTCCTCTAGGAGTGAAGAGATCCATCGGAACTCGTAGAAGGGGCCGCTGTCCTCCAATTTACCTATGGCCTATAGGAGACGCGGTCAGAACCCTCTCTCCCTGCCTCCTCTCACTAAAAAAACTGGGAAAATGGGATGATCGAAAGCATCCAAGACCATCTTGTTTACCCTTTTTTCTTCTGTTGATGGCTTATGAATGGATGGCTCGTTGTTCCCGATGTGCATTGTGGCCTGCTGCCGCGTCTCCTCTCCGCTTCCACCCGTTTGCATCCCCGTCTCTTCGCCTTCTCCTCGCTTCAGAGGATCGCTGTGCTCACCCTCTATGAGCACACTCAAATTTCCTTTTGGTTGTGGTTTTTCCCAGTCTTCTTTTTCATCTTCGCCATCCTATTGACGCCAGTTTCTCATCTCCGGCTGGCGGTTACTGTAGCCGGCCACATTGTGATCTCAGATTAACATCTTTTTTTCTCAACGGAAATGGAATGGAATGGACCACCTACGGGCGGAATATTCCAGGAAAAGGATCAATTTGATCGACCACGGGAGAGTCACACGAATGGCGGAGGCCTGGGAGCCGGGTGGCGGGAAAATAAATAGAATGTTGAACTTCAATTTGACATTTCAACCCGGCATGGCTGATATTATTCGCCGTGTCCTTGTGAACTTTGATAATTAGACTCGTTTGACATCTTTTGAAGGGGATCTCCTCCCTTTCAACCTGTTGCAATTCCCATCTCTTTTGTCTAATTATAACCTCCTCCTCCAATGTCTGGAGTCTACCTCACAATTGAAGTTGATTCAGTAGATTAGTACTGTTCTTAAGAATGTTCTGAACAGGCCCGCTCATTTTGAGCCTAGTAGTGAGTCCACTTTGCTCTCTCTTACCTTCAAAAGCTGCCCGTATCCCTTCTTCCGTCAATATCTCGTGAAAGTAGACGGAAGATGAAAGTACAGGGCAAAATCTCTTGTTAGTCAAGCAAAGAAGAGATGATGTTGCCTTTTATCATCGATAACCATATCTATCATATTAGAGAAACTACACTAATGCCCCATCAGCAATCGGGCCTATTTTCGGGTTTAATATGAACACCAGCGGGCCTTCGGCAGCCTACGGCTGTCGTCTTGTTAGAATTATCCGTTTCAACTTGTGGCGACCTTTCCGCTCTTCTGCTGACGACCGCCTGCGGCGGCCCCCGGGATTAAAAAATTAATAATCCCTTTACCGTCGGACACTTTCCCATCGGACAGACAAACAAACAGACAAACAGACAAACAGACAGACAAACACCATAGCGCTTTAATAAGAAGGGATGGGTCTTCGCAAAAGAATAGCAAACGTGTAATAAAGAGCAGAATAAACAAGATTGTTTATTTAACTTGTAACGAAGGGCTACAGTGCCCAAGGGCAAATCCTCTGTCCAATGGCCACTCCCATCTCCCAATAGAGAAAGTTAATTGGCTGATCTTCTGGCAGGGGCCCTCCGAGCTGTCGCTTCAATATCTCGTAGTTGTCCGTTCCTATTTCCAACAGAAAAATATGGCGTTGTCTCTTCTCGTCCGTTTCATTTGCCACTACGAAATAACTCTTGAGTCGCCGAAACCAATCCGACCAGGACGTGCCACGCTTGTACGGCCCCGGACTATAATCCTTCACGATCTTGCGGTCTTCAGTATCTGGAATTATAATTTTATTAAAAGAGATATAACCACAAACCTTTGTAAATCGATCCGCACGTCGAGCATTTAACTGTTCCACATGTTGTACACGGAGCCGGAAGCTCTTTGAGAAAACACGATGATATACGATATGCATTGTCTGTAGACATTGTAGACGATATTCACTCAGAAAGAAAAGAACCGACTGAAAAGTTTAGAATTTTTTGTATGAACAATAATGGCAAAAGAAGACATACATGATCTAAAGGAAGCAAAACCAGGGAAACCCCCCCCCCCCCCCCCCCCCCCCCCCCCTCGTCTATCCAGCTGTTTACATAAAATTCGTCCAAAATTGAGTCTCTGCTTTGGAATTGTCCTCGAAAATTAGATATTACGGTCCATGAACCCTTTCTGAAACCTCTGATTGTTTCTAAAATTATCTTCTTCCCTATTTTTATACATATTGCAACGCAACGTGTCCATAATAGCCGTTTCCGTGGTCAATTATCCTTTTCCTCTCTCCTCCAATCCGACCGACGTCGCCCCTGTCTCCTCCAGTCTAATTCACTGTCCTCTTCCAGATGAGATCAATCTGTTCTCTGACAAAGACAAAGGGAAGAAAAAGCGACTCGTGTTAACAATAATTAACAGGAAATAGAAGAGAGAAGAGGCCCGGCCGGCCCGCCCCTCCCCAGTCCAGAGGAGGATGAACTGCACCCGAAACATTGAGGTCATGCTCGTGGCTGCCAATTCCACCATCTATTTCCTCCTGCTCTTATTCCATTCCTTCTGTACTTACCTCATATTCGCTGCTAGAAAGAGCTTTCATCCCTTCTTTGTGTGAGTTTATCCTTCAAGTTCCTCTCATCCTCCTCCTCCCCTTTCCAGCATGTTCTTCATCCCGTTCATTATCGGCTACGTCCTCTGCGATGTCTTCTTCCTCATGTGGGACACTGCCCGTCGTCTTGGGGTGGACGACGAGAGCCATCTCCAGATCTTGACTCTCCACGTCTGGACAATTGCCTACCGTACCGTCACCCCGGTAGTCATCTCCTTTCTCCTGGAGAGGCTGTATGCCACCGTGAACAACGGCTACTACGAGCGTGCCCGTCCAGCTTTCTTCATCCTCCTCCTCCCTCTTGGCCTGGCCATGGCTATAGCCGACGACCTGGGGCTGACCTACGAGTGGTTCCCGACGGAGTTGGAGCAGTACGGCCTACTGGGGCTGGAATTTTTCATCGCTTTGGTAGGATCCTCCCCGAGAGACAGGAAGACGAGTATTTCAGCTGCTGTCAATCCTCCTCCTGGTCAACCGGAGCCTCGTCTCCAAATCAACAGGGAAGGGAGTCGAGTTGACGGCCAGGTATCAACTGGCAGAGAACGTTCGAGTTTTGAGGCTCGTCATCAAGGTAGTCTCCCAGTAGCTGTCCTCCGAACTCTCTCTCCTTATTTCAGGTGGTCATATTGGATGGCTCGATTACGGTAGTCAACATCGCCGGTGTCCTTCTCTTCGATGTCCATGCCGATTTCAGTATCGATCAGTGCTACGACGATCCCCAATATGTCGTCCACTATATCGTGGTTAATCTGGTCAGTTCAGCGGGTCCAATCGGAGAACTTGCAACATTCCCACCTTGGCGTGTTTTATTGCTCGGGCGGATTGAATTAACGAGTCGCTTTATTACTGGAGGGAAGGCCGTCCTCCTCTCTCCAATTCTAAATTTCTGACCTGGGAATCGAGTAATTTACGAGATAATAGGAGTCACAACCCACTATCCTGTTGGGAATACATGTGGCTTCAGGGGAAATGAGCCCGAAAGCAAGTGGGTTCCCCCCAGACACAGAAAGTGACGGCTAATGAGGAACAACGGCTGGAAGGGAAATAACATAGGATATGGATGTTTCCACTTATCCAGACAAGACCAAACAGTTTCTCCGAATAGAAAATAACAATAGTTTCAGATCTCTCTGGGGATTTCGGCTTCTGTTGCGGTGGCCATCATCTACGGCCATCCCTCACTGACCACGGCGGCTAGGAGATGCTTCTGCCTGAAGGATCGGCCCGTAAAGAAAAGAAGGTAACGGAATAGCTTATATAGAAATGGTCATACAGGAAGAATAGAATCACCAATGTGCTCGGCCTGGACATCCAGAAGACGCAGACCGCCCAGGAGTACTTCAACAGTCTTCAGTGGTGACACCTCCTCCTCTCCAAAGTCATTTCATATTAAAATTAAAGCTTATTTATTCAAATGTGTACATCAACAGACTGGCTAGACTACGGTGATGGAAACAGAAATACATGGGGAAGTCGCAGGCCTTACACCGGCCGGTGACGAGTTCATATTCGGGGCAGGACAGCCGAGAGGTCAAGTAAGAGGCCGGGTTGTCTGACCTCTCCACAGTTATACTGTTGAAGTCAATCTTGAGGATATACACATTTCGGATGTCGCCCGGCTTCATCATCACGAAGACAGATTCCCGGTTTTGATTGGGTTCGAGGACCTTGAGAAGGGAGTCCTCGTGGTGGAGAGGAGTGTAGAGGACACTGACGGGCAGGTCGTAGACGATCCGATCGACGGAAAGGGGACGGGTACTGGAGATTGTGAGCTCTTCGATTGTACGTTGGTTACTGTACCATTGCTGAAGGGGGTGGGTTAGAAAATTAAGAAGGAAGGATACCTTGAGGAAGCGGTGCAATCCGAAGCTGTCTATGCCGGAACTGGATATCTTCAGGCGAGGCTGCTTCATGGAGAGGAGATCGTCGTTGGTGTAGTTGGAAGTTATTCGGATATCGGCCACCTGTAAGAGGACTATGAATACTCGATGGATTTGACTTATGGAACCTCGCAGGACCATGGAGGAGAGTACGTGACACTGCCCCTGGGTTGCTCCGCCTATTGAAGTCAAATTACCCAGTGGGACTGGGGCAGGCCACGGATGGGACGCCAATGGAGGACGAAAAAGGCTGATCGAGTTTATCCCGACACCAGCAGAAAAATCCCCGTGTCCCGACCATGACCCCAAAATCTCGGCTGATCCTTCCGGCTTCTATTGGAACTCTGAGCAGACATCCAAACAAAAGGCTCGTCGTATTTGGGTCCAGCTAACGTTTGATAACCACGATAAACTCGCCCATTGATCCCTCTAATCCCCAGAAAAGAAGACAAGCACCCTACCTTGTCAAAAACATGTGGAGGGAAGGATTCCCCCTGAATAACCTCGGTACAATACAACTGGGACGGCTTGACAACCTAAAATGGGGTCGTTTGAATGGGCAAGGCTTTCTCCCACCTGTATTAGATGCTTCAGTTCTTCTCCTGTACAAGAGAAAGCGACTTCTGGATAGATTTCGAGTCTCTCACAGGTGATCTTCAACGTATTCAAGATCGGAGTCCAATCCTTGAGGTATTCTGATGTCACTGCCCCCTGAAGATAAGAAGGGTCAAAAACAGAGGGATCGGTGTTTACCATGATTGATAATTCGTCGGTTTCGATACGGAATAGACTGAAATCTTTGAGCCGGTCGGCGTCTGCCCGCTTCAGGGTCGTGCATTTCCCTGTATAGGAACAGAAACGGAGACTGTTGATCTCATCCTGAAGGGAAGATGACTATTTTTGGGGGGAAAGGACTTACGGCTTCTGTATGGGTAGAGATGAAGGGGATCGCAAGCCGGGTGAGGTGGCGGCATCGTCGGCCGACGTCGTGGGCGAAGTGGCACGTCTTCAGGACCTTGACAATATCGGCGGCGGGAAGCTGAACAATTCAAACGGGGCTTATCGGCCAGGGAGACGAGACGAACCTTCTTCAAAACGCAGGGGAAGAGTTCCAGTGGTAGGGCATTCAATTCAAATTGGGACATGGCGAATACGAAACCAACCAAAGAGGAGAAAGAGGGAGAATGGAAGGATATCTAGTCGAAAATATAATGGAAGACGGGGAGAGGAAAATACGTAAACATTCACGTGGGGTGGTGATGTCTGGTAAACACGGCGAGCACCCCCTCGTCGCCTATAGATAGGGTGTTTTGGTCAGGACGACCCGCTGAGGCCGAGGAGGACGGTAAACAAGTTGTTTGAGGAGACGGGGCACGTGTGGATGACTGTTCGACGCTTTTTATCATCTGCCCTATTCAATTCTGGACAGAACCGTAGGGAAACCCCTTCAGAGACAATTCAAAGACAATCGGGGTTGGAGAGGACAGATACGGTAAGAAAATGAGATCAAAATATGACCGAGAGGAGAGGGGGAAAGGGGGCGCCTTTCCAGAACAGGAACTCCCTGATGGGGTCAAAATGGGAAAGGTGCCTTGCGGAATACGGCTGAATTTCGAGCAGCTGCTTGTCATTGCTCTTTCTCGAGAAGCTGTGCAATATCGCATCAGCCAGCTGAGAGATTCTGCGGCTGTAGAGGTGGACGGCCCGTGGTGAACACGACATGGTGGACGACCCCGTGGTAGACGGCGTAGGCTTAGGGGATTAAGGTTGACCGAATTTCGACAGAACTTAGGCTTAGGGGATTAAGGTTGACCGAATTTCGACAGAACTTAGGCTTAGGGGATTAAGGGGATTAAGGTTGACCGAATTTCGACAGAACTTAGGCTTAGGGGATTAAGGTTGACCGAATTTCGACAGAACTTAGGCTTAGGGGATTAAGGTTGACCGAATTTCGACAGAACTTAGGCTTAGGGGATTAAGGTTGACCGAATTTCGACAAGACTTAGGCTTAGGGGATTAAGGTTGACCGAATTTCGACAGAACTTAGGCTTAGGGGATTAAGGTTGACCGAATTTCGACAGAACTTAGGCTTAGGGGATTAAGGTTGACCGAATTTCGACAGAACGTAGGCTTAGGGGATTAAGGTTGACCGAATTTCGACAGAACTTAGGCTTAGGGGATTAAGGTTGACCGAATTTCGACAGAACTTAGGCTTAGGGGATTAAGGTTGACCGAATTTCGACAGAACTTAGGCTTAGGGGATTAAGGTTGACCGAATTTCGACAAGGCTTAGGCTTGCGCTTACAGGCCCCCAGCCCGCAGGGAGGTGAAGAGCATACAAGGACGGACGCACGCAAAGGGATGATCAGGGCGGCATAGGACGGGGACAGGCTTCCTGAACTCGGCAGCCCAGACTACTGTAAGCGGCAAAACAATGAACAAGAAAACAATCTCCAAGCAGGGCTTTTACGCCTGCTGGAGAAGCAATAGTATCACATTGGGCAATTTCGGGAAGAAGAGGCGAGGAGGGGAGAAGCTTCTTGGCCGAAGACCGATGGCCGTCGCATAAGAGCTGTCCTGAAAACGTGGTACTAAATACTGTGGTGAGGAAGCGGGGAGAAAGCAGCCTCGTTAGACTTAGACACGAGGCAATCTGAGAAGAGGGCCTTTGTGGACACGAAGTAAGCATTGAACGGGCGCTTCGGAAAGGGGGATGAGACCGGACGCTGGCCCGGCAAATTTAGCTGCTAGAACTAAAAAGCGATCCGTTTCGTTGGAAAAATGGAAATTCAAATGCTTGTTGAGCGGCGAAAGCGGACAGATTAAATTAATCTCAAATGGCTGTCGAGATCGGCCGGCTGCTCGTCCATTTTACTACTTCGAAAGTTTCTATGCGCGGTCGCTTCAAAAGGAAACGCAAAAATCGTCTCAAAATAATTTCAATCCGTACTAACCATTCGGTCGTCTTCCTTCCCTTCTGGACGGTCCTCCACATCATGGATCCGTCATTCTTCAAGGACGAGGAGAGAAGAAACATGGAGAGGACGGGACGAGTCCGGTAGCGGCGTAGCCCACTCGGAGGCTGTCTCTACTGTCTTCTAGTTCTTCTGCTTTTGCCACCAGATTGATCTTCGGCTAATCTCGGGTAGTCCTGAAAACAGAACACGATAATATGGAGATCCTAGCTTCCAGACCGTCGCCCTCCTTGTCCGCCTCTTCTCGTTTGTCCTCCACAGTCCAGCCAGTCCCAGCAGCCACCAGCAGACACCAGAACCTGAAAATAGCCAAAGCAGAAGGAGGATCAGAAAAATGCAGCAATTGCGATATTTTTCACGGTTTTTAGTCCAAACATAGCAAGAGTTTGAGCGCTACCGGTTTTCTTCGATGCCTGGGATCCATCCGTGCTGTTCCAAACACCGCTGTGGACACAGGAGGATGCCCAGGAAGAGCGCCGGGCCAGAACACCTTCTTAGACTTTGAAAAGTCAAAGGAGAGGCTGCCGGGAGAGGCGGATTCCCTCCCGAGCTGTTCCATTGGCCGCGCCAAACTCATTTTAGCCAAAAGTGCGCCCGCACCGATGGTGCAGGCTTGTGTTTTGCTCAATTTTTGAGTAAAAAAGCGTAAACATCACCTAAAAAGTAGAAGAAGAGTAGAACAGCTAGCCAGCTAGCAGAGAAGACGAGAGAATGACTGACCCGACCAGCCAACCGACTCGACAAAAGTTGACAGGTCGGCGGCGTCTCCTTACCAGTCGAATGGCTTCTTTCGCTTCCGTTTGATCTACCGTAAAACCTCTATTAGAACCCCATGTGGTTGTATATTTCGATACCTTCGCGAAGGGGTGGTTCTATTAGAGGGTGGGGTTGTAATAGAGGTTTTACGGTACATTCAAGAGCAAATTGAACCCGTAAATAATGAGAAAATGTGAACAGCTTATGAACCTCCAAGTTTTCCGTATGGCCCGATCCTCCGGCCGTGTCCCCTTAGTCGCCCCTGTTGGCCGATCCCTCCCGCCAAAATGAGCTATTTCCCTTGAAACTGCCTGTGTTTCTATTGGGATTCTTTCTTCCTTCTTCTTCTTTGGCTGGATGTATTCATCCTATATCTCGTATTTTGGAAAAGATAACAAATTAGAGGATAGACTATTTATTTACATGGAATTTGAATTTGAAATGCGAGGTGTCGGCGGGAAGGGCGCTCTATTCCCAATTGCAGACGCAGTCATCAATAGGGCGACCACATGTATCGCAGACGGACTGGTGCTTGGAATAGACGACGGGGCAGACGGCCGGAATAGTGGAGGAGACAGACTGCTGGACAGAAACGGGACGACTGATGCAGTTGGGCATGGTTTCTGGAATGACCGAGTGTGATAAGATGGGAGACAAGTAGGGGATTATAAGGGACAACACGGGATGGGAATTCAAATTCCCCGCTAAAAATTGAAATACTGAACTGTTTCTTTTGAGCAGGAGAAGAAAAGGGAGAGTGGATGGGGAACCGAGGGCGAACAGCGGGTATTTATACTCCCCGCCGGGGCGATTTCGAAATCGATGGATTGGGAAAGATGGCTCACTCAGAGGACAGGGGGTCGCGTCGTCTCGAGGACCTCGTCACCTGGTTTCGTTATTTTCACTTTACACAAGGAAAACATCTTTTTTACTTTCCAGAAAGACCCAGACTGGATGAGATTTATCATAATTTATGAGTCACGTCTATTGGCCGCATCTGCCGGGCCAGGGACTTTCGTCCTCCTGGCAAACTACCCCGGGGAGGATCTCCCAAATAACCTTTATAGTGGGAGATTGGTAAAGGAGTGGCCGTTTGGAAGGTAAGAAAGTGATAGTAGCCGGCCGCGAACGTGAGAAAAGGAAGTTTTTGGAGCAGAGTTATTCAAAATACGACAACGTCCCTTTCGGATTCAAAGATTACTCGTACTATGGCAACAGATGTTATTGAGACAAATGCAGGGAGGATGAGGGGAACGGATAATAACCGAGAGAGACGGGTGAGTGAGTGAGCAGGCGAAGGGACACTATTTGTCACGTTTTATTCGGGTGGAAAATGACAGGAACGAGTCAGGGAGACATCGGATTTGAGAGGTAGATACCGACGATGAAGAGGACGGGGACGAAGAGGAGGTCGTGGTCGAGGTAGCGCCGTCTGCCCATCCCCTCCTCCTCGTCCTCCTCCCCCAGCTCGAACTCCTCCATCTCCTCCACTTCCATGGGAGATGCTCGTCCCATCCGATAGGTATATTCTGCCGCGCATCCAGAGAGGAATTCCTTCTCAGACTCGGCCAGGGAGATCTCAACTCGGCTGTGGTTCAATCGGAGGATGAGGATCTCCCCGATGTTGTAGGACCTCCATAGACTGTAGAGATGCTGGGGGTCGTCGGTCAACATCTCGGGAAACTGATCCAGTGGGATGTCACGGACGATACTGTGGTCATGGAGGGCCGGGGTCCAGATGGGATTCGCGTCGAGACCCTGGAGGACAGCGTCGAAATCCCGGCTGCCGACCGAGTCCTCAAATTCCAGGTCAAACTCTTTGATCTTCCGATGGCCGGCCTTCCATTGCTAGAAAGGGAGGATTGTCGGGAGGGTACCGTAACCCACCTGGAGGAATTGGTTGACCCCCTCGGCCGAGATATTATCATTCCGGAGGAAGAGGGTCTCCCCATTCAGGGATAGGAGCTGTTGGTCCTCGAAGTTACACTTCATAATATTCAAATCCATCTAAACTGGCGGGTATACTGTATTCCTCCCGGGGAGAACGGACATTTCCAATTGTGGGATGGTCGAAGAAAGCTGAGTCCAGGTGATGCTGACAGTCCAAGAAGGTGGCCCCGAGGATGCCGAGGAGATTCTCCAACTCGGCCGGGCTGCACGAGATGTAGCCTTCACATCGCAATTTTGAGGCCTTCGTCCCATTTTCGGTAAACATTTTCACCAGTTTTTGAACCATAAAAGAGTCCAGAAGAGTCTAAAAGAGGTTAAAATGAAGGAGACGGTATTCCTCACGAGGACGAGGACCAAATCGGCCGTCATCCGGGCATTCTCCCCGATTTCCCCCCATTCTGGCGACTCGTCCCCTTCTATTTCACTCTCCGATCGGCTGTCCAACCAGATATTGTACTAGAATTATCTCATATTCTACAGTATACGGTATCTGACTTACTGTATCCACTCGGATCTGGTAGACTTCGTGTTCTGCCTTGATTCCACTCGAGATGCAGACCTCCTTCAGATGAGAGCAAGTCTCCTCCATCCTCCCGTAGGTGGCATAGTCCAATTTCTTCAGAATTCTTCCCAGTTGGTTTCTACAGGCCAATAGATCCAGCGGCTCTTGCTCGGTCTCTTGGGATATGGCAGCCTCTTCTACTTCCATCTGATTCTGGATAGATCTCTTCAGTTGTAGCTATTCCTGGTGGGAGCTGGCCCAGGGGAGCGATATGAATGGGCGCCGTAAGGATAAAGAGAGGGAGAAGTATAAGCGTCGTTGAATGGCGGTTGCTATGGAAGAGAGACCGATTCGCAGAGGTTAAAAAAGGGAAAATCTCGGAGCATTGACATGGAACTGCCTTGTTTCGTGCTCCGTGCAATCTCGGCAGCGAAATTCGTTTTATTCAAGGTTGTACATCCCGCAAGCTGCCGAGATTCTACGGCTGGTGACGGGCAGCGGAGCGCTGAACAAGAGTGAAACGAATTCTTCCGCGGCTGCGAGCTCATTATGTGAATGAGGTGTAGTAAAGTTCATAAAAAGAAAGAGCAACTCGAAATGGTTCCAGACAAAATTGATGGCGAGCAAAAAAAAAACGAAAGGAAGCCAATGCGAGAAAAGGAATCTCATAATTGAATTGTAGCCAGAACGGCTCGAACTCTAATGAGAACGAGATGTTCTAAGAAAAGGCGAAAAGATACTGATTTCAATTCACTTACTTGTCAGTTGCCAATTGCTTTCAATGAAGCAATTCATTTTCTCCTTGCCAAGGTCGCCAGCAAGGGCGATCCGGTGATCTGACGTAGTAATTGACCTAGCTTTACATGCCCGAGTGGTTCTAAAAGACAACAACTCTTTCTAACCATTTGTTGAGTGTGAAATATGTCTAAAACGAGACTACAGCTCATCAATTCAATGTCTAGATCTCACAATAGGGAATTGGGGGGCAGTAATTCCGTCCACTTCAAAACATGACGTTCGCGTACGTCACTCGTCAAATTTTGCAGTTGTCAGCTTTTATTATCATTTTGTAAACTTTCTCATGGTTTTTGTATTGTTTTGTTGCCGTCACATTTTGCTCCACATATGTTTCCATTGTACTAGTCGTCAATCTAAAGTATATTTACCGATATGCCAAAATTGAATGAAAAAAATACAACGGATTGACATCTTTTTGTTATCTGTTTCATATTAGCTACAGTATCATTCAATTTTAGAATAGATGATTCGACTAGTTCACAGAAGCTTGCTAGTACTCAGAGGTGCGGATGCAACACCGCTAATGCAAGGATTGATCACCAATGACGTAAGGTTGCGCAATCCATACACTTCTATTTTTGTATTATTTATAGAGTATTAGAAGCAGGAAAACCTGTGGCTGCATTTCTTCTCAACATAAAAGGACGCATTGTTGAAGATTTAATTCTCTGGCAACGAAATCAAGATCTTCTAATAGAATGCAGTACAAAAACACGGGATGATTTGAAGAAAACCTTAGAAAAATATAGAATGAGGAAAAAGGTTAGTTATTTTCATCTACATTTTCATTTCCATGTATTTCTATGTTTTATTAAATGTTTCTGCTCAGGTTGATATTATTGCATCTGATGAGCCAGTTAGTTTTTCGACAGAGTCAGGCGATTTCCAAGATCCTCGCCTCTCCTCCTTGGGCTTCAGATCTTTTGGAAAAGACGGAAATGGTATGTTACAAATTCTGTAAGTCAAGCGTGCGTTCAGAAAATGTGGATACGTATCATCGTAGAAGAAGAGAACTAGGAATCGCAGAAGGTTCAGAAGAAATAGCAGGCCTGCTGCCTTTTCAAGTATTCAGTTAACCCTTTTTTTCTATACTGTAAATTCTAGTGCAACGGCGATATTTTGAACATGATTTCATTGGATAAGGGGTGTTATATTGGACAAGAGCTAACGGCCAGAACAGCGCATACTGGAGTCATTCGGAAACGTATTATCCCTTTTAATTATGACAGCAACGATGAATTGGATAATATTGTCGTGGATGAAAATAAGAAGAAAGCCGGCCAGGTTTTCTTCGACGCCTTTATTTATAATTCTGATTTTTTTACAGATAATATCTTATCATGATGGTGTTGGATTAGCTCTTCTTTCTGTAAATTCTATCAATATGAATTTATTTTCTAAAACAACGCAAATTCAGCAATTTCGTCCTTCATGGTTTCCTGAAACAATTTTTACAAAAGCTTCATAATATAAACATTAATTACTTGGTAGTTTAGAATAGATGTAATTAATAAAGTTATATGTATAACTGCGTTCCGTTTATTCCGGAAGTTCCACTTATGCTTCTCATTTTTAACTGGTTTAAAAAAAAGATTTGTGTTATTCCTTTTTTTTAGGATGTCCAGCAAACATTTACGTCGTTTACTGGAAGAGAAAGAGCAGGAGAAATATTGCAAACCAGAAGAAGAGAGTTCTGAAGTGGAAGATGAAGGACCGCCACCACAAATGAACCGTTTCGCATTTTTAGGTATGTAAAACAATTAACAATACAGGCTCATTTTAAGAAGATGATTCCGAATCTGAAAAGCATGAAAGCGAAGATGAAACGCCGGAAGCTGTGACTAAAAAGGTAGACCTTAAAATTACTTGTAATAAGGGTTTTATGATTTTAGATTACACCTGAAAAACCAACTGGAAAGCAGAAAAATAAAAAGAAAAGGAAGAGTCAGAGAAAAGTGGACGAGTCAGAAGATGAAGATGTTCTTTTGGACAAATTAGCCAAAGAGGTAACTCGTTCCTTAGTATTCACTAGTTTTGCAGAATGCTGAAGTTACACAACAATCAACATCTGGCGAATTTTTCTTCAATTCACTCGAGCCTGTCTTCAAAGTGGATCCAAAGAAGTTTGATCCTCGAGCGGAATTAAAAGCAGCGCTTGGCAAAGCTTTTAAAGTGAGTATTAATATTTTCTGCGACAAATGAGGCACAATTTATAGGAGGCTTCTTCCACCCAGGCAAAAGGTAAAAATACTACAAAAATAGCCGGGCGTATCGTCAAATGCGGCCGAGCCTGGCCTCTTGTCCGCAATATCGGTATTGTGTGAGTTTTTTTAAATACGCGTTGTTCTAGGTCTTTCAATGGTACCAGTAAACGACGAGAAGACGGAGTTTAAATATGTATTTAATAAACATTACGAGATGCTAGAGCGGATGGCTCTAATGGGAGAAAGGAGTATGGACATTGCCACAGCCCAAGAAGTAAGTGACATAATATATACTGAGGAGCAAACTTCAGATTCTACATTCTGAACATTGGCATCTTCATTCGCTGCTTCTACTCGCCAACGCATGTTTAATGCAAGATGATATTACACTAGCTATGGATTACGTCGGTATGTTTTCAACATTCTTTCGTATTACTTACTTCTTTTCAGAGAGGGGCATATTTTTTTGTGAGCAGAATTTCCACAGCTTGTACGATTACACCAATTTAAACGTCTCCATAAAATATTCTGTCTATGAAAATCGTGCCTATTATCTTCTACTTCATAAGTACATGTTGATGAGCATTCAAAAAAGGTTTGTTTGGTCTTTTAATAATATTTAATGTTCTTTAGATGCTTTGAGACAGCTCTTAACTTTGCCAAATTAATTTGTTCCTTGGACATACAAAGTAAGGGAAAGTTAAACACTAACTTCTTTTGTTTAGACGATCCATTGGCAATGTTTTTGGTTCTCGACACTTTGGCCATTAAAGCCAAGCAGTACACATGGCTCAATATGCTCTGTCGGGCATATTCGGTAACGTATTCTTTCTCTTTGTGTTACCTTGTGTTTATAGGAAAATCGCAAAATGAATCTCCTCCCAAATTTTAGTTATTCGAAAGCCCTCAGTGCGTTTCTTACTGCTACAAATGCAGAACAAAAAGAAGATGCTAATATATTGGTAAGATGTTCGCTTTGTAAAAGTATACATCTTATTTTTTTTTCAGCTGGAGGATGCAATTCACAAATTTCCTGGTGTTATTACACATTTGATTGAAGTTCTTCAAATTCAAGCAGATGCAACGGTAGAGAATAATTCATTTCTAAACATATTTGCTTTTAATCGGTCAGTATTGAATATGTTTCTTTTATTTTTATATATTTAGAGAACATGAAGGATTCCAGTTAGTAGTTAAAATCTATATCCACCAATCTCAAGAGCTGTGGAAAGCTCCTGAAGTACTTTTGTGGCTGGAAGAAGTATCTCGAAAAGTGGCGACGGAATCCAATGATGCCAATGGAAAAGTAGCACACAAGATGGACACATGGAAAGAAAAGTTCGTGGTTTATCAGAAATTTTCATGGAGCATTTTTAGACGTTCAAAAATGTTTATTGGTATTCCGGAAGAAGTCAGCCGCCTTTCTGTACTACTAGGCGTGTCTAACGGAGCTATGAGCGTTACAGATCCATTTCCTCCATCCGGAACAGTTAATAGGTTGGTATTTTTATGTTTTAGACTATCAATAAATATTGCAGATATTTACAAGAAGCTCAAATAGAGTTTGCTGATGAAAACATTCTTGCTGGTTTTCTCAATTCTATGCTTCCCGATTATGATCCTGTAAGTTTCAGTTGTTTTGTTTGATTTCATGCATTCTATCACCGATTATTTTTTTAAATTTCAGACCATTCCACTTATCGAGCGTCTTCAGAGCCTTGCAGGAGACGGATTACTGTCGAGAGTCACAGAATTTCTACGCCCCCACCAAAATACAGAAGCTAACGCAGACAATGCCAATAATGGTGAAAATAACCAATAATTTTTGGGTACGTTTTGTGATATTTATAGTTATTTTTCACGTAGCTTTATTTATAAATCTGTAGTAGACTCCATATCCTCTTTTGACAAAAAAGAACACCGTTTTCAACCATGTTGAGAAATATTCCTTTATTCTTTTCACCCATCAAATGGTCGAAACAACAATATTCTCTAAATAATTACCCGATAGAAGGAGTGCGGAACTAAAGGAGAGATGGAGTGTTCCCATATGAACAAATCACAGTACATGAGCCGGTATAGAAAGCATGGGATATTACACATCATTGCAGATAAGGGGGCTTTTCATCAGTAAACAACTGGGATGGCTTGATAATCTCAAAGAGGAATATCAGTGTTCCCATTGCTGTTATGTACAGTCCAAGGCAAAAAATCCATTCCGACCTGAAATTGTCGATTTCATTCATCGTCATCGAGGCAGGAAAAAGTCCCTCGTAGCATGTCTAGGGACTATCCCCCTTCGCTGTGAATATATGCATGATTAGCAGAGTCGGAGGTTCCACGAAGATCATACCGGTGAATGGCATCATTAGCACCTTTGCCATAGACGGGAAGATATAAAAATTTACCGGGATAGCGTGACTCCCACAACAGTGGGTCGCATAGCCCTTCCATCATCTTCTGTCGGACCTGAAAGTTGTATTCTTTTACACACACTTCGCTGTCGCTGCGTGAGGGGTGAGAAACGAGGGATTTCGGCCTCATATCTCAATAGCTTCATAAATATACGTTGCTCGGCAAAGTGCTTAGCAAATATCGCGTTACGCAGGAGGAGCACCTCTCGGCAAACGGTCAAATCACTTGATCTGACAGCTTTCCCCTTCACCTTGTTGCCAGATCTGTGCTTCCTCGAGAATCGGCTTGATTTTCCCTTTTTATCTCCCAAAAATTGTAGAATTTGTGCGATCTACGTCCCATATGTTAGAAGATTAGGACGTTTGAACTCGTACTAATGGCTGCATAAAATATGAGTGGATAGAGTGCAAGCATACTAATAGATGGCGTTTTGCAAGGGGAACAAAAGGGGTGATTCCATTTTATAGCCTGCGCTAGAGCCCCCTCTAATGCCCGGAAATGTAGAAAGATGAGAACACGCCGGAAATGTAGACTATTGACGTAGAATCTGTAGCAAAAAATGGGATTTGTCTCATCCAAAGACCTACTTTGTGAAGATGGCGGTTGTGGCATTTATGAACAGGGAACAGATGTTCCCCGTCGGCGTTGGCCGATAAAAAATGAGTACCTATGGAGATCAGGAAGGGAAACAACCCTTCAGAATCAATTAGGCCATTTCAAGGATAGGGGCGGCAGGGGGCTTTTTCTATTGGCTAAACAATAGAGAAAGGGTGAAATCCAGAACTATACGGGCAGAGAAAAACAACCGTCATCACACGGAACTCAGGGTAATGGGAAACATTTAGAACAGAAAGGTCGAAAGACGGTGAGAAATAACAAGCGAGTAGGAAAGGATATTACAATTATTGGAAAGCAATTTGAAAGCAAATAAATAGTGAAAAAGAGAAGACACTTTAGGAATATACCCCGGCGTATCCGAGACATAAGTTGATTTCCAATTGCAACATTTCAGCCATCTTTTTTTGGCCTGGATGCTCTCATCAAAAAAAAAACAGGAAGCATGTGGGCGACTCATCACTAGTGAAATGTCGCCTCTTGATGATGGCGGCATCATTACCCTCTTCGATTTCGACCAGTTCTCTGTTCGAAGGGAAGTTGGAAGCCATTTTATTGTTTTATTTAAGTTCGGCATGGGAACATGAACATTTTGCGGTGTTCAACTCAATTTTTGCTTTCTTTCCGTTATATTCGCAGATACTAGCAGATAAGATCATATTTTTGAACGTTGCGGTGTACCGAAAACAAATTATGTTGTCACCGGGCACAAAACAAGATCAAAAAACACCGGCTAGGCCATCTATACTGTCTTGTTTTGTATAGCAACAGTGTAAAAACGAAAACTAACTTGAAACCGTTCGTCTCGAGTTGAACATTGCGTTAAGCGAGCAGCCCCAGCTTGTCGCCTCTCGATGATGCTCCGCCCCTTCTCCCAGAGATTTCTTCCGCCTCTCGTCGGTAATTATAAGAGCAATGATTGCGATAGCTCTTTGTAACATTTCGATCCCTTCTCAGTTTTTTTGATATACGAGAAAGAAGTTGAGCATTTCTCGGGAAAGCCATAATTTATATGTAAGCATCTAATTCTTAGCCTATCTCTGCAAAGAGAGGAGGTAATGTCGTAATCTCTTGGATTAACACCCGTTGGACAACAAACGGCGACCAGCCGAGTCTGTCTAGTGATGGGAAAGAGTGCGGGAGAATTGATACAAAAGAAAAAGAGAATAACCCAAGAGGAATTGTGGAATGATTTGTAGGAATGTTTTGCTATCATAACAACTGCTATATTACCCGTCATTTTCATAACCAATTGGCAATATCCTATCAATATAAACAAAAAGATAATTACCAAATAAACAAAAATTTCATAATGGCCTACTGACCATCGTCATCATTTTCATTGGAGCCATTCCGACATATACTGACAGGTTTCTGGACTGATGACATGCCCTGGTTTGCAGCTGTTGATCAGTGGACAGATTCCACAGGGCATGCATGTTAGTGGAGTGACAAAATGCTGAACTGGAGTTGCACGCACCTTAAAAGTTTTACATTAGAATAGAGCTAACATTATTTATCACTTTGCCATCCGCTCTCCTCTCTACAGTACCATCTAATAGAGCAACATCAAGAATACGTTGAATGTCATCAGAAGTGATCTCGACTGTTAACAGACCTTTTTCAGCAATATAATTGGCCACCTATGATATTTACAAAGAATATTTTAAACCCTTACATCTTGTGGCCTAGCGAAGCTCAGCTCCTTTTGTGCTCCTGCATCATTGGGATGCGCATCCATAGCAAGTTTTCGCCTGGTTTGCAAAAAGCCGGTGCAAACACTTACAAGTGTATGTATAAGTTCGGAATCCAACTGCTGTTCAGAATAGAAGGTGCCTCCCGTCAGCGATATATCTGGTTCAAGTGCGTATAGCATGTAACGTCTTTTTGCTATCGAATTTACAACCTGAAAACTCATGTGATCCCAAAATAAACTGAACTAAACAAACTTTAACAGTTTTGATAAGTTTCTTATTTTCTAAACTTTTGAGTACTTTATTTATTTGAATAGCGGGTAATTTGGTCTCCTCTTTAAGCTCTTTTATCCAAGTACCTTTAGTTTTCGAATCTTCGATAACAGAGTACACCTGTAAAAACTAAATTTGTCAAATGTAATAAATTCTACCAGCTGTTCTTCTTCAGAGACATCTTCCAATTGGGTGCTATTGTTAATTTTCAACTTTATCGTATTCTGGCCATCTTTTATCATTACCACCTTTCGACTTGACAAAAGACTATTAATTGCCACCTAAAACTTTAAAATGGACATAAGAATACTTCAAATACCTGTTTCTGTTGTTGCGAGAGCACAGGAAGAAGAATTGATAGATGATCCACAGAAACACCATCCGGCATCGCTTCTATAAAGCAGAAAACCTTACTTTCTGCAATATGTTCATCTATTATCTGAAAAAATTGGGATAATAGAAATGTGAAGCTATGCCAAACCTCAGAGTTTACACTAGTTTCCATTGGCTCCGATTCTTCCATTGGTTCTTGCTTTATTGTCAAAGCCATGTTACCATAAAGTTGCTGCAATTATCACGCGTGTGTCACTTCCAAACTGTGTGAGATGTTATTTTTGAATTAGTACAACGAAAAAGAGATCACAATTACTTCATATGTGAAATAATTTATAGGGAAGTCTTGCTACCGTAACAACTGATATACTACCCGTAATTATTATAGTCAATTGATAATGTGACATCAACATAAACAAAAAGATAATTACCAAATAAACAAAAATTTCATAATGGTTTACTAACCATCGCCGTCATTTTCATTGGAGCCATTCCGACATATAATGACAAGTTTCTGGACTGATGACATGCCCTGGTTTGCAATCATTGATCAGCGGACAGATTCCACAGGGCATACATGCTAGTGGCGAGACAAAATGCTGAACTGGAGTTGCACGCACCTTAAAAGTTTTACATTAGAATAGAGCTAACATTATTTATCACTTTGCCATCCGCTCTCCTCTCTACAGTACCATCTAATAGAGCAACATCAAGAATACGTTGAATGTCATCAGAAGTGATCTCGACTGTTAACAGACCTTTTTCAGCAATATAATTGGCCACCTATGATATTTACAAAGAATATTTTAAACCCTTACATCTTGTGGCCTAGCGAAGCTCAGCTCCTTTTGTGCTCCTGAATCATTGGGATGCGCATCCATAGCAAGTTTTCGCCTGGCTTGCAAAAAGCCGGTGCAAACACTTACAAGTGTATGTATAAGTTCAGAATCCAACTGCTGTTCAGAATAGAAGGTGCCTCCCGTCAGCGATATATCTGGTTCAAGTGCGTACAGCATGTAGCACTTTTTTGCAGAGTTTACCACCTGAAACCGAGATGATATCAAATTTGATTGCACTAAACCAACTTTAACGGTTTTGATAAGCTTCTTGTTTTCTAAACTTTTGAGTAATTTTTTCAATTGAGCCGCGGACAGTCCAGTGTTATCTCTTAGTTCTTTTATCCAAATACCTTTGGTTTTCGAGTCTTCGATAACAGAGTACACCTGTAAAAACTAAATTTGCCAAATGTAATAAATTCTACCAGCTGTTCTTCTTCAGAGACACCTTCCAATTGGGTGCTATTGTTAATTTTCAACTTTATCGTATTCTGGCCATCTTTTATCATTACCACCTTTCGACTTGACAAAAGACTATTAATTGCCACCTAAAACTTTAAAATGGACATAAGAATACTTCAAATACCTGTTTTTGTTGTTGCGAGAGCACAGGAAGAAGAACTGATAGATGATCCATAGAAACACCATCCGGCATCGCTTCTATACAGCGGAAAACCTCATTTTCTGCAATATCGTCATCTATTATCTGAAAACATTAAGACTATAAATGCCAAGTAACTACTAACCTCCGATTTTACACTAGTTTCCATTGGCTCCGATGCTTCCGATGGCTCTTGCTTTATTCTCAACGCCATCTTGTCCTATGATAAGCTAGACCGATCAAATATATTTAGCAGTTCCAAAGTACGTGTGAAGTTATTGTGTACGATAAGGGGCTGTTCCAGGAGAAGTCAATAAAATTGCTGTTTATAGGAAACTCGCGCCCATTGATCGGATCAAGAACGGGATGGTTTTTATTCGCCAACCGTCAACCGCTCCTCGTTTTCATGGTTATCGCGTTTTTTTCTTTTTCACGACATCGTTTCTGGCCGGTACAATATTTGCGAAAAGAGGTTTAACGAACACTAATCATTTATACGTTTTTCAGTAGCACGTATCTTGGAATATGAAGCGCTAAACAGTAATATGTGGTCGACAAATGACGACATAACAGTGTAATATTTTATATGTAAAAATATTTATCTTTCATATCACCCTAACTTACATCCGTAGGTAAAATTTAGTAACTAAAACATTACTTATTTACAGAAATGGAATAATTAAAACTTAGTAGCTAAAAAGTTAGTCATTTATGTAAGAAACAAAAGTAAAATAAAACTTAGGCTTTGATGAAGCCCTTTTCCTTCAGCTTGGAAATTAGCTCATTAACATCAGCAACAAAACCTCCAGCTTTCCTAACAGGTGGCTCAGTAACCTGAAAAAAATTCATTAGTATTACGTTGTCGAAAGGGTCAAAGAAATTTAGCATAATTCAGGAAAAGCGATCAAATTCTGGCAGAACCATCTCAGACGACAGCAATCCCAGCTGACCTTATGCACCATGCAGCAAATATGATTATATAATTGTGAAAAAAGATGCCATAATAAACTTATATTATAAACAAACCTCAAGAATGGTAGTCTGTGGGGCCAAGTCTACGCCCAAGTCCTTTGCAGTCAACTTTTGAAGGGGTTTTTTCTTGGCTTTCATAATATTGGGAAGAGTAGCGTAACGAGGCTCATTAAGACGGAGATCAGCGGATAGAACTGCAGGAAGGTTCACTTTGACGGTTTCCAAACCACCATCAATTTCACGGGTTACCGTAAGCTGTTTTGCATCTCCTTCAACCTACAATTAAACATTAAAAATGTCACAAAAGCAACTTGAAGATAAATATAAAACATTATAAACGGTGGTACCTTGCTAGCATAAAGAGCTTGAGGCCAATCAAGAAGTCCGGCTAGAAGTGGTCCCGTCTGTCCAGCATCATCATCGATTGCTTGCTTTCCAACAAAAACAAGATCAAACTTTTCTTTTTCGATCAACTTTTGCAGCGCCTTAGCAACATGTAGCGGCTCAATATTTTTCACTTCATTATCGGGAACCTGAAAATATGAAATAAAACCGATTAATAGTAACAAACTTCAACATGAATAGCTTTATCAGCTCCTTTTGCCAACGCTGTGCGTAAAATTTCTGGGGCCTTTGAACCTCCCATAGAAAATGCAACTACCTAAAAGCACTTAAAAGAAATAATATTATTACCTCTGTGGCGATTTTCTTCTCCTTTAATTTTACAGCCTCTTCAAGAGCAATCTCATCAAAGGGATTGATACTGTGTTGCACATTATCTGTGATGACTCCGCTTTTATTAGGGTTAACACGAATCTGAAATAAAACTATACACTCCGTAACAAAATGATAGGGGCACCCTCATTTATGCGGGTAGCGCCCGATTTTCGGAGTTTCAGAAAGCGAAACCATATTTAACGTATTCTCCACTAAAAATTAGGCCAGGAAACATAATGGTAGATCTCTTGGATTTTATCCGACAAGATTAGACGATCTTTTAAATTTGCGGCAACCTGGCGCGGTAACGAAATGATAGGGGCACCCCCGGAAACGCGTATTTTCCACCAATTTTTATTCATCCTGATTTCTGACAATCCTTTTTGGAGGCGGCTAAGCAGATCTAGCCAAAAAAATCTTTGAAAATACGGTGTGGCGCCCACCACCAAAACCTCCCTTTTGTTACCAAAACAGTCAAATTCTGTTATGCTGACGGCTCAGGGGAGAATTCAGAGCGATGGAGAAAAACTGAGTACGACCTCTTGTAGAGGACACGATTATGCACATTTTGGTGTATGAGGGTGCCCCTATCATTTTGTTACGGAGTGTAGTAAACCATTATAAATTGAATTTCACAAATAAATTTCAAACTTTTTGGTATAGTCCATTTCAAATGGAAAAAATTTAGTTAAAGGTAAAGTCGGGTCTAGATAGAGTATTTGGCCGTCTAGATGGTCCAACCTGACATTTTGGCATGCATTTTTATGCGTATTTCACATATATCTTGATTATTTTTATCGCTGTTTTTGCTTATTTGAGCTATGAACTACCGAAAAAATATAAAAATCGCCGAAATCTATGTCAGATACAATTATCGAAAAATTTGAAGGTCCGAACCGCGCGGGAAAAGTTTTTCCATGTGAAACAGACTATATTGTCGCTATACATACCTTTACAGCATAATCAACTACCCTCTTGACCCCGACGAGAACACGCATTCTGAAATAAATAGTAATTGAAAGAAGCAAACAATGAGAAATTTAATTTAAAGAAAACAGTTCGGCTCTTACACTGAAGGAGACGTGGGTACAAAGTACAACACGCTGTTTTTCTACAAGAAAACGTAGCATTTTATTGCTAAAATTTCTAAAAACTATTGAAATGTTGCTAGGGACTGCTAGTAGGGAATATACCGAGAATAAACATAATAAAAAGGCGGATCAATATGCTTTATCGAAAATGAACCATCCAATTATTTGATTATGATCCAGATTGAAAAAATGAGAACGAGTATACATACAATGCGAACATAGGGAGTTGACACTACATATTTAGTAGTAAATTACCGGAAAATGTCTGTATTTACAGTAAAAAGGGTATCACATATTTCGCAGAGCAGCAAGACGTTCCGTAAGATCTTTATCTTCAACAACAGTCGTAGAGGAACTAGGCAATGCAGTAGGTACAGCAGAAGGCAACTCGGCTCCAAGTTCGATTCTGAAATGAATGGAATAAAAGAAAAAACATGAAGTCAATATGAAGTCCTAGCGTCTGTTCATGTAAACGCAACATTTAAAAGATAACTAAAACATACCCTGCTTTGTCGGCTGCCTCAGCAATAAGTTGATCGACTTGTTGTTGTGGGGCATTGAGAACAGTAGTTCCATCCATAGTGCGCTCCATCGTTGCTGTATGTACATCCAAATTTTCAAAGTCTCGCTCAAATCGGTCCATAAGTTGTTGTACCTACATCAAATTATTATTACTACCTTTGTTCGCTTACCTTTTCTAAATTCATGCTCTTCATTGCACTCTCCATCGCTTTGACGACTCCTGCCATACTCTCCGTGACTCTTTTCTGAAATTTAATGCATAAATATTACGTTTATAAAATAAAAGCCGCAATGATTATTTAAAGAAGAGAACTTTAGAGCAAACCTGAGTAGCGGCCGACTGTACCCTAGCAGCGACAGCATCAATTCTAGCAGCCATTCTTATATAATTTACTGCTTCATTCTTCTTTCTGATGGCGTTTTCGGCATGAATTTTTGCTACCTCCATATTACCTTTCTAAAAACAAATATTGATGCTAAATAGCTTGTAAATTACCTTAATCGCTAGCGTCAGTTTATCCTTTTCTAACTTTTCTTGTTTTTCTGAATTAGCAGCACTGCGTTCAAGTTGTTTTGCAGCAAATTTCAAGTCAAATAGATGCTCTGAAGTAGATTAAAAATTATAATAAAAGGATATCAAAACGTACTATCCAAAGACATAGAGCCTCCTTGTCCCATTTTGTCAAAGCTCTGGAAATATTCTGTTTTCACGTATGGGAAGCGTAAATAACAAGAAAGAAAAATGAATTCAAAAGCGTAGAAATATAGAGGGGGTATGAGCTTGTGGTTGGGCGAGACAAAATCCTATCAGCAGTGAAAATGAAATAACCCGAACTATAAGTGATTCAGCCGAATTGTGAAACACATGACGTTGAGGGAAGAGAAACAATGAGTCAGTTCGAGGCCGCGACACGAGCATCTAGCTGCGCCTACAGTAAGCTAAATAGGATCCTAGAAAAAAGCAATGGCCAAAACGATGAATCCATGGTTATCAACAGACGTGAGCGGTTAGAAAAGTGTGAAAATGAATTGGGCCAATAGTGAACAAGATTTCTACTCGATCATCGATTCAACCAGCGCTGTTGTAAAGTTTCGACAGTGATACATTTACTTCTTCCCTGCGATATGACTTCGTTTCTTTTCATCTGTGCAGTAGTGTCTATTGCTTTTGGAACGAAATTGGAATGTTTTACTGGCTATTCTATCATGCATGGTTGGTTCACTAGCAGTAGATGGCACTAATCAATCTAAGGTTCTACAATTGGTTCTGAAACAAAAGAATGCGGAAAAGAAACAGACTCTTGCTATAATGCTACCGTCCATGTAGGGGACTATGCGAAACTACAAAAAGCTGGCTGTAACACCGTGCTGTGCCAAGTAAGTTTCCTTTACTAGTCTAAAGAAAGAATGAAGATAAAATATAGCAAAATTGGAAACAAAACTAACCCAGAACATAATTTCCTCTAGAAAAACAATCGTTTAGTTCTATCAAAACCAATGCTTTGATCAATTGGTGGCTGGCAGGAGCGTGACTTTCTGCTGTTGCTCTGATTCTGATCGATGCAATGGCGGAAAGATGGTGGTAAGTTGACCAAAGAGAGAATACATTAAAAAAAAATTCTAGGACAGTGGCTCCTTTATGGACAAAGGATTGGCAATGGCCAGAGGGCTTGCCTCTCTTTTAGGACGATAATTTTGAGCCAAAAATAGGCACAATTCTCGGTTCTACATTGTATAAAAAGTCCTGCCTATTATATGAAGACCGAATTGTATATCGAAAGGCAATAAATAAAATAAATATAACATTTATATATGGAACGGCAAAACAAAGACGTTCATATAACTTACAGGGGGGTGACACACGTAATTCGACATTGCTTGTGCGCTTATCTTTTTGTTTTTCGAATAAATGTTTGATTATGCGCAAAAGGCGGGCTTTTTTGATCACAGTTGTTGTTTTTTTTTGTTTTGTTTCACAAACCTTTGGCCCTCAGCCTCGGGTATTAAAATTACTAGAAATAGTGTAGGAAGGATAAATGCGACTCAGCGCTCGAAGCGCACAATCGGCAAGAGGGAAAGAATACGGTAGGGGAATACTTAAAATGGAATGGGTTTAATAAAGGGAAGGGGTGGGAGGAGGAGGGGGTCCTTTTAGGACGATTGGATGACTGTGTAGAGAGGCTGGGGAGGGAGGGCCATGGGCATCGTGGTCTGGACATACTGGGTCGGGTCCATCGGTATCTTGTTCAGGTACTGGGGGTCGACCATCTGAGCGTGGTCCGAAGGGGTACGCGAGCGGACGGTGACCATGGCCTCGCCGAACTGCTGCGGGGTGGCCATCCGGGTGAAGACCACCTGGAATGGGAGGCTTAGCTGGATAGAGAGGAGGGAGACTCACGTTCTCGACGATGATATTCTCATTCTGGAAGTGGGCGATGATGTCGCCGATCCCAATTCCACACATGAGGTTGTAGAGCATCAGCTGGGTGACCTGGCCGGGGAGGAGCATGTTGGGGGAGACGGGGGGCGAGGGGTACGGCCAGCCGAAGCCCGGCACTCCCATCGGCATTGGCATCGGGGGCATGCCTGGAAGGAGGACGATTGTTTCTAATTCATATACACCATTTCAGAGGTTACTACAAGCGCGCGCTGGGCAGAGCAGCCAGTTGCCGAGATTTTACGGGTGCCATTGGAGGATGGCCGCGGCCGCCCGTAACTGTCCCCTTTCGGCCAAATTTCACGATTTCCAATCATTTTCTCTTCAAAATATGGCAAAATAATGGAATGCCCACAAAGAAATACTTGATCTATCGACCTACCGGGTAGGAATGGCCTCTGTGGCAGCATAAGTGGCGGTGGAGGAGGAACAATCGGCGCCGTCGGCTGCATAACCACGTGCATGTCCTCCGGTGAGCATTGGAATACCTACAGTACTCCTTTTAGTCAGAGTAGATCCAGAACACACCTCAATGTAACGTGTCTTCTTGCCGATCACCATGAATTTGTTGTGGCAGGCGGCGGCCGCGGCCTGGGCCGTCTGCTCGTTGCTCATCTGGATGAAGCACTCGCCCGAGGGATGGCCCTGGCTGTTGAAGACCATGTGCACCCCCTGGAGCTGGATGTGCCGGGCGTGGTCGCCCAGGAAGCTGAGCACCTGCTGGACTTGGGCCTCGTAGGGCAGGCCACGCAGGCGGATACAATCCCTTCGGTTGCCGGTGGGAGTCGACGGCTCGGTGGACCGTTTCACCACCTGAAAAGGGGGACATCTTCGTGGCAGGACCCGGTAGGAGGAGATCTTTCATGCTCTCTGACCCCCGCGCCGTCTCGTCTGGTCACATTTGATGGACGATAGATTGTCGGCGAAGGTAAACAGGAAAGTGAATGTCAGCCACCCTCTGACATTTGGCGATAACGGCCCGACACGGAATAGTCACGATTGATCGTCTTCCCCTTATCCTCCCTGTCTGCCAGTCTCCTCCTCCTTACCTGCTGGACTTCGGCATTCGTCGAACGGAACAGCTCGATGTAGCGGTTGCCGATGGTGTGGCGGTGCTTCAACAGGGCGCGAAGGCCGCTCTCCTCGTCCGCGAATTGGACAAACGCGTCTCCTGGAACATTTGTTTATCGGTGGAAACGGATCTCCCCGGGTTAGAGGACTAGTACGCGCGGTCGTTGTGAGACGCCGCTGTGCAAAATTGATTTATCTTTACAGTAGTCCTTGTAAATTTAAAGGACTTGGAAAAGTACCGTACCTGTAGGACGGGAGTCACTCCGGGTGACGAAGAGAACCTGGTCCATGATCTCGCAGCTGTTCGGCTCGGCAGCGAAGAACTCACGCTGAAATTGGCATTCTCATAGGGAATAATAGAATGAGGGCAATTTGAATATTACTGTGTTCCCCTGTTCTACCCAAAGCTATAGTCAGAAGGAGAGCGAAAGATGAGTTCTAAAGAGGCCCGAGGCTCGAAAGCTGGCGAAAATTGCCTAGTTGACTCTGGAAAAGGAATCACCGCCCATGCTTGGCGCTGATAATGACAGCAATTAGTGTTCCTCGTCGCGCGGAATTGACAATTACTCGGGACGAGCCGGCAAAAGGGAGAAGGATACGGTGGTGGCACTTCGGGGAGGAAGTAGGGGTCATAACCCTCACGGCCCCGAGTACTCTACCCCTTGAAGGGGGGCTGGTTTCTGTCTGTCTCTTCCCCATCCCCCCTCTTTTACCGTTTTGTGAGATGAGAGGCGGTGGGGGATGGGAGATTTTGGAAGGGCAGCTGAACAAAACGACGGCTGAACAAATGCCGACGGTTATTCTAATTTCGTTTGTTTAGGCCCCGGGAAGGGGGAGGAGGAGGAGAGGAGACTGGGAAAGGAGGACGAGGAACCGCAGGGGGAGATCGACGCTGATGACCTTGGGAAACTTTGAGGAGGTTGTTTCGAGCGGGGCTGCGAACTGTTCTCCTCCCATCTGATAGGGGAATGACTTGGTTCCCCGTACAACCTCGGCAGGACAGATACCTGAAAGTGTGCCAGCTTTGGATAAGAAGCGGCACCCTGCCGAGACTATCCGGAGACGCGGGGGATTGAAAGGGGAGGATGGCCAGCAGGAGAAGATCTTAGACCCTCTTTAAATCAGATCTTTGTGTCACAACGGCCATTACAAGGCCAATTTGGTCGTGAATATTTCCCGGGCTCAATTAGAAGGGAGCACTTGAGGGAGGAGGATATAGCCAGTTCTGGGGAAGGAGGGCAATCCTCCTCTTCGATAAAAAAAGGGAGAAAGATCACAAGACCATAACTGGGAGAGGGGAGAGGAGTGAATAAAAACGGGTATACTCGACGATGTTTGGAAGAACATCACACGAGACGGGGGAAAGATGTTATTGTTACGGGCAGAGGGGAGAAGATGACGCGGGAGGACGGCTTCTCTCTTGTTTTGGCTGTGATTCTAGAAGAGGACAGCCACAGTTCAGGGACAGAACTGATCTAGACACCATACCGGCCGGATAACCCGAATGGAGTCTGATCAGGAGGACGCCCTCGTCCCGTACCATAACCCATCAAAAACCTCTCATAATCCGTCCTCCTCTCTAAAAATCCCCATCCTCCTGCTCATCCACTCCCCCTCGTCCCCATCCTCACAAAAGGCTAATAATGACGAGCAATAGCTGTTTGTGCTGGCCATGGAACGGCTCCCATTATGTGTATACAGGAGGGAGGACGTCATCGATCCCCTCCTCTTCCTGTCCACAGTTGGACGCCACTGCGGGGGAGGGGATTACCTCTTTGAACAGTATTGAAGGATCGGCGGCTGCTTATCAGCTGGCCGGGGACAGGGAGCTGTCAATTTGTGGCTGTCCGTCTGATAGCCCTCGGCACCCGTACAATCTCGGCAGGACAATCCACTTTATTAGATTGAGGTAAATCTTTAGATCTCTCCTCTGCCGAGACAGTATGGGTGCAGAGGCGCCGAGACAGTATGGGTGCAGAGGCGCCGGCCATCTGGAGTTCCCCGAGCCTCCCGAGCCAATCCGACCTGTACTGTTTACTACGAACGAGGAGGTTGATGAATTCAATCGGATTGATGGCCCGGTCGAAAAGTGACACGAAAATAACAACAAATTTCTCCGGTTCACTGTCCTCCTCCCCGTTTGAAACAGTGACAAAGAGGAGGGGAGAGCGCCTCTTGAACGGAGAAAGGGGGGCTACTTTACCCCGTCCTCTGCCACTGATCCCTCTTGTTAGATCACCGGTTTGAGACGAGAATCTAAAGTGGCCAGGCCTCTGTTATTTCAAGGCCCTTCAACCCCTCCTCTTTTTTTCGTTTTTCTCGAAGCTTTTCCCCCTATTCCCCTCGTGATCATCACGTCGTCCTATTGACCGTCATCGTGGCTTGTTATAGCTGCCTTCCATCGGCATACTGTAGCTCTATCGAAAAATAAAAAAGAGGCCAATAAAATGTGTCTAGAAAGGGGATAAGAAGCCCTCGATATAAGAGGGAATAGCCATTTTTCTCGGAAAATTAGAAAAAGCCCGGGAAGAGTGCACCGCGTGTTTTATCGTTTACACCAGAGAAAACAACTGCCAGTCTGCCCGGCCGTTTTTCCCAGTTCAGCCAACTTTTCTTTACTTTTCGAGTCAGGAGACCCTCTTTTTCACTTATTGTCTAATTTTAACTAGAGAAAATAGGAGAGAAAAAGGAGGAGAACTCACAATCTGCTGCTCGGTGCAGTCATAGGGCAGGCCTCTCATGCGGACGATCATGGCTGCACCGGCGGAGACGAAGCTGACGGCTTCGGACGAGGACCCTGGAAGCGGAGAGAATATAATAATTATTTGAAAGGGAGGAGTGGAATTGGCAAGGAGCCCGGGAGAGACCGAGATAAGGGGCACTCTGACCCGCCACTGGCTGCTGCCAAGCGACCGCCACTCATTCAGTTTGTCTCGTTCTCTTTTTCAACCAGCCCAGCCATTCTCGCTCTTCTTTTCTCACTCAAAATAGGCTTGAGAACGTGGTGTTTTTCTGGTTCATTGGGGGTCTAAACGGACAATTTGGCCCGTCTCTCTCCCCGTTTTTGGCTGGGGTGTATTGTAAAAGAACGGGACGAAGGGTTGGGGGTCTCTGCTGCCAGGGGGGCACGTATTGAAAATTAGACGGATCCAGGGATAAAGTACCAGAACAAGCAAAATAACCACAGTGAATGTCAATATCCATCTATCCAAATATAGGGGAAAATAACCAGGGAGGGGGTCTGGTTGAACCTGTTGAATTGGAAGGGTTGTCCTCCCGACAGGATGGAGTAATGGAAAATGAGGAAAGGGCGCGACTCGATAAAGAGGAAAGGAAAAGAAGAACAGAAACTGTCAGAAGTAGGACAGATCAAGGCAGTAAAAGGAGGAGAAGAAGGCCAGGAGGAGGATGGCAGGCGAGTGGGGGCAGGGACGAGACTCGCGCCTTTTGGGGACAAAGATCCGAGGAATTCTTCCGGCTGAGAATGATATTTCAAGAGTTCTCTCTTCGTCTGCTTACTCGCCTCTATTGCTAATCGCCTCCTCCTTATCTGAATTCCGTCCGGGTTTCCAGGTGTTGGGAATGGAGTCATCGGTGACGGCGGCCACCGCCCCTCGCAACCCCCTACCTTTGAACTGGCCTTCTCTTCGACTACTCGTCGTCGTCTCACCAACTGTCACAGCAACAGTACCAGCTCCAAATAAAGGCCGACAGACACGCAGAGCGAGAGAGAGGGGGACACGTAGCAAATGACAATATCGAACGTGATCAGCACAGCTGCGGGGCGGGACAGTCTCCCTCTTTCGGAAGAGGAGGAGGAGGAGGTAGTGGCTGGCAGGGGAGACCGGGAGATGGCAAGGTGCGGTGACCGCAACAATGAATTGTTACAGCTTGACCCGTTGGCGGACGACCAAGTCAAAAAAGGAGAATGGCAATTTCGAGAAAGCAGAGATCAGGGAGTGGGGACTGTGGCTGTCTAACTGTGGCCGGCCAGCTGAGTGCAGGAGATCCGCGTTGACCTGTACCCGTACATCCTCGCTAAACCGGGCGCATGCCGCCCGGATTACCTCGGATTTTGGAGACGAGTCTATTGCAACGAGAGAAGTGATAAAAGCCCCGAATTCCCACCAGCTCGCTAAAAAAAAGGCGACACATCCGCGCCCACGGGAAAATTCGTCGAATGGGGAGAAGACGTGGCGGACCGAGGGACAACATAGACAGGGGGAAAGCTGACTAAATGATCGATCACGGAGACGAGAAGGACGATGGACTTTATATTCCGGAGGAGGAGGGGAACAGGCCCTCGACTGGAAGTAGGTTAATGGGGAGGAGGAGAGGAGAATGAGGGAGATCGTACTGGCGGCAGATGCCCGGCTCGGCTAAGGAAGCCAATCTCCTGTGGCCGACGAGGATAACACGCTCCAAATATCCTCGGCTCTGTTGACTAGGTTTTCTGGCCCCGTGGAACCACGGAAGTATGGGCAGACAGTTTTGAAGATGGAGGATCTTCTGGCCGAAACTGTACGGGTGCGGGCAGACGGAAGGGCGACCCTCGAACTTTCCGAAATGCGTGAAACTGAGTTCCCAGAGAAGGGTGTCCAACGGCATCGTAGAGGAGGACAGGCTGCTACGCTGGGAGCGATGGCCACCGCTCCTAGCAACCCTCGGAAGTCGTCGGCCCATGAGAGGCGTGAGAGGAGGAGGCATCGGATAGTTATCGCTGTGGTCCATTTTTTGAGAAGAGAGCCGTCGGCCGGTGGGCGAGAGAGACGAATAAAACTTGGCTGACTGCCACGTCGAGATATTCTCACGATAGAACGAGGGGGAGAGGGTCGACAGCCGATCAATGGGGGGATCGTGGGCGAAAAGGCAATCAGAATGTGTTCCCCCAAGGGAGAATATTACAGAATACAACAACTCTGAGGCACCCTGAATAGGGAATTTTTGGTGGTTGCAAGGAGAAGTGAAGAGGACGCGGCAGCCATTGTTCTGTCCCTGCCCCGGCCCCCAAATTGGCCGAGCTGCACCGGCTGACTAAACGGAGCCGGGGGATGAGTCAAAAAAGAAGACGACAGTCAAGCGGGGGGAGATAGCCCACTGACAGGGAGGAGAACGGGGAATAATTCAGAAGAAGGGCCGTCTTCTTCCCCGGCCTCTTATCAAATGAAAACAACTCCCAGTGCCGCCTATCGGACAGGTTACTGAACCCCCTACGACTACTACTAATTATGGACTGGGACATGCTCCTTCTGGAGAGGAGCCATGTTCGGGGAGAGGAAGAGGAGAAAAAGGAGACAACCAGGAGATAGGAGGCGCTTGACTGTTTGTGTTTACCATGGGGCTGGTCGTTATGATAATGTGGGGTCGGGAGGGACACGCCGGGCAGGCGGACAACTCACCTCCGGCCACCTGGAGGAATTCCTCAGCTGACGCCTTGTAGACCTCGATGTACCTGGAAATTAGAGGATCATCAGGGGAAATACGGAACATCTTTGGCCCTAGAAGGGCTGGCACCCATGAAATCTCGGAAGTCTAACTGTTTTTGGCCAAAGATGCCACATCCAATATTCCTGCCTAAGTTTATACAGGTGCGGGCATACTGAACTATAGGCCCGGACGAGTGAGTCGATCCCCAAAAAAGGGGGAAAACAAACCTCGAAAGAAGGAAGTGTCGATGTCTTTTCAGAGCCAGCTCCCTCATTTTCCCGTTGGTGAAACGGACGAGGGCCTCTCCGTTGCGCCGGCCTTCGGACGACAAGCACAGGGCAATGCCACCGCTGAAAAAGAGGAAACTAGTCACACTTCTCTCCCGATTCTGATAATGATCTCTATTTTAATGTGGAACTTGGAAACATTCAATATTTGAAGGGGCAAACAGAAGTGTGACATAAAGGAGGATGGTGGGGGACTACTGTTTTAGAGGGGGTTGGCTGGAGGAGCCACCCAGAAGGGGCGACGCAGGCCTTCGGGGAAAAAAACTGGGGATGTCGTTGAAAAGAGATAACCCTCGTCTAATTTTCACACAGGAGAAATTTCTCGAGACTGATCAATTTCTGTTTTTAACTAGGGTAATTTTTTGGATTTGTGGGAAGAGAAGGAGACGACGAAAGGGGTGAGACGTGCCTCAAATTTTTCATTGGCTACCGGTCAGCTCCGTATTTTTCAGAATTTCATTGATTGCAATCTCTTCCTCATAAAAAACTGATCAGGCAACTCACGGAGCAATGTCCAGGCCGGCAAAGAACTGTGCCACATGGCTGTCCGACGCCTGCCACGGCAGTCCACGGGCGCGGACGACGACATCTTCCTCTATCTTGGCTCCCGGATCGCTGAAATCTCATCCTCTTCCTCGTCTCCCCATCCTCTACGGCTACCGTATCCATATTCACCAACCCCCAAAATGGTAGCCTAGTCTCATTCATTAGTTCCAGGTCCTCTTTTCCCACTGTCACCTGGATTCCCCATCCTCCGTCGACTCGGCTCCGTCTGCCCGCACCCGTACCATCTTGGCAGGTCTTCGAAGTTGATGGTCACCTACCTGCCGAGACCGTGTGGGTGCGGGCAGACGACACATAGTCACCGGCTCATCCCCCGTTCCAATTGACTTACGTCTATCCTCTTCGCTTCTTTTTTTGTCTCCCTAATAATCTCAACTATTCAAAAATAAGAAACGGGCCGATCCCCTCGGACATTCACTCACCAGACAGCTGCTTCAACTCCCAGCTTCACGTTCTGGAGCGCGGCGGCGAGTTGTTCTGCAAATATTGGGAATAGTAAATAACCGGTGACAGTCCGAGCGATGCCCGGGACGGGAAAAAGGTGTACTTGAAATGAACGTCGTCGCCGTTTTCAGGACAGGGGAAGATCATTGGCAAAGAGAGAGGGAGGAGGACGGCCGAGAGAGGCCGGGGGAGATCGCCTGTCATGGTTTTTGTAGGGGAACAATAGGCCAGCCGGGGGATGAGGAAGCAACTACACACGTAACTGAATGGGGTCAAGCCGGGGGGAACACAAACAGACACTGGACTCTCGCCCTTGTTCCGGACTGTTTCACTTTCAAAGGGGGGAAGGGCCCGCTACCCGTCAAGGGATCAATGACACCGGGACAAATAGCCGCCGATTTCTGATCCGAGAGTATACGAGTCAGTCTGTTTATCGAGAAAATAACCGAGATCTCTGTCCGGCCCGGAAGATCAAAAACAGTTTGGTGTTGTTCTCTGGAGATGGGTTGGCCCATTTTTGGGGAGAAAGAGCAAGAGCCAGCCAGAAGATGAACTGGCATTCTAGGCTCGGACCGCATTTTCGGAAGGCGCCTCCGGGGCCGGCTCGCTTTCCGCAGGCCGAGTCGGGCCCGTATGCGCAGTCAGGAAGTGAGGGACAGGCCACGACAGGTATGGCAGGTGGATAATTCAGGAATTCTACTCTACATAGGGGAAGATTCAAAAGACGGAAGCCAGTAGCCATAAGAAGTCTGCCTGCCCGGGGATCGGTCCATCGAAAGCGCTTGGCCGGAAGAGTGTCGCCTGGTCACAGACTTCTCAACGAGCCAACCTCACCTCCTGATGAGGTTTCAAGTTCTCTATTGTGAACCAAACCCAGTAGGTGAAGACTTTCAGAGGAATTTCCGCTCCAGGGATGATCTCCGGATCTGCTCGTCCATAAGAATCCTCCCAAGCAGAGGAGGGGGCGAGCGTCTTCGATGCTGCCCATTGGAGACGACTACATATTCCTCTGTTTTATGCTGTCTCCGTCCATTTTCACCCAGAGAATCATCTGCCCCAGCTGATGCCCACTGCTTCCAACCATCGTCTCCCCCTGACCGGCCAGGTATCCCCTGCTGAGCAGTGTTCGGTCCCCCTGTGTCCCGTCGGCCAGCGACTTGTCCAATACAACAACTTTCTTTGACCCATTCAGGGGGGAGCCTGGAGACAGGGGGAGACAAGTCCGACCGGTTCTGTTTTAGGGGGGTCGAGTTGTATCTGACCCATTTCTCGGCCCCCGTTCCCTCTAAAATAATGAGAGGCGTCCCCCAAGAGCGTCACTGTTCCCGTGTGACGTGTTCGTGAAATTCGGCCGTGGACACAAAAGGGTCATCCGGGGGCCTGTCACCCAGTGTTGACACTGTAGGCCTCCCCTCGCTCTGTTTGTGCGAACCCGCTGCTGCCCCCGACTTCCTGCTAAAAGAGCGAGAAGGACAAGGTGGAGCCCCCTCCTCTCCCCCGGGGCAGGTCAAGAAATCGGACCCTAATGGAGTCGCCGTTGTCTTGGTATGTGTCCCGAGGGGAACTGTCTTTTTTGACTTCTCTCTTGAGTGGGGGAGACCCCGTTGCGCAACAGCAGTGACCCCGTTGAGACCAACCGGTTGCAAGGCGCAAAGAATTGTATGTGCCCGGGAGAAGAGTAGCCGAAGGAAAAGACGAACAACTGACCAGAGAGACGGAGAGATTCTTCCCTGTATCCAGTCAGACGAGAGGAGCAAAAGGGGGAAATGGACACGGAACTGTATAGCCACGGCAAGGCTAGTGAGACCGTTGACGGGATTGAATTGCCGCGCATCCAGGGAATGTCACATTTTAGAGGAAATGCCTACTATTTCTTGGAAAGAGAAGTGAAAAACATCCCTGGGCTACTGTAAAATACAAGGGAAAATCGGGCTCATCCCTCGGTAAACCCGCGGCAGCCTCTCGCCCTTGGCTGTTTTTCGAAATTTCTCGACTCTTGGAGATCTTTACCAGCAGATCTGTTTTTTTCGGTTACTGTAAAAAGGATTTATCAGCAGGGCCCCACAACGAAAGTTTGAACCATGGGAGATCTATTGGAAAAGGACTGAAGGCCCTAAATAGCGTCCTCTCCTCCTCCCCGGTCACACTCCCGGCACTCGTCGTAAATAATTACAGTCTGTGAGATACAGAGATTCGCCTCGTAGATATCCCTCTTGGGAGTCAATAATCCCCCGGGAATCGATGATCCTTCGTTTTCCTCTCGTCCCAGAAGGCCGTCCCCCTCCCGGTGATTTTACCTCTCTCTCTCTCTCTCTCGCTGTCTCCCCCCTAAAGAACCGTCGCAAGGGGGATACAACCCCGAAAACTGTGTCAGCCCTCTGCCGGTCTCTCTCGGGGCGCCCCCGTCATAGTTAAGGATTTCGAGGAGGTCGAATATAATTATGAGGAGGGCCGATAAACAAGGCAAATACCTTCGGAGGCATCGGCGATCCGCTGGAGGATCTGTTCGCATTCTTGTTCCATCTCCTCGGCTGCCGGGGTCTCGTCCAATTCGGACAGATCCACGTATCGGAGGAGGACGTCCGGGATGGGGAGGCCCTCCTTGGCCAGCTGGGGGAGAACATACTGGCGGAGGGGCTCGGGCGTCGAGCAGACTAGGTGACAGTCACCCAGGCGAGCTAGAGCCTGAAATCGGTTCTTTAATATTCTTATACGGCTTCAAATCTCTATAAATTGTCATAATTAATGTAGGAAATGATTTATTCTGGCTAATTAGGTGAGGGTTAGCCCGTTTTAATGATTGAATCATCAATGGCGAAAGGCACTTTCAAGGACAACATTTGCGAACTCTAAGAAGTACGCTAAAACCAGATAAAATTCTCTTCTCACTTGAAAGAGAACAAAAATCATAGGGTTTCCATAATATTCTACTATTTCGTTATTTTATAGAACTGTAGAAAGCATAAATCCCATAGGAAATGATTATAAGACAAAAACAAACCTCTAGGAAGGGAGAAATAGGCTCTAAAGGGCCACTGAAGGGACGATCCAAGGGACTGGAAAGTGTACGGAGGGTGGCCCTCAGGGGACTCGTGCGGACCACGAGGGACACCCGCATTGCCTGGACGGAACGATAGGAGCCGCAGCGGCCTTGGACAGGGGGGCGGGTCGCACTGCAAATAGCCCGACCTAAAGGCACACTCACTCAACTGACCTCACTCTTGCCACCTTAGGTCATCCGAGTGGACGAGTTCTTTTCAAGGATAATTAACTCGAGAGAAAAAAAGCAGAAGAAATAGAAAAAGGAAATGGAGAAGTCGTAAAGAAGTCCAGATGACCTCTAGTCGATGGAAAACAGTCGTAAAATTTGTCACGGATTCTAAAGAGATCGAGAAAGTTGCAGTCTGTGGTGAGAGTAGGTTTAGAACGACAAAAAAATTACCAGCATTCGGCAACGTGGAACAGTCGATTTACACAATACCATAGAATCTCTGGTTTTACCGAAATGAAAAATTCCCAGGTTGCTTGCTATTGTATTCAATGGTAGTAATTATAATGATCACTTTTTCTTTCATTTCAAGACCCAGTTCAAATCTTTCAGCTCGAAGGGTGTTCGGCAACGACCGATACCGATCTGAACAATTGGGGTCAGTAAGATGGCTGAAGTGATACGCTCAGCTGGTCATTTCAATGCCGAGCTTGCAAGAATGGAATAAGTCAGAAGGAATCCCCGTAAAATGTCGGACAGCTGTTCGCTACCTCTTCTTCCAGGCTAGACCTAAGCAGGCGAGGGAACCTAGTGCTCGAACAAGTCTTATATGTGATATGAAGCACATGTCCAACAGTAATAGATCACCGAACCGTTCAGAGCTTGAACAACCAAGAAGACTTCTCCAACCCTTTTTCCCCAAAACAAAAAAAAAAACAAAATTACACAAGGTTATTAGAAATATGTTTATTATGTATAGCTCGAAATCAAGTAATTATGGTCCTAATGAGGACCGTTTGGACGTAAAAAGTTGCTTTGATGGTTGCGTTGCGTTTGTTCTCGGCTCTTTAACCTCGAATGCGACGAGCGAGCTAAACAAAATACAATATTAAAGATCATCAAACGAAATTAACCTGGATGTCACGTGGCATGATGGTAACGCGTCTGGCATGAATTGCGCAGAGGTTTGTGTCTTCGAAGAGACCGACGAGGTAAGATTCGGCTGCTTCTTGAAGAGCCAATACGGCAGCCGACTGGAAGCGCAAGTCAGTCTGAAATAATATAAATATAACACGAGCAAGAGAAATCTAACCTTATATTCTTGAGCGATTTCACGTACGAGGCGCTGGAATGGCAACTTACGGAGCAGAAGTTCTGTGGACTTCTGATAACGACGAATCTCACTGAAACAATTTTTTATATAAGAAAAGCTAAAAAACATACCGAAGTGCGACTGTTCCAGGCCTGTAACGATGAGGCTTCTTAATGCCTCCTCCAGTACCGGCAGACTTTCTTGCAGCCTTGGTGGCATAGTTTTTGCTGGCTGCTGGGGTCTTACCACCGACTTTCCCCTTACCAACTAGGATTTTGCGAGCAGTTTGTTTGGTACGTGCCATTTTGAAACTGAAATAAAAACATGTATGTAACAAGGCGTGATGAAATCGAGAGTTTGTTGAGTTCGGTACAAAGCAAAACAAGACAAAAAATATAAATGTAGGAAAAGTAGAAAAGAGAAACAGGAAAACGAAAAATGCATGATTCAAGGAGACATGGCGCGGAAAATCGTCATCAGAATTTTTGGATCCGGGGGAAAAATTCCGATGTCGGAATTTTTTGACTTGAGGGAAAAATTATTTCCCTGGCGAATTCCATTGAGAAGGTGTACTCCTTCAACATCCTTTAGGACCCTTCCCTTCATTTTGAAAATTCATATCTTACGTCCTGCCGATATCCTATAGGTGCGCTGCTGATCAAATGCACTATTCCAGCGTTGTGAAAGTCCTTTATCTTTATTTCTTTGTGATTTTACTAATGTGTGTATTTCATATTTCTCATGCTATATCATTAGGTTGAATGGCTGTTTCGGAGTGCTCTTTTGGACCTGCAGTGTGTAGAGTATGTTTGTGCGGAGAATGCTCAATTCCGTATATGGGAAAAACAGAAGGAGAGCCGTTGATATCACCTTGTCATTGCAAGTGCGATATTTTTCATTTCTTATAAGTTAAACCTTTTTAGAGGTACAATGGGACTTTTTCATAAAAGCTGTTTGGAACATTGGCTATATATCTCGAAGACTACCCATTGTGAGCTTTGTAAGTTTCGCTTCCAATACGGAACGTAGGTTTTGTTTGTTTGTAGTTTATTATATTTACTTAAGAAAGAACCAAAACCTATACGCCTATCTTCGGTTAAGAGGATGGAATTACAGAAATTTTCGTAGTCTTCCTGCGGATTTTACTACTGTATTGTTTTTTACACCTTTAGCCGCTTTGTTGATCTATTACTGTATTAAAGGAGCCATGGAAGATGCCGCAACTGTACAACCAGGAGATTTTCCTCCAGGAGGTGAATTACTTGTAAATGTATATTTCCTGTAGAAGCATTTGCAATGCTCGGACTTGCTTTTATAATAACTGTGACGATATTTTTCTGGTACGCATCTACTGCGTTATTCCATTTTCAACAATTTCACGAATGGCAGAAGCATCACAAAGTTAGATTTCTAAGTAATTCGATCACAATAACATTGGTTTTAGCTTGTTTTCATTGTTGACCAGCTAGAGCAAACTCATAGAGAACAAAGTCGCTCCCTCCGTGATGACATTATTCAATCACTATCCGTTAGTTTGTAGGTTTATGGTAGTTACAAGTTTAGAGACCATTTTGCTGTAACGCTCAAGAAATTGTTTTTACAGCGAGAGATGCTGACCTGAACCCACAAATGATATCCGTTAGTTTTGCTCACACATCTATCATTAGTTTAGCCAGACACATTTAGTCGAAGATCCGCCAATAGTTCACCTTCACATAGTAGAGAAGTTAGCAGCCCGGTTTCTTCAAATACTCCAAGTTCATTAAGTTTATCTCCCGAAAACGTCGAATCGGCTCGGGGTACTATCTTTTTCTTTCTTTGCCAACCTACTCGTTTAGCTGATTTTCCTTTGTCAACGTTTCGGCCTATGACCAGCATGCATTCACCTCTTTTTACTTCATCGCCAAATAATGAGAACGAGAGTTATTGTTTGTCGATATATCGAGGTGGCACCGCAGCTGGGGATGCCCCACCAAATGATGTAACTTCATAATATTTATTGTTCACGTTTACTTTTTGCAGACACGCTTTTCGGACATTGATTTACGCACTCCTTTGTCACCCATACTTCGCGAAATATCTTCCCCACGATTTGCTTGTTTGATGACTTTACCTGAAACGAATCTTTAGATTCATTTTTAGTATCCACTAAGTTTGATATTTTAGACCTTTTACCATGTTACTATATTTTTTTACACTTCACTTTACATTTTAACTCAATTTTTATAACACTGTATGAATTTCCTAGAGCGTAAATTTTTTTTTCATCATGAAATTGGTTTCACATCTTCAGACGATCGCCATTGTATATCACAGCTCGCCGCCGCTGAACAACGTCCCCCGCCACCGTCATCGTGCCGGGACCAGCGCAATTTTAGTACTGCAGCTAGAACAACTTTGTAGACGTTTAGTAGAGAGAACTGCATATTTATATAATTTTCTGTAAATTGCATTCGAAAGAGCATATTTTAATGGCCCGGAAGTAATTTTTGGGGTTCATATAAATGTACCATAAAAAAGATATGAGTTTTTCGTGTTTTTCCATATCAAAACCAGAACAGATTTTCGTGCCAAAATTACTTCCGGATCAGAATTTTTTTCTGCATCGAAGAAACCCAAGAACTATAAAAATGTATGTCTGGATGAAGCTACTAAACGTCTACAAAGTTGGATACCCCCGTAATCTCCAATACAAAAACGCTATTGGTCCGCTGTTTACAACCGTTTCCATCCAACGTCGATTTTTTGAAAAATCGGTCAAAATCTTTGACAATTTCGTTCTCAAAACTGTGACATCCAATCTTTTTTATTTTTAATCGATTAGCCTCATTATGGGTAGCATTTTAAGTTACGGACGGAAGAATATCATAAGAAAAAGTTATTTTTGGGTTATTTCGGAGCAAAAATTCACTGATATTCCATTACGCCTCAAATCTGCGTTATGTTTTTATTTTTTGTTCTACTGTAATTTGGGGTCGATAAGACCGAATAAAACATCGAAAACACATGAAAATGTGTAGAAACGCATATATGAAAAACTGGCATGTGGTCGCTGCAGAACCAATTTAGTCATTTTAGACCTTTGAGGTGTTGGCCTCGGCGAGCTGTGATATCACAGTGAAGGCAGTTGGAAGTTTATCAGGAATGTCGAACACCCATTTTTTGAGGTTCTTGCCGTCAACCATTTGTTTGTAAAAAGACGTTCCAAACAAAATGAGTAATATTTAGAAATTTATTAGATACACAAAAATATTAGTCCTTGAAAAAATGATTAGAACCATCGATCAAAAAAGACGGAGATAAATAAAACATGAATTACAAACTGTAAGAGGGCAAGGATCGTTAAACGTTGCTATCTTCAAGATATTCTTTCAGTTCTTCAAGCTCCTCTTCTAAAAAATGAACCTTTTTAGCTTCTACAGCTACTTTGGTATCTGCTATGCGAAGTTGTTCTCGAATTTCGTCTACTTCGCGTTCAGCAACGCGCTTACGTTTGCGTGCGGTCTGCAGGGCTATTTTCTTTTCCTGATATCTCTTCAGAACATCGCTGTCATCCCTGAAAGCAAGGAGTAGAAGACTGTTTCCTAACAAAGAATTTACAATACAATAAAGTCGGATACGAAAAAAGTACTTACATTGCAATTCTATCCATATTTTCCAATGGAGGACAGGCGAGGTCATTCACAAATGGATTACCTGACAAATATTTTAATAGAGGTATCACTGTAATCGTACAATTTATAACTTCAACGGACTGCTCCGATATTTCTAGAAGAGTGCGCAAATTCATCGGAGCGGTATCTCCTTCAGTAGTTTTCACAATATGATGGCTACCATCATCAGTCGATGTGTTAGTGTAGCTTTCGCTAAATTCCTGATATAAGTTTTATGGATTTTAAAAGGATTGCGAAAACCTCCGCATAAGAAGGCACCGACTGTTCCCTTTGCTCGGGTTTCTGTTGTTTCCAAACGAGTTCATCTACAAACCCCATGTAGAACTAGATTAGATGAAGGTACCTGTGAAACCGTGTGTTGCAATTATTTCGTCAAAATCAATAGAGGAACGTTCGTTTTGCCTAGTGCCTTTATCAAATCCAAATGTCTGTGTCAAGATATCCCTAATAATAGACATTCTGCTTTGTTTTAGAATTTGTGGGAATTTTCCCTAAACAAGTCGACTATGAGCAGTATAACAAAAATGAACTTTTAGCACATTTGTCACCCAATGTCCAACGGAACGAGGTGAGCGGTTGAAGCCTTTTTTTGCCAATTCCTCCACCATATCTCTAACAAATTTTATCTGTAAGCATTTGCTTAAAGCGAATAAAAACAACTAACTTTACTGCCTTTAGTTCGTTCACTCAGCTCGCCAGCCCGTTCAGCTATACGGGCAACAATAGTTTCCTGTTCAGCTTCAGAATAGGGTGTCGTCAGCACTTGAACTGCAAATCGATCATATTAAAACTGCCTGTCAACAGGTAAAACCATTTCCAGAGGTATTTCGGTATAAGTTATCCGATTTCATTACCATTTCTTGAGCCATATGTACAAGCTCTTCCGTCTGTGCAAATCCGGGAATTAGACCCTAAACAGTGCCGTTAATTTGTGTTCATTGAAACACACTTGTTTCAGCATGCGCATGATGTCTGCTACCCATTTACGCACCCAGTGAACAGTATAATTGTAATTATTCTTCCGGAGTTCGGTAGACCAACTGTTACACAAGGCAACCTGAACCTAAATTAAAATAAGGACGAAAAAATCTACACACCACCTTTACATTTTTATTTTTGATGTAGTCAAAATTTTCAGCTAGTTTTCTAAACAAGTAATCCTCTGGGCAAAAATCAGGATTCCCGACATCCATTTGATTCCAGACCTAAAACAATACATATGTTGCAATGATACATAACAGGAAATTTATGGGTAAATAGCACTCGTCTAGCTGAATGCGACAAAACGAGTACTTGTTGGTCAACTGTGAAAAGAAAATGAGAGCAGGGATTTCTGAGTGATGAAAATGTAAACTGAAATATTTGAAATCGTGAAATGCGCGGTTAGTAGCCTGAAGAACAGTGGAGCCCTGATCTTCATTTTCTTTTTCTTTCCTTTCATTTCGTCTGTTTGGCTCGTGTGTAAATTTCGGCCCAAAATTTCGCTCTTTCTGCCCGTTTTGTAGTCACTTTTGAGATCAAACGTTTAGTTAGTTGAAATTATAAAAGTTAGCAAGATTTAGTAAAACGATACACGTAGAATGCACAACATTAGGAAAGCTGAGCTAATTATGTTTTAATTCTCTTCTCACCGGATTGTTGTAACTTACAAAATACGTTCAGGACTCATGTCAATTCCCGAGGAGCCGATCTCGCATAATATTCCGCTTAGAGAGAACTCCGAGGGAAAAAGATCTGTTGCAGCTATGGACATAGAAGAAGCTGGGTCAGGGTCGGTTGCAAACAACAAAGCGTACGAATTACTCTAACCAATACAGATCTTGTTTCTTTAGGGTAGGCTCAGGCGTTCAATCACGCCTGAACCAGTTCAGAGATTTTGTTAGTAACACTTGCTGTTCATGTGTTGGAAAGGTATTCACTGTACATGAAACACTGTACTGTTATTTAGATGCCAGCTATTTTACTGGTAATCACCATATGCATGACTGTGGCTCTTCTTCTTGCCCTCATTCCGGCCATTTTTGTGTTAACTAATGCTGTTTCTAGTGAAACTCAGCCTCTGGTTTCCAAATTTGACGAAGTTAATGTATGCTGCATTATAATAGTTAATCTAATATAATTTTATAGGCGCAACGTCATTTAACAAAAATACTACCTGACAACGAAACCGAGGAAGCTGAACTGCTTCCGGCCATGGTACACGGAATACCCATAACGGCACTCTACCCGCCAAATATCTCTATGTGCATCGGAATGGGCTTCGCTTGTTTGAATGAACCATCTATTGTAATTAGTACCGCTAAGCGCTGCGATGGCATCAATGACTGCCCTGATGGATCTGACGAAAGAGATTGCCAAAGCTGTCAAACATGGGCCTCATGCAACTTACAGGGAGAGGATAAGCTTTGTCTACACGGTTCACATCTATGCGATAGAATCCGTCATTGTGTGGATCATTTTGACGAGACCAATTATTGCAGTATATTTTATGATTTTTATTATCTAATTAGTGGCGTTCAGAATCGGAATGCGACGAAGGCCAACATCAGTGCAAACGATCAAATGGTATGGATATTTGCTTACCTAAGGATGCCATTTGCGATGGAAACAACGACTGCGCCGATGGAAGTGACGAATGGGAATGTTCTGTCTGTGCTCCAGGAGCCAAAGTATTGTATAACTGTCACTTATCTATCTTGAGTTTAGTTGTGCGCTGACAACAACGTCTGCATCGCAGCCCGCAACGTTTGCGATGGAATACCTGACTGCGACGACGGAAGTGATGAAATGGTGGAAACCATCTTATCGTCATTTGCTTATTTACAATGTTTTAGGAATGCGATTGTCGTTCATGCAGTGGAACTCATCTCGCTCTTTGCGGTGATGGTACATGTATTCAAGAGGATAGAATTTGCGATGGTGTTCCTGATTGTTTAGACGGCAGCGATGAAGAAAATTGCCCTGGATTTTGTCCTATTGAACAAGAAAAGGTTGAGGTTTGTTTTGTTGATGTTTATAGTAATTGTAACATTTAGGAAGTCGAAGGCAGCGGACAATTTTGTTGTTCTTTCGACCTTACCTGTCACTCTTCTACAGTACGTTGCGATGGTGTAGTGCAATGTTCTGATGGCGAAGACGAAATAAATTGCAGTTGTACAGGTAGGATGCATTTACCAGTTAATATGGACCACCTCTGCAGAATGTCTCGGCCGTCATCAAGACGTCTATATGTGTGGAGATGGTACACGTTGTCTTCGTCGTGAGGACGTTTGCACTCCTTATTCTACGTGCCCCAACGCTACTACTGCCGATAAAGCGTATTGTGCTGTCCAATCTCTTCGAAATCTTCAAATTTAGCTTCTTTTCGGAATTTTTTAAACCTGTGTATATATGCGTTTGTAATATCTTCTCACATTTGTACGTTTTAGCCAATTTTTAAACATAATAAATTTGATCACCTGTAGTGTTTCAACGTTCGATTGTTTATAGCATTCAGTTTTATCATACACATAGATTGAACTTTTTCGGTAGATTCGCTTTGCAACAAATATCGCGAAACGCCTATTCAGTCTGTGTTACATTTTTATGTTAACGGCACGCCCTTGCTCCGTTCGCTTTACTTGACAACAACTAAATTTCAGAATGGCTCCTCCTAGAGCTGGTGGAACACCAGCATTTGAGGGTCAAAAAAATAAATTGCATAGAAGTAAGTTTTTCCACTAGAATGGATTTTCATGTAACATTTAGTTCATAAGAAAGGAGGAAAGGCTAAACGCGACAGTGAAGCCAATAAAGTAAAAGGGAACAATGTTAAAGCGTTTGCATTTCGATCTGCAGTTTCCGCTGGAAAGGCTATCAGAAGGTAAGTAAGAATTAGTAACATTTATCCTTGTTTGTAGGGCTGCCGATCTCAATGAAAGGAAAAAACATATTTTGATGATAGATAGGAAGCCAGTGCTTCCTCCTCCGATTATCGTTGCAATAGTTGGTCCTAGTAAGGTACCTTCTGTTTGCGTTAAATGTTGAAAAACACATTTGTTTTAGGTTGGGAAAACCACTTTATTACGTGGCCTAGTAAAATACTATCTGAGAACAGGATTTGGCGAACTGAAAGGTTTTATTGTTCAAGTTTTAAAATATAATTTCTAAGGTCCTGTAACAATTGTCACTGGAAAACAACGACGGGTGCAGTTTGTTGAGGTTAAAAATGATATAAATCATATGATAGATGTCGCTAAGGTGGCCGATCTGGTGTGTTGCCTTTTCATTTATGGCATTATCTCCTTCAGGTCCTTCTAATGGTAGATGCATCGTATGGGTTTGAAATGGAAACGTTTGAATTCCTTAATATTTGTCAAGTCCATGGAATGCCCCGAATTTTGGGAATATTAAACCACTTAGATCTACTCGATGGAATTTCTAAAGTCTGTTATCTTATTACTAAATTTAATGCGAGCTTTAGGTTAATAAGACGAAGAAAATAATGAAGCATAGGTTTTGGACAGAACTTTACCAAGTACGTCTAGTAAACTTATCAATATGCGTTTTAGGGAGCAAAATTATTCTATCTCACGGGTATGGTTCACGACAGTTACAAGAAAAATGAGCTGCACAACTTGGTTCGCTTTATTTCTGTCACTAAATTTCGGCCGATGGTATGGAAAGATGCTCATCCATATGTTCTTTGCGACCGTTATGAAGATGTTACTAGTCCCGATGTTGGTTTATTTTTCTTGCTTGAAACTTAAATCGTAATTTCAGATTCTTCGCGAAAATCCGTTAATTGACCGATCTCTTTGTCTCTACGGCTGGGTTCATGGTGCTCATTTGAAAAACCATTCTGCGGTGCATATTCCCGGAGTGGGTGATATGCGCATAAAAGACATAACTTGTATTTCTGATCCTTGTCCACTACCCGAGGAAAGAAAGAAACGCGCTTTAAATGAGCAGGTAATCCAAGAGTGAGCTCCGCATAATTGTATTCAGGAGCGTATTGTGTATGCGCCATTTTCGGGTCTCGGTGGTATTGTCTACGACAAGGATGCTATTTACATTGAAGCCAAAGGCGTCCAAAGCTACCAGGTAATTGAAACGTTGGGCCCTGATAATCTTATTGTACATTTTTAGAGAAAACGAGATGAATTGGTTGAAGGGCTTGAAAAGGTACAGAAAACGTTGGATGAAAAAATGGACGACATGAAACTGCGGCTTCTTAGTAATTCTGTGCCAGTAGAAGTTTCTGGAGAACAATCACGAACACTAGACAGTACTTCTGAAATTATAGATGATGAAGATGAGATAGAGGTAAAGAAATTTATCGACGAGCATTTTCGGTTTTTAGGATGAAGATATGGAAGATCCTGATGAGGAAACCAGTGAAATAGACTATAATGTGCACTCAGATTCAAATGATGAAGAGCATCCTGAAAATTATGGAAAATATAAATTTGACAGCGACGAAGTACGTTATTACTAGATGATTAAATTTTGAATAGAGTGATGAAGAGTATCAAGAACAACATGATGAGCTGAAATTGACTGAATTTACTGATGATTGGGGAGGACTTGCCAAAAAAGCGATGGAACAGTATAATCCCAAAAAGCAGGGACGCCTTAATTGGATGAAACTAGTCTACGATACAGGTACTTGTTTATTTTTATGTTTTATGTCTCCTCTTTTTCATAGATGAATCTGAAGAATTGGAGCAGACTCAAGAAGATAGTATAGCTGAAGGATTATTCACGATTAGAAAACAGGCACGCAAGAAGATTTGGGATCAAGAGGATGGGTTTTCCTATAGTCAGATGGCTTCAACATCTAAAGAATCATTGAACTGGAGTGATCAAGACGTGCGCAATTCTATACAAGATTGCTTTGTAACAGGAACATGGACTGAGGAAGATCAGGAAGAAAAGGAGCTTAAAGGTAACTGTGCACGAATTTCATTATGTAATTTGTTAAGATGAGCTCGGGGAAGATTCAGATGAAGAAGCAGTAGACGACGACATGGAGTCCAGTGAAGAAAATGAAGCGGGGAGAGAAAAAATATCCGCTGTGGAAAAAGCAGAAAAGGCCGCAAGAGAACGGAGAGCAGAAGATAAAATCCGATTAAAACAAAAATTCAACGATGAATATGATGAAACAAGCAAATATTATAATTCGTTAAAGGTAGTGTTTTACTAGTACAAATATAAAGACTATAGAACGAAATGGAAGAGCAAGCACAATTAAACAGAAGTATTTTTGACGGAATGGACGAATCTGAAAGAGAAAAAGTTGAAGGTACCACTTGCGTTTTGTGCTTACCCGTTTCAGGTTTTCGAGCTGGCCGTTATGTTCGCATCGAACTCGACAATGTTCCTTGTGAGTTCGTCGATAATTTTGATCCGTCGGCTCCTTACATTGTTGGAGGACTGCTCACAGGAGAGCAAAATATGGGCGTTGTGCAGGTCCAGTAATGCATTTACTTTAGAATTTTTTGGCTGTTTAGGTGCGTATTAAGAGACATCGTTGGTTTGAACGGATCCTCAAGTCTCGAGATCCCTTGATTATATCTTGCGGATGGAGGAGATTTCAAACAATGGCAGTCTATTCGATACAAGTAGATTTGAAATGTTATTTTATTATAAAATTACTGTTTAGGACCATAATATGCGACACAGATTCTTAAAATACACTCCGGAACATATGCACTGTCATGCTCACTTTTGGGGGCCTATTACAGCTCAAAATACAGGGTTCCTAGCCATTCAGTCTGTGTCGGATCATACTGTAGGTTATTCAGACAATGCTTTGAATTGTTTTATTTTTAGCCTGGGTATCGAATTGTCGCAACAGGTGCTATACTTAATATGGAAAAAGCTACTCAAGTCATGAAGAAATTAAAGTTATTAGGAACGGCCGAAAAAATCTTCAAAAAGAGTGCTTTCGTAAAAGTGGGCATACATCTATAAATTCGTATCTATAAAACTACGTTATAGGGAATGTTTAATACGCAGTTGGAAGCCGCTAAATTTGAAGGAGCTGCAGTTAGAACAGTTTCTGGAATACGTGGTCAAATAAAAAAGAGTCTACGAGAGCCAGCCGGATCCGTTCGCGTGACTTTCGAGGACAAAATATTAATGAGCGGTTAGATTTTATTAATTTTCCGGCTTAATTCAATTTAGATATGGTGTTTCTTCGTTCCTGGGTTTCCGTTCCCATTCCCCACTTCTACACGCCCGTTATTGATCATCTACTTTCCGTTGGTGAACCATGGGTTGGAATGAGAACAGTTGGAAAAATTCGCCATGATCTTGGAATAAAACCTATACAAAAGGAAGACTCTTTATACAAGCCTATCGAACGACAAGAGTTCGAGTCTGCGCCTCTATACGTGCCGAACAAACTACAAAAAGGATTACCGTTCAAAATGAAGCCAACATACAATGAAAAGGAGCAAAAGGTATTTATCTAACGTTACTCATGTATGGTTATTTACAGGAGCAAAACAAATTAATTGCCAAGCACACAGCAATCATTCTAGAGCCAGAAGAAGCTAAGAGAAAGAGAATGTTGGACATGCTGAAAACTATTAATAACGACATAGATAAAAAACGGGACGTTGAAAAGAAAAAATATGTCGCTAAAAGAGCTAAAGAGGTTTTTTAAATGACTACCTGAGCTTACGATATTTTTTTAGCAAGAAGCCTTTGAAGAAAAAAGAGCTAAGAACATGAAAGCTCGAACTAAGGAGATTTGCCGAGTTCTAACGAAGCGAGAACAGCATAAGTTGAAGAAGGCATTAGGCAAAGTTGTATCCAGCAGTTAGTATTGTTATTTCTGTTGAGTTTATTGTTGATTTTTCTGTTGTTCAAATAAACATGTCTGTTGTCAAATTTATAATTTGAATATCCGGAATGTCCTGGTCTATTGTAAACATTTAAAAAAAAATTAATTTTGTAAATTCGAGGTCATTTTAGACATAATGGTGTTAGGCATGGAATCTTGGTTTTTCAATTTTAGTCAATTCATAAGTAAAGGAAGCAACCCACGATCATTAGCAGACGTCCCAAGACCCTATCTGGAGTATTCACTATGGGGGACATTCAAAGGTGCCGAACTGGCAAGTGTTATAGGTACCATTTATTTCACTAGTTCTTATTACATTCGTATTAGTCAATGTTGGAAATTGATTTCAGGAGGTTGTATCGCTCATCCCATCTACAGAATATATTTAACGAAAACATTGAAACCGGAGAAAACAACTCCAAACTCACACAAAATTATAAGAAATGCTTGTAGAAAGCTTCAAGTAAATTGTATATTTTTCCAGTGACAGAACGTGGTATTTAGGGTCGTTTTCTGCTAGCTGGAATGTTTCTTGGACCTGCAGTTGCAGCAGTGCACAGTACCCGTTTTTCCACTTCGGAACTTCAAGAACTATGTTATAAAATTCGATGTGACAGAGAATCTCTCACTATTGTAAGAAAATTGGCCAAGATTTAGACTTCTCTTCAGGATCGTTCGACATTACTGTGTGGATTAGTTGGATGGTATTGGAAACGTTTTCAAGGAGCAGTTGATGGAATTAATGTCGGAATTGCGTATGCGCTTATAAATAATAAGGTTCGTTTGGGAATTACTCTTCTATGCAATTATTTAGTTTATTGAAAAGAATACTTCACCAATGTTAGTCGATAAAGTGAAACCAGAAGAGCGATTTGAAAGCGTCGAAGAAGCCACAAACACCAAAACAGCGCTCGTCACGTTTCTTCGAGACATGGAAAAGAAAACAAATCAGTGAAATATGTGTCATAAAAATAGGTTTATTTATTATTTCTTTTGCATTTATAGAATTATTTTAAATCATCATCTTCCTCCTCCTGTTGTATTTGATATACCATTAATTTACCGCTTCGTCCACCATCGGGTAAGTTTTGGTAGACAGGTATGCCCTCTTCACGAAAGCAACTGAAAGGTAACTCACGAATTGTTCGAAAGCCCATCTGAATGCTCTTTTTTAATTAGCTGGAAGTTTTGTAACCTTTTGAAAGAGCGTCTGAGAAGCAACGGCTGTCGCACTGGCTCCAACCCATTGACAGTCGGAATTTTTAGCTAAATCTAAGGCACGTTCAACTAATTTACGAGCTATTCCTTTTCTAAAAACATTTCTTTCATTGGTGACCTTCTGCAACACTTGCCCTTGATAATCCTTCCTAACACATAAGACATCAATTTTAAATATTGCACATGGAGAGGAAAGTAGCTGGGGCAAATCTTCTTCTAAAGTCTCTACAAAAACTACCAGCTGATTGGCAATGTGCTGGCTATAGGGGCCATTTTGTATAGCTAAAAGCGAGAGTTAAGCTACCGAATTCATTCACATTTGGCATAATCCCTGTAAGGATCCAAAATTTGAGGCTCCGTGTTGTCACTGAGGAGTTCTTTTATACTATTCAGGCAGACAGCAGCAAGTTCATCTCCATCGAAAGCTAGCGTCGAATAGACATTATGTTCCAGTCCGCCGTCACGCAAATCCGCAAAGAAATCTATGACATCGTCTTTAGAGGCCCCTATAACATATTCTTTTGTTCTTCAGAGAGAGGGCGAATACATGGGACAGCTGTCGCCACAGACTGCGAATGTAAATAATATAAGCTGGTCATAATTGCTGGCTGATTTCTCACCTAACGAGGAAGTAATCGGCTCGGAGACTCGAAAATGATCCAATAGAAAGTCGTGAACCAGCTGGGAGTGCTCCTTTTGCGTACCCGTCACATATGTAACAGACATCCTGCAATTAGTTGGTCAATGAGCCGAGAGCGCGACTGGCGGCCAATTGTTATTCGGAAAGGGCTTTGAGGAGAGAAAAATGAACAGCCTAGGTAGGGATTTTAACGGCTGCTCAGGAAAGAGGAAGAGGGTGGAGCCAGTCGATAGATGGCGTTGCCACAATTGCTCCCCGGCCCCCCACTCACTCAACACACGCGAATTCAATTGCCAACGGGAAAATGATATGAAGAGTCCTGCGCGACAGCCGCCGTGGAAAATGAACGGGGCACTTATTTTGTGTAAAGTTATCATAGAGAGCTTTGAGGGAAGAAGAATGGAAGGAGCTGTCTCGAGGGAGACATTTGCACTTCTTCTTGACAGATGTTCCAAATCAGGTTGGACAGATGTTCAAATTGGGGAGGAAGCCCCCCTGGACATAAAATAACCAGAAAATAGCTATTCATTGTATTTCTTTTCTTTATTTTGGCTCATTCTGTAAAAATAGAAGCCGTATAGTGAAATCAAAAGGCTAGTGGAATAAACGCGTCTGATTTTATGAAATTTTACTTATTTTTTCGTGAGAAAGTCAGTGAAATAAAATAAAATAGACTATACAAAATGGAATACATTCTATTTTATCGAAAACTGGAAAGGAACAGATCAAGAATGAATCACCAGCCGTCGGTCTCCAATTTGTATACAAAAGGATCAGTTGCTTATATTTTATTGACTATTTTCTATAACCCCCAATATCTATTGGAAGGTAATATCAAATTGACAAAATCCAGAAGAAATTCGAATTTCAGATCATCCAGAGAGCAGTGTAGCTCATCCCCAGTTCTGCAATGGATGACATGGGGATGCGCCTTCTCGACGAGGCCCTGGTTGTCCACCTCCGAATAGCACGAGGCCACGATGTTGTTCACCATGAGCTGGAAGGATATTCATTAGGCCGTCGTCCTCCTCTTCCTCGTCTACCTTGCCGGAGTCGGTCAATGGTGCGTAGATGCCCTGTTGCCGGGTAGTTCTGATACTGATGACCGGGGCGGGGTAGAGCCTGTCCCCGTCCATCTCCAGGAGACAGTCGCCCAGCTGGATCTCCTCCGCCGGGACAGTCTCCACCAATTCGGGATGACCGCAGTCTGCTCTCATTATGAAGTGTCTCGGCGTCAGTTTTATCTCATTTTCACCCGCAATCCGAATACTGAAATGGGTCTAGAAGCGAAATTTCGAAGAGGTAACATACACCAGGAAGTCGGCCTCCACCTCCGGCATCCGATGGAGCCAGCTCTTGATTTCGGCCGGGCCCGTAATCGAGTAGTTCTTGCTGGGACTCATTATCCAGTCGGAGGTCGAGAGTTCGTCCATCCTCTTCTCCTTGTCGTCGATCGTCGTCACCTGACAAGGGGAGGATACTTGTTCGGCATCACTTTTCAAGCTTTTTTGATGCCATCTTGTAGAGAATTTTCTGGCGATCAAGACATATTCTTTGTTTTTTGTTTTTTTTACAACTCTTTTGGCTTTTTTTTCAACTTGGGTTCAATTTTTCCAAGGGGCCAAGTCATTTTTGCAATTTTTTGATGGTGATTGACACCTTTTGTTTCTGCTCTAACACTCACAATTACGTTGTAGAGGAGAATATTGAACTCGCGGGTGATGGCGGAATTTTCACAGCAGAAGGGTGTGGAAACACCTTCTCGCCCTTTTTACGGCATATAAAAGGGAAAGTAGTCGAAAACTGATTCAATCACCCCGAAAAAATTACAAAAATGACTTGGTCCCTTGGAAAAATTGAACCCAAGTTGAAAACAAGCCAAAAAAGTTGTGGGCGAGTGCGCTATCCACTCAACCACCGCTTCACAATTTCAGAAGGAGAATGGAAAATAGACAAGTCCAAAAACACGTTTAGCATTGAAATCTTATTTTGCATTTTCCTCCTCGATAACGCGATTTTAGCAAAAAGGAGAATATGTCTTGATCGCCAGAAAATTCTCTACAAGATGGCATCAAAAAAGTTTGAAAAAGTGATGCCGAGCAAGTATCCTTCCCTTGTGAAGGGGATACACAGTCAAGCCACCGTATGCCCATGCCAAATCTCCCTCCTTATGGAGGAAAACAAGGTCACGGGCCACTACTCCAGGGGATACGGTATTTCTTGCATTTGTCAGGTTCCCACAACGAAATGGACCGTGACATAATCGATTGCCAGAACCCACCATTGAATCGGCCGCGAAGCACAAGTAGGCCATAGGAGCGAAGCCGGCACCGTAGCCATAACTGGCAGGGCCATAACTGGGAGCCGGCTGAGGAGGAAGAATTGGCTGCTGCAATATAACTTGTAAGACACGCGGGGAGACTCACGTAGACTTGTTGGGCAGGGACAGCCACAGGGAGGAGGGGCTGTGGCTCGGGGCAGGACATCCTCCCCATCTCGACGTTGTAGGTCAATTGACCTGGATATGTACTTTTGTACTTTTCCAACTCGGACGGCTTACCGTCTGCTCCCCGGACGGCTTGGATATTCCTCAGGTAGTCGAAGTAGGTCTGCCCGTTCTCTTGAATCTCACCGCCGGCGGCATACTGTGACTGTTGGAGGGGAGCAATTCCACGGTCGGCGGCAGAGAGGAGGGCCATGTGAGAGCAGCACACGAGGGAGGGGCTGGAAAGGGGGACGGCTAGGGGGTGACCTTGTATTCCGGCACCCGTACACCTTTGGAAGGATATAAAACAAGGTATAATTCATCTGCCAAGGGGGTACGGGGACGGAAGACATCCTGGGAGGATGGAGGATGACTTACGCGGCGCCGTCCTGGCCGGCGAGGAATCCTCCTACCCATTGGCCCTGGCCGCAGGAGAGGGCCGGGAAACATGACTGAAAACACCGTAATTATACTTTTAACCGAAACTCTATCGCTGCCCGTCTCCTTGGCAGACGCCCTCAATTTTGGGCATTTGTCGGTCATCTTCCCATGGCCCCCTTCAAGATTCCTGTCGCTCTGCTCGTCTACAGTAACCCAACCCTCTTCTCTGGCAATTTCTATAAATAGAAATACCACCCATCGCCCTGGGGGGAACCGGTCGTCCCACCTCCCTTGAGATATCGCCACGGTTATTTCTTCAATTAACCGGGAGGCCCGCGGCACTTTTTCAGCTCCACCGTTAGCCATCTATCAGGGGGGTTGTCATCTCGCGTGTTACGAAAACACGGGGTGAATCTCGTTCTCGACCTACCGCAGTCTGAGGCATCTGGGGATTGAAAGGCGCCCGTTGGAGAGGGTCCTGGCTCCGGACGAAGCCGTCTCGATAGCTGGGATGACTGAAAGGGCTCTGCCCGGGAGGAGAGGAGGAGGACTCACTCGACGAAGGAAGAGTCATCCGACGCGTGGTTACCAGTAGCCGGGTCCCAACCGAAACACGCCGGCCGGGCACAACCAAGCACAGTTCCTCCGCCAGGCAGCACCTAGGGCAGGATACGGTAGACAGGAGGGAACGAGGGGCACCCACCTCCAGACTGAAGGGGACAGTCGAAATGCCGCAGAAGGCAGCGCGGGTGGCCGGGAGGAGAGCCGCAACAATCAGCCAGGACATCTCGAGATGATATGATGAACTCGATCACCGAGACTCCACCTCCCGCTAAATTTCAAGTTTGAACGGGAAAAAAGTTGGAGATGAGCGGCTATATATCCCAGATACGGTGGAGATTTGGAGGGGAGAGCAGGGAGGCAGACAGGGGACAGCGGAGGGGGCTTGGAGAAGCTAGACACTCGCTAGCAGGAGACGGACCTCGAGTTTTTATCGGAGAAGGCTTTCCTATGGCCATGGACAGTCCGAATCTCGAGAGAGACATATCTAAAAATGGAAGAGACTCTTCTCTTAGGGAACCAGTTGTCTCCCGGGCCTCTCTCGCCCTCACAGTCATCTACTTCTGTTTTTTCACCTGCCTTCTGTCATCTACCCCGGGAAGCGGGAATCTGACCACCCGCAGTTTCAAAATCGGATCATTAGTCAAGAAGCGGAACGGGGAAAAAAGAGGATCGGCTAATCGCCCGGGATTAGAATGATAAATGCCTTTCAAGAGACGCTTAAAAAAGGAGAAAAAGAGACGCGGGGGAAGAAGACGGGAACGACGGCGATCGTCCTTCTTACCGACCATCCTCCAAGGCGCCTGTAAAAACAAAAGAAGAAAAGAAAAATCAACGAAGATATGAGATTTACTAGGCATTGCTCTCTTTCCTCTCTGGCTTCGGAAGGGACTGCTCCAGTAGCCCATTCTTCTCCTCCAGTTTCTTCATCTTCTCTCCCATCTCGACGAGAGCCTGCAGAGCCTCCTGGAGAGCCTGCTCCGTCTGCCTGTGCGATTGCTCAGATTCTTGGACGGCTTGCTGTGAAAGTTGAAGAGGCTGTTTCATCTGCTGGCGGGACTGCTCGGCCACTCGCAGGCACAGCTGCTGCTCCTTGCCCTTCTCTTCCGTCTCATCCATCCTATTCTTCATGACGGCCTCATCCGGGAGGTTAAGTGATAAAGTCGGCCGCGGCTGCTTCGGTCCTTGACCAGGACTCAACTCTAAAGTGCCTCACCTGGTCCTAGTTCTCGAGAAGCGGACACCAGCAACGAATTGTTGTGCTGTTTGCAAACAGACGCGTTTCCATTGAAGCAAGTTATAGTCTGTCAAGAAAAAAGACGACACTCAAGGTCTAACGATTTAGCCGTGAGCCGAACTTACTGGCCTTTTTTTCTTCTTGGCCGCTCGAAAATTACCAGCCGTATCGACCCCCCTGCGGGGGGTCTTCGGCTGGGCGTCCCCTTCGGGGGCTAGAGGTTACCCTCCGCGCGCAGTCCCTCCAGCTCTTCCCCCTTCTCCGCGTTCCCTTCCTCCCCCGTCGAGTCCCTTTCGCCCTTCCCATTCCCACCGTCCGGTTTCTTCCGCTGTTCCCTAAGGAGCTCGTCCTCTTCCCAGTGTCGTTCTCACTCCGCCATACTTCGAGAAAAATAGGAAGACAAAAGAAATTGACCAAAGGAGGAAGCGAAACCCCGACCTGTCGATTGGGGTCCCACCACGAACGGGTCCCACAGCGGAAAACGAACGGGTCTCGCAACGAAAAATATTATGGAAGAATAGAACCTCAAAACAAAAAAGCAAAAAGGTTTGACCGTGGCGAGGATCGAACCCGCGACCTCTCCCACCGCGCGCCCGCCCTCTTAACCACTAGACCACGAAATCTCGACATGTCAACGCACAGACAGACAGACACGGTAGCGCTTTAAAAGTAGGGATCTGTCGGTTCGCTCCATCACTAAAATTTGTTCTCGGCCAGTTAGACCTTGAATGTCGTCTTTTTTCTCACAGCTCGCCGAGACCGGCACTTAGAGATAAAGGGCGGAGGGGACGGGTCCTGAAGAGACTCGCGCGGGAATTCAAAGGGGGATTTGCAGTTCGAAGTTTCTTTTGTTCGTTTTTTTTTCTCGTTTTTCCTGTATTTATTAACATATTGTACACCAATTTATACTCTTTTTGTATGAAAATGATCAGATAAAAATAGTGAAATAATAATAACATCAGATACTGATGAACGTATGATATTGTCAATGAAAAACGCAAAAATAAATTATAATTATTGAATCCCCTGTTTCTCCGCAAAACGTATGTTGCGAGGAATAATAATTTATCTGCAATTCCTTCTTTATTTTCTGCAAGAAATAACTTTAGGGTCAAAAAAAGACGAAGTGGAGCAGGTCGGAAGCCGGTCAACCCGATTCAGCTTGATCCCGACGATTTTGGCATGTTAACACCTCCTAGGTCACCTCTGCCGTACCCTCTTCTCGGGTTTAACACTCCATTACCTTCGCCAGGAAACAGTTGACCCCTCTGAAAACATTTTTTATATAAGATAATTAAGATTATACTCAGGAACGTCAAAGTCATGGTGAGATTCCATCTAAAAAAAATTAAACAGCCTTACCTCATTGATAGAGATCACCTCCTGGTATTTTCACTTCACTTGATAATTATCTGAATTAAGGATTCTATTTATAAAACCAAATTTAAACATATTTACGTATTTAATGATATCTATGGTCGTCCTTACCATCCCCACGTTAAGCTTCCCGTGAGAGAGAAGAAGTCATCTAATGACAAAAAAAGATCTTTAAGGTGGATACATCTGAAATACTATCATAAACCCTTCAGACGTAAAAGAGAATACATGATTGCCGTGCTAAATTATTTGTGTCGAGATAGTAAAGGCGATGAGGTAGATGATCTGAAAGCTGAACTTATTACTTCACTTCTAAAAACATCGGAAAAAGCTCAGAAAGTTGCAGCAAAATTTTTACATAGTAAAATTTCCCCGATGGATATAGGTTCTAATCTTTGTTCCCTAAAACTTCTCGTTATTTAAGACACAGAAATGGAAATCTTGTCTTCGATGGTAAACTCCAAAAATTGTGGGGGAAAAAATATCTGCGGGTGTCAATCGAGCCGTTGGACAGAGAATTTTCAACCCAAGGAGCGCTATTCGCAAGAACTGGAAAGAGTTAAACCTGAACTCCACTTTGTCTTGTGGCAAATTAGTTTACGACGATGACGGTTAGCTCTTCGTCCTTCCATATAACTTGAAATTTTAGAATATACACGTACAGTCCACTATGCGTATATCTCCAACGTAGAAGAAGTGTTATCCAATTACGTTCATATTCTAAGCGAAAAATTTGACATTGCAATTACTGGTGGAGCTCTGTGGATGCGCTTAGCTGTGGACAAGGCGAAAGAGTTTTCCAAAGTGACTATCTCCTTCGCAAATATGGAGAAAAACCAAAGTCGATACTGTCAATTGGTTGTTGGAGCTCTTGTAGGACAAGATAATGCTAGGAATCTCCGCGTATTCGACGAGCTCTTCAAGACAATTGAGAACATTAAACACATACGCTTCAATGGAACATCTACTGCGGTCCAACTGTTTATCATCGGCGATAATAAGGGATTATCAGCTTTGAAAGGTCACGCCGGCCATGCTTCGAGAAATCTATGCCTTCTTTGTCCTATTCTCAACATTTCGCTAAGGAAGTGGGAGACTTTCTCCCTCGTGGCTTTACCTCTTCGCAGTTACGCTTTGGATGAACCTGGAATTAAAGAAGAGCCACTAATACAAACCTCTGCTCGAGAATTCTTGACAGACTATATAAACTAAATTATCCAAAAACAACGAATTTCATGAGGAAAATGCAACAACAAGAGGTGGGAGAAGATCAAACATTCTATTTCTATTTCTGGTCTACATTTCAATCTCCTTATTCTTCTTTTCTTGCTTTCTTGCTATTTTTTCTTATTTAGTACAGCATATTCTCTTCATTGAGATGTCAGGTTTCCGACTTGCTGAGTTGGACCACACTCTATTGGAAAAAGTCATCACAAAGGTTTTTTCTATTTTATTTTCATAACAGAAATATTTCAGCTTGAACCGAATAGTTATTTCCGCCTGCAACAGACATGCCGGGGTATGCAAGAGTTCATTCGAAAAAGCAAGAACATTTCTATCCACTTGGACGGACGCTATTGTTTTCGGAAGAAATCGACACCAGAGGAAGTGGTGAATGATCATTGGTGGGCCAAGTGCATGCCCTACTTAAACTTTGATGAAAACGGTTGCAAACTCAAGTTCCGCCAGTTCTGCAAATGGGAAATAAATGTTGCAGAACTTTATGGTACACGATTGCCTCTTCTTCTGGTAACTAGTCAGTTCCCAGTTTTTCTCTTTTTATAAATTTTAGGTGACATCAAGGAGGTTGACCGTATATGTGATTGTCTACGGAAGTATCAAATAACTTCTGAAGGTATAGATATTGCCCCTAAATGGACTAAAGAAGACTTTGTGGAATTTTTAAGAATTGCCAAGCCCCGAAGGGTCTCCCTAAACAGTGCGGAATCCGACCGATACGAGGCGGTATTCCAAGCCAAGTCAATTGTCAGTTTCGTTTTTTTTACTTTTATATTTTTTTATGCTTGTAGAAAACGGTAGCGGTAGATTTGAAAGCAGAGCAAATAGTTGTTGCTATCCCGAAGTTGCTTTTTGCCTTTGCTGATGTGGAGATTCACATTCACAATACTGACGATCAATTTGATTTGCTTCGTACATGTCTGCAGGTAAGATATAAAATGTAATGCTTTATTTTCCAGATTCTTCACTCGCAACCTTGGCCAAACCTCCGTCACTTCAACTTCTGCATAATTGGTGGAAACGACGTGAGCACAACTAGTGCTGAATTGAAGACAATATTCCATGGATATAACTTGACAGTGAACGCGCATGATTTTCTTGTAGAGGTGCCACAACACTTCTATGCTGCAACTTCTTGTAATGTCATCCTCAGCTACCCCATTGCTCATCTATATTGTGGTATGGGCTTTAATAACTCGTTAGTTAATTATCAATAAAGATGTTGAGAAATCTAACCAATCATCCTTTGCGGAATGAACAGTCAGGATGAGATAAATCTTCGTTCACAGTTGTTGCTGTGTTAGGGAATGTGAATACCCGCTCCCATGGTTTGGATGAGAAGCAGACGGATACTAGTAGGAGAGGAGCAGTGATCGCGTTGTCGGGAAATCCATCGGATACCGGTACAGATGATGCGAAAATTGGAGAGGAGGCTTCTTACCTGTTGCGTCTTTGAATAATTGAGATGTTTGATAATTAGAGTTCCTTCTTCTCCAGGATTACCGCTGTGTGACTTCAGATCCTTGAGCTATGTTGTTTTCCTAACATTATATCGGAACTACCCGCGGATAATACAATAGACGGCATATAACTGCCCTTTCGGTTATATCCCCGAGTGCTTTTCCCCTCCTTATTGAAGTGGAAAGGCTAATTCAATGCGGGTGACTCGTCTGGTGTCGCTGATCTCCGGCTCCCTGGCTACTGTCCTCAATTCTCTCCTCATCCCTATCATCCTCACCCGGTCCTCTCCCCGGGTCGGACGATACAAGTACTTCCTCCTGGCCTACACCCTGAATGCTTGTTATTTTACCGTATCCCAGATCAGCATCCTCCCCGTGGGTCTCGCCACGAAGTACCGTAACCTTCGTTCAGACGTGGTACGTACCCTTCAATGGGTGTTTCTTCTTATCCACGATCGATTTCCTCCCCCGGTGGTTCCAACGAATCCAGATGACCTGCTTCGCTTCCAGCTATAACTTCAATGCCATCATCCTCGCCTGGTGTTTTCTCTATCGACTCTCCATCATACAAAAGTAATATTTGTTGGGAATACGGTAGAGAGACGAGTGTAGCACTCAGCCGTGGATCATCTCCTACCCGTACTTTCGACCCTCGCTGGCCTTCTCCACCCTTCTCGGGGCATACATGGTCTCCGTCTGCTTTTTCATTTATCCGACCGACAGAACCGATCAAATATTCCATGAGGAGATATTCAACGCCACGGGGATTGAACTGGCTGAAATCGGCTACATCGGAGCGGAGATTACTGTAAGTTGGCGGCGTTGCCCTGGTCACTTGCGCTCCTGCAAGGCCCGTCCTCTTCCCCTTCTTTTTAGATCGATGGCCAGCTGAATATCGGCCTCTGTGTCACCTTCACCTCTTACCTCGTCTTCCTCACCGTCGCTTGTTCCATTTTTGTCATTTGTTGGTTCAAAATTGGCTATAAATTGCGAGAAATACGGACACTAAGCACCGGGAACTACCGCTACCAGAAGAAACTCTTCATCCTCCTCACGCTGCAGGCATCCCCCGAATTCGGTTATAGAAAAAACTCTTTAGACGAGTCTCCCCATCATGTTCAACAATGTCCCGACCATCCTGGTATTGTCACTCGGCCTGGCTAAAATCGAATGCGGGGATGTCATTCTGATCGGCGGGATGGTGCTCTCCTTCGCCCAGCTGTGTGATCCCGTCTTTACCGTAATCCTGGTGGCGGACTATAAGGACGCCATCATTCACTTGTATAAAAAGGTATCCGGGAAGTGATCATACTCCGAGATTGTTTTCCAGGCAAGCGGGACTGCGTCACTACGGCCTACAAATTCGAGTGTGGCACCGGGAGGAGGTGTCTCCTCATCCGGACAACATGGATAGACTCGTCCCGAAGCATCAGAGATTTTGCACGTACTCCTCTGATAAATTTTCTAGTTTCTATGACTAATGGGATTAGGAGAACATCCTATTCGTACACAAATAAAATGGAGAAGGCCATGACGGCTGACACAACAATAGTCTTCTTTGATTCTAATCTCACGGATATTTCTTCCTCCTCCAATTTATTGCTTCTCTTCCCCTTTCCAGTTGTTCCAGATGAGGCTGACCCAAGTTGTCGAGCTCGTCTCCGGCCTGACTGCCACCCTCTTCAACCTCCTCCTCATCCCCATCATCCTCACCCGGTCGTCTGACCGAATCGGAAAGTACAAGTACTTCCTCCTGGCCTACACCATAAATGCTAGCTATTTCACCATCATGCAGATTTGTATCATCCCGGTAATCGAGAGGAGATTAGGTACAAAGGGTGGAATGTCTAGACGTGGTACATTCCTACAAACGGCTACTTCTTCCTGTCAACAGTCGACTACTTCCCTCGGTGGCTACAACAGGTCGCGGTGATGTCCTTCGTGGCCACCTATACCACCAATGTCATAGTTCTTACTTGGAGCTTTGTCTACCGACTGGCTGTTATTGAGAGGTACGGCTAGGGGATGGCTCAGAAAGGAGAGACTTTAGTCCGTACCCGTGGATTGTCCACCTGCCCTACTTCCCGATCTGTCTTCTGTTTTCTGTCCTCCTCGCCTCGTGGATGGTCGGCAGTTGTAAAGCCATTATGCCGTCTCCGGAGATCGGGCAGATCTTCCATGATGAAATATTAAACAAGACGGGAATAGAATTGGCCGATGTTGGCTATATTGGAGGGGAGATTACGGTAAGCATAGGAGCGCCTCGGGCAGTCGGAGAGGGTCTAGCATCGGGATGAGTGGCTTCGTGCCCTAATGCCCGCACCAAAGAGGGCCGAGTCCGTGTCTTTCAGATAAACGGTGAGCTGAACATCGGGATGGCCGTCTGCCTCGGCTCCTTTATCGCCTTTGTCTGTACCTGCTGTGTAATCTTCATCATCTGCTGGTTCAAAATTGGACGACGGCTGCTGGAAATCCGAAATGTGGGCGGCAACCACACAAACTATAACTTCCAATTCAAGTTGTTTATTCTTCTCTCCCTACAGGTGAGAGCCATCCATTCGGAGACCACCCTCTTCCAGACGTGTATGCCGATAGTCTTCAATATCTTCCCGGCTGCCAGCTGCTTCATCCTCAGCCTGGCCAAGGTCGAAGTCAGCGACTTCCCCTACGTCTGCGCGATGATCGTGACCTTTGCCCAGATATGTGACCCGATCTTTACCATCTTCTTCATCGCCGAGTATAAGAATGTTTTTACCAGATGCTTACACAAGGTAGACAATACAATAACTAGGATCTCGTCTTTCCTAGGTATCTCCAAATGTGGCGCCGAGTTCTGGATCAGGTGCTCGCGGTCACAGCTCCACTCCGGGACATACCGTACCAACTGGCCCCAGTTTTTAAGAAGCAGAAGTCGACGTTTCAGATACCTCGATATAAGTTAACACTATACAGAATAAACTTCGGCTGCTCTCATTGCCATCATAGTGAGCACTTCTCCTCCGATCGAAAACAGGGCTGGGTGGAATGCCGTCTGCCGGCCAAACTACCTACGATTGAAGTCTTCTAATTGCACCTGTCCGTGGATCATTTCGATTCTCTATGACGTTTTCCGTTTACTTATTTGATCTCTATTTATCTGCTCTTTCATTATGGCCCCATTGTCCCCCTCTAATAACAGATTTATGTGAACATATGTGAATAAGCTGCATTTCAAGAACGAGATGGCCTTCCAAACATTTGAACTGCCCCATAACTTGTGTAGCTCTCGTCCATCTTCCATTTGTCTAACCTAACCAGTCCTTTCCAGCTATCCGAAATGAGACTGACCCAAGTGATTCAGTTCGTCTCCTGCATGACTGCCACCCTCTTCAACCTCCTCCTGATCCTCCTCATCCTCTCCAGATCCTCTTCCCGGCTCGGCAAGTATAAATATTTTCTGTTGGTCTATACGATAAACGCCAGTTATTTCACCGCCACGCAGGCAGTCGTCGTTCCGGTAGGCCAGCAAAGTTAGGACCGAGTGAGAATAACTCCAGACATGGTACATCCCGACCAACGGGTACTTCTTCTTCTCGACTATCGACTACCTGCCTCGCTGGCTACAACAGGTCGCCGTCTTATCCTCTATCGCCACCTATACAATAAATGGCATCGTTCTCACTTGGAGCTTTGTCTATCGTCTGGCTGTTATTGAGAGGTAATGTTTTTTTGGCAGCCTACCAAAGAGAAACTTCAGCCCCTACCCGTGGATTGTCCACCTGCCCTACTTTCCCATCTGTCTGTCGATGTCTATTTTTCTGGCTGCTTGGATGGTCACCAGTTGTATCCCCCTGATGCCTTCTCCTGAGATCGAGCAGATCTTCCATGACGAATTGTCAAATATGGCGGAGATAGAGTTGGCCGATGTTGGCTATATTGGAGGACAGATTACGGTAAGGACAAGGATATCAGCCGGCTGTAGCGCGAGCGGAGGTATTAAACCGCCGGCGAAGAGGGTCGGGCACCAGAACGAGTCGCTTGCTGCCCTGAAAGAATTGGTTCAGATAAACGGTGATCTAAATATCGGGATGGCCGTCTGCCTCGGCTCTTTCATCGCCTTTGTTTGTGCCTGTTGTGCAATTTTTATCATCTGCTGGTTTAAAATTGGACAACGGCTGCGAGACATCCAAACTACCGACGGCAGCCATCCGAACTATAGTTTTCAATACAAATTGTTCATTCTCCTCTCCCTACAGGTGAGAAATGCCCCCAGTGAGAACCAGAAGGTGCCTTTCCAGACCTGTATGCCTATTGCCTTCAATATTTTCCCGGCTGCCATTTGTTTCATCCTCAGTTTGGCGAAGGTCGACGCGGGAGACCTTCCTTATGTCTGTGCAATGATCCTCACCTTCGCTCAGATCTGCGATCCGATCTTTACCATCTTCTTCATCGCCGAGTATAAGAGCTTCTTCACCCGTTGTCTCCACAAGGTAGGGCACACCAGAAATACAGGAAACTTCTTGCTCTCCAGGCCATTCCAAATGTGGCGCCGACCTCTGGATCAGTCACAGGCGGCCGCAGTCCTACTCCAGGACCTACCGCAACTACAGGTCCCAATGTTTGAAGAACTCTCGACTACTAGTACAAGATACTTCTTGCCCTTGGTGCAATCATTTCCTCGTCCAGTCGGATTATCTCGATGTTGCATAGTCATAAATCTTCTTGTTACAGCTAACAAAGGAGGATTATATGAACAATTTGAAGGGTGTGCTCGTACATGAAGAAATTCGGAGAATGCAAGACGGGGGCCGGATAATAACGACACCACAATACCTTCCTCGTCTACCAAGGCTCATTCATTCTGGTTCTCTAATCTCCCTGGAGCTGCCCCTTCCTTTCCTATCCATTCTTCCTCATTCCAATGCGTCTGACCCAAGTTGTCGAGCTCGCCTCCGGCCTGACTGCCACCCTCTTCAACCTCCTCCTCATCCCCATCATTCTCACCCGGTCGTCTACCCGAATCGGAAAGTACAAGTACTTCCTCCTGGCCTACACCTTCAGTTACCTACAAATTTGTGACACCGGGAGGAGGTGTCTCCTCATCCGGACAACATGGATAGACTCTTCCCGAAGCATCAGAGATTTTGCACATACTCCTCTGATAAATTTTCTAGTTTCTATGACTAAATGGGATTAGAAGAACATCCTAGAAAGAGTGTTATTCGTACACAAGTAAAATGGAGAAGGCCATGACGGCTGACACAACAATAGTCTTCTTTGATTCTAATCTCACGGATACGTCTTCCTCCTCCAATTTATTGCTTCTCTTCCCCTTTCCAGTTGTTCCAGATGAGGCTGACCCAGGCGATCGAGCTCGTCTCCGGCCTGACTGCCACCATCTTCAACCTCCTCCTCATCCCCATCATTCTCACCCGGTCGTCTACCCGAATCGGAAAGTACAAGTACTTCCTCCTGGCCTACACCTTCAGTGCCTGCTACTTCGCCCTGACTCAGATCAGCATCGTCCCGGTAAGCGAAGTCAACATCTCAAATAGAGGATACCTCCAGACGTGGTACATTCCGACGAACGGATACTTCTTCTTCTCGACTGTCGACTACCTGCCCCGCTGGCTACAACAGGCCACCGTCCTGTCCTACGTCCTCTCCTATATCATGAACACCATTGTCCTCACCTGGTGTTTCATCTATCGACTGGCTGTTATTGAGAGGTGGGATTAGATGGCACTCCCCCGGAAAAAAAGAAAGTTCAGCCCGTATCCATGGATTATACACCGGCCCTACTTCCCCTTCTGTCTTCTTTTCTCCGTTCTTCTCAATTCGTGGATGGTTGCCAGTTGTAGTTACATAATGCCCTCGCTCGAGACGGAGGCCATCTTCCATGAGGAACTAGTGAACAGGACGGGAGTGGAGCTGGCCAAAGTCGGCTATATTGGAGGAGAGATTACGGTAAGTATAGACAACCCTTCTCTGCCCTAACTGTTACCCCATCTCTCCTTTCCAGGTAAACGGCGAGATCAACATGGGCATGGTCATCTGCCTCGGCTCGTTCATCACCTTCTTCTCTGTCTGTTTTGTAATTTTTATCGTCTGCTGGTTTAAAATAGGGCGACGGTTGCGGGAAATTCGTAACATGGGCAACCATACGAACTATAGCTTCCAATACAAACTGTTCGTCCTCCTCTCTCTGCAGGTAGGGACTCTCTTATTCAAAAGAAGAGAGGATAACCCATTCCAGACATGTATGCCGATAGTCTTCAATATGTTCCCGGCCGCCAGTTGTTTCATCCTCAGCCTGGCCCAGCTCCAAGTCGGCGACTTCACCTACATCCTGTCTATGATTGTCACCTTCGCCCAGATCTGTGATCCCGTCTTTACCGTCTTCTTCATAGCCGAATACAAGAGTTTCTTCACCAGATGTCCCTATAAGGTGGAACTGATTTGAAATCTGGACACCAATACTTAGGGTTTCAAGATAACGCCGTCCTCCCGATCAGGTACCGGTGGCAGCGCTGCCCCAGGATCCGTCGTCCCCACATCCTCCACTCTCTGATCCCCTCCCCTATAAATAAAGCTGTGTATGTGTGTGTCTGACTGTCGTGTTGTACTGCCCATTAACCATCTTCTTCCTGAGTAATCTTCGTTCCCCCGTCCTCTTGTTCATTTTTCCATTTGTTTACTCCCCGTCCAAGCTGGTGACCCCGTCATCGGCCGTATCCATCGTATCAGTTGCTTTTCGGCCGTCTTCCGCTAGGTACTCCTGCTGATAACCTTGCCATTGATTTTGGTCATCTCGTTTTGCTTTTAATCGCCCTGTCGTCGAGTAGCCAACTCAGAGAACGCGCTTCCCTTCTCCCTGAGGGGGTCGCCAGGGAGGGGAGGAGGGGGAAGAGGATCGGTTCTCCACTTTTTTTCCGACTCTCGCGCAATCTGCACCTGCTTTGGCCATATGTTCCCGTTCTTTTCCTTCCCTCTAATCGTTTCCATTCTATTGGTCTCCCCCGTCTCCCACAGGTCGCGGGGAGGATGGCGCAATCCACAGGCGCATCATCTTACCGACGACTGAAGCCATTCTGCCAAAACAATCACTCCCCCCGGTGGTCTCATTTTCCTCATTTATTCTAAACATATAAACTATAGGCATGCCTCTCCACCTCTTGGCAGGGAAGCGTCTTAGCCTCTTGTTTGCCTAACCTCTAGGCCGCCATAGGTCAGCCAGTGGCCGAGACAACTTACTCCGCTGCCGGCGCCTCTTATGGCAGCCTTCTGCATTAATTAACTTCTCCTCTTCTTTAATAAGCTACCGTAATCTATAGAATACCTACTTCTTTAAGCAATTCCCTGAGTCTCCCTCTGCTTGGTTTTCCCCCCGCACTACTCGGGCAGTGTCAAGTAGTGTCATCCAAAAGAGCCTCCTCTCCCCTCCTAACAACTCTCTCCAAAAAGAGTCGGGACTGTCTCCCAGTGATTAGAGACGCGTCTCCCCACTTGCCGTATCTCCCCCCGCACTTTATCTGATGACTTTGACCCTTCCGCTTGACCGCCGTCCGTCCTTATCCTAACCGTAAGATTTATGTTTGCCACAATACTCTCACTTGTCCCTCCCCCTCCTCTTCCCTTTATTTCCCCTCTCCTCCTCCTTTAAATTAGGCGATAATTATCCGCTAACCACGGCTGCTAGAGTCCCAAACCCATCCAAACCGTGCGCAGCTGGTGATCCGGTGGCAAAAATGGCTGGGTCAAAACCTCCGTGGCTGTTTTTCCCTGTCAGCTTTTTGGTTAGAATTGTGGATGAGTCAGTCCCTCTGGCCGGTGGAGGGTCCTCCGCCTTGTATATTATTGTCTCTCGCTCATCATTCGTTCGGGCGGCGCCCTTCGCTATTTCCTTTTGACTGGCGCTTCACATTTGATTCATGCAAGGGGACATTATTACGATCTTCCTCTTCTTCTGTCCATTTCTTTAAGAGAACAGCCTTTTCGAGTAGATTACCGTAGGCAAGTCACCGCGCCATGCTCAGTTCTTTTGCAGTATCCATTTCCCTGTCAAAATGAGAAATTCAAAGGGGTTTTTGAGCTGTGTCCGATTGTGTACTGATTAATCTTGACCAAGACTGCTTCTAGAAAGTATTTTTTTTCCAGGTTCAGAAATCAAATGAGGCCTCCGGGGCTGCGGCTCTGGCTGGTCGCCGCCGTGCTCATTCTCTCGGCTTTTTGTCAAGAGGACTACGAAAGTTTCCAGGAATTTATCAGCACGGAGAGCGGTATATTGTATTAATTCAAAAAGAGACTCTCGCATTTAGAAAGGGGTCTGTTCCCGTCGATTTTCAACCTCGCGACGAATTCGCTGGCCACGGCCAGCGCCACCTGTGGCCAGCACAGGAAAGAGGAGTACTGTAAGCTAGTCGAGCACGTCCTCCTCCGGGCCTTCTCACACCAGACGTGAGTATTCACTTGGATTTTCTCTATTTTCCTGGAAAAAAAGACCTTTTAGGACTCCCCAGTGTGATATCTGTGATGCCAACGACAGCCAGCGCCGCCACCCGGTGGAGTTTGCCATTGACGGGACTCGTCGCTGGTGGCAGTCGCCCTCCCTGGCCCAGGGATTGGAAAACGAGAAAGTGACCATCACCCTGGACCTGAGACAGGTGGGTCTAACTATTACTCATCCCGAGCAAACACGATGACCTTGTTCGAGCCTCGTCTCCAAAGAGAGACCGTTGACCTTTTTATCGACCACCGGAGGACGGGCGGCGGCGTGTGGCTCGGACCGTATTGGCAGTGTTGACTAAGCGACGTCGAATCCCATAACAGCGCTTAAGCATACAACTTTTGACGACGGGGGAGACCAGCCGGGGCGAGGCAGAGGACCCGTTACGAGGAGGACCGTTTCAGATCTACCAAGTGGCCTATGTCGTCGTGAAGATGGCCATCTCCCCCCGGCCGGGCACTTGGGTTCTGGAGAAGAGTCTCGACGGCCAGAACTGGCAGGCCTGGCAGTACTATGCCACCTCGGATGCCGAGTGCATGAGGCAGTTCGGCGTCCCGGCCACCACGGGAGTCCCCCGGTTCCAGAGAGATGACGAGGTGGGACTACCCGTTTGAACGGAAATAAGGGGTTCAGGTTATCTGTACTTCGGAATATTCCAAACTGACCCCTCTGGAGAACGGAGAGATCCACACCTCCCTGGTCAATGGCCGTCCTGGGGCACCGGAACCCTCGATGGGACTGCAGAACTTCACCCGGACCCGTTATATTCGTCTCCGGTTCCTCTCCCCAAAGACGCTGAATGCCGACTTGATGATAATCAACAACCATGGCCGGCGGATTGACAAATCCGTAACTATGCGCTATTTCTACGCCATTATGGACATCTCCATCGGGGGACAGTGCATCTGCTACGGGCACGCCGAGAGTTGTCCCAGTGATCCCGTCACCGGGGTGAGCCACCTTCTCTTTTCTCTCTAAATAAACGAATTCTAGCAATTCAAATGCGAGTGTCGTCATAATACCTGTGGAGAGAGCTGTAACAAGTGCTGCCCGCTATTTAATCAACTTCCCTGGAAGCCGGGAAATCACGACCATCCCAACGTCTGCCAACGTATGCTCTCCTCCCCTGCTTTTAATCCTCCTCCCCTTTAGAATGCCAGTGTTTCAATCACGCCGATCAGTGTGTCTACGACGAGGAACTCGACAGGAACAAGTGGTCCATCACCCCGGAAGGCGTCTACGAGGGAGGAGGACGCTGTGTCGAATGCAAGCATAACACCGAGGGATTCAACTGCGAACGGTGTAAAGACGGCTACTACCGACCCAGCGGGCTATCGCACTACCGGTAAGGCCTCCTCTTTTCCTCCTGAATCTCTGTAATTCCAGAGAAGATGCCTGCCGGACTTGTGACTGTGATCCCGTCGGCTCGATCAACACAGTCTGTGTGAAGGACGATCAAACCGCTGGGAATGGCCAGCACCCGGGAGACTGTATCTGTAAGCCCGGTTTTGGAGGACGACGATGTGACCGCTGTGCCCGAGGCTACCGTAACCATCCCACGTGTGAGCCTTGCCCTTGTAATCAAGCGGGATCCGTCAACTTCGATACTTGTGAGGAGGCAAAGTGAGCTATATCTCTCTTTTCCCATTTTTGGGTCTATTTTAGCTGCCAGTGTAAGGCCAACGTCGAGGGTCTCTACTGTGACCGGTGTAGGGCGGGGACAATCCATCTGAATGCTAACAATCCCCAAGGATGCCAGCCTTGTTTCTGTTTCGGACTCTCGAATAACTGTACCCAAGTGGACTGGACCAAAGCAGTGGTAAGTTTGCTCCAATGAAAGTTCATACTCTTCTTCCTTCCTTTTCAGATTTCTAACAATCACGGCTGGAATTTAACTGACCTGACCGGGGGAAAAGATGTGAAACCGGAGACAGAGAACGGCGAGGTGCTCCTCTTCAACGCGAACCAGAACAAGGACCGATCCCTCTACTACTGGAAGGCCCCGGACAGCTTCAACGGAAACATGGTATGTTTCTTCCGATCCTTTGAATAATCCTCTTCGTTCAGTTGAATTCCTATGGAGGAAATCTTCACTATTTTGTCTACTACGTCCCAGCCGAGCAGGGTGCTCCTGTCCCCGTGGCCGACCTGGTCTTGGAGGGAAACGGAATCAAACTGGAGTACTATTCCCGGATGGAACTCTTCCCCCGAGAGAACATGACAGTCCAAATTCCGATCCTGGAAGGCAGCGGCTGGTACAATTCGGCCTCCCGCACACCGGCAGACAAGGCCGACATGATGAGGGCTCTGGCCGATGTCCACCGCTTCCTCGTCCGGGCCATGTATCAGCAACACCAGCTACAGAGCTCGTAAGTCATCAAAAATGGGCGAGACAAGATGACTTTAGAATCTTCGGCCTGACTCTGGACACCGCTGTGCCCAGCCCCGAAAGAACAGGAGACGACGATGATTTGCGCCATCTGCCGGCCATTGACACCTCGATGAGGGGAGTTGAAGTCTGTACTTGCCCTGAGAACCTGGCTGGAAACAGTTGCGAGTCCTGTGCCCCCGGCTACCGTCGAGTGAATAACCAACTGTATGGCGGACGATGCGAGAAGTGCAACTGCGAGGGACACAGCGACCAGTGCGACCCCTTCACGGGGCATTGTCTCAACTGCAAGGTGCCCTTTCCTTCTTTATTTGATTATTCCCCCGTTTAGCACAATACGACCGGCCCCCGTTGTGAGCTCTGCCTTCCCGGCCACTATGGAAATCCATCCCTGGGTGGAGAACACGGCGCCTGTCGTCCTTGCGAATGCCCCAGTCTTGACAACAACCGTTCTCCCGAATGTGTGATGACCCAACTGGTGGTGGCAGGGCCGGCGGCTTCTCAGGAGGACGCCTATGTCTGTACCGCCTGCGAGAGAGGCTATGAGGGAAACAAGTGCGAGATGTGTGCCGACGGCTACTTCGGAGACCCACTGGCGGAGAACGGCACCTGTGCGGAATGTGACTGTAACGGGAACATCGACGTGATGTCCATTGGAAACTGCGACGGGGAGACGGGCAAGTGTCTCAAGTGTATTGGCAACACGGAGGGGCCACACTGTGATATCTGCAAGGAGAACCACTGGGGAGATGCCCTCCAGCACACCTGCAAGCCGTGTGGCTGTCACCACGTCGGAGCAGTCCTTCAACAGTGCAACAATGACAACGGGGACTGTAGCTGTAAGGAGAACTACATTGGAAAGCAGTGCGACCGATGCCAGGAAGGGCACGGAGACGTGGACAACGGCTGCCCGGCCTGTGAGTGCGACGAGACCGGCTCATTGGGAACGGCCTGCGACGCCGTCAGTGGACAGTGCAGCTGTAAGACGGGAGTCTTCGGTAAGAAGTGCGACCAGTGCCGGCCCAGTTACTTCAACTTCACATCTAATGGATGCCAGTTCTGTCACTGTGACACCTACGGATCAGAAGAGGACGGAAAATGCGATCCCCTGACGGGCAAGTGTGAATGTCGGGAGAATGTGGACGGGAAGATGTGTGAGAAATGCGTCGAGGGATACTTCAACATCTCCAGTGGACAGGGATGCCAGGTAGCTATCCTCCTCTTCCAGTTAAAGACAATCTTCAGCCATGTGACTGTGATGCCACCGGGGCCGACGGAACTGCCTGTGACCTGGTCTCCGGGCAGTGTGTCTGTAAGCCGGGAGTCACCGGATTGAAATGTGATAAGTGTCTGGCCAACCACTACGGAATGGATGACGAGGGCTGCACAGAGTGCCAGCCTTGCCCAGCTCCTGGACAGGTAACCCCGCCTATTCCCTTCTCCACCTCCCTCTCTTTAGGTTTGTGACCCGGAATCCGGGGCCTGTGTCTGCCCGGCCAATACCGTCGGTGAGATGTGTGAGAACTGTACCGAGAATGCCTGGGACTACCATCCTCTCAACGGCTGTAAGCTCTGTGACTGCTCCTCCATCGGCAGTCTCAACGGGAAGTGCCACTCCCAAACTGGACAGGTAGTATCTTCCTCTTCCTTTTACAAGAGAATTCTCTTCAGTGTGAATGTAAAGAAGGCTACGTCGGTCTGAAATGTGACCGCTGTACCCACGGATTCTTCAATTTCCCCACCTGTGAGCCCTGTCAATGTCACCCGCCGGGAACGGACCCCAAGCAGTGCAAGGAGGGACAGTGTCTTTGTAATGAGAAGGGCGAGTGCCCCTGTAAGAAGAACGTCGAAGGGAAAAAATGTGACACGCCCAAGAACCACACCTTCTCCATCGATCCCCACAATCCTCAGGGTGCCTTCAACTGCTTCTGCTTCAATAGGTTTGTTCCCCTCCCCCTTTTTAGGATCAGTAAATGTCTTCCAGGACGGATGAGTGCCGACAGGCGAAACTCGTCTGGCAGCAGGTGTATGCCGAGGACAGGAGGGCCGTCTTCTCTGAGCCATGGGAATATTACACGAAGAAGCACAATCTCCAGATCCTGAAGGAGTACCCGCCCTCGTTCAACAGCTATCCGACCGACGCCGCTCCCCTCTACTGGCCGCTGCCTGCCACTTTCTTGGGAGACAAGCTGACCTCGTACAATGGATTCCTGCGCTTCAAGGTTGGTTATTATTCTATCTTTATATTTACTTCGGTTTTCAGATCCATAATCAGGACAACAGGAGAGGAATCGACGATGCCCGCCCAGATCAACAGTATTTCCGCTACTTCCCCCAGGTCATTTTGGTCGGGAACAATCGAATCGAATTGGAACATATCCCAGTGGACATCAAAGACGACGGCAAGTACAAGATCCGACTTCACGAGACTGAGTGGAGACTTCGCCAGACGCCGGAAGTCGTCCTCAACCGAAAGACGATGATGATTGCCCTTCAAAATGTCCAGGGAGTCTATGTCCGCGGCTCGTACACCTACCCATCTCGGGGAGACGCCATCCAGTTGAAGGAGATCTCCATCGACGTGGGAGTTCCTCCCTCCGCCATAACCTCCGAGAATGAGGCCACCGGCGTGGAGGAGTGCCTCACCTGCCCCCAAGGATACAGTGGCCTTTCGTGCCAGAACCCGGCCGATGAGTACTGTAGAAAACGACACCGTGACTACCTAAACCAGCCCGATGACCTTGCCCTGGTTGGCTGGTCTGAGCCATGCCAGTGTAACGGCCACTCAACGAAGTGTCACCCGGAGACGTGTCTCTGCTCCGACTGCCAACACAATACCTACGGAGAATTCTGTGAGAAGTGCAAGAGTGGCTACATTGGAGACGGCCGCGACGGGGGACCGAGCGCCTGTACCAAGTGTGCCTGTCCCCTGGAGGAGAACAGCTTCAGCGACACCTGTGCGGCTGTCCCCTACGGACGAGGATACGTCTGCAACGCGTGTAAGAGAGGCTACAGTGGTCAGTACTGCGAGAACTGTATCGTCGGCTTCTTCGGCGACCCACAGCGAGTGGGAGGATTCTGCGAAGAGTGTGCCTGCCACCCGGACGGAAGTCTCCACGGGAAGTGCGATCCCCTGACTGGGGAGTGTGAATGCCGCCCCGGGGTCACGGGCAGGGACTGTAGCCGGTGCCAGGAGAGACATGCCTTCATTGGAGGTGTCTGTACTTGTAAGTACTGTAATTTAAAGATATAATGGGTATTTTAGCCTGTGACCAAGGGTGTTACAAACCCTTGATGGATACCATCGACGTCTTGGAGGAGAATCTCGCCGTACAGAACTTCAGCAACCTAAAGCCTATCCCCTATAAAAGAGCCGATCGTCTGGCGAACACCACAGAAGGTTGTTCTTACTCTTATCATCTAATAACAACAAATTACAGTAATAAATCAATTCGTGCGAGGACTCGGCTCGGGACAAGACGGCCTGTCCTCCCTGGACAGCAAGTACGCCAAGGACGCCTTCACTGTAATCGAAGGAGCCCGTTTCCAAATGGACCGGATGAACAAGGGACTCAATTCTACCCAGCTGTTCACAAAACTACTCGAGGAAGACATCAAGAAGACCCAGACCATTTACGCCAAGGCCTTCAACACGACCCAGTTCTTGAAACATTTCCATCTCTATGGAGGGAGCTCCGTCGGAGGGGCGACCTTGGATGCCTGGGTGATGGAAGCCGAAGCTCATTACAATGCCGGCCTGGAGAGGGGAGATTACATCGAGAAGAGACGAAACAGGGCCGAGCAGGAACTGAAGAAGAGCGAAGAATTGCTGAAGATGGTGCTGAACAACAAGCTGAATGACACGACATTCGAGATCCTCCACGCGAGAGTCGAAGAATTCGGAGAGTGGCTGGAGGAATTCAGATCGACGATGCACGAAACGGCAAAGAAGGACACGGCGGACGCGGAGAGGATGAGCAATCTGGTTGGGAAGAGGGTCGACCGGTACAGGGAGGTGGCCACCCAGGTGGAGAAGCTCAAGGCTGAGGCAGAGGACACCCTGACCGGGGCGAAGGACTCCGTCGAACTGGCCAAGGGACAGGAACTGCTAAACATGTTCGATGATGCAAAGGCGATGAACATCAGTCTGGAGGAGGCCGGCCTTCTCTCCGAACAGTGTGCCAACCTCACTCTACAGTATTCTCAAGCCATCGATGAATACGACGACGTCTTTGCTCAGCCGGCAGCCAAACACGCGGAGGAATTGCGCCGAGAAGCCGAAAGACTCAAGGACTCCTTCGCCAGAACCAAAGTGGAGACCAAGAACCCCATCAAGGCTTCTCAAGCTTATGAGGACATCGTCGGAGCACTGAGGAATGCCTCCCACGCGGCGGCCAAGGCTCTGGCCGCTGCAAACGACGCTCATTTGGACGCTGATCCACAGAAGGAAAGCAGTCAGCTGGCTGAATTGGTAGCCACCAAGGAAAAGTCAATCCAACTGGAAGTTGAGGCCAAGTCGCTAGGAAAGGAATGGAACAATGAGAACTTCGACGAGCAGAAGAAGACCCTCGACGAGAGACTGGCAGCCGTTAACGAGAAGAACATTGCCATGATCAAGAGAAACGACGCGTTGAGAAGCCAATGGGCCAAGTTCGACGACCACAATGACCGAATGCCCGGACTACAGGGAATGGCCAGGGACGCGGACACGAAGGCCAACGCCGCGAAAAAGAAGGCAGTCGAATTGCAGGATCAAGTGAGGGAGATCGAGGAGGAGACGACCAAGTTGGAGAACAGTACCCGACGAGGAATCAAGGAGGAAATCGAAAAGGCCAGGGAGGTGCGGCTGGGACTGGAGAAGGCGACCAACGCGTTGACCAAAATGGGAGGGATGAGCAACACGAACAAGGCCAGGGCAGAGGAACTGCAACGGCAGCTGTCCCAACTGAAGGACAGGATCAGCGAGGCCAGAGAGAAGGCGCAACAGGTCGGTTATACCTTTATGTAGAGAGAATTAGAGCCATTTTAGATCCGTCTGTCGGTCAGAGGAGACGATCGCGGCCAGTGCAAGAGGTCTTTCATCTCCCCGTCCCACCCATCCCCCGTCAGCCAGTTCAATATCCGCTACCGGCCACAGAGGAATGTGCCCGACTCGGCTGTCCTGGTCACCAAGACTCAAGCCAGACGGACACAGGCCACTGAATACATTGCTGTTGAGGTAGGAGGATGACGGTATCTTTAAATGGAGAGGTTTTAGATCCACGATAAGAGAGTCGTTGCTCATTGGAACATTGGCAGTGGCGGCAAGCAGATGGCCACGAACAACCACCCGATTAACTTCATCCCCTCGACTGATAGATCCACCTGGTACCACATTGACCTCGACCGGATGGGAGACAGCGTCAATCTGACCGTAGCACTGAAGGAGAGTCTCGGAGGAGAAGGTGGGTCTATTCTTTTAATTTATAACAGTTTTCCAGGACATCGTCTCCGTTCCGATGCTGTGAGTGTCGTCGTGGGCCAGAAGGGAGGAGACAGTGATGTCGTGTTCAACACCGTCCCCGGAGAGACAACAGTCCAAATGGGAGCAGAGCCGGCAGAAGCGGAGGAGATGGGCCTGGCCACAGAGAAATTCCACGGAACTATTGGAGGACTGCGTGTCGATGAGGTGCCGGTCCCCCTCTGGGACTTTGCCCATTCTTCGGACGAATGCGATGGAGACACAGCGCCGCCTCAACACGTCTTCAGAGGATACATGTTTAGGTAATTCCCATCTCTCCTCCTCTTTCAACAGTACCCTTCCAGAGATGGCTTCGCCCTGGTCAATATGGATGTCCCCGAGAGGACGATGAGTGCCATCACCGTTGTCTTCAATGCCTACTCTCCCAGTGGTCTGCTCTATTTCCGAGGAAGTCAAGAGTCCGGGGACTTTATGGCCCTGTACTTGGAGGAGGGCCACGTTGTTTATAAAGTCAATCTGGGAGACGCGGCCAAGGCGGAAATTAAGTCGAAGATGGTTTATAACGACGGAAGGGAACACACAATCAAGGCCATTAGAAACGAGGCCGGCATACATCTCCAGGTGCTTCTTTCTTCTTCCATTTTAATCGAAAATTCAGGTTGACAGTGATGCGGATCGTTTCTCGGCCACTCTTCCCGGTCAGAATACCTACCTCAATATCGAACACGACGAGCACATGGTCGGAGGAGTGCCCACCGGGTTCCCAGTCCAGAAGTTCGCCGACCACGACATCTCTTGGAAGGGCTTCTTCGGCTGTATCCTCTCTGTCAAGCCGTCTCAAGTCTCCGAGCTCGACCTGGAACAAGCCAAACGCTGGCAGAGACGAGAACTCGGCTGCAAGTTCAGTCAATCCCGTCTGGAGCCGACTGACCGTCTCGTCGGCTTCCCCAAGCCCGGCTATCTCCTGACCCAAGGAGTACAGATCACGAACAACTCCACCTTTGCCTTCACTTTCCGAACCAAGGAAGAGAACGGCACCCTGGTCTTCCAGTCGTCGAAATTGGCCTCCTTCCGGCGGAAGCAGCGAGACTCCGAGCAGAATGGAAAGGGATTCATGGCCTACTATCTGTTCCGCGGGTATTTGGTCCTCCACATTGGAAAGGATCCTCAGTCGAGGAAGGACGTCGTCACAATCCGATCACAGAACTCCTACAGCGATGGACTCATGCACCAGGTCTACATGACAAGGAATGGAAAGAGGTAGGAAAACATTTTAGCCCAAATATAAGGTATTTAGAATTGTTCTTCGAGTGGACGACAAGGAGATCGGCGACGGCACCCTCGACGATGAGTCAACCGTGGGAACCGCCTCGTCTCAAATGTTCCTGGGAGGATTCTCCAAGAGATTCAAGCCATCTAACGCGGAGATTCCCTCCACTGCTCCCCTCATTGGCTGTATCTCGGATATTTATCTCGACTACCAGTAGGCGTCGCCCTTGTCTCCCGATAAAATTGAAATTTAGACGAATCCCCCTGGTCCCCGAAGATCACCAAGCCCAAATTGGTGTCTGCCCCCAGTCCGGAAATATTCTCATAGGTAATTTTGGTTAGAAAGAGAGATATGAAACGATACAGATGATCCATTTGACGGCGGCGATAGCAATGGAGCGCAGCGAAAGGACTCGCGAATTGTCCATGGGATGGACAAGGACTTTTACGGTACATAACAGGCACACTCACTAACTCATAATGCATGCACACTTTAACACACTGTCTAAACTGTCTAACTGTGGCTTCCTCTTCTTTATTTCATCTCCTCCTTTCAGAATTCCACCCCCTGGCCACTGAGAAGCCACCCCGTCAGGAGGTCGACCGCTGTGGAGGCGGGTTCTCCTCCGCCGCTCGAGACGGGCAGACTGCTGCTCGCTACGGAATTTCGAAGAGTTCCCACAGCCGAGTGAACTTCGTCGACAATTATCCCAACATGACAGAGTCAGTCTCCCTTTTCTCTTCCCCAGTAACTAACATCCTTCAGGTTCACAGTCTCCCTTTCGCTCCGGACCAGTAAAGACAACGGAATGGTCTGGGTCTGGGCCAACTACAAGAACTACACTCGATACATCTACCTGAATATCATCGACGGCTACCCGACCCTCGAGATCAAGGGACACCGGCAGCCGAAGATATTAAAGGCCACCCAAACACGAGTCAACGACGGCCACTGGCACGATGTCCTGATCCAGAAGAGGGACAGAAACCTCTCTATGACGGTACTTTTCCTTTTGAGAACCTAAATACACGGTAATGTTCAGATAGATGAGCTGCCCCCCGTGGTTATGGTCGACTGCCCGGCTCCGAAGGTCATGAAGAGGAGGATGTACATCGGAGGAGTGATCTCGAAGCATAGGACCCAGTTCGGGCTGGATACTCCCGGCTTCGATGGTTGTATCCGGGATCTGAAAGTCAATGACCGGGAGCAGCAGCTGGAGGGAGAGTTCTCCCGAGACATCGTCCCGTGTGCCAAGGCCAGCAAGGGAATGTATGCCCACGACGGCGGCTTCGCGGTCTTCGATGGACTCCAGAAGACATTGAAGACCGGCTCGAAGGATGTGGACATCTCGTTCGAGTGGAGGCAGGTCACCGGCGAGGGAACACTCGTCGCCCTCCTGACCAATTCGAAGCCGGAGGACGCGAGGATCACGGTAGAAGTGAACCAGGACAAGATCATGGTCACCATCATCCACTCGTCCTCCGGATTGGAGGTCCGCGACGCCATCCCCGGGCTGAAGCCATTCTGTGACTCTCAATGGCACTCGATGCATCTGCTGATCGCCAACAATCTGATGACTCTGACGATTGACGGCGAGAAGAACGAACTGCCCCTCGACCTGGCCCCCAAGGCCCTCGAACTGTTCCTCAACCTCCCGGTCAACATCGCCGGAGTCTCTGGTCAGTTTCCCCTCTTTTCCCAAAAATAGTCTTTCAGCTCCCGTGGCGGACAAATTGAACATGACGTCGATGGTCGGCTGTTATCGGGAATTGAAACTGTCCGGGCAGCATCGCTACTTCGAGAAGGCTCAGAAGAACAACAAAGTCATCGTGGACGGCTGCCCCTTCCATTGAATTTCCCCGTGTATTTGGCATCTCAAATGGGTACAATTATAATAAATCTTATCCTAAACGAATGACTACGTGTCCGTGTCCATCTGCTCCCATCCTCTCTGACAGCCACCCTGGCAGAGCAGAAGTCCTCTAATACTTGACCAAAAGGTCAAGCACAAGAAGAAGGAGACGGGTAGATAGTGCGCCGGGAGGAGGGACGAAGGCGTCTTACAAAATAGTGTCCTTTGTGTCAATGAAAAACTAGTAGAAACCAAGGATACAACTTGTATCATACAAGAAAAGGGAAACTAAATGTATAGGATCTAGGCATTACTCTCGTGATCACTGTGAGTCTTACGACCGTCCTCCTGTCCCTTCTTCTGTAGAAACGCTCCAGCTGATCGTTCTTCCCCTCCAATCTCTTCATCTTCTCCGCCGTCACGAAGTTCTTCAGTTCGTCAGGAACATGAAGGAATCCCCGCGCACAGTTGTCGATCCGGAAGGGGATGTGGGCCCTCGTCCCTTCGGCAAAGAGCACTGTCGATTCATAGCCGGAGATGTGGTGGAACGTATACCGTCTTGAAGATGATTCTGTTTGCCCCACGGAGTGCCCGGGGATTGCTTGGTCTCTTGCCCCTAGAATACAGTACCCCCGTTTAAAAACAGTTCGAATAAGACACTAGCTTCACTGTGAAATATAAGTGACTAACAATTGACAAGTCTCGTTTTTGGTATTGAGGAAAACGCAAAATTAGAAGAAAAAAAAGCTTATGTAGAAGGAAGAAGAGAGGCACGGCCTGGAGGAATTATTGGCAGAAGGGAGGGGGCTATTTACAGTAATTACAACGAGAGAAAATTGGAATAACCTATTGATCCTGGTAGAGGGTGACCTGAGAAATGTACTGGTTGTCCATAACTTCGATGACGAGCTGGTCGATGCCATAGAGGTAGGTGCTGCCGAACGGGTCATTCGGGCCGCGTTTTCGGGAGATTACCGGCTTCTTCAGATCATCCGAATTCAGATCTTGGTACGAGAAGATGTGGTTCACGTCGGGGTACTGAACATGGTCTCAATTTTTGGGAGAGAGGCACCCCGCTGTACAGTCCCCCGCGCGCCCCCTCCGGGCTACAGTTAATGGCCAGCCAGCTGGCCGACGTCTCGAATTCTCAATTAGGTATTCAAAAACACTACTACGGTCAGTCCGGAGATTATGGTAATCAATGGGAGGAGACTACAGTGCGTAGTGGGCACAGATCCCTTGGGAGGAGGACTGATCCCGGGGAATGGACTGAGCGTGGGGGAGTCTGGGTTCTTTGCACCCGGAGAACCTCGGCACTAGTACTACATGACACCATGAAGACATTACAAACAAAAGAAAATGGGGGTGCCGAGTTTTTACGGGTGTGAAGAGCCTGGCCCGTTGGGTAGTCGCCCCGGGAATGGACAGAGAAACGAACCTTGGTCCAGTTGGTGATGGTGAAGTCGTGCTGGTCCAGATTGATCTCGAAGAAGCATCGGGAATATCTGAAATATCTCTTAGTTCTCCTATTCATTTTCGTTCCCCTCATTCTGCCATTTAAATCCAGTCAAGAGGACGCCTTTCCCTCCCTTTGTTCGGACCTGTCCTTGTCCTCTCCCCTAATGAATAGCGTCAAATGAGCCTTATTTTACGCTTCATCCCGGTGTCCTCCGCTCTTTTTAGTCTGCCGCCCCCTCCTCTTTTTATCCTCCCTAAAAGATACTCGACCCCCCTCGGAGTTCCCGTCTAAATTTCCGCCACTGGGAAGACAAAGACATCAAGCCATAATCGGATTTTGGGGCGCATCTCAGTCGGCAGGCAACATTTACAACCCCCAAAAGGGGTGCCGACACTGACGGATTCCGATGGCCGATTAGCTCCTCCTCTGCCCGGGGTGGTCGGGAGGATGGGGGCAGATGAATGGCGTTCCGGGGGGAGACCCTAACTCACATTCCAAAGTCGTAGTGACCGGGCATGTTGGTGTGGAGGACGAACTTGATGACTTTCTTCGTGTGGAAATCGAAGAGGACATCCTGAAAATGGCAGATTACTGTCTTGTTCCTCCTAGAGACCCCCGTCCTCCCCTATGACATAAGATCTCCCGATGTCCCGGCATCCGGTAAGGAATCCTCCCCGAACCCTCTCTCGGGGAGGAGTAAGTATGCATAATTAGCCTAATCGTCCCCTTACTAATTTCAGCAAACATCGTATCATTTATCCCCTCTTTCCTCCTCCCCTACCACCCTGCTCCCAAAGAAAAGCCAACAGGAGGCTGCTGTGGTTATTAGACAAACAATGGGACAGGGGGAACAGGTAAACTGGGCAGGGGAGACAGATGTTCGAGCCATGTCAAGTGGGGTATCCGTGACACAATCTGGCTGTCACATCGCTCTTTTTGGAGCTCTGCCGACGCCAGGTGCTGTTTGATAATAAACAGACGAGCTGGGCTGTCTAACTGTGGTTGCCCTCGATGTCTAACTGTGGCTGCCTCTCTCCCATATGGCCGGCCCAATTTGTTGACCTTGTTAACGACTTCTTCCCCGTCTAATGTCCCGGGACAGACAGCCATCAGCCTGGCGCAGCTCGTTTTTCGTCCGTTCCTTTTTCACCGCCGGGGTGGATATTAATGGAATTTGTTCTCCTCCTCTCCGGGCTACAAATCTCCTCCTCCTCGTATTATTCCTTTTTCAGGACTAGGCTGGGGGTGCCTCAAATTTCGACGATTATTCATTCCGCAGAGGATGGAAGAGGGATGAACACGCAACGAGGAAAATTAATATGCCCCAGAGAATGTGGAACAAACACAGCCAAGAGCTACAGTACAGTCCTCCTCCCTCCGGGGCAGCCGTTACCTTGGCTCAAAGCCAGCCGGGCAATAGGATCCGGCTTGTAATAGGTTCAAATCGAGCCGCCTTGTTGTTGCTTTGATTGGCGGCTGATTAGAGGCCGTCTCCCCCAAAGGCACATCCCTGCCTAATGACCGGAGGAGAATAAACACTCGACAGTCTCCCCAGTCTATCCATGGCTAATTGTGATCACCTCCCAGATGGTAAGGAGCCTCCTCCCTCCGTCCTCCCCCGGTCAAGGGGGCTCCTTCTCTGCTCAAAATACTGGAAACAACTCGTCTTCCCCCCTCGGCCATACGGGGTCATCCGAACGGAAAGATAATTACGTATTCCGGTTGAATTGGCGGTGGCTAATATTGTGTTGCGTCGCGCACGGTTGCTCTGGATTGAAGTGAACAGGCGAGAAGAGAGACTGATTCAGTTGGGCCCCTCTTAAAAAGACGAGTCAATAATTCAGGGGATATCCATATTTGTCAATCAGTGGCCACTCTCCGGCCGGGGGGACAAAGGCCCCGCCAATCCACTGGGATGACCATTATGACGGACACAAGTCATTTGCTCAAATAAACTATGAGTCCTCTTCGACAGAACATTCTATACCGGGGTCAATTGATGTCTCTTCAAAAAGGAGCAGGGCTACGGTATCCAGAGGGGCATCTTCCCGGACATCTCTGCCTTGCTGTCCCTCCCGAGGAGGACGATCCCAACCCGCTCCCGTGCCTCTCCAAAAGGATGGCTAAAAAACGACGAGAGACTACCATCGAAGGCGTCTCCATGGCTGGCTGCCTCTCAAAAGACGTTCTCCTCCTGGTCTTTGTCTCTTTTTTTCTCCTTTTAACTTATTCTCCGAACCGTAGTGGCAGTCATTGAACTCTCTCGGTGTCCTCCTCTCAAAAAGGAACGTATCCTCCCTCCCGGGAACACCGCCTCGTCCTTCCTCCTCCCTCCCCGGGTGTGATTAATTAAAGGGGATAATCTGCGTAGTGACAACGTAATGCGGCCAGGTGATTTATAGCCGCCACCGCCCCGGATCTCCTCCTCCTATTTTGTTTTGCATAATGCGGAGACAAATGACAAAATGGCCATAATCCAGAGAAATTAATTTCTCTCTCCCGGCACCATCCTCCCGTCGGTCATTAGGACCGGACGGAAGTCATGCCTTTTTTTGTCAAAAGGAGCGAGGAGTGACCAAACAGCTGTGTTTTGTGAGGACAGGAGGTCAACCGGAGGTGGCTACCTGGGCGGCGGGCCTTTGCCAGTCGGCCGAGATGATGGCAAGGTGAGAACAGGACAATAAAGGGCAAAGTTATTGTCATTTGAGGAGGACAGTTTAGATCGAGGTCTCTCTCTCTCTCTCTGCTGGGACTAGTCCTCGGAGTGGAGGAGGATGGCCACTTGCTCGGGGATCAAAGCCTCCTCCCTTCAAGATCTCCTCCCGGATAAGGAGAAGATTAAAATCTGCTTGTTCCTTCCGGGACCAATTAGGCTCAACACGTCGTCCGTGCTCAATCGAGCAACCACCTGGTTGGCCGTCCGCTTTCTTGACCCCCTCCTTTACCATATGTCGTCCTCCTCCTCCTGTCCATGATCCCCCGATTACTACACAATTAAGTGAATTGGATAAATCTCTCGATTGTAAGGGGAAGCCCTTGAGAATTGGGAGAGGATCAATGAAGAGAATAGTTAACGTCTCCCACGGAAAGTCCGTTTGCTCAGCGGATTGGTGACCAGTGCCGACGACGGGGGCACCATGCAAATTATGAGCAGATTTGGTTTCGGAGAGGGAGAGAGCCGCTGTTTTGACACTATTAGTCAGGGAGGAGGGCATTTTGAAATAATTTGAGCCGGGAACGAACGGAGTGATTTCAACAGGGACAGGAAACTCATTATGGGGCGGATTGGTGAATATTTAGGCAGGGGATCAATCTCATGGGCCAGGGCATACAGGCCGAGGAGAAATAAAGGGAACTCCTTAGAAAATAAAGGAGGGGAGATCGGCGGCAGGGACCGTATACTCTCAATTTCGACCTCCTCTCGCTAAGAGACGACTCGGCCTGGTAAACTGGGACGGAGATGTTGGATCAGGGTAAGAACGGCATTGGGGAGAGAATTTCCCGAGAAACTAGCGGGAATAGGCTACATTTGGAGGTGGATGGCCATTTGAGGGAGGAGACAGTGTATCTGGAGCCTTGGCCTCCTCCGGCTCACCCCTAACGGAGATCTTTCCCGTTATATTCTGGGATAGGCCAGGAACGGTGTCTTGTACTCCTCCCCCAGTAGAATACCCTAGGAGTGATCTCTATTTGAGGGCGTGGGCTACCGTATCTAATCCCCGTCTGCCTGGGAAAGTGACACATACCAGCCCCGTACAAGAGCCGCAAAAGAGACTGGCTCCCCTCAATCCGCGAGCTTTCAGCCGTTTTCCCCCGTGTCTTTTGTATGAAAGGTGAGGATAAAGAGTCGGACCGGTTGGTGAAAAACAGCCGCCAAGGAGCTTACAGCTGGAGGCCGCCGCCGGAAGCGGGCATCTCCTCCAGGGAGAGGCATCCCCCTGTCCTTGAGGATCTCCAGGTCTTCTCACATTAATCAGGTGATGTCCTCTCCTCCCCATGCCCGTAGCTGGCAGTCATCTCATGTTGTCTCCAGCTGTGTCCCTAATCTGTGCCACCGGTGGTCTCGGGGGTGTCCCGCCCTCCCTAACTCCTCCCCCTCGCATATTCCCCTTGTTCTGCCCCCCGGCCCCCTCCCCTATGCTAATATTACTTGGTCTATTATTGTTTTTCGTCTCTTTCGGAGCCTCTTCATCCCTCTATTCATCCGGGGGTCCGAATTGCCCGAAAGAGTGCGAGTGCGATGCCCTGCCGCCGACGAACAGCTCCTGGGCCGTGTACTGCCACCAGGGCGGGATAGACGACGCCCGCTTCGGGGAGATCATCACCCGTCTGCCGACCACCATCCGCTCCCTGTCCATCGAGGCTCCTCCTTGGCGGCCGAGGAACCGTTTCCGTTGGAATGACAATCTCAACCGATTCGGGCAGCTGAGAAAGCTCCGACTGGTCAACTGCGGTCTGCCGTCGATGTCCCGAGGCAGCCGACTGCCCAGCCTCGAGTTGTTGGACCTGCGGGGGAACAGTATCGAACACGCCACGATGGGCAACTTCGGCGGGATGCCCAATTTGAAGTTTCTCGACCTGAGCCGAAACAGTCTGAGCATTCTGCCGACGGGCGTGTTCACCTATCTGAAGACACTGCAGTCTCTCTCCCTGTCCCATAACAACATCACCGAACTTTCCAGTAATCTGTTAAGGGGGCTGAGGACACTAAAAGCGCTACATCTCGATGGGAACAGGATACCAGTCAAGCAGGTAAGGTACAGAATCCCAGATCTCCGAGGGAGCAACAGCGGTTCTCCTGACTGTCTAACTGTGGCCTCTTTCCAGATCAACGACCTGTTCGCGGACATCCCCCAACTGGAGGAGCTCTACCTCAATCACTGCCACCTCCACTCGCTGGCCAACCTCTCCCTGGCCAATACCCCGACTCTCCGTAAAATCGGCCTGGCCGGCAACGACCTCAAGTCCGTCCCGACCCAAGAGCTCCAGATCCTGCCTTTCCTGAACACGGTCGACCTGTCCCACAACACCATCCCCGAGGTATTCCTCCTCCCTCGTCTTCAACTGATCCTTCTTCCAGGTGGCTAGCTGTGCTTTTTGTGGAAATAACGTGACACGGTTGGATTTGTCGCATAATTTGCTCGGATTGGCGAAGGAGCCCTTCCATCCGGACGCGTTTCGTAATTGTCCGCTACTGGAGCTCGATTTATCATTCAACCATATGAACGAATTCCACTCGCGGTGGCTCAACTGGGCCCAGGAAGGACTCCAGGACCTGCGCCTCTCCGGAAACTCCATCGAAGGTCCGTTTTTGAATTCTTGGCTTTTGGCGGGCAGAGACCTCCCAGTTGGGAGTTCTGATGGTGCCACGATAAGGTCAACAAGAAAAAGTGACCCTCCCCATTTAGACTTCCACCCGGAGTTGACAGAGACCCTTCCGAACCTGAGGAAACTGCACATGGCCTACAATGCCATCGACCAGCTGCCGATCCTCTTCCCTCCCCAGTACTACCACCTCCAGTTCTTCAACATCTCCGGCAACCTGCTCACCAACCTCCCCGACAATCTCAACCTCCTCCTCCCCCATTTAAAGGTTCGTTTAATGATCTTCTCGTTACTGTAGAATCCCTTCAGGACCTGGATATCAGTCACAACAAGTTCCAAGTGCTGAACCAAGCAGGGTTGGAGTTTATCAACGGGCTGGAAAAGGTATGCCGGGGGATCGGCCCAGGAGAGGACGGAATTCCAGGTATGGCTGCAGAGCAACCCTTGGGACTGTAGCTGCTCAGTCCAGCATCTTCAACAGCACCTGAGGGAGAGGCATGCCTATCGGCATCTGCTAAGCTACCACGAGGTCCAGTGCAACGAGCCGCCGGTGGTCAGGGGGGCTCCCGTGTCCACTGTCGTCGGGGTGAGTCTCTCTCCTTATAGTTGGCTACTCCTCCTTCCCAGATGAATGACTGTGCCGTCCTCTTCGGCGCGCGGTATGGCCTGTCCCAGACGAGCGAGCTGGTGATCCTGTTGGCGGCCATCCTCCTGGCGGCCACCCTGCTCACCCTGCTCCTCCTCTGTGCCTACTGTATGAGGGAGAGACAGTACAAGGGATCCTACGTGACGAGGGAGCACAGTCGCACCCCGCTCACCATGATCCAGCATCTGAGCGGGAGCACGAGTGGCTCGTCGGCTGCCAGCGAGCCTCTCACCCCGCCGCTCCCCCCGCCACCTCCGAAGATCACAGCCGCCGCCTACTTCGGCATCTAGCCGTCTCCTCCCGCTTTCCCCGATCATTCCCTTCCAATCCAAAACGGTGTCCCACAATTCTGGTCATGTTTTCCCGCGTCTTTTAATGTACATACAAAATATAATAAAATAATAAATATTTCTGAGAATTTGGCGGTTTCCTTGAATAATTCGACCTCTTGTTGCATTGTAAATCGCGACAAACTGAGCCGCGCATGTTCCATACATAATTGAGTATTGTCCGGGGGCTAGCAGGTGAGACTGACAGATCATTATCCGGGGCAAACCGTCGTCAAGGTCAAGGCATCGAGCCCCCGAGGGGGATAGGTTTATGGGGCTGGCAAAAAGAGGAGATGGGAACACCTATGACTGGGGGGAGGTTATTACTCTGCTGCTGCATGGGCCAGATGATCGCATGAAGAGGGGGAATCATGGCATTTCAATAGGGATCAAAGGGGGATCTTCCTCTTCTCTCTGGGTGTATTTCTAGCCCATAGGATGATGGAAGCCAACGCGGCGAGCTGCCGAGATTATACGGGTGCGGGTCTTCCCTACCGGTAGCAGCTATTATTTGGCTTATTTGGTGAGCCGCGTCCCTGATCCCCCTCAGGAGACAAAAGACAGCCGTATTCATCCATAGTCCGTGATTTACAGCCAGGGGCCCTCCCGACTGACCGCTCCCATTAAGATGCCATTTATACCCGTCGTCCAGCTTTTTGACACCCCCTGTCCCCCCACCAATTGTCGCCAGCTATTAATAATCCTCATCAACCTGGCAGTTTGTTGTTTTTTCTCTCGAGGTCACTCAGTTTGATTAGAGGGGAAGGGATGGCCCAGCGACGCGGACTGGTCAACGAGTAGTCCGGGGGAATTCAGCCGGGGCTCAGTTCAGATTGGGACATAATGCAATCGGCTACGGCTGTTGACTACAAGATAGGAGGCAGAGCATAATTGAATCCCTCCCTGCGCAGGTGGTATCGAGACACCGGAGGGCATTGTGTCGACGGCAGCAGGGTGTGAACAGCCAGGACATCCACCACCAGTTAATACAATTCGTGGGAGAACGAGAATAGCTATCGTTTTCAGCTGGGAAACGCGAAAGGGAGAGAAAAACCAACGCAGGACGAGGTTCTGGAATAGCTGCACCCGTAAACTCTCGGCATCTCAAAGTTCTGGTATTCCTTGCCGCTCCTTATAAGACGATTCACCTGCCGAGATCTTACGGGTGCAGGCGCATTCAATCCGACTCTTTTCCTAACGATCTCTAGCGCAAGAAGTGGATACTGTAGTCTATGAGGGTGTTCCATGTCCACTTGTTATAACCCATCTCATCGAATTAGCCAGCCGTCAGAGATATTTCCTGCCCGAATGTTGCGAGGCCAGGTCCCGAAGGAACGATTATTCTATGAGTTAAACCGCGGCCCGAACCCATTCCTCCGATATCCGGCCGACCCGGGGATCCCCTCCCCCTTATAAGTAGCCGACTCACCAGTCCCATTGTGAAGTAATTGTAGAAGAAGTGCGGGCTCTTCGGGATGATCTCCCGGTTTCCACCCCGGTGGATGGACATCTTGTCGTCGTGTTTATAGAATACTTTGCTCGGGGAACCGAGGGCCGAGAGGACGATCTGAAGAGGAGGATGGGACAGGGAGAGGGGGACTTACCCCGATGTCGTCTCCGAATCGGATGGTCTTCTTCATATCGATCAATTCGTAGCCGTCGTCGAGGCTCTTATTGTCGATTTCACCTGGAAGAAGGGGATCATAACCCGGTTCCAAATTTCATATTTTTCTTAAAAACGGTAAAAGAAAGAGCCTACCCTGTGTGGTGAAGTCGACCTCGATCCCGTCGAGCTTTCCGTCTCTGAAGACCGCCTTCACACAATTGGTCCTGTTCTGGCCGCCGTATCCGGCAATCGGAACTTCCACTTGTCTAAACCCCTTCTTTTTATTGTTTTCTCTCAAACGAACTCTTGTGCTTTACTTGTTTGTCCTCTAAAAATGGACATCTTCGACAGTTTCTGTTGTGGCGCGTTTTCCAGGCTTAAACTATGGAGTCCTTTTGAGAAACCGGGCTAAATTCAGACATTTTTAATCTTCTTTGGGATGTTTCTTACCCCAACTTTGCCTTTTTCACTACTGGGAAACCAGAGCGAGAGACCGGGCCAGCTCTGGACAAACAGTTTGTGTTTTTCATCATAATCACAGGGTTTTGTGGCTCCAAAAGAGAAATCGACCGTCTCCACGGTAATTTCTTCTCCCGGCTTGCAGAAAACTTTATCTCTAAAAAGTAGAAAAAATAATAAATATTAAAAAAAGAAGACTGACTTGTACTTGAGGATAATATTCCTGAAATCTTCTAAGTCTACGTGTTTGAGGAGCTGTTGCTGGGGGTCAAAAAAGAGGGTAATTCCCACTTTTTCAATGAAAAGCCGAATCTCTCGGGTGTACGGGTTCTGAATAATTTAAAATAAAATAAAATAAGATAAATGTTTACCTTTTTACTGAATGTAAGTGAAACATTCGGGAAAATCCTAACATTCTGGTCGAGCATATTCAGAACCATGTTCAGGGGCAAACCAAGATCAAACTGGACATGCTCCTCCCGGAGCCCGATATCGGGAATCACCTGGAATATTATTCTTTTTCTTTTTATGGCCATATAGTGGAACACTCCTTTTTCCTAGTTTGCTTTTATCATTGAGATTCGATGTTTTTTTTCTACAGTGGGAACACACACCCCCGGCGGACTGAACGTCTACTAAGCCAAGAGAAAAACACCGCTCTTTGACTGATAAGGCCATTTTTGCGATGTGCCCTTCCTTTTTTGGTGATGAAATGGCTCTGCTTCTTTATGTCAAGCAAAATCAATACGTTTTCTTGTGAAAAGCAGAAAGAGAAGGATCAATAGTATGACAACATAGAAACTCACCTCAAAAGTAAGTAAATCATTATATATAATATGTCCAGCTGAGGAGCGGGCAGATTTCATTCGTTTCACTGAAAAAAAAACCAGTCATTTGAGGTTTGCTTTGTAGTAAACATGCGTAAGACTCGTGAAAAACAATCACTTCCTTGAAGACAAGCCATTCAGTCAAAATGACGAAAGAATTAGATTTATCACGATAAATAGCTGAATTCCATCCGCTTTAGAGAGGAACTCAATTGGAAAAAGCCATTTTAGAAGGGAATAAGCGAAGCTTGGCACGAGTGGGAACAAAACCGCGATGCTGCACGTGATAGAAAACGCGCTCCCCCTAGACAACGAGTCGTCACACGACATCAAATGGGGCTATCGGTGGAACTGCGAGGAGGAAATTGGGAAAGCAGTTGACCGATGATAAGGAGACAAAAAAGCAATTCTGATCAACCAAAATCAATGTGAAGAAAGAAAATGAAATGCCCTAACAGTATACAAAAATTCATTGACGAAAATTACAAGTGGAAAATAATGGTAGAAAAATGTCTAGAGAACAACGTTTTAGCTTTTTACAAGCCGTATGCATTGGCGAATTCACGAGGCTGAGCTCCCTCCTCGGCGGCAGCCTGATTACCTTGCTGAAAAAGAAAGATTACATTAAAAAAAGTTGACCTCTACAATGATTCTACCCATTTTCTTTTTGTTATTTTGCCTTTTTATTGTGTGTTATAATTTGAAATTGATGTATATACTAAATTGATATCGTGGATTATGTTATAGCAACTCAATATTCTCTTTATAACATTGTTTGTTCTTTTTTTAACTTATTTTTCATTTGCTTCATCATTCTCAAACTTATTTCCCCTTTTTTACAGGATCAACAGGAGAATGCAGGAGACAATTGAAGGAAATCGGGAGAAGAAAAGAATGGAAGTCGAGCAGAAGAAAGCTACCGAGAGAAGAAGCAAATTCAAGTAAGTTTTTTCCTTATATTTTTGCATGTTATTATTGTTATCCACTGCATATGCAGCAATATTTAGGTATTGATTACTTTTCACATTAGAAACAGGCTAAATATTGTCACATATTCAATGGGAAATAATAATATCGTTCAAAATTCGAATTTCCTATGTTCAACCTTTTTTTCAGAATAGGTAGCTTTGTATAAAAAAGTATAAAAAAGCAGAAAAAAACGAAAAAAATGCTGTTTGAAAAATTCACATTTGAAACGCGCGCGCGGCGCTACCGTAACGCGTGTCGTTGCGCAGAAAAAGTGTGTCAGTGTCCCTTTAAATGATGGTAAGACTAACCGGATTGTTATGATTGTACTGCAACTGGTAAGCAGTAGGATGAATCTTGAATCCATAGAGTCTGAAGAATAAGATATAAAACGGACGGCATTCACCTAAAGTGAAAAAAAAGAAAAACTCACTTAGGAACAAACTGAGTAGCAGGCCTCTTAGGGCGGATCTCAGGATGAACAAAGAACAACATGTGAGGGAATCCAGTTCCAAAATAACTACCATCAGTATGCTGGTGACGAGAAGAACGAGGAACAAAGCTAAACATCGTTCATACAAAGTAAACTGCAAAAAAAAACTTACACGTCACAGCAACGAGGACAGTAGAGTTTAACCATTGCTTCGCCAGGAACATCCGAAAGTCCAATTGGAAGCATGGCTTGATTCTCACAATAAACACGAGGACAGACTCCGAAATCTTGATCACGCCATTTCTCTACCATCTAAAATGGAAAATAAATATAATTTCGGTGCTTATAAACCTGAGAAATACCACGATTAGTCAGAATGTAACGAGCATGAATAAGTCCATACAACATCTCAGCAGCCTGTTCAACGAGATCGGTATTAGTGGGGTTGTCTTCGAGATCATCTTCTAAATATAATATAGTAGCTATAGGCAAGAATTACCAGGCTCCAAATCTAAGATCATATCAAGAGCTTGACGATATTTCGGAACTTGTTCATTCAAACCAGTCAGATTGAAACGGTCTTGAATATACTCCTCATCCACCTGAAAAATAGTTGGCGTTTACAGGTCATTCCTAATTATTTTATAATTCTCCAAAAGAGGATGGAATTTAGAATTAAGTTATGTTCCAAGAGTCAATTATGTTCTCTATTGGATGATGGTGCTAAAAAATCAACCAAATAGTACAAACCTCGCAAAAGAACTCATTGCCACGCAGGCCACAAAACCACGTAATCCAGCTAACTTCTTCTGAACTACTCATATCTTCTCCTTCTGCTGTTGGTGCTGACGCGTCGCTTTGATCGGTACCCGAATCGGTCTTAAAAAGAAATTAAAAAAGTGCTGTTCGCAAAAAATCCAATTATAAAAATACACAGAAATTGAAATTAGTAGTAAATGTGTATGAGAAAGCTTCCGCTTTTCCAAACAAACTAAAAAACAACATATTGTAAGAATTTACCGTAGAAGTTCGCGGAAGCTCTCTCCAACGAGCGGCTGCCGTGGCGACTGAATGAGCAAAAGCTAAAAGTTCGGAATTATCCAAGGCAAGGCAGAACACGAACAAATTATACGTCAATGAAAGAGATAAGGCTATCAAGTTTTCAGATGGAAGCGAGAGTGAGATTTTTGATAGTGAAATTGCAGAAATTCAATTAGAAGACTATGCAAGCTTTAGCTAAATAACCTCTTGGCAGAGATATAAAAGCAGTGTGTCTTGAGTACAAAGAAATACTCTGCAGTACACCTAACGAGAAAATGAATTTGCACGACTAAAAAGGTAAAGTCCAGCAAACGAGGTGCAATCAATGGGGACGTCCAGGCGAAAATGCTGCGGCGCAGGTATTTCCATAGAGCAAACAAACTTTTTATATCAACTGATCAAGAAGTTTGAAGTTCTGTTAGTAGTCACTAGGTTTTTAAAAACACGATGAAAACTAGCTAATAGTGAAGAAAAGTACAAGCGACACCTGTTACGCGGTACACCACAACAAGATTATAACGGATATCCAAACAGCAACGACTTTAAAAAATGGCTCTTACAAGTTGCGCTGTTATAGAGTCTAGTAGCTATAACGATCAGCATTTGTTGCAATCTCTACATATGTTATGAATGTTTCCATTACAAATATGAAAAAAGTTACGAATTGCATCAACAGAAACAACAGAAAGAAGCAAAACCGAGAAAATAGAATACGACGCAGACGACAACGCTCGAGCTGGCCACAGGGCATTTGAACAAGAATGGGCGGAAATTTTGAGTTCATTGACAACGATGTTATTTGTTCCTTCGGGAAGGAGTCGTTGGCAAAAAATGAAGGGTAAAGAATATTATTTATTATTTATACCAAAATCTCCTGGGAGAGAATAAAAAGGGAGACTCCCAGATGTTGAAGATATGATCCCTAGAAGTCCTTCGTCGCTATGCCTTTTCCTAGGACCATAATCTGGCTGAAACGGACTAGTTTATTCTTTTTGTCCTCAAAGAACTTACCAATTGACTAAAACCACAGTATTCCTGGGAGAGGACACGGAGCAGCCCCAAATGACAGCCGGCTCGTCTGCTTTCTATAGCGCCCCCCGTGAAAAAGAATTCAACTGCCGAGGCTTTACGAGTGCGGGCACACCTGAGAACTGTCAGAGAGTCCAGTTCTGGTGTTTCTCTTTCCTTCCATTCTGGAGTATCGAAGAACTTTTATAAAAGCCTAAAAAGCAGTACTCATCCATCTGTTCCCCCTTGTGGTTTGGACAGTTCCTCCTGGAAGTGGTCAAGTCCGGCTCTGTCCTCCGCCACGAGGGGAGGACCGCGTTGTAATATTTGTTTAAAGCTCCGGGACTCGGATTCGTTCGCTTCGGCTCTCGTTCATTTTCTCTCTTTTTCTTATTCTTTTTGACACTTTACCGCCTCATTCTACACACATTTATCCATTCTAATAATCGGGATATATTATCTCCCCTTCAGAAAATGACCGAGTCACCTGAGACTCACGAACATCCCGAAACTAACGGGCAAACTGACATCTCCTCCATCCACGCCCGGATAAAAGTGGGTTCCCCTCATCCAAATTATAATATTTATCCAATTCAGATATTCGAGAACCCATTCGCCTACCAGGTGCTCAATACAAAAGTCGAACTCTACTGTTCTCACTGTATGCGCCCCCCGAAAACCGGGGAGAAATTGATGAAATGTGCCGGGTACTGCATTCCCAAAACTAGAGAATCTCCCCTTTTTAGATGTGATTTTATCCGATACTGTAGCAAAGATTGCCAGCGCCTAGCGTGGAAAGTCCATCGGCCCGAATGCCGGCGACTCAAGGCGGTATGCCCGGGAGACGGGGGACGTCTAGTGGCAATATTCAGGTGTTTCCGAACCTGCCCCTGACTGAAGTGCTATTCCTCTCGAAAGTTATCGACCGAGTCGTTTTCCTCGAACAATACGGGGACAAATTCAACTGGGAACGGGAGAGGAAGTTCAGCTCGTTGATGGATCATAAGGAGGACATCAGGTGGGTAAGAGGAGGAGGACGGAGCGGGGGATTCAGGGGCCGAGGCATTTCGGTGATATCGACAGGGTAAGTGGCCCTTATTTTATATCGTTTAAGAAAGACGGCTCTGCCGCCGGTGAATACCGACCCGAGAAGTCATCCCGCCACCGGGATGAATAGGTGACTGGGCCAGCTTGAATGAGCCTCACCGCCTTGCATATAACCGTGTTCCTTTTATTTGCCGTACCGACAGCCTTATCACATACCGTGGCTTGTTGTTACTAATTAAAGACACCTCTTCCTACACAAACCTGTATTTGTATTTCTCAATACAGTACCCCTTTTTAGAGAGGACACCCCGAAAATGGAGCATTTTGAGAAGGTTTATCTGAAGATGGAGACATTCCGCAAGGACGAGATGGTCTCAAAGGTTGGCTTTTTATAAGTTTCGCGTTAATTAACCATCAGGATCAATTCTTTGATGTTTTCTGTAAGACGTCGATCAATTCCCACAGTATCCATACGAATGCCGGGGACGAGATCGGAATGTCGCTGGACCTCGGCGTCTCCAAGTATAACCACTCCTGCCGGCCGACGTGCTCCATGGTCTTTGACGGATACCGGTACGGGGATTAGGGAGGATGAGAAATGGACTGAATTTAGAGTGTGCCTCCGTCCTCTGGTCCCGGGAATTGACGCCGACAATCTGGAGCAGGCCTTCATTTCGTATATCGACGTGGGGAGGAGCAAATTCATCCGGAGGAGGGAGCTAAGGGTGGGAGGAGGACGAGGAAGAGGGACAGGAGGATTTTAGGGGAAGTGGTACTTCGACTGTCAGTGTACGCGATGCAGCGACCCACAAGATGACATCCTGACCTCGATCAAATGTGCCACGAAGGACTGTGACCAGGCACTGATTGTGACCGAGGACGAGGAGCCGTGTACCATCGGCTGCAACAAGTGCGGGAAGCTGACGGACGAGAGCCGGATAAAGGCGGCACAGGAGCTGATGCGATCTCTCCCAGTCAGCTTCAACCCGAATACTCCGGCAGACACGGTGAGCTACCCATTTTTTAGATAATACGGCGGGAATTACAGCTACGGGACTATCTCCAACGGGCCGAGCTCATCCTCCACCCTAATAATGTCTACATCGCCCGACTGCAGACGGCCCTCTTCCACGTCACCGGGGAACTGACCATGGCCAATCTCTCCACAATGCACAAACAGATCTACGAGAACTATAAACTGTAAGCGAATTTTGGGAACTCGGGGCCGGTACTCATCCTTCAATGTCAAGGCATACCAGTCTGCCCGTCGGTAACCGTAATCCCCCAGTCCAACAGGATGTCCTCCGTCTGCCCGCCTTCAGGGTCCTCATTGGGGTGACAGGTCGGGTTGAGACAGACATTCTGGAGGCCAGCCTGCTTTATTCTCAACTCTAGAGAGATTTTATTTCCCAAACTGTCCTCTGGGATGAGCAGACGGCCTCCTCCACCCAGCCTCCGGTGAACTATAAAATCAGAGGACGTTTAGATGCTTCCCGAAAGCCGATCGCCATGTCGGCTACCAACTGCTCCACATTGTGAAGGCCCTGATCGAGAAGGGACAACGATCGGAGGTAAGAGCCCCCCTCCTCCCCTCAGAATACTCTTCCCAGGCGATGCCGTACGCGTTCGACGCGATGAACATCTTCGAAGTGTGCTTCGGTCTTGACCATCCCTACTACCTGCAGACGCTGGCTTTGTGGACATATCTCGAGAAGAGGGTGAGTCAATAGCCCTCCTCCCCCCGTCAAATAAGCCCCCTTTAGCTACCCAAAACCGACGAGGAACTCATCGGCCTGACAAATTTCTCTGACAATCGACCGGTGGACATCGTGACCCTGCTGGAGAAGGCTAACATGTTGCCGAGTCAGCCATCCCTCACTGCTCACTAGTCCCTCCCCTTGTTATCCCTCTCCTCCCCATCATTATATTCTCGTCTTTCTCCTCTTGTTAAATATTTTATTTTCGGTTAAAATGCACAAATTCTACTCGTAGAAAAGAGAGAGAAAAGACTAGAAATGGCTACGGGATGAGATGTTGCACAGCAACGGGGAACAGTCAAATATCTACAGGAAAGGAAGGGGATTACTCGCCGAGATCGCGGAGTCGACAGCCGGCTATTGACGACTTCTTCGGGGTCGTCAGGATCTTTTTCGCGGGTTTCTCTTTCATCAGAGCCGTCAATTTGGTCTTCACCATGGCTTTTAGCAGATGCGTACCCATCTCTTTCAATTCGCGGGTTCCGATCTGGAATTTCTTTATTTTCTCTTTACTGGGAAAGTTCTGACCTGATAGCCCCTATAGGCGCCGGTCTCGTATCCGCAATAGGTGCTCTCCATGGTGTAAGTGCGGACAATTCCAAACTGTCGCCAGAGGGTGACCCTGGCCGACGACTCCTTTCCCCGGGTTATGTTATATTGGCAATTCTTATATGAAAACGAAGGTGAGACCTGAAATTTCTTTCTTTTATTTCAATTAAAGAATAAGTGACAACCTCTTCAAGCATTTCTGGCAAGCTCATGAACTCGTAATTATGGCTGAGTGCCTTGTCGGCGGACCGGTACGACTCTTCGGGATTATTGCCGAAGACGAAGACATTCGACCGGCGGGAATGTCCATGGAGATCAATGAAAATGTAGGGAGTACGCTCTAATACTTCGACCTGGGGAAGGGGATATTGAGGGGAGGATTACGGTAGGCCCTACCAGGTACTGTATGATGCCCTTGGAGTGAAATATCTCCGGGTGGATGGTCTGGTTGGGCTTGTTCCAGACACGGTTCAGATCGACCCCGGCCAGGGAACAGCGGTGGCTGCCGTTGACCACGCCGTCTGGGTTGAGCATCGGGATGATTTTCAGGACAAACTGGGACAGGAGGTCGGCATTCTCAGAACTCGGCCGGCAGAGGAGCTGGTCCAAGATGCCTGAAAGGGGAATATTCCCGTCGAGACTCCGCCGTACCATGCATCATCCAGCTGGCATTGCTCTCTCCCGGGTGGACACGGGCCGAGATGACGATGACCTGCCTCGCCCCGATGTCGGCCATCGTCCCCGATCCCGTCACCGTCAACATGTGGATGGGATTGCCCCCGACACTACGGCCGATGGCGTCCTTCCGACTGTAGATCTGGGGCTGGAGACGGGAGAGACATCTATCCAGAGTTGTCTAAATGTACGTCCTCTTCTTTTTCTTAATTATGAAAACGACACCTTGAGATAGGAATGAGTGTAGGGAAAATGATAGGCAAAGTAGCAAATGTCGCCGTCGTTTCGGAAGGTCACGTGGAAGCGGATCGAGAAGAAATGCCTGGATTACTGTAACTAGGGGAGGGATTCGGAAGGGTGGCTACCTCTTCTTGGCCTTTTCCCCATCCTCGTTATCCGGGTCGGAGGTGTACAAATTCCGGTAGTAGCAGACGGAGTCGCCCGTTCGAATCCAGCCAGGACGGCCGCTCATCGCGTCGCGGACACTGTACATCACTGGCTGCATGCCTGGAGAGATTCCTAATGAATCCTCGAATGCCCCTACCTTTGGAGAACATGGAGGTGGATTTGAGGCAGTTGACGATCTCGAAGGTATACTCGACGCCGGCTCTTATGTTGGCCACCGAGTAGTAGAACCACTGGTAGTGGTGGCCGACCTGGTTGATGTCCGGGCTCAGAATCAGCTCGTAGTGGTTGGGGGCCACCTGGGTAGCTCGGCGGAGGTTCCCTGACTCGAACCGGCTCTCAAATACCAAATGATCATTTCTGTCGTCGAGTATTCCTATCCTAAACCCTCATTTATATAAAAGAAGTTCTATTACACTACCGGGATATGTCGTTACAAGCCAGCTGGTGGATAGGACTCTTACTCCTCATCGGCCCGCAGCCGGAGAAGATCTCATCTAGGTCGTACACGATCTTCTTGGTGAATGTCAGGTTCGATCGACACTTGGCCAGGTGTTGTACCACCATCTCCCTCAAAATATCCATTTAAATAGGACTACAGTAATCCTACTTCATGCTGTCTCTGTTCAGAGATAACGGCTGCTTGGGGAGATCGACGTCCGGGTCGCCCAATTCTGGATAGGCTACCTTGACAAAGGGGATCACGGAGGAGGTGGCCTATAGAAGGGATACTGTATCGATTAAAGGGGTGTTTTCTTACCTGGACATTTTTCAACAGAGTGTCCTCGTACCCTGCCCAAGGAGCGGGTTGCGTCTTCGAGGTACTCTGACGATATTCCATAAAATGGGCGTCGTACTCGGCCAGTTCCGTTGACTTCAACCGTGAATGGGAGATCTGAACCGGCTTTTTAGAGCAGAAATCACAATGGTCCTTACGGTTCTGTTGCGTCCTCCTTGCTCGTCCTCCTTCTCCTCCTCCACGTCCGATCGCAGGGCCGGGGTGTTGTCCATGGCGAAGAAGACCTCGTCCTCCTCGTCCATCCCGTCATCATCTGTATATTTCGTCTCTTTTCTCCGCTCCTGTCCAAAACTAACCACTGCTTACAGTATCCTCCTGTTGTTTCGTTTTACCTGGCGAGGCGGCTGGTCCCTTTCCATGGGGCGACTTGGAAAATGACCTGGAAGATGGTGTTACTCCTTTCTATTGGATAAATACTCTACCCGGGGCAGAATATGGACAGGAAAGAGTCGTCTCCACCATTTCTGAGAGGGATAACTGCATTTTGGAAAATAGAAATGAACCAAGAGGTTTGAAACAAAAAGGGGAAACAGAAATCCGAAAAAGAAACAACCCGGGAGATGAACAGAAAGAAGCAGACTCACCGCCGCTTCGGGCTGGCCGGACGGGGAAGAGGACATTGGATGGGGAACTCCTTTCCGATCAGGGGGAACGGGACAAGGGGCAGGCAGCGGAGACACAGGGCACACAATGAGTCCTGAACAGAAGGGTTAAGAGCCATCTTCTCTTTATGGGAGAGGGAACACTCACTAGAAGGGACTGAAAGCAACAGCTCTCCTCCCGCCTCATCTGAGATTCGAGCCCCGTCTCAGATGGCCGCCGGGACGGGAAGTCAGCCATTGAGGCCGCGGGCAAATCGAATCATCCCCGGCCCATTTTCCCGGGGATTATCATCAGCTCTCTTGCTCATTTCCCCATCCTCCCCATCATCCCCATCGTCCCACCTGTAGTTGTCTTGTATTGGCCGTGTTGCCCTCCTCCGCCAGTTGAGCCAACATCCTCTCGCTCAAGGTCACTGCTCCCTGAGCCACGAGCTCCTCCTTTGCCTTTTCTGAAAGGTTATCTCTTTTACAGTTCCTGTATTCTCTTACTATTGTTAGCCAGGACACGTAGAAGGGCCACGGTAACCAGGCAAATTTCGTTGGCCACAGACTCGGAGAATTCTCTCTGGCCGCCGACGTCGTGTAGGACCACCCGGGTTTCCAGGAGACGGCGGAGGACGACAAAAATCCGGGAGACGACGCCTTCCTGGATCAGTTGGAGACGGGTCTTGCCTGGAAAAGAAGCGAGTTCAGGTTAAAAAGGAGGAAAGATCAGAGGTTTTGGTTTTGTTTACTTTCGGTTTGGAGAGGGATGTTCGGCCAGGGAGAATGGAGGTGCTCGGCACGGGGCAGGCAGACCCGGTGGGGAGGGGATACCGTTTCAAATGTTCAAAAAACTACCTACCAGAGGGATCACTGTGTCCGCTACAATAAGAAGATAGGCTTCAAACCCAGAGGAAACCCCTTATTTTGAGGGAACTGGAAATGGAGTGCCCTCGTAGTCCTCCCGTTTTCACCTGGCTCCCGCCTGACTTTACTATTTTTCCGGGTTGTAACCAATTAATTTTATTAGAATATTACTCTTTTCAAGGGCACCTGGGGAAATGGAACAGAATATGAACACTAAAACATAGGAGGAACGAGCTTTGGAAATCAAATACGAGGGGTTCACAATGGGGCGAGGCAGGGGGTTTACCTCGCCTTGTGACCTTTCCCTGATAAAATTCTCAGCTCCGGCACATTCAACAAAGGCTCTCGTCTGTTATGCTCAAGAGTTGGAGTCAAGAGCATGGACATATGTCGTAACTGGGGACAAGCCCGGCCCGGTTCGGCTACCTTCGGGTGAAACACTCGACCGCCTGGCCACCCTATCCTGGCTAGGCAAAAGGGAGACAGGATATTTCTGTCACTTGGCTATGCTATGCTTTACTGCCCCTACATATCCCCCTCCCTAATCAAAAGGGTGTCCTTGACGTCTGACTAACAAAGCCCCCTGAATAGAATATGTCACCCTAACCCGTGAGAGGAGAGAGAAAGGTAGTTTCAATCGGCCCCCCGGAAAATGGAGTACAACATGCCCTCTGGCAAATTATCCCCCCTCGTTGCCAAAATCACCTGCTTCCGAATAAAACAAGATGAGAAAGGAGCAGGAAGGGTAAACACGGCGGTTCGTTGGCCAGAGAGGAAAAAAGTGACCTTGCCTTGACGAGGCTCAACCTCTGGACTCAAACAGCTGTGTGTCACTTCACGTGAAGGCGGAATCGAGGCTTTTTGTTGAAAAGTCATCGAGGGGCGAGTTATGAACGGGCGGCGGCCGCGGGAAGGCTGGCAGGGGGAGGAGGACAAATGAATTCGGCTTTCTCTTCCATGGGAAAAGTAAGACTCGCGAGAGAGAGAGAGGAAGGGAAAGGTATTTATAGCCTGGCACCCGGAACCCCTGTTTAGACCCTGGGCCGGAGAACAGGGCCTCTCTTCTTGGTTCAGAGGTTGTTTTGCTCCGTGCCACCTGTCATTAAATGGGAGGTGGATCGTTAAATAGAGTTTTTTTGGGGACATCAGCAGTTCGTTCTAGAAGTATTTCAGCTTGAATGGGGATCAAAAATCTCAAAATTTTCGAGAAAACAGCGGGGAGGTGTGAAAGAGGCCGGTCACCGCAACCGTACGGTCTCGGTAGCTGGCCGCCTCCGGGAACTTGGAAGACGGCAGAGTGAAAAGGATCCTATGGTCGCAGGTGGCTGTTATTGGCTAGGAGGATAAGTAAAGTAATATCCAGGAGGAGGTGTGTTGTTTGCCGGCAGCCGGTCATTTTGTAGCCTGAACTATTCCCTCTAAAGGTAGAGGCCGCCTCAATGATCAGGAGCCCTTTTCACCTCGGGACTCCCGTAACCTGAGCCGGAAACTTCATCTACGTCCAGGACGTTGTGACCTTCTCGAGTCGGTTACTGATGCGTACTCGAAATGCCGAGCCGTCAATAGCGACGCCTGCCACCTGTGGGCCGGGAGATATTCGAGAGGAGACGGGGAAAATGAAGCGATCACAACAAACCGAGGAGGGGGAGATTATGATGGGCCGGCTGTGTTTAACAATGATTAATGACTCACGATTCTTGGAGATGAAGTAGAGAATCTCGGCGAACCGGGCCAGCCGGAGCAGTTCCAGGTCCCGGGTGCCGGCTGTAAAGTCCAGGTCAGAGAGTTCCATGATCCTGTTGACAAGATTTTGAGGAAAGTCTTTTTGTCGCCCGGCCAGCTGTCCGTTTCTCGCTGGAAAATAACAACTTTTTTCTCTTTCTTCTGGGGGAAGAAATCTTTGGCCGATGGGGGGACAGGAAGCAGTTAGCCTCCCCCTGGGAGGAGATCAGGAACTGAAACACCTCTAGGTCTCCTAGAGCATAACTGGCCAGTCCCTTTGAGGGCCGCGATTTCCTTTATCAACTTACGTGATCTGACAGCCCGGCAGAGGAGCCTCAAGAGGGTAGGGGACTCCCCCATGGGGGTGTGCCCCGTAATTTGGGCACACAGGTGCTGGATCAGGCCGCCGACTCGGATTTTCAGCGTGAGACGGTTATCTGGAAGTGTTGATATTTTAAAATCCCAGATTATGTACCTTTTGAGCCTAGAGCCAATAAAAGAGAAGCCAAGGCGTCGGTGGCGGCATCGGAGAGAGGCGACACGCCGCCGCTAGTGGAGAAACGGAATCTGGAGCGAAGACCCCGAATTATGGCAGAACAGGAGTCTAATTTGATTAAACGACGGTGACGTTTGCCAGCTGCTGAAAAAGTGGAGGACTGAGGACAGCCGGGCTGTTTACTTTTGCTGGTCGAAGAATCGCTGACAAGAACGTTGGCCACCCGGCAGAGGATGATTATGGCCAGGTCGTCTTCGGCCAGCTGAAGAGGATAGTCTCTTTTCCAGGGGAGTGGATAACTCACTTCGATGCCTTTGAAAAGATTCTTCGTCTCGTCGTCTTCTCTTCTACTTTTGGTTTTTGTCTTGGGAGTAGCACCATAAAATTGAACGAGTGATTTGATATCATCTGCACGTGCCATTATATCTTCTAATCTGAACCCAACAAAATGGTTTTTAAAGGAAAGTTCAACTCACGTTGTGGCCGCTATTCGTTGGTCTGGCTGTTTTCCAGAAATACAACAGTCAACAAGTGTCTGGGTTGCCGACAACACTCTAAAAATGGCAATGTTTTTTCGTTTATGATGTGAACCTCACCCGCCGGAGGTTGTCGGTTGACTACTCATATTATCCATAAGCATGTTTCCCAGATGAGATCTTTTAGTTCTGGTGCAAAAAAAATGAACGATCAACGGAAAAGGAAGGAGGAAAGTGGAAAATTACCTAATCCTGCAGCAGAAATGAATAAAAAAATGTTTATTATCCGAAGCAATTCACGCACAAATTCACGGGATCATCTAGACTGGGCGAGTATAAAACAGGATGCAGCTACACGAACTTTAGACTATCTTGATCTTGAGCAATTCTATAGGCCATAACTTCCTCCAGCCTAAAATAGGTACATTATCAATAAAAATAATGTAAAATATTTTAGATTAGCGCAAACGAAGGAAGATAAAGACAGACGCAAGAAACATTGGTGCCTTGCTAAAGAGCGCTGCGCATACGGGTATCCATGGCCACCACAACGAGTGTGATTCAATAAGTGAGTTACAAATCGATGAACAAGATTGTGTCAGAGAGCACAACGTCTGTTCTAGTTTCTACAAACTATGCGCTCAAAAAAGCGTTGAAGCGGAACTACAAGTGAACTTCCTGTAAGTATAACGCAAAATAACGCAACATTCTGAGAAAGTGTAAAGACTTACATTAATAGCGTCACATTCTTCCTGGCTGATGAGAGGTCGTCGAAACCGTTTAGGTAGTTGAGATTCAGGAATTCCTTGCCCACGTGGGATTTTACCCACTGGTCCTATGGACGATGCTTTGGAGCTGACTAGGGGAGCAGTAGCAATATTTCCGGAAATTGGAATTGATGGCATTTCACCCCTGAAACTTATTTATAGATGGCTGAACATGATCCAACACCTGAAAGGTGCCTAGTAAAGCAAACAAACATCTAAAACTAATAAATGTAACAAACCTGACAAAATTTGGACGAGGAAGACGGGCTCCGACAAATTTGATCGAAGGCATTCTAGCAGCAACCTATAATTTAGTTTTTACACAGTAGAAAAACAGATACACCATTGCTGATTTTACATTGTAAATTTCGCTCTTTCTGAATCAAAAACATAAAATATAATTATCTTACTTTTTGGATGACTGAGGTATGCATTTCTCTAGATGGAGGCGTCGGTTTTGCTTGTACTGGTGGTGTAACAATCGGTTTTGGAGGCGTCGACAATTCTGTTTTTATAGGAGCTTGGATACTGCGGGCTGGCTTAAATCCCAAAAGTTGAAAGATTCTATCTAGCCAATTCCAGCGAGCAAAAAAGCTGAAAAATAAAATTGATGAAATTAGTGTCTACTGAATGGTAAGTGGAAATGCAAGCTTTCTTTGTGGGAAGACATATTAGACTACACAACGTTTATATTTCTAGCATGGAACTAAGGATCAAGCATTTCAACTGCTAATTTAGCCTTGTTCTCACAAGCACGACAGTTAGAAGGAGAAGTATTTTAAATAAATTACGCTGTATTGCCGAATTGTCGCATGCCAGTACTCCTCATCGTTCGCTAGCTATAAACAGATGAACTAAACTCGCAAAGAAGAAAAAGAGCAGTGAATACAGCAGAGCAAATGGACAAAAGGCTGCGAAGATCCGTCGGTTAGTACGCAGGATGCGTTTTCAGTCGGGCGGTGCAGCCAGTCTGCCACAAGGCTGGTTTGCCAGTGCCCTTTGTTGCTTTTGCACTTTTATTGGCCAAAAAAGTACGAAACCTAACAAAAGCCGATATGAAATTGGAGAAAAATCTGTGAGGCACGCGTTTCTAAACAAATAAAGGAAATAAGAAGAATAGTTTTATTGGACCCGGCAAAGGAAAGTCATCGGTGACGAAGGACACACGACTAGGTTGGATATGTGAGAACGTCCGAAAAGACCTGGGCTCACAGATTTGGTCATACCATGTGGAAAATTACAAAAAAATACATACAAAATTTGAGAGAAATGGAGGAGCAATGGAATTAAAGCAATAACAATCAGTTATAAATTAAAAACAGACTCCACAGGATCGAGGACAGCGGAGTTTCATGTCTGGCCACGTGTCGCAGGCACCCCCCTGGGCCCAGCTCGGGCAGAGGGCATCCCGGTCGGCGCAGGTCTTCGGTGGGGCACGGGCCGCCGTGAACGAGGGCAGGGACATCGTCTGAGCGGCAATCGTCTTGACGGCCTCCCATGTCTCGCGAGACGTCGGCATTATCTAGAATTTGAGGGTGGCCCTAGAAATAGGAATGGGGCACCTGGTTCTCGGCCAGAAGGAAGCCATCCCAGACTTGTTCCTCGGGTCGCAGCTCGAAGAGGAAGGAATACTTCACGTGGGCCTTTCCCTTGGCCCAGTCCTCGGACCCCCCGGAGGCCGGGTCTAAAAGACTTTCTTTGGAGGGCACTCTCTCGAAGGGCGGGGATTCAAAAAGAATAAAACTGACAGAGAGTATCGGCTCCTGTCCCCACCCGGTAGTTCGTGCCGTAGAGTCGTCTCAGAGCCTGGGCAGCGTTGAGGGCCGTCGACCTCTGGAATGGCGGCTCTTCCCGGTCATCCTCCCCCGCTCACCAAGTCGTTCAAATCGTTGGAATATGTCCGGACCTGGTGGCCGAATGGGTACATCAATATCTGGGAGTAAGAGTGGAAGGTCATGAAGGCCGAGATTTTGTGGTTCGAGAGGAAGTCTCGGACGGCGGCGGTCTCCGGCTCGGAGAAGGCATAACTCCCCTGGAAAGGAGACGTTGGGAGAAGGAGGGGGAGACCCGGCTACCTGGTAGATTTCGGAACAGGGATCGGTGGAGGAGCCGACTTGGCCGAAGAACCAGTCGAAGTTCCTGTTGAGGTCGACACCCTGGCAGCAGGTGGTCTGAGGGGGTTGGAAGAGGCCTAGGAGGTGGAATTAGAGGGAGCCGGGGGAGGGGGCACCTGTGTTCTGGGAGATGCACTTGGGCGGGGAGCGGTTCTTCCTCCAGAGGCGGATCTCGGGGTCGCTGCTGCTGCGAGAATACTCGTAGCCGTCAGGGTTCAACAGTGGCACGATGTACCTAAACATTCTCTTCTCTCCCTTCTATATATGGGAGTAGTTTACCATTCCAGCTGGTCTACAAATCGTCTAATTTGAGGATCATTGTCGTATTGGGTCACCAGCTGAAAGAGACCATATTATGGAAGGCGGCTGCACCCGTAAAGAGTCGGCCGCTCGGGACATGGGCGTCTTCCCCTAGTTGGCCATTCTCCTCAACATATAAAAGATGCCCACCTGGTGGATGAAGTAGAGGCAGACGGCCGGCGAGACCCACTCCCTTGCGTGGATGCCCCCGTCGATCCAGATTCCCTTTTTGGCACCACCCAGCCGTTTGTTCGTGATCTGTAATCCGAAATGTTAGCCGGTGCCGCCGCGTGCCTAAGCTGTTTGTCGTCCCGTGTTGACTGACCACCACGCATCATCCCCCCGGGGGGAGGACTCTCACCTTTATGAGTGGAATTTGCCTGCCCTCATGGGTGGTGCCGATCGGCTGGACAGAGACCCGCTCCGGGTAGGTGATGGCCAACGCGTTCAGGTAGTTGATCACGTCCGCGAACGAGTGGTACTGGGCCAGGTTGAACTGCACCTTTCCCTCTCGCCAATCTCGCATTCGGAGGGTCTGGTCCAGCTTTTTCCTCTTCTCCTGCTGGCCCACGATTACTCTGAACAGACGGGATTTTCATGTTTCTCTCAGAAAAAGAAGGTCCTTCTTCCCGGGGGTATATTGCCCTAGGAACATCTTCATCTGTGTTGTCGGTCGGCTTTGATCCGAGTTTCTGCACCCGTAAAATCTCGGCAGCAGAAAGCGATGGAACACTAACATCACTGCCGAGATTATACGGGTGCAGGCCCGCGGTGACCACAGCTCTTTTCATCCTTTCCCCTCTTCCAAGAAGGCCTTCCCCCTTTTTCCACTAATTTCTGTCTTTCCCGCCCGTTTTCCCCCGCGTGAAACCGAAAGCGCCTGTCCCTGTTGGCTGTTTCGTTTTCCTTCCACGTGAGACCGAGCTAATCATTCCGATCCATCCAAGGCCACCGGCAGCCGACTCACTTCTCCACGTCGGGGATCATGACCGAGTGGCTGATATTGTGTCTGTCCAGCGAGGGCAGCAGCTTCTTGGCGTTGGCTTCGTCCATCATCACGTGGACCTCCTTGCCGGCCTCCGAGGGCGACTTCCAGAAATCTAACTGAAGTCTAAACTGTGCCGAACGGGCCGGCCGACTCACCTTCACGTCCTTCATATAAATATTATGTAAAAATTGGATGTCATCTTGACTTTTTGGCTGTATTCGAAAGACAGTAAATTGCCTAAAATTAGCGGGATTACGGTAGTTTGAAAGGCTTCACACTTGGCTTGGCTACTGTCGCGGAGCAGGAGAAAAACGAGGAGAAGACGAAAAAAAGACGGAGAAGAGATCATGGGAGACCCGTGGAAACTGCCTGAAAAATGGAAAGGGATCAAAGAAGATGGCAGCGGCGCTGTGCCCAGCAGCGCCTGAAGGGGATACGGGGGAAACGGACCGGTCCGGAGGCGCAGCTAGTTTGGACCAAGAGTAAGACACACACACACAACTGACGCACTATAACTGATGTTTTTCTGGCCAGGGGACGAGGATCAGGGCCCGGCTGATGTCATGCTATGAGAAAAGAGGGTGGAGGAGGGGGGAGGACAAAGAGGAGGACAAAATAACGGCAGTCTGCCGTCTCGGGGCACTGTTCCCCTTGAAGAAAGGAGAATAGCCGCCTCAATGGCTTAAAAAGGGGGAGATTCCCTAGTCATTTATAGAGAAAAGGAGATCCTCCAGGACCACCTAAACTGGCTCGGAGCATTACTCAGGTGTCTTGTTTACTGTCTAACAAAGGAGGAGGACAACACCGGCCAGGCGGTCAAACTGGGAAGAGCTCTAGGCTGCACAGAGCCGCCTCGACGTCCTCCAGCCTTTCTCTTTAGTGTCTTCTCTATTTCTGAGAAATAAGGAGGACGGTATGGATATAAGGTATAAAAGAAGAAGAAATATAAAGGGAACAGCCATATTTTGGAGGAGAAGCGCCTCTGCCACCAGTGGGCAGTCGTCTTTCTTCAAAAGGCGGCGCCACTCCCCCGTCTGTGGTAGAGGAACAAAGCACAAGGGGCCGAACTTACTGTTTTCTAAGGGGGAAACGAGTTATTGGAAAAGCATCATAAAAGATACATTTTAGTGGCTAAATTGGAATGTCGCTGTCTCTCTCCGGCGGGGCGAAAGCTGTCATCAATCCACAGGGAGAGCGATCTTGAAAGAACAACCAAGGGGCGTTCGTTCGTTCGAGAGAAAGAAAGAGAAAAGAATAGGAAAAAGGAAGGATTATTAATAGAGGAGACGAGGTGACCGGCTCATACGTACTCCCAAGAGATGACTAACTGCTGCCGTGTGCCGCCGTTTCTTTTGTAGCCGGGCCTTCCCGATTTTTTCTGCTCTTGGTCACTTGGCAGGGATGTCTAAAAAGTGGTAGACGACTCGATTCTCGAGTGGTCAAGCCAACGAAACAAACAGAGATGGGAGGAGGAGGACAGACTGATCTGAACACTGGAGGAGACGGACCAAGGTCGTGAGTTTACCCGAAAAAGGGGACAAGGAGTAGGTAAGAACTGGTTCAAGCGGGGGGTCAGAGGAGGACCGGCCAGCTGGTGGGGGACAGCAGGCGCATTGCGTAAGGGGGAGGAGGACGGGGGGCAGAGAGACCACAGTTAGACAGCGGGGCGGTCACTCGAATCAATTGTTCTCAAGGCTCTCCTCTTCTCCTCCTCCTCCTTCCCTTCTCAAACAGAGGCGAGGCGAGCGCAGGGGCGTAACATCAGAGCGGAAAGAGAGTGAAAGGTGGCGCGTGCGTGTGTCTTTCTCGCTCGCTCGCGCGCCGGTCGCTGTCCTCCTCCTTCTTGTCTTTTCACGAGGAAAAACACTTCCTCCCGAGCCATCAGGTCACATAAAAAATCTGTCTCTCCTCGCAAATTTGTGATCTTTGCTCAAAAAAGAAGACTGTTGGACGAATTAGTGACGCCACGGCCAAGTGATGTAACAGGGGGCATTCGAACGGAAAGGGGAATGCCGATATGATAACTTTTATTTGTCCTGCTCCGGACGAAATTGAGTATCTTTAGGCTTTGGCTTTGCCCGACTTGAGGCCGGCGGCAGAGGAGGCCGAGGCAACTGGACGCAGGCCGCCGGCTATCGAGGCGAGATTCCTCTGGGGCCGGTAATCGTAGCCGACCGACATGAATCGGGTATTCGACGGCGCGGCTAGCAGCTTCTTCGTGAGGTCGTTGTCCTCGAAGGTGTTGTTGACGATCCATCTTTTGGCGTCCTCCTCCTTCCGGTACTCGTTGTCCACCTCGGCCGGCGAGATCCGATACACCGAGGCAATCACAGCCACGTTCTTCGGGTACCAGAGGGTGTTCGCCGTCAGGCTCGGGATCCTCTCCATGGCTTCACAGACGCCTTCCACCTCTTTCAGGAGATCTCTTGCCAAATTGAAGGCGCTCAACAATGCTCGGAAGAAGAGGATCAAGGCAACGGTCTGCAGTATCAGCACGGGTACGCCTATTGCGTCAAACATATACCAATCCATTGTTCCAGTGGTAGCGGATGTAGAAGGCATCGTAGCGGGAGCAGCCGCGGCCGCAGCCATAAAGGGAGTAGTCGAGTTTGAACTGCTCATTCTCTACGGCGGATTTGAACAATGAATAATATTTTCAATCAGTTATCCGTCGAGTCCAGGATTATGCTAAGCTCGACATGTAGAGATCGTCCCCCAAAAATGAAAATAAACGTGATTACCACTTACTTCAAACTTATTTCTACGCTAACATTATCTTTTTCTAAAACCAGATTTGCAAGTAAAAAGGGTTTAATTAATTTACAAATTATCGATCAATAAATAAATGTTTCTTTTAAAAGTTGCAAGGATATCTTCTTCAAATCGCTGTCCGATAATTTGCTATATCTAAAACGAGAAAGTATTGTAACAGAAAAAAACGTACCGCTTATCTGCCTGCGAAATATAATAATTTGCACTCTTGTAGGTAATTGCGCCAGATACATTCTTAAGGCCTACAAGAGCAATTGCGCAGGTTTTAACAACTTCATCATTGTTATAGAATGCATATGAAGCATGAAAGAGGATTTTAAAAATAACTGGTGCGTTCTTTAGAATAGCTTCTTTTACACATGGTTCATTGGTCTGAACGTTTTAGTAAAAATGCATAAATGCCAAGTACCGAGTCAATAATTCTTTGGAGAACGGCTGTAAGGCATGTAATGATCTCTTCTTCTCCAGGACTCCGATCCATTTGGCACATTCTATCCAATGTAACAGCTACTCCGTCACACTGATGAACGAAGTGCTTGCAGAGAATCGATGAGAGGCTAATTAGTCGGTCTATAGTAAAAATTGATCAGTACTAAATAAATAAAAGTAAAAACTTACAGATACATACAGCAGCAACTTTATTTTTATATAGAGTGTTTGCAAACAGCATCTCTGTATATTCATTAAGTCTATAAAACATCTAAAAAGAATGGAGTTCAAGTTACCTAGTAGTAGCCGATTGCGTCTCATTCTTAGCATCGAATGAAGTATCAACGTTTTGCACATTTTCCATGTAAATCTGTATTGCATTCACCCGCTGCTTTATTTGCTCATAAAATTGCTGTCTTACGCAATATCCTCTCCAGTAGCGCTGAAGCCAGAAATCAAAGCAGATAAATATCAAATACCTGAACTGTTACAGCGGCCTTCATCCGTTTTAATTCCTTTAAACTTTGAAGATTCTGGAAGCACATATAAGCATCAATTGAATAAACATACTTCCAGTGTAGACTGGCGAGCAGCGTTGTGGATTTTCATCTTCTCTATTTCTGCCCGTACAGAGCGCATAATTTTCTGAAACATTTAATTAATTTATCACATGAAAGATATCAAACCAAAAGTTCTGGAGTAGTAGGCGCAGCGACGATAAAGGTAGTGTCGTGAACTGTTAATCTCGATATGGAACGAGAAAGATTAGAAAGAGAGTCAGAAGAGGACGAAGTTTCTGCGTATATTTCTTCTAATTCAGAAAGTACTTCTTGAGCTTCTCGTAACAGTCGCTTTCTTGCCAAATAACCTCGGATGTGGCTCTAAACATGCACATAATTTAGCCAAGTTAGATTATCACTTGAACGGTAATAATCTTCTTCTCCTCATCTGCCAGTTGACTTCTTATCTTATATGTGCTTCGTATTGCCAGAAAACGTCGAATAGCACTCTGAAGAAAGCACTAATAAACAGACCTACTGAACATTACTACCTGGGATAGAATAATTTTACTCTCGTACTCATCTTGTTCTTTCTTTCTCTCCTGTAATTTTCGAAGTGCCAGAAATCTACGGACGGCATTCTGCATTTAGATAGCGATAATAATAATAATTATAGTACAGTAACTAACCTGAGCAATGATAACTTTGTTCTCATATTTTGAGAATTCATCATTCATTAAAGAGATGTATTTTCTGGTCAGCGAGACGTCCACCACGCCGTGCATATTTTGTAGAAGCTGTTGGGCAATAAGGCGGTCTGCGATCTTCATTTCACGCTCATCTTTTGAAGACATTGCCAACACAACCTACAAAGAACATCGAAAATCTCCATGTGTAGCGTTGTAGAGTTCGATACATCCAAACAAACTTTTCAGGAAATAAAATACATTTTGTCTTCACACCATTGAAATAAAATAAAGGTTTACAAAGAGAATTTTATTGTATAGAAAGTGCGGACAATTTAAACGAATTCTAGCCCAAATAATGCTTGTAAGCATATAAAATACAGCTAATTGAGCAGGGAAACTTGGTAACTAAAGTGTAGGGGAACAAAATAAGGGATATGATACCGGTATATATGCGATTATCAAGGTACAAGAAGGAATAAAATTGGATCCAGCATAACATCAATTGGAATAGCAGGAACACAGCAAAAAGAAGCATCTTTAGTTGAAGAGATCTCCCTTTGCTTTGGACAGATCCCAGTCGACATTGCTCAATCTGGTCAGAGCTTCAAGCTGGAAATGAAACGACTAGAAAAGTACGAACGGGAAAAATACATCAGTAACTCCTAAATCGCATATTTTTTCCACCTTGTCCTTGTAGGTCTTGTTCGGCGCCTTGGGCCCCTTCGCAAAGCGCCACGTCCAGTAGAGGGCAGTTTCCTAAAACCTCGAATTAAAAGTTACAATAGCAGTTACCTTCCAGACATTTGGTTTACTCATGTATTGTTTCGCTACTACGGCATCTTGCGGGTCCTTTGGCTCCGGAGTGCATAAAAGGGACTGCACAGAAAGAAGAACAGTACGAAGCGTCAAAGAAGCAGCCCATTGTTTGTCCAGTATATCGAGGCAGATCAATCCAGTTTGCGAACTGACATTGGGATGCCAAATTCGCGTCATGAATTTTACCTGAAAAAAAAAGAAATGGTTGAATAGATTGTACCATAATATATGGAAAAAATGGGCACTATTTGAGCACCGATGTTCGCGGAGCCTTCTGTGAAATCTAAGCAAAACCACAAAAATATTCTGGATGTCTCAAGCACTGATTAGCGTGAGATTTGTATTACTCCACATAGAGAAAAGATGAGAGAAAAGAAGAAAAAACGATTATACGCGGCCTTGGACACTATGACCATAGGCTCATGTTGAATAATTCCTAGGAATATGCAAAAACAAAATATTTACCTTGGGAGGAGTGAATGGGTATGAATCTGGAATTTTGATAGACAATTCGAATGTGCCATCTTCATATGGGGTCTCCGGAGGGCCGCGGATAGTTCCCTACAATAGATTGTTACAGAACATGCATGAAGACACCTTGATCTCAGTGAGATTTTCGTTTAAAATTTCGATCATAATTCCGGTATCTTGAAATTCCTTGTTTGTTACGACCTCTTTACATTCTCGTTGGATACGAGTAAAAGCCATAGTTGCCATGTTAGCTGCAAAAAAAACGAACTGCTGTAATTTTGTGTAGTAACACAGAAACTGAATGTATACTGAACGGGGAGTTTAGAAAATCTGAGAACACGACAGAAACAAACAACAAAGAAGACAATGCACAAAGAAAGTAGGATCCTCGATCAAGAAAAATCAGACTCGAAAACGCCAACACGCGCCAGATTTCTTATTTTCAAAATTTCTCACTTTTTTGTCCACTGACCAACTTGGCCTTCATTCCAAGCCGTATCTCCTGGCTTCCAAGTGTTCACATGGTTCTATTATGACCACAATATTCCTTTTCAAAATCGTTGTTTTTTGTTTCATAAGTGATATAAAAACGTCTCGTGAAGTTAGACATCCCCCAACTGCGTAGGTTTCAAAGCGACTGTCGCAGCCTTTCGCAAAACTTTGCCCTTGTTCTCAATTTTTTGTTTCTTCCTCAATTTTTGAAATTTGATGTTATATCTGGAAACCATAATTTTTTTTTTGCAGATAATGGATCTATCTCCATGTGAAAATTCAGCGGAGGGCACCTCTAATGAAGTGGAATATGACCAATTTAATCCATTGCATCCATCAGTGAGTCTTATTTTACATAGCTAACCAAGATTATTTTTATAGCCCGAGTTTTTACAAAAATTACATGAAGAGAAAGAACGAAATCCAGGAATGTTTGTTTCTGCTTGGCAAGAAGATGATACAGGTGTTGAAAAAGATATAAATGGTAAGTGTTTTTGTAAACTTAGAATTTTTTTAGACCCAATAGAGGAGTTTCTAACAGCTGCAGAAGAAGGCAAATTAGAAACTATAAAAGAGCTACTGAAAGAAAATCCTGGATTAAAAAATGTAATTTTCTTTTTTTTTCATTGAAGCAATTAAATTAAGGCACAAGATGGAGATGGGTACACAGCTCTTCATCGAGCATCCTATGAGAATCATGTCGATGTAATTTCGTATCTTTTGGAAAATGGAGCCAACGCCGAAGAAAAAACTAAAGATGGTTGGACGCCCCTTTTATCGGCTGCAAATTGGGCAAACTATAAATGTATTGGTCGTCTTCTTTCCCATGGTGTCAATGCTAATGCTGTATCCAACGGCAATGTTTCGGTTTGTTATTGTCTAAACCTAAATGATTTCTACTTTTATTCACTTTTATTTAACAAGATTTAAATTTAGGCATTACACTTGGCCATAAATAGTTCTTCTGATAATAAGGATGATGTTTTGCACTCCATTCGATATTTATTACAAGCTCCAGGTTTGCCAATTATCATATTTTTTTAAATGTTGAATTCGCTTAGGAATAGATGCAAGTATAGTCAACAAATCAGGAGATACTCCACTAGCATTAGCTCGTCGATCAAACAGAGAAGCCTATGAGCTTTTATCTGATTTCCTCTCGATATAGCTCCCTTTCCAAAAGGTTGGCCATATTTATCATTTCACATTTATGCTACTTTTTGCCGGTGTATAGTTTCTTTCATTTATTTTTCAATTGTATTCTCTTACAGGTGTATATGAAATATGTTTATTTCTATCCTTTTTGTCTAGCAAAACAACATTCACATATAACATATAATATACATTAACAGACATTCCTAGGCACGTGTTTTGCCCAGTCGTTTGTAAAAGACCACCCACAGGAAAATGACACTTGCAACACTTACAGTGTAAAAACCCCAAACGAGGCGAGGTCCAGCTAGAGTATATAGATATCTGAAGATTGTTTCTTTCATTATTTTCATATCTTCAGAACATACGTAGTTAGAAAAGGAGCAATAGTTTTGCTGATATAACCCGACAATTGAAGCATAGTTTGTAGAGATCCCTGCCTTTTTGATCCGGCTATTTTTGAGAACAATGTAATGAGCGCCACACTGACCACGTTGTAGGAAGGACCAAAAACAATGGCGAATAAAACGTAGAAAACCTAAAACAGTAAAGTAAGTTTCCTACCAAAGTTATTTCAGGGATTTTTGAAGAAAACGTAGATTTTAAAAAAGTAGATTTTACTCACAATTGGATTAACTGCAGTCAATCCTTCACACCACCAGTAGCGTGATATGTCACAACCTGCCGAATGTCCTGAATTATTTTCTTTCCAATTGTATGGCAAATAACGTACCCTTCGGTGCAATTTCAACATGTTGAGGAAGGAACGGATATGCATATGTGGCTATAAACATAACGAGGACGGCCAATATGCAAACAAAACATGTTACTCGCTCGTTGCTACTATAAGAATTAATATTCTTCTATAGAAAGCGTGAGAACGTACACTCTAATTTTCTTGAAAACAAATAAGACGAGCATGAAAATTCCCAGAACTTCTGCTCCGAAAATAACAACTGAATTATGTTTTACGGATTGTTCCTCGGTATATGACCACATCATCATGGAATATGGAGATAACAAACTGAAGAAGAGGAATAAAACACTGAAAATTAAAGGAATCTTACGTTTGGAAGGCTGAATAAGTGGAAATTTGTACGACCCTCGTAGCCATACAGATAAAAACAGCAATTTTATCCAGGGGAACCTTGTTCTCTTCCTGAAATCACGGTATATTGTGGTTTTATGGGAAAGGACCTTGAGTTGAGAATATTTCTGCTCCTTCGGCCTGACAGCATTCTTCGCCTGTTCTTTGAATGCAAAAGTGATGAAGACGAGTCCGAAAATACTAAAACTCAAGGCGAGGAGGGCCGGGGCCGTGTAGATGTTCAGGTGGTAGACAGAGCCGAGCATGACGCCCTCCGTTCCCAGGGGGGACAAGGCCAGTTGGAGAGCTGGAGGAGGAGGATGGACAGGGAGGGGAAGAGGAGATTACCTGGACCGAGAACAGCCCCGATGCCCATCCCGAATTCGACGATCGAGACGGCCTTCGACCGATCCTTCGGCAGGGCCACTGTCACCGCGTAGGTTCGAAGAAGAGCTCCATTTCCTGAAAAAGAGGGGTAGATGCTTTATATAAAAAAAAGATATTACCGGTTCCGAGGCCGAAAATAATCCAGGCGACGAGCATCGGCAGGGTGGCCGAGCCGGCCGGCAGTAGGTCCACCCCGCTGTACATAATATTCCCTATCGTCGCCAGTGAAAATCCTATCAAAAGTGGCAATCTAATCTGAACTTATTTCATATTTTCTTTAAAAAAAATAGAATACCTGTCCTATTTTCGTATAGAAGTAGCCAAAAGCGACGGTGGCTATACATTGGGCAATATTGTAGCCGCCGAAGATGTAGCCGACGACGGACTCAGACAGGGAACTGTCGCGCTGGAAAGGGAGGATAGGGGAGGTCGGGGGGAGACGAACGGATTTGAGGTAGGGCCAGATGGAGTTGATGTAGATGAAGAGCTGGGCCGTCTGGATGAACATTGTCAACCCGCAGGCATAGATCGACCGCCAGGGGGTCTTCAGCTGCGGCAGGGGGTCATGCTCCTAGAATTTTTCGCTATTTTTACCTAATTCTATCATTTAAAAGCATTCCTAAAGGTGAATATCCCCTCTTTTCCCATCCTCCTCATCTAGAAGAGCATCATTTCTCGTCTGAAACCGTCTCCCCCCTCAAAAACGGGCAGTTAGCGGTCACCCGGCTATTTTCAGCCCCTCGAGTCCGTCAAATTGCAATCTTTGTTGTTTCCCGGGTACAGTTTCTCTCTCCCTTTCTCTCTCTCCGTCGTTCGGCCGTCTCCTGACATGATTTATTATTTTGGGTTTGACACACGCGATCCGACCCATCCGCAGTAAAGCTACCCGACCACTATGTGCCCGGCCGACGGCTACACGGCTTTTATGACTCTTTGTCGCTGTTCTATTGGCTTGGATCTCTCTTTAAAATAACAGAATATACCGCGTCTGATGGATTCTCCTGGTCATCTTGGAGAGGCTCCAAATAGTCTAGCGGCAGGGAATCTTCCATTTCCGCGATTTCATAGGGATTAGAGGGGGAAGGGAGGAGGGAAAGGGGCGGGAACAGTCGATAGAAGCAGAGAAAACAACGGCAGGGGGATATCCCCGAGCATGTTTACATCGGCGGGAAATTCCCCGGATTCGAACGAGCAGGCTCTACCTCGAAGGCGCGGTCCTTCTTGGCGATGTCCTCGCCGTCCTGCTGACTTCGTGTTTCCGTCGCCCCGGTGGCTGTCATGGTGTGGCTGGTTTGTCTCTCTGAAAACACGGGTGACGTTATCTTTTCATGATTGGAGGATGGATTGGGGGACGGGAAGGAGGGGAAGAAGAACAACTGGGAAGCCATTGTTGACTGGCCGACAATAGTACACCGAAGGGACAACTCAAGTTTACAGTCGGACGCAACAATGGACGGACGGCCCCCGAAGTGACGTCGACTAGCGGGCCGGCTGAATTTGGGGGTGATTGATGCGGGGAGGATGGGTCAATCGGGGGCACCGAGGATAGGGCAGGGAAGGGGCAGGAGATGACGGCCACGTTGAAGGAGGACGGCCTTCTAGAACCGCCCCTCTCCGAGATGTTCTATAAACAAACCTGGAAAGGGAAAAGAACAGCACGCGACTGTCTAGAGGAGAGGGAGATTAACGTTGTTGAGGAGTACAGTATGCCACCGAGCCAGGGATGTCCGGCCAAAAGGCGACAAGTCCTGTAAGGGGAACGACCCCAATTGTGGCCAATTCATCCCCTTTTCAACGTGGCCCCTTTTTCCTGTCCATTTTCAGTGGAACCGTGGGAAATTGTCAGACCTTTTCGGAAGAAGGAGATTTCAGTCTTTCAGGAAAAACGTTACTTGACAAACGAGAAGGAGATCAAAGGTTACGGTCAGGAGAAGGGCATCGGGGTAAATAGGGTTACAAAAAGTTACGGCGGAGATCGAGAAGGGGGACAGAAAAAGATTGGACTTGTTCTAGGGAAAATAAGATTTTGAATAACCCATGGCTGGAGACAAGGAGACGGCAGGGGATGACTGCCAGACTGTCCACGGGCGGCCCGGGTAAACAGCCGATGGTCACCATGACGTAGTCGTTCGGTTGGCTGTATGCTCGACGTCGTCCACGAAACGTTGATAACAGGAGGATGGACTTTTTCTTGAAAACCAAGAAACAACTGGGAGGAGGACCTTCTTCGACTCAAGTTTCATTCTGTGCCATCTCTCCGAGGACAGTCCTTGCCAGCTCTGTGGGACACCCACAAAACAGCTCGTCCTCCCCTTCTTCCTCAACCGGCCAATAGTTTCCCTTGATCTTTCTTTTTACAGACAAGGGTTACTGCAGGATACACTGTTGTGAAGAAAGATAGAAACGATAAGAGAAGCAAAAGGACGCATCTTGGTCGGGATCATGGCCCGAAGGCCCGGCAGGAGGCCAGCCAGAAAGCGGGACCGAGCCAGCGGGCACAAAGAGGCCATGAATGGGCAGGGATGGGGAAGGCTTATTTCAGGGTGGGAATGTGTTTCCTTCTGTTCAGAACACAAACAACAGACTTCATCTTTGGGGCTGTCTTCCTCCCGCAGAATAGGCAGCTCAACCCACCAAACTGTGTCCGGGCATATCCGGGGTCCAGACGGCATTGGCTCCGAGACCTTCAAGAATCGTGTCGAAGTCCCTCCTCCCGAAAGTCCCCCCAAATTCAACCCTGATAAAGTCAATCGCTCTTTCCCCATTTTTCCATCGCTAGATAATATTAGTTGAAGGAAGAAGAGGATGTAAACCTTGACGAATTTGTTCAGTCCTCGATCAGTAATGAAGTCATTGTCCATTTTGATGTGCGGAACTTTTAACTTCAGGAATTCCTCATCGAATTTGTTCAGTCCTCGATGCATCCATTTGTATACAATTCGAGAAGGAGAAGCTATAAAAGAGTAGCAGAATTTGACGGGCAGCCACGTGGGTGGGTGATTTGCTGTCTAAAAGAGTATGGGGAAGGATGGCCCACTTTATTTAGTCCGTCATCAGGATCCATGAAGAACTCCCTCGGCAAGAACTGCGTTATCTCTAAGTGGTTTACCCCCTTCAATACCTGAAAAGATTCATACTTTTAGCCGCTTTCCAGTTTACATGGATGAGTTGATTCAGGTCGCCTGGTTCGAATCTCACCGGCGCAACTATCTGTATATAAAAGCTGTCTTGTTCTTCTCAAAGAGCCTAGCCACCGCTTTCATCCGACTGCTAGATGCCCTACAGTTGATCTTGATCATGTATGCACAGATTCTGGCCGCATCACGGGTTGCTACGTGCCACGGCGTATGTTTCTCTAACCATTTTTTGAATTCCCAGTGAGCGCGAACCACTTTAGTTGTTTTCTGTAAAAGCAAAAAATGGGTCTAACGGGAGCAAGACCACTTTATTGACAGAGATAAAGTTGGTGCTGTGAGTTAAAGAGAAGTCACGATTGTTGAGGACGGTGGCCATGCATTTGATCGTCTGCTACAGCTTGATATAGTCCTTGTAGTCTAGCTTCTTGACAACTGAATGGAGCACTTCTTGAGCCAGGGTGGAGAGGTCCAGCGGCTTTCTCTAGAAATGGGTTACAGTGTTCAATAAGAGGTAATCCCATGAAAGATCCTACCACGGAGAATTTATCCTTTGTCAGGTCGGTGTTGTCATTCGTCTTCGACCGCCAACTGGATATGAAATTCCCCATTTACTGTCGATTGTGCCGAAACGAATTAACAGACAGTTTAACGTATGTTGTTGGTATTTCTGAAGGAGAAAAAGGTCGGAAAGCGAACACCCCTGGACAAGAGAGGACGCAAGATTTCGAGATATAATAAGGGGAACTGCAAGAGACGCGGGTGGCTTTAATTTTTTGAAGAAGCTACGGACTACGCGTCTGTTTCAAGGATGCTCTCTAAAACTGCTCCTCTAGTAAATTATATGGGGTTTCAAAGAGATAGAAAGAAGGGGGTCACCATCCTACGGACAGTCCTCTACCTTCGGCCGACGGCCCTTTCCAGTTAGCCAACTATCCCCTTCATTTGGCAGACGGTGCCTTCACTTGGTAGGCGACCCTCTTTGCTTGGCCGACCGTCTTCTAGTTTTCTCTACATCTGACAGAGCCCCCATTTTACTAACCAAATCTAGATGTTGTTTCCTTCTTGTGATCTCTTGTCTAGCCTTATCCCCTATCCATCTCAACAAGTCAAAGGTCAAAATCCCCGTGGAGTCTCTTAATTCCCCCGTAAGATGTTAGACGAGTGGTTGTTTCGCGACCTCTCCGCCGCGCCCGTCGTCCTGCTGCAGCTGGCTGTCTTGGTCCTCTCCTTCCGTCTCCTCCGCTCTGCTTCCCGTGCTTCAAAAGACCTCCAGAAGGACCTGGACGATGTCTGCGACGCCATGGACAAGATCCCCATCCTCCGGGCCGCTACCCTCTGGTATCCGAGAAATGTGGCCGTCGTCGCCTCCATCTACCAGATCAGCCCGGCCGAGGTGTGCCTGGAATACGCGAAGGAGGTGGACGCGAAGAAGTGGATCGTTAACAACACTTTTCCGGAGAACGGGCTGACGAAGAAGCTGGGGGCTCTCGGGGACGCGGTTCGTCGGCGCCGGCTATGACTACGGTTCTCTTCTCGACTCCATGCCGACATCCCGGGCATCCTCCCGCTCCAATACAAATCTGGAGAAGTCCCGCTCGAACACAAAAGTCGGAAAGTGCCGCTCCAACACGAAAGTGGAGAAGTCTCGCTCCAATACGAACGTGGAGAAGAATACAGGAGTGACCAAGTCCTGGTCGAAGACGACGGTGGGCAAGTCGAAGTCGAACACGAACCTGCCGTCTTCGGGTGCCAGTGGCCGGCGGAAGGGCTGAAGAAGAGTCTGCCTCTGTTACCAGCGTCAAATATCTCGATAGTAACGAATAAAATAATTGTTGCTTTATCACGGCGAATCAGTCTTAAAATACCCTGAGAAAGGTGTGACAAGTGGCGGCTCCTCGTTTCAATTTATCACGGACATCCACAATGTGTACGCAGCGAGACGAGCCCTCCTCTCGGCTAGAAAAAACATCAAGTGATGGATAACAGTCCGAGATAGACGAAAGAAGAGATTCTGACTGAAATGGACAGAGATTTCCTATCTAAAAAGGACTTACAGTATCCGGCCGAGTTGATATTGATCGAGTGGTTCTTCCTCGAATATAGCTGGGCCAAGTGGACCGGCATCTGGGGATGCTCACAGCCGGGGCCGAAGTATTTCCCAAAACATTTACAGACGAAGCTGCCGTTGAGGTTACGGGAGCAGTAGCCACGACCATTACAGCTATGGGAACAGAGGGACACTGAATGCATAGTTAAGGAGACGGGGGGCAGGCATACCGTTGTACTGCTGGGGGTCTTCCTCCTTCCGAACTTCTTTGGAGCTGTTTTGTTGAATTGAAAAGGATATCCCCGTTAAAAAGACCACTGTATAGAGGAGAAACTGCATTTTCTTGGCTTTAAATGGGCTGGAAAGGGTGGGAAATGAGTAGTCTGGAGGGGAAAACAAACCCGGCCGACGAGGAGGCGAGATGTTCTCATGCGGCTTCCGAACTTGTCACTTTGGGTTAGCGGCCGGCTTCGGGGAACGCACCTGAACACGTTGCTATTTGGAGTGGGATCGGGAGGAGGAGTGGATAGAAGTTGTAAGGAGAATGGAATGAGCAGAGGAACACGTGCGTGGTGGTCGGGAGGCCCGCCCCCGGCAGAAGAGACGCAAATGTTCGGGTCTCGCCCCGTCTCATCACATATTTTATTCACACTTGATTGCTCTCTCCTCCTGGGCCACGAGATCGTCTTCTTTCCCTATAATTTTAGTCTTTGTTGCAATAGTCCGGTGTGGAGAGACTTACCTCGGCCGGGAGGACAAGAGATGCGCCACTGGAAAGGGCGGTCTCGAAGAATATAACAGGCTACAACGTTTAGAGGATAATCTAGAGGCCAACACCCACTTGATATCTACCATAATATCTTTCAGGAGGCCGAATGGGCCCCACATCCAAGAGAAGCAAACGGCCACGAGCAGAGTAGCGCCGTTCTCCTTTTATGTTTAGGACAGGTGACAGTGAGGAGAGATAACGAAACAAACAAGCAAAGCAAAAAAGCAACTAGAATATTCATTAAACAGTGAAATAAAACAGTTGCTCTAACAAGTGGGCAACCTACTTTTTACGGTATAGATCGTGCAAAACGCGGAGAAGAGAGGGCAAGGGGACATCCTCCAGTCCCCGGTCGGCGAAGTGAAGAATCAGCTGGTCCAGGATATTTGCTCCTACTACAGATAGAAAAAGCAGTCGCTGTCCCTCTTCGTCCGTCTCCTTTGCTAGCTTGAAGTAGACCATGAGCTGGACGAGCCAAACATCCCAGTCGCCCCCCTCTCTCTCCAAGTTGTCTCACCAGCGGTTTCCCCTGGATGCCGTCCTCCTCCCCCTTCAAATCGTCTCTTTTTATAGCAAGAAGTGCAGGCTCGATTTATTCAGATACCGTGAAAATATACAGACAAATACACGTGGAATTGAAAGAGGTTTACTTGCATTCTTGTAATCTGGCCAGCAGGGTCTCGATGGCCGGCCGCCTGTCGGCATTCACCTCCCAGCATTCGTAGGCTATCGTGATCAGCTGCTTGGTACATGGCTGGAATCTTTTTTACTTTATTGGGAGGTGGCCAACCGGCGGTATCGGGAGGACACACTTCTGGTTGCCCCAAAAGTTGAGGACGAAGACCTCCTTCTGGAAGATGCTCATGTCCTCTCCTCCCTTGAGGAAGAGGTCGTCGAATGGCGGCAGGCCGTTGGCATAGACCTCGTAGATCATCACCCCTGAACATTTTCGACTATTTAGAAGGGGGTAGGGGGCGGACCAATGCTGAAGATGTCCGTCTTCATGGAGTAGACATTGTGGCTGAAGACCTCCGGAGGCAGGAAACGGTAGGGCCGCCACTCCCAGGCGTCTATGTACTCGTCGGCCTCCTCGTCCAATTCCACGGCGAAGCCAAAATCACATATTCGGACATGCTGGAAAGGGGATTGGAAAAGGGGAAGGGGGAGATTACCAGGCCGATGTCCAGGAGACAGTTCCTAGCGGCGAGGTCGCGGTGGATGACTCTGAACGAGACGCGTTCTGAGGGACTTTGCCGTTGTCTCGCGTGCGCGCACCCGTAAAACCTCGGCAGCGAAGTAAAGGGAAGTTGGGATGGAGAAGAAACATGCTGCCGAGATTGTACGGGTGCGGGGAATTAGGATCGAGCCAGACAACATCCGGCCCGGTAGACACGTAACCCCCGGTTGGACTGACCGTTTGCTTTGTAGAAAGCTGACTCCTTCGGCTATTTCAACCAAGAAGGTCAATCGTTGCTCGTTGGATACGGAGGTGGTCTTCTCCTTCAGATATTCCAACAACGAGCCATCTGAACAGGCTATCCAAGGGTTACAGTACTCCTCCTACTTTCATAATAAGTCAAAACCAAGAGGGGAGTGTTCTGGATGTCGACGCCTTTCGCCTCGGCAATTCGGTGGTGTTTCAATTTCCTGGAAGTCGTCTCGTTCTCAAAAGGCCACCACGGCATACATGAGTATATGGATCTCATTCAAAAACGACTCGAGCAGTCGTTCCGTGTGGTCGGCCAAGATCGGGTCGTCCTTCACGTCCTTCATCGACTTCACGGCGAACAGTTTTCGATTGTCGTCCGGGCCGGCGATGGCCAAGTCCACCTGAAACGACCGGAGTCTCGAATGGAAAGCAGGAGCAATGTTCACCTTCCCAAACTCGCCCTTACCCAAGTTCTTGATGATCTTGATGTTTTCCAGTCTCTCCTCCCATTTCAATTTCTGTTCTTCTGGTCCGTGAGGAGGACGGGGATCGAGCGGGCACTCCTCTGCCTTGTTCTCCTCCTCGGCCACTAGCTCCTTCTGGGCGGCGATCCTTTGAATAGGCTCTCTTTTGGCCTCATTCAACTGGAGGAGCATTTCCATCGGGGGTTTCATGTCTTCCTGGAAGAGTATAGGGTGGAAGTACAGCTAGACGGAGAGCCTGAGAAGGAGTAGGAGGATAAAACGGAGGATAGGGGCGGAATAAGGGGCGGCTGTAGTGGAGAAAAGGCCGCCTCGGGGTGAATCAGGGGGTGCCCTTAGGACCACCCTCAAAGGAGATAGCACACACCCTGGCTGGATTGGAGCCCTTGCTTGGCCACCGCAGGGTCGTATTCTGCGTAAGGTACGGCCCATAAGGCCCCCTGCTGTCGATTCCTGGGCCGGCACAAGCCGAGTTAGCCCAAATCATCATCCCGTAATAATCTTCCCCTTTCCAAAAGGTTACAGCTGCCCGTTACCGATCCCCCCGGACTGTGCTAGGTATCGATCTCCTCTAAAGCGTGACCGTTTCCCCCAGACACGGACCGCTGCCCAATATCGTCCGTTTCCCCGGGATCTCCCACGGTTAATGATCCGCGGCCGAAATCTACTGATAAAAATTGAATATTCTACAATAACCATGAATCAGTGAACAAAAAGTAAAGGACTGCCTGTACATATGTCAAGAAGCAGTGGAATATTCGTTGAAAATGGACTAGAAGAAGATAAAACTCACTCGGGAAGGGGTTTTAACCGGTGTCACATGGAATTGTCCTATTTCTTTTCTCTCCATTTCCTTAATATATTCCGCTTGTTCATCAGACAGTCTGTCGGGCCCCTCCAAATGATATCATCGGGGAAAATGGAAATAGACTCACCAGGGATCTCGCCATCTTCTCTTCAGACGGGGGATAGATCCTCTCGGGTCTAAAAGGTCACATCTGTTGACAGAGGTGGACGAACTCACTTGTTTTTGTCTTCCTCCATAGTCAGGGAATATTTGAAGTCTTCGTCGAGCCCCGTCATTTGGAAGGAAAGAATAAAGAGTAAGATAAGACAATAGGAATAATTCAGATATGGATTTTCCACGGACGGGAAGCTTCGAGAAAATAACAATAAACAGGGAGACGTCGCTGGACGGGGAAAGTTCAGATAGAAACAACACCAGTATTTCGAAAGGCGGCTGACCGGGGCGAGAGAGGAGCACAACAAGTTGTTGCCTATTTGTGATATTTCTCTTTTTCTAGTCTCGCCTGTAAGCAGAGAGACCCGTTGACGTGGTGGGAAAGCCAATAGATCAATGCGAAGATGGCCGGGGGAGTAGAGGGCCCGGTGACTCGTCTCGGCGACCTGTCTGCCTCCCGTTTGAGCACTGTCACCCGAGGTGGCCCGTCTCCTCAAATTTCAAAGAAAACCAACAGAACGTGGGAAGATTATCGAAATCACAGAAACAATCTGTTGAGTAGATTTATCAACATCTTTGTTACAGAATTACTTTTTAACCCCTACCACAATATTGCTTGACCTTTTTCGTTTCTTTCAAACAAAAAGCAAGCTTTCTGGGAGAATGGAAATTGTGTTTGAGATAGCCACTTCTTGTCGAAAGCCGTCGCCTGACTTGCCCCGACTTGCGAAAGACGGCGAAACGAAACGCTCTTCCATGTTGTCCCCAGTTGGTTCTGTTTTTTTTCCCAGCGGTCGGTTTTTCATTCCTGCTTGCTGTCTTTGCTCATTGATTACCGATCTGTAACAATGCCGAATTCGTTTGGCTCGTTATTCAACGTTATCAACGCGTACATGACCCCTATTCATGTCTATTGTTCTGCTCTTTGCTAGTCGCTCTATGAACCGTTTTTCTTTCAGCCATGCAAATTTTCGTGAAGACCCTTACGGGCAAAACCATTACCCTTGAAGTCGGAGCTTCGGACACCATCGAAAATGTGAAGGCCAAGATCCAGGACAAGGAGGGCATTCCTCCTGATCAGCAGCGTTTGATCTTTGCCGGTAAGGATTTTATCATTCATATTTGAAGCATTTCTTCAAGCAATATTATTGTTTCAGGCAAGCAACTCGAAGATGGTCGTACACTTTCCGACTACAATATCCAGAAGGAGTCCACTCTTCACCTCGTTCTCCGACTTCGTGGCGGATAAGTCAACAGGCACAACTTGATCTCACTCCACCTTTGTATATTATGATGAAAGCCACGATTCTCCCGAATCGTGTGCTTGTATAAAATTCAGTGTAAATTGTCTTCTGGTTTCGGGGAAATGGGCGATATTTTGCTTTCATCTTGAATGTAGCAAACAACAATAGTCGGCCTTCATTTTCTTTCGATCGTCTTGATGGATTCCAATATTGTCACTACTCAATTGTGAGAAGCGTTTGAACTAACGACAGTAATACTTGCCTCTGACATTCCTCATCTTATTTTGAAATATTGTTATTGATAATAAAGATTTACGCCAATATAAAATGAGCAACATGCGGTTAAAGGAAAGCAAAAACAGAATTACAGTGGCAAATAAGGAGGATACTCTTTCGAAATGTCCTTTGGAACAACATAGGGACTGTAATCCTGACTAGGAATATCCATTCCCAAGCAACTTCTGAGCAGCTGATCTCGCATCTTCCAGAGAGATTGAGCCACGAAATCTTCGGAAACAACATTTTGTCCTTCATTATTTTTCTGAAATCAGAATGAAAAATGGCAATAAGGTTCGCACTTTAATATAGCCAACGGCTGCTTCTCCCTTTTTCTTTCTTCCTCCAGCTTGTTTATATTGCCTATACGGCAAGCCAGTATTGAGAGATTTATCCAATTTAGTTATTTTTCTCGAACCACTTCGGAGATTTTCAATATAACTGTAATAAACAATTTAAGTGAAACTAGAATAATTAGTACTTACTGTAAATATGCTTCCGAGTTTAGAACGCGGCTGGTCATAATATTTTTCTATACTTTTATATTTGTCTCTTTTTTGCTCTGCTAGTCGCTGTACAAACCGTTTTTTTTTTCAGCTATGCAGATCTTTGTCAAAACTTTGACTGGCAAAACCATTACCCTTGAAGTCGAAGCTTTGGATACTATCGAAAATGTGAAGGCCAAGATTCAGGACAAGGAGGGTATTCCTCCCGATCAGCAGCGCTTAATCTTTGCCGGTAAGGTTTGATTGAATTTGTTAATTTTCATGGATTTCTTCTGTTGAAAAAACGATTGTTGTTTTAGGCAAGCAGCTCGAAGACGGACGTACCTTGTCCGATTACAACATCCAAAAGGAGTCGACGCTTCACCTTGTCCTCCGACTTCGTGGTGGAATGCAAATTTTCGTAAAGATCCTTTCGGGGTAAACCATCCTACCCTAATAATAGGCAGATCTGTCTGTCTGTCTGTCTGCAAGACCTGTCGTCTGTACGGATTGACAGGTCAAATGAGAGAGAAGCAGAAAGTTTCGACCGTTTGACCTTATCCGACGGTCAAATCTTTTTCGACTGTCAAATTTGTAATCCAAACGCGGCCAAAGGCCGCCGGAGGCATACTGGTTCCCCTAGAAGTCGAAGCTTCGGACACCATCGAAAATGTGAAGGCCAAGATCCAGGACAAGGAGGGCATTTATTCTGACCAGCAGCGGCTGCATGTAGGCCGTAAGTAGTGATATATTAGTATCGATTTTAGTTATTAACCTGGTAAAAATCTTTAATTACAGTCCGAAATCTTTCACCTGGAGGTACCATCTCTTCATTCAGCATCGAGGCTGGAGAAACTATTTTTCTTACTACAGCGCCCAAAACCCGCAAAGATCCGATAGAGCAGCACGCTGGAGAAGCTGGTCCCATGCCTGGAGGAGGAGCATCTGCTGGAGCCGGGCCGCATATAGGAGAAGTGGATATCGAGGAAGTAGACTAGGGGTGCGATAGTTTTAATCTTTTTTGTTGTGAAACCTGTTTATTAGTGTGTTGAATAAATGTTCTTTGTCCCGATAACAATCTCATCGGAATACAAAATGAGACAATTCAATTAGCTTGAAAAAGCTCCGGCAACACTCCCGTCGGTAAATGGGACAACTTAACTAGCTCGAAAGAGCTCCGGCAACAATCCCGTCGGTAAAAGGGACAACCCATAACTGGAACCTAAGGAGAAGTTAGAACTAGAACTGAAACGAGCCCGGCTCATCAAACAATAAATTCCCTACTTGCAGGTCAAGACGTGAAAGGGATCTAGAAGGGTAGCCTACCACCGCAACCAGACCCCTCCAGCCTCACTACAATTACAATCTATTCCTCATATAATCCAGCCACATACATGAAGTAATATAAAGATTAGGCATACTGCCACCAAGACCCCGGTACCCATATGTAATTGGCATTGACTATTCTTACTATTGAACTGATTCCATTTATTTGCGTAATTCAACCACCATCCTAGACATGTACAACAGATCAACGGACGTCCCTACTATCAACGGCCTTACAGAAGAGATACTCAAGGAGGTCCTCTCTCGATGGTAGCCCCTATACCGTGGAATATCTCAGAATGCTAGCCTCCACCCTGTACCAGCAAATTTCGCCGTTTTTGAGGCGCGCGATGTCTGGCTTCCTCGAGGTGCCGTGAAACCCACGCTAGCAACCTAATCTTTTTTCGTGAATTTTCTAGAAAGCTACACCTTACAGAAAGAATTATCGAAATTGGTCGAGTCTGAAAAAAAGTTATACCCAAAGTGACAAAACTTTCAGCCTACCCTAATATCCTTCCCTTGTCAGCTCACATAGCTGAGTCGAATGACATAGGTCACAATGGCTGAATGTGAAAAAAGAGTGACCACTTTTTCGAAACTTTGACCCCTCATAACTTTTGAATTTCGCGGTTTCAAATTTTTTTAATAGTGTCATCATACTCTCTCAGCATCCTTAGCTGCATCGAATAACATCAATAAAAAATTCAAGTCGAAAAAAAGCGTCGGTCACTTTAGAGCTTTTATTAGAAAAATTGACTAGGACAATTCAGTCTTCTTTCAGTTTTCCTATTTAAATATGAAAGGATGAAAACGATTTTGCTTTACCTTCTTTACGCAAGTTTTGCTGTCATTCAGTCCCAGGGGAAACTTCAGTCAAAAGGGAAACTTTAGTCCCAGGGGAAACTTTTTTATTTTGTAATTTGAAATTTTTATACTTTACAGTTATCAGCTAATTTTTCTCTATCGAATGACATATAACACATTACATATAGTTGAAATTTTGGTGCGTTACACTACGACATTTATTATAGAAAACAGGGGAAATATAAAACGAGGCAATACAATATTGTCGCTATTTACAAGATTTCAAGATTCTCCAGAAGCGTCCGAACTAACGGCAGAAAGGAGCAATTGCAAGCAACAATGTTTCGGAGAAGTTGCTTGCGCAGGCATAATTTTATCTTTGAAAAGGCCAAACTTTCCGAAGGATGCTCGCGATTCCTTTATCCGGTTCCGGCAAAGTGTCCTGCCAAGTGTTTGACGCCCACCGCAGGCCGGAGAGATTGACACCCAAGTCCGGTCGGGCGATTGACACCAGCCAGGAGGACAAGTAGATCAAGCGGCATGTTCGGTACGTTGTCTTCTTCCACCATTCACCGTGTCTAACTCTATTGTCCTCGCCTTTCTATTCAGTAATTTTATAAGCTAAAAATATAACGCATGATGTTAGAATATTAGACATCTACAGTATTTGACGTGAATTTTTCTTCTCGTGGTCTCGTCTTTATGGGACTCCCTTTTTGGATTTGTTTACCCAACCGTTGCTTGCTTTTCTCAATGAAACGGCTGTGTAGACGATCATTCAAACATAGTTCGAGATGAGTGCTTTGAAGCTAAGAAGCTACACGAAGAGCAAACAAATAATTGACCGCTGCCTGCCATACGATACAGCGACTTTCAGATTTGCTTCCAAACAACGGCAAGGAAATCTGGGACAATCTTCTCAGTGACATTTTGAGTGAAGGAAACGAAAATAGAAAACTACAAGTGTTGCTACAGTAAGTTAACTGTCCGCACAAAGAGTGAAATAATTCTAGAGCTACTCTGTTAGGGTGCACCTTTTTGGCTGTAATCGCAATAATTGGTATTATTGCTATCTACTCTAGACAAACGTGCACCTCTCAACGAAAGCGATATCCGAGAATTCCATAATAAATATTTACCTATCACCATAAATTAAAACATTAAAACAAAAAGGTATCAACGGGGGAAAATAAAGCACTTACTAACGGCACAACAATAAATACGAAGCATGGAGGTCATTTTTTCTTTCCACCTTTATTCGAAGGAAAAGCGGCAGCAAGTAGTTTCTGTTGAACTGGCGCTAGATCGGCTCTCACAGGATCAAAAACTCTGTATACATCACTGTTTAGCATATGAAAAATAGTAATACCCATTGATGGAATTTACAACAGCATTTTTCAAATCCGCCGGATGAAGTGGAAAATCTGCGTTAGAGCCAACTAAGAATTCTTTCTCTAACGCTTCGTAATTTGATACCGAGACATTTCCACCATTATCTTCTGAGCGATTAATTTCAAGATCTAAAATTTTATTCGAAAAAATATTAAAATTAAGTCTTACTTCTCCCTGATAAGAGTGGAAACATAACTAATTTTGCCAATTGCATAGCAACATTTCCAGAAAGATTTTGCGGCTCACAAAACGACCGTGCTATTTTTGTTTTTATTTGCTTAGACGTATCTAGAGGATCCAAAAGGAAATCAGCCGACCGACAGCCCATTTTTTGTCCATCGCAGCCGGGGATAACCGGTACGGTGACTTGGGCAGGTGCGTGGCTGCCGATGGAATTGAGAAGCTGAAACGAATAGTATAAAAGAAGTAAAGGAGCGTCACCTTAATACTAAGTTGGGCAACTTTTTTCGCGTCGGGCTCATTTCCAACAAGTATAAGATCAGCATTTGATAATCGTATGTTCAATGCGTAGAAAAGAGGAACAAGATTTCCAGCAAGAGATGTTCCTTTACAAAGGCTAGTTTCGTCTCTTGTTACGGCGCATGCCATTTTGTACATATCCAGCACATAATCGCTGAAAATAGAAGATGAAAGCAAAAATCTTTCAAAACCTGTTAAAATATCCTTCAAGCTCGGAAGATAAAACAATTTTTACACTATCTTGTAACCTTAGCGTTTTGATAAAAGACTCGACCATTTTTCGAAAGTATTCTGCCCTTGCTTCTTTGGCTCCCCATGATACTTTTTCATCATCCAAGAAAGCTTCCATATCCGAAATTAACACGATGGCAGAAATATTTAGCCCGGCGTCTAGTAATCTCTAAAATCCAGAAACTGAAGTCCATCAAGAAAGCATCTCTAACCTTGAATTTCAAAAGACCAGAAATAAATCCTAGATGGAATTTTCCTTTTGGATGAATAGGAAAAACAATATTAAATGGACGTTGATCAACTAGAGAAGAACGAATAGAATGATCACTCCCAATTAACTATAACTTTTATTTATAAGAACAACTAAAAAACAAACCTCTGATCCTTCCAGCATGGTATGAAGAACTTTTTCCTGCGCTTCACTAATTTCTATAGGACTTCGGGCAGGAAGTTCTGTTTTTCGTTCTGACATATTTTGATAACCCTTCTCTAATGCACTGTGTACCGCGTCATTATCACAGCGAGCTTGCACCTGAAGTGATTTTAAAGAAGAAAACCAAAAATCACCTTTGTTAATAAATCAACCAGAAAATCGCTTAATTTCTGCTTTAAATGTTTTTCATCAAGTCTTCCTGCGAGAAAATCTTCCTGAACACTTTCAAAAGTAGTGTATTCCCTGAAATTAATAATTAAAAGTAATTTATAAGCATACTTGTTGTTTAGATTGACTTTATGGGCGATAGGCATAAGTACATAATTGATAAACGAAAGTACTCCATTGTCAACTGCTGCTCTAGGACAGGACGCACTCATAATTTTCCGGGATACAATGTCAGGGCTGTCTAGGAGATCAATTTTTGAATCTTCTTCAGAGCTTAAACACCACAATATATAAAAGAAATACGAGATTTACCTGCTCATTTTTCCGCCTGTTAATCCTGGAACCATAGGGTTCATTAGATGCCATCTTTTCCCTAACTTCAACTTGGGTAACTGTTCTTCAGCCAAAATAAAAATTTTCCGTTGATCTACACCGCCAAACTGTCCATCAACTTTCAAATATTGCTCATCGAGTGCTTGCAAAAGAGGGTATAAGAGTCCCGAAAGCAGTGGCGATGCGACCTAAAACAAACTTCTGATTAAAAATGCAAAGAACGGACTTGTTTCACGACTTCAGCTCCGGCTTTGAATGCATCTCTTTGGGAGACCTGTCCGCAAAGCCGAAGGAGATCAAATGTGTACTCTCTAAGAAGATAAGAAAATACAAGCGAAAGGCAAACCTGCTAAGCTGGAAGGTAGTTCCTCTTACAAAGTGCAATCTGTCAATAGGAATATCCAAAGATTGCAGAAGACTTTTGATGACGTGCTCGTAGTAAATTACACGGTTTTCTAACAGTTCCCAAGTACTTTTCATATTGTCCAAAAACGCATGCAAGTCAGCGAAAAGGATCGTGACCTAAAGAACACAATATAAAAAAGGAAAATGTTCACCTTGAGTCCTGCTTGAAGAATATCTGCGATTTTTTGCATAGGTACCATGTACCCAACATGAGGCTTGCCGGTAGTGGCGGTGCCCCAGTACACATGAGGGACCTTCCCTTCGGTACTTAGTTGTTTTTCCAATTTATCAGTGCCCAAGTATTCCTATAACTATAATAAATCAACGGTTCAATTACTTGGAGATTCCGAAGAATTAGGTCTCTTCTCTGCTTCACCTCTTCCGAAAGTTCTACTGCTGACTTATCGGCCATGGCAGCTGAAACAGCTTATAATAATATTATAATAAACGTTGAAAGAAGAGAATAAGCTTGAAAAGGAATATAACACAAAGGGTTTTATACGAAAGAAGATTACATCAGATTGACTCATGTCGGGAAGGGTTGGGAAACGTGCATAAACAGCGTCACAAGCTGTTCCTTTACTACTTTTGTATCTAGTAGCCCTTCACTTCACTTCGGTCCGTTACGGTTTATCTAGATAATCGACTTGCTTGACATGCTGTTCGCCAGAAGGCAGAGGCTTCTCGCGTGTAAAGAAACGAATGAAGAAGAGATTGTGATTGTAGTTGCACGTAAAAATACTATTGTGAGCTATACTGTGTCTATTTTGAGAAGATAAAAGCTGTAGGTTAATAGAACCATTACTGTTCAGAAAAAGGAAAAAGAGAAAGAGAAAAATTTTATTCCTGCACTAGAAGGTTGCTCCACTGCGATCCATAGACCTTTACGATTCACTTTTTCTCTCTCATTTCTTTTCCTACGCTCGTCTGATGAATCTCAAACATTTGAACATTTTGGCTTTCATTTTTCGTTGACGAGAGGTTTTGCAATGCTTCGGTAATTCAATAACCTCGGTTCGTTCGTAAAGCGAAGCGTTTATAAAACCGCTTGTAGTTATCAAAGTTTTTACTTAGATTCGGTATCTGATGTAGCAGCTTTCTTCTAGGTAATGGCACGCAAGAAGGCTAAAAGGAAGGTCCCTTTGGTTCAATTAGATGATAAAGTAGATAATGTTCCCACTAAAAAGACTAAAGACGAGGAACTCAGCGGGTAAGTCACTTTAGCAGCTTATTATGTGTTAATGTTTAATTAAATTAATTCTGTAGAAGAGAAGATTCTGACGTCATATGCTTGGATACCCCGCCTAGACACCCCCAGCCAACATCGAGCACGTTGAATGCTGTTCATCCATATGTTAATGGTCTTGATAGTTGGTGTCGCGACAAGGGAATTCCTTTAGACTTTGAACGAAAACTGCTTGGAGTTGAATTTTGCAATGAAAACCGTCATCTAGAATTTGCTTCTTTTATCAGGGACAAGTAAGGCTTTATTTTTTACAGTAATCTTCATTTTCAGGCATCAGAAAGCTTGCAAAGACCTTGATCAATCCATTTGGACGCACTATAAATATAACGGCCAGGTACTGAGTTTCTGTAGTCATTTGTATTGTTGATCCTCTTAGAATTCACGAGTATTTGCGTGGAAGATGCAAGTAAGAGATAAGTTATTCCATGAATTTCAAAACGTTTGTTTCCTTTATTATTATGCATATAGCATCGTTTCAGTTGTTTCACGATAATCCCTCGATAAACTTATGGGCCGTTGGCTCGACTGTAAATGGTTGTGGAAGCTTTAATTCAGATATGGATCTTTGTCTATGCTTGCCTGAAAGGACCAATAAAGGACTTAGTTATTTCACAGAGCGCCCGTAAGTAATGAAGTTAAACTGTTTACATCTGATTTTAGGCATTGTCTAAAAATTTTGAGGAAAATACAATCAGTTTTAAGACGCCCAGCGATGAGAGGCTTTGTAAGGAATACCGAAGTCATTATGGCAAAAGTATGTTTATCGAGCATTCTTTCATCTTTGGTTCGCAGGTTCCCATAATAAAAGTAGATCTTCATGAACCTTATGAGGACTTAGATCTCGACATTAATGTCAACAACATTGCCGGCGTGTACAATTCACATCTAATACATTATTATTCGAAGTAACAGCTTAACTTGCTTTATTAAAGTGATCTAGAGTTGATGTTCGTTTTCCTGCGATTTGTCTGCTGGTAAAACATTGGGCTATTAGAAAAGACATCTCAGACGCTATGCATGGAACATTCAACAGGTTGTCATTTCACATTTAAAATTTTATGTTCTAGGTTTAGCTACTCGTTAATACTTTTGGTTTTACATTATCTTCAATGTGGTGTCCAACCCGCCGTTCTGCCAAATTTGCAGTATATCATGCCTGATTTATTTACTTCGCAAATACCACTAGAAGATTTAGAACTTTATAAAGACCTCCACGGATTGCCAGGTAGTTTTATAATAATTTATAAATATAAATTATTATCTCCAATTAAAATAATGCCATTTGTTTGTAGAACGCCCTATAAACACTATGCCAATAGGTGATCTCTTGATGGGATTCTTTTCTTATTATCATAATTTTGATTTTGATACATACTTCATCTCGGTACGAGCTGGTAAAAGATGTCTAAGGTACCAAGCAAATTGATTAATATCATTAACTTTTTTTAGAACAGAATTAGATCCAGATGATGCTAAATTTTATATATATGTCGAGGAACCTTTTGATTTAATAAATACAGCAAGGTATTTTTGATAGCTGATAATTGAATATTCCATTCTGTAGATGCGTGACCAAGGAAGTTTGCTATCAAAGTATTCGGAGAGCTTTTAAAGAGGCTGCGGATGCCTTTACTAAGAAGCTTCCCATGCTTCAACATATCGGTATTCAGCTGTAAGTTGCTATTCCGGTGTTTATCGCTGTCATATTTTTTTCTTTGTTGGTTAACTCATTTGAAAAACTTGTTTTTGGTTAGATAAATAAATTTATACACAGAATTGCACATTTTGAGCTGAGAAGAAGTGATCATGAGGAAATAAGTTAATCTTGGCCGGATACCTCTGCTCCTTTCACATAAACAAAATAATAAAATACTGAAAAGTAAGATTTTGTCATTTCGATGTGCCATACCCAAGAAGGAACCGAAAGATGAGGGAAAAACGAGTCGTGATACCAAGTCGACTCGTCTGGAAAGCTCTGCTCCTCGTCCTAATGTATTGAGTAGCCTAAAATCATATATGTCATGGCTAATGGATGTTTTACCTGCGAAACCAATCGCATCCTCTTCGCCTGTAACTTGAGAGATCAAGACGTAGATTTTGACGATCAGATGGGCACACACAGTCATCTATCCTCGTCTTTTTGTTCTTTTCCTATACAACTAACACACTGTTTACTTGAAATACCTTTTTCAAAAATTCCATCCGCCCATAATAATTAACTACAGCATATTCTAACAATGCGCCAAAAATAAAAGCCATACATACGCCGATCCACACGTCAACTGCCTAAATAATCTCATGCTGGTGAGAGGGAGGTGGATGAATACTTTGATATAGGACACAGGAGGTAGTTTAGAGTTGATACCACTGGCTTGGGTAGTCATTGTAAGGAGCGTTGTTACACCAAGAGATACACGAGCAGGGACAGCATCCTAAAGGAGAAGAATTGGCGGCTGGGGGAGGGGAATCACCTTGTCCAGCCAAAAAGAGACCCATGAGACGACGACTAACATAATACATGGAATGTAAAGTTGAATGAGATAATAACTGAAAGAATCTTTGAAGGGAAAATAGGGGATGGCACCTGTATTCCCTGCGAAGAAGGAGTTTGACCCGAGCACAACTGTATTCGCCTAGAAAGGGGAGAATTTATAGAGGATACATTGGAGAGGGGACAAGAGGATCGAGAAGAAGACAGACCGAAGGCCACGTAGAAGGGTCACATAAGGTAGACGGCCCAGTACAGGACTAAACATAGAGGATTATAAAGCACAGAGGGAAAGGGCAATAATTACCATTGAAGCAGGTATAGCCGATGGGGAACACCTAAAAGACAAGGACTAGGGGCGGCCGGGGCAGACACGTACCACACGCGACACCACGTCGATCCGCTTCGACCGCTCCTTGTACCGGCGGACGAAGAGACGACAAAACCAGCTGGTCCGCGGCTGGGAGCCCTGGAGGGGACGGTAGCCGTCGTGGGGCAGCTGCATCATGCGGGAAGAGGTCGTCATGTCCTTACGGGCGGCATAGTTCACCAAGGCAAACTCCAACAGGGCGCCGAAGATGAAGGCAAGGCACACACCGATCCACACATCAATTGCCTGTAGGTTAGACATATTTTAGAGGTTGTTTTATAAAGAAAATGTGGAGAATTGAGGCAAAAAGAGATAAAAATCAATTGCTTTGTTATGTTTGAGATAGAATTTAAAAACCTTTGTTGTTTTTTTGATATTTTAGAGTGTTTTGTGTAGCAAACGAATAAAATTATAATATTTTAGAATGGTTTTTGATTATAATTATTAATTTTATAAAGAATAGAGAGCATGCCTTAGTGTAGCTGACAGGCGGCAGTTTGGCATTGATACCGGAACTCTGAAATGGACAACAAAATTACAAAAACGGCCCTGGGTCCTGCCTGTGTTGTCATTGTGAGCAGGGTGGTTACTCCTGAAATGGCACACAGTAAGCAAAAAGAGAGAAAGCGCACCTAGGGTGACACGGGCCGGGACACTGTCCTTGTCGAGCCAGAAACTGACCCAGGACACAATGACCAACATGAAGGACGGAATGTACAGCTAGAACAGGACATTAGGGGGAGGCAGGAGACGGGGAGGAGAGAGAAAGAAGCGACAAAGCAGACCTGGAGCAGGTAGTAGGAGAACTCGCGACGGAGGACCATCTGCGTGCGGAGACACGAGTACTCGCCTGAACGGACACGGACTGGACGACGGAGGAGGAGGAGGAGGACGGGGACGAGAAGGGGGAGACTACCTGTGTTCGTCTTCGAGGTACAGTACGCCGTGACGACATCCTGCAACTCGAAGGAGGGCAGCGACTGGCGGAGGCCGTCCTTCTGCTGGACGGGGTTGGTGGCCTTCCACTCGTACTTGATGTCGTGCGTCGTGTAGGCATCTGAAATGGACGGCTACCTTTTTATGCAATATCCCCGGGAGCAGGAAATGAGGCGGAAGGAGCCGAACCCCAGGAAGTGCATTATATTTCCCGGAGAGAGAGACTCACAGGAAGCCAGATCGATAAGGCAATTCTGCCGGTCGAGGGGGTAGAACTCGAGGGACATCGGGCAGGACAGGACGAGCGAGAGGCGCACGGAGTAGAGGATCGAGCCGTCCTTGTGGATACGGATCAACACGTTCGGCTTGTCGATCAAATGACGGCGTGCCTCTCTGGAAAGGGCGGTAGGTTTTGGAGTCAAAAAATAGACAATATTCTGCTGATCACGACACACTGTTTCATATTCCGGGCAGATACCGAAATCTGGAGAAAACGCGCTCAAAAGTGGGAAACCCGAGGCGCGCGCCTACAGAACGAACGCTTGCCACCGTAGCCCGGAGACAATGAAGTTTTGAATAAATAATCATCAAAATCTTCTTTTAACATCCGTAAAGTTACAGCATCCGGATTTAGAATCCCTTTCTCCCCCGCGAGTACGCCATCTGTCTGGGAGTCCAATTTGTCCGCTCTCATCCCTTGGCTACGGAAATTGGGTCAAGAATCGTGTCTCAATTTGGTCCTACTACGAGTTTTCGGCCCCTTCTTTATTTTATTTGAATCTAAAAGAAGAGAAAAATAGTAGCAGATAACGTACTTTTCATTCTGGAAGAAGGTGTCCGGCATCCAGATCTGCTGTGACTGGTCGGCATTCTCGCTGGTGGCCAGGACGACAAAAGGCGGCACCTACAGTAACCCTCCTTTTCTATTTATCTACCATCTACCGTACCTCGGTGTTCTCGTCCTCGTATCGCTCGTAGGCCAGCCGGGCGTCGACCCACTCCTCGCGGAACGTGAACTGAGCACTGTATTCCATGTTGACGTCGTCGATCTTCGATATCGACCGCAGATAGATGTTCACCGTCACGAGAACAGGCCCTCCCGTATCTGAAACTACCGTATACCTTTTGCTATAAAAAGACGGATACTGTATCATATTTCCCCTTTTTTTAATAACACAGCCACCCCGCTCATCTGGCTAATTAGTCCAATTACTCACCCGGCCAAGATGCATTCAATCCGCGCGGCCGTACTCGCCAGTCGTAGTCTTTCAGCACCCGTTGGATTATTTCCTAGATTTTATATTTGAGAAGAGTATTTAGAGAGGACTACCTGTTCCTTTAATTTTCTTTTGGCCGACGAGACGAGCACGGCGGGGAGGAGCAGCAGGAAGGCCGCCAGATGCATCAGGATGAGTTAGCTGACCCCAAGGGTCATCTGGAGGAGGATTATTTGTTTCAAAAATGAGAAGACAAGATAGAGCTGCTCGAGGTTTATAAGAAGTTAAAGAAGAGGAGGGGCAGTCAATTTTGGGTGAAGAATGGAGGGAGGATGAGAAGGGCGGCCTGATGTTTACGAGGCGTTATTAGCTACCGGCCGCGGTCATTTTCGTAAAGACGAGATGATATGGAAGGTAAACAGAGAGAGAGAAGGGAGGATGAAATTGGAGGTAGTCTGCCCCGGATGGGAGACAAATAGAAGAATAGGTCACTTTGTCTCCCCTGAATGGGCGGTAGTCAGGGAAGTAGGACTGGCTCTGTCTCCCCTCCCTCCCCCTTCTCCCTTCAGGTGTGTGCGTTTGGCTTCGTCGTCGTATAACTAATGGCTTATTGGCAGGGCGCTGCTGTGGAAAAATTGCCATTCAGAAGATTTGTGACGGAGGAGGAGGAGGAGGGCTGATATTAGCCGGATTAGGATCAGGAGAAGGAGGACGAGGAGAGATAAACAGGTGATCGGGAGACGAGGGAACAGGGGACGAGGCCTGGTGAAAATGGACATGTACCCAACGAAAAATAGATGCATCTATCAGCATTGCCGATGCGAATGTCTATGGGTAAGAGGCGACAACATCACCAGAGGACAACGGGGGGAAGGTACTGGCAGGCGGCGGCCATCAGCTAAAGTCTGCCGCACCCGTACAGCCTCGGCAGAACTCTATTTTAATCAAGGGTGACCGTTATACATGTCTGCCGAGAATGTACGGGTGTGGGGAATCGTTACCCGCCTCGCCAGGAGGAGCTCAAGTTCAAGTGGCCGAAGAAGGGCCATGGGAATCGTCTACATTTTAGGTGGCTGAAGAGACTCTTCTCCCTATTTCCCCTCTATTTCTCAGAACGGATGACGCCCGGATTAGGCAGAGACGAAGAAAACAAGAGAGAAATAATCATATAAATAGGTGCCGCCCGTTTCGGTCAGTTTGCAGCAGGTGGCGGCGGGGCTAGATGATGTTTGGAGCATAATTGTGGCCGTATAACAATAGCTAGAAGAAAATAAAGCGGAAACCCGGGGTCGGGAAGACGGGAGGACGGCCTTTGCTGGGGAGAAGACTCGGAGAAAAGATGGAAAGGAGGGAAGGACGACTAGAGATAAACAGACGGTGGAGGCTAGCATCTGGGCCAACGTTCAAGCACACCGCACCCAAAAACTCACCCAATGCGCCCTGCGCTCGAATAATTCGACCTTGCTTATTTTTTTAATGTCTATCTTATTTAGAATTTTATGGCGGACAAGCTGATATAGGTTATATTCCATAAGAACAAGAAATTGCTGAGTTATCGATAGAAACACTATGTTCACCTCAAAAACTCTATTTTGGGTTATATTTCGAATTATTCGAGCGCAGGGCGCATTGGGTGAGTTTTTGGGTGCGGTGTGCTTGAACGTTCGCCCAGCATCTGGCCATCTCCTCCTCGGCGGCCTTTGCTTCTCGGAAAGGTCTTGATCTTTCGAGAATCGAGAGAGATTAACCAGGGGAGAACAGCTGGAAAAGGGAGCTGCTCTCACCTCAATTGCTCAGTGGCCGCCCTATTTGACTTCTTTCCTCCCCCGTAATTCTGCACCCCCGGCTTCAGGTAGTCCTCCTGGAGTCTCTCCTCTCTGATAGGAAGAGGCGACTGAGATAGAGGGTCAAAAATCGAAAAGGCATTGTCTTTTAGCGGCTCATGTTACCGACATGAGGGACAACGAGTCAACGGTCTTCTCTTTTCATTTCAGTCTGGACCAGTCTGCCCAGAAAAGAGGAGGACAGGGACGGGAGGAGGGAGCAGGGTGATGTCTGCCTATTGGACTGGTTCAAAACCTGGGAAAAGTGAAGAAGGGCAGGGTCAAGTGGAGATAGGCGGGTTGTATCCTCTTGCCAGAGTCAATATGAACTGATGAATCAATTTCGTGTCGAGACCGGACCCGGGAGGTAGGAGTAGGGGATAGTAAGGCTGGGTGACATGAAGACGGCGGCTGTCCACGAGAGCTGTCACTTGCAAGTGGCGTCCTTTTCAAAAAGGGGCGACCATCATCCCCCGGGCGCGAACAGGAAACCGGAAGAGTGTCTGGCCCTCGGAGATTATGTGTTCCAGTTGATAAAATAAGGAGAAAAAGAGGAAGAAGAAAATTAGTTTTTGATTTAAACGGGAAGGACTATAAAACGGTGACTCGGCGGAAGTGTGGCTGAAATCCGAGATCAGTCCCGCAAGTGAGTGCATCGCGTTTCCGCTCGCGGCACGTCACGAAGAAGGCCAAGATTATGGAAAAGAAGAAGAGGATGAAGAAGATGACGGCGGAGGAGAAGGAGGAGGAGGAGGATAGGAATACTGGAGACGAGGGGAGGTGGAGCACGAGCAGGAGAAGAGGGAGGACGAGGAGTGAGGACTCGAGTAACCGAGCCAGAGAGGAGGCCCCTCCTCTCGAGCCCGTACGATCTCGGCAGGGGACTATCCAAAACAACTAGAAGCTTTTATGTTTCGTCCTGCCGAAAATTGGCGGATTCACGAGAGCGGAATTAAGACAACGGACTTTGGCGGTCTAAAAAACAAGAGGCTTGAGAATTCCTACGTCGCCCGTGGCCCCCATTGAATGTTCCTCGTTCTTCGCCCTAGTTACCGTTGTTGTCTCGGCCGGCGAGTGACTAATAAAGAGACGTCTTAAAAACGAGGAACAGGGGTCCCTAATGGACTGGGCACAATCCACGAAGCGAAGAAATTATAAGGCTAGGTGGACTAAAGGGTCGCCCCCCTGAAGTTGGTGTCAATTATTCATGGGGTTGAAACTGGCGAAAGAGGGGACAAATCCGCCACTCCTATCGCGGGAGAGGGAGCCATGATCAGGCGGTAAGGAGAAGAGGGGACAAGAGATGAAAAAGAGCAGGAGACCACAGTTAGACAGCCGGACGACTAAAATGACCGGAAAAGTCGAGGCGTCGCGCGTGGCAGGTGAGTTTGGCAGCGCCTTGTCGTGTCGCAATTAGGCTGAAATGGCTGCAGTAATTGACGTCGAATGGTGCTGTCACTACTTCTTTACTTCTTCCTTTTTTATGTCTATTCTAATGGGAGAGACAGGGGAGCTGTGTGTGGCTGGAGGGCGGCACAGGGGGGAGTCGTGGACTGCTCAGGTTTGTTCGGGATAAATAAGGTTATTTCACACGGGAACGGGGATGAGACGAGACCGAAAAGAGACGGAGAGACGGCCGACCCGGTTTGGACTCGAACGGAAGAGAAAGATTTTGAAGAAAGGAGGATCAAAGTGGAGGACGGAGACGACGAAGCCGAATTCCTGTAGAATCTCCACTTGGGAAGAGGCACCCCCTTTCTAGGCGGGTGGAGGACGGATAAAGTGACTTGTAGGAGACAGGGGATGAGAAAAAGAGTAGAAAAGAAGGTCCTTATTGGGAAGAGTTTTATTTTTTGAGGGAAATACAAAGAAAATGGGATGAGTGTCCCAAAATTGGGCTCCTGATCCAGTTGAGAAGAGATCCCCCCAAAATTATCGGAAAAGAAAAAGAATAAAAGGAAAAGATCGCGGGATTATGACCAGTGTAGGTTCTTCTCTGAGTGGCATGGAGACATTTGAGATGATCGACTGATCGATGATCAGCTGTCGACGCTACTCTCCGTATTTTTTATTTGTGTCTATCCATTGGAAGAGGATACGGTAGCCTCCCTCTTATTACGGCCAGAGAGAGAGAGAGAGAGGGAAAGAGACTAATTCTACCACCCAGAAACAAGAGAAAAATAAGGAGGGTCGCGGCCCGGACCTCGAGTCAACTGGAGAGATTGAGCAACACAAAGAATGAATGGAAATCGGGAAGAATTGAGCGGCAGCGGCGCATTCTCGTCAGGTTATTAGATTCGCCACTCTGCCCCGGCTATCGAACGAAGGGGTCACATAAGAGCATCTACTTCAACACGTCCTACTCTCGAGGCATGAGCTGTTTGGAACTCGTTTTTGGGGAGGAAACGAGGGGGGAATCCCCTTTGGGCAGAGGGTGACACGGGCACCTGGGCCGGGAGGAGGCGGGCAGACACTTATAAGGGATGCCCCTCTCATCGTCTGGAGGACTACGGGAGAAGAAAAAACTGGGGGAGGTGGACGAAGAAGGGGTAGAAAGCGATCTCCTACAAATGTTAGATGGCCGAAAGCGGGGTGGAGAGCGGGTAGAAGAACGAGGGACGGCCACCTGCCCCGGAGGATGGCAGGTAGGCCGAGACTCCAGGAGGGGGATGGATGCCGAGGAACAGAAAGAGGATATCCTATACTGGGGGAGGTGGCCGGAGAGGGCAGTCGCCCTTGTCAAGGAAGCTCATCTTCAACCCGGGGCCGAGTTTCGTGACAAGGTTCACTTGGCTCAACCCATACTCTTTGAGTCCTCCCTTTTTTAGCATATGATTGTATAAAGTGCTAGACGGAAGAGGGAGGAGGGACAGAGAGAGAGAAAAGCCAAAATAGTGATGGCCGAAAGGGGAAGGTGGCCCCCGTTCTAATTGAATAGACCCACCGTCCAGATTTCGCCCCGTCTCAACCCAAAAATGGACCTGCCAGCCACCGGGACAACTAATTCTAGAGGAGACGAGAGACGAGAACGAGAGAGAGAGAGAGTCTAAAGTGTAAAATATCATATCGCAAAAGAGACACAACACAACACACATGCCGCCGGCTTGGAAGTGTTATCTCGGCTTGTCGGCCTATCCATCTGCCAGCCGCAAAACGGCCGCGATTATGATGATCAGCCACTCGCTGTTCTTTTTTTACTTCCGACCTTCAAATAAATCATTAAAATTATTGTAAAACATGGAAAAGTGATCACGGAAAAGAAATACGGGCATTGGGAGGGGGCACCATACATGGCGGCGGTTCCTCATTTTCTTCGGGACAAGCAGGGTCAGCACCCCGGCCATGTACGGTGGACACACTGCCATCTCGAAACTGGGGGTTGTTCGTGGAGGCCCTTCTGTCCAATTGGGTGCTATAGGGATCCTAGAGCATTCCAAGGATCATAGACGTCCTTTGTAAAGATGGGTGGCCCCTTATAAGGATCTGCCTGTGCACCAGCTCGCGAAGGCGCTTTGTCCTCCCGAGTCGCATCTTCTTCACCCCAAGGCCCAGAAGTGCAACTGTCTCCCTCCACGTATTAGTGCCCTCCCCGGTGTCCAAGCTCCGCCGTAGTGGACTGTGTTTAGTATCGTCTCAAATTACCCTAGTTGTGTCCAATGATTCGAGGTCTCCTCGTCCTTTGTGCTGTCCTCCCCGGTATCTTCTTTTCCCCTCCAAATCTCCTCCTTTTAGTTGTCTCCTCCCACGTCCCGGATAATCTCTACGATCGACTTCTGAATGGCTACGACCCCAAGGTCTTCTTCTCCTTTTCCCACCAGAACGTCTTTTCCAGGTGCATCCGAGTAAAATTGGACGAAAGCAGCAACTTGGCACCACCATCAACTTTTTCCTCTACCACATTGCAGTGACAGAGAAAACAACATTGAAATTTAATGGCTTTATACGGATGGTAAGGGAGTGTGGCTCTCTTATAAATTGACGGATGCTCAGCAATGGATAGACGAGAGGATCGGCTGGAACGCGGCCGACTTCGGGGGACTGACCGAGTTCTCCCTCCCCACCGAACACAACATATGGACACCTACAGTACTTCAGACGGATGTGTTCGTTTCGAGACCTCTTACCGCTTTTTTGGCTCCGGGCGGCGAATGCCCGTGTAGGGCGATGGTCGCATATACTTGTCTCCTTATTCCGCTATTTATTCGAAATATAAAATGATCAGCGAAAAATGCTATACTCCTCCTATTTAAAAACTTCCTAACTGTTCTCTTAAAATAACGCGAAAATCAAAAAGAGCCCATTCCAGGCGGATGAGCTACGTCACAGCCTACAAGAAACCCCGGGCGCGGACGAACTTCCGGATTTTCGGCTCTAAAACCAGGCTAATGGTGACATCTTTCTTTCTTCTTTTAATTTAATCCCCTTTAGAGGGCAGTAGTCACTCACAGTTATCAAATCCACGGAGAAATGAAGTGCATCACGGGGGAGTCGTTTCCTTTCGAGAGGCTGCAGTGCTCGGTCTACTTTGTCAACGGCGCACAACTGGAAGAGGTGCATCCTCTTTCTTCTCCTCCCTGTATATCCAAATTATAGGAAACATTCAAGAGTCTCGGCAGCCACATCGTCCTCAAGAATCTGTTCAGTATGAAACGATTAAAAAGATAGAAAAGAGAAATTTTCAGTAGGCGATACGGATTCGCCAAATCTCAACGGCTGGAGAGTGATCGACACGAGACAGCAGAAGCTCATCTACGGCATCAGCGACGAGACGGCCCGGTCTCTCTTGTTCCATTTTAATTGACAAATATCTCCAGAAGTGCCATAATGTGTTCCGTGATCATCCAGAGAGACGACGCCGCCCTGGCCTTCCTGGTCTTCTTGCCTTTTATCCTGATAGGGACGATGATCACCGGGGCTTGGCTGACTCCTCCTGGGTGAGAGGAGTTCTGAGAAGATAAGAAAGGAGATTCAGGGTGTCTATAGGGATCTGTGTGGTGGTCGCCTACAGTATAATGTTGTTCGCGGAGGACGTCGTCCAGAAGATACCCTCGTATGCCGACGACGACTATGACGGAATAAGTAAGGGTCTGGAGCTCAAGCTCAGAGAGACAAAGGCCTTTCCGGGGATAATGGGCCCGAGGGGGGAACAGTCCCTGGCCGTGATAGAGAATACTAGAAAAACCTGATCCTGATCCCATTCGAGAGGACACAGGGCCTGGCCAAGGGAAGATCTCTTGGGGAGACCACAGTCTTCTGGCTTTTTGCCTACTTTTGGCATATCCACGACTCTTGTTTCGGTTACCACAAAATCAAAAAAGGTGGCATCCCCTGATAACATAGATCAGCGGGATCTCTGTCCCCCGTGGCCTAGATGTGCATTTCAACGTTGACTCAAGTGGCCGCGTGAGAAATCTGAAAATAGATTTCGACTTATCAAACAATCCCCGGCCTGACATCTCGCCCGATCCAACACCTCAAAAGTTAAGAGCTGAACTACAAGTTCATTTGGGTCTTCTTTGGTCTCCCCGTTTTTACAGCTACCAACGGTAAACATCCCCCGAAGAGCACGAGGTTGATTTTAGCTCGGTCAGTATCTCTTGTTTGACAGGGGGAGGATAATATGTGCCGCCCTGTTCTTTTCCCAGGGAAAAAGTGCTACCGAGGAGACATCCATAAAATCTGTCTCTATCATCATTTCCAGCCCTGACAGTGATCTACCTCTGGGTGGCCGTCTTCCTGACCCTCGTCTTCCACCTGCTGCTGCTCTACTTCCCCCTGGCCTACCGTAGGCTCTCGTCCGCCTGCTCCCGACCCTTCAGAACCTGGTACTCTTTTTTGAAACTCGAGAGCCGGCTGTTGAATAACAAACAAGACAATCGCGCAGGTAGGCGGCGAGGTGTCCGTCCTCCGTCCTTTGCAGACGACCTTCTGCTGGAGATCGTCCGCCTGGTACTGGCCCTCCTCCACTGCCTCTTCCTTTTTCTATTTCTCTTCTGTTTGTGATGCCATCCTCCCCTTATCAGAGACAGGCCCTCTCCCGATATCATGTGTTTCGCTGTGCTCGCCCAGAATCAATATAAAGCTGTTTTATTCCCATTGTTTGAACTATTTCTTATGATGCAACATCTGTACACTTGAGTCATCCGTCTTTCGCCGCCGGCTCGCCTTTTTTACTGTGTCGTCTTTGAAATGATCGAGTCCCGCTCATTTTAATTGATCTTGTCCCTCGGCGTTCCTCGCTATTTTTAACCTCCAAGAGAACTACTGAAAACATTACGAACAGGACGAGAGACTCTCTTGTTTCCCAGCTCAAGGAACTCCTCTTTCTCGCTATCGTCATTGTCCTCCTCCTCATCCTCCTTGTCCACTTCGTCCTCCCCTTCCTTATCCTCATTGCCTTCCCTGTTCTCGTCATCCTGCCTGCCCTTCTTGTCCTTCTGCTCCTCTCCATTGCCTTCTTCCAGTTCGATGTGTGCTTGTTGCAAAGTCCCCTCGTTATCTGATGATTATTGGCTGCCTGTCAGAGGGTGTTCCCCTCCGATAAGACGAGTTTCCCAGTAATCGGACCAGTTATTATGTTCTCCTCTTGTTTCCTTCTCGTCCTCCTTCCCGCTATTTCCGCCCTTCCCCTCTCCAAATAGAGACCGTAAATGACCTCAATAAAGCGAGAAAAGAACCATAAAAGCCAAATGGAAGCCTCTCTCTCTCTGGCCGAGTAATGTCTTCTAATTACCGTATCCTCCTCCGATTAATAGCTCGTCCTCCAAAAAAGGCGACTCCAAATATTAAAAGATAGAGCAATGTTCATCTTGGCTCTCGGATTTCAATTGTCCTCCCGTTGCTCTTTCAGCTGTCGGCCCGTCCCTTTTTCTCGGATCCACGTTTCGTCCTCCCGTCTGCGTCTCTCCTCCCTATCTCTTTGTCTCTAAAATTCCCTGTCGAAAAGATTTCCCACCACAGATATTCCCCTCCTCGTAAAAAGCTGAGAACAGAGACAAACAGCCGGCCCCGTGTTTTTCCGGGGCTTGTCTTTTGCCCGAATGCCAAAATAAGAAGCTCTCCCTCCCCTTCCTCGTATATGTGGTTGTTTTTCGAGTTTTCCGTATCAATGTCTGTGCCGGGCAGAGAGAAACAAGAAGGGGGAAGCACTATGGGTGGCGGGTTCGGCTGCACCCCCTTGCAAATCCAAGCAAATCCATCATCCTCCCCCGCGATCTAGGCTTTTAATACTGTAATAATTACCAGTTAAGGGCTATTATCACGACTCCGAAAGCAATTACCACGCGATGAGCCCGTCTGCCCGTCGCCAGTTTTGAGCGGGAGCCGAAAACACTCGAAATTTCTAGGAGATGGACTTGCCAGACGCTTGATTTTGCACAAATCCCCCCGCTAGGAAGCTTTCCGGGACCAGAAATCATCAGCGTCCTCCCACCCTTGTTCCTTTGGCCCTTCGTGGGCCAAGAGGCAACAGGCGAACTTCCTTCCATTTGGGGAAGACAGGCACCCGTCTGATGCTTCCTGTCTCCTCCATAACGGTGTTTTTTTAACGGCTCTGTCTCCCAGCAACAGCGGGAGGATCGTCGTTTTTCGGCATTCCCTGAGAAGATGCTAGTGTTCCCTATCCCTCCTTCTCCCTCCTCCCCGCCGTCATCCAACACAGCTTCTCGTATAATTTCCCGCCTGCCTCGTGATTTTTCTCGCCTTCTTGTTGTCTTTTGTCTTTGTCACCCCCGTCACTGCTGTCATTTTCTTCATTTCTGCCTGTACGGGCCCCCGGCCTCCTCCTCCCGGCCGGGTAGAGGGGCGGGGTCGAACCTCCCCAGCCATACCACGCATGTTTTTCATGTGTGCTTGCGTTCTCTCTCTCTCTCTCCGGGTGTTTCCCCTTCTTCCTCTTTGAGTATTCTCCCCTTTTTCCAGGAGCTATCGCCATCAGAGCTGAAGAGAACTTCGGGAAAACAGAACAAGACATGTGCCACCATCTGTGAGGCGAGCCAGGGAGGATAAGACCATGCCCCACAACACGACGGCTTCGTCCCTTTTTGGCCGGCTCTCGGCACGGAGCAGTTTCATGTCGTCCAAGGAGGTCAAAGTGACCGTCCAGCTGCTCCAGGACTCGGATGCCGTCGTCAACGAGTTCAAGGTAGGCGGCCGGCCAGCTGTTTTGCTTGTCCTCCGGGTGCTAAACGAGACATCTGCCAGTTGTTAGGCAGGAGTTCCTTTCGAAAGCACGTGTAGAAACTTCTGACAGAAAGCTAATTGTTTATAGCCGGGTTTTGCAACTTTTCCAGGGGGAGCAGGTCAAAGATCGGCGGTAAACGCGCTCTATTGCCAATTGCTCTTTATTTCTCACGGTTAAAAAGAAAGAGGAAGTTCCCCTGCCGTTAAAAGCGGCGCTTGATTTGTTTACTTCCGTCAAACCGAAGACGATTTTCCGTTTCTCCCCGGGCAGCCTATTTATGGCGCGTATTGATCGCCTGCCCCTTGGACACAGCCTCTGTGACGACGCGTATGGAATGATGTTAAAGGGGATCCGGACACCCCGGAAAATGGCAGACTCAATCGAATTCGACGGAGGAAAGAGAGAAGAACTTTTAGAGGTCGCTGCCGGCGCAGGCCGTACTCGACTACATCTGCGAGCTGAGGGGCATCCGAGTCAAGGACTACCTCGGTCTACGGTACCAGGACCAATTCAAGCACCGGGTGAGTCGGTCCTTTAATTCGAGGAGGCTCTGATTTATGACCTTGTCTCTTAATTGAAGGAGAGGATCAGGGAGGGGGAGACGGGTAATGAAGCGTGAAAACTGACAGCCGTTCAAATTTCCCGACAAATTTTGTTATCTCAAGGGCGACATCAAGAGAGAAATGTTCGCCTAGTTTTTTGGATAATTTCCTCGGGAAGGTCAACATCGTCTCTCTATTTTCTTCTCTAGAAAACAAAAGATATTTTCGGGGTCAAGTTGCAATTAAACTCGGCGGGTGTAAACGGGGGGAAAACAAGGGAACCGTCACCCAAAAACATGCAATTTTTCAGTATTGGGTGGATCTGTCGAAGCCCATCTCCCATATCAACAAGAACTTTAAAAGTCAGTTTATTGTTCTTTCCTTGAATTCAGTGGATTCTCTTCAGATGAAGCACTCAATTTGTTCCTCCGCTTCCGCTACTATCCGGCAGATCCGACGCATATCCTCGAGCCATGCACCAGGTCCGTTTCTTTCCTGTTCTCCCAAAGAAACGACCCATGGGCGACCTTCCTCTGCACCCATACAATCTCGGCAGCTCGATCTTCTTTTACCAGCTGCTGTCTCACTTCTATTGTTCGGTCTGCCGAGACTGTACGGGTGCTCTCCCTGCCCCTGTCATATACCACTGAAACATTCTCTGCTCCATTTCCCGTTCAAAAATGGCCCTTTATGTTAATATAAAGCAGTCATGCTCGTCATAAAACCAGAATAAAAAGGGGAAGAGGATGCCCTTTTTGCATAAGTCACCGGGGTGAGCGACAATCACCCCGCGATCAGTTGTTGTTGCGAAAAGAGAAAAGAAACAAACAGATGTTTTCCCGGGGTGATTGATAGGAGTATAGAAGAAGAGAACCGAGAAAAGTTCAGGTATCAGCTGTTTGCCCAGCTACAGAGGGACCTGATCCACGGCCGGCTGCACTGTTCGCAGCAGAAGGGAGCCGAGCTCGGCGGACTCATTCTCCAAGGTCAGTCGGTCTTTTTTTCTGAATAACCCCAGCCCCCAGTTGATTAGTTTCCCCTGCAAAATCTGCACAAGTTGCTCAAAATATCCCCGCGGGCGTGGTCGAATAATAACCGCCGGGGTCTGAGCAATTAGACTCGGCTTTATGACGTCGACTCGAAAATTCATAATGACGGGGGGATCTGTCGTCGGGACGGGCTGCTTCTGTGTGTACCCAATATGTCGACCGGACAGCTGGTGTCTCTCCCGAATCAAGGGAGACAGGGGATAGCGCAGATGTTCACTGGGAAGATAATTGACTGGCTGGGTGGCTTGGGATTAGAGGAAGATTCTAGTCTCAAGAAATAGAGAATTTTTCGCTGGTCAAGGTGAACTATTTCACTTTTTGTGTGCCTTCCAAAATATGGAGAAAAGGGCGTTCGAAGTGCTCGCATGCCGCCAACAGAAGCGCCCACAGTGCCCGCAGCTTTTCTTCGTGTTTTTGGTCATTTTAGAGTCAATTTGGTTTTATTCTAAACTTAGATACTGTAGTTAACGAGGCTCTGACCCTGCTCCTCTAAAAAAGGTATAAAATCTAAAAATTTCAGCTCAACTGGGCGACTATGACCCAGCGAAGCACCCGGAGAACTACGTTTCGCAGTACACGCTCCTCCTGAAGCAGACCTCCCGGACGGAGGAGAAGATCGCCGAGTTCCACCGCTCGTTCGCGTATGTTTCCCCTTCCCCTTCCCCCTTTTCCCCGGTGTGATTCAAATCTGCCGCCGCTGTTTGAATGGTCTGTCCCTCTTTTATGCCGGCCGACTGACTAATGGTTTCGCGCGCGTGAGACGTAACATTATTTTATGCTCGAGGAGAGAGAGATATTCAGGGGGATGGCGACGGAGGAGGCCGAGAGGACATTCCTCCAGAGGGCCGGGGAACTCGACACCTACGGCTTCGACCCGTACTCCATCAAGGTGGGTAAATAGAGAATATCCGAGGGAGGAGATCGTTGTAGGACCCCAAGGACCAGTCCGATGTCTATATCGGAGTCAACCACCGGGGAGTGCTCATCTTCCAGGCCAACCAGAAGGTTCACAACATCCCCTGGTAAGAAGCGGCCATCCTCCACCCCCTATCCCCCGATCTCTTCAGGAACCAGCTATCCAAGGTGGACTACTTGGGCAAGGAGCTGCGCCTCCTGCCCTCCGAGGGCTACACCTCCCTGGCCAACGGGGAGAACAACAACCGGCGGACCCTGGAGAGGGACAAGAAGTCCCGGGTCGTGTTGAAGTACCTCTGCCCCAACGGCCACTATGCGAAGCACCTCTGGAACCACATCCTGTCGCAGCAGGCCTTCTTCAACGAGCAGAGTGCTCTGATGATCAAGCCCAAGTTCTCCAAGCCGCGAATCCCCCTCCTCTCGCGGGGGTCCACCTTCCGTTTCCCGTCGAAGCGCGTCCTCCGCGAGATAGAACACGACGAGTTGCAGCGGTCGACCCTGTCCGACGGCGCCGAAGGGGCCAAGAACACCAATACCAGGTGCCCCCTATCCCCCCGCCTCTTATCCTCTTTTTAGCATGACCACTTCGCTGATGTCCTTTTCCCGCTACGAGTTGCCCAAACATGAGCCGAGACAGCCCTCGCCGTGGTTGAGCAAGTCCGTCGAAGAGAAGACGGCCCCCGCCTCTCCTAATGGAGATCTGCCCCGGCCGACGGAAGAGACCAGTCCGTTACAGTACCCCTGACAATTAGAAAGTCCTCTTCAGATGGTATAAAGACCCATAAGGGTACCCCCGTCCTCTTGTTCGATCAGACGGCGGTCAACTCGCCCGTGCTCTGCTCGCCGGTCTCCCTGCCCTCGACCTCCTTCTCCGCCCCCGAGGGCCTCCTCTCCGACTCGTCCCCTCATACGGTAGGCTGCCTGCCCCTCGTCCAGCCGACGCACCGTGTCTGCCGTGTCACCGTAGTGTAGTCGCCGTGTCCTCCTTCCTCCCTAGCTTTCTCACAATTGCCTGTGTCGAGCTCGTTCTCTTTTCAGACGACCTTCACTGTTCACCTAATCAAATTCGAGAGGAGTCCCGCCTGCTCGGTAAGGATAAACATCTCTCTGTCTCCTGTGTCACTAGCCATCGTGTAGAGTCATAACTAACTGCATCCCGACGTCTTACACATTGTTCTAGCTAACCAGAAATTACTAATTGGCATTTTAGTAGATTTAGAATATTTGCAGTGAGTGGAAACTCCCTTGAGCACCATAACGATTAGGAGATCACGAAAAAACGAAGTAATTTCAGCCAGAACCGGATGATCGCCCTGAGAAGGAGGAAGTCGTCACGAGTGAGATAGAAGAACCGCTGGCGACGAGTACTCCACTCTTTCACAAGTCGGAAAAAATAGTCAACGGCAGAGTGGGGATAATATCAATGAAGAAAAGTATGAATCGTTTTAGCCAAACGGTACTGTAAATGGCAATGGCTCGATTCCCCGAGAGAAGTCAGAAGTTCAAGTGACGAGTCGTACAGTCACTAATACTCTGTTCACTTCTTTTCTTGTCCTGTTATTGTTATTGGCACTGGTTATTGCTTTGTTTGAGGTAGTTTTAATTAATTAGAAAAGAGTACAACCGTTTAGCGCCAGGAAAGTCAGGATTTCGTCGATGCAACACCATGGCTGGCTCATATGAGACACTCGGTCTATGAACCAGCTCGGCATTACGTTTTATATCATTATAAAAAAATATCCGGACGCTAAAATGTAAGTTTTTCTATAGAAAATAGTAATACATACTATTAGCTTATCGTAGTAGATCTAAAAAGCTTATTAATTTGAGCTAACTTCGGTTTTTAGATTCTAGTCCAACTGGGTGTATCTGCTTCGCCTTGTCAAGGTTAGGGGTGCCTGCTTCTCGGCTTCTTCTAACTCCTATTTTCACATCTTTTTCTTAATTTCGCCTTCTTTCGGGCAGCTTTATCTGGTGGGGTAACTATCCCTCATCATCAGTCTAGATCCTAAATAACATGCAAAATGGATCAAACTTCTCAGTTTCTCTCGGTTCATTCCTCATTTTATAGAGCTATTACGTGTCTTATTTTATTATTTTCTCCAAGTCGGTTCTCACCGGTAATTTGCAGGTTTGTCTTCCCCCTACTGTCCTATTGTAACATCAGAAGTATTTCCCTCCTAATAATACCAGTGAAATACTAATCAACAAAATGAATGTTGTTGTAATACTTGCCTCTGACATTCCTCATCTTATTTTGAAATACTGTTATGGATAATAAAGATTTACGCCAATATAAAATGAGCAGCATGCGGTTAAAGGAAAGCAAAAACAGAATTACAGTGGCAAATAAGGAGGATACTCCTTCGGAATGTCCTTTGGAACAACATAGGGACTGTAATCCTGACTAGGAATATCCATTCCCAAGCAACTTCTGAGCAGCTGATCTCGCATCTTCCAGAGAGATTGAGCCACGATATCTTCGGAAACAACATTTTGTCCTTCATTATTTTTCTGAAATAAGAAGGAAAAATGGCAATAAGGTTCGCACTTTAATATAGCCAACGGCTGCTTCTCCCTTTTTCTTTCTTCCTCCAGCTTGTTTATATTGCCTATACGGCAAGCCAGTATTGAGAGATTTATCCCATTTAGTTATTTTTCTCGAACCACTTCGGAGATTTTCAATATAACTGTAATAAATAATTTAAGTGAAGGTAGAATAATTAGTACTTACTGTAAATATGCTTCCGAGTTTAGAACGCGTCTGGTCATAATATTTTTGCCATGATTCAAACGAATCATTTGATATTGCTCATTGCTAGATACTTGTACCTCTTTAGATTCCATTTGTGGAGCTTTTACTTCTTTTACTTCGCTTACTATTGCATTCGGTTCTACTTCGCGAGGTGGGTATTGTTTAATTGTAATCTTGATTCTCTTTGGTGGTGGCGGTGCAGTGTCTACAGGAGATGGCAATTTTGGAGTAATTTCAACACTTCGCCTTTTACCATTAGTGCCAAAGCTTATTTTCACTTTTCTACCAGACTCGTCTACGGGAGCAGTAGGTGTTTCAAGAGTAAGCTCCTCCTATAAAAAACAATAGTATCATAATTGATTTTTGACAGTAATATTTAGAGATTAGTCAAAATAATCTCGCAAAACTTACTTCAATAGGCGTTTGTGCCACTTGTTCTCGAACAGCATCTTCTTCCTGTTTAATGGAGTAGCGCTTTCTTTTAAAAGAACACATTTCTTTTGGGCAACTACATCTCTTCGACCCATGGTAACATCCTACAAATTTTCCTGGTGTTCTCGGTCGCAGTGATGGTGTCATATAGTAAATTAGTACCTGAAAGTAAAGCTTCAAGGAAGCTGATTAAGTGAAACAATCGTTGAACTACATGCAATTATTGTATACAATGAGATAAAAAACAGATACTCTATATATATAAGCTTTTCCACAAACAAGTGAAAAGGAAGGTTAGTGTCACAAATCTTTGTAGCGTAACAAATTTCGAATTGAGGAAAAGGGCGCAATTTTTGTATTCTGTGCACTTTTGATTACTCAGAAAATCTCAAAAGCTGTTTGTCGTATATTTGTTTGAAAAAATATTTATTTCTATCTGGAAAGTTTATTTGTGTGTGGACGACGTGCGTTGGGTAGTGGCATCTTGTGGATTCCATCCGTCGGACATGATGAATTCTACAAAACGACGAGGTTCGATGGCAGGCGGAAGTGTCCATCTCTTCCTGAAGAATATGGTTCATTTTATAAATATGTATCGAACCAGAAACGAGCTAGGGCAAAGAGGAGGAAGGCAATCTCCGTGAGGATGAGAGGCCACCAGATCCAGCCGAGCCACCGCTTGGAGTGCTTCTCCAGAGAGCAGAAGCGGCCGCCGTAGCCGTAGAAACAGCGACAGACGAACTGGACAGGGTGGGTGTTTCTCTACGAGTACCTACCTCCTCGAATGGCGTGTCCGGGTTGACCCGATGGCACCAACCATTCTTCGCGTACTTCTGGGGGTTCCAGGAGAGGTTGAGGTTGATGGGAGGGTCGACGGGCAGCGAGGAGACGGCCTTCAGCACCACCACCCTCTCCCGGATCACATACACACTTAACATTAAAAATACGGCATAATATTAATAATTATAAATAGACAATGCCATATTTATTATCTTCTTTCATCTGCCAGCTGTTTCCTGGCCTTCAACCCGAACAAAAACTCCAACCTCTTGAGCAGCCGCTCCCTGTAGCTGCTGTCGCCGTGGCCCTTCACATACTCCACGTGCACGTTCATCTTCCTCGTCACGGCCAGCTCCTCGTCGTCGTGCTCTTCCTTGGAAGACGTCGTGGTGTTCGAAGGGGCGGCCAGTCTTCTCGTGGGATTGGGGACGGCACTCGTTCCACTAGACTGGAAGGAGGGAGAAACGGTCTGGGAATGCGGCTGGGTGGAGTGGGAGACATTCGAAGAGGGCGTCTGGACGGTGGTTCGACAGTCCAAAAAAGGCAGAAGGAGAAGAAGTGGATACAGCCACAGGCTGGAATGCATCTCTTGACAATGGCCCAAACCAAAGGAATTTCAGTCTATCCGCCCCCATTTCACTTGTACTTGATTTATTCGGTTGTCATGGCCGAGCAACTGCAGCAGCCCGGACAGGGCTACGAGACGATCCCGGTCTTCGCCTCGGACGAGCCGCCCCCTCCACCGGCAGATCCCCGGGAGCCGGCATCCCCCTCCTTGGACGAGCTGTCGGGGTCGTCGACGAGTCTGGCCGAAAATAACAAGAAGGATAAGAGGGGCCTGAAGCAGCACCGGCCGAAGGAATCCGAGAAGAAGGAGCCGAAGAAGGCGGCCGTCAATTGAACTGCTCTTCCCCACAGTAATATATCTATAAATCTCGTCTTCAAAGTGAAACGTAATTCATTAATAAATAGATAAAAAAACAATAAATAAGGTTGGCGAGGATAAATTTACATGTATACAGAGAATTCCGAAAAGAGACCGCGCAATCACCGTATCGAGATTTATTTGAAAAATGGGAAAATTTAAGCGGGGGAGATGACAGCATCAATGGGGAGAGAGCCACCGAGGTGTACTGTAATGGGGGAGAGAGATCATCGACTCAAGTATTAAAGAAGATAAGGCATTCTCGATTGGCCTAGGCATCACCGTGAGGATCAAAGAAGAAGGGAGACAGGAAGAGGAAAATGAGCAGCTAACCCAGGAAATACCCTTATTATGCAAGTGGAGGAGGGGAAGGAGGAGAAGAAGGAGGAGAAGAAGGAGGAGGAGGCTACAACACGCCGTGGTAGTCGCGTTCCGTCGACATGCCCAGCCCGGACTCGAGCATCTGGTCCCGTAGCCGCCAGAGGGCCTTCACCACGTCGTCTTCTGGCACCACGTTGCGACCCAGGGCGTCTTGCTGAAAAATGGAATACTCTAGTTAAATTCAGATGAGATTTTACAGTAATTCGGCCAAAACAGGGGAAATTTGAAGGATGCGCGCATTTCAGACCACAGAACGTATTTCTCGCTTTTTTTAACTTTTTAACTGTACAAAACATCCTCCAGAGGCCCTTTTTTAATGCTCAGAACTCGAAAATTGATGGCCCAAGAATGGTATAATGGCGTCCTCTCCTCCTTGAAGGCGCGCCAATTGAAAAGGCGGCGGGCGAATCCTCTCCAAATTGAGGGATACGGTATTTTTGAGAATAAATGAACGTGGAAAAATGTTCCGAGAGCATACCTTGATCCAGTGGACGGGGAGATTCTTCTTACTCTGCTGGTGTGGCGGCATATTGCGGTAGTTGGCATTCAGACACCTTTCCCAATGACTTACTGTTCTTTGGCGATTATTGGATAATGACTCAATGTATCTGAAACGGGTTACTGTAGGATACCCAATTAGGGGGATACCTCAAATATGACTCGGAATGAAGTACCCGTCTGGACATGAAAGAAGAAGGCATATGGACAAAGACCGGCTCAGCTCCGGCAGGCATCTTGACGACGAGACGGCCAGCCTCGGATTGGGGGACCATCTGGGAGGACGAGGGATGAGGCTGAAAGGAGGGGGTATACTGAATTAGGGGGAGGACAGGTACCTGAGGAGGATGATGGGAGGAGGACGGCTGCTGGTGGGCATACTGGACGGGCTGATGAGGCTGCTGGGGGTGGTGGACAGCCGGCGAGCCGTGATGGTCTCCGTTGATGGCTATCGGGGCGGGAGGATGGCCATTCAGATGAGGAGTCTGGTGGTTCGGGGTGGGAGGAGGGCCGCCCGCTCCGTTGAGTCCTCTCGCGAAGGGCATGTGTACCAGGTGGTAATTCTGAAGAAAGGATGAACTGGAATTGAAGGGGCCTACGTCTCCGGAGGGGCCTTGGTTGGTGACGAGCTTGTAGAAGTTCTTGCCCACTTGGCTCTGGAGCATGTTCCGGACGGAGCTGTTCACGTGCTTCTCCTTCATGTGTCGGTGGAGACGCGGCAGGGAGGGGAACGGCTTGCCGTCCTTCCGGTTACGGAGACACGTTATCCACATACAGACGTATTGGTTGTCGCTGTCCACTGAAATATCTCTCTTTTATAGAATCCCCAAAAAGGACAAGTGCCTCCTCCCGGTCTATTACGAGTATGACACTCTCTCCTCCCTGCCCTTGATTTCAAGTGAAAAGAGAAATATTTCCTAATCTGGTTTTTTGCCTCCCAAGGACGATCCTCTTTTCGTCTAAAGATGGCCTAAAACCCCGCTGAACAACAACAACGGGAGGAGATCGCGAATAGAGCAGCCTTACCCAACGGCTACCCTAGTCTGGTCGACAAACTGGTCCCGAAACGAAGAGATCAACTCACTAATAATCTGGCTGGTATGATGTTGAACGATGTGCTCGTAGAGGCCGTTCTCCTGGTCGAATTGCGAGTCGCAATTGGCCCACTTGCAGTGGTAGACGCGGATCTGCCCGGGCTGGAGCTGATCCTTGAGGGCAGCCCGGGCCACCTCTTGTTTCTGCCGCTCCGTTGCGATGAACTCGGCCCGTACTTCGTATTGTCTCTTCTGCTCCTCGGATAACTTTTTCCACTGAAGACGAGATAGTGTTAGACCTTTAAAAACAGCTGGCTTACCTCGATGCCGACAATCTTTGAGACTTCCCCAAAGCCGGCTTCCGGATTCTCATGCATAATTCTTTTTCTGATCTCTGCTGAGAACAAAATGTAGCCGGACTTGGACTTGGCGGTCAGCTTGGGCTGGTTGGCTAGCCAATTATTCATTTCTGGCTGAAAATGGAGGAGGAGGTGAGGAGAGGAGGACGGGGGTGGACTCACCTTGCTGCTGGTGACGGACTCGGCCCCGTCGGTGTCCTCGTCCAACATGTCCATGTCCAGGGGATCCAGCGGCACGGCGACGTCGTTCTTCAGCAGAGGAGACATCTCCTTCTCCATGGCAATGGGCTGCTTGAACAGGAACAGTTCCGGATCCGAGACGAGGCTGCCGTTCTTGTATTGCTGGAAGGAGACGGTAAATAGCCGGAGGCAGATTGAAATTCAAGAAGACGACCCTGGGAGGAGGCGAGGCATTTTTAGGGGTCACAAAAGACGGTCAAATCAAACAAACTGGACGACGGCCATCGGGGGACTGTACTCGGAGGAGATCAGAGGAAAAGGAGGAAATTATCGATTAGTGTACCTGGACTCGCTTTCGGAAGGGGGACAGCGCTTTGGACGGGAGGAAACCCACGCGACGGGCTCAGAGGTCAGCGGGGGAAAGAAAGACTTTGGGTTATTTTCCGAGAGAGCAAAATACCAATGGATTAGGGGGAACGGCATTTTCAATGTCAGCTGGAATTGGGAGGACGAGGCGAGGACTGGACAGGAGGAACGGCAGGCGAGGGACGCGAGATCATCGAACCAGCCAGGGAACTTTCCCGCCATTGGAAAGCAATAATTCGCGGAAGAGGGGGGCTGGGGCATTCGGCCAGCAGCGCGAGGGGTACGGCGGCGACTTGGCCTGACCCAACGCGACTCTCGCCACCGAGTCGCGTTGTCGCCGTCGCGACAATCGCAGCCAGCATAACACGTAGTCGCCGCTGGGCTCGCTGTGACCGCGGGAAGAGCGGGGCCGCGTCGCTGCTGGGTGGCGGGGGAGACACAGCGCAGCGGCACCCCCCACGCTCTTATCTCTGGCGGCCCTCTGCCATCCGCGTGCTGACTGGCTGCCGCGCTCGGTGTCTCCGTCTCTGGCTCCGCCATTGTCTCGTCACAAAGGGTTCCGTGCTAGTCCTCGCACCACACGCCACTTCAGCTCTGCGTCTCTCCCGCGCCCCTGCTATTTCCCGCCCTTTTCACAAATCGATGGCCTATCGGGCAGCGGCAAACAGTCGTCCGCGGTGGGAATTATTCCCCCAACCCCGAGATCGGGCTGCGTCTCTCCGCCGGCCGCACTCTCTCGTCCCTAACAGATTTAGCGATCCAATAAACGATAGTGTAACTTTGGAACTCGCAAAATTTCATCCAACCCTGACCGAATTCTACATAAAACAGTTGGGGAAAACCGGGAAATTAACTGGGAGGAGTGGAAGGAGGAGGCAATCCCTACCCGGGGGGCCCGGGCCAAGAAGGGGCAGGTAAAGTTCTAGGCAGGCCGCTCTCTGCCGCCCTTTTCTCTCTCTGGAGAGTGGAACAACATTCCCACGGCGCTACACTTTCCCACGCGACGTCACTGACGCCTGCCCGTCGGGTTCATCCTCCCTCTGGTCTCCCTGTCCACCACTTACCCTCATTCTCTTCAGCTGAACACACGAGTCGATGTGCAGGGCTTCACCCTCGGGTGGCTCCTCTTCCGGGCATTTGTGACTCGGCAGGGGGAAGATCGACGACTGCTCGCCTTTTTGTAGTGGCCGGCCGGCGATGCGATTCTCACAGACAAAGACATCGCATTCGGGAACCTCCGTCGGCCTCTCTGAAAGATGAGAAATAGCAGCGGAAAAGGGACGATAACTTACGTTTGATGTACTCCTTGGCGGTCAGGACAGCGCAGTGGTTCTGGATGTCGTCGACGCGCCTCGTCTGGTCTGGCTGGTGGACGGCGAACACCTCCCGCACGTAGAACATCCGTCCCTGGTCGTGGGTGACATCCGACGGACGGGCGAACCATCCTCCACTGAACCATTCACTTCCACTAAAATGATAAACTGAGTATCTGATGCCTATAAAGGGCCTACTCTGCCTGTCGCCACAGTCTGTCCACCCTCATCACGTCGCAATACGGCCGCTGTGGATTGAAGACGAGGACGAAGTCGCCACAGGCGTAGTGCTTTCCGCACTTGGTCAGCATCTGGTTGAAGTAGGTCCGTCCGTCAGCGTCGGCTTCCTGGCCGGACTTGACCTCGGGCCTCTCGATGTCCAGGATGATGCTGTCCCGGAGGCGATCATCCTCCTCCGAACTCGAGCTAGTCTGGCTCGACTGACCATCCTCCATCACCTCCATCTCGGATTTAATGACAGAGGAGGGGAAAGAGATCGGTTCCAGTGGCTTCTCCCTCGGCAGCTTCTTTAGTTTCTCCTCCTCCTCCGGGTAGTCCCAGGCCTTGATCTTGACGAAGTATTTCGGCTTGCCCAGATATTTCGACTCGCACACGTAGAGATCCTTGGCCTCGAAGCCGAATATCTCATTGTTCACGTAGGTCTTGAGGGAGACGACCTGGCAGATGCCTTGGAGTCTCTCGGCCAGCACGTTGTCCTGGAAGGGCGTGAGGAAGACCTCCTTCTCGAGGAAGCGCCTCTTCGGCAGGTGAAGGGTCTCATTCGGCCGGTAGACCCAGAACCCGTGGACCATGTTGTGTCCGCTCTCGTTCCGGAATATCCTCTCTATCCTCATAATGTGTGGTCGTCCCTTCGAGTTGTCGTCTCCCCGAGCTACGTAGACATAGCAGGGGACAGTGTAGATGGCGTCCTTGACAGCCAGTGTGGGGATGTCTATCTCGCCGTCCTCCTTCTCGATCACGTCCATGCTGTCCCGTCTCTCCTCGTTCGAATGCTCCGAGTTCTTTAGTTTCTGCTTCCTCAGTATCTCACACTCTTCCCTTACTTTCTAAATATCCTCTATTTAGACGGGATAAAGTGAAGATACTCACCCCCTCGACGATGGAATACGCATCCGAGACGAGAACGGACTTGCAGTGGTGGTCTCTCTCTCGGAGGAAGACCAGCTGCAATTCCTCGGCGTCCTCGAAGAGTTTTGAATCCGGTGGGGAATAGAGGCGGGCCTTCTCGAACAGATCGAAGAAATCCCTCTGGAAACGGTCCAGTCGCCGGTAGCGGGACTTGTCGATGTTCCTCTTGATCTGGTCAAAAGTGAACGGGAGATCGTCTGGGGGTAGTCCCTTGCTCTTCAGGATGTCCGGCAGATCGGCAAATGAGTCACTTCTACACCGGCCTTTGGGGTCCTAGTAAAACGATAAATAGTTTCTCATCTAAAACATACCTTTTTACTGAAGACAGCATGGAATATATTGGTGAACATGGTCCGTATCTCCACTTGCACCCGAGGCATGGCGTCGTCTGCCGCGCCGAGTTCCATCTTCTTCTCAAGGAGGACTCTTTGCAGGGAGACGGCGTCCTAGAATTCTCTCCATTCTTTAAATTTCAACCAAAATCTACCTTGTATATCTGGCTGTCGGTCTCGTTGTATTTGCAGGCGTTGTCCAGCATCAGGCTGAAGTCGGCCACGATGTCCGTCCAGGAGGCGTAGCCCTGTCCGTTCAGTCTCTGCTGTATCCTCTGCATATCCATGGGCTTCTTGATCACTTCATAATAATCCGGATATTCCTACAATCCCATAAATAGAGCAATAAAAGTACCGTACCTCTCTGGTTGGGAGGCGGAGGAATGCCGTGGATAGCTTGCGGCCGTCCTCGTCCCGGTGATCTCGGAGGGAATTGAACAGTCTCCACATTCTCTGCTGATCGAGTGGAAGTCTAGAAATAAGAGATTCAGTAAAAAAGAAGGCCAATCTCACCGGGCGATCATGTGCTCCATCTTGCTCTTGTCGCCTTTGCCTTTGGTGGCCTTGGGAGTGTGGGAAGGAGCCGGCGATCTGAAAAGGACAGTTCTATAAAACATAAAATAAGCCGTCAGCTAACATAAAATCATTTCAGGCAAGCGAGAACAACAACATCTAGAAATATAATTGTTGGTGAGTGGCAAGTGTGGCCTCATCTGGGGGACACGACAGAGACATGCACTTGGAGGGGGACATGAGGCGGTGCGGATCAGGAGAAGAGGAGACATGCCGATATACCTAATGGAGGAGGAGTTGGACGAGTCATCGTCGGAGAAGCCGTTGCAACCGTTCGTGTGCGAGAAGGCAGACGGCGAGGCGAGGCCGTTCTCGCCGGTGCGGCGGCGTCTCGGCTCGGTGAGCTTCGTCTTGAGCCAACTGGAGAAGAGATTAACATAGAAGGTTAGGCAAAGGGAGAGATAGAGGTTAAAAAGGAGGATAATCTCTTTAATCTCAGTAGAAACCACACTTGACAGGTCAGTTGAGGTAAGCAAGTGGTAGCCTACACACTACGTGGTCTGTCCGGTCCTCAGGCGCCTCCTCCCCTCGTGCTCACTCACCCGAATTTCTCCTTCAACGAGACGGGACTCTCGATTGGAGCGTCCTTTGTGTTGCCGTGTGCCGTGATGACCATCTGCTCGAGCCTTGCCGCGTCGTTGACGATCTGTGACCCCGGGTCGTTGAAGGTCCGCGCATTGGCGAACATCAGCTCCAGGTCGGCCATCAGCTGGGTGGATGAGTCATACTGTAGCCGGTCATTTAAACGGGGCTAGAAACAGTCTAACCTTGTTGTTCTCGATCTTCTTCCTGATCTCCTTCATGTCGATGGGATGGCTGATGACGTCGTAGTAGTCCGGGTACTCTTTCACCTTGGGCAGGTCCATGAATGCCCCGATTGGCCAGTAGTCTCCCTCCTGTTAATTGATTGCTACTTTAAAAGAGGGATACAGTACCCTGTAATTGTAGAGCAGGTCCCAGAAGACGACGAGTTTCTGTCGAAAGCGGAGCATCAGCTCGTCCATGCTCTTCCTGCCCGGCCTCCCCGGCGCCGCGAGGTGTTCCGCGGTCATCCCGGTCGAGATCGGGCGTTGCTTCCTCGGGGTCCACTTCTTTTTTGAAGGTGGAGGAGTACTCAAAGAGTCCTACAACGAAAGAATTTACTCCTTATTAACAGGGGAAAGTCATACCTTCTCGTCCGAGCTGCTATCCGGGACTTCTTGTTTAATTTTGATCACTTTCGGCTTGGGAGCCTTGACTTTTGGACTGGGAGAGGCGACCTGCACCGTCGGCTTCTTATCAAAAACCTGTAAGACGAGAGGAATCAGTCAAAAGGAGGAGAAAAGTACCGTAATATCGATGCCGGGCTGGAGTTCGGCGGCCTTCTTCAGGGCCAGCTCTTCCAATTTCTTGGCGGCGATGTAATAGGCCGAGGTCTCGATGTTATACTCGCAGGCGTTGGCGAATATCTGCATACAATCCTTTAACATGTCGACGAGGGAGGCGTAGCCCTTCCTCTTGAGGGTCTTGTGAATCATAAAGAAGGACATCGGCTGCTTGATGTCGTCGTAGTAGTCCGGGTAACAACTGAACCGGGGAGGATGGATTGGCAGAAGAGGGAGACTTACGATTTGGAGGGCAGCTCGACGAAGGGATCCGAGAGGAGAGCGCCCTTCTCCTTCGGGTTCGGCTCGTTCCTCAGGGTCCAGTAGAGCTTCCACAACGGATCGGTGCTGTCCTTCATGTCCTCGTCCTCCTCGCTGTCTTCGCTGTAGTCCACGTCGGCGTTCGAGGCTTCCTGGGCGAGGAGGGCGTTCACCTGATTGATGGCCTTCTCCCTCCTGAAATTATCTCTCAACTGGAGGACGACATCCACCCGCCTCCTGTTGTGGACTCCCTTCTCCATGACCTGTTCGCTCTTCTCCTTGAAATAATCGACAATCGCCGAGGCGTCCTTATAAATATCCGAAGTCTTTCCAGAAAATTGCTTGAATTCTCATTTATCTGATCCAAAAGGGAGGAAATACCTGTGCATTTTTGCAGAGCAGCCGGATGTCGGCCTCCAGTTCGCCCATGAACTTGTACTCGCCGGCCCGGCCTTTCTGGGCTATCCGTTTCAAATCTATCGGGTTTTTTATCTTCTCGTAATATATCGGGAATTCCTATAAAGTAGTCTTTTAAATAAAGCAGCGAGATAACCAACCTCTTTTGGTTGTAGGACCCTAAAGGGAGGAGACAGGAGGCGGCCGGACTTGTCGGTCAGTTCGAGTATGCCGCAGATGATGTCATCCACCCAGAGAGGCTCCACACTGTCTTCTGACATATTCGAGGCTCGGCTGACTCTTCCCGAGGAGATCGAACTGAATACCGTACTTTAAATGAAGAGGAAAGGGGGATTACTGAGCTGGGCCGGTGCTGGAGGCGGCGGTACTGGCGCCGTCCTCGTCCTCGTCCTCCTCCTCCTCGTCAGAGAAGGGCAGGCCCTGCTCGACGCGTTCCTTGGCCTCCTTATATATATTATACAGTTCCTGGGCGTCTTTATGTTCTTCTGTTGCCTCCTAAACATTCAACTCTCTAATTAATATCTATAAATCCCCACATTATAGTAGTTCTTCGAGTTTTCGACGAGTAGTTCGACGTCCTCGCAGAATTCCTCGAATGTCCGATACTCGCTGGCGTTGATCTTCTGCTGTATCCTGGTCAAGTCTATCGGACTCTTCACCGTCTTATAATACTGTGGGTCTGTCCTATAATCCCCTCTTTGTCTACTCTCCCAAAATGACCCACCTCCTCGACGGTGTCCGAATAAAATGCTCCGTGACGTCTTTATTCCCGCCTTTTGGTGTTTTCAAAACTTGGAGAACGCCCCGAGCTTTTTTCATCTATAAAATATAAAATTAAAATAATTAAAGAGCGGTTCCCACCTCGGCGTGGATCTTTTCCTTCTCGGCATTGGTTATCCGCCCCTTGCGTTTCTTGGCCGACGGGGTACCCGGTTGTGAGTTCTCGACTTCCTCAATAGGTCGTTTCCTTTTGGTACTCATCGTCTGGGTCCTGAACAGATTTCCAAGTTTCAATTTAAAATGAAATTCAAGTGGGTACGAGTTCCCGGCAAAGGGAATATATCATGGATTGGAGGGGGAAATGGTCAATTCGGCTAGCGTCGGGTCAGTCGGTAGCTATAGGCACATAAATCAATAAAACCATGCGTTCGCCGGCGGGAAACCAGCCGAGGGGCCGACTGGTTAAGCTCGACCCCTCTTTAATAATAAATATAACAGCCGGATACGGTAGCTACTATTTAAATCGAGCGGGCAAAATGTATATGTCTACGTAAAAATTTGAAAAAGTAAAGATAGCGCTCGTCCAGTGGGGAATGGTGCGTCTCGCGGCGAGAGAGCACGGCCGGCAAGGAGGGCCCCGACTGGGAAATACACCGAATGTGCGCCTCTCGTCGGGGTGACCCGGCCGGGCGCTCTCTCCCCCCAGCCAGCCACCCTCCCCCGTCAATAAATCCATTCCACGGGAGAGTACCACCACTGAGGTAGGACCTCTTTCCCTCCATCGAAAAGTCACCCCCTACCCGGGGAGGAGAAGCCCCCGGCCCCGCACCCGGTGTCGGGGGCCGTTGACCCCGCGGGAGGACGGCTTTCCCCCCGTTTGAATGGGACCGCCGACCCCGGGAACATCCACGGGCCCCCCGAGAAAGAAGTCGCCATTTGAACTGTCTGATTATCCCGCCGAAATTATCCTGACCCGATTCTGGTGTTCCTTTCCCGTTGGCGCCTTTCGGGTGCATGGCACGGGCTACTGGCAGGTTTCGATTGGTAGCGAAGGAGAGGGAGAGAGCTGTTCCGTTTTAATGTAACTTACTCGGAAGAACGGAATTCGTATTCGGGAGACGGAGAGTACCGGGCGACTGGGGAGTGACGGACACGCAGAGACACCACCATCTCGAAGGAACTTCTATCTAGAAAATAAGAGGATGGAGGGGGAAGCAGCTGGAGATGTGGGGGAGACACGCTTTTGTCGGTGCTCGGCGGACTATCGAACCGTCCGAAGGGAAAAGCGAAGCGGAAGCGAGGGACACGTGAAGCAGAAAGGGGAAGAGGAGGACACGGAGCCATGGAGGAGGAGAATCTCCTGGAAAAATCACATGGAAATGGCTATCCTCTATCCAACAGTATTGTTCTTATTCCATATTGTCCGTGGGAAACATACCGACAATGGGAAATTCCTGGCGCCGCACCCGTAAGATCTCGGCAGTTCGGGCCACCTCGACATCTCCTACGCCTTTCTACTGTTTTTGCCGTCTCTCTCTCTCTGCTATTGCTCTTCGGATCCAAATTTGCATCATTTTCGTATTTTTTGGTGCTTCTTCGAAATGTCATACGACAACACGTCATATTCCTCATACCTCTTATATATAAATTTTTTTTTCTCTTTTTATTTGCAATTTTCAGAAAATGGAAGCGAAAAAGCGTAAAGTGGAAAGCAGCGGCTCCTCGGCTGGCAGTAGTGGCCGGTCTTCGTCTTACCGACCACCAGAGCCGACTGTGACAAGGGAACAGCTAAAGAGTCCAGACGAAGTAAAGCGGATAGAGGCACTCCATATCCTCAAGAAGCAGCTCTCCAACCGAAGCTCGGTGCAGTCCTTCGTCGCACCGAAAGAGCCTCCCGGACTGTTCCCAATAGTGGTTGAGTTGTTTATAAAAAAGTCAATGGAGTTAGAAACAGAAGAGTAAGCTTTTCTTTATTTCTTTACATATATTTAAATTTAGAACGTTTCCAGCAGAATTGAAGAATTTGATAGGCATTCTGGCTAATTGTTGCTACTACTCGACGTTGGCATGCCTCGAAATGAAACAGAATCACGTCCGAATCAACCATATTGCAGGTAGACATCAATTTTTATATTTAAATATCTATTTCAGTAAAAATAATTGAATCTCCCCTGGCCACAAATGACTGCAAATATTCGCTGATACGTCTCCTCGCCAATATGTGTGCTCATAAAGTATTTTGAGTTTATTTTTTATATATTTAGAAATTTTAGGAGACGGCATTGACAATCTCGCAGTCTTCTACTCTACTGGAACAGATAGGCAAACTCCTGGAGGCCGAGCACAGTCCCACCGTCGTCCAGGCTCTTCGGTGTGTCTCACATTTAACAAATGCATCCTTCACCAGGGTTAGTTGCAAGTTTTCATGGTCTTTTTGCATGAAGGGGGTAGGGAACTGAGAAACATTGATCGCAAAGAGTAAAACTCATGACAGCTAAGATTAAGTGCCCATGTTTTGGTTCGAGTAAGCCCAAATGAGATAATTTTTCCCAAGAAAGCCGGTCACGACAACAAGCGTGGAACTCGGTCAAAACAACCCCCGAAGGGAGCGTGATGGGGGACCGACAAGGGTCCACCCTCATAGCATTAGAATGAAAGGAAAGCTGCTGTCTTTGTTAGAGAGTATTCTTGTACAGCACTTTTTTTATTTCAATATCCAACAAAAAGGTCGTTGCAATATTTAAAAAGTTTTCTGAAAGCTCAGTTCAGAAAATATCAAAACTTTATCTACCTTCAATTATAAACGTACAATTCAGTGAATAATTACAAAAGCTTTATTAGACCAAGAAAATTAACTACAATCCCGGAAAAAAAAGTGACAGAAGGGAGAAAATTATTTTTTTGTTCGACCCACAGGGGGTCATTTTTAAGTCCCAAATAACCGGTAAGAGAAATTCGCACACTGGACGAGGATCCACCGTAAATAAATGAGAGAAGGGCGTGTTATTTACAAGAAGGAAGGGGTACTACGGCCGGAGGACAGAATGTCGACTAATCTAGTTGATTCTTCTTGGCTGAAAGACCGAATTAGTCTGGCGTACGTGAGACGATGGCGGTTGAGTGTTCTGATATTGATTGACTGGTACTGGCTTCTCGTGCTTCGCCTTTACACCCGCCGTTGGATACGATTGATCCATCTAAATATTGTTATTATTATTTGAGTCATGGTCCTTTACCTGAGCCATGAGAGTGGTATCCTTCTGTTCCAGTGGGGCGACGGCGTCCTCTCCCGATGATTCGGAATTGGTTCTCTCGCCGCTTTCCGAGGCTCGTCGTTCTTTTTTGTTAATAACCCGTCGGCCGCCGACTTTCTCCGCTGGTAGATGACCGGCCTTCATTTCTTGCTCCATCTTACTTGATCGAATCTGTTCCGCGAACTGAAATTCATTCAATAATTGTTTTGCTCTGTTGACATTGTCCAAAGAAGGCAGATGGAGGAAACGGGGGACGGGAGATGACAGGCGTAATGTCATCGGCGAGTGCGACCAGATGGCCATACGCGGACACAGCTGCTTACACAAGTCAAAAAAGAACTGGGCACAGAGAGGGGGACCGAAATCTGTAAGCGATTCGGTGTGGTCGTTGATTGTCTCCGATTATAGTAGGGTACTGTAGGCCATTATACGAGAGGAGGGAACGCGGCCGATGAAAGGCAGAGAGGAAAAAATGTCTTTCATCAGCTGATGTTTACGAGAAAAGGACAGCCAACAAGTAGAGAGAAGGGGCGAAAGAGAGAAGAGGGCGGCCGGACACGCAGAGGCGGTCGGCCGTCACATGAGGCGGCCAAACAGTCGAACAAGGGCAAGACGACTTTCGGAATAACAGAAAAGCGGGGGGAAAGATGCTGGAACAAGCGCCTATTCTTCCATTCGAGTTGCTTATCAGTATTGTTTACGGGAATTTTGTTTTGCAGACAAGGGTCAGGTGGCAGCGGCTGATAAGCGCCCGAAATGAATCAAAGTTCTACTTTTTCAGGCTGTTCTCCTGGCAAATGTTGGATTTCAACTGGGAAAATTGGTGGCCACAAAAACGGGAAAAGTTGTGGAAGATGCTGTCTCTATCCTGCTCATAATGAGTAGAAAATATGTTCGAGATACGGGAAGACAAGTAGCTAGTAGGTCCGTCCTCGTCGGTTTCAATTTCATTATTCATATAAAAAAGTGAGGGGAAGGAGGAGAATGACAACAGCATGAGGAGGGCTAGACTCACCGTCCTTTATATGGCCAACAACAACGAGCATGTGACCGGGCGGGGATTGGCAACGATAACGGCGAAAAAAGTCTCTCTCGCTCTCTTTTGCTGTTGCGGACGTGGCGGCGGGGTATTCAAAACGATGGCTGTTTTTATAGGGAGGAGGCGGGGAATAACAACAACATCGGCCTCTCTTATGAAATGGACATGTTTACGCGAGGATTCTAGAGATTTGGGGGTGACTGGGAGACGGAGAGGGGTGTGACCTTGTGTGTAGAGGAGAAAAGGAGCTAGTAAAAACGTGAAGAGAGACCCATAGATTTGTAGATCAAATCAGGAGCAAACAAAACATGGGAAAGCGTCTGACAGACAAAAAAAACAGGGAAGAAAATATACGGCGCATGTGTGACAGAATGTGGAAACTGCACTTTCTAGAAGCATTATGACTTTCTCCTAAAAGTGTCCTTTATAAATAATTTATCAAATCAATCTCTGGTATGTAACCGGAATATCATAGTTTTTTGATGCAATTCTGAAAAGTAATGGGTTCATTGAGCGACCTTTACTCGATTTTTCGCAAAAAAGATCGGCTGAAGGTCGTTGAAATATGAAGGTGGAGAAGTCCTTTGAATTCATTTTTACTAGATTGAAAATTTTGTTTTATTTTCAGTGATTGTGCCCAGAAATTATTGGAATTATTTTTTGGTGGAGACCAGAAAGTTCAACAGCTGGTTGTTCTTCTTTGTGGTGCATCCTCTGATATTCGCGACAAGTAAGTTTTTTTTTAATACCTCGGGTAATGGTAGAGAGCGGGCGTTTTATTTTGACAGCAGCTTATCACAAAGATTGCTAAACAGAAACTGTCGAAATGGCAGCCGGACTGTACAAAATAAAGATAATATTTTAGATTTGGTGAAAAGGGAGCAATTCAGAAGATAGCTGACGATCCTGATTATCATACTGCTCATTTCTGTTCATTTCTTTCAACTTTTGCTCAAGACGCATGGGGCAGAGCCTCTCTTCGTCTATCTGGAGGATTAGATGTCCTCATTAATCGCTTCGTTTCCGAATGTTCAAATCGCGAAAAAATATCTTTGGTCATGTCTCTGAAGCATTTCATTCATGATATTGCGGGTATTGCTCATCTCGCCTCCAATAGACCCTTTGTGGATACGGTAATAAAAGATGTCAATAGTTTTATACAAGAGAATGGAGCTCCCTGTAAGGTATACCTATTTTTTCATTCCACGATAATAATTACACAATTTAGCCAATAATTAGAAATGATGAAGAGATCTTCCGAGCTGATAGTCCGTTGCTGATGGAAATCGAAACACACATGAGAAAGAGACGATCTGAAGAGCCGCCAGAACAACTTCATAAGGACTTTTTCCCCAATTGGGGATATTCTTCGCCATCACCTCGATCCATGTCGAGCTCTGGCAATTTGAGTCCTCCTTCAAGCGGAGCTGGATCAACAGTCTATGCCATGGTCGGGAGTCCAGAAAGTAGTGCCACCTCCAGCCGTCAAGAAGAACGGCGGGAATCTTCAGCAAATTCTGAAGTGACTAATCGTTGGGATCTTACCGATCGAATGGACCGTACTGTAAGTCTTTTTAAGTCTTTTTCAATCGAGATCATAGATTGTGGATAGTGAACTGTGGCTAATCTCTTGGCAGACTCAAGAGGACTGCAATTTGCCTCATCTTATCCGAGTTGATCTCGTCGACTCCATCTTGAACTATCTGTCCCTTTCATGTCGTCCGGATTACAAAGTGGCTCGCGCCCTTCGAAGAATTGCTGGTTTCCGCATAGGATTAGATAAATTGCTAGATATGGAATTTCATGCCCGTGTCGTGAACAAACTATGCAATACTCCTTGTAGGGTAGCCAGGTAATTTGTTTACTTTCTTATTATACTTTTTAGTATTTAGAAATGCGAGACGTTGTGTCCGTTGTGAAAAATGCGCTACATTTGGAAAAGAAATCCTCAAAGAATTTGCTCAACATGTAGACAGTGATTTCGGCCGATCCTTCGTTGCCCAAAGATTGATTAGTCAAGATTTTGAAACAAAAACCAAAGCAGCAATCGCTCAAGTTGCTTTGAAGTTAGTTGTTTAGATTATTTTAATTGCCAATACACAGGAATAGTGGAACAATGGAGCGCCGTTTATCAATTCGTGTTAAAAATGCTCTCGATATACTGTTTGCCTCACTTGAAACTTATTTGAATAAAGAAGATTTTGAAGAAATTGCTCCCGTTCTAGCGTATGAAGATGGAGTAAGTGATTTGTTGTCTTTTTGAGCATTCCAAATTTGTAGCCTCCGCTTTGTGCACAGATTATTGGAGCTCTTTCTTCTCTTGTATCTGTGAATAAAATCAGAAAAATGTTCGATGTCGACGCAACGTTTCATCCTTCGCATATGATTGAATGTAAAGTTCCTACCGAAAAGCCAGATGATAAGGAAATTGATGAATACTTGAAATTTGAAGAAGATGAACATGTCTTGGCCTACATCAGCTTAGAGGATGCATGCAAAAATAGTGAATATTTCCAGGTTAGTGTAAATTTTTGATTAAATAGTATAGTAAATTTTAGGGGATGTTCTCAGCAAATATGGTTGAAAAGACGTCAGGGCAGAGGGTTTTCAAGTTTTCTCCACAAGCTGAAAACTGTTCATCTGATGATTTTACCCGATTCCTCCACTGGCTTGCAGGCTGTAGAGATGAGTGTACAAAAGTGAGGTCCGTTAGGACTTGTCTTGCTATGATTGAGGTAAGGCGAATTGTGTAAAATATCGCCTGTTGTTCTATGTTATTCTATTTATACCTTTTTTTCAGTTGTCGGATCGTTATTTGTGCCCCTCGTTAGCGGACTGGATCTGTTCCCCACATGGCCCCACATCTCAGCTAATCAACGGAGATTCTCTTCACTATCTCTTCCCAGCTGCTCTAACTATGAATATGCATCCCAGGTGAGCCTTTTGTACCTTACTTTTTGAATTCAAAAAAACTTGTAGGTTCTTGGCGTCATGCTTTGCCACATTAATGCGCTATGCGCGTTCCGAAGATATGGTACAAACATTGATATCCATTCACAAGTTGCCCGTGCTGCATGAACTTTTCATTTCCAAATTACGAGCATTTGTTACAGAGCCGTAGTAAAACGAGTGTATTGTAGTTTTATATTTATTGTGTATACGAGTATATTGTATTATATTGTATAAAGATTCGGGTGAATAAATTAGTCTTTATTATAATTGCTGTAAAATCTGTAAAAGATCGGAATGGTGATCAGAAGAACGAAAAAATTGAAGATCCAAATGACTTCTTGGCCATAAGTGGTAAAAGCTTTGCTGTATTTTGATTTTCTGGCGGAGAGAAGGAAACTTACGCGTAGTAGGCAGGTCCAATAGCGTAGATGAAATCCTCAAAGGCCACAAAAGCTCCTTGCATAAGATTCTAAAGGATTTTAATGATAATGGGAGTAGAAGAGATAGTACCTGATCTACAGTATCTCCCAGAATACTGCTATAAACCGTATCCAGGGAGATCTGGGCCATCGGGAGGCTAACTCCCATCTGGATGGCGGCCATGGCAAGAAAGAGATTCGCATTTCCAGCGAGAGCTGTAGCACACCACGGGTATTTCTCCGGCAGCCAGCGCCTTTTGTGGCTGGAATAGAGGCCTTATTAAACATTAGGAATGAATACCGTTATAAGGGGCAAGATGAGAGGAGACCCGGCTGTAGGGGTAGGTGGCCACGTACATGAGGAGGCCGATGACCAGAGAGACGCCGAAGAAGACGAAAGGAGAGACTCTGGATGGGTTTTGGAAGGGAAAAAGAAACGAATAGAACCTTTTGGTGAGACTGGTAAACATGAAAGTAGAGCAGACGGCGACGGCGAAAAAATCGACAGCTGTGGAGGCGACACTGTTCGCGAGGACGGTCTCCTCCCCGCTGTAGCCGAAGACGACCATCAGGAGGGGGCAGTCAATCTGGAAAGGGAGACTAGCCGGGGGAAGGGAGAGACCTACGTCATGAGGGTGACCACACTGATGTTGGAAACGTCGCGGAGCAGCCAGCAGAGGGCGACGTGGCCGTAGTGAATATCTAGTTGGGGCAGGGAGACGACCTTCTCAAGGAGGAGGAGGACAGAGAACTTGGGGGCCTCTGGAAAGAGGAAAGAATACGGTAGGACGAGGAGGAAACCGTTATGATAACGAGGATTATCGAGGCAATGGGCGATGAGGTAGATGGAGAGGAAGTTCATTGCCCGAGGTAGCCTCCATCTCGTCTCGAAATTTCGGACTAACAAGATAAAAAATGCATTGCGTTTATTCACAGAATCAACCTATAAAAACATGAACAAATGTATAAAAGTGGAAGAGACGGATGTTACTTCGAACTAATCCATCAAAGTGCTGTCATGAGTAAGAAGAGGGCAAGAGCTCCTAGAAGGTGCAAAAATGACAACAAATTTGTAGAAACTTACTTATTATTACAGGTTGCCTGTTCTTTGCTTAACAGAAGGATTCCATCAAGTTTTTTGACCCAATTTCCCCATTTAGTTTGAATTGGAGCCATGAATTTAATTTCCTTGACTTTTAAAGGGACAGAACAGTTGCTCAGGTCTGGTTCATTAGCGTGTTCTTGATGGATTTTCAAATGGCACTCTGTAAACTGCCCGTTTATTTTATCAGAAAATGTGACTTACTGCTACATTCATACGCAGCCGGTGGATTGATAATACTGTTCAGCTTTACCATGCAATAATTACACTTTTTCGGCATACGGAAAGTAACATCCTGAAAATCGTGGCCACTCCAATTAGGTGGATTTTCCGAGTAAATAGAAGTATTTGAGACACTTGAACTTGCATAGTATGCATCATCGTAATACTTGATCTAATTCAAAATTAAATTGAAGAACTGTGTGAGATACCTGTACAACTTGGGACATGCGATCTTCGTCCAAGCCAAAAGATTTTGGCAGTAAATGATGCATACAAACAACTCTCCTTAATAAATATTAATATTTAGGAAAAGATTTTTCTCACCCAAGGTCGATTATTTTATAGATGTCTAGATCTCCAGCGCTTGGATCAGTTTTTAGAATTAGTTGTTTGCAATCCAAACTGGCCCACAAAAACATCCATTTACCCTAAAACAAACATATTTACGAAAAGAAAATTGAACCTACTCGACTATGCGAAGTACGCTTACTCTCTTCCACGCCTAACCATCCTTCATAAAGCTTTTGATTGTAGTCAACCATTACACATGTATCTACAGTAGTATTAAAGTCAGTTACGACGGGACGGTCAGTTAGTGAATCTGAGCCAGTTGTGGGAGAGCATTCTTCAATTGGGCGAGTTAAGTCCTCCTTTATGGATTCCGGCTCAAGTGCTTCAATTCGTACTTTCGGTTTATCTTCGAAAACATCTTTTTTTCGTTTGTACAGAAGCTGCTTCAATTCAGCAACCTTATCCAGATGTTGCTTCAACTCATTCTCTAACTCATCAATTCTACAAAATACAGTACACCCAAAATATAAATGCTCACGTTGTTTGATTTTCTCCCTCTTGTTGGTGGTTTTCTTCCTTTTGTTGATGACTTTCTTCCTCTTGCTGGTGACTTTTTCCATTTTGCTCATGGCTTTCTTCCTCTTGGTGTTGTTCTTCTTCCACTTGGTGTTGGTTTTCTTCTGTTTGGTGATGATGTTCGTCGTCCATCTCGCTGCAGCAGTATTGCTTAGCTTATTGCAGAATTGGCAACAGCAACCGTTACCTGAAGTTACAAGTAATTATTATAGCAAAACAGGAACACGAGAAAATAATAACATAGCAACAAGAGAGAGACAACTGAAATATGTTTTCCATCAAAACTGAAGAAGCCGCCGAATTTGCCGCCAATCTTTATTTCGGCGTTACCTTTTGAAAAGTGAAGAGCTCTCTAGTTCTAGTTTTGCCCAGCAGAGATCACTTCGTTCATAGACCTGCGTAAAACGCCAGCATGTTAGATGATAATCTTTTGGTTTGTTCATTCTGTTGGTTTAATACTACTAATTCTAGGGTCAGGCGATGCCAGAAATGTTATGGAATCTACGCGGCTCGCTGCCCGAGAGCTTTGCAGAACTCTTCCAAACAAACAATTCCTGGACTTTGCCTGTAAAAATAGAAGAAGATGATAAAAATACAGATGGTTAGCGCCTTCTGAAGTTGTGATAACTTTTATCAAATATTTCAGAGTCCGTTCTGATAAATTATAATGTTCGTCCGCTGATGGACATTAAAATTGAACCGCCACAAGATTCCAGATTGCTGAACAGTAGAAACCAACAGAGAACATTCAGTGAAAGCTCTTCAAGCAGTGAGGTATGTTTATTTATTTTTTATTTCGTTAGAATACCCAAACCAGAAACGGTAATAAGAATAGTTAGTTTTTTTTCTCGAGATTCTGTTACTCTATAAACAGCCTACAATCGCAACATATAACGGATTTAGTCGAACATTTGTGCGTATTGCCGTAATCTGAACTATCCGTATAGCGGTCATACAAAGCTCAATTGTCCTGTCTTAGCTTCACTGGATCCTTGTTATATTTGTGGAGCTAGAGGAAAATATAATCATACGGCTACGTAAGTCTTTAAACTTCATGAAGATCCGTCTTTCAGGCACTGTCCTTTGCAAACAAAAATGAATCTAACGCTGAAAACAGAATATTTGATGCGCTGGCTTCGTCGTCGTCGTGGTCTTTCGCCGGTCTGAGCATGTGAAACGGGCCTGTTTTGCCCACATAGATGAATTTACATAGCCTTTATAATCAATTAACTTTGTACATAGATTTACGTTTATTGTTCCTAATTGCCACTTTGTTTTAACTGTAAATTTTTTTTCTGTTGATGCATATGATGCTCTTTTTATGTAATAAAAATTCTACGGCACCTTCATTCTGTCTCTATATTTTCTCCGTTTTTGTTTGGGTCGATACGATCACAGTTCTGGTTGTCAGACATGCGTAGGGCAATCCCACCGTTTTTCCAACCGATATAGTATGAGAACATCTTCCTCTATAAAAAGGACGTGTATTGCTTTTCATCGTATAAAGATGTATATCTTTGCCGTGGCCCTACTTGCTCTTGGAGCCAAAGCTGTGGAGTTTCCTGTAGCCAGCGACAAAAATTGTACGCCGGGCGAAAAGTAATCTATTCTACAACTACCCTAAAAAATTTTCAGCTACGTTCAGTTCACTGGCTCCATATTTGTCAAAGATTGTAGGACATTTGGCAGATTATTTAGCTCCAAATATGTTGGTGAGTGAACTAGTATAAGTCAAAAAATTATGCGAAGGATGTGTTCCTAATGGTAAATATGTTGCCATCGGTGAATCCTACGATTCCGTGAATGAGTACAAGCTTGGGTACAGAATGGGATGTTCTTCCGACGGTTCAAGCGGAATAAGGTTCGGACCTCTCGGTTGTATTATTGATGGCACCTTTGTGGACTTTGGAAAGTCTCAGGATCATGTGGACCAGGAATCCGATCGCGGATATCGTTTGTCTTGTGTGAAAGATGACCAAGGAAGTTTGAGCATCGAATCGAAAGGTAACTGGCCCCATACGAAGCGAAGATAATGCTTTAGGATGTCTTCTGGCCCCCGGTACCGAGGATGAAGTCTTCTTCGATCTTGGACAATTGAAGAAAGTTGATGCTTTGGACGAATACTGCAAATGTTCCCAAACTGGGTGGATGCTCAGCTGTGCCACTGATGTCAAATATTTAGCCGATATCTAAACACTCTTCGATAAAGGGCCTCGTTCAGAAAAATTTGTTGTGAACACTGCTTCTTCGAGGATTGAAGTCCTCTCTCTTTTCCTTGACCTATACATATTATTTTCAATATTTAGAAGAACAAATAAACACAAAATAAGAGAATTTATAGCTCAAACAAATATTTTTTCCTTGGCTGCAATCAGCGGTGTCGTTTCACCCGAAGAGCCTCTTTCAATCTCCGGTAAAGCCGACCCTTTCTCCCTTGAAAAATGACAAATTGCTGACTGGGATATCTTGACTCACTTGTATCCGTTCCACATTTTCTCAATAATTTCTGTCGTCATCACTTCGGTGGCATGGGCGCCAATAAATTTCAGGAGAACAATCACATCGCTGGTTATGTGTCGCCGGCAGAAGTCCAACATCAGGAGATCTTCTTCGGTTTTGATAAATCTCCGAATATATTCTAATTTCTTCGTGTCTTGATCTCTCGTGACTCGGGCCAAGTCGATCAGATCTAAGAGCGTGAAAATACCTACCATCACGAACCTGAAATGGCCTCTTTCTTTGTTTACCGATTGCTTACCACCAGTAGAGAAACAGGAAAATCTTCTCATTGAACATATTGAGGGAAAGGACACACTGGATGGAGTAGCGCTGCATGTTTCCCAATGTTCTCACTTGGAAGTCACACATTGCCACACGGGGAAAATTGCCTAATGGGAATATTAGATAGGGAGAGGCGGACGATACCAGACAGTTCCCAATCCGTTCCGGTCATGATATCGTTCAGGATCCTGGCTCCCCAATACGGATCATTCTGCCCCAGGAACTTGTTCATCATCCAAAATTGACCGATCAGATTCAAAACATAGAGAAATTTGGTAACAATATAGACACTGAAAATGGGGAAACCTTTAGATAATGGCTGGCTCGCCGACTAGGTGACGTGTCTCACGCGCGCCCGCACCCATAAAGTCTCGGCAGCGCCAAGGGGATGAAGGCGAGCGCGCTTTGTAGTGCGCCGAGTAAACGCGGATTCAACTGCCGAGATTTTATGGGTGCGGATGCGCAAGAGAAACTCCACCAAGTCTGCCTCACTTGGCAATGTAAGAACCGTCCAAAAGGCCGAATTTGAGCATTCTCATGACGAAGCTCTTTCCTTCGCTGCGGACATTTTGCAACTTTATGCTGTCCTCGATGTGGCCGACGATAATTCCTATCTTTTTCTTCCGTTCGTCCACCTAGAAAGGGCTATATCCGCTTTTTGAGGGGACTACCGTCTCGGACTCGGCCTTTTGCGCCGTTTCGACGATGTTGACAATGTTCAATCCGCTTTTCGTGCTCATCTGGCCCCAGAACATTGCCGGAAAATAGAAAAACGCCGCTTCCAGTGCCATAATAAACGGAACCCTACAAATTCCTTATTTTCTTGGATGGCTGCCTACCATTGGTAGTAGATGAGCTGTTGGGCGACTCTCTCGTCGACGGCTGCCGGTATCTGGTCGTCCGGTTTGACCCAGTACGTATTATACGTGAAACAATACCTGAAATAGGGGGAGGACGGGTAGAAGAGGACGGGACAGTTTACATTTCGGCATATTGCTCCCAGGCCTTGGAGAACTGCTGCGGCACCCAGCACTGGAGGGGCGAGCCAACATATTGGCGGGCGGTGATGGTGATCGAGCAGACGATGATGATCATCGACGTATAGTAGTAGTTCGTCCGGTCCATGCCGCTGTCGTCCGCCCTGAAACGGCCGGGGGCTACCTCTTCTCGAGGGGGACTGACCTCGGCTTGATGGCATTCATTACGGGCCCGAGGAAATTCATCTTGTATTTTTTGGGAAGGGAGAAAAGGGCGAAAGAGGTTCTTGTCGCGGGCGAACGAGACTATTTGCCGCCCTCAAGTGACTGAGCCGGGGTATCGTTGTCGTGTACTGATCCTCCTCCTCTTGTGTCCACTTTCTCGTCTTTTCCCGTCCCCTAATTAGACCTTTAATCAGCCATCATGGCCACCATGTCCGCCGTGCTTATGCCCGCGATGAATGCCATCAAACCACGGTATCCTCCCCCTGGAGGATGAGAGGAGGAGAGTCATTTCTAGGGTAGACGACAGCGGCACGGACCGGCTCAACTACTACTACACCTCGATGGTCATATTCATGTGCGCCTTCACCATCACCGCCTACCAATACGTCGGCAATCCCCTCCAGTGCTGGGTGCCCCGACAGTTCGAAGACGCCTGGGAACAGTACGCCGAAAGGTGGGCGCGCATTCCCGGCATTCTTGGGCTTCTCTGAATGTCTCTTTATAATAATTTCCAGTTATTGTTTCACGTATAATACATACTGGGTGAATCCGGACGAGCGGGTGCCGGCATCCCTCGAGGCGAGAATTGCCCAGCAGTTGATCTACTACCAATGGTGGGTGCCGCTACTCAAAAAGGAATACAATAATAATTAGGGTTCCGTTTTTAATGACACTCGAGGCCATCTTTTTCTATTTTCCGGCAATGTTCTGGGGTCAGATGAGCAATAAAAGTGGTCTGAATGTGGTCAATTCGGTGAAAGTTGCCATGGAGGCGGAGGAAGGCGAGGTTCGGTTCCCTTTCTTTGTAAATATGGGTAATTGATTAAAGGAAACGGAGAGGAAGAAGAAGGTCGAAATAGTTGTGAACCACATCAACGACAGTATAAAACTACAGGCCATCCGGAACGAGGGCCAGCCCGTCTGGATGCGCCTCCTCAAATTTGGTCTGCTAGACGGGTCTTACTTGGCCAAGTTGCGGACTTCGGTTCCCAGCCGAAAACTCTTTTTTAGCGTTTATGTAGTGACAAAGTTCCTCTATGTTTTGAATTTGATCGGGCAATTCTTTATGATGAACAAGTTTCTGGGACAGAACGATCCGTATTGGGGAGCGAAGATCTTGTCCGACATCATGACCGGGACCGACTGGGAACTGTCTGGTATCCCCTCGGCCTCCGTCAACAATTACTCATTTAGGCAACTTTCCCCGGGTGGCAATGTGCGACTTTCAAATCCGGATCCTTGGAAATCTCCAGCGCTACTCCGTTCAATGTGTTCTTTCTTTGAATATGTTCAATGAGAAGATTTTCCTGTTTCTCTACTGGTGGTAGGGAAAATAACATCTTGCAGTGAAAAAAATCCTTATTCCAGGTTCATTATAGTTTTTATTGCGACCGTCTTGGATACGGCAGATCTCTGGAGGGAAACGCGATCAGCTGATGTAAAAAAGATCATCTACATCAGGAGATTTCTCAAAATTGAAGACGATCTCACGGCGTTGGATTTTTGCAGAACTAAAGTCACATGCGATGTGATTGTTCTTCTGAAAATTATCGGAGCTCATTCCTCGGATGTCATCACCACGGAAATACTGCAAATATTACTGGCTAACTATAGGGAAAAACGAGCAACCACGGAGAGGAGTTTTCCGGGGGATAATCAACCTCTTTCCCTTGATTTGAAAAATCAATAAAAGTTTTATTTCCTCTGGCGTTGTATTGAAAAACGAAAGTTGTCATTTTCACTATGGAGACCATGTAATCAGTCGCTGCCAATCGGCAATCCTGTCGCGATTCTGGCCCCTTTTAGAAAATTGCGTGATTGGTCTGCGAAATGTGGCAAATTATACCTTTTCCTTTATCCAAATCCTCTTTTCTTCCTCCTCAAAGAACGAGCATTCCAGAATAGGAAAATCCTCAGGATGAGCGGTCGAAAAAGGACCGTTACACCCACTGACAAGGACGACGGTTATCAACAAAAGCGACAGAAAAATAATGAAGCTGTGAACAGGTAAAAAGACCAATGAGATGAAGTTAGCCTTTCCAGAACGAGAGCAAAGAAACGGCAGGAGGAAACCGAAACAACAAAAAGGGTGGATGAATTGAAAGTAGAGAATGAACAGCTCGAGCGTAAGGTACATTTTATCCCTACACAATAGAAAGAAAACGATTACAGGTGGAGTCGCTGCAGAAGGAGTTGTCATTTTTGAAAGAAATGTTCGTCGCATATGCAAATGGGAAAAGAGACCCAAATGGTGCATCCACGAGTACTTCCAAATAAACATCCCATTTGATCCATTCTTTGTATATATCAGAGTTTTTCAATATAAAATTGTTAGCTTTATCTTTTCAACTGATACAAAAGTATTATTCACCACTTTATTTTACTGCAGTAAAGTACTGCTGTCTGTCGGCTGAGCGAACGGACTCCGGCCGGACGTCTAGACGCCTCAGAAAATGGAAGTAAAGGCGCGCCCTTGATCTCGAAATGAGAAAATCATTCTTGTACATTCTGGTCTCATATAATTCAACTCTTTGTCTTTTTATGCATCCTTTCATCAGTATATTTAGATGGATTCGGATTCACAGAGATTTGCTAGTGTTGCAGGAGAATGCGCTAGAACTTCTACAGAAGCATTAGACAATGTGAGAAAATTTATTACTGAACTCAACAATGCCGATAATAAACGCGAGGTATGCTGCCGTTTTTCCAGTCTTACATTTTTTATCTATAGGGTGTTAGTCTCTTAGAAGTAAAAAATAGGGAGCTTCTAGCATATATGGCAGATGTCTCTTTCTTGATGGGGCGTATGAGCTGTGGACAGTCAATTGCCGAAGAGCCAGCAGTTATTCGTGCCACCAAACATAGAACGGTAGTTGAATACTAGTCATACTACATAATAATGTAGATTTTGGAACGTATTCGGCCTATTGAGGACAAGATGAAGACTCAAATTGATAAGTTAGCACAATTAGAAGGACGGGAGTCTGCTGAAAACGGAAAGATGTTGAAAGCTAGACCAGATCAAATGGAAGTCAGTTTTTAAAACATTTTTATAGGCAATCGTTGTGAATATTATTATTTTAATTTTTGTAGCTGGAGGACAGTGATGAATCTGAAGAAAACGAAGACGAGGGTGACATGGAGAAAAAGACAAAGAAGTATGTTCCTCCTAAAATGATGGCAGTTCATTACGACGGTATGCTCTTACTATTATCATGAGTGCCACCCATTTCCATTTCAGAAGACGACGATGATCCTAAAAATAATAAAAAGTTAGAAAAGGCCAGACGTCGAGCCCTTCAAAGTTCCCTTATTCAAGAGTTGAAACAACAATACAGTGATGCGCCTGTCGAATACAGAGTAAATTCATTATTAGTTATTTATTTTCCCTTGCAGGAAGTTTCTCAACGGAAGCATGAAATAGACAAGGCGAGAGAACGATTTGAAGAAGATAATTTAGTTCGTCTGAAAGTAACACGAGCTGATAGAGCAAGGGAAGCTCGTATGACTCGCGACAACGCAATAGACGATTTACTCAATTTTGGAAACTACATGATGCGAGGAGAAGATGGTGAAGCGATCAGCACAAAAAGGTATTATATTTTGCTATCAAGATGATAATTGTGTTATAGAAAAAAGGGCGGTGGAGGTCCACCTGGAAAGAAATCGAAAACACACAAATTTGAAAAGAAGAAGTTGAGAGACGTGAAACAGAAGAATAAAGTGAGCTTCACCTTTTTTGCAGATTGCAATACATTTTCAGCAAAAACGGATCAAACGGCGACAATAAACACAAATATTGTTATATTGTTATCCATTGACGTTGTTATGTTATTTGTTGCTAAAATGAATTTATTTTATGAATACAAGTTTTTTAATTAAATTGTTTGAATTACTCAGCTTTATTTCTGTTTCAGTACACATTTATAACTATTTCGTGCTTCAGATGGCTGGTCAGTATGAGGCGGAGCTCTGCTGTGCCATAGTTGAGGAAAGATTCGGTATTTCAGCTAGTCAGGTAGCTGCGGTTATTCTCCGAGAGCCAAGCCATCTTCCTGGAATTATCCTCAATTTAAAAGGACAAGTAACCTCTCTTGTAGTAAGTTACACGTTTAAAAGCATTCTACTTTCTGGTCTAGATAAAGAAGTCCATTGCACTCTTAGAACAATTCAATATTGTGAAATTTAACGTTGAAAAAGATTCAAATTCGAAAATACTGTATTTTGTAGATGTTGAAGCTGTGATAGCACTTCTAAAGGCACCAAGGTATAAAATTATTGTTGCTCTTATGCTCTTTAGATGTGGAATGCTAATTCAAAAGCTGTTTGGAGCTAGTCAAGGGCCTCAACCAGCAATTGACATTTTTCTACGGATCTTTTCTTGCGGTCGTCTCAGTTGTTCCGAAACCATAAAAAGAGTTGTAAAACATGGCGAGTCGGTTGGAGAAGAAGTGGACGCGCAAAAAGTGAGATAGTCGGGGAGTGGTTGACTTAGTAGTAGTTTAGGTAGCAGAACTATTTCGTCAAATAGCTGAAGCGCACTATCTAATTCGTTGTCGACAAGTAGAGTACAGTCAACATCGATGCCCAGTATTTCAACCATCTGGAGATCTCTTTGCATTTCCCGAAAAAATGTCTACTGAAGACACAGGTGCTGTTTTCTTGAAAAAAAAACAAATATTTCTCGATGTTTAGCTGAGATTAGAGGTTTAAATAAAAAGAGGAAACATGTGGAGCCTTCTCCCGATGCCGAAATATATTGGCGTATTAATTTCAATCGATTTGATAGGTATTTCTGTGATGAGCTTATAACTGAGTTAATTGTTCCGAAAAATTGGGTAAGTTATGCGTCAAGTTATTTTTAGTCTAATTAGGGGCGATAGGATATATATATATATATATTATTATAGACTGGGGACGAAAAATCTTCTACTATCTGTAAGAACACACTTCTCGCATTTCTTAAATGTATGGCAACCAGTTCTGATGATGTCACTGATCGTCGTAATTGGTTTCCTATTTCTTCCAAGCCTATATCGGTTAGATTTTGTGTTTCTAAGATAACGTGTTTTTATAGGCGTCTTGCATCATTAAGTCCTCAAAGGATCACAGCATTGGAGTTGATGAAGCGGATATTAAATGGGCTCTTCGGGTTTTAGTAGAAGACAGCCGTGGAGTTATTAGAAAAGTAGGAGACACTGGAGGTGGTCTTTATGAACTCGGTAAGATTTCTTTTACACTAATTAGCCGCTTCTAGAGTTTTACCTTGCTATTTGCCATTCTTGCCAGCAGCATTTAGAATGTCTTATGAAGGAGCAGTTAGACACCAAGGCTGTCAGGTATTCACTTACGGCATAGCAGTTTTAAGCACTATTATAGAGTTTTCCGTCTTTTGCAAGCCAAGGGTCACCTTGAAGAAGAGCACATTGAAAAACTTACTATGATGAGCGCTAAAGAAACTAGGGAATTACTTTTTGCTATGCAAGAAGAAGGCTACGTATTCACTAAGGTATGTAGTCTCTTTCCATACACCGCTTAAATGGCAGTATCCTTTGTAAAATAACAGTTTTAGCCTATCGGTAGAACCCAGGATTTTGCTCCAGCTCGAACATTTTACCTTTACTATATAGATTTGACCAAAATAGTACGAGGCCTTGTAGAATCTACATGTAAAGTATGTTATTTCACTTATCTCAATAGAGAAATTTAGTCCTTGCGTAATATTATCTTGAGAAGAAAAAAAGAAGTTATGGATCATAAATACCTAGTGGATAAGAATACAAAAATGGAATTTATTATTGATGAGATCAGGGATGCCGAAGATAAAGACGAGGAAACAAAAGAAGCGGAAGTGATTACTTTTGAAATTTTTTATAAATAATTAACTCAGATTGCCGATGTAAAGGAAACCTATATGCCAGCTGCTGATATGAGCAAGTATGAAAAATTTCTGGAAGCAAGAAGTATGCTAGATGTAAGGCTTTTTGACCCATAATTCTTCTTTTTTTGCAGAAAGCTGAGGTAGATACTGAACGTGTCTTGATGATATTCCGACTATATTTGCTACTTTCTAAATCCCGCAATCCTGGGGAATCTTCTTCTAAAAGGAAATCCGCTGCCAAGCCTATATAGTGTTATTAATCTGTCATATTGTTTACCGTTCTTGTTGCTCTTATAAATTTCTATCGCACCGTCTCCTGTTATTTTTGCTGCAATTGCCAGAATGGCATTTCAAGTCCGCGGACTTCCTAAGAAATCCAGTCGTGCCTTCCCCTCAAGTGGAACAGCAGAGACATTGAAAAGAATGAGAAAACAGTTCATAAACTCTCCTGGCGACACAACACTTTGTACAGACAATATAGGAGCATCTGAGCAGATGGCAACAGAACCCTGGACGAATAAATAAGGCTGTTTTTGAGCAGGTGAGCCTTAGTCCTCCCAGGTCAAGGAGTGGCGGCTTCCGACTCGCAGTTGGCAATTCCTCTTTCCGTACCAATTGACATAGGCGAATTCGGCATCCGACACGATGGCGTTGAAGCGTCCTCCGAACTTAGCCGAGGCGTCTCCCTCGATCTTCCGCGCGGCTTCCAAATTGTCCTTCTCCGCGGCCAGGGAGGCCTCCACGATGCTCTTCAGGTCGGCGTCGTCGCAGCTTCCCTCGTCTCCTCCTTCCTCGGCCTCGGCCTCCTCGCCTCCGTAGTCTTCGGCCTGCTCGGTGTCGTTCGACTCGGCCGTCTCGGTGGCTGAAATCCCTTCTAATTAAACCCCTCACCCTCTTCCCTTACCGGCTGGCTTGCTCTCGGCTGCTGGGGCGTGGTCACTTCCGGCAGCTGGGGCCTGTTCCTCGACGATGTCGTCGTAGCTGCTCTCTTCCTTGGGGGCGGGCTCTTCGGGAGCAGGGGCCAGGGTAGGGGCCTCAGTCTCGGGGGCAGGAGCCTCGGTGGCGGCTTCGGTCTCCGGTTCCGGGGCGGGCTCCTCAGTGGGGGCCGGGGTTTCAGGGGCTTGGGGAGCGACGTATGTCGGCGAAGACGGCTGCTCGGGAGCCTGGGGCTGGACGTAGTTGGAGCCGGAGGGGCCGGAAGTCTAAAAATGGTAATTATGGATTATCAGGAAGGATCTCCACCTCGGGGGCTTGTTCTCCCTGTGGCTGTTGTTCCTGTCCCTGGGGCTGGACGTACTGTCCGGCGGGGGTTTCAGGGGCGACATTCTAAAGATATTTGTAGGCTCAACGGACCCTTCAGAATTACCTCAGGCTGTCCTGGTTGCTGGTACTGTCCTCCCTGAGGGGCAGGCTGCTGCTCGAAGGTCTGCTGCTGGGGGGCCTGCTCTACGGGGGCACTTCCAGACTGAGGAGGATAGGCATCAATAGGGCCAGCTGGTGGAGGAGGAGGCGGGGGAGGAGCTCCTTGGGCCTGCTGGTAGCCTTGTTGTCCTCCGAATTGAGGCTGCTGGACGGGCTGGGGCTGTTCAACGGGGCCAGGTCCGTATTGGGGAATTTGAGGGGCTTGGGGAGCGAAGCCTTGAGGAGCCTGAGGGGCGAAGCCTCCCTGAGGAGCGGCATAGGCACCGCCAGCGGGAACACCTCCCCCAAGGACGGGCTGGACTTGGACAGCAGCTGGGTTGACGGCTTGGACTCCACCACCGAAGGAAGCGGGTCCGCCGCCGATGGGAGGAGATGCATATGCTCCACCGAAGCCGGCTCCACCGCTAGGGAAGGCCGGAGGAGGAGGCGGTGGAGGAGGAGGTGGAGGGGCGAAGGGAGCCGGGGGAGGAGCAGCAACAGCATAGCCACTGGAGGCCGGTGGCGGAAGGGCCAAGGGGGCGGCAGCGTAGCTAGGAGCGGGAGCTGCTCCGACATAGCTGAAATTGTATCGTAATAGTGTGTCTCTCTTTCTCTTTCTGATCTTGATCGTGGCCCCGGGGGAGATAGCGTTCATTCTCGGTTTTTATTGGCGCCCGCCCGGTTACGTTAGCTGGCTAAGTGATTTTGCGCGATTTTCCGGTTCGGACGCGCTGAAACATAGCCAATGACCTTCGTCGGATCGAAACGGATCGCGCAAGCTGATCCACGCAACGGTGATCAGATTGCGCCAGGATTCTGGTTCCGCTCCTGCCTTCGCGTGTCTGTGTGCACATGGCATCTGATGGAAAAGGAGAGATGGCGTCGGGCAGATATCCAGAACAAATAGAATTTCATTATTTTTATAAATGATATCTTCTTTTTTATCTGTACACGCGAGTGTACATAGTTTTCTGGGAAATCTTTGAGAAATTTGTATAAGCAGAAGATCAAATGCTTCTTGTTTTTTGTAAGCACCAATTAGAGAGATTTTTAGGTGAAAACCAGTAAAATTCATGAGGCAAGCCGCTGAAGAGCCAAAAAGACAATTCAGCTGTTCGAGAAATGAGAATATCTCCTTTTTCGATACATTTCGATTCCGGAAAGAAAGAATAACGAAAGGAGAAAGGCATTTCAGAACTAGAAGAATATCAAAATCTCAGCTGCGGTCTATAAAAACGTGTATTGAGGGTGATTAGATGGATAGCTACAGAAATCTGGCTAATTATTGGATTTTGGGGTGTCTTTATCAAAAAGATGATCGAAAAAGAAGTGGAGAATTGGAAGGAATAATCATGAAAAAAAGAGGAAAAGCTCGCGCGAGAATCGGGGAAAGGCAACGAGACAACGGTGTCTACTGGCTTACCTGGAGCTAGAGCACGGGGGAGCACCGCCACCACAGGATGGCTGACTTGGAGGACAACATCCGCCGCCGCCACTGCCTCCTAAACAGGCGAGTGTCGGCGAGACGAGGACGAGTACGGTAGCTAGAAGGGAGCGCATCTGGCTGTGGATCAAAGCCGACGGCGCCTTTTCAAGGGCTGCGGCCCCGCCCTCAACCATGCCGACCTAAGAAATCCTTCGTGACCGGTAATGTGTCCACGCAGATGCCAACTACAGATGGCAAAAACGTGACGACAACGATCGGGGGCTCCCTCGGACGGAGGCTACTTTTTATACCAACTTTTTGGGCTGGGGCCGCGGGTGGCGCAGGGGAGGTCACTGGTGAGGACAGCCGAGGGGGTGGCCGGTACGTGCTGAGGAGGTGACACACTTTTTAATGGATTAAATCACTAGTAAAGTGTAAAACTCGGCGTGTGGATTGAGGAGCTGTCTAACTGTGGCAGAATCCCATAATCCCGGCCAGGAGGACGGAGATTTGGCTCCTCCCGGCAGATGCTCCGTTAATTTAATTCATTTTCGTTTATTTTCTATGTTTCCCATATAAATTTGAATCCCCTTTTCAAGATCTAATCGTATTTTTAAAGCCAACAGCAACAGATGGAACCAACGAGATCCTCTCCTGCTAAAATCTCGCAGCCGCAGTTTCTTTTGCCAGCGGTGAGGAAGGGATGATTCGAATTTCCCGGGTAACCGGCTCCTGATGATGGTTCTTATTGTGTTTTTCTCCTGGTCGTCATTAGGAATTTCCCTTTGGTCGCTAATTATCCCCCGAAGGGAAGAACTTCTGATTCCGTCGGCCTTCAAACGTGGGGCTGAAACATCGACACCTGCCGGTTCTACGGGGTGGGACACTTCCGCATGAAAAAGCCCCCATCCTTATCAATTTAATAGCTCTCTCACTCCCTTTCCAGCTTTCAATTAAGAGACAGGAGAAAGCGAATATTTTCCGTTAAAAAAGCCAGTAGTCCGAAGCGTGTCAACAATTCCCAATGGGCCGTGAAACAGTGGAAAAAGCCAAGACGATCGACGACGACGGCCAATGGCGAACACAAGGCGATTTTTGACGGGATCCGTTTTACTTTTATGGTTTCTGGAACACTCGGAATATTGGGGAGAAGAGTCTCTGCCTCCCTTTGAAATCCCGGGGAGGATGGCGGCTTCGCTGAGCTAGCCTCTGACGCACCCGTACAATTTCGGCACAATTTTTCTCTCAAGCAGCCCTATCTTTTATATTTTAGAGCTGCCGAGAGTCTACGGGTACGGGTTCTCCACGGAACGGTGGATAGCTGGGAGGAGAGGCCTTCTGGGCAGACGGGCCTGCCCCTGTCCCTTGCTCCCACTTTCAGGCTCTTTTCAATGGCTAGGGCTAGCCTTGCTCCCTCCTCCAGCCATGAAAGGCTCAAAACCCGTGAATAAGTCCAGAAAGTTCTTTGATTGCCGGCCAGCGTTCTTTTTTCCGTTCAGAGAGTGCTAATTGGCTGAATTACAGTCTAATTTGGTGCTTTCGTTGCCGTTTTCCCCGGCCGGATCCAGTGTTCTCCAAAAGCTGCCACATCGCGCCTTTTGGTGGTCACTTCTCGCTGTCGAAAAATAGTCAAGTGGATGCCGTGGTAGAGACGATCCGAATCCCGTTCGCCGGCCATTGTCCTTCCTGGTTTACGACGGCTCCTCATCGAGGCGGCGGTCGCTGGTCAGGGAAGAAGGAGATGTTGCTTTTCCCCTGGAATGGGGTGCTTTCTCCCCCTCGGCTTCAAGGTCACCGTTTCATGTTTTCGACGGCGTCGCGTAAATTGCGATCTGATATCCACTGAAATGCGCTAAAAAGCGAAACTCGCCTCCAGGACAGCCTTCTGACTATTTCTGATATCGTCACTTCCGATGATATTTCCCTAGGGGAGAAGGGGGACAACACAAGGGGAGGGGGACAGTCCGTAGAAGGTGTGGCACGCGAGGACTTCTTGATTATTGCGCGATCTCATCCCCCGGTTCTTACGCAATCCCCCGATTTGGCTGCTTTTTATCGTCGGGGCAAAGAACAGATACATTTTATTGTATTTGCTGTCTGGAACGGACAATAAACCGATCTATTGAAGGAGACGACCGTGTTATGGGACTGGGTAGACGAGAAGACAACAGAGGAGGAGCGCCTCCGATGGCGGCCTCTGCGGCTCGGATCTCCCCCGCGCCCATATAACCTTGGCAGGACGTACAGACGTCTTCTCACAGTATTTTATAACAGGAAATGTTACTGCCGAGATTTTACGAGTGCGGAGGAACTTCTCGGGACCATGTCCCATGGACGCTCTACCGTGTCCTTTCATCCTTCGGCCGTCCTCCACCCCGTCGTCTTCCCGTCTCCACACTTTGTAAGGACTGGATGATTTACGAGGAAGTGTGTAATCTCCCACGTTGCATTACAGTGTGCAACGGCTTAAACGGTTTTTTGTGGGGAGATAAGGACGGCAGACTGGAAACTGCTCTAGTCCCAAGGGAGGAGGAGATTACGGTAATGAGTTTGAGAGGAGGATGAGATCCTCTCGTGAAGATGTCTCGTAATTGGCAGAGTTCTTATGCCGTTCCTGGTCAAACAGCGTGATTACAGCTGTCCTTCCCCCGATCCTCCCGGTCCCAGACCCTCGGAACTCGAAAACGGCGAACCCCATGCCGTCCTCGGACTCGATAAACAAAGCCGATCAGCTATAAAAACGAGGCGCCGACAGCCGGCGAGGAAGGAACTTGATTACGCAAGAAGAACTGAGACGAGGCTGAGTCTAAATATGTATTAGATGGCCGTATTTGATATGCGGGCAGGGGCAGGCCAGTTGCCAACAGGAACCGGCAATCACTTCGGGCATAATGAGGACTATCCGCGTTTATTCAAATCAGGGAGGAGGCGGAGGAGGGGGACGGGAAGAGACGGTCAGACGACGAAGAGGGACAGGTCGTCGAAGGAGCCGGCGGCCGCCGCCTGGGCCAGAAACTCCTGCCGGACGAAGTGGCAGTCCGTGTTGAACTTCAGCCTGAAAGAAGAGGACGATTATAGAATCGAATAAAGGGGATAGCAAGGGAATATCCGTTGAAAAGGGAACTAGAGTAATTACTTGAATTCTTCGAGCTGTTCCCCCTCATCCTCCTCGAGCAGGCTCTTCGGGACGACGGCGAACGTGGCCTCGTGGAAGTCCTCCTCCTCGTAGACGACCTCCCCTCCGTAATGTTCGATCAATTCCCTGGAAAAGGATGAGATCTGCCCCCCTGGCCGTCCTACTCTGCCTCCTCCTGGTCATCCAGGCTCAATCCGAAAAGGGAGACTACTTCCCCACTGAATATTGCCACAACCTCCCGTGTCTCCCTTACGTAGCAGTACGGCTTCAGGGCTGAATTTTCGTGTTTTTTTATCGGGGAGGATACTCTGCCTACGTTTCTTTTGAGGGAATTCGTCCTCAGAGTCGGAGAAGTTGATAATACTAGCGAAGCGATGAGGAGTGGCTGGCTTCTGTGGCTCGGGCTGCTTCTTGGCCTTTTTGGCCTTCTTTTTGGGTGAATCTACCGGCTCTTGGCCATCATCTGGTTCGTCTTCCTCGTCTACGGCCTCGTCCTTCTCCTCGTCTTCTTCACTTTCAGACTCTTCTGCCCAATTCATCTCTGACGCGCTGCTCTCGCCACTAGATTCTTCAGAGGAGTCTTCTTCTTTGCCGTCCTCCTCTTTTTCCACCTTCTGTGAAACTACCTGCGCGGCACTCTTCCTCCTTAGCCTGTCCATTGTCGAAGGTAACGGTATTGGCAGCTCGTCTTCCTCTTCCTCCGGTGTCTCCTTCCGGACAGGCTCTTCCTCCTTCTGTGGTGTCTTCCCTTCCCCATCTTCGGGAGTATCCTCGTCCTCCTCTTCTTCTTCCTCGGGGACGGGGGCCTTCGGAGCTGGCGGATGATAGTAGACAAAACAGGGGATCCTCTTCAAGCTAAAGTGCTTCTTCAGCAGTCGATCCACCTGAATTGCTCTTTTTTATTGATGTTTCCACAATTTCCTACCATATACCAGCTGATATCGCAGCCTTTTCCCAACCTAGGAGTATGGACCACGTAGTCTTCTTCCTTGGCGAAGTGGCTCACTCGTCGGAGACACGTCTCCAAATATTCTGGCTTCATATTTCCTAAAATATAGTATTTTTTTTCCTTCCAGATGGCCACTGACTTCTGTTTCGACTACTGACGGCCACCAGCAGAGCGACCGCCACAATCGGAGACGGGGCAGACGTGGACGGACCATCGGGGGCCGCGGCCATGAGGAGGTGAGCATCTCCCATATGGAGATCCTTCATCTTCCCGGCCATCTCATAGGCTTCGGCCACGTTGGGATCCAACGTATTTATAGCCGTAAACAGGCCGCCTGTTCCGAATTCTCCTAAAGGAGGAGGGTCCTCATCCCCGGCGATGGCCTACCTCCGTTGTCCACACAATGGAGGATGAGATCCTTCCCTTTGCCGTACTTCTGCGGTCTCGTGACATCTCCAAAGACGTATTTCAGCGGTGTGTCCTCCTGAGATTACTGTAGATTATGGATGGAAGTGTGCCTACCTGGTTCTCCTCGTCGTCTGCCGTCTCTCCTAACGGTTCCGGCAGGTTCTGGGAGTTGTATCCCCAAGCTGCCCAGGTCTCCTCCTTGGTCCGTCGTTTTTTCTTGGGCAACGGGCTGACGGAGGCCTCCTTCATCTTCTTATATTCCCTCTTCCTCTTTTCGTTTTCCTTGTTTTCCCCAGCTCCGGCCTCCATCAACTTGTCCCACTCGTCCGTCTTCCCGGCGTCGCGGTAGGACACCCCCTGGAAATGGTCAGTAAGGGGATGAGGGGGGCATACTTCATAGTTACAGTAGTCGTTCTTATCCACATCTTCCGTGTCACACTCATCCGGATTCAGAATAAACGTCGCCTGAATAAGGTTCGTTCGGAGCTGGAGGGGCCCTGGCTTACGGTATCCTTCTCCAGTGGCTGCCAGCAGCTGTTTGTCGTCCTCCCGACGAGCTTCTCCAATTCCCCGTCCGTCTGAAATAGATAAACTCTATAAAATACAACTTATCCAATCCTACACAGTCAAAAGTCTTGGTCGAGGTCTCCATAAGCAGGCCGAAATTGTTCTTCAACATGGAGACGACGTCTGCCGCCTGGAGGACAGAATCTGGAGGATAAGGGAGGATGGGCGAGAGGAGCCAGGGCATACCTTTAGTCCCCATGATATCGTCCGTCAATTTCAGTTTATCCCTGGCCTTAGCCACCACATATTGATCTACCGTATACCGAGCCACTAGGCGGATGACGCGGACTGTCCTGCAATGGGACTTGTCCTCCCTACTCTGCGGGACCTATTTTGTCTGCCCGATCCGGTGGCACCTGGCCATTGCTTGAATATCATTCTGGGGGTTCCAGTCCGAATCGAGGAAGATGACAGTGTCGGCCGCGGTGAGGTTGAGTCCGACGCCGCCGGCCTTCGTCGAGAGGAGGAAGCAGATGGGCCCGTCTGCCTTGCTCTGGAAGGCGCCGATCTTCTCCGTCCGCTCTTCCGCTCGACATGTGCCGTCTAGTCTCTCATAGCTCCATTCTGAAAGGGCAGACTTCTTTCCAAGACCCAGACAGTCCCTACTTCTCATCCGGAGGAAGTCCTCCACGATGTCCAGTGCTCCGAGGAATTGGGAGAAGATCAGGCAGCGGTGTCCCTTCGCCGTGGCGTATTGCAGCAGCCGGTCCAGGACCTGCAACTTCCCGCTGGCTTCCACGAGATGTTCGCCCTCTTCAAATGGTTCCGGTTCGATTCCTAGGAGACTTATTCCCTCCAAAGAGATGTCTCCCCTCACCTGGGAACATATAGGGATGGATGACGCACTTCCTCAGCTGCATGAGGATATTGTTCAGTTTTATGGCGTTGTTCTTGTCCTGGAAGGCGTCTAAACTTTATTTTTCTCATATAAAAAGCTCTACAGACCAGTATTTTTGGAGATGATGTTCTTGTAGAGCTCCTTTTGGGTGCCAGACACCCCGTGGTAGAGGATGTTCACACTTCTCCAATTGGTCGGAGAAGACCTCCGCCTTCGTCCTCCTCAACATATACCTCTTCAGAATTTCCTTCAATTTTTCGATATCCTTCGAATCTTTGTACTCCTTCACAAAATCTTCTCTATTTTCAATTGGAAAGGCGTTCTAAAATATTAGGTTGGAAAGGGAGACGCCGCTCACGGTGTCCGCGAAATTCAGAAGACTGTACAGCTCCGAGAGGTCATTTTGAATGGGTGTTCCTGTTAGAAGAACAAAATGGGAAGTTGCCTTCTGAAATTGGAGTTTTTGGGCAATTTGGGAAATTACTGAATATTCGGATATTCTCTTCAATGTGCTGACCAGCTGGGTATTCTGGTTTTTGACGCTGTGAGCCTCGTCGATGACGATTGCTGTGAAAGGAAGAGTATTTTGTAGTTTTAGAAGATACTCTACGGTGTCCTCTTTTATTAGAATCTAAATTGATTGGAATGAACCACGGGAAGAGGGCAGTTACATGGGGAGCAGTGATAACGACACTCTGCTTGGATAGAGTGACCTGAGGAATCTTCTGGCGCTCTGCTTCATAGCCAATGTATTTTATGGCTTGTAATCCGCCGTGGCTGAAGCTAAAAATACAATCGTTTGGTGAAGATGCTGTTTCCTAGACCGTTTGATCTCCTCTGCCCAGTGGTCACATACAGACAAGGGAGCAATTACAAGGAATGGACCCTGTTGCTGAAGAAATTGACGAGTGAGCAATACTACCGTCTAAAATGTGTTCCCTTTTCATTTAGAAGCAGTAAATATACCTGGCAGGTTTTTCCTAGACCCATTTCATCGGCCATTATTCCTCCATGGCCCTCTCGCAGCCACTTTTCCATGGTTTCTACTCCTTTATATTGGTGGGAGAAGAGTTTTAACTCTGGAATGATATGGTATATTCGATTCTAGTGAGGATTGTTCTACCTCCATTCTTCCATTTTTCCTCCAACTCTTCCATTGTGATTGGAAATAGGCGATCTGAAACCGTCCGTTACTCTTGACAATAACTTTTGATCCAGAATAAGAAGATCCAATGGGAGCAGGACGTTTTCGTTAGTAATTAGGATGAGTTGAGAACAATGCCCCTTTCCCCTTACAAATAACCCCCTCACAAGGGGCACAAAATCGTAGAAAAGAGTCTTTCCTGCCGTTCCATCGTTCCATTTGAAATTGAAATACAATTTTTGAATTTCGTAAGTATGCGGCCTCGCGTAAACGTCAAGCACCCGACACAAGTGTCATCAATACCCAGACATTTCTACTTTACAAATTTAGCCCTTACTCAGTTTCTTGTGTTGTGTATCAAATTCACGATATAATACTAAGTTTTATATGAACCCTGACCCCTTGGCCGCCTTGAATAACATTTTTCTATGGTAATTTTAAAGGAGGGGGCGCGCGAACCTTTAAAATTGACAAGGACTGCGATAAGCTTTAGTCCGAAAGTACTAACGGGGGAACATGACTTCCAGAACACAGCATTTTAGTCAAGGCATAATGCTAAAACGAAAAAAGCGGTTAGTGTTTGGTTCTCGTTTCAGATTAGTTTTCTGCGTTGCTATTTTTATTGATTTTTTGAGCTGATGAACATGTTTCAGTGCGATCAATCAGACTAGAAAGAAAAGCCGAGAATGTCCACTAGATCAGGAACATCACCAAAGAAAAGAAAAACGGCTGAAAATGGAGGCATTGTTATGCCCGAGGAACAATATGAGGTGTAAGTTTTGCTAAAATTTTCAATATTTATGAAACCTTTAGAAGGAACCGTCGTTATCATAGAAACTCGAAAAAAGACGTCAACGTTGATATTGAGGTCAGTTCAGTTCTAGAAGGGCATTCAGTTGTTTTCAGACAGTAGACCACTCGCATACAGAAGAGCTTATTGAACATCCGGGGCCACTTATGAGAGAAACGCAGCAGGAGACTGAAGATCGTCAGTTGAGTGAGGCACTAGGATTTCCAGTCAACAAGTTTGTTTTTCCTTTGGAAACAAGACTTGGACTTTTCAGAAAAGTATCCCGGGGACGTAAACGTTTGCCGCTACCAGAAAATGCTAATGGATCTCGTCAACGGTGAATCATAATCATTTTGTAATATAACATTTTATAGGTATTACGATAGATATAAGAATCAAGAATATGTGAAGCGAAATGATATTTTTAAATATTGTCAAATTTGTAAAAGAAAAGTCGAGGGGAAATTGAGAAGTTTGCCTAGTGAACATCGCGTAACTTTAACCACTTTTCCACTGAAATACAATTTAGTTGCGTCGTTGTTGGATTCTTCGATTGAATCTTGATTTGGAACGTTCGGCAGAACTTTGGCTTCGGGATGCATTCAGTGATGCTACCCATTGCGGCGAAGTTTGTCAACTGCATTTCCCTGTCGGAACGGAGAACTGTAAAAATAGAGACCTTTTCCCAAATGACATGCGTCAAGATGCTCACGTGAGTTATACGTTTAAAATTTTATTTATTTATTGCAGAATTTTAATCTGCAGGATGATGAACATTTCGATTTCGAAGCATTAGAATTAGAATGTGTTTATTGTGATAGCAAAGCACCCTTGAGGAATATGATTCCTTTCATAAGAACTAGAAGCAGGAGGTACAAATGGATTAATGCTCTCGCCGAAAATGACGAAATCATGACAACGTAAGAAAACTTTGAAATCTTAACTAGATGTTTAGAATGCTGCAAGACCGTTTAAAGAATGGGGCGAGTAAGTTTCTTTGTGATTGGCACTTGAGCGATGATGACTTCGACATCAACCAATACGGCGAATGGAGGTTGCGAAAAGACGCGTTACCTAATCCTCAAGTAAACATAAAATATTTAATATTTTGTAATTTTATTTGCAGCTCAGAGATACAGATAAAAAAGCTCAACGAATTTACATGATCAATCACGGTGATACCATCCTAGCTAGAAGCATCGATGGTCGTAGAAGAGAAGAAGTGCTATTTGCTAAAGTATACTATATCTTTATCACCTTTAAATTTGTTAAGGATTATCGCTTTTTGGCCCAGAAGGCAAGACAAAGCTCCTATTCCAATTACTATGCTTTTGACAACCAATATCAATACGAAGTTTTTAATACTAATTTAGGAACAGGGGAAATGGACGAAGACGGTTATTCATTTTTCTATTATAACGTTTTGTATAGATTTAGACGACGACCCAACAAATTTCATAGAAGAAACACCACTAGTAGAACGAGAAGAGATAGCCGGTTCATCGTCTAATTTCGCAGACACTCAGCTAGAAATATCTGATGATAGCGAGTTGGAAAATGAAATAGTTAGTTCAATTAAATTTTCAAAACCAGGCATTGAATTGTTCAGGTTGACGAGGAAGGCTACCGATTCTGTGTTGTGTGTAATAGAGCAGTTTCAAATCAAAATAATTTAACAGCATATCGTCCCAGGATTTGGCCCCTTGATGAGTATTTCATTTTCATAATAATGTCTCATATAATCTTTAAGACCTAAGCACCTTAAATGGCTTGAATTTTTAAATTGGGGACCAGAATTTGATGGACAGATGAGAGAATTGTGGCGAAGGAGAAGAGCTTCTCTCTTAAATCCCGAACTACATCCCTACCAGCCGATTATTGTCTGTCAAAATCATTTAGATAGCCGGGTACGCATCCTCATTACATTTATTGAGCCTTTTTAGAGACTCCATGAAAAGTATGAGTATTGGCTGCAAACTTATTGTGTTTTATGTGATCAAGATTTGGGAGATGCTAACTTGTTACTGCCTTTTCCTCGAGACCGACGTGAAAGGTTTGAAAAGCTCAATTTATTATAGTTGAAATTATAGACTTCTTTGGATGCACTCCCTTTTGAGCATTCCAACAATAATTAAAACTCAGGAAAGACGCTGGAAATGGGTATGAAACGAGGTTTTAGCTTACATTTAAATATTTTTAGTTGAAGGAGCGATTGACACGCGCTAAACCAACAAGATATAGACTTTGTGTATACCATTTTGCTAGTAATTCGTTTGACGAAAAAGATGATTGTGTTGAATTTAATGATGCATCACTGCCGTTACCCTTGGTGAGATTTTTCTAGCGTTCATTTTTAATCGTATGTAGGGGTTACCTGAGTATGATCTCACGCCTCGTGGTATTTGTGGCGTAATTAAATGCCCTTTATGTGAAGAATGGTCCGAACAGTCGGAGCTCATAGATATTAGAGCTCCGGTTTCACAAGCTGAACGAATACTTCTAGTCGAAATGTTAAACGGAGATAAAGCGAAACTTAAACGTGGAGTTGAACAATTGTCTATACAACCGTGTCGGATCTGTAGAAGCCATATTCCGCCTGATGTTATAGTGCGTTTCCTTTTTGCTTATGATTTTAGAGTTACAGGATCCTTATACCATTATTGCCGAACGTAAATTGGTTGCACAAATTGAAATCCAATGTATACAATGTAACCAAAAAGATATCGGCGCAAACATGGTACCGTTGCCGTTCAGCCAAGAGCAAAGACGCCATTGGATTGACGCTTTAGCTCGGGACCACCTAGTATGTGCATTTCAAAACTGCCTTTATTTTATTTTATAGACACGATCACGATTATTACAACGTTTAAGTATTGATGGCCGGCACTATCTTTGTACTGCTCATTTTCACAAATCTTGTATAAGGTATTTCTTAATTAGTAGAAGATATTTTTCTTAGGTTTATTCCTAACCTTGGTGTATGGAAGAAATTTGGATTTTTGCCATTGGGTGCCTCAAGTACCGATCGTGAAAAATATAGTAATCAGCCGGTTAGATACTTGCAATAAGCAAAATTGTGAAATTTTAGGAATCAGGATATAATCCGTTAATAGTACACGAAGTTGATGATCGAGGAGATGGTATAATTCAGGAGTTAAATTATGATGACGTAGTTTAACGGTACTTTACATTTTAACACATTTATTTTAGGTACTAACAGTGTTAGGAGAAGCATCTACAGAAACACCATTTGAGGCACAATCTTTCGTAAAACCAGAAATGTTACCAAAATCCCAAATCTATGATATAAGCGTGAAAAAGGAAAATGTGGACTCAATAAATGCTGAAGGCTTACTTGATCAAACCCCAGACGAACCGCCTCTTTTGGAACCCGAAGTTGGCCATAGACATGTAGAACGGAGGAAAGATGCAAGGCATCAATACGAAGAAATGATCGAAGAAGATTTACAAAATCAATCCCACGAAATTGTTGAAGAGGTCATTGAAGAGCAGATAGTCGTAGATGAGCCGCATCTTGAACAACAAAATATTCAAGCTGAAGATGTAGGTTAAGTTGTTACTTTTTACAACGAAATTTCAGGAGTCTTTTCGGATAAACGACGAAGAAGAAGTTGGAACTGCGATAGAAGATAATGATTTTGAGGAGACTACAGTAGATAACGTCTCATTAGAACACGTTCAAGAATTTTACCAACAATAATTTCTCATTTTTTATAAATTTTCTATAATAGTTTGCTAATACGCTCTCTATGGTATACTCCAATTTATTACTTGAACGTTTTGTTTTGCATTTGGCCGTTTTATCTGGTGAACTCATGGCGGCTTGCACTTTACCAAGTCCAGGTGCAATTTTGTCGCACCTGCGGTTATCGATATTTTTCTTCCAATAGAATGCTATAAATTGGCAATTCCAATGCGTTTCTACTAGATTTCAGGTTTTTAGTCACCTTTGGAGAGAATGGCCTTTACATTTGCGGCTCTGGCATATTTAATTGCTTTGATAGCTGTTGCATTTTGTATATTCTTTGCAATTTACACTGTAGGTTGTTCATATTTTGCTTATCTTCTCCTTTGTAGGTTATTTGCATCGATGAGCTAAAGACTGACTACAAAAATCCAATCGAACAGTGTCGTAATTTGAACCAGGTGTGTTTTTTATAACAAAACCCGGTTATAATACCGTTTTTAATAATACAAAAACGTAAAATTTTCAGCTAATATTGCCAGAGTACGCTATTCACATGTTCTTCACCGTTCTCTTTATTCTCTCTTGGCAAATGATTGCAACTCTTATTAATCTCCCTCTGGCTATCTATCACGTTGCCACGTACATGAGGAGACCCATAATGTCTGGACCTGGAATATATGATCCCACCACCATTTTGAACCGTGACCAGCTGAGCAGTGCGCTTCGAGTTAGCTGGGTCAAGCTAGCCTTTTATCTTATCTCTTTCTTCTACTACCTTTACGCGTACGTTATTTCATTACTTAAAGTCATTTCTGTCGCCATTATTTTTACATTCTCTTCAGGCTTATCTACACTCTTGTCACGTCTTCTTAGATGGAACCCCTAGATGAAGTACTACGAGTTTTTCTGATCAGCCATTCGTTATTTTGTTCAATTTTATGCTTCCAACGTTTAATTTTTTTTTAACTATCGTGTATGAGCAGATATCTGTGTTTATAGTAATGAATTTTACTACTTTGCAAGACTACTTGATAATATTTGTTCGTCTCGTGTTTTATATTTTCAGTATATGCTTAGTTTTATGCTATATATGTAGGCTCTTTTTATGAGTTTGCTTTTATTTTCTTTGCTTCCGAATTAACTTTTTGTTTTTTTAAAAATTAATTTTGTGTTTTACATCACACCATAATTGTAGAATGTAGTATTTTCAGACATTCTATGAGTTTCTCCAGATATAAGCAAGGTATATATGACATGCAGTATTCTTCAAGATCCCCGGAGCTACAAAACTGCAGATCTAGGAAGCGGTCGCACAACTCTAACCAGTTAGTTTTTTAAATTTAGATAATTTAGAAATTGTCTGGGATAATTGAAATTTTTCCAGTTCACGTCAATCGTCACCAATAGATGTACCTAAACGATTTGCACGCCCCCCTAAGCGGTTTTCTCGCTCACCAAAAAAGCGGAAAACGGATAACGGACGCTGTCGATATCGCGAAAGTTATCAAAGTCCTAGTCAGCATAAGTATGACGGTCGCAGTGGTAGCCTAGAAAAGAGAAAGGAATCTAAAAGAACGGAGGACGATTGGTGGATGATGGAGACGGCTAAATTTCTTCAAAAACTAGCTGGAAAGGATGTTCGTTCTCCGCAGAAGTCTAGGCTTGCTCCGAGCTTGCCAGAAGTTATAACTTTGGATGATGATGACGACGATTGTCCACCTAAAGCAGTTCAAGAGGATGATACTGTCGTCCAGAGAAAGCTGTTAGGACTTATGTATACTGTGGAACAGGAAATGCAGAAAACTGGGGGGATTGAACAACGTCGAATAAAAGAGATTTACAATGAGCTTGGATTACATATCACAGAAGCAGAGAGCGAGCGTATAATGAAAACTATTATGGAGAATTTCTCTTCTAAGAATCAAGCGACGAACATCAATTTAGCTGCATACGGAATAAAAGTACAGCCAATGTACGATCCAAGTATACCACCACCGCCGTATTTCGACCCAACTAGACCGCCGCCACCATTTCCCCCAGCAGAGCAAAATAGACAAGATCCTGAATTGCAAAAAATACTGACCGGAATTAAGTCCGCGTTAGCGAAGATCGACGGCAAAAGCGATGTGGATCCAGTCATTCAGCCTCTGGCAAATCAGTTTATTCGAGTCGAGGATATCTACAAAGATGAGGAGATCAGTTTTGCCTATGATCCGGAAAAGTTTATGGAAAATAACCCTAGAGGAAACAACTATGATGAATTAAAGGAGATGATGAAGAAGATATCAGATTTGAAGCCTAAGCCAAGAGCAGTAAGCGAAAACCTACAGGACGAATTGGAAGACAACAAAAAAACAACACACCATGGAATTGCGATGAAACAAGAATTAAGAAAATTTGGCGTGCCCCATGGCTTTTCTCAGCCTGTTATTCAAAATCTTCAACTGGCACCCCCTGTAATAACAATTGAAGAAGAGAAAACAGTGGCGTCATTACTTCGAGGCCAAAGGATTGCTCTTCCTAGAACTATTCTGCCCGATTCTATAAAACACGGAGACTCAAATTACAATTTTCAATGTACCCAACAACCTTTCCACCATTCACTCTCGGATGCATACTTCGAAATGCAACAATATGAGACAGTTAGTTTATTATACACATGTGTTTTATACGTTTGCACCTTTCAGATGTCAAGCTGTGTTCCAACTAATACGGAAGAGAACAATATGCCTACTCACATTCGGACTGATACACAGCCTCCACCCCCTGGTGTTCATTCTCCTTATACCTGGTTTTGTCCAAATTATAATTTTAATAATAATAGGTGATGTTATCATTTTATGTTTAAAATGTTGTAAAAGCAAAGTTCTTATAAATATAATTATTGCTTTGAACCCATATACCAATTGTTTATCAAGGGATTAATGCAATAGCTAATGTCATTGTAACATTAGAGTGCTTTCAGGAATGTTGAAATCGCCTCATCAACTGTTGTATAAAAACGAATCTCGTTCACCAGCAAATCTTCGGGATAGTTTACGAAAAGTAAGTTAGTTTGGTATACTGCACACATTCCTTTAGAAATTTTTGGATCGAATGCGAGAAAATCGTTTGGATCGCCAAAATGCTAAGAGAAGCCTGACGTTTGGTCCAGAAATTAGAAAAATTTTGATCGAGACAGTAATATAATTTTAAAGTAATAAGTTATTAGTGTTAAGGTTGAAACCGAAATGAAAGATGAGAGCAGCGACGAAAAAGCCGCCATGATTTCGGTGCTACAGGCAGAGTTGCAACGAGAATACGATGAATACGAAAAGCAGCTGGATCTGGAAGAGCAGGCTTTACTGGATCATCTTGAACCTGATGCCTTCTGCCCATCGTGTAAACGTAGCGCAATGGAAGTTAGCGATGTCGGATGCCTTTGCAAAGTTCGTTTTGTAAATTTTCTAATGCCACTCTAATTTTAGGATAGAAATTGCAATTTTGGATTTGTTTTCAAAAACGGTGTTTCACCTAGTCAAGCAGAATTGGGCCAACTGCTGCTAACCACATTTGAAGCACATGGAGAAACAGAGTAAGTGTATAAATATATCTATAAAACACTATCTCTTGAACAGTTTTCGGCATGTATTGATCAACTGTTGAAAGGTATAAATGTATGCGTTTAAGGTGTTCCGGTGCACTTGATCCAGTTGACACTGCCGATGGCCTCTTTCTCAAGTGTAATACATGCAATCGAATTGAGCAAATACTGTAGTCTTCTCTATTATTGTATTTTCGGATGTCTTTCTGATCTGTAAATTGTACCATATACGTGTCCTAGGCAAATGAATTTCTGTCACACAATTTCTTCTACAATCTTGAATATCAACTCATTATCCAGTATATAACTCTTTTATATTGCTTGTCTAGGTCCTAGTATTTGTATAAGCATTTCTGCTCAATGGGTCTTTATCGTTATTTCGGCTATTCTTCATCTAGGGTTAGCCTAGCCGGTTATGAACTATAATAAGTTTTGCTACAAGCAAGAATGTACATTTTTCATAAGTCTAAAAATGAGCGCCCTTTGAACAGAGCGGACGAAGTTCCCCGGGGATCGCGTACTTTGGACCTGCATGGGCGGCACTCTTTCTCTTATCCCGTGCGAAGTTCCTTCGTGGTTTGGAAAAATGCCATTGACACTGTCTATTTGCAAAATTTCCCCTTTGATTTTGCTCATAAAAACTAACAGGAAAATGTATGTGATCGCCGCCTATACTCATTATATTCCTTGCTGACTTCTTTTATTTGTGTTATTCCATCTCTCACAACCTAGCCTTGTTATTTATATATCCCAAATGAATAATTATTTGTAGGGTATGCTGTCCCGACTCGCCCATGGAAGGTCACTTCTCCTGCCTCAGCTAACTAGGCACATGTCAGCTGTGGCGAAAGGTAATTATTTTTCTATTCTTTTTCGTCTGTAAAATACGATATAATATTGCGTTCAGAGGCATCTTCCGGTCCTACTGTTACTCTGGAAAGGCGAAATGATGTCGCTATTTGTCGTATAAATATTCCTGGCGCATCACAAAATGTTCTCAATGAGAGAGTGACGCAAGATCTTCTCAAGGTAGTTGACCAGGTAAACAGTTTACCAAATGTATAGATGTTACTTAATACACTATAGGTTGAAAGAGATGACAGCCTAAAAGCTGTAGTTTTGATCTCTGGGAAACCCACTAGTTTTGTTGCTGGAGCCGATGTTAACATGCTCAAGAAATGCAAATCACCAGAAGAAGCTGCTGCTATTGCTCAGTAACCTTTTTATTTTAATAATTAAAAAACTTTGTTTTAGGGAGGCTCAGAAGCATTTCGAACGGCTTGAAAAATTTAAGAAGCCCGTTGTTGCCGGAATAATGGGAAGTTGCATGGGAGGAGGTCTCGAACTTGCTCTGGCCTGTCACTATCGAATTGCTGTTAATGATAACAAAACAAAACTGGCGCTTCCTGAAGTTATGTTAGGCCTTCTTCCTGGCGCCGGAGGAACTCAGCGTTTGCCAAAACTTGTATCATTACAAAATGCCTTGGACATGATTTTAACTGGAAAAAATATACCTGCGAAAAAGGCGAAGAAAATAGGTCTAGTTGATCAAGTGGTAGAGCCGCTTGGTGCTGGATTATCGTCTGCTCAAGAAACAACTCATAAGTAAACGCTTGAATTTTTTTTGTTCACGAGGGCTTTTAGATATCTAGAGGATGTCGCTGTCGATACTGCTCGTAAATTGGCAAATGGATCTTTAAAAGCCAACCGAGAGAAATCCATGATGGAGAAAGTGACCGATACAGTTATGAGAAATCGCATCGTGTTAGATAATGTTGTTCTGAAAATGGCCAAAGATAAGGTTAGTTTTACAATCTCGTTGCCATTTTATTTGCGTTCAGGTTTTAAAAATGACAGCTGGAAATTATCCTGCTCCCTTAAAAATCCTGGAAGTTATTAGAACCGGAGTTCTAAGCGGCTCTTCTGAGGGATATGGAGCAGAGAGTAAGGCATTCGGAGAACTATCTCAAACCAATGCTAGCAAGGCTCTGATCGGCTTGTTTGAAGGATCTACCGATGCTAAAAAGAATAAATATGGACAGGCTTCTCCTGCGAAGTAACCCATGTTTCGAAAATTTCTTACAATTTTCTTTATAGAGAGGTTGCGGTAATCGGAGCTGGACTTATGGGTGCTGGTATTGCTAATGTTACAGTAGATAAAGGAATTCGTTGTACTCTTCTGGATGCCAATGCCGCTGGCTTAGAAAGAGGACGTAATCAGATAGCTACCGTTTTAGCTAGTCAAGAAAAAAGAAAGAGAATAAACAAGATGGATAAAGAAATGTAAGTGAGCATTTTTTTCTTATTAGTTTAATAATCTACTAACATTTTACAGAATTCTTTCCAATCTCATAACATCGTTGGACTATAATGCTATTAAAAATACTGATGTCGTTATTGAAGCCGTTTTCGAAGATTTAGGACTAAAACATAAGGTCATTAAGCAAATTGAGAGCGTCGTGGGCCCCCATACCGTCATTGCCACGAACACTTCGGCGTTGCCAATCAAGGATATTGCTAAGGCTTCTTCCCGCCCTGAAAACGTCATAGGAATGCATTACTTCTCTCCAGTTGACAAAATGCAGTTACTCGAAATCATTGTTACCGACCAAACCAGCAAGGATACTTTGGCAAGAGCCGCATCTCTAGGGCTGAAGCAAGGCAAAATGGTCGTAGTTGTCAAAGATTGCCCTGGATTCTTTGTTGTTCGTTGCCTGCATCCTATGATGTCCGAAATTTTCCGTCTTTTCCAAGAAGGAATGAGCCCAGTTGACATTGACAAGATTACCCGCAACTTCGGGTTTCCCGTCGGCGCTGCTACACTAGCTGATGAGGTTGGTAATTAATTAGTAATAATTATCAACTATTTACAGGTCGGACTCGATGTAGCCGAGCATGTAGGAATCTTCTTGAGCGGAGCTTTGGGACCACGTGCAGGAGGGGTCGATGGCAACTTACTCACCGATTTGGTGAATGCTGGATTCAAAGGAAGGAAAACGGGAAAAGGTATTATTTTACCTTTTCGTTTTAATGTTTTCGTCTAGTCGTTACAAAAAAACGTTTAGGAATTTACGACTATGGCGATGGTAAAAAGGGTAGCAAGAAAGTCAACGAAGATGCTGTGAAACTTCTTACTAAATATAGGAAAGAACCAGTTGCTAGCTGTGCATCTACAGAAGATAGACAGATGCGTCTTATTTCTCGATTTATTAATGAGGCCGCTATTTGTCTCGAGGAAGGAGTTATCTCTGGACCTGTGAGTTTTTTAGCCACTCTTTAACTCTAATCGTTACAGGCTGATGGTGATATAGCATCTGTCTTTGGTATTGGTTTCCCGCCATTCTGGGGAGGTCCATTCCGATTTGTGGACCTCTATGGAGCTAACAAACTAGTGGATAAGATGAATAGATATGCAGATGCCTATGCACATGAGCAATTCGCTCCCTGCAATCTTCTTCAAGACCATGCCAAGTCTGGTAAAAAATTTTATCCCAACTAGAGATCTTCAAATGTGAATGATGTTTGTATCATATTTAATTAAGTATACGTGTCTAGAAACCCTTTTTTATGGGTACATAAAATAAATTATTTTATTCACATGGATTTTTGTTGGCGCCTAATCCCTTCTGATGATAGGACTATGGCAATGATTGCCGGGGATTCGGATTAGAAGCCCCTCCCTCGGCTACAGTAGCCTTTCCTGACGTCTTTCCTCACAATGTCGTATCCCTACGATCGTGAATTTTTTGATTATCATCCAGCTCCTATAGCTGCGCCCCTTGGCTACGATTTTTACAGTCTCCCTCAGCCAGCCGAGCATCTTCCGGCCGAAACCCTGTAAGTTGAAATTTAACGAAGTGAAGCCCAAATGGGATATTAGTGGTCATATGTCTTCCCCCTGGAAGAAGACATAAAACCCCAAGGATTCACCCGTTTTACAGAAGCTACAACGGATGGAGAACGACGGCAGCTGCCACTGCCGAGTGGCGGCCGGTGGCTCAGTGGCCACAAGTCGAGGCCCCTTACGTCGACGTCGCCATCAAACCTCGTCCGATCCCGACCGTCGAGTCGTCTGCCAGCAAGCCGTTCCGATGTCAGGTTGGGTGGAGGGGCGACCGGGAGAGGAGGAGGCGCTTTCAGATCTGCGGGAAAGCCTTCTCCCAGGCGGCCAACTTGACTGCCCACAACAGGGTCCACACAGGGGAAAAGCCCTTCGAGTGCCCCGTCTGTAACCGGCCATTCTCCCAGAGCTCGTCGCTGGTCACTCACAGACGGTAGGTGAGAGGCGTCCTCGGGCTAATCTCGCCAGCGACAGGTGTCTTACGGTAGCTAATAATTAGCCAGATTAGCCGATCAGTATAATTGACAGAGGCGAGACGAATTTTAGGACACACACCGGCGAACGGCCCTACCCGTGTAAGCACTGCGACAAGGCCTTCACCGACAGCAGCACCCTCACCAAACACCTCAGGACCCACACCGGTCAGTCGGCTACAGTAACCTCCCCGGGGGAGGGGATCTCTGGCGGGAGACGTTGTTTTGATTTGCAGGTCAGAAGCCCTACGGCTGTCCGCTCTGCTCGATGAGGTTTACCCAGTCTGGCAATCTCCATCGACATATGAAAACTCATAAACACTGAGACGAGAGGATTTGTACATTTAAAAAGTTGGACAATAAAGTGAACCCGTTGGCAGAACAGGGACAGGAGCACCAAGGGACGAGGCTCGCTCAATCCAATAAGGCGGACAAGCGTAAGGCGTCCCGGGTGACAGGTGTACCCGATATGTTGTATGCCATCTCTTTGGATGTTCTCCCATTTGTGGCCGCCGCCATTTCCAGGCGGATGCACTCCTCCCACCCGTCCTCCCATCTGCCCCACGGCCAGAAAGACGGCCATAACTTGAAATGATCCTGTATTCCGCTCTATAGTTACACCATCCGCTACAGAATAGCACGAGATCTCGGGGCTTATATTTCGCAAGTCAAAATGGGCCGTCTCGAGCTCGTCTCGGTTTTCGAACGGCCCTTCCCCATCGTCTCGAACTCGTCTCGTTTTCGAGACGGAGATAGCCAAAATTCGAGCGAGACGACTGCCTTTCCTGGAGGCCGATTTGGTATTTTTTAAACAAATTTTAGATCAGGGGGCCACTTTTTGATGATTTTTTCCCCTTCAATTGTGAAATATAAGCCCTGCAATTGTTTCGCGATGGAATATTGAATATACAAAAGCTTTTCTGCAGCTCATTTGGCCTGCCTCTTACCTGCGACTACTATAAGCACCTAATCTGACCGCTAACGCTGTCATTTATTGAAAAAGTTCTGCTTTATGTTTGCCAAAATGTTCCAAATTCATTCAACATTGAGTTTGAAGTGGATAGCCACCGTTGATGACATTATACGGCGAATACATTGAAATCTAACAACTAAAAATACATTACTTGCCGTTTTTTACGGTTCGATTTTTTCTCAGGGCCTTCAAAGACCATGAAAACGCCTTGAATCAAAAAACAAAAAATTTTGACAACCGCGGGAACCGAACCAACACCTTTTGGATTGAAATTTTCGTCTAGTCTCGAACTCGATTTCGTCTGCTCCCGAGCCGGAGACACGTGGCCGCATTGCTGGCCGAGGCAGGCCAAACTTGATCCAGACTAGAGATTATCTTCCTCCCCGGTATATAAGCCTTTTTCAGTATCCCCATTTCATTTGTACTCGATTTATTCGGTTGCGATGGTCGAGCATCTGCCGCAGCCTGGACAGGGCTACGAGACGATCCCGGCCTTCGCCTCGGACGAGCCACCCCCTCCGCCGGCAGACCCCCTCAACCCGGGAGCCGGCATCCCCCTCCGCGACGACGGAGTCGACTTGGACGAGCTGTCGGGATCGTCGACGAGTCTGGCCGAGAATAACAAGAAGGATAAGAGGGGCCCGAAGCAGCACCGGCTGAAGGAACACGTGAAGAAGGAACACGAGAAGAAGGAACCGAAGAAGAAGGAGCCGAAGAAGTCGGCCGCCAACAAGGCGCCGATCAAGTCTTCGGCCAGCCAGCCTCGTCACCGCCTGCTCAAGAAGAGACTCAATGTCTCGGGCTTCTTCAAATTCGGCCGAATCATCGGCCCCATCGTCTCCGTCGCCGGAGCCACGGGAGTAGCAACGCTTCTTGTGATTTTCTTCTTCCTGTGAATTGAGAACGTGAATCCGGATGAATAAATTATAATTCCCGAGGTGCTTTGTTTTGTGGGGCGTTTGCGATGCTTGCCTCCGCTTCCTGTAATTATAATTTTGCAAATATACAAAAAAGCTGAAAAATAGATTTCTCAATATCTTTATTGACTCATGTTATTTTAGTTATTTAGATAGCATACGACAAGTTACGCTGTAAGAATTGCGGCTGATGAAGATACGACAAGAAGTTGTTGCAAGAAAGTTTTGAGGCATCTCAAAAACAAAGATGTTACGGACATCCTTCTTCACCGCCACGTTATATCGGCGAAATCTGGCCTTTACTGCAGCAAAAGTTGCATTTGTCAAGCTGCTTCTTGTATGTACAGAGGTATTAAAGTAGCGAAGATTTGGCCAAGGTTGTGATCGAAGAATCTGAACAATAAGAAGACTATCGTAAATTTTCCCACCAGCAGGCATGTACGATGCAAATTAAATTGGTTGTCAGCATTCCTAACTTGAATATTCACTTCAGGAAAGGCGAGAAGTAACTTCGGGGCCACAACGGCTACATCTTCTGGATTCAGGCGTATTCTCACCTCTTCCTACAAGCGTAACCATATAAAAGTTAAAAAAACTGAAACTGACAATTGACTTTGATTGGAATAGCACCTCATATCGGTCGGATCCCTCACTGTTCATATTAACTTTTCGAGGTTTTACAATACTCAAAAAAACCAGGATCGCTTCTTTAGCCCATTTGGTCTTGTTAATAAAGACTTCTTCGGATGTTATTCGATACTTTCTGAGGCAATCACAGATCCGGTCAAAATCCTTGGCGTCATCTAAAGTTAATGAGGAAAGAAAAGCCTAACTTACTTACCATATGTTTCAAATTTAGACAATCGTATTCCATAGAGATCAGCAATATCTACCTTACAGTCGAGCATGTTAGGGAGCCTGAGTTTGCAGCTGTTATCGGATTTATCAAACTCTAATTTGGGACTGCTCTTTTCCAAAGCGAAGTCCTTTACCCAGTTCTTAATAAAGCAGTAGTCTTCGCCCAAGCGGATGGAGATATGTTTGTTTCTTCGAATGAACTCGTGCATGCCACTGCATGTCTGTTGCAGATGGAAATAACTCTTAGGGTCAAGCTGAAATATTTTTATTATAAAACGATACATAAAACCTTTGCGATGACTTTCTCCAATAGAAAGGGATCTAAATCAGCAAGTCGAAACGCTTCCATCTCCAATGAAGAAAATATCGTTTGCTGAATTAGAGTTGTGAGAACGAGTGACAGAAAGAAAGAACACGGCGAGTGAAATAATAGACAACAAAATGAAGTATATGCACCATCTTTTATACTAGTCTTCTCTTCTTATGAAATGCAGTTTGTAATTATTTTGTTCAATCTACTCGACTATTTTGATCCAATACAAAAGAGTTTTCGTTTTGCGACATATATTTTGGGGTTTACACGAAGCGTAAAAAGCACTTTGACCCTATATCGTCTCTGCCACCGGAGAACGTGGATCTGATGAATAATTTCTGATTCCCGGGGTGCTTTCTATTTCGGGACACGAGGGTTTTACATCGTGTCTCTGTCGTCTTTTTTTCTTGACAGACTATATTTCTCTTTCTATTATTCTCAGTAAATATTTTTCATTCGAAATTTATTGATATGGGGTATACTGATATGGCTATTGAGCTTTATCTCCCTCGGGAGGCAGAATAAGTTCTTGCATGAGGCGGTCGATTGTGGCTAGGCCGAAAAGCTTCGCCAGTTGGACGTCCTAAACATTTGTTCTTTTAGTTTTTCCCCTCCAATTACCTCGATTAGATCTCTGGCAATTCCTAAAATGGGCGGAAGCAAAAGTAGTAGGTTGGGGAACCGGCGAGGCATATTCCTGTGAGGCGAGACGGTTCTCACATGCCTTTCTAGGGAGTCCAACACCTGTTGCCGTGCCTCATCTATCTCCGCGTGTGAATTCTCCGCTCCTTTTGCCACTAAATCCCCAGTTTTTTTTTGTATTTCAAGGAGGAAACCCACAGGGATCAAAAAATGCTATAGCTTTGAGGGCAACGTATTCAATTTCATTCATCTGCAGCACTCTCATAGGGTGAGTCAGCTGGTCGACAATCCGGGCAGCGACTCGGCTGAAAGGAGGCCAAATGGACTTGTCTTTGTCTTTTTCCTACTTTATATCCGGTATCTTGGGGCTGTCTTTATGTAAACACGTTTCATTAGTCAGCCAAACGGCATCCTTCAGCTGGATTGAGCGAAAAGCTGCACACATAACCAAATGTTGAGCAGAAAAGTTTCTGAAAGCCGTTTTTGTTTTTCAATATAGAAATATAGTCGTTTTTCGTAATGTTATTCGAGAAATAGACTCAGCGTGTGAAAAGTGCATGTTGTAATGGATTGGATTTCAGACAAAAAAGTCCAAGTTACGTGAGTGAAATAGCGGTTCTTTTTTCTCAGAAACGGCTTCCAATATGACAAATTTTATGTCAGACATACCTCAACAACGAAATCTGCGGCTGCATGGGCAATTTCTGAAATTGAGGCAGAGCCTTGGCCCATTCCACCATGAGAATGAGTTGCTGGTTCATACTGTCGGTAACGTCCCCGGTCGTTGCTGCCCTTCTGGCATCAGCTGTTCGAGTTATTACGGATGAACGTAATTGCCGGACAGTGGCCTCAGCTGACAGCAAGCTGTCAAGTAGAGGATCATCGGGGATCGGACTGGAAGTAGGTCGTATTCGATCCCTCTCGTTCTGCACTGCTTCTCGTCTCATTCCTCTTTTCATACATTCTGTTAGCCGACAGCTCCTACACGTGTTTCTCTTGTCTAAAGTATATCCATGTTTTCTGTTTGAGGAGGGGGTACCTTTATCCACAATGCAGTTGTGGTTGAAACGGCAGACATAGTGCTGCCGTTTTCTAACCGTCCTTCGAAAGAAACCTTTACAGCCATCGCAACTTACAGCGCCTAGTCTAGGATAATAACCACATTTCCATCAACGCACCATAGTGTCTGCCTGTAGCACGATCTCCGCAAATTTGGCATACTTCAGAAGAAGAACTGGCCGTTTCCATAGTCTTTTCTTCTAAAATACCAGTTAGAATTGGGAACAATTTGAAAGGAAAAAGCTTGTGCACAGCGCTCTGATGCAGAACACATGGACCCTGTCTCCTCTTATCGGAAGGAAATCGATCAATTGACAGGAGGGCACGTGAACAATAATCGTAACTAGGTTTCACTCTTATCCTAGCATTTTGGTGTGGATATCCAACTGGGAAAGGGGGGCTACGCATTGCATAAACATTCTGAGAACTTTGGGACGTTTGGAACCGTTTTTTTCGTGAGATTTCTACCGCAGCACTTTGGAGACAGAATTTTTCTTCGTTTTCCTACCTTTTTTGGGAGATATTCGCCAACAGTTCCATTTGGCTAGCTTTCCGATGTTTTAGCCACAAATTGTAATGTAAAACAGTCATATAGAACAAGCAATAAACCGAGTCCTTTCCCCTTGGCAAACTCAACAGACTCAAAAATTCTCAAAAATTTTAAAGGACTGCCCTCACGGCTCGGGTCGGCATTTCACGTATGCATGGGGTGTTTCGCTATATTCTTCTTTGATTGTTTTCTTTGTCATTGTCTTTCTGGATTCTTGTCAAAGAATATTAGAGAAATGTAGCAGAATTTATCCCTTTGATAGTCTCTTGGAAACATGCATAAGCTTCAGTGTTTTCTTCGCAATTTTGTATTTCCGATTCCGTTGTTTTTATTGATGTTATTCAAGGCTTGAAAGCAGTGGGCAAATAATTTCTGTAAATATTGTCTTTCTGCTAAATAATATGCAATTCAGTCGATGATTCAGGTATGGAAACCGTAAGCTGGAATGCCGCTAACATTTTGGATGGTTTAGTGATACAGAATGAGTCACAATCGGAAACCGAAGAGGAAATCGCCGGTGAGCTAGAATTTCTTTCTTTCTAAAAACTTTTTGTAGTAGATGCTGTATACGAAATAGATGACCCTGAGAGTAGTGGAAGCGATGATTATATAAACGAAACTGATTTCATCGACGTCACTGGAGGTAAAAATTTTTTATTTGTTTATTTACTTTCCAAATCAGATTTTACTAAACGTCTTAATGCCATTCGTACACAAAGTTATGTCGCTAACAGTCAAAATGGCCAACGAGCACAACGTAAGTACCATCAAATTTATTGTATTTTAACATTTTTTAAAGTATCGGCTGAAAAGCGAGCCGATTCCCAAGCTGAACAAAAGAGAAAACGTATCAAAGATCGAGCAGACAGAGCGACAGTTGAGCAGGCAAGATATCTGCAGATATTTGTTTATTTCTTCACATTATAGGTGCTAGATCCGCGTACAAGGCTGGTATTATTTCGCCTTCTTCAACGAGGAACGCTAACTAATATTCACGGATGTATTTCAACTGGAAAAGAAGCGAATGTTTATCATGCTACTTGTCCTGAAAAAAGTTTAGCTGTGAAAATCTACAAAACAAGTATTTTAACATTCAAGGATAGAGAACGATACGTAACTGGCGAGTATAGGTAATTTAAAATGATTATTGCCAACAAATGTTTATTTACAGATACCGCTCTGGATATTGTAAGCATAACCCTCGAAAGATGGTAGCAGTTTGGGCCGAAAAGGAAATGCGTAATCTTCTCCGCATGCACCAGGCAGGACTTCCTGTTCCGCAGCCTATTATACTCAAGGTAATGTTAATTCCACTATTCAGACCTTTATAATGACACCAATTTTTTTGTACATTAGTTTATAAGTAAGATACTGGCATTTATATTATTATTTTTACTAATTAAACCTTACAGGGTCACGTGTTGGTAATGGATTTTATAGGCCGGGATGGATGGCCGGCTCCGTTATTAAAAAATACTACTCTATCTATTGAGGTTGGTTTTATTGAACAATGTTTTTTTAGTTTTCAATTTTTTGTTCATTTTTTATTTCTTCCTTTTCAAAAAGTGGCCAAAAAGTACCAAAGTGTTTCTAATATTCAAATTCTAACAGTTTCAATAAGTGTTTCCATTGAAATGTTTTAGGAAGCTGAACCTCTTTATCTGCAACTCGTTCGTGATATGCGTACATTATATCGAGTATGCAAGCTGGTGCATGCTGACCTCTCAGAGTATAACACGCTAGTATTGGACGGAAGGCTCTACATAATCGACGTGTCACAATCCGTAGAACATGACCATCCTCATGCCCTAGAATTTTTGAGGAGTGATTGTAATAATATCACGAAATTCTTCAGGTTTTCTTTGTGGTTTGCTTTATCAGTCATTATTTTCAGAGACTTAGGAGTTCCTGTTGTTCCGATACGGAAACTTTTTGAACTTATTGTAGATCCGCTTGTGAGCGACAGTCAAGTAGAAGCTTGTCTTAATGATAGGTAGGTGCTCCTCTTATTTGCAGACGTGAAATCCGATAGGCAAACTAAAAAGCATGTTGTGTGCAACCAGAAAATTTGTATTACAGGGCGCTTGATGCCGTTGATGATGGAATCTTCATGAACGCCTTTATTCCACATAAACTAGACCATGTGCTACATTTTGAACGCGATAGTAAAATGCTGAAGAGTGGACAAGAAACTAATAACCCTTTCCTGAATATAATTTCTAAAGTATGTTTATCCGTTTATAGAGATAGTACTTGTTCAGGTTGATCTCGGAGGTGATGATTTCAAACAAGACGAAAATTCGGATACTGAAGACGAAATCCCTGCTACAACAAGTAGCGAAGAGTCGATTGATGAAGAGGCACAACAAGAAAAGGAGAAAAAAGTTAAGATGCATACGAGGTATATATGTTGTCGTTTATATTTGGCAAGGCAGAGAAACCTTTTATGTTTACCAAATTTTACTCTTTTTCCAGAATTCGAGGAGAAACCACAGACGAGCGCAAAGCAAGAAAAGCTGCTGTAAAAGAAGATAAACGAGAACAACGGAAAGAGAAGATTCCGAAGCATGTCAAGAAGCGTGCTCATCGCCAGCACATGAAATAACGTTTGTTTACTCTTCAATGTTGGCATCGCTGACGTTATGGAATATTTGGCTCTTATCAGGGTCATATATTTCGGTTCCTTTTTTCCTGGTATTTGTTACTGTTCTATTCACCTTTTTACTGTTATTGTTATAAATGTTTTTTTTAAACCAAACCCTTTGCTTCTCACCTGCGGAATTTCCGAATCCATACTCACAGACATAAAACTATTGCTGGGAACAGCCGTTATATAGAAATGCAACGACCGCTAGGACGGAGCAGTCCTCTCATGGAAGATGAAGACTTGGTGAGTCCAACAACCGACAATTAAAAAACTTTTACAATGCAAAAAGTAAAGCATAAAAACCGATGACGCTAAAAAAGTGAAAAGCTGCGCTTCAAGCTGAAAGCGTTTTGCGATTCACGGCTGCCCTCTTAGCCTCATCTCAAACTTGTAGATCCGCCGACGGAAGATCGCCGCAGAAAAACGGGTACAAGAGCGGCACAGAGCTTTATTAGCGGAGCAAAAACAAAAGAACAGAACGGTAGCAGAGGAACGTCAAAGGTTACTTGCGGAAAGGTTGGTTGAATACTTATAAATAAACAGAGAGAAAAACTTTTAGAAGAGAACGAGAAGCGAGGGAAATGAAAAAAAGGCAAGAAGAATTGCATCAGCATTTGGAATGGCTGGAACGGGATAAGGCCAGGAAGAAGGAAATACTTGAAAGACAACACGCAGCCACATCGCGAACGGCTAAAAAAGACGGCGTCGGGTTTGGCTCGTCCACGCCGAGGGAGCTCTCCTACTTGAACCACCTCCCGAAGAGTCAAAAGGCCTACGACAAAAAGTTGTCGCCGCCGCCGGAGCCCAGACTCACTCCCACCAAGGTATTCGTCTTCTTTGTCCATTTATCTCCGCTTTTTCTAGACCCCCACTCCCCCAAAGAGAACATCTATGATGACAACGTCGATGTATGTGCCTTCCTCGACGCCGCGCCGTCCCCCTCCCTCCAAAGTTCAAGCTCCCCCACCAAAAACAAAACCAACACAAAATCTGATGACCCAGTCTGTTTATACACCTTCCCGGGTGGTGGGAATGACGGCCAGTGCCCCGCGAGCCACACTTCGCTCGTCGCCGGGAGCCCGTCTGCCTCCAGCAAAGCAGCGAGCGCTGCCAAAACCTGCTGCGCAGGTAGAAAAGAGGCAGAAATTGATTTAAGGCGTGGAAAATTTAGGAAAAAGCAGGGAGACAGATTTCTACAGTACGGGAGAGTCCGGTGCCGTCGCCGAGAAGTGCTCGCAGTGAAAAAGCCGAGAGACCAGCCGTTCCTGAAATTAATGTTAAATCCTCGCCACTCGAGGAAACAAAAATAACGGAGACGACCGTATCCTCTGAAAAAAGTAAACCCCCAAAAATAGAGGAACCGGAGGTCGTCAAGCTGGTTGAATTCCACGAGGAGGTAAGGCTAGAACCTCCTGTGAACCATATTTTAGGAGTCAATCCACTCCATGGATGAGGCGAGTGACCTGGACAGTGTTATAGTACCCAAAAAAGAGGAAATTAGAGAAGAAAAAGAGGTAGAGGCGATGGAAAACCATGGGGTAGGGCTGGAAATGACAGAAATCTCCCATTTTTAGGAGGAAATTCATCAAAAAGAAGAACCGAAGGAGACAGAAAAGCCTGTCGAGCAGAAACATGAGGAAGAGGAGGAATTATTGGTTGTAGAAAGCGTGAAAGAGCATAAAAATCCTTCGGAAGAAGCAGAGGAGCCAAAGAGCGACGAAAATGAGCAACTAATTGATTTCGGGGAAAGTCAGCCACAGGAAACCCAGAAATCGGTGATATTTACAATGGAGTCGACGGAAATTGAACCTCTGGAACATTTTGAAGTGGGAGAGCGCATTTTAGGAAAAAAACTAGTATTCAGAATGGATTCGAAGAAGTGAAAGAAGCTCCAAAGAAAGAAGAACACAGATCGCTGTTTGAGGAGACCCGCGGGCTGGAGGAGTTCACCCTGCCCGGCGCAGTCCCCGAGGATTATTCCCACAAGGGTGATCCCGTGAGTTGATTCACAAAAACAACCATTCGCTACTCGAAAAAATGAATTCTGAAGTCATCGGTTTAGGGAATTTCATTGGCTGACGAGCTCTCTTTTGCCATGTCCGGAGAAAAACCAGAATCCGTGGATGAGTCCAAGCTGATCACTTCTCGACCTCCCAGCCCGCCCGTGGCTACCAAAAATGAAGAAGTTGAGGTAATTTCTACATAAAAGAAAAACAAACATGAAAATATTCAATTAGGAAATCCAACGGCGACGAGAAGCCGACCAAAAACACAACGACGAGGTGAAGGCTCGCTTTGCGGCTGTAAAAGCGAGAATAGGTCGAGTGTCGCCTCCCAATACCAAGGCAGAAGGTATTTCCGAGTTCCCTGACATGAAAGAAGACAGTTCAGGTCTTCCTCCACCGATACCCGTAGCGGCACCAGCAGTTGATAACGGAAAACCTCTTTCTGATTCAACTGCGGCCCTTCTTAGTCGTTTGTCCAAAATGGGGGCCCTAAAATCAACAAAAGCAGCCGAATCGGTTGAAAGTCTACTTACCCGTCATTCGTCTGACCCTAAAATTGATAATGTTTGTTTACAGAGAAGTTTTATAACTTTTTGATGCTTTTTCAGGCTCCAGACGATCCGGTTTCCTTGATTTAATTATAAAGTCTCGTATTTTTGAGACATGACGGGTTCAACGGAAAGTGCTACTTTTCAAATAGAAGCTTTCCCCTCTAGATCTTGCCGAAGTGTAAAAAATTCGCCTTCCACTAGTCATTATCTGTTTTACGGCGTTACAATATGCTCCATATTCTCATCTTTCCAGTATTTGTAGAAAACGACATATTCCAGATGACGGCCTGTAAACACCGAATATTTATTTTGATTGGTATTTCTAAACTTTTTAGTCGTTCCTTTTTTAGCTTCTTCCAAAGGTGGTCAGGAAGTAAAATGATTCTGAAACTTTGTGAAATAACTTTCTTCACAGACCACCTTTGGAAAGAAACGTGCATTTTGAAACGTCGTAAATTCGTCTGCCGTGTTTGTAATATAATAAATTATTCACATGTTTTGATGCTGCTTGCTTTGAAATTGCTTTAAAATTCTTACAATATTTTCTCGATCCTGCATCTCCTAAACAATTTAGCCTTTTTCTAGATGTTAATCAGAAATCAGCGCATTTTTCTGAAGAGGACTATTATGACGAGTAAGTCAGTTCCCTTGAGCTTTGCTCGCTATGGTGATCCTCAGAAGGACAGAGCACTTCCACCACTAATTGTATGTCACGGGCTTTTCGGACAAAAAACAAATTGGAATAGTGTTGCAAAGGCCTTGCAAAGGAAATTAGGATCCGTTATTTATACATTGGATTTGAGGAATCATGGCGCATCTCCAAGAGCGAATACTATGACCTATGCCGACCATGCTGTTGATATTATGGACTTTATCAAAAGTAAACAAGAGGAGGATCGGTTTGACAAGGTTTGATTTATATTTGAATTTGTTAATTTTTATCTGTCACAGGTGAATCTCCTAGGGCATTCAATGGGGGGAAAAGCAGCAATGCGTCTGGCAGTCGAACCCGAAGGTGGAGCACTACTAAAGAAGCTGATAATAGAAGACGTTTCACCCAAAGGATATTCACCATCAAGTGTCAAATTTCGAGACTACATCGCCGCCATGCGCAATATAGATATGCGACGTACCCGTCAAGAAATACTGAAAGATTTGGAAACAGCTATACCCGATCTATCTGTACGGCAGTTTTTACTTACTAATCTACAGGCTAGAGACGATGGATCGTTTGACTGGAAATGCAATATTGATGTCATCGATGACCATGTAGACGATATATTAGGATTTTCCATACCGTCAGGCGCCTTCAGAGGCGCCACTTTATTTTTATATGGCGGAAATAGTAATTATGTACCAGACGATCATCGTTCTACGATTCGATGCTTATTTCCAGAGGTTAAATTTGAATCTATCCCAAATGCCAACCATTGGGTCCACGCCGATCAGCCTAGCTTATTTATTGATGCCATAACTAAATTTTTGAAAGAGTAATTAGAAAAATAAATTATTTATCATATCGTGAATTTCATTTCCTATGTTATCGCTTGTATGATATCTCAATATTCTTTCATTTATTTTCATAAGCTAATTTAGATAATAAGACAGATCTCACTTTATGACCTCAATCGTTAAACTTGAAGCATTGTCAGGAGTAAAAGATGACGGGCCATTATCCTATCTACTTCAGGCAAGAAGATAGTTTGCTGTATGTTAGTTTAAAATTTTCCAGCTTGACGACTCGTACGTTTTGTTAGACTGTGGATGGGACGATACTTTCGATTTTAGTTATATCGCTGCAGTAAAAGACCGAGTACAAAACGTGATGGAACTTTTTAAATCGCAATTCTCGTGTTACAGATTAATGCCGTCCTCATAACTTATCCTGACATTGCGCATTTAGGTGCTCTTCCATATTTGGTTGCAAAATGTGGTCTAAACTGTCCAGTTTACGCTACCGTTAGTTTATACATTTTAAAATATTTATCTGCTACCTAGGTGCCAGTATTTAAAATGGGCCAAATGTTTATGTATGACTGGGTTAACGGTCACTTAGCAGTCGAAGACTTTGATTTATTTTCATTGGATGACGTTGACACAGCTTTTGAGCGAGTTCAACAGGTTAAATATAATCAAACGGTAAATTTGTTTATCTTCGTCTACATATTAGGGCCACAGATTTTGTTAAAAGGAGATAGCGGCATACAGTTTACACCTATAGCTGCAGGCCACATGATTGGAGGAGCTATTTGGAAAATAAGCAAGCAAGGAGACGAGGAAATTATTTACGCTGTTGACTATAATCATAAAAAAGAACGACATCTAAACGGAGCACTTTTTGATAGTAAGATAACATTTTTCGTAACTTTTAAACAATCTGCAGATATTGTTCGACCTCATCTGTTTATTACTGATGCATACAATGCAGCATATAGCCAAAGTAAACGAAGAGACCGTGACGAAGAACTTGTGACAAAAATGCTGACGTAAGTAAAAATGGGCATTTTTGTAAACATTAATATTAGAACGGTGAAAGGCGGAGGAGATTGTTTAGTAGTTATTGACACGGCAGGAAGAATTTTGGAAATTGCTCATTTGCTTGATGGACTGTGGGCCAAGTAAGTAGGTTTGAATTCTAAAGTACTTGGTTTGTAGCTCTGATGCTGGATTATCTAACTATAATTTGGTGATGCTTAGTCATGTAGCTTCAACTGTTGTGGATTTTGCTAAATCCCAGGTGGAATGGATGTCGGAGAAAATTTTGAAGTAAGCTACAATTTGTTTAAATTTTTTTATTCGTTTAGATCTTTTGAAAGTGGCCGATATAACCCGTTTTCATTTCGTAACGTCCAATTGTGTCATTCGCTGGCAGAGCTTGCAAGGGTTAGATCTCCGAAGGTTCTTGGAAGATATTTTAAACTAACGGTAGTAACATTTTAGGTGGTTCTTTGTAGTGGTACCGATATGGAATCGGGATTTTCTCGCGAGTTATTCTTGGAATGGAGCTCAGACACGAGGAATTGTATAATTTTAACCTGTGAGTTTTTATTCCTTATCCTCTGCATATTTCTAATATAGGCAGAGCTGGAACTAGAACGCTAGCTTCTAAATTAATAGCTATGACTGATCCTTCTCGTAACGCAAATAGACAAGTTCAAATTGAGGTAAGAGAAGGAACTTTTTTCAAATATATGTTACAGGTGAAAAGAAGAATACGACTCGAGGGAATGGAGTTAGAGCAGTATAAAAGAAGAAAACTAGAAAAGGAACAGGAAGCAGCTAGACTAAGGTATGGATCTTAAGATTATTATGTACTGTATGCATTTAGATTAGAACAAACGAGAAGAAACGCAAGAGTAGGAGTATCCCGAGATGATGACGAAGATGAGGACAGCGAAGATGATGAAGCGTTAGCTAACGCTGTAGCGCAGGTAACCGGAATGAAACCAGTTACTGCACCTTCTGCTCCCGGGCCGAGTACAACCTTTTTCATATGTTTAACTTGTAGAAATTACAGTTATTTCCACAATCAGAGCACAATCATCAACTATTTCTGCAGCGCCGACAAATTCGGTTACCCATCTTCCAGCTATACAAGCAATGAATCAGCTCGCTTTGGAACATCCATATGATATAATGTTAAAATTTGAATTACAACAAAAGTATGGATTAATTGAATCAATATGTGCATATGTCTAGGTCGGCGTTTTTCAAGCAAACCAAGAAAACATATCCAATGTTTCCTTATGTTGAAGATAAAGTAAGATGGGACGACTACGGCGAGGTGATACGGCCAGAAGAGTATATTACAAACGATAATATAATTACCGAAGTGCGCCATTACATTTTCCTGAATACATCATTTTTAGTCTGTTGATAATAATGATGACGATGACGCAATAAAGAAAGAAGCCGGTATCGAAGAAAAAGTAGTAAAAGAGCAATCGAAAGTGGAAGAATGGCCAACAAAGTGTATCTCATATCACCAAAAATTAGAGGTAACTATTTTCCATTCTTTTCCACATAAATCAAAATTTAGGTTCTTTGCAAATTAGAGTTTATCGACTTTGAAGGACGATCTGATGGAGAATCCATTAAAAAAATATTGGCACAAATTAAACCTAAACAACTGATTATTGTTCATGGTTCTAAAGAAGCAACACGACATTTGGCACAGTACGCTCACGATAGTGGAATCGTGCAGGTATTATTGGCAAATCATATGTGATGCCTGTTTTTCAGGGCAGAATTTTTTCACCAAATCTTGGTCAAATCGTTGATGCTACCGTTGAGTCGCATATATATCAAGTTACTCTGAGTGATGCTGTTATGACTCAAATGATGTTTCAACCGGTGTGTTTTCAATTTTTTTACCTACTTGCTCGTAGGTACGAGACGCTGAATTATCTTGGATTGATGCTCGTATTCTGCGAAGGAACAAAGTGGAAGAAGAAAAGAAAAACAATGCTTCCGAAAACACAGAGGATGAGCCTATGGAAGTAGAGAACGAAGAAGAAAATTCAGCAGGATCTATTGAAAGTCAGCGGCAATTGCAGAGAAAACGGCCGAATGTGTTCCATTTAGAGGCGTTAACACACTCGTCTATACCAAGTCATCAGGTGCAAACGTTTAAACTTTATTTAAAAATTTAATTACAGGCTGTTTTTGTAAATGATCCAAAGTTGTCGGACTTAAAACAGATCCTTGTAAATGCTGGTTATCAAGCAGAGTTTTCCTCTGGCGTTCTTTACATAAACGGTATATACTAGATTTTTTCCTATAGCTTTCTTTTTATTGTTTAGGTATTGCGTCTATCAAGCGCAACGAAGCGGGCAGATTTCACGTCGAAGGATGCGCTGGCCTGGAATATTACAAAATTCGGGATGTCATTTATAACCAATTTGCAATTATCTGATATTGTCTGTTTTTTGTAGTTGTATTATCGGTGTACTTATTTATTATTGTTGAGTTTGAATCATGCTTATAAAAATCGAAATTGAAGACTATTTGGTAAATCTATGCTTTCGAAGAAGCAAAATTATTTTGATTTTATGTTGTAAAATATTCCTCCTAAGTAACTTAGACTAATCAGTTTCGTTAGTAGCCGTTCTTATTTGCTGTACCCATATTCTTTTTTTTGCCTCGCCTGTCATTGTGTCATTGTACACAGCTCGCCGAACCCGGCACTTTAAAGGTCGGGCGTCTCCAATGCTAAATTTGATTTTATGCGTTTTTGATGGTTTCTCTGGTTTTATCGGCCCCGAATTGCTATATGGAGAAAGAGAAAAATAGAAAATACAGAAGAATTGAAGAGAAATGCAGCCCTCATGAATTTTGTTCAGCAAAATTACATTTGGTGTTCAAAAATAGTTTTTTGAATACTTTTCCATAATGCTTGGTGTCAAAATGTTGCTCTTGATGTGAACAGGCATTTGCCGTCAAAATCAGACAAATCCGATGACAGCATATTGAGTAAAATATTTTTAAAGCAAAGAGAATATCACCCGCGAAACAAAAATTTCAAATTTTGTTCTATAATTTTGCATCTTTTCGTAATGCATCAAGAACTCGTTATTAACACATAGGATTTTGTTTCTGTTTTTTGCAATTGATAAAGCACATCGAATTGTCGTCTAATGAGTTTTTTGGGATCTCAGGAGTGAAATATAATTGAATGACAACAATTTTACTACTATATTTGATATTTTCAATAGATAGAATTGTCAGATCTTGCTGCCGAAACTCATTAGACAACAATTCAATGTGATCTATCGATTGCAAAAGACAGAAATGAAATCCGATGAGCCAGTAGAGAGTTCTTGATGCATTCAGATGAGAAACATTTCAATAGAAACAATTCAGTACGTGATCACGTCCTTTCCAAGATTTGTTTCGGGCGGCGAGCTGTGTAAAGCGCTGGGGCGGTATTACTGCCCCATCTGTTATTGATTGCTTTTCTTTCATTCTCTTGCCCATTCTACTCTTTTCCTCATTTTTTATATTTTCTCAATGCTCCTATTTGTTATATTACATGTATGTTTACACTTGTATCTTCAGATGACTGCTGAAGGAGAATCAAAGCTTCTAACAGAGCTTAGAGTCACCGAACTGAAGTCGGAACTAGATAAGCGCGGACTAGATAAAAACGGTATCAAGATCATTCTAACTGATAGACTTGAAAAGGTAAGATTTTCGAAACGATTAATTATCCATTAATTAGCTAATAAGTGTGTGAAAGTAAGAGAAGATATTGGCTAAATACCACTAAAAATATTTTTAGGCTCTAAAAGCTGAGGGGCACGATCCTGTTACATTCAAGTTTTTTGTGAGCGAATCTTATGTTCCTTTGACACCACAAAAAGCGAAAGAAGATCAAAAAGCAGCTATGGATGCAGAAAGAACTGATGGGGAGGATAATACACCAGATGGTTGTTTTTGGAAAGTTCCAACTTATTATAGTTTTCAGTAGATGTGTCTTGCGATGACGGAGGAGAAGAAGCGACAGAAAAGTCTAGTCAAGATGGTGAAGAATCTCAACAAAATGTGACAAAAGATGAAGATGGAGAAGAAGAGCCTGTGCAAGGCGAAGAAGAACAGTTAGAAGATCCACTTAATGAGCAACCTTCCGAAAAAATGAATGAGGCTCCTAAAAACGGGCATTCTCATGCTAATGATCCGGTGTGCATGTTTTGGGTTCGTGGATTGAACCCTTCTACGAAAGCAGCTGACCTCAGAGTTTGTTTCTAACAATAAAGAGTTCTAAATATATTTAGGAACTGTTCTCTCAACATGGAAAAGTTATAAGAGCCAAAATTTTTACTTCTAAAAAAACTCCCGGGAAAACATTTGGACTAGTCACAGTAGGCGAAGCTGAAATGGTGGAGAAGTGCTATAACGCGCAAGATAACAAGCCATGGAATGGATCAGTTATTACTATAGAGAAGGTTTGACCTATTTTCAATTTGTTCTTTCTTGTGACCGTACGCCGTCGTTCGTATTCACTGCCTGTTTAGGGCAATGCTAGCAACATGAGTTCTAAGGCAGCCGCTGCTGCCAGTGCATCCCTTTCAAAAAAAGAGACAACTAAAGCTACAACAGAGGAACACAAATCGGAAACCAAGAAAGATGAAAAGGAACATAAAGAAGACGGGAAAGGCATCGAAAAGAAGAACAACGATAATGGGAAGGAACGGGAAAAGGATCGAGAAAAACGAGACGCTGGTTCGTTTTCTACACATAGGAGAACTCGTATACCAATTCTGCCTCTTCTGTTATTTCTGTAACTCTAAGTTTAGATCATTCTAAAGATGCCAAATCACGTCGCGAACCTATCAGAGAACCTCGGCGTGACTTCCGAAAAACTATTACTGCTGCAAGACGACCTCCGATAACCACCAGCAACCGACCATTCCGTCCGTCATCTATTTCGAGCCGCCTTTCACGTCCTCATGTCCGTCATACACCTCCATCTAGAAGAGTAGAAAGTTATGGAAGAAGCGATGCTGATCGGGAAAGACAACGTGACCGAGAAGATGAATTACGTCGACGTGCTGCGGAAATGGAACTGGAAAAAGAGAAAGAACGCTTACGAGCGGAACGCGAAAAAATTGAAAGAGAGAAACTGGAGCTTCAACTCTTGAAACAACAGGCTCAACTGGCGGCCTATGAAAGAGCTGCTACTCAAGGAGGCTCAAGGTTAGTAGGGGACTCTGTTCTTCATCCAGTACGACATCGGTGAAAGCGAAGTAGCCCTCCTATCTCGCCAGTTGAGCCGTAGCCCTGGAAGTCTACGTGTAGATATCTTACTGCTGCACCTCTTCAAGAAGATATTCCCACGACTCTTGTATTTGTTGTTTAAAATGGGTCAAAATTTTTTGTTTTTGTAGTAATTAATTGATAATACGAATATTTTCAGCCGTCACCGCACCGAGACTGTTCGTCATGGATCTTCTGCCACAAGGAGAGATGACAGATATACTTCGCGACCTTCTGGAGAATCTCATCGTCCACACGACCGGTTAGTTTTAACTCAAAATTTGCATTTATCTATATATTTTGGGATGTACATTTGCACTAACCAATGCTAACTAACTAACTAACTAGCCGGTGGCGCGCGGCTTCCTAGTCTACCATAGAAAAGTCAATAAAACTTATTTAGACCTATTGCTACCCGTGACCGTGAGCATCACTCTTCGCGCACTGATGAACGTCGTCCGCTTGCGCTGTCTGGAGACCGCAGCCGAAGCCGTCATGATAGCCACAGAGAATCACATACTTCTGTTCATCGTGACTCGCGCTATGGAGAGCCACGTCGCGATGCTGCTAGACATGAAATGCCACCATCAAGACCTGCAGGATCTAGTTATGGTGGGCGAGGCTACAACAGGTTTTAAAAAAAAATAATTGTTACCGGTGGACTTTTAGGGATGTGACTGGAACTATGTCCAGTGGTCAAAACTATTATGGATCACGTGAATCATATTCCAGCGGTGTAAATGGTAAGTTGACATCGCATTCAAATCAAATGTTTGTATAGCTTCTGGCCGTGTATATGATCATGGAGCACGTGCCCCTCCAGCATCTAGTGGAGCATGGAGCAATGGTGGCGGCAGTTGGTCTGGCATTCCGGCAGAGAACAATTGGGGAGTAAAAGCTAATGAAGGTTCGTATTTCTCTTCACCTTTGTTACTTGCAAATATTTAGGTGCTAACTGGAGCAATTATGGGACTGGATCTGCCCCCTCAAATACCCGCATCGATTTTGATAAATATCGTCGACAGCGGCAATTTTGAAAATTTGTTTTTGTTCTCAATTTATGATGATTGTTTTTGAATGTGAATAAATATATTGATATTTTGCACGGTGCATAGATTTTTAGTCACATCTGCAGCAGCCACTTCCGTCTTCTTCTTGCGGCAATGTCCAAAGGATTTATGGGTCATAATTCTTCGCTAACTACTCTCCTTCTAGCCCACAAGCTCGCCGTTTCATTTTGCTTTTCTTCAACGTAGTGGCAATATTAGCAGTAATTGGCAGTGTGGGAGGAATTACATCTTCCTTGAGTCTCTCAATTGGAGCCTCATTTTATGCTGGCCATAAGACTGGCGAAAGTGATGTACGAGGTATTTTGAGGAGACCTCTGAGCACAGCTTAGCCTCTAGGAAGACTCTAGCTTCTCTTGTTTTGCTCACATTTTAAATGTCAATTGCAGAGAGAAAGTTGAATTTGCTCCTCCACGCCCATCGCGTGTTCTCCTCTCATTGCTCTTGAGTCGCGCTAATCACGCCGTTGGTGGTATTCCCCCGGAGAAGTGGCTCTCCTTCTGAATTTCTCCGGAGAGGCCAAAGAGTCCCGGCGGCTATCTTTAGTTGGTCCCAAAAGCCCGCCAATTGACGGATTCCTTTGCTCTCTCAAACGAATTTTGCCGCCAAAACAGGCGTTCCTTCGGGACTGCTCTCCTCACCTCCCCCTTCCAAAAAAGAGATGAATCACCCCTCCTCCAGTGGCGGTGCTCTATTACCCGGGCAATATGTGGCCCCTACAACAAACAATCAATCCACTGGGGCGGGGGGTTCTCTTCTTTTATTCCACCCAGCCACCAAATTAGCCCGTTTCTTTTCTTTTCTCAGATGGAGGTCGTTGAGCTGCGCTGTGCCGGAGGGGCGACCCTGTCCACCACCAGCAAGACGCTGGCTCGTGCCCCCTTCAGCCGATTGGCGGCGGAGGCCGGCCGGGCCACCGAGGACAGTCCGGCTCATCTCGTGGCTCTGCTGCTCGACGCCCTGAGGAGGGAGGACATGAGACTCGTGGTGCCGGAAGGGTTCGACCAGTGGGGTGAGTTCTCTTATTTTTCGGGGCAGATTTATTTTTCGAGGCGGAAACGGAAGAGAGCAATTGAAAGCAATCGTATCCAATCGCATCCTTCAATTTTCACTTGTTGGGGCGTTTTTCTGAGGTTTTTTACAAAATAATAAGCGAACTTTAAAAATGAAACAGCCCTATAAAAGGGGTGACGTGTAAACGCTCATTCATATATTTCTAAAAGTTCATGAACTTTGAATTCACCTAGCAAATGCAATTTTTCGCGTTTTTGTCATTGTAAAATAGATAGCAGTGTTTTACAAGGAAGAACAGCAAAAAACTGGAGCAAATATGTTTACAGTACATAAAATACGGGTAAAATACCAAATCAAGACGAACAGCGACTTCCAAACGCTCTTTCCATGAGAAATATACCAAATTTTCCATTAGATGAGACTATTCCTTTTAATATCATTACTAAAAAAGGGATCCTTCCAGGTTCCCTGGCGGCAGAAGCCCGAAAACTGGGACTGTCCCGCCTGGCAGAGGCCGCCTCCCCCGCGACCATTTCTGTCGCCTGCCACGCGGCCCTCTCGGCCGGCCGCCTCAACCCCGAAGTCACCTTCCGCAAAATATTGAGAATCGTTGTCTCGGGGAAGGTGACCGTCTGCCGGACGGTCTTCTCGGACACGCTGAACGAGTGCCGCGACGGCGGGGGCAACGACTTCGAGGAGGACCGCTACACGTCGCGGTTCTTCCTGAAACACAACAACCTGGAGAAGGCCTTCGACGCGCTGGCCGGGGCCGGCTTCGCCCTGGCCCAGTCGAACACCTTCAGCCCCAGCTTCATGCACTCCCACGTGTCCGACGAGGCCCAGTTCCTCCACCACTCCCAATTCCTCTTCCAGCGACGACCAGAGGTGGGTCACGTCGCATTCCTTCTATCTAAACCTCTGTTTCAGAACAGCATCTAGCCACTGCGACTTCCTCCTCCTCTTCTCAAAAACCCCGCCAAACCACCCTCAAACGAAGCCAAAAAATAAAGCTCAGCGCCTTGCCTCTCTCCCTCTTTTTCCTGTCTTTGTGTTCTCCCGGAAGCGCATGGCTGCTTGTGAATGGCTGAATTAGTGGTGGCCGGAGAAAGGGATGAACATTGCTGGTCACGAAAATTGGAGATGTCTCCCCCCTGTCAGATGGAATCTTTCCCCAGGGAACATTCGAAAACAGCTGAAAAAGGTCAGCTTTGGTGGTGTTGAAACTCTCTTCTCTACTTGGAAGGGAGATAATGGGGAAAGGACAAATGACTTCTATATATCCTCTATCTTACCTTATGGCCTTCTCTTTGGAAGGCTGTCCAAAATTTAGAAGTCCACTTCATTCTAAGGGCCTTCTCGACTACGAACCTCAAGGGTTGGAGTATTTACTCGCTGATCAGGAGGCAACAGAACGCGGCATGCCGCGGAGCTGCCGACATTTTACGGGTGCCTTGCCTTCAAGTCGCTTCTCCTAAAAAAAGGGAAACATTGCTCTCTTCCCCGCTTTCCAGAGGTATCCTCCCTCGTCTGCCCGTCATAGTGAAAAGCGAACTTTCCGGCGCAATCTCCGATCAGAGGGTAAACTGATCTCCCCTTTAATCTTGCCGGGAGGCTCGAATATTACACCGTGCCGAGATGGATCGTAAATCAAAGTCACATTATAGTCAGCTGGAATGGGAGAACATCGAAAAAAAAAGAATAAATATCTTTATTATGCTCGTTCAGAAGCGTAGGAGGAAATGCCAGTCGGGTGGCCGTCGGGGACTAGAGGAATATCAGATCACGGGTAGAGCTGGGGGTGGCTAGAGGGGGCAGACCGGGGAATCGGGTAGAAAACGGACGAAGATCATTGGAAGTTGAGAATGGCCACGGGCACGACGCCCGTGCGCAGCTTGTCGTGTTGGGGCCGGAGCCGCGAGACGTGGGCCACATCTCCCCGCCGCGTCAGGACGCGCACCTTCTCCCCCCGGCTGACGGCCAACTGTCCCGGCCGGCTGCTGTCCTGCATTATGGAGGCGATGGGCGACTGGTAGTTGGACAGGGAGGAGGCACGACTCATCGAGTGGCCGCTGGAAAAGGAGGAGGGTGGGGAGGTGGAGGAGGAGACTCACTTGACGGGGATGGGGATCCTGGAGGCGCGGAGGACGGGCGCTGTGGACAGCCTCGCCGGGACGGAGGAGCTCTTGGGCACCCGGCTGTCACTGGGCAGACGAGACGGCCCGGCATACATGGACCTCGTTTGGTACTGGCTCTGGATGCTCTCTCGGGTCTCTAGTACTGAAATTCGTCCTTGAGGGAGGCCGGAGGAGGGAGGACTACCTGGCAGGAGGGCCAGACTGTCGACCAGACGCCACAAGAGCGACCGGTAGGCCGAGGGGGCACGGAGCAGGAAGGCCCCGTCGTTGTACATCTTGGCAAGGATGTTCTCCTTGAGGACGACGTAGCAGAGCCAACAGTCGAGGGAATGCTCTCTGAACGGGGTCCTGAGGAGAAAAGACGAGAGAATACGGTACCTGAGCAACTCTTCGAAGAAGATCTCCACGCGAGAATTTGGGGACTTCTCACTTGAATCCAGATCTTTTACAATGGAATAGACATCCTTCGTGGCGGGGCCCGGTGCCGTTACTGTACAGATCATCTGCCAGGGGGTGAGCTCCGGCTTCAATTCATCCGAGATCAGGGCCACCAAGGCGGCCACAAGTTCCCCGCCGCCATCTCCTCGGGCCACCGCCGCCACTCCCTCCACCACGTTCTCCACCAGGAGCCGCTTGGCTGCGTAGATGGGCAGGCCGACGACGGACAGCTCTCTGGCTCGAAGGGCCGGTTTCACGGCGGTCCGGGGGGTGCGGGGCATGAGGCCCTCGTGGTTGTCGCTACAATCACAGAGGACATGCCGGGAGGTGGTCGAATGGGCCCAGCTGGGAGGGTGCAACCTGGAGAAATCATTGTATGTGGAGCTGGAAGAGGGGGTACCGTCGCCTGACTCGGAAACACGTCCTGCAGGGGAGGCTCCGTTTACTGGCATCGATGCAGTTGGAGAAGGACTGGGCCGGGCCACACAGCAGCTGGGAATTGTTCTTGAAGAAGGAACAGGCATCGGCCACGTGTCTGAAAACGTCTCCATATATTGTCTCGGGCCATTTCCCCCACGGGAAGCGGAGGCCAGTTCCGAGAGTCCCTGTTTACGCCCCGGGATGGCATCGATTTGTGTCGGGGAAGGCCAATTCTGAAGGTCCCCGTGACGTCACCGTTCAGATGCATAAGAGAGTGAAATTCTTTGTGAAAGGTGGCTCCAGGTTACGGTAGCCGCGTCCTCCGCACCCGTACAATCTCGTCAGCTCTGCCTTCTTTGACCAAATGGTGACGCCAAGCTCTATCGCTCCAGTTGCCGAGATTTTACGGGTGTGGTGAATGCGAGTCGGAAGTGTGTCCTTTTTTGAGATAGACGAAAACCACGCATTCTTCGGGAATTTGCCCAGCAATGTGTGGAATGCGGCCACCCGTTCTTTGTTTTTTGGCAGCGCGTCAGTCACAGCCACGGCCTGGCCGCCGTCCCCACCCCAACTAGTAGCTGTGTCCACCCCATAAATCAGTCTCATCCGCCCATTTATCAAGCACTTCTCCCCCTCTGGAGGCGCGCAGGCCTTATATTTGCCCGGAGGCAATAATGAGCCTCGAAAGCAGGATGTAATAGGACGGGGGACGGGCCGATGCGTTTGTCTTCGAAACCAGCTCGGGGTGGGCCGACTCACCTGGGAAGGAGGACGGACAGCGAGGCCCAGTCCTCAATGTGCGACGGGCCACTGCAGCCGAGGCCACTGTCCGGCGAGTCGTCGGCCAAGAGGACGGGGAAGTTGTCGAGGTCCCGCTCCGAGGTCAGCCCGGGGAGGCCTTCCCTTTGAACTTTGAGCATGACGTCGCTGAAGGAGAGCGAGGACGACTCGCAAAGGGACGGCATCTGAACGGATTCCATCAATGGGGGATCGGCCGAGGAGGAGATCATAGACGGTCGATTAGTCATGGAAAAACAATAAACAACCGGGGAATTCCCCTCAGGAGACGGTGTAAGAGAGTAACGGACACGGGGGGCACTCCTCCCGGACAAGATATCTCAAATTTCGCTGATTAAATCGGCCATGAATTTTCTGCTACACGGCTGCATCAAATTACGTCGTTAAACAGTGGACAAGATGGGAAACTTCAGAGAAAAAGAGGTTTTTTACAGTAATCTATGGTGTTTTTAAAAGAGGAATATGGTTTTAATTTAAGGGAGAAAGTGTGTCAGAGGTAGGGAGTATTAGTCGAGCCGAGGCATTAGTCGCGAGCCCGAGGGGTGCTTGTTTCACTTTTCCCACGGCCGGGCATCCATCATCAAAAGTCTCTTACTCTAATGCGAAAATAGGTCCCGCCACGAACCTTGTGTGGTAGGGCGAGGAACTGTAGCTCGGGGGCCATGTTCTTCTGTAGGTCGGCGAAGGTCCGCTTCGGCTTCACCGGGGCCGAGCTGATCCTCCTCCAGCGGTCCTCTGGTTCCGCCGCGATCTCGTTGTCGTTGACGTCGACGAATCTCAGTCCTTCGGATCTTCTGCTGTCCACAAAATTGGCGAGAAGACTGGATGTGCGTGGCTGACCCGTGAGGTTGTGGTTCGAGTTGCCTCGGGTCATGTCCGGGGCCGAGACGACCTTCTCGTCCAGCGGCTCGGTCGAGTGGATCCGTCCCCAGGTGGTCAGTCCCGGCGTCGTCTGGCTCTGCCAGTGGCCGCTGTCCGCGAAGGCCATCTGATAGTCATCCCGCCGTGGCCGACACTGTTCCCGGAGCTGTTCCGAATCCAGCGAATCCGTGGACACCGACGGGTCGAAGCTCTGAAATTCTCTCTTTTTTTTAGAACCAGTCTCCTTTTTTTTGGGTTTCTACACAGAAAAACTACAGTAATCCCCCGTTGTTTGCCTAGGAATAATCCCGGTGTCTCTGGCATTCTCTTTCATCAATTTCCAGAGTTCTGGGGAGGACAGCCCTCGATGCCCCTCCTTAGATGTTTACGGGGGTAGATGATGCCCTGGGGAAGGTTGCGAAATTGACGGGATATTGGATGGGATCAGCTGATGAAATCGGGGCATACTACAAATAGGTCAAGTAGTCTTTGTGTCTTTTTTGGTCTGTTTCCAGTTGATTTGTCGCATTTAATTCAATATGTAAACATCATCGCTGTTTTCAATAGAATATCTAGGAATTCGACGTTCCATTAGTTGGAAATAACAAAAATAATTCTATATTTTTGTTGAAAAATAAGGAAATTATTAGTTTCAGTTGGCCAAAAGTATGCGGGGGTTGATCAATAAGGCCAGGAGCTGGTTTCAAGGTGTCGCAAATGAAATGCAAATAAATGACTCTAGTTGGCAGCTTTCTTGGCTATTTATTGGATTTTTTTAGTTGATAAATGAAGCAAATGCAGGGGAAATTGGTTTATGGGGATGGAATTCATTTTGAAGTACAAAGCATTGCTAAATGTAGGGAATATTGAGCCCCGGACTACTAAAAAGAGAGTTCAGAATAGAGAAATTCCAATAAAATACTCTTTTCCGTCCCAAGAGGGTAAATATTCTCGAAAAATTCTACAAATATCAAGCTAATATTGCCAGTTCATTGTGTATCATCAAATCGAATCTACCTCGAAAAGGACGCTGTCTCCGCCGAAGTCGAGGTTGGCTATCCTCGTGTCGATGTCGTCTGGCCAATTATCTTCTTCGGGTAGCATCTGGAGCTCGCACAGCTCAACCATGTTGAGGTGGAGTTGTGGCGAGGGCTGTTGCTGCTGGGGGTGCTGTTGGGTGCGCGCGAATCAATGGCCGCTCTCCGTCTCTGCCTCTCGTGTTAGAGTCAGCTGGACCCCTCCCTCCTCCCGGAACAACAAGGCGCGTGTCTTGTCTCGTAAGTGAGAGGAGAGTGACAGCCGCCGGTGGTCAGCTCCTATCAGTGTCAATTCTCTGGCTGACTCCTTTCTCTTGTTCTTCTTCTTTTCTCGCCGTTCCGTCGTAGGTGATCTTCGCCGTTTTATCACTTCCTAATGGACTGTGTTGACCGCCTTTTTAAATGCCAGTTAAACGAACAAGAGGCTCTTTTACGAGAGGAACAGATGCGGGACAGGGGAACAGATAAGAAGGGGAGATGATCACAACGAGGAAATGTGAACAACCGCCGAGTTTTGTTTGAACACTATTCGCACTCCAAAGACAGTCCCTTAGCCATTAAAAAAGTGGAAGAAGAGCTAGAATTCGGAGATCAAAAAGAGAAGTGACCAGAGCTGCTTTTAGACAGGAAAACGGTGACACATGGCTGCTGATTATGGCATGGCAGCTCAGACACGGCTAATAAATACTGTAATACATCTAGTGAACGTATTTTATAATTTTAGTCATATTATAACGAAGATAATGCTGCAAGAACGTTGCAAATTGAAGCATGCGTTGTTATGTTTTACCACAAAAACAATTCCCTGACCCCATGACACGGCAATATCGCTCGCTGTCGTTTTTCTACCAAAAGGCACAAGAATAACAAAAGGATCCATAATCATTTGTTCGTGGAATAGGCCAATTACTCCCGGTACATGATCCATAATCCCGGTGACTGAGCAGCTGTCAACAGAGTTGAAAGCCGTTCGAAAAGATTGTTGACTGTCACTTCAGACAAATGACAAGCAACGGGATCATGTTATAAAAAGGGATTTATACGAAAAAAAAAACGATGAGTGAGCTTAGAAGGAGATCACGGCTCATGTTGACCATTAGCTCGAGGTGTTGGACTGGACAAATATAAAGGTGGGAGACAGAAAAAAATGGTCTTTTTGGGAAGAGAGATAGAAGAAAGCAAGATCGATAGGATCGCACACTGCGGGAACTGAAATATAGTCAGGTCATCAGAGGCCTGTTTCCCTGTAGAAACAGCCGCATGCTGGACACTATCATTCAGCTGTCAAGCGGTTTCAACCGCCGGATACCGAAAAGAAGATCTTCTTCACTGTGGCACTGCCAAGAAGCGTGATATTATTTTTTTAGAAAGATTTTCTTCTCCTTTGGTGTAGCTTTCGCATCCAGAATCATTTTATGACAATTTTGATTTATTATTTTAGAAAGTTAGAGCGATGCGCATCTTTTCCTAGTCTTCTTCACCATATGCGCTATGAGGTCCGTGTGGCTGCCGACGACGGCCGCATAGAATTTGGTTGGAATCCCTTCCAGCAATGAATACAAATAAGAGTAGTCCACCGAGAAGGAAGTAAATCGCTCCCATGGATGGTAACATCGACCACATTTATTGTAGTCTTTTTCCTCTTCAGCAGAGTAAAGGTAACTTTACCGATCTGGCCATTTGGCAGCCCGTCCCTCCACGAATAAAAAAAGAACCGTTCCAAGGTGATTCGGGTAAGGGGCCCCACATCCGCCCCATTGTATACATCCTAAAATATTGCTTGTATATTCCCATTTCAGACAAGAAATGGTTGTAGGTATAAAGAACAGTTCAGAGTGACATCTGAATGGCACTTGTCAATGAGATTCTCATTTATTCTCAAAAAAGACGGGCCTGAAATGGATTCAACGGTTACGATAGATTTTCAATGTTCTGGTCAAGCAGGCAGAACTTCAGTTTCTCTAGTTTCCTACATTTTGCTTACAAGCACAAGTGATTTTCGGCAAAATTTTTGTCGAGGTCTTGCAAAAGTGGAAAATAAAATTTAAATAGATTCAATTCGCGGGGCGATCCCTGTTTAGCAATCTTTGTTTTCATTTTCTTTTTCTTTTCTCCAGTTTTTCCTTCTTTTTGTGTACCGTTTTTGTTTGTTTTTCTTCGAGCAATTTTTCTTCGGAATATAACTCACTAGCGTCGCAGTATAGTCAGGCCATTTCAAACAACTATTTTTGTAGAATAACAGCACATGGTTAATCCAAATATAAGGAAACCTACTTCGCCGCCTCCACCAGTACCAAAGGGAGTAAGAAGGACTGGGATCAATGTAGATGCTGACGGAAAAAGGACCCGCCTTCCAGGAGATACTGTCCGGTTGGTCATTAGCTCATTTTAGAAACAATTTGTTTCAGGCAAAATATAACTCCTGGCCGAATACGCAATTTGGCTAGTATGTTTGATAAGAAGGCCCAAATACATGAGATGGATGAACAGCCGATCCGGAAGCATCCATTACTCTTGATAGATAACATGGATGAATTTCGAACTCCATCCCAGGAGCCTAAAATTACTGTAAATGAATTTCACACACCGCGACAGCAGCAGGATGAAGCCACTGAAACCATGAACCTAAATGGATTTCACACACCACGACAGCTACAGGATGAAGCTACTGAAACCATTGACCTAAATGAATTTTACACTCCGCAACAACATCAGGAATATAGCGATGAAGTGGTTAGTCTTTTATACTGAGCTTCCACAATCGTTGTTTAGGAACTTCTTCCACCAAGAAAACCTTTACGGTCCTTTGCCAATGAGTCTTTCTATAACACTCCAATGCAGGAACAAGATGAAAATAATAATGAACCGGTTAGTCTCATTATGCCAAATCTCATCCAATATTGTTTAGGAACTTATTCCACCAAGAAAGGGATCATTTGCTGATGGCTATTTCGATAATAGAGGCAATGGGTTTTTCAATGGTGGAAATATACATGCTAGTGGAGATTTTCTACCGAAAACTAGAAAATTGTCCAGTTACCAGGAACATAATGAACACGGAGAAGAATCACATAATTATGGGCAGAGGGTCGAAATTCCTCTTGAAAATTATGTCGTAGAGGTACCTCTTGAAAGACATGAAGAAAAAGCCCGTAAAGATTCACGTGGTGAAGAAGTCTTTTTGGAAGAGGATATATTGGATGAGGAAATAACTGACGCCTATAGCCCAAGAGATAGCTTATTTGTTTCATGTGTTGGTGAACAAAGCCCTACCGCATTGAAAGTATCTATGCTGATGGACGATGAGATGAGAACGGTAATTAAAAAGGGAGACGATGCAAAGAAGAGAAGAAATCACACTATGGTTATTAAAGATCTCGAATTAGATCCTGTTCTCCCAGTTGAACATTGTCCAAGAAGCAGAACAACATCTCGTGGTGATGAGCAGAGCGTTAACGGTCATATTGACAATTTGTTTGACTTTGTCGACGTTAGTCAGTTTTTTTTTACTGTTGTAAAATTGTTTCAGGAGCATTTGTCCACAAAGCATAGCAGAAGCAGCCGAGAGTGCCTTTATCAACCCAGATATTCGCCTACCGCTGCCCCAAATATTGCAGAAATGTCGCAAGATTGCAGTGTGAGCGTTCATGGAAAGGTACGCTTTATTACCCATAATTAGCTATAATAGTTGCGTCTTTAAAGGGACACTGACACAGCTTTTCGCGGTTTGCGCTCAGGGCGCGTTTGCTTTTCATCGCCCAAAAAAATTGCTTTCGAGTTATTTTTCTTCGAAATGTTACATACGATTTCAGTGATTTTTACTGCTTTCACTAATTGGAATATGCTGATCATTTTAGCAAAAAGAAAATATTGAAAAATCATGCGAAATACAATTGTTGAAATTTTAAAAACGGCACGCTACCGTAATCAATTGCCTGCGCGCGTCTATTTTTTGAAGCTGTCAGAGTCCCTTTAATTAATGATAAATTTCAGACTAATAAAAGTAATAATTCTAAAAGTTCTAAGCGAGTGGGTAGCGCATTGGCAACATCAACTCCACAAAATAGTCCACGATCGACTTCAACCAACCATAATAGATCCAGATTAGGGGAAGACGAACTTTCGTTTGTTAGTACAATACAAGATGCAAGTCAAGTGGAAGCTATTACCCATTATGAACTCATGATCAGCGTAGGCAAAGTTATTATATTTTGCTCACATGTTTTCAGAAAAATGAGCATGCTCTGGATAGAAATAACCAACAAATAGCCATGCTGGCAAAGGCACTAACACATGCCAGGAAAGAACGCAAACCAATGCAAGAAGTGAATGCGCAAAAATCTTTACTTGTTGCTAAAGAACGTGTTGTTCTTTTACAACGCGAGATTAAGCGTCTCAAAGCACTCGTAGCTGTAAGTTGAATTAATTACAATGTAAGTTCATCTTCAGTGTCGGCGTCCTATACCTAACCAGTGTCTCGAAGTTCGCGGTTCTCTTACAATAAGTAATATAGCTGTACATTTAAACAGAAATTTTTATACTAGACCCTACGAGATAAGTAAGTTTCTGTATATGGAACAGCATTTTTACAAAAAGTATTGCAGACTCTAATTACTCGTTTCTGGTAATGCTTAAATGTGGCTGTGAAGTAGAATGTACTGCAACGCATAATCTTTTAGCACACCAAAGTACTCGTCTAAAGGTGGTACATTTCGATGAAAAGATTAACTTCTGTAATCTACCAGTTGATTTTTGTGTAATGGTAGAAGTTTATGCTATGGTATGCTACTTTATCCATATATCAAAATCAATATATTTCTAGGCAATACCAGAAAAAGAGCCAGAAACTACATGTGCGTCTATAATTGCTAGTAAATGTCGAAAAATTCTTCCAAAAGGTATATTCAATGAAGCAAAAGGTTATTCGATTCTAGAACGACCACCATCAACAAGTCCCAGTGGTTTTCCATATGGGGAGTTCGTTCGTTGTGGATATTTGCAATTAACAAGAGATACAACGGGAACCAACAAGTTTTACCTGGACGATGTTGAATATCCTCTCGACGGTACTGTTGAGCTCACTACCCATTGTACCACATTGCCACCGGCCATTGCCATTGATTACAGAGGTTTTCTTGTACGCTATGATTTGCTTTCATTTATCAACTTTGCGTTATAGACTATGTATCAATGTATATCTGGAATGAGCTCATGGGAGCGATATTGGGCAGTCCTTCGTCGTGGAATAATTTTCTTTTGGAAATATCCAGAAGATGAAAGCATGGAAAAAGTAACGCGTTTTTTGCTGTCATAATAGAATTATTCAGCCTCCAAAAGCTCGCCTGGATCTGTCTACTTGTCCTCAATACGAAATTCATCCGTGTAGCGTGGAACAGTGCCCACGGGCTTTTACTTTTACAGTAAACGTTCTAGTAAATACTGCGCCTTCGGTAATGGATAAGAAAAGGTGATAGTCGGAAGTACTATTATATTGGACTTTATTTAAGAATCTTTCTTTCGGCTGACTCGCGAAGTTTAATGAAAGACTGGTTAGACGCCATAAATGAAACGTTAGCGGTAATTCGTGGGCACCACCCTTACAAAGGATCAATTCTTCCTCGTAATTGAAATACATCCGATACTTTATTATAGGTTTTTCGTAGTTTTCCCCGTAGATAATAGTTCTGAAAAGTTTAATTTTGTGCCCTTGTTATTTACGTTTCATAAAGATTTGGCGTTGCACATTGTGTAATCGAACTTGATGTAGAAAACGGACATCACTAAAAGGAGATCCTCTGACTACGCGTATACGAACAATTGCAAACGGAGGTGTATAATTCCTATTTCAAATTTAGTACGGTGATTACTGATCACTAAATAAGAAAAACGACGAAAACAGTAACTCTACAATCAATTTATTGCTGAGTACAATACATAAATGTATTTATTTATGTATCTGAAGTTTATTTTGAAATCGATCGAGATTCAGCAGATGTCGCAACGTGGGTCGACCATGGGGGCAATTCTGCAAGACGCTCATGCCGATGAAAAAGAAACTACCCATGGCTGCTTTAAATCTCCCAAATTGTGAACAATTCTTTGCATATGGGGCAGAGTCAACGCGGTTCCAACCATAACTGATTTTCTACATGCTCTAGAGGCAAAAATGGCTCTAGTCTTGGCTGGCCTGTACATTTGCCCAGGAAATTCACGGATAACGGAGATCATCTCATCAATATCTGCAATTTACGTTTTTCGAAGCGTAAATGACTACCTCGTTTATCAAATTGCCTACTGTAGATGACAGGGAAGCCAACCAAAAACGCTCGAGAACAGCCATGTTCTGAAAGAAGAATTAAACAAGTACCACAACAAAAAACCATCTTCACGAAATTCAAACGCAAATCCATTTGCTTCAAAAATGTTCAAATTATCATGAATTATCATTTCTTGGACGCGGCCGAAATCCAAGCTTTGTGGGCTGAAAAACACTTCAACAGGAAAATTGTAAAGGTAACCTCAGCAATCTTTGAGTTTCAATTTTAGCTTTTTTCTGAAATCTTTCGAAGTTATGTTTCTCGTCGGCCGCATGTTGATCGACTATAAAGAGATGGTCATCAAGACGAGAAATAATAAAGGCTTTATTAAATTGTCCTATAATAGACATCTTTCCAAGGTCTTGTTTACTGAAGAGAATTATTTACGAAGTAAAAAAATCTTGCCTCAAGCGTCTTGAAAGTTCGGCTTCTGCATCTGCCTGATTATTAGCGAGTGCGGTGAATTCAACAAGCTGACTGCGACAAAGGTAAATGTCAAGGATTATTTACCTTGCTAATTCCATTTTTGATTTGCGTTTATCTTTAAGTTGTTGCATTCGTTCTATGAAGCTAATTTTGGAAAACTTAATCTTTTGTTGTGGCCTCCAAAATGCTGCTTGTTCATGTACTTGGGATTTAGGCTGGACAGTCACTTCTTCCTGGAAAAAATACAAGGCTAAAGTCAATTTAATAGGTAACTTACATCCGGAATAATTTTAGGCTCATCTCGCTGTATCCTGACTTCTACGGCATCCAGCACTTCATCATCGACTCTAGGATTGTGCATATCTAATCCTCGAGATATCCCGTGTAACATGGTAGGATTGAAAATTCGTCTCTGAAAAAGAAAAAATAATAATAAATATAGTAAGCAAATACGGGGGGACTCGTTTCTTTTACATCCTGACTAAGCATATTGTTATCCCTAGTAACGGGTATATCAGCAGTCTCTTTGTCAGCAAAAACCGGCGCTCTTTCCTGCAATCTGATTACATGATCATACACAAGACATACTGCTAAAATCGGTTGATGTACTGTCAAAGAAAGTGATGAAGACCTATTTCCCTCTGTTCCAGTATCTTGAGAAGTATTTGGTAAACCCACCGAATTAAAAAAAGGCAATGTTTCTTGTTCATCATCTTCCATTGTTACTATAAGTTGGTGATTAATGAGAACAAAATATTGCAACCTCCATTTGAAGAAGTGTTAAAAGAAAAATCATGTAATGTCCTTTTACAATCGTTTTTACTTCTCTTTTGAGAAATTCCAGCTAACGTTCCAGTTCTTTTTTTGGATGCGGAGAGATCCTTTAATAGATCAAAAACACTGGGAATTGGAACCTGATTAGGATCTTAAAAAATGTTGGTTATAGCAGAGAATGAGAACTAACCTTGTGATGAGTTGTGTGTTCTATTTTCAATAGATGAGTCTACTACCGACAATGTTTCTTCAAAAGTTGCATTTAGCGAAGCCCTGATCAATGCCAGTAATTGACGTTCCTTATCAAAAAATACGGTGCGCTTGTCTGGAGTAACATTCACATCAATAGAATCTAAAAGCCAGCACATTTATAAACATTCAAAAAAAACATACTAGACGGGACTTCGATAAATAGAATTAGCGTAGGGTATTGCTTCTTATTGTATTCTTTATAAACATCATTAACAGTGCCAGAAACCTAAAAGGAAAGCTTAGAAAACAAAATTAATTTTCTCACCTTTGCATAGTCGATGGGTCGCTTATTAACGTAGATAAATTGCCTATCAGGACTACTTCGCCCAAATCCTTGCTCGCATGAACTAATATATCCTGTTATGCTAAATGCCTACTTTAGAAGGGAACTCAATAAACACTTACACTAAATCATTGTAATCTTCTTTTTTTTCTGAATCAAGCCCATAAATGGAACAGATTTCTTCATCCGGTACCACTCTGCGCAGATCAATGATTTTGTTTTTTTCCAGTCGACCACCAAAAATGTTATTAACGACCTCTTTGACATTTCCATTACCAGAAGTGCAAATTAACTGGGAACGCTTGCTAAAGACAGAGAGTACCTTTTTATTAAGCAAGGTTACCCGTTAATCGTATTACTGCAAATGAATTTAACATCTGGTCTAGAAAAAGAAAAACATTGTAAACATGATAGAACTTTTGTAAATTCCCGCTTGCTGTTTTTTACAAACTCCTTTCTACGAACGGGCAATGTTTCAAAAAGTGAGTTGACGGTAATTGTTGTGCCCACCTGAATTATCAATACGTATAGATTAAAATTGTGTAAAACCTGGCGAGCAACATTCGCTTTGCTAATTTGCTCTCCACTGTGATTAAACACCATTTTAGTTCCCAGTAATGAAGATGCAGATCGTGTATGAATGGTAACTGAGCTTAAATTTTAACGTAATTACATAAACATAACAAAAGTTGCCTTAGTGCACAAAGGGCATTCAATGCCTGGCCTCTAAAGCCAAGAGTTGTCAAATTTTGAAATCCAGCTAGATCACTCAGCTTGGAAGTATGGTGCGGTTTGCCTATAGACTATCAATTGCACGTGAATATAAGAAAATGCACACATATTTTATCGTAGTTTTCAGGGTCGATTCCTGAGCCATTATCTATCACTTCTATAGAATTGAAACCGCTTTCGTACGCTCTAACATCTGGAAATATGACACTGATAAAGATTGTACAACTAACCAATGCTAGTCGCTCCTGCATCAAGTGCGTTGTCTACTAATTGTCGTATTGCTCCTTCTAGTGAGGCTACCACCTGAATTCGCTAATAACGGTAAATCGTGCGCTTACAGTTGCAGTGGATATTCTTCTGGACACATCTTCAGATAAACGCTTGATCTCTATACCTTCTGACATAAATCTTTCTTTCAAAAAGTGTCAGCAAGCAAGAGAGAATGTGCGCTCCTCTTTATTCACCAAAAAAATATTTATACTCCTCATATTCGCGCGCAATTCGGAATTACGAAATCGCCCACTAGTCCTCGAGCTTCAAATATAGAGAAGCAAGGGAAAGTGTAAAGCATTCTATTTTTGTAGTCAATACGTTCTTTTTTTATTTTTTAGCTATAAGGTTTTTTAGAGATATTCAAATGGATTCAACAGCTGCTAATCCTTCTACCTTATTACCTCTGGAATTGGTTGATAAATGTATTGGTTCTAAACTTTGGGTCATCATGAAAGGCTAGTTTTCTCTAGTTGGTTTTGCTTCGAAGCGTTTGTTTTATGCTTTCCAAAAAAAAGCTTGTATACTTGTTATTTAGGTGATAAAGAAATTGTCGGAACACTTGTAGGATTCGATGATTATGTCAATATGGTCTTAGAAGATGTAGTAAGTTCATCTATTTCTTTTTTAAATGTAAATCGCTTTGTTAACGTTGCATTCAGGTTGAATACGAACATACCGCAGAGGGTAAAAAAGTAACAAAGTTGGATACTATTTTACTTAATGGAAATCATGTAACAATGCTTGTTCCTGGTGGAGAAGGTCCTGAAGTGTGAAATTTACAACTTGTTACCTTGTTTACATATGTTTTACAGTAAATTATACGATACATGAATAGTTTTGTGCAGATCACACGGTCATTGACCTGCTCTACTGTCTTTTAGTATTTTTCCTTATATTTATTCGCCCCCTATGATTTATGAAACACATTTGGATATTTATATCGAGCCACTTCCAATAACTAGTCACACGACTAGAGCAAATAGTTTGAAGTGGCACTTCTGTTAGCTCCAATCATTCATTGATTTCTGATTTCTTAGCTTTCAGCTTTTTAATGCCGGAGAATATTTTCTTCGACGATGATGAGAACATAAACTGCTGCGAAAACGAACGTGGCATCTTCACCTGTTCATCAGTAAGTGTATTATCTTTGTATACCATATTTGCAGTTACCACACAGTGCCGCTCTCACGTTGGACAATATTTTAGCAGAAAAGTTGATTTCGGATAAAATAAAGCCTCGACAAGATGTTTTGGTTTCCTTAGAAGAAACAGAAAATCATGATCCATACTCCGAGTTTTCTTTTGGAGAAAATGAACAAGAGAGAAAGGTAATATTGGATTGGTTTCAACTTTTCCCTTGTTTAGATTCGTTCACCATTGAAAGGTTTTGCATTCTTTAGTACGCAAACCACTCCAGTGAGTTCGAAAGGTGATAGAAACATCTTAAGTACTCCGTACTCGCTGTCTAGGAGACTCCGTCTGCTCAAAAAATACACGCCGTACGATATAGTTTAATATTTTAATCCAATATTCCTTAGTCAGAGCAGTAAATCTAAAAACATAAACGAAGAGGAGTACATTTCTTGTCCACCTCGTAGATCTAGGAATTTTTTGACACCCCAAAATGATCTTTCCTTGGATTCCACACAATTGGACGATTCAACTCCACGAAGGCCTAATCTGCGTCCCCGTAAACGTGAGCTAAATGGGGTTACATGGATAATATGGTGTAGGTGCCTGGATCGATGAAGACAGTATTCCTTTGTCTGCCTTACGCCAGTCGCTGTTGTATCACAAAAAAGAACGTGAAGAAAGAGCAATGGCGGAAGGATCTGATTCGAAAAAGAAAAGACGCAATTCTAAAAGTTCAACTCCTAGTTAGCTTTCATTGCCTTTCCTCACTTGTACTTTTAGAGAGTATTGACACCATTTCACATGCGAATAAATACTCGAGGAAAATTATGAAAAAAGGGAAGAGTAAGAGAAAGTTGCGATTTTCAGGTATTTTTATTTAATATTTAATATCGCAATATGCAATTGTAGAATCTGACGACGAAGGATTAATCGATTGGATCAAACGTTTAAAAACGGAGCGGAAGCAATCTGCCTCTGCACAAAATGGTAATTTTTTTTTAACTTTTTTAGTTGGTCAGTATGCCACAAACTTCAGATTCTAGAAGTGATATTTTAACGAGCTCATTCGAGAGTAAATGCGAGGAAAATGAGCAATGAAATGTGACTAGATCCGGTTAGTTTTTTTGTGATACGTTTTTGACAAATAACTTATTACAGTTTAACAAAATTTGTATATTATAATTTTAGATTCTGTCAAGCCTTTTTATCGTTATGTGATCCTACTTCTTTCACTCGAAGTTTGTTTTTATTTATTTTATACTTCTTACATTGTATAATTATTACCGGTTCCTCTTTAGTCATAATAAATCGTTTTATTTCACAAGGAATTTATTTTGCCTAATGGATTTCCACATCCAGTCCACTACCTCGAGCCTGCGGTGTGATAGAACACCCTTACACTGCGTCCCCAGCAGTCCCGCCGGCGGACCTTTCTAACTTTTGTGATTCAGCTGCTCTTTTAGTTGCGAACGAACAATGAAGCAGGAATCGCCGACTCCAGATGGTATGTTTATTCATTTTTACTTGTTGTTACTGAAAAGACTAGATTCAACTTCTGCATTATGCGTAAATTTCAGTTGCTACGATACAAAAATCTCTCGAAGGTCTTTCCATAGAAGACAAGTTGACTCGTCTGGTAAAACGGTTGGCTGAGTCGGAAGCGCAAAATACCAAGCTGAAGACTAAAGTAGCTCAAGTAAGTAAATTGAGCTAGGGAAAATGTTGTATATTCAGTTTGACAACTTGCAAAAGGTAAATGCTGGCTTAGAGAAGAAACTGGAAAAAATAAATCATCTTCTTCTACGTACTGAAGAGTCCAAGAGCAAACTTGAGGAATTATGCAGACAACTTCAAAAGTATAACAAAGATGTAAATGTTTTTTTGCTAATTTTTCATCTAAATTTTTTCCAGCTTCGCGAAGAAAGCGCAAGTAAAATTCGTCTGTTAGAAACTGAGCGTCAAAGTGCAGTAGAACAACTTAAAACCACATTAAAAGTAAACTGTTTTGGTGTTTTTCCTTAAGAAAGTTACAGGATATTGAGAACTCCATGAAGGAGGGAAGAGACAGATCGGATCGACTAGCTCAGGATAACAAGCGATTAGCTGAGAAGCTACAAGAACTTGGACAAGAGTACGAGTCTCGGTTAAATAATATCGCTAAACAGGTTTGAGTCCACTAATATTCAGATCATAATGTTTAGTATGAGGCTAAAGATCGGTATATAGAAGAACTAAAAGCTACCAAAGACTTAGAAGTGAAGCTTTTTGAAGCCAAGTTGGAGGCAGCTTCATGCAATTCTCATGTAATATTTGTTATCAGACTTTGCTACATATATCTAGAAATTGAATTTGGAAAAGCAGCAGCTGACGAATAAACTGGTTGAAGGTACAGTACGAACTACTGATGCCTTAGAAAATGAAAAGATTCTACGCGAGCAGGTCGGTCATACGTATAAGTTGTTTTTTATATATAGAAGATAAGCTAAGATTCCAGGACGGATGTTTTCTAATACTTTGTTGTTTTCAGGTAAAGCAGTATGCGGATAAGTATTCTGTTCTAACGGAAAGTCTTACTAAAAGCAACACGGCTTTCGATAAATTTAAAAAGGAAATCGACAAAGTATGTGTTTCCCTTTACAGTAGTTTTATATTATAATTGCTGTTTAAATAGTGAAAGTGGCTTATTTTATTTCAGGTCAATTCCAATATGAAGAAGGTGGAAAATGACGCTATGAAATGGAGACAGAAATATGACGAAGCCACAAAGTAAGCCTCTATAATTGATTGAGTGTATACCATTATGTGCATGCTCTGGAACACGCGCTAGATAGTACTCTATTTAGCATATTTCTTTCTTGGAGTAGGTCTTCTTCATTTTGGCTGGGTATGGGAAAACGGGCTTATTTATTTATCGAAAAATTTGAAGTTGTCAGCTAATTTATTTTCTGCTTCAACAAATGGTTCATTTTGATGTGTTCTCATTGTGGCAGCTGTATGTCGGAAGCGGGTGTTGTTAATTCTCCCACAAGCTGAACGATCTGAACACAAGTGTTTGTGGGCTCGTTTCCTCCAGTGTACTACTATCGGACTGGCTCCAAAAAAGCTGGAAGACCTAACATGTGGTTGAAGAGACTACCGAGTGTTTCAGACGAATTATTAGCGCCTTTTTATTAGTTTAAATGTATTTGTTCCAGGAATGTGCTAGTATTGACAATGGCCAAGAAGGAATTGGAGGATTCAACAGCCGTACAGGCAAAGAAGGTGGCCCAGCTGGAGCAGCTGTGCCGCGCATTGTCAGGACGTGGCGGCCAGACAGAACGAACAGAACAGCCGGCAGAAGAGGCCCCTTGTTCAACGCCGTGAATTCTCATTTTTTTTCGTCCTCCACTCGTATATATCCCACTCCATAATCTAGTCCACTCTTACTGTTAACCTCCCCCGTTCCCTTTCTTTATTGAGTTGCTCAGTTTCAAGTGCATTTTTGTCATTACTTCATTTTATATTTATTCTATCTCTTGTAGAAACATAATATGTAAGTAGCCAAAAAATGTTTGTCCACTTTACATAGCTTTTTTTCTGTACGCCTTATTCTGCTATAGTCCCGCATCTTGTCCTCTTCCGGATCAAATGACTGTTATGGAGAAATAGCATCTAATCTGAAATCCCTTTGGATAGCTTTAGTGTACACAATAATAGACTAGACAGCCAACTGCTCCGGAACGCGAACAATTCATCCCACAGAACAGGTGTGATTCGGCTTCCTCATTGCCGGATCATTTCGATCATTTCACATTCCCCATTGATAATTCTTCCACCTTCCCCTTTTCAAATTATTCCTACTATACGACCAGTCCTGAAATAGATTTGTAGTGAGAGATATTATAGGGCGCCACATCTATTTTCCACCGTTTCGGCTCAAAAGTACAATATTCGGTTCTAATTAGCATCCAAAGCGCAATAACACTCTAGTCTTTGGATTTCTGTCCCAAACGGGGCACTAACTAAGCTAATAATAGTGAGTGGGCAGGGGCTTGTGCATCGAGAAGCGACACTTCCATATCTGATGCTTTGACAAAGCCAATTTTGATGAAAAGACTCGGCCAAGATAAGTCCTCTCAAAAGATCTTTGAAATTTATATTTTCAAATAAAAGATTGCTTGTTTCTATTTTATATTTTCAAACTTCAGAAACTAGATAAAAATAAGATTTACGTGTGATTTTTGTCACCTCAAAAAGAAAAACAAATAGCGAACGTGGTCTTTAATTGCCAGCCGGCTGTCTTTGCTAATTAGGGGTGCGTTGTGTGGCCCCTCGGCCGAAGGGGCTCTTCCTTCCTCCTCCTCCCGAGACCTGCCGGCCGGCCCGGCTACAGTCTCCCCCGTGCCTGGCTGGCTTAAAGCGATGATCCAAAGTGGGGAAAGTGGCCCGAGATGCGCTAGTCCCTCTCCTCCCGCAGGTATGGACCAGCCGGGCAGCCTCTGATCGATTTTTGTTTATAGCGCCGCTAGCTCCCGGGCGCTCAGCCCCTCCGAGAGAGAGCTTTGACTCTGCCGGTCCGATGAATCAATGCAGATCCACACGCAGTTTGTTTGTTTCGGCCCCTTGTTCACAGTGATCTCTCTGCCCCGGCACTCTCGTCGTTCCCGGCCGCCCCGTCCACTGTCCCTCCTCCTCCCCCCGAACCTCTTTTTCTTCCTCTCTCTGCCCCCTTTTCTCTCTCGCCGGCCAGCCAGCTTTTGCCTTTTGCCGCTCACCTACTCGCAAATTCTGACAGCCGGGATTGAGCCACCGCCCCGACTCGACTCGCCCGACTTTGTTCCTAACCTTATTACTTCAACTCTTGCGCCATCCATTCAGTTGACTGCTCTTTTCCCCCTCTCCCCTTTCAAATCTACTCAACCATTTCTTCCTTGTTATCCGAAGCCGGCTCTTTTTATTTTTAAATTCCACCCTTTCCCTCCCTTTCAATCTCTGCTCCTCAATTTTCTCCTTATCTTGACATTGTCTTCATTTTTTCCGAATATCCCCTCCCTTCCCAGTGACATCTCCCTCTTTTTATGTCTCTCCCTCTCTTTTTAAAAGATAAACCCGGACAAAGGAAGTAGCGGCGGGAGTGAGGAGAAGAGTTTGAATGTCTGATGGATGTAATGCGCAGCTTGATTACATTCCCACCACCCTCGCTCGGGCCCCTGTTTTGAAACTTTTGGATAGCCGCCGTGGGAATGCCCCCCTTCACCGAATTTGCCACCCTCTTATTTTCCTCTCCTTTTTTGGGTGGGTGGAATTGTCTCCTCTCCGTTTTCCAAGCGGTGCCCTCTCTCCTCCTCCTCCTCCTCCTCCAATCCCGTCTAATCTCGAGCTGATCCATTTGTTGATCTTTTCTCTACTCTCCTCCTCATCAAAGCGAAGATCAATCCTCGGCATCATCCCGCTGTCGCCATCCATTTAATATTCCCCCCTTTCATACCGTTTCCTCGTCACAAAAGAATGCCCTACTGTGTGTTTGTCAATAAAAAAACAGCGATTAGTCACTCCTCCTGTCTCGCATCCCCTTGGAACACCTCTTGAAATAAACGGCTCCAATAGAGCAGAAAAAAGGCCGTCGTCCTCCCTCATCCTCCGCACCTGTACGACCTCGGCAGCTAGATGTTCCTTTATCTGACGTTGCTAAGTTTCCGTAATCCTAGCTGCCGAGACTGTACGGGTGCGGAGGATACGGCCTCCCCCGTCTGTAGTGTGCCCGGATATCCCCGCCTCTTGTCCTCCTCACACATTCCTCAGCTTCCTCGTTGTTTTTGTTTACAAATCACTCCATTCCCTCCTCTCTCCACCCTGTCCCCTGCCTCTCTCCCATAGGCCTCCCCTCTCCGCCAGGGGGTAGCCCTGTCTGGAAGCGTTCGGGGTTCCTTTTCCTTCCGTGCCCCCAGCCGCGAGTTGGAGCAGGTCAAGAGGCAAAGAGGCAAGAGGCGTGCAAACAGGGCCTCTCCCGGCGCATTACACTCTCAGACCCCCCGCCACCCTCTGCCTGCACTTTGTGCCGCTCAAAGCCTCAATCCTTCTTCTTCTTCTTTGCAAAATCCTCGTCCTCCTCCTCCTCCACCTTGTCCTCCTCCTCATTCTTTTCTCTCTAGGCACGTGTCATCAAATTCGTCGTCTCCGGGCCGAGCGACAGCGACTCGCAGAAAAACATCAAATGGGAGATGAACCTCCAAAATGCGAACGGAGGCCGCTTTAACTTCGACGATGGCGGCACCTACATCGGCGGCTGGGAGGAGGGCAAGGCACGTCTCTTTCCTCCTCTTTTTCTCTTTTTTTTTGACCAGACAAAGATGACCACAATCGATCCGGGATGAGAGAATCGAGTGGGGGTGGCGGGAAAATTTACTCAGATCCGAAATCTCTTTTGTTTCGAAGGGGACATCTCGAGGCAGAGAGCAAAATCTATCCTTTTGTGTAAAAAAATCGCTAGAGATCCGCGGGCCCGCACCCGTACAGTCTCGGCTGAGCAAGTCAATAGGAAAGTAACATCTTTGAGTAAAAGCCGAGATTGTACGGGTGCAGGGGCACGGATCTGCGATGCCATGTTCAATTCCGGTCCTCTTTTGATGGCTCAAAACGGAGTCAATAGGGGGCTCTCCTGTGATTAGACGGGTATAGAACGAGGAGAGAATAATCGGGGTCTAATTGACCCCCGGTCGCCGGTTTCTATCGCCCTCCTCCGGTCAACAATCCCGCCAATTCAAATGTATCCGTTTCAGTCAATGATCACTTTAGTTTCAGGCTCACGGTCACGGCATCTGCACGGGACCACTTGGGAAGGGAGAATACGCCGGCGCCTTTCACTACGGCTTCGAGGTGGGCCAGATTATTGACTTTTAATCAAAAAGAAGAGAGTCCCCCCGGTCCGGCGGCTCGGCTGGTTGTAACAGAGCCGGAGAATCAATGGCTCCGTTCCCGAATCCGATCGATTTCCTGTTGACGGCCGGCGGGACGGATCCGGGGGACTAGGCTAAAAACTATAAACAATAACTTCCCCCTTTCTCTCCTTCTTTTTGATATGGGGGACTAGAACAGCCCAGTTTTATTATGAGAGGCGCCTTGGCCGGCCGACGCCCCCGTTTCGTGTAGGCGGAGGCTCCGCGCTTGGGGTTTCTCCACGTTGGAACTTTCGGTCGAAATATCCGGCTGTGACAAAACGAAAGGCTTGACCGCTGGCTGACCGAAGCAGGCCGCTTATAAGAAAAAACTTAACTTTGGTAAAGTGTGATTCCTCACTGTTACGCACCAGAGCTTAGCAAAAAATAAACCGCCAATACGCCAAGACGCGCCATCGAATGACACTACTCTCATCGCGCCAGCTCAAAAAACGTTGTTGCAATTTTGGAAATTTGAAAGCCCTCTTCCTCCTCACTGCCTTACTTTCAAAAAATTGTAAAAGCGCAGTTGTACGCAACAAAAATTATCGGTTCGAATGAGCCTACTCTCGACTTCCCAGCTCAAAAAAAGTTGTGGGGTTACAAATCACCTTTTTTTTATAACCAAGTGGTATAGTACTGGAGGGATCCCCCCAAAAAGAGAGGGGCACCCTCCACGAGACGGCCGGGGGTCATTCTCCCAGACAGCTTTGCCCCCCGCCGAACGGGAGCCTTGAACAGCCGGGAACCTTCTAGAATATTGGGTGATAGGGGGCCGCAGGGACCAGAAGCAGATACCTGGAACCGGAGGGCGGGGGCCCGTCTACCAATCTAATCCAGACCTCTCCAAATAGGGGCCGACCGGGGACAGCAAGGGGTGCCCCAGGGATATTACAGTAATCTGGCAATTAAAGGTCTCCGGAGTGTATTCATGGCCGTCCGGCAACTACTACGAAGGCCAGTGGCAGAACGGCCGGCTCCATGGCCTCGGAGTGGAACATCGCGGCAGGACCATCTATATGTGAGTACTGTTTTTATATTTTCCCCTTGCTTTCTGTGTCAACATAGACGGGATACGGTATCTATTTTTATGTTTTCAGGGGCGAATTCTCCCAGGGCTACAAGGGTCGCTACGGGGTGCGGCAGTCGACGGTGAACAGGTCCCACTACGAAGGGACCTGGTCGGCCGGCTTCCACGACGGCTACGGCACGGAGACCTACGTCGACGGGGGCACCTACCAGGGCCAGTGGCTGAGGGGCACGCGGCACGGCTACGGCATCCGGAAGAGTAGCTCCTACGGCACGGCGGCCAAATACCGCAGCCGGTCGCATACGAACGCCTCGATGAACAGTCTCCGGAGCGGACGAGCACAGGAGGAGTACGCGGAGGACGAAGGCCAAGGAGGCAGTGAGTCGTCGCCTTTTCGGCCGGGCAGACGGAGATCTTTCAGAGGGAGTCGAGAGCCGGGGCGGCTTCGTCCTCCGAGCCAATTCGAACGCGCCCCAACGGAGGCGACGAAGTCTTTCCGAGAGGAGTTTAGCTGTAAAAAGGACTATTTTGACCGGGTTGAGAATTAAAAAACAACATTCTACGGGTGATATTCATCAACGAGTCAGCAACACTGCAGGTGGGTCGCCTCCCTCCCCCACCCCCTGGCATAGGTGAAAAGACACGACAGGCTCTCCTTTTTAGATTCGTCTGAAGAGACAAAAAAGAAAGAAAAGAAAAGATGTCCTCTGTTTTTTCGTATGTTTTTATTGTCTGCACGAGTCTGGTCCCCTAACCACCCAGTCCCTTCTCTTCTGTCTCCCCTCTTTTCACTTTGTCCGAGTAATTCGTTTAAATCACAGAGTCACCAAAACCCAGAGAGAGAGAATTCCCAGAAAAACTAGCAGCGGATTCTTTTAATGGTGAAAGAGAACAGGGGCTAAATTCCAGATCTCCTGCACCCGTACAGTCTCGGCAGCAGGACTTCCTGTTATGATCAAGGCTATTTTTCTTCAAATCTCAGAGATACCGAGATGGTGCGGGTGCGGGCACGCGAGACATCCATCAGAGGTTCTCCCCCACTTTTTATCCAGAAAACGATCTCCTCCTGCACAAGTTAGAAATTTCGAATAAGGCTCCAATTCTCTCACCCATCTTGCTTCGGCAGCAGATAGTCGTCTAGTCCTACCAGCATTGAAAAAAACGAGTATTCCTTCTGCCGAGACTGTACGGGTGTGGAAAGGCGGAAACTAATAGAGCCGGTAAAAAAGCTGCAAGAGGCCCGAGAGAGCCGGGAGATTGGCTAGATCGTAAGAGATCATAATAAACAAAGCCCTCTTGACCTTTATCATTTCGCGGAAGTTCATTCTGATCCCCTCGCGCCTCCGTCTCCGATGGATATCCGTGGCTTTATACGCAAATGCAGTAAGTGTGCCAACCATCCACCCCCGTCCGAAAGTAGCCGTAGTCTTTTCACTAAACTGTCAAATTTCGAGAGACGAGAGAGGATGAGAGACTAATCCAGCCGTTTCAGGTAGTTTACGTTCTAGTGGTAGTACAATGAGCTGTGCCTCGGACGAGTCCCTCCATCGGGCGCATCTCCTCCCCTCTGAGGTTGGTCTGGATAGTGTACTCCTCTCAATAGAGAGCAATTTGCGTCTTTCATCCGAGGCCCTCTTAGCCAAAGGCGCGGCTCGAATTTCCTGCGACGCAATGATCCCCCCCTCCTCGGCGTTGTCTCTATTAGCCGCAGAAGAAAGAGCGAGGGGGATTTAGTCTCTGTCTCCTTCTCCTCGTCGCCTTCTGGGGGGAGGATGGCGAGGGAGGACGACGGATAATTTAATATCACCTCCGGCCGAAAGAAGAACTCGCGCTCACACACACAAACACACACTCGGCGCTGTGGTTCACTCTCTTTGCATTACACTGTGTCGACGACGGCTGGCGGCTGTGCTGAAACGATTGTGACGAGTGCCATGCTCTGACACACTCGAAAAGTCTCACGGGGAGAGAAGCCAACTTCCTTTTGATCCGAGGGGCAGACACATTGACGAGGCGGCGAGCGAGGGCGACAGCGGGGGGAGACGGGAGATCCTCCAGACGGGAAAGAGAGTTCTTGTTTGCAGGAAGAGCCGGTGGACGACGGCGTGAGCGAGACCTACTGGGGCGAGTGGAAGAATGATACACGGAGCGGCTTCGGCATCTGCGAGCGGTCGGACGGCCTGAAATACCTGGGCGAGTGGGCGAGCAACGCGAAGAACGGCTACGGAGTGACGTATCTGAAGGACGGGACTCGCGAGGAGGGCAAGTACAAGAACAACGTGCTGGTGGCCTCGACGAGGCGGAGGAATGCCCTCTTCGTCCGGTCGACGCGGATCCGCGAGAGGGTCGAAGCTTCCGTGGAAGCGGCTCAACGGGCTGCTTCCATAGCCAAGCAGAAGGCCGACATCGCAGCGAGCAGGACGATGACCGCCAAAGAACGGGCGGACCAGGCCATCCATAGCGCCAAACAGGCACACATCGATGGAGAGCTGGCACACCGACAGGCCAGCCGGTACGACCCCAGCTACGCGGCCAGCGAAGTCAGCCGGAGACAGCTCACCATGCAGGGGGCCTCCTTCAACACCGAGGGGTCCGATCCCATGAGCATGTCCCGGCACCTCTCCCAGGCACACAGCAGCAACCCGGGCTCATTCGAACAGGTATGCTCCGATTTTTTTCTTTTTGGAAATAAAGACATTTAGAACCTTTCCGTAGACTTGGGAGACGGCGCCTACCTGACGCCGATGGGGCCCGGCCCCTCCTACCTGACCTCCAATCACGTCGGCTCCAACTATGTCGCTGCCGGACCGTCCCACTACAGCCATCCGACCACCGTTCATCCTCCGGGCACCGTGCCCAACCACGTGAACTTCCAACTGCCCGATGGACACCACCCCCAGCCGGCCCAGATAATTGTCCACGACGACGCGGTGCCTTCTACTTCTCAAGCTTCCGAGGTTCGTTCGGAGGTTATGGCCGAGTAAGGGGTAGTTTCAGGAAATGTTGCCACCGTCCTCCCAATTAGACCAAGTGATAGAAGTGGCAGACGCGGCCAGCATGAACAAGCCCTCGACGAGCCTCAATCCAGCCGGGTTGCAGGCCAACCAACAGACCAGTAGTAGCCGATTTTCTCTAAGGTTTGCCCCTCGCTGCTTTCCGTTTAAATGAGATGCCTTCAGTGATGATCATTTTGACCAGTATGTGGTAGCCAGTGCGGCGAACGCGGACCAGCCAAGGATCAGACGGAATCGACCCTCGCTCATGAGGCAGAGCGATGTCAACGACCAGACAGTGGGTGGCACTCTATAGACAGAGGACATCCTTTTCTTTTAGATGTTGAACAGACGTTCAACCGTGGCGGCGACCTCACGAGCAAGGCCGATCCAAGCCGAGCCGAGTCCCAGCGGCGGGGAGCAGGAGAACATGGGCTCGTTGCCGAACCTGGCCGAGCTGGAGAACACCGGTGTCCGACTGAGACGAGAGGACGCGGCCCGTCTGGCCTCCCAGCGACGACAAGAAGTGCTGCGAGACGCGGAAGAGGCGGCTCTCCTGCGACAGAATCCCCTCCGCTACCTGCTCCACCCACAGCTGAGGGTCTGGCTCCGCGAGTGGCGGATACCGCTCTTCCTGGCCCTGGTTAACGTGACCCTTCTCTTCGCCTTTTATAATCTTCTCGTATACGATAAAAAGAAGAATCGATAGAGCCTTATCGAGTATTTCGATCGACCTCCTCCTCCTCCTCCACACACACACACACACACTGCCCACTACAGTACTCTCAGAGACCTACTTTATGCAATGAGGCCTTAAAAGACGCTCTTGTAGACGGTCTACAAACAGTCTTCCAGCTTTCTCTTTCTCATTTTGTCATCGTCTTTTTATTATTTTGGATTTCTAATAAAGTCTATTAAATTATACGGCCGAGTGGAGTCTACGGGGGGACGGGACGGACTGAACAGGGCAGCCGCCACGCCTTATCACGGCATGGGGAGAATAGTTAGGGGCAGATAGCATATCGCATCCTATGCACCCGTGGTTACAAGCTTCTAAGCCGCCGGACACCGCTGTTGTTTTCTTTGCTTCCTCCGGAGAAGACAAGAGGAAATCCTCCTCTTGCATGTCCCTGGAGGCTTCTCTTGATTTTTGCGCCGTCGGCAGGCAAACCTAGACGATGATGGCTCACTTTTGAAAGAAGAGAGATCTTTGGCCGAAACTGAACGAGTTTGGAAACCTAGAGCTTTTCTTCACTTTTGCACCTTTCCCCGTCTTCTCTATTTCGGGAGGATGCCCTCTCCCACTACCGGGAGTTGTCGCTGCCACCGCATAGGACGAGACTGCTTCTGTCCCCTGCCTATCCCACGATCAGCATTTGTGCGATAGTCTAGGATCTGGAGGAAAGCTGACCGTTGCCGTTCTAAACCAGAAAGGCAACTTCAGCCGGATGGCAGACTCGGAATGCCGAGAGCTTCTGTCTCCCTGCCGTGGTGAATGTTCACCCTTTGCCAAGAAACGTCCCCCAACAGTTCTATACATTTTTCATTTCAAAAAGATCTCCTCCAAGAGAAAATGCCTGAATGGTTGCTTTTCAGAATGCGCCTGGTTCGCTGCGACTGGGTGCTTCTCATCCTGGCGGTCATTTTCCTCCTAATCGGAATTGTCACCTGGATCACGTTCCCCATCCTGTACAAGAAGGGCGTCGAGAAGGTGAGTAAAGGCCTCGTAAACATTTCGAAGGGCCGTTATCGGCGGCAAGGAACACGACGACTCTGCCACTGGGGGACACCAATAACAAGCCTTTTCAGAATCTCCAATTTAAACAAAACAAGGACAACACGTTGCCCACCTCGACCTGGCAATGGTCACACCCGCCGATCAACAACATCATGAGCTTCTACTTCTTCAATCTGACCAATCCGGACGAGGTCATCTACCACGGGGCGAAGCCGGCCGTCGTCGAGGTAGGGAGTCTCCTCCTCTCTCATGGCCTTTAGTTGGGTCCTTGGACTGTCCAGGAGAAGGAGGAGAAGAAGTACATGCGATGGACAGACGACGGCTCACAGGTCTTCTATGAGAATTACAAGACGTACTTTGCCCGGCCAGATCTGTGCAACGGCTGTAGTATGAACGATCTGGTGACAATCCCCAACCCCACCGGTCTAGTGAGTCTGTCCTCTCCTCCACCAGGTACCGTTTTCAGGGAGCGGCGGCAGACATCTGGGACCCGTTATATAATGTCTCGGACACTGGGAAAGTCCTCATCACGTGGGGTCTCCTCCTCCTCGGCGAGTATCCATTCGTGTAGGATCGCCTATACAATGTCTACAATCTCTTCAGGACCCAATCAATAGGAGATATCCTCTTCAACGGCTACCCGGACGCCCTGCTCACCGCTGCCCATAGTGAACTACTGCGGATCATCGAGGTGGTCTTCTTCAACGGCAGGAATATCATCCCTATCCCCATTCCGGACATGCCGAGGATGGGCTTCTTCCAGGGGGTATGCCTCTCCTCTGTTCGAACAAGTAGGGCTTTTCAGTATAACGACACCCAGGACGAATGGTACTGGATCCGGACGGGGAAGGGAAACATCGACCGGCTGGGGGAGGTCGTCTCTTGGGCCAATGTGACCAGTCTCCCCGTCTCCTGGTGGGGAGACGACTATTCCAGGAGCATCCGAGGATCAGGTCCGCCCCTTCCCTCCTCCGCCACCCCGTGTCTCTCCAGATTCCGGCAGTTTCTCGAAGATGCACCTGAAGAAGGACGACGTGTTGCCGATGTTCCAGTCCTTCTACTGCCGATCCTTCGACGCCACCTACTTGAACGAGACCACCGTCCACAATATCCCGGCCTACACGTGAGTCTCCCTTCCCTTCCGGACCCTCCTCCCCTTCAGCTACTCCGTCCCCTACGAGCAGTGGGACACGACTGCTAACAAGAACTTCGGCTTCCGCTACCGTAACGTGGAGCAGGTCAACTACTACCCGGAGTGGCCGTCCTGTCCCGGCCGGAACCAGTCGGCCTGTGTCTCGCCCGTCGACTGTAGTCGCCAGGAGAACTTGTGTGCCGACTGCTGCCAGGGCTCCTTCGTCAACGGAACGTACCTCCTCCCGCCGGGCATGTATCCCCTCGTCTGCTATCCAGGCATCCTCCTCTCCCATATCGGTCGATAGAAACAGTTCAGGCCGACTCGAGCCGTCTCCCTTCTCCGTCATGTACAGCCCTCCCCACTTTGTCTACTCGCCGCCGACCGTGGCCGACTCCATTACCGGGCTGGCTCCCAATTTGGATTTACACAAACCTATCCTGTACATCCACGAGCCGGTCAGACTCTCAATTAACCCTCCAATGAATTGATATTTCAGTATTCCGGTACCGTCGTCGAGGCCATCGTCCAGCTCCAGGTCAGCATGCCCACGATGCCCAATAAGATTGTCCCGTAGGCTCCGTCCTCCAGTCGATCCACTTCCCATCCTCTTTCAGCCAATGCATGCACCTGCCGTCGTCCATCATTCCCCTCTTCTGGCAGTCGGCCCGGGCCTATCTCCACGACGACACCTACCACCTCATCTGGCTGGGATTCGTCTTCGTGCCTCGTTTCGTCGACCTCTTGAAATATTCTACTATCGCCTTTGGTCTTTTTCTGGTCGCGATCGTCGCTTTCCGGGTCTTTAGGAGGAAATAGTCCGACTGCCTAACCGTGTGATCCTAATTACGGGTGTTATGTGTCAGATATAATAAATCTTTATAAACGAGGGCATCTTGAGGTTGCCCTTTCGAATCCCCGCTTTGGCCTGTCAAATGGAGACATCGTTACAGTATCTCCGACATGTCAGACTTCAACAAGTTCCGATGCCCCCTAATCCTCTGCCTTTCCCCATTCCTTCACTGTAAGTGGTGTCCAGATGATCGTCAGCTTCGCCGGTGTATTTGTCCTGGTATTGTGCATCCCGCTAGCGGTGCTCGTCTTCCTCACACAGTCCTCTATCAAAAAGGTCGGTCATTCTCGTCTGCCCCTCAAAGGACAGCTTCCAGATGAGCACGGGGGTCGATAAATTGGAACAGAAGACACTGGAGACGATGGACCACGTGCTGGCCACGTCGGTGCCTCTCCAGCTGGCCAGGGAGATCAACAGCTGCGCCCTGGAAGAGGCCGTCCTCCTGTCGGCCGCTGCCAGATGAGAAGATCCGTCGACAAGTGTCACTGTAGGACCGTCAGATGTTCTCAATAAACACTTGTCAAGCGTTTTCTATCACTTTGTCTTAATTCGTTCTATTTCTCTATCGGCTTTACCATAAGTCCATAATGGCCGCGTGGGACCAGCCGCTGGCCACTGCCCACTCAAATAAGTATTCAGCCGACCTCTTCTCAAAATCCAGACCGACCCTTTCAGCCTCTAACAAAAGTCGCCCTTCTTCTTTATTGGCCCGGGACATCTCTCAGCAACTATCACGATCTCCCATCTAGTAATGAATCAAAGCAAGGAGCAAATGACATACAAGTCGCATGTTTATTTTCTGTTATTGTTTTTCTCTCCCCTTACCGAGTCGAAGGCACAGCTGGAAACTCGAGGCTCTCCTGAAAGGGAGGATAAGTTGGATGGCCGGGCTGGTTACCTATCGTCTCGTCGAAGGCCAGACACTTGTCGAAGGGAGGCGCGTAGATGTGGAGAGTGGCCGCTGGACGTGGTGAGTTGTTGGCTATGATGTGGAGTCCCAGGCTATCTGAGAGGCTGTGTCTCGAGGTGGAGGAGGACTGACCATTCATGTAGGTGACCATGTCCCGCCGAACGACGGCCTGCCCGGTCCTCACCGGACCGCGTCCGTCCCCGGCCGGCCGGAACCTCGTCTCCGTCAGCTCCCCGTCCAACACCTTCACCCAGCAGTTGGCCCCGGCGTGGTCGTGAATGCTCGAGGCGTGTCCCGGTCCCCAGGCCAGCACGACGGCACAAAAGGCGGGGCACTCCCTGACCAGGTTGCGGGTGTACTTCTCCCGGGTGAACTGGGCGAACGGCTTCCAGTCCTCCTCGCGACTTTTGTAACTTCTCAGCAGACCGGCCACCTTATTCTTTTCCAGCTTTTCAAACTGGAAAACCTTCTCCAAGTCAGACAGCAACGTCGCGAACTGAATCTGTTATTATCGGAAGGAAGACGGGGGAGACAGACGGCATCGGTGGTGTGGAGAAGACGAGCGGGGGGACGGAGGGGCTCCGACAACAGCCGGAGGACAGGGAAAGACATCGACTGCTGCCGGTCAGAGCAATCGATTCTAGCATTCTTATGGCCAGTCTATAATCCCTGTTTACATGGAAAGAATTTCGAAGAGAGAAATCGGAAAAGGAGGGCTACAGTTTATCTGCGGGGCCACATCCGGACTCAAGATTGAAGCTACCCCCCTTGCCAACTTGCGATTGCGTCTTCGCTTCTGCCCCTAGATGGTGAAATAATGTTCTATTGATTGGTTCATCTCCTCTCTGTCAATTATCGATTATCACTAACTTTGACAATATCCATTCACCCATCCAAATGGATCAGTTCCCCTGCGATCTCCTGAGGTCTGTCTACGAGTTCCTTCCCTGGAGAGAGAGACTGGCCACCCGTCGTCTCTCGTCCAAATTCCGCGCCCTTCTCTCTTCCCCGGCCCGGATACACGTCTTGGCAATTCACCAGGACAAGGTGAAAACTCGTAAATATTTCGGTAAACAGAACTCTTTCAGAATACGGTTTCATTCATTCTAAAACAGCGAAAGAGGGCAAGGGAGCCGACGGAAGTCATAGAAATAGTCAAGGCCACCCAGAAGACAGGTCAGTTACAATAGGAAGAGGACATCGGCTTGGTAGATTTTGTCTTTTCGAAGACATTCTCGTGGGAGAATGCGAGATGGGTCCAGAGGATGACTGTCCACTGCACTCGGCCCAATTATCACCGGCTCATCGACGTCTACATGAATTTCTTCGTCTCTGCTTGTTCCTGTAAAGTACTGGAATTGGTGAGATTTTCAGAATTGTCAGAACCTCGGGAGACATCCTTCAGACGAATTTAAGCGACAATCTCTTGGCCACATTTCGAAAGACTTTTCACCGAATCCACCCCGACTTTGACTGGATGAAGGAGCAACGCAGTGTAAGGCTGGACACACTCCATAACACTATCACACGAGAAGAAAGACACTTCATGAACTTTTGCAAAGGTAGTCGACTAAAAAAAGAATTAAAACGGTTCAGCTCCGCGCTATTTCGCATTTGCTCCAGCAGCTGGTTTTAGAATTCCGGACGACTTCTGGCAACTCGGGGCACTCGGAGGGGTGAGCAGGGACAACCAGAGTAGATAGCCGACAAGGTTACAGAAAAAGATATTTATGAATGTTGGAGGGAACACCAGAACTTTCTGTGAAAAGGAAGAGAGCGACTTCGACCTGGGGGTGGACGACGAGTTTGTGGACCGGCTGATCAAGAGAGGAATGGTCGAGTTCGCGACTAACAGCGTCACAACAGTCACTCCGACTTGGTTGATTAACTACATTGAGGTAAGGGGAACTCTTCCAATAGAAACAAAACAGTCTGCCGAAATCAATCCAGTCGTCCCGTTTCCAGAGTTGCCTCAATGGCGGTCACATCATGTTCTGCCTACTTCTCTTCCACAAATTCGACCAGCTTCAATTGGAAGAAATACATGACCTTCTCCTCTTCCAGGGCTTTGTCCTAGACTATGCCAACGTTTACATTGCACCCATTAAGAGGGACACGAAGGAGGGATATGAGCCGGACGAACTGCGGGTCGTTGTGTGGCCGAAATGGATTAAAATCATGGGGGACATTGCTGAATACAGAGGCAAGATATCTCTCTTGGACCCGAACCATTATCTTTATGAATAAATGTATTCACTGATGAGTCCCCTTTCGGGGATGGTTGAGCCATTTGGCTGGCTTTTACGGCTGTAGGGCGGTTGACGGGTGACGGGGAGAGCGTTCTTGCTTGATCAAGCTGTCTTCCTAGAAATATCTCCTCCAGGGTCATTGTATTGTTTCTTTAAACACGAAACGAACCGTTTAAAACCTTCATATTGAGCGGGGCATACCCGGCACAGACGGGGCAGACACGTTGTCCATACAGAAAGGGATGGGGACACAAATACATGAATGGGAGAGAAAAGAAGGGGCCATACAAATAGTATCACAGGAAAGGGGGCTAGCCGTCTACTTGGTTGATTTACCGGTAAGGATTGCAGTCAGATATTCGCGGTGGGAGTTCTTGAGGTAGGCGTCGCCCTCGTGGATCGGCACCCAGCGTCGCTTGCGGCCGAATTGCCCCTGAAATGAAACGATCGTATCCGAGGAGGAGGCTATCCCCCGTCTGCTCTGTTTGTCCCCTCTCCTCGAGAGAACTTGTGCTCAAATAGAGATGGGCAACCCTGGTGGAATAAGGAAGCCCTTGGCGTCAGCTGGTCTGCCCCCTAGACACATCTCCCCCATCTGGAGGGAGGATGGCCACACTGGGAATGGCCCCCCGTCTGGGAAACGGCCCTACCTCCTGCCACTGGGCGAGCTCCTCGGTGGCCCTCATGAGGAAGACAGTCGTCCTCGACTGTTTGTCGTCATCCTGAAAAAGTTGGGTAAACTGAGAAGAAAGGCCAAAGGTTAGAAATGAAACCACCAGGAGAGCAGGAGATCCCCTTCTATAGGGAGTCATCGTACCTGGAAGACGCCGAGCCTCTCGATGACCTCGGCCCGGACGCCGGCCTCCTCTTCGAGCTCCCTGGCGGCGGCCTCCTCATGGTTCTCGTCCTTCTCAACGCCTCCGCCTGAGAATGCCTTTATGAGGGATCGAAAAGGATCAAATAACCTGGGATAGCCCATTTCTCGTGGTTCTTTCCTCCGCTGACTAGGAGCACCATCGCATCGGTCCCGAAACCTTAAAAAGAGAGATCTTTGGTTGCAACCGGGGGCAGATAGGCCCTCGTCCAGGAAACGGAGGGCTTTGTCCGGGACAGCCGCCTACCTTGAATACAGACACCGGCCGCTCGGATGCGATAGCCGTCAGCGTCGCGGAGACGGGGTACCACGCCGGCACGGGCCTTCCAAGGAGCCACGCTCACCATACGGCCGGGGACCTGGAAGCAGAAGGGGTGATAAACACGGGAGGAACTACGTCATCGGGGGAACTAAAGGACTATAAATTTAGGGGGGAACAGGAAGATCTTTGAGGCGATTGATTGTGGGGGGACAGGGATTAGACGGGGCAGGGCAGGGGTTGTGTTCCAGCTGTTCCCAATTTCCGGGAGGAGGATGCCCTCCCGCGTACCAAAACAAACTGCCAGCGCGGGAAAAACGAATATTTTGAGAGGGAAGGTGGGAAAGGGTGCTCCCAGGCGATGTGGATGGTACGGCGGCGGGCAAAGACGCCCTTACTGGGCCATTTGAATAAACGAGACCATTAATTACAGTATGACAATGGCAAGAACTCCTATATTGGTACACAAAGAAGATTTTAATGGGCACGGGAAGGGCAGACCATAATAACGCATCATATGACTGGTCTGCCCTCTGGCCAGGGGCATAGTTCCCTCCATTTCGGGCCATTCGCTTATTTTCACCCAATTTGTTAGTCTAAAACGGTCTCGAAACGATGTTTTTATTGTGTTTTTCTTGGAGAATCACCCCCGTCACTCCCCGATCCTAATAAGAGCCTAATCCCCCCGCTCAACTTACCGTAATATCTGGTCAGAGGGTAAAGATCCTCTCCTCCCTGTCGCTTGTCGGCTGCTCGATGGACTGACTCTGAAATTGGAAAAGGATTAACGCCATTCCGGAACGTGTAATATAATCGAGAAGCGGAGGAGGAAAAAAAGGCGAGGGATATTGAAAGGGAGCCAGCCAGGGCGGCTGCTCTCCCCCTCCGGCCCGGCCAAGTGACCGTTAAACTTTTTACACTGGAAAAAGAGCCGGCTTCTCTGTTTTTTCTTACTTTTAAACTGTTTTGAAACGGGAGAAAAAGGAAGGAGGATGGGGGACAGCCTCGGGCACTTTGACGTCAAAAGAGTTTCTAGGCAATATACGAAAAGGCCGTCCTCCCGTGACTCGGCGGGAGAGGTTTCTACATTTTGTGGCTCGTTATCGGGCAAGGCACAGAGTACGGCCACACCCCTTCCCGCCAAAAACATACAGAACTTTCCATCCATAGCAGGAGGGGGCGCTTTCCTCGCACCCGTACAATCTCGGCAGCTAGATCCTCTGTATTCCCCTGCTATCACAACCTCCTATTTCACTTCCTGCCGAGTTTGTACCGGTGTGGGCGAGCGGAACCAGCTTCGGGTGTCCTCCCCCTCTGATGGCCTATGAATAGGGAAAAAAGGGGAAATGGGAGGGGGAGACTAATGAGAGTGAGCCGTCAGCCACCCTCTCGAGTGTTGATAATGAGAAAAAAAGCGACTGGGCGGGATCAGCTGACGGTGGAGGCAGGCAACGCACACGAACTGTGAGAATCGCTTTTTGTTTTCTCTGTTCTATCTTGCAGATTCTGCAGAGTGCAGATTGTGGGAAACGGGAGAAAAAACAAACGAATTGTTATGGAAGGGGCGGGATTTGAAGTGGCTCCAACAGGAGAGGACTGGCACTTGGCCAAGTTTAGACACCACGGAGCTACTGTAATTGGCAACATTTAGAGGAGATTTAAATAACTTCGAGTAGCTAAACAAACAAGACGACGGACTAATGAAGGGGAACTAAATATAGCCGGGGAGAGCGACTAAAAAACAGCAATCCTTGGGGCGCCGGGGTGGAAAGGACGGCCGACCGAGGCGGGATCTCCTGCGTCCCTGCCTGCCTCTCCGCCGCCTGCAAAACTGCAAAAGAGAGAGAGAGAGAAAGATATCTGTCTGGAATCGACTCGGATTGGGAGAGACACCGAATGGAAAACGACTGGAAATAGACCGGGCGGACGACCAAGGAGTGGCTTATCACTGGAAAGGAAGACTGGCACTGGAAGACTCCCTATAGTAGTGTTATTCCATTTATAAATATTATCTACAAATTCTATGTACTGTAGAAGTGAATTTACAAAAGAAAAAGGTAGAAAAAGAAGCATTTCACGGCTAGATCACGGCCGCTTTCGAATTCCGCTTGCAAAGTAGGCGCGCTCGATTGCCAATTGTCGGATCAGACCTTTAGCTGGCTTGGCCGATCGCCATTCCCCTTTCCCCGTAATGCTGGACCCGTCTCAAATCAAAGAGGAACCGGAAGATGTCAAGCCGGATCTGTCGACCCTGCTCAGCGACCCCCCGGCCGAGAATGACGACGACTGCTGGGCTCAGCCCCTCTTCACCTACAAGGAATTGGGCATTTTGGCCGTCATGAACACCGACTCGAAGAAATTGTCTCAGGATGGCATCGGCTATTTTATCGAGTGAGTTATCTATCAATTGGGAGGATAGAAATTCTCAGGAAACACTTTCCCTTCTATAAATACGAGCCAGATTTTACCGGCTGCAAATTGAGGACCTCTGGAGGGTTTCAGAAGGTTCAGGATGACGTAAGGCTCTTATATAATATAATCGAAAAAAAATGGAAATTCAGAATGGGGAATGGGTTTATCAGCTAGATACGAGCCAACTGGACCACGCGCTAAAGAAATTCCACAAATTCTACCGCTGCTACCCGGATCCGTGTTCAAAAGTCTATTCCATGAAATATCCCCGTTCGTTTAATTAATTACAATAAAAGTAAGAATTCAGATTTATGGGATGACATGATGAAAGGACAATACCGGGAAGGGAAGTCCGAGATCTTCGCCAGTTTGCCATCTACTAGTGTCAGTCATCCTCCCTCTTTATTCCACCCAGAAGACATTTCAGTTGAACCCGCCTGAAAATGACTCGGTCCCGATTGTCTATCTAAAACCGCCTATTCCGGAGCGTTTCCTCCAGGCCCTTGCCATACTCAATGCCCCCGACGACTGTATGCAAGCCCCGGAGATCTTTGCTTTTGTGGAGTAGGCTACTCTCCTTATTTATATTAAACACAAGGATCTAGATATCATTTTCCATATTTTGGAAAACAGACCAACTGGAAATACGTCGGATATCGTACTCTGAATGCAGCCAAGGGTATCTTTGAGAAGAAGAAGCCGAAAAAGAAAGTATAGAAGTTTTGATACCCTTATATTCACAAAAAAATTACAGGGAGGGAAGGGAAAGCGTCGAGAAGCTTATTTTTTGATAGAGGAACGCCTGGCATCCATGGCTCAATTTATAGCCGAATTTATTGTGAAATATCCGGATCCGAAACATTACGGAATGAGACATCCAGGTAGTTATTCTCGGAGATATTCAATTTGACCCCTTTCAGAACTCTGGGATGATATGCTCCGGGGAAATTTGAAGCATACTCCTTATCATGTACATTTGATTGAAACGATGGAAGAAGACTTGGCTGAACAAGCTGGTGACTCTGAAGAGGAGATGTATGTGCCGGGAACAGACGCCAAGAAAAAGAAACGGAAATATAAGAAGCGCTCTACCAAACCTGAAGGAATCCCAGCTGAAGAACTCCTGGGACTGACACCGAGCAAGAAAAAGTCAAAAACGACCGAAGAATGCAGTCCGGAACATTTTGACGCTGGCGGTTACGAGCCAATTGTGAAAGAGGAGATCGAAGACGAATTAGAACCGCCGCTCTTCCCTGATATTGCGGTCAAAACGGTCGGTTTCTTTTGCGCACAATAAAAAAACATCGACTTTCAGGAGTTAGAAGATTCAACAATTCCAAAAGAAGAACCTCTATAATGCCTATTAAATATTCTGAAATTCATTGCAGTAACAAAAACTCAACAACAGAATAACAAATACCCGGGTCTAGTCGATTATAAAAATATGTAGGCCAAAAAAGCCAATATAACGGGAACAAGCAAGATAAGAGCGGAATACATCCAAGGATGCAAAACAGGACTACGGGTAAATTGAGAAATAATGGAAATTGTGGACGACTGGGGTGCGTCGATATTATTAGACGCCTTATTTTCTTCTCCAATAATTTCCGACATCATGTGGAACTTACTGATTTCTGTAATCCGGACATCCATCCACGTGCCTAATCGCTCGGATGACGCAGGGACCAAAATGTGCTCGTAACATTTATTATGGCCGACGAGATGCTCTCCATCTAAAGAGGCAAATACAATTAGTTGTACGTCATTGCAATTCACTATTAGTCAGAATAGGAACTAACCGGTAGCTTTTTCACAAACAAGTACACGATGTACTTCTCCAATCCGGTCTTCAGTATAACGTGAATATTCTCTAAACAACGAAGACATTGCAGCTGTCCGTTTCTTTGCTTCAATGCTATCAATCTGGAAATACCGAAATTAAGTTCCACTACTATATTTCCTACCTTTTTCATTCTTGCAGCCGGGGTACCTTTTCTTGGATAATATTGGTTGATGAACAACGAAGGGAATTTATATTTTCTAACAAGACTCATACTGTCTTCAAAATCTTCTTTAGTTTCTGTAGGGAATGCACAAATAAAATCTGTAGCAATATAAATTCCAGGAACACTAAAATAAATACGATCTAAAGATGCATAAAAAAACTAACTGCTCAATCATGTAATCCATAATTTTCTCAAAATGCTGATTATGGTATTCTCTTTTCATATCGGTAAGTACAGCATCACTTCCGGATTGTACTGGAATATGAAGAAAAGCATATACTCGTGGATGATTCAAGATTTCTGCCATTTCCTAAATTAATTTCAATATGAAAAACACAAAAATAACCTTTAAATAATCCAAAATATAAGGTGGATTAGTCATTCCGAGTCGCATCATGCAGTCTTCGGGAATAACTTTAACCAATTCACTGAGTAAATCCGGAAGAACCTAAAATTGTTTGTAAAACTGAAGTGAAAGAACCTACTAAATCAATATCTCTTCCCCAAGCTCCAAGATCTTCAGAAGTTAGCCACAGTTCTTTAACTCCATCGCGTTCAAAAGCTGTTCTAGCCTTCAACCAGAAAAATAGATAAAATAAACGATCCAACCTGCTCAACAAGCTCTTCCAATGGATAACTTTTTAGATCTCCTCGTGCCATTTTTGTTTTACAATAGGTACAATGATTTAGACATCCTGTGTTGATCGCAAGAACCTCAACTAGCGCATTTTTCCTAATTTTTGGTAATGCAAGCCCAGCATCAGGACGGTTTCTACTCAAGAGACGAACTGAAAAAGTAAATGTACTCAGAAAACACGAAATATACCGGTATTTCCCTTTAACGTTTCTTCGACAACTTCTACGATCCGATCGATCTGTTTCACACCAACAATGGATACATCTTTGAGCCACGGTTCATCGGGCGCAGCTTGAGAAACACAACCAGCCATGACCACACGCTTTCCTTGTTTTTGCCCTTCTTCTACTTTGTTACTCGCCTGAATTACAATCTGAAGACCTAAACAAATAAATATTACCTGAGTTTCTGAGGGAGTTTTTACCGTACAACTATTTAAAACCCAAATATCTGCGTCTTGTTCTTTATCCATAATCTTATAACCAGCCTATATTTACTAATGAAACAATAATAAAATAAAAGTTTACCTCGGCAAGTATTCCAGCCATATATTCACTATCACTTGCATTATGCGAACATCCCCATGTTCTTACATAAACACTTTTTGTTCCGGGTACGAACGAATCCAATTGACCAGCCTCTGGGAGTTTTTGACGACTATTTCTGAAATTTGCTGTTGAAAACTGCACCGAAAAGAAATTCAACCTAATTTTGACGCTGATTCCATCTTTTGGGAGCCTTGGACCCACAGCACCGTCAAAATCTTCTATATCTCCCATCTAAAATAACATGTAGTTTTAAAAGATCATAAAAACAGAGAAGAGCAATGTGTGGTTATAATCCAAAATGAAGTAATGCATGATTGAGTGTTTAGGTTTATTTTGCTGCTATACTTACAATTATTAAAGCAATGACAATAAGGTGAGGCGATAAAAATGAGGAATCTTAAATATACAAAACGCCAGGGTGTCTGTCTGTCTGTCTGTCTTCTTGTATACAAATGTAACTGAATTCGAAACTGAAAGAGAAGAGATAAAAGGTTCAGGAAAGTGTTTCAGCCAAAAGAAATCTATTTGTTTGTACTGGAGTGCGCTTACCGACTCGCCACAAATTTTTCCTCACTTCATGAACCTCTTTTCGAAAATAAACCGTACAGAGACAAAAGTAGGCAATAGGAAAAGGCCACATTGGGTGGCTTGACTAGTTTATGTTATTGATAAAGGCGGTGTCGTAGTTCACAACCAAAGTCTTCATGAAAGCCATTTCTCTACGCGTATTCTCGAATATTACGCGAGGATCTTCGCTATCACATCTGTAATTTCTTATTATTTTTTGCTATAATTTATAACTACCGTAAAACATTAGGAGCAATAACCATAGATAAGTTAGATACGTCCATTTTGGTCCTTTGTACCACTTCTTCCCGGGATAAGTCCTAGAATTCGATCAGTAGGGGGTATTGGACTAGTCCCACCTGTAGAAGGCCTATCAACTTGGCCAGGACGAGCCTGTTGATGTCGGGGAGGAGATCGACGACCCTCATCGCGTCGGCCGGCGACTCGCAGGCCGCAAGGGCTCTCGGGTAGATAGCGTGGGGGATGAGGGGCGTCGGCAGCTGCCTCAGCCACTGCTTCAACAGTCCAGCCGCCACGTGGGCCTCCGTCACCACCGGCTGTACCCACTGGTCCAGCCTTGTCCGGGCCGTAGACAATTGGTCCGGGTCTCCGGCCACTCTGAACATTTCCTTTGATTATAAGGGAGGGAGTCTGTCCCTACCGGAATATGCCTTCCGTCTCCCTGCCTCCGGCTGAATACAGTAACCTGATTAGGGTGGTCTCCACCCAGGGGAGCTGTAACACGGGGAATCGATCGGCCTGCATGTCCATCAGCTCGTCGAGGCTGGCCCCGAATTGGGGTGGGTGGAAGATATGGATCCGGGTCTCTTGGATCAGTTGAATCGAGGGCTTCTGCTTCGGAGACGGATTATTTTTACACAGACGCTTGGAACACTGTAGGGCGAAATGGGAAATGGCCACCTGAAACACAACTTTAGCTATCCAATCCCATTTTCTCGTGCGCCTGCACCCGTAAAGTCTCGGCAGTTCAGGGCTTCTTATTGAGATTGCCGAGCCCTTCCAATTCCTTCTTCTGCCGAGATTTTACGGGTGCAGGCGCGCCGAACTCAGTCTCCCACATACCTCGGGCAAATCGAATATCTTTTCCGAATGGCGACTCAGAAATTCTGACAGCTGAGAGGCGTGTGCCTCGCCGAGTGTAACAAATACCAACAGAATGGCCAACAGCTCCCAGCCGCGTCTAAAAAGTTGAAAAAGCCCGCCAAACGGCCTACTTTAAACTGTCCGTCTTCTCGTTATCGGATAATTGTTGCATGAGCAGGGCCACCGCCTCGCCGGCCATGTCGGGCTTCATCCAGCAGTAGTCACACAGATTCAGGGCCAACTAAAGAGGGAAGGGTGGTTTAACCCGGGCCTGGTTCACCTGGTCGATGGATGTCTTCGATTTCCTGTCCCCCATATACCCCTGGATGATCTTGAACATCCCCGCCGAATCCTTCTTCATCCCCTTGTTATCCGGAGCGGTCAGAGCGGATTTTGGTGCCTCCTTGGACCATCCTAAATTTTGGATATGTTTCAAATAAGGAATAAGGGGGTACCCAATGTTGAAGACTTGGACTTGAGGGTAGAGGAAGGGGTGATGTTGTTCTTTTTCTGGACTGACGGGCTGGAGGAGCGGGACGACTTCATGCCGAGGGAATCCGTCGAGGGGGAGAAGATACTGCCCGAGGCAAGGGGGAACGGCGGCAGACGGGCACGGTTCCCATTTTCGGAGTATTCCCCACTCTCGACAAGAGAGTTACACTCGCTCGGATCTTCCAGCGACATCCACTGAAACTGGTAGGTTACAGTACAAACAGGCGAGAAGCTCGTGTCTCCAGCACCCATACAATCTCGGCCGCGAAATCCCCAAATATTCAAATTGAGTTCTAATCCCACCTCGAACGACTGCTGCATGGATGTCCTCTCCTTGTTGAGAAGGGATGACTCCCCCTTGGTGAAGACGATCCCGGCCGAGGGCGAGATGTTCTGTGCCATTACCCGGTGGCCACGGCGTACCCGGGGAGATGTTTGCGTTTCGCAAGTGCGTCTAGCCTGAACGGGGGACGGTCGGTCCGAACTTATCCGCCGCTTACTCGAGCATGTTCAGCCGACTCGGTGTTCTCTTTGAGGGTCTGCAGCTTGGCCAGGGGGATAATGTCGATCGACGGTCCCAGGGGACGTTGCCACACCGTCTTCAAGGTCGACGCGTTATAGTAATAGAAGCGGTTGGACTTAGAGTCGAACAGCTCCCACCACTGATTCTCGTGGGCTCTTTTCCTATAAACGGGGATATTTAATAGAATTAGAGCCATACACGTTGGCGCCTATTGGCGGTTCCCAGGAGCAATGACCCGAGATCAGGTTGGCATACATGTGCTGTTTCGACTGCGGCTCCACTATCTCTACCCATTCTACGGGGCTGAAATTAGCAATTTCTAATAAAAACAAAGAAATAGACTCACGTTGTAGGTTCATTTGTCGGTCCGGCATCTTGCATGTTTTTGTGACCAATTATGATTTTTTGTGTTCTATAGGCATAACCCCCTCTTCTATCTGAAACTATGAAATAGTCAAATAAATATTAAGTGAGAAAAGAGGGGGAAGAGAAGAAGGATAAGAGAATATAACGGGGAAATTGTGGATAGGAGGGGGTATTGAAGCACAAAGGTCAAATACCCCCCTTGGCGGCGGGCTTCATGGGGGTATTCAACAGGAAACAATTAGATTTCATGGGTTTAATCCTCTTCATCGATTCTCTTCGGGCAATTGGAAAACGGCCAAACCTCTTCAGGGGATAACAGACCTTTAGTGGTTTAGCCGTGGGGCGCGCTTGTTACGAGCCGATTTCAAACGGGGTGGCAGATGCCAGCCTGTCGTCTCCTCTAATTTCTCCTCTTTCTGCCTGCTCTCCACATTATTTATGCCAATATTTTGCAGTAATGTAGATGAGAGTTGAAAGGCTCAGCTGTTATGTTGCTCTCCTTATCGGTTGTTCACTGTCACCTATTCTCTTCCTTTACTTCAGTCTGCCAAACACAAATGTAAGCTAGTTTATTCATTTTATGATCTGCAATTTTCAGGTTTTATACCATACCGTTCAAAAAGAATTAGATACCGTTACTCCAATTATATTTGATCTAGATTCATTGGGTGAGTCCAGTGAGCAATTGTTTATAATCGGTGAATTAGATCCGTCTGTTTGCCAACTATCCAAAACAGACAAGCGGAACTATCCGAACTGCCTTCCTAAGATCAAATGGCTCCAGGAAAACTGGGAAGACCATCAATGTTTTGCGGAGAACAGCGTCAACGGAAGTTTCTGTTCCAGTCGTTTCTACCTCTCCCACCATGAGTACCACTGCCCTCCTCTTAGCGAAAACCCAAACTTCGCTCAGTTCGAGGTATGTAACCTTTGTCCTAAACCTTATAGAGTTTTAGCCGAATACCAATGTTGACGATTTGTTCAAACACATGATCGATAATTCCGATAACTATATATTCATAAAAACGAGAATATCAAAACTTTGGCCCACATGGATAAGGAGCCTAAACCATATGAAGAAGAAGTATCCCCGGCAGTTTTCAAACTATCGGAAGTTAAACGTGAGTGTTACTACCATAATAACTTTTTCCTCTTTTAGATCATCGTCCATCTTGGGTTTCTCATGAAAGAAAGCAAATTAAACTTTGCAACCAAGTCAAAGGCCGGCGGTCCGCTCGGCGAGCTGGTACAGTGGTCCGACCTTATTGCTGTCCTACACCTTCTTGGCCACAATTTGTATCTAACCACCGACAAGCAAGCGTTACTACGGTAAGGCGTTCATCTCTTCATAGCAGTTCTAATTCCAGAAACATTAAAAAGTTCTATAACGCTTCTCCGTGTCCCGGACCCGAACATTTAGACTTGATCATAACCGACATTATGGGGTTTCTACGGATATTCCGTAAGCAACGAACTTTTGCAGCAGAAAACTCGTAGGTCCGCCTGATCTTCTATGCATTTCCTTTTGTTAGGTGTAAGTTCCGCTTTGTCGACAGCTTCGGAACCCATGCAGAGTTCAACAACAAACAGTTTTTCCTGAAAATAAGAAAGTCTCTTGGAGGTTTGCCCGCATTGCTTTCCGTTACTTATTTTAACAGGATCACCCAAAAATCCGTGGGGCGGGCATGGCCTGCGGCTGAAGCAATACTGGACATTCTATCCTCATACTTCCGATAACAGTTTTCTAGGGTATAGTGCCATTGTGTGAGTATATCATTATGGTTTCAGGTTTGTAATAGAAGGAGATGGCGTGCCGCCTCTATTTCCGAGAGAAAGTCGAAAAGCGGTTCTGATTTACGGGAAAGAACAGTACATGTGGGATAACAAATCCCACATAATCTCTACCCTTCTGGAGTCATTTGAGGTGATTTTCCTTGCCATTTCCAAACAATTATTTGCTTTAGGTGCATGCTACAGTGGCAGATGCGGCAAAGGATAATCCTGTCTTCGACAAGGTCGTCAATCACGGCTTCCTCAATCAAGCTCAGCTGTCTGCTCTATTGAAATCTATGGTTGCTTTTGTCGGCCTTGGCTTTCCTCTTGAAGGTTTGTAAACTTTCTTTTCTTTGTATGCTCTCCCCCTAGGTCCTGCTCCTCTGGAAGCAATAGCAGCCGGGGCTGCGTTTATAAATCCCAGTTTCGACCCGCCCCAATGGAGAGGAAATACTCAATTTCTAAGTGAGAAACCAACATTGCGAAAGGTGACTAGTCTCAATCTTTTGAATGAACGAGGTTTTAGTGGACAAGCCAGGTTCCTTATCTCGAAAGAATCGGCGAACCTTATGTTTACACAGTGAATATGCGTGAGAAAGACGAGTTGCGAAAGACGATGGATAAAGTACTGAGTCAAAAGGTGGAACCATACTTTATCAGTATCATAACTTACGGTCACAGAGAACGCCGTTCGTGCCTCTTGATTTCCAACCACTTGGAATGCTCCTTCGAGTTAATCAAATGCTTCTCAACCAGGATCTGTGCGCCTCCCTTACACGACATCCTCCCCCGTCGGAACTAAAGGTGTGTTATTCTACTGTAGACCATTGAGCTAGGCCTGTAAATGATCTCCGCGGTAGATGTTTCGCCATCTCCTGGGAGGAGATACAGTACCCAGTCTCGCACTTCGAGAGACATTTCCATATCCTACAGTAATCCTTTTCAGGTAAAAATTGGGCAGGGTAGTTGTGACGATATCTGCGGCAGTGTTGGGTTCGTTTGTGAACCAGCGTTCTTTCCCATGTTGAACGTTGAGCCGGTTCTGGCTCTGTAAGTGATCCCCCACCCGAATAGATTGTCGTCTTTAGACACAATTTCTGTAAGGAGTTCGACTATGAAGATTCTGTGGTTGCTCCGTATGACTGCACTTTACAGAAGAGCTCGAACCTTTTCTCTTGTGCCAGTTCGGCAGGCGATGAGAAGACGCGCATATGCCCTTGTCAGGAGTCTCACTCGGAATACAAGTACTTCTGTAAGAGCTGCTTGTGACCAGTTCTGCACGTTCTTGGTGTACACCTAGGACGACCAATGGTTGGGAACCAATGAAGACTCGTGTGAGCCAGTCTTTCCCTGGTTCGTAGCCCCTAGCCAGCAATGTTCCCCAACCTAATGATCCTCATAAGGATCACAGTGAACTCGGTCTATGTACAGCTATGGCAGTACCCCTGGCCAATCTCATCACATTCCTTGGGTTTCACTTCCCTTATTGCGTTTCATTTATACCAGAAGATCTCGAAAACCTCGTGGAGTAACAGAGAAGAAAAAGGAGAACGCAAAGAAATGAAAAAGCTGAATTGAAGTAGAGGGCGCTTACTTAGGGTGCGTTACTGTAAGCGACTTGATTGCTTCGCGAACGAATTCGTTTGTTCCTTTTTGTTATTCTGTTTGTATTGTTACAAAAAGGCCCCCAGCCTATCAGCTTTTCCGTCTCTCCATTTTGATTTTTAAATTTGCGAAAATGTTCCACAAATACCCCAGCTAGCTACAAATGCGAATCGACCCATCGTTAGTGTTCCACACACGCTAAAGCAAAGACGGATGAAGAAAACGGAAAAATAGAGAAAAGCTAAAATTTTGGTCGCCGCCGGGGTCGAACTTGCAGCTCTAGTTTAAACACGCGCGCGCCCGGCGTGGGCGGTGACGGACAGACAGACAAACACCCTGGCCTTTTTGTATATTTAAGATTTTAGAGTCTCTAATATAGCTTTACTATTTTTGATCTCATCTCTCTAAACGGGTGCTTCATATCTATATTATACCGAGAGATAAATATATAGATCATTATTATAATTCCTGTTTGATAATTGTTGTTCTATCATATATATACCGCATACTGTTTAGTTATAATTTTTAGCACCTTTTCCAGATGCCACAGAATGCTCCATCTCCAAAGAATCGTTTACATCAACTTTGCTGCTCTAGATCTCCAATGGCTTTAGAAGTAGTTAGATCCTTGTTATGTATGGCTCATTTGAAACTTGACTTATTTGCTTTTTAGCAAAAGGAAGTAATCCACGAGAAAGAGGAGATGAAGGATTAACACCTCTTCATGCAGCCGCCGCTTATGACAACATAGCAATCTGCCAACTTTTGTTACATTTCGGAGCTGATGTATCTGCGAAAGATGATCTGGATAGAACGCCACTCACAATGGCTACAGGCAACACTAAAATGTGAGAATTTATTCTGTTAATTTATTTGTAAAATGTGGTTGCAGATTTCTAGCTAGATATATTGAAAAAGATCGGCGAACAAGGAGGGGTCTTCTTCGGCGTATTTTTGTGTGTCAAGCGGGAATCTATTCTCCCGAGCAAAAACAGTCATTTGTAAAAAATTTACGAAGTCGAGTCAGATCTTTTGGAATGTTTAAAAGGAGGGAGTCTAAAACAGTAAGAAGTCATCGGGTTCTATTAATTTCCTTTTGATCAGAAAATTATCGCTGCTCCTGAAGTTTCTGTAGCGAAGCCACTGGCAACACCGCGGCGGAGAGCGCGTACACCAGAAATTTTAGAACGAATGCCGAAGACTGCAGTAAAACTTCCAAAAAGATCGAAAACCCCGGATTTCGAGCCAGACATAAAAAACAAAGGCTCACAGACGCCGGATGCACCAAAATTCGATCCAGTTACTAGAAGAACTCCTAGGGGGAAAAATCTTGGGACCCCCTCGCAGCCGTCCGTCATTGTTATTACTCCCAAGAAAAATGTAAATAAAGTTCCTCCGCGGAAAATGGTCACTCCTTCAGCACCTCCCCTAACTCCACAAGCCCCAGCAAAAGGTAGTTTCTTTTCAAGTTCGTTTATTCTATTGTTCTTCAGTTATAACAGCAACATCATCTACTCCCAACGTTACCACACGGCGAGGTAAAAAAAATATAAGGCTTGTTTTCAAATCATTTTTCTATTTCAGGACGAAAAATTAATATATCGTCAGAATCGGAATACATCACGGCTGAGGAATCTCTAGAAACTGAGGAATTAGAAAAGCGGCTGTCGCAGGTGATTTAGCACATTTTCGCGTTTATTTTTGTATTTTCTAGCTTCAAATAGGCATTAATGAACCAGCAGTTATCGATGAGAGTAAACTGCGAGAAGTGCGACGCCTAAAGGACGTAGAATTGAGGATTGAACTACAAAAATTAGGGATTGCAGCAGGCCCCATATGTTCCAGGTTCGTTTTTATATATTATCATTGTAACTAAAATGTTATAGAACGAGGAAACTATACGAGAAAAAGCTTTTAGCTGCAATCGCAGGTTATAATGCTGTGGTAAAAGATACTAAAAAGTATTCTCGCCAATTGGAAATGGCGTTCAATGGAAAGTTCGATATTTTACAAGGACAGAAACTCGATGAAGCGGTAGGTTCTTTCTGCGAATTGTAATTCATGCTTATAGATCAAAGCAGAATTTAATAATACTGGAGTAACATCATTTGTGTATATTCTAATTGACCCCCGTATTCTTGGCAGTGAGACTAAACCGAGTCTAAAATTGTTTGTAGAAGCATTATTTTACATTGGAAAAGGCACCAAGGTATACAATTTTAGTTGATAGGTTTATAAAAGGACTATTTAGGCACGCCCACTTCAACATCTTATCGATGCCAAACGATTAAAATTGGAAAAGTCTTCTAAACTTGTTAGTTACTTTTCTCTTTCAGTTTTTTTTGTTTTTGTTTTCAGGAAACTTCAAAAAAATTCTCTCGAATTAATTCAATATGGAATTCTGGACATGGCGTAGGATTATTGGAGCTCAGCCATACCATATCTGATAAGGAAGCTTTTACGAGAGAAGCTGCGTTTATTGAAGCTGTAAGATTAGAAAATTTATGTAATATCAAGGTACGCAATTTTTTTATTTTTGTATCATATTTTCAGGGCGGCGAATGGCATGGAATAACCCGACAATGGGATATAGTGTCGCGAGCAACTTTAGGAGTTTATCTTATGGAGCAAGCCAGAACCATTCTACATACATTGTCAGTACGCCGTGTTTTCCCAGAAGATTTACCTGACAGTCTTTACCCTTTTGTCAATACTCGAAGACGTTAACATTGTACATTTTATATTTAACACGTGTAGTCATTTCTGATCTAATCACTTCACTCCCAAATGCCTTTCAACAATTGTATTTTGTATGCTTGTTTTTAATTTTATATTAGCATGATGTTGAATAAACTAAATTGTATTTCCTTTTTGTTTATTGTCATTGGTTTTGAATATCCACTTCTTCTTCTAATGATTTAATTTTTATTTTGCCAACTTCTAGATGGACGAAAGTACGAGAATAGATAGGACATGCCATGCGGCCCTAAGCAGACATCCACGCCCAAACGTTGAACTGCCATCTTCGAGTAACTCGGACATTCATTCCTTTCGTATACCTCCTTTTGAAGCCTTTGCATATGACATTTCCTCTGAAAGGTATGAAATTAACTTGTAATGATTGAAGACATATTTAGAGCCGAAATACAGTTTGAAGATAGTGTGCGTGAAGGAGATATACTTTATGTCCAAGTGGCTTCTGTCGATGCCGGTGGCGCTCGTGTATATCCGCTTTGCTTCGCTTCTCGCATTAGAAGAGACCTCAGCCTTACTAAACTAAGCGTAAGCAATCTGTAAGTCTAAAGTCATCAATCTTTGTAGTATGCTGTTCCTGTTTCTCTACTACAAACGCGACTCACAATGTCCAGTTACTACAAAGCTAAAGTAGTGTCAAGAAGACCGGTTCAGCTCATAATAGAGGAGGTATTGTAGTTTATCCTTTAGTAGTTTTTTTGAAAATTACTTTTATTATAATTTAACCGTTATCTTATTGAGGCCTCTGCCTTGGACGAAAGTCAACTGCCAGCATATTACAGGTTTTTTTTCTTTGTTTAACTGGATAATCAGTTTTCAGAAACTCGACTAAACTATCTCACAAAAAGAAGTTTGAGGATTACTTGTACGACAACTCGAAAATTTTGACCGATCCTTTCTTACAAAATACATTGAACATGCCGAAAAGAAGCTATTTTTCCTTTTTACCTATAATCAACAATAAGGTAATACCTTTCGAAGGTTTAATTTTTCTTAAAAGGACTTTGATCAATCTGCCGCAAATATGAGAAAGCAACAAGACGAAAAAGAAGCACGTTTGTTCACTATGGAAGGAGCTGACAAAATTAGAAAAGGCGATTACGACCAAGGAATTCAAGATTTCAATGAAGCTCTTAAAATTTGCCCAAAAATGGTGGATACCCTTGTTTCACGAGGAACCGCGTAAGTTGTTTTTATTCAGTTACACATCGGATAGTGAAATGCATTCATCATCGTTACATATCCAATTTGTTTTACACGAGTAGAGGTACTGGATCATTCGGCAAAAGCAGCCATGGCCTTTGCATGCTCGTTAATCGCCTTTGCTGTGGCGCTGTCTTTCTTACTGGGCCGGAATACTAGGAAGCGCAGGCGCATTTCCGGGTCCACCTAAAACGTCAGAGAGAATAAGTTTTAGTATATACCTTCAATACAGCCGAGTCATTCATAGTATTAACGTAGTTAGGGGCGGAAAAGAGAGTGATCAGTCTACCGTGGCAAGTGACCATGTAACCACTACGGAACATCTCAGGCGTAATCTGGTGAGCGCGCACCACGACTTCGATGTTATTGGCAGCACAAAAGTTGTTGATGACGCGATCATCGAAGGAGAAGGAAATTCCGCGTCCAGATAGAGACCAGCCAATCCCTTTAGTATTTTCCGGGTCAGACCACAACAGATCGCAGAGCAAACCGTACGGGGGAATGATGGTGGGGCGTTTGATCTGTAATGGAATGGATCCATGCACTTTTAGTTCTTACCTGCTCTATATCCTGCAGGTTGTGTAGATGCGGTGATAGACCTCCATGCATACAAAGTACCTTATCCCCTAAAAGGGCAGAAACCGGTAACAGGTTAAAGGCATTCATCACATGAAGCCAAACGGCTGGACCTCGTCTCGGGAACTTGCGACAGCATTCATCGTAGAAGCCATAGGCAACAGAAGTGTTAATGTCTTCGTGATTTCCACGAAGGAGGTACACCTGTTCGGGGTAGAGAGTTTTCAGAGCCAGTAATAAGAGCGCTGTTTCGAGTCCCTGCGGTCCGCGGTCTACGTAGTCTCCCAGGAAAACCAGCGTTTGTTCTTCCGGGTCACCCATTCGGGCCAGAATCAGGCGTAAGTCACGAAATTGCCCGTGGAGATCGCCTATGACAAACGCTGGGAGTTTGTTTTTTTCGAGACGAAGTAGACTGGGCTGTTCCATCAGGGAAAAACAGGCCAACTGGCAGATCTCTACGACTTCTTCTTCGGTAATCACTACATAAACAAGCGGCGCCATTGTTGCCTTTATCCTATAATTCTATTAATTTAATGTGCTATGAAAACGTTACCGAGGGGCGAGAGGGGCAGTTAGAAGCTTGTGGGTAAAGATATCGAGACAGTTAGTAGCATTTTGTAGCAACATATCGTCATCCTGACCGTTAGTCGACGAGTCTTCCATCCAAAATGACTAAAAATTACGTCTAAAATAATCCTATTTACTAATCTCTTACAGGTATTATCACAAGAAGCTGTACGAGATTGCTGTAAAGGATTTTGAAAAAGGATTGGAACTGGATTCGGCACACAAAAACGGAAAAAGCTACCTCATGACGACCCTCATCACATGGGGACAAGAGTGCGTGGTTTATTCTTAGCTATTGTTTTCTCACCATATGAGATGCACATCAATTCGTTGAGGTTGACTGAGAAAGACGACTACCAGTCGGCCCGAGAGAAGTTCAAAAGAGTCTTGCAACTAGATCCAAATGATGCTGACGCTCTCAAGGGACTCGGCAATATCAAGAGGAAAGAGGATGAAGGTTGGTATTTTAGTTTTTCTTCTTTTATAATTTATCTACCCTATCGTGTCCATTTGATTAATTTTCAGTGCAAGTGGTTAAGACTGTCTCAGCCGAGGAACGTCGCCGTTTAGAAAAAAAGCGGAAACGAGAAGAAAAAATTGAAGAGGAAAAAAAGAGGGCGAAAATAAAAGAAAATCGGGAGAAACTAGCTGAGATAGAAAGCTTCATCGCCGCCTTGAAGAAAAAATAGAAAAACTTTGTCATATTGTTGTCTTGTTGAATTTACAATTTGGAATTATTTGCTTTCCTTTTTTTTCAATGCTTTCCAAGCATATCATACCTTTTTTTAAAATTTATTTGACAACAATATATTTAGATGGAAACGGACCATGGTATATCCCGCTGTTTCTGCATTCACTCTCAGCTACAGTTAGTTGATTTGACAATGAGTGCTGTAATGCTTCACCATGGTATAATTTCTCAACCATTGATGACAGTTGCTCAGCCGCCTCCCCAGGGACTTATACGCACAATAAATACAATACAATCAGTTCGCTATTCTACTACATTTGTATACCAGTAACTTTAGGTGCAAACAGAGCTTCGGGAAGCCTTCCGTTCTCACCGTCGATGTGCTATAAGCGAAGTAGTGTTAGCTGTTGGACAATCAGCATTTCGTCCCCTCCATTCATATAGTAAGCTACAACCATAAATGCTTCTATGCGTTTTAGGAATCCCAGTTAGGATATGCAATCATGAGGATTCTGTTAGCGATGCTTGTGGGGAAGAATGTGAAGAATTAAGACCTGAAGAGAAGCGCCGAGTAAATCTCTTTCTCTTCAAGAATTTTCCGCCTGGCAATGCTAATTCTAGAGGTCTTCGTATTTTTGTTTTTCTACACGGTGCAGATAATTTATGTAGTGAAAACATAGCAGAAAGGTTAGTCAACTGTCTTATTAGTTAATATTCTTTAGCGATTTCACTGTTTCGGGAGAACGTTGCACTGTTGTTAGCTATAGCCATTCTTCCTGCATATCACCTCCTGTCAAACCTATAGGAGAGCATCGATGGTTAAGGATTGTTCCATTTGTCGTTCCAGAAGCCGCATAATCTTCGTTTATAATATTTATTTACTTGTTTCTTTATCTTGCTTTATAATTTGTCAGGGTTCTACATTCCACTACACATCATTGTCACGCGTATTAATAAAAAGTCAAAGACACTTCACACGACTATTTCCACGCAACTCAAAAGGCTAGTTTAACACCGGCGAGAGTTTGTGTGTCCAAATGTCCCGGAACAAAAAGGCTCCATTTCACGCCAAGACGCAAGTCAACTGCTTGCGTAAGACGGACAAGGGCGTTTCCTGTTTAGAGCAGGACCTACGCGAAGGAAAGCGATATTTTCAAGAGGATCGGAACGAAATAGCAAATTATATTCAAGTCAAGATAATTAACTCGGGTTACTGTAACAGAACCTCTAAAATAATTAGATGTTACAATTAGTAGAGTTCTAGCCATAACTATGAGAATAACTCGGGCAACCCATAAAATGTCCTTTGTAATGCTCACAGAGAGTCATTTACTCTGCCTCCGGTGATGTCAGACTCCCCGGAATAACTGCCTTCCTTTGTGAGCCGTCTCTCCTCACCGGCTAGCCGATCGAGGGGCGTGCTCCGTTTGTGTACAAGAGCCGGCGTCCCTTTCCTCCGGGCCATGTTGCTGCCGCTCCTCTTCTCCATACTTCTCTCACGGCAGGCATTGGCCCTCCATTGCCTACAGCCTTTTGTCCCCGAAAATGGTCATGTCATCTTTAACGAGCCGGGTCCCTATGCCCCGAAAACTATTGCCAAATATAGGTGATTCTCCGTTTTTTGACTAAAAAGTAGATAATATTCAGCTGCGCTCTTGGATTCGAACGAATCGGAACCGAGGAGAGGATATGTCGCCCAGATGGGACATGGAGTGCTGTGGCACCGGTTTGCGCTATTGATGTCGCGACCGGCAAGCCCAATCAACAGGTATCCGGAATTCAAAAACACACGGAACAAATGTCTTTAAAAAAGTTATATTGAGTGGGGGTAGAGTATCCCTGGTGACCAGGCAAAGGTCATGTTACTCCTAGGTGGGAACCATCCCGGGGGATCGGGTGGCAGTCCAATTACCCGCTGTGGGTGGTATCCCATGCACCCGTAGAGCCTCGGCAGCTGGAACGATTGTAATTCATAGGCCCATTTGATATAAAGAAATGTCACTGCCGAGACTGTACGGGTGCGAGTTCGTCCTCCTCCCTGCCTACTGATTTTATTCAGTCGACCGGAGATCCGCTCTACGTCTTGACTGAGGGACTCTGTGCCACGACAAACAACGAGAAAAGATCCTGGTGGTAAGCTCTCTTCTTTTTTTTTTTAATAATTCGAGAATATTGTTTAGGGAAGTGGAATTATTGGGTTCCTACGATGTGCACAGCTTGGTCCTCCGTCTGGGGCGGCACTCGTCCACCATCGTCGCGGTCGAACTCATCACCGACTATGGTGACATCCACGTGAGTAACCCATCTCTCCTCCTCACATAGTGCCTCCTCCAGATTTGTGACATAGCCCCCTTGGCCAAGAACACCTCCCAGCCCCTATACTGTGCCCAGAGCCATGTGATACGGGTCCGGATCATCGCGGCGACGCGTCTCCAGCTCTGTGCTGTCCACATCTTCGCCACGAACGCAGGTGCGTGTTTGTGTTCTTCTATTCCTAGGCGCCATGTTTTGGCCACTTGACGCGCCGCCCTCTTCACATCCGAGGGAGCCGCTCCCCTCCGTAGAGGAGCCGCAGCGGCTTTTGGATACAGAGAGAGAGGGCGGGAAAAAAGCAATCGGGAAGTGGGAGATGGGAGACCAAAATGTAGACAAAGGGGGTCAAACTTATTTTTTAAACCCCCTTTTTGACCTTCTAGGGGGCAGACGAGATATTCCTCTAAAGTATCCGAGTCTCCCCTCCTTTGAGCATCTTAGTCCCCCTTTTGTGGCCCGCGACTGCTCACGAGCTGTCCCTCATACAATGCCCCTAACCTACTCCCACCCCTCCCCCCTCCCCCCTGGTCCAATAAAGTCAAATAAATTCCAATTGCCCGCACTTTTTGCCTCTTTCGTGATGAGATGTCGATCCGCGGAGATGTCTCCAAGTCGCCGCGCCAGCTTTGTTTTAAACGTGTGCCCAGGCGCTTAGGAGGACTTTCGCGCCTTCAGCTGTCACCAATCCGACATGCGACACCAAGTCGCGCAAACACAAAACGGTGTGCTCTTGAATAAGAGAAAAGAACAGGAGCCAGGGGGGATCTCCTTCGGGATGCGGCCGGCCTGGAATGCTTCGGGACATCTCCTCCTCCTGGTCATTAGCCGGCAGAGACACCGGTTTACGGCACTTTTTCAAGGGGGCAAAATTTTCTTCGGGGACTGTTCTTGGCATTTTCAAAGGGACGTTCATGTTGACATTCACTTTTTAATGGGAAAATGGTGGAAAGTTACCGTACTTCGATTTAACATAGGCCATCCTCCCCTTTGGGCGCGAGGGCAGGACTGCGAGCCTCTTCCATAAAGTTGCTCCTTTTCATCCCCAAAAAGGCTATTATATCTATTATTTGTAAATTTTCAAGTGGAAAAGAAGAGATCCCCTCGTTGAAAAAGTGATCGAATTTCAAGAATTGCCAGTCATTTGCATAACGGGCCTGGATGGGCCGGGGGTCGGGCAAACACAGTCGGGAAAAGACAAAGGGGCCGAGTGATGAACAGGGCCATTTCAGTCTCGAGCTGGCAATGCGCCCAAGGATCGATGGACGTGTTGACCGTGGTCGAGGGACAGTGCATCAGTGCCTCCAGAGAAGAACACTCGGACTGGGCAGCGGCACAGAGGAAGTGCCTCGACCGGGGAGGATCTCTCCCTCTGAGGATAGGCAACTCCACCAGGAGGGGCATACAAGCCGCCCTGGAACACTCTGACCACAGGAAGGACTTCTTCTGGATTGGTAGGGCAGGGAGAGACGAGGACACGAATCATTTAGGGGTGACATCCTCCTCGACGGAATGGCGGTGGGCAGACGGGGAGGCCATCTCCCCGCTGGATACCGACTGGCCTCTAGAACAGATCCCACAGCCATCGAGGGCGGAGGCCGTTCTCCTGGCCCGTGCCCTGGAATGGAAATGGCTCCCGGCTGTTCAATCTGCCTGGAATGCTTTTCTTTGCCAGAGCAGTAAGTCTCCCGTTATCGAATATTGGAATATCTTTTCTCTAGAGCCCAAGTTCTGTACCTCGCCAGGAGTAGGAGAAGCGGCTCGGGTTCACTTCTCCAGTCACAGCTATGCCATTGGGACACACTGCTATTATACATGCGACGAGGGATACAGGCTGGTGGGTATGCCGGAGAGAGAGTGTCTCGAGACGGGCCGATGGAGCGGGAGCATCCCCGAGTGCAAAAGTAGACATTTTTCAAAGGAGAAGAGGATATAGCGGGTTACAGAACTTGACTGTGGAAAGCTGGCGCCTTTCCCCTTTGGGACCATCAGACTTTTGAATTCAACCACGACGTATCTATCAGAGGTAGGTTCTCTCAAGGTGGAGGTAGTCCTCGTTTCAGGCAGAGTACCTCTGTGCGCCGGGGAGTGAAGTAGTCGGCGACCGCAGACGACAATGTCAGTCCGACGCCAAGTGGGGAGGGATTGCTCCATCCTGTGCCAGTCAGTTTTCTTCTGATTCCCCCTATGTTTCCCCTTTTCAGTAGTCGACTGCGGCCGTCCTCCCTCCATAGCCAATGGGAAGGCCGACGCCCAGAGCCACGCCTTCGACTCCCAGGCCAACTACACCTGCAACGAGGGATACCGCCTGATCGGACACGAGACCATCTTCTGTGGAGAGAAGGGCATATGGGAACCGGCGGCACCTGTCTGTTATGGTGGGCACTAAATCCACCGAAGATGACCAGTCGTGTTCAGACGAGGCTGCTCTCCGGGAGATGAAGGGCTCCGACTCGGAGGGGTCGGCTGTCCTAGCCGTCTTGGCACTGATCCTCGTCGGGGTGTTGCTCTTCGCCGTCGTCAAGATCTCCCGGCCGACGTCGACTGCTCTCAGCGACAAGGCCCCGGTCATCTATGCCACTCCCTCGGTTCCCATGGCCGGGGACTCCGTCGTCTACTACGCGTCGTGTGCCGCCGTCACCCAGCTGGAGGTGCCCCCACATCTCCTGTCCCTTCAGCATCTCCCCAACGGCAATATCCATGTCACCCTTCCGGCCGGTAAGAGAAAGGGACAGAGACGGTAACAAGCAAGTTCAGTGAGCGGGAGACCGGTGGCTCGGCCGCCATTGCCAGTATTCCGAGAGGCATCCCCTACGCCTTCCCAACTTCTCTACTCCTTTGACCACGAGCCCATCTACGACACGCCGCCAGAGAGCACCCTCTCCCGGAGACACCAGGAGAACATCTACGAGAGGATGGTTGATTTGCGGCCACCGCCTCCCCCTCTGCCCAAGGCATCTCACAGGTATCCTCCCTCTCCCTCCCTGGTTAACGAGGGCAGATTAAGGGGAGAAGGCAGCTGATATTCTTTGAGAAGAAGACACACACCACGGGTAGCCAGAGAAAGGCCAACAAGAGACGAAATCGTATTATGCCAGACACTTACCGAGTAAATTATTTGACATATTTCTTGACTGTTGGGGGAGGAAAGGGCATCCAAGCGGATGAGAAACCGCAAAGCATTTGTCGTCGCTATTGTCTGCCTCTAGATAAATAGAAACATTTGTTTCCAAAGCTCTGCCTGTATGCTCCTTGGATTTTTTTTCTCTAAAACTTCTGATCTGTGTTTGGGGCATTGTTGGGAGCTGGGTGTATCCGTAAGCAATACAGGTAGTGTAGCCTCCGTAGACTCTCACAGTCTCCACTTCTGGCCGACAGTCGAACAAAGGTCATGTCGTCCCATTTCATTCTTCTGTCTTCTGTACAGTCTTCAGAAGTTTTTTCTATTGATTTTTGATGGGACGAGGGATTTTTTTCGAGTCCTTGTTATGGCCGATCCTCACGGACCGTTCTGCCTAGCCAGTCAGCCACCAACGGGGGTGGCCTCGTTCTGACTAGCCAGTCAGAACAGATCCTGAAACTGTGATTATTAGAATGGGACCGTTGTTTGTCCTCTCACCGACGGCTCTACAGCTCCCCATCCTTACTTAGGACTGTCCTCAGTCCTTGCCCCTAAAAGAGCGGGACTAACGAGGGCAATTTACCTGCTACAAGAAAATTCAATCAGTGAGTTTGACGGCAAACGCCCGCGAGTTTTTCTTGACGAAGCTCTTGATGTCCGAGGGCCGGCCAGTAGCATGGTACCTGACGTTCGGCTGCAGGTCTCCTCTTCTCCGGCCATGGCGCTGTGGACGAGTTCGATCATCGTGTTGCCGAATGATGCAGCCGATTCTGTGGGTCCTTGGACGCACGGCTCCAGCTTCTCCATGGCTGTTTCTGTGAGCATGATGCCCTCGTAGTGAGACTTAAAGCGCGCGACCATTGCGTCCTAGTTGCCCTCTAGCCCATTTGTTCTACTCATGTAAAGAGAAAAGCACCGAATTTATGCCGGTACCTGAAAACGTTACTTTTCATAGGAGTTGAAAAGAAAGGAAGGTGAGAAGAAAGTAAAAATGAAATCGGTGGGAGGAGACGGAGGACGGCCAGAATATGACTAACGGGGAACCTTTTAGACGCCGCCGTCCTCGGATGAGTCGACGCCTCACTGTTACACCCCGCCCAGGCCGACATTCCACTGTTTGGTGCTGTCTTTTGTGATATTAGAAATAGGTAAATTATTATGAATTTTTATTGTCTGGAGGAAAGCCGTAGGGGTGACCCAAATGAACGAGAAAAGGATTATGTCGGGGGAGGGAAGGGCATCAGATGGACGTCGTCGCTGTCTCTTCCACGTCTGTCTCGGAGACCAACGAGGCCAGACTCTGAAGTTTATTTATTACAAAGAAAAGACTTATGGCCCAAAGCGGAGGATTACGGTAACTGGCGGGTGGCTGACCTGGACATCGATGGGCAGGATATTATGCCGGTCAGCGGCCTGTAACTCGTCAATCGCTTCTTTTGAGCAGCATAGGAAATACCACCTGAAAGGGGAGGATGCTCTGTACAAGAAGGAGACGAGATTACTTGAAGAACTGCTTCGGGGAAGAGATATGACTGCACGGCCGCCAGCGGATGACACAGCAGACGGAGAGGAGGAGTACCGCGGGGATGCTGTAACCGGAGGATGTTATATCCGAGCAGACCCATCAAATGTGCGCATAAAAGCTAAGGAGATGCATTTCCTCGTAAATGGGAGAGATGGCTCCTCCGGGGTGACGTTTAGTGCATCAGATTAGCTGGGAGAAATGTCCAATTTGGGCGAGTTTCTTTGTGTTTTCGCTGGTTTTTGGAGACAATTGACAGAGATTGTCAAAATAGACGGATGGTAAGGGAAACAACATGGGCGGAGGGCGGCTGGGCAAGGCGTGTACCCCTCATTTTCTAGGGAGGAGGTTACGGTAACTGTTGGTCACTTTCTATTGACTTCAGGAGAACGTGTCTTCTTTTCTGACACGGTTCATTTGCCCGAAACGGAAGCTATGTGTGCAGGAGACATCCCCTTTTAGGCTATGGACGGGAATTAGAAGAGTATGGCCCGAGGGGGATCTGCCCTGACCGAGAACGAACCTGTATACGAGGAGAAGAGCAGCAATCGGCGGTGTCGGAAGGGAGGTAGCCGTCGGAGAAGGGAGCACCCCCATCGACTCGTCACATCCTGGGCTCCAGGGTAGCCTGAATGAGAGCTGACGAGATGAAAACGATGCGCATTGCTAATTGGCTCTCTTATTTCTTGTGGGGGTTACCTCATCGCGGGGGGTTAGAGAACATGTGGAGGGGAAGGAAGTGCCGCCGCCGGGGCGGGAGACATCTCTCCCATTATTAGAGGCGACAAAGGAAGATCCGCTGCTTGAGGGGGAAGAGCCCGGCAAACAAGGGGCCATTTCGGGGGAGAGACACGGATTTGGTTTTGCCTAATTTTAAGACCTAGGGGGGAGAGAAGGAGGAAGGAGGATGGGGGGAAGGCGGAATGGGGAGACCAAGGAGACCACAAAATATTAGAAGAGAAGGCAGGACATGCAACGGACAGCTCCAAAGTAAATATCATAGATCATATTCCCAATTTCGAATCGTCTCAAAAATCACGTAAACAAAGGAGAAATTTGGAGGGGAGGAGGACAAAAAGACGCCTTCTCTCTGCGAGGGAACAGGCCGGGGGAGACCAGTGCAAAATAAACCCTGGCCGGCCAAAGTGGAGGGAGGAGGACGACTTTCCTCGGAAATCTACTGGAAATCGGCTACTGAAACACTAGAAAAATGAAAAGCGGGGCCTTATTTCCCCAATAAAAGTGGCCAAATTATAGGTGACACTCGGAAGATCTCTGGGATGACGGCAGGGAGAGATGTGTCGCTAGATCGGCGCGCCCCTCGTGTGCGACACATATTAAAATATTATCAGGCGGAGGAGTCAGGAGACCCGGCTCTGATTTATGGGGGCAACCCCGAGGGGTCAGAAAATGGCTTATTCGGGGCTTATAACAGCTTTCAGCTCGATTGCCCTCGTCCTCCCCTAGGCACACGTGCCAATTGACTCTTTATTCCACCGGAAAGAACAAATAACAACTATAAATTGGGTATTTTGGGGATTATGTCTGTCTGAGAGAGAGAGAGAGAGGGAGGGAAAAACAGAGCGAAAGAAAGGGCAGGACAAACCATAGGGAAGGGGAAATTAGTAAGAGTACGGGAAGAGGGTGTCGAAGGCCAGAGAGTCGTCCTCGTCGTCGGTGACCACGTCCGAGGCCGCGTCCGAGCCGACGTCCGAGATGGTCTCCAGCTGCTGGTGGGAGAAGCGGCGCTTGTTGATCAGTTCCCTGTAATATCCATTATATTGGTGTCCCCTCGTTTCCTTACCAATTGTCTTTGCCAGCGAAATAGTAGACGGGATGGGAGAGGCAGTCCTCCCCGATGGGCATCGAGTAGGCACCCATGTTCTCCCAGAAGAGCCATTCGCCGACGGCCAGCTGACGGGAGACGAACATCTTCATGTGCAGTTCCATCGGATCCGTCGACGGTCCCATTACGGAGCCGTAGGCCTCTATCTCGTCCTGGGTGTTCTCCTTCAACGGTTTGCATTCCGGCACGACGTCGGCCAGGCGGCATCCGAAGGCACCGTAGATGCTCTCGTTGGTGAAATAGCGATAGAACGGCATCTCATTTTCTGGAAATTGTATATTTAACAGAAAAAAGTAAAAGAAACTAACCTTCAATTCTCTGCTTGCCAATAACACTGGTGCAGAGGGAGAACGCCGGGGTGGCGAAGAATCGACCTGGGGTGGAGATCAGTTTCAGGAAGGGGAAGTCCTCCAAGGGGAAGAAACGTTCGACGGCTTCGTGGAGGTCACGAGTCACCTAAAAGGGTACTGTAAAGAGAAAGATAGACGAGTCCTACCTCTTGGAAGAGTGTCTTCTCCAGGAAGCGGAAGCCACCTCCAACAGAGACGGTCCTCGGAGAGAGACCGTTCTGGACGGCCGCCTGCCACAGGTCCTTGATGTATTTGAAGGCCTTGAAGTAGGCAGACGAGTCGCGGTTGTCGATGTGGAAGGCGAAGCCGTCGAAGTTGGCACAGGTGTCATAGGCCATCTTGAGGAGATCCTCGGCCATCTCGATAGAACATCCCTGGTTAACGGCGAAGGACTCTTGACGGGCCTGGCATCCGGGAATGGCCACCACAATGAGGACCCTGAACTCTAATCTTTAGACCTATTCAAGGGGGCGGCCTACTTTGCATAGGGAGCGAACCGCGTGGCATCGAAGAGCTCCTTCTCGTTGCTGACGACCACAGTACCGATGAGGGCCTCGCCGGCGCGTTTCATGTTCCTCCGAGTCCAGACGGGGTGGGAATAGACGATCTTGGAGGGGTCGACGAGCGAGAGGGCCATCTCCATCTCGTAGTCATTTTGGACCTCGAAGCCCATCTCCTGTGTCTCGGCGAGGATCTGGGCCAAGACGGGGTCGGCATTGCATCGGAGAGCATAGCGGGTGGTGAAGCGCTCCATGTTGGCCTGCCAGAGGTCGACGGCCTTCAGGACGGAGGGCACGTCCATGACGAAGAACGGGGCCGAGGAGACCTGCTTCTCGGCGACATGGCGGGCGATGTCGGCAGCCGGGTGCTGCTGAGAATGGACGGCGATCATCTGGTCGGCATAGATGTCGCGGGTCCAGCACTCGTCTCCGGAGGAGTGGTAGGTGGCGGAGGGAAGTCTCTGACGGGAAGACACCATCAGGCAGAAATTAGAAAAATTAGGGGGAGTTCCTGAAAGAGTCTGCTTTTTTGATTGGAGGATGAGTCTTACCTGAGAGGATTAGGGTGGAATGTGGCGGGTTTTGTCCACACGCGCTGCAACCTCAGCCGGAGAGAACCAGCAACACGGGAGAGGGGGCAACGGCGTAACCTTCTGGAGGCTACCCACGACGGCGCGCGTAGGAGCGCGCGCTGTAGCTACTCTTATTTTAGACGGGCGTGCCGGCAGTGAAGCGGACACGCAAGGAGAATGTGGGGTTTTTATTTTAGAAGAAAGCCTGAAAGCTGAGATTTAGATAGAAAAATAATTAGAGGGACATACCTGGCCTGGATCGGGATCCCAGGGGGGCTCGGCGTTCTTGTCGGCCTGGAGGGTGTTGGCTCGAAGCTGGGGATGGGCTTCGACTAGGTAGAGAGTTGACTCCTCCTCCTGAAATTGGTGAAAATCAGAGACACGAGGGGAAAGGCAGCTGATAGAGCTCGGAAAGCTCCCAAGTTATCTTATCGAGGGGCACCACGTCAGCTCTTTTTCTAGCCCCAGGTAAAGGGACCTCCCGAGGTGAAAGAGAACTTCTGACTGAAGGTGGGGCCATTCAAATTGGAGTTTGCGGGTTTTTTTTGTTGACTGGTCTCTGGCTCCGCCACGGGGTAGACTTTGACTTTCTTCGCGATTTATGGCCTTTGTGAAGGAGGGTTTTGACTACCAGATGAGTGCCCGGGCCGGGGGAGGACAGGACAACAGGGCGATCTCCTAGGAAGGTGGATCTTGAACAGGAGGATCTCCTCTAGCTGTCCCTTTCCCTACCAGATCAGTTCCTGATCCTCTGCAAGTGGGTTCTGTTTGTCCCCCTGCTAGTCCCTTCTCTGATTGCTCCCCTTTCTCAATGTTTACCAGCAACTTTGACCGGGAATTTGCCCCCCACGTCATGTGCGTCAGGGTGATTCATCTCCCCGGATTCATTTCAGAGCTTCGCGGCAAGACCCCTTCCCCCCATTTTTTGGGACAGTATCTATAAAATAAAACGGGGAAAAAGGAAGAATAACTCACCCTTGAGGGTCCTATAGAAGGTTCACTAGATTCCTCTGACGAAATCTTCGAAGTAACGGGGACAGGCGGTCGCTATGCCCATACACACCCTCTCCCTCGGAGTGCGTAGAGCTGTGGGAGTAGACGCGAGCAAGAGAGACAACGGTGAGCTGTCTGAAACGGGAGGAGGACTGTTATCGCCGGAAGAGGAGGACCGATTAAAGCGAAGGTAAGGAGCCTGTTACAGCGGGGGATCCCAGGCGGCAGACAGACGAGAAAGAGAGGAGCAGAGAACACCGACTCGGATCGATAAGCGAACTTTCGAGAAAACTGTTTTTTGGGGATACTTTTTAGGAAAGGTTGTGAAATGGAGGAGGGCGCCCGGTTGCCGTGGGGATCTCTTCCTCGGGGCCAATGGGACCATTCTCCGTAGAGGAAAGATAACAAGTGAGGACGATGGACAAGAACTGGTTGTCTCTTCTTTTAGGACAAGAAGAAAGGGGGAGAAGAGTACGGTAGATAGAAAATAAGGAGACTGAAAAAGGAGACGACGGGAGATAAAAGGACGGGGCGGCCGTTGTGGAGCCCACCGGCGGCGGGCGTCGATAGGCAGCCGCGACGTGGTGTGCTTGCTCGCGAGAGAGAGCCCGCCGAATGATGAGGGCGACGGGTCTTTCGTAATAGGCAAAAATGATTCAGGCGAAAATATTTTCGACGGAGCAAAGTCTAGAACAAAACATCGAAAAAGCCTGGGAGGGAGGTCAAAGGTCTTATTTTGAAAAAGAGGATAGTTTATTTATTATAACCCGTCAGCGGTGAGCATGAGAACAATTCCGGAGATGGTCAAGAGGTAACCGAGCCAGATTCGCGGGTGGCTCTGCTTCTCGCCGAGCAGCTGGCCGCAGATGGCCGTCGACACGAGCTGGATGGCATTCGTCGTGGGAACCACTACGGAAATGGGAAACCGGGCCACCAAAACATTGAACAGGACCTAGAAATGGGAGGGATACGCGGGGAAAGGCCTGGATAACCCACAGAAGCGGCCTGGTTGAGGGCAAACGGCACGGAGAACTGCCAACAGCGAAAGAGATGCCAAAAGTCGCTGGCTATTTGCAGAATTTTATCTTTAAGCGGATTTATGGCAATTTTAAAAGGAGAAATAATACTTTTAGAGGGAGGAGAAGTTTCTCGTTTTGCGGCGGCGACGGCGGATCCCAGCCGGAGGAGGGGATTCGTCGCGCCCCAAATGATTCCGATGACTAGAATTGATAGAACACATTCGGAGGAACAAACATCCATACGAGGGGAGAGATCTGCAAAAAAAAAGATGAAAATAGAAAGAGGAAAGAGGGAAGAAAACAAGACGACTATCAGGTTTTTGAAGGTCTGCTTGCCGTTCGTGGCGGGAGCCCGAGGGCGCCAAAAGCCAATAGACCAACACCGGGATAGACTGTTTATTGGAGAGGAGACACGTATCGACCCGTATTGAACAGAAAAAATGGGAATTATTTACGAAACACACGGAAAACAACGAGGAGAAGGAGGAGACAGCCGAGGAGGATGGAGCAGAACTTCAAGATATCGATGAATTTGGGGACAAAGACAAAACCCAGCCAGACCAGATGGTAGGTGTCGTCGGTGAGAGACGCCCTGGCCGACTGCCAAAAGATCGGGATGATGGAGGAGGGCAGATGCATCAGTTGGCTGGAAAGGGGAGGATGAGGGAGGAGGAGGAGAGGGACTTACGGGACGAGGGAACTGGGGGACACCGGCATACTGACCTGGACCTGGACCACGACTTGGACGACGGTACCGGAGAACTAAAAAACAATTTAATTAGAAACGACCACTCTTGAGACACAAGGAGTTCTCCTGCCGATGAGGGGACTAGGCCCGCTCTCTTGATTTCGCTGTTTGCTTGTTCAGAAAGAAAAAAATCTCAGATATCAACAAATTTTTAAGGATATCGTTTACTGACCGGCTCGTGTGAATAGAGAAACGGACGATGCTGATCCAAACAGGGACTGAGCCCATAGACGGAGTCGGCCACGGCCGGCGGCGAGTAGACAAAGTGGGGAGGGCTGTACATGACGGAGAAGGGAGACGGCTCGAGTCGGCCTGAACTGTTTCTATCGACCGATATGGGAGAGGAGGATGCCTGGATAGCAGACGAGGGGATACATGCCCGGTGGGAGGAGGTACGTTCCGTTGACGAAGGAGCCCTGGCAGCAGTCGGCACACAAGTTCTCCTGGCGACTACAGTCGACGGCCGAGACACAGGCCGACTGGTTCCGGCCGGGACAGGCCGGCCACTCCGGGTAGTAGTTGACCTGCTCCACGTTACGGTAGCGGAAGCCGAAGTTCTTGTTAGCAGTCGTGTCCCACTGCTCGTAGGGGACGGAGTAGCTGTAGGGGAGGAGGGTCCGGAAGGGAAGTGAGACTCACGTGTAGGCCGGGATATTGTGGACGGTGGTCTCGTTCAAGTAGGTGGCGTCGAAGGATCGGCAGTAGAAGGACTGGAACATCGGCAACACGTCGTCCTTCTTCAGGTGCATCTTCGAGAAACTGCCGGAATCTGGAGAGACACGGGGTGGCGGAGGAGGGAAGGGGCGGACCTGATCCTCGGATGCTCCTGGAATAGTCGTCTCCCCACCAGGAGACGGGGAGAGCCGACTCATCTCCCCAAGACTGAACTTCTCCCAGCCGGTCGATGTTTCCCTTCCCCGTCCGGATCCAATACCACTCGTCCTTCGTATTGTTGTACTGTAAAGAAGGAATAAAGAGGTAATTCTATAGGAAGAAACGTACCCCTTGGAAGAACCCCATCCTCGGCATGTCTGGAATAGGAATAGGAATGAGAGTTTGCCCATTATTGAGAAGCAACTCCACAAGTGACAGAAACTGGAACCGTAACTATTATTCAAAATGATTAGTAACGAAACCTGACTATGGGCTAGCGAGAGGAGAGGGTCGGGATAGCCGTCAAAGAGGATGTCTCCTACTTTTTGTGTCCTAAGCAGAAATTTATCGATAGACGGGAAAAGAAGACTACACGAAAGGGTACTCGCCGAGGAGGAGGAGACTCCAGGCGACGACCTGCCTTCCAGTGGAGGACACGGCATACTGTGGGTCGACGATGTCAGCGGCTGCTCCCTGGGCATTCTCTCCAGAGGAGACGAAGATAACTCACTAGACCGACGGGGTTGGGGATAGTGACCAGAGCATCCATCCGGCAGCCATTGCACAGCTCCGGTCGAGCTAGGTAGGTCTTGTAGTTCTCGTAGAAGACTTTCTCCCCGTCGTCCAACCACTTCATATACTTCTTGACCTCCTTCTCCTGGACAGTCCATGGCCCGACCTGAACATGCCTTCGGGAGCAGGGGAGACCCTTGCCTCGACGACAGCCGGCTTGGCTCCCTCGTAGATGATCTCGTCGGGATTGGACACATTGAAAAAGTAGAAGCTCATGATGTTCTCCATGGGAGGATGTGACCACTGCCAGGTCGAGGTGGGCAGTGTCTTGTCCTCGTGGATCTTCAGTTCCAAATTCTAAAAGCCGGCCATCCTCCCGCTAGAGACACCTTACCGAGGCGACCTCACCTTCGTAGATCGGAGGAAATGTGATCCAGAGGACTATCCCAGAAACAACAAAAAGTAGGCCGAAGAGGAGGAAGGGCCAGTGCTGTCTGAGCAGTTGGCTGCTCATGGAAGAAGCAGGCTAGCCCGAGGCGGGAGACTATGCGGTCCTTATCTTGCCATATAGTTAGCTTATCGAAACACAGAAGACCGGATGGGGTGACCAGTCTTCGGGAAAGTGTCCGAGGAGGGCACACCTTTCCGGATTTGCGGACCACGATTGTAACAATTGAAAATAGTTTCATTTTTGTGTATATAGTCACGAAGAAGATGGCTCGAATCCCTAATCGTCATCTTCCCCCGATGGCAGGTGGAATCCCCCATGATACGAATGCATTTTCCGTCTATCTTCTGGCCCGGGTAGTGGCCCTCCTTCGTCTGCCGTCTAATAGGAGTCGTGAAACCGTTGCCCTCCCCTCGGACAAATCCAAATAGATCGAGTAAGTCCCGTACTCCTTGAAGTTGGAGTTTGTCAAATTTATGGAGGAGAAACAAGGCGAGCAGAGCGTAGCCGCCATTGGGATAACTCGAGGACTGTAAGAGGTGAATGAAAGAGGAATGCGACTTCACATCATAGCCAACAACTCACCACGGCCAGCGGCCACTCTCCTCATTTACACGCTTCCCTCCGACAAGTGTTTAGCCTTCGAGAAAACATTCTTCATTAGAGGAGGCGACAATGATTGTGGATGATAGCTACGAAGGGGGACGAGGAATGGTCATATATAGCTGAACTGGTAGCTGCTTCTTCACCAGTTTATGGTGTACGCGATGCTTCTAGTCAACTTGTTCATGTGCTCCAGCAACTCCAGCATGTATTTGCCGACGGCGGCCGGGTAGAGATCGAGGGAAGTTCCCTCTAACAGAGAATACAGGCACGAGTTGTCCACCGGGAATTGTCTCCACCTGCGGAAATCTCTTGTCTCGTAGAGGGCATATGCCAGAGCTTGAACGAAGGCGGACAGGTCACCCGGAGGCAGGATGTAGAGCTCGAACTGAAGCCACAGTCCTTTAATCAAAGGATCTTACTTTGTTGACTGAGGAGTAGGGGATCTCGGACAGTAGAAGAACTCTCGTCCCAGTTTGGCAGAAATAGACATAGTTGTCGCTTTGCTGAAAAGACAGGAACGGGTGGAAGGGGCGGGAGCACGTACATAATCATCGTCTATGTCCAACCAAGTTGGCCCCTTCAATAAAGTGAAGGCGACATTCCCGATCTCCCCATTCGGTATGCCTCTGCTCCACGAGGGGGGCACCTTCATTTGCATTGTAATCTTTTCCAAAGGACCCACGTCCACATCGTTGTACACGTCCTAAAGCTGTTTTGAGGTCTCAATTGAGCCAGACCTGTATGAACTGTGTGTACATGGGTTCGATGTCGTCCTCACTATTGCCAAATCTCAATTCCAATGTCTCCCTACCCTTACATAGATCCAGGAGATTGAAGCTGATGGACATCATACAATGAATGACTGAAAGATGGGCAAACTTCTGAAATGGTCGAGTTTTAAAAGTATTCCGTCGGTGACTCACCTGGAACTGTGGCTTTCTCAATAGTTCCAAATCGATGGGTTCAGATGTATTCGAATCGTTTGCAATCCACAGGGAAGTGGCAGACACGACGGAGAGGAGATCGAGCAACCGGGAGGAGTCGTGGTAGTGGACGAGTACAAGTTCATCGTATCGGAGAGTCGACAGTAGTTGTTTGATACTGCTGTCTATGCCGCGAACCACCTCGCTGGACATGGCCCATGGCTTCCGGTCGTGCCTCTGGCTGGATGTTCTCGCCCTTGATCAGATGACTTACAATAGATATGCTCCTATAGTGGAAACTGAACAGGCTGATGACGTCTCTTATTATCTGGTCGGAATCCTTGAAAGTGGCACGGTAATATGCCCTGAAGAATTCCTGAAAAACATAAGATCAGAGGCCATCAAAAGGAGGACCAGCTTCAGACTATTGCCTTTCTTCATATTCACGTGGATCTCGTTCCTATCTACAGCATCTTCTATCATCTCATCTAAATCGGAGCAGGTCCTCCGGAGATTGACATAGGTCGAGGGAGACAGCTGTAGAGGATGGTAATTCTTGGGGGGAAGATGACCTACTCTGTTGACGAGGGACGATAGAAAGCCGGGAGGAAGCTTCTCGCCGAGAGGGAGCAGCTTCGGCTGCATCTGAAAGTGTTCGAATAGAAAGAGGACAAGGAGGAGAACAGGTGGAGGATGTGACCTGGCCGGGATGGGCAATCAATAGGACTGTTGGACCTATTGGAAAGTTTACAGCCCCTTTGATTGGGAAATCAGGTGGAAATCGATCCCGATCAATAAAGTATGGGTACAGCTTCAGTTAGGGTTGAAAACGCGTCGCTCCGGCCCAGGTCTTGATGCCGTCTGCTCCGAGGCTCTTCTTAGCGAGGCTTCTGGCCGATCAGAGAATCTATTTGAAACCGATGTTTAGATGGCTAGGCGGTGGTCTGCCCATTGGAAGCATGTCCGACAATAGAGAAATTACAGTATACGGGGGCAGATCAAAGGAGCAGATAAAGGTTACGGTACCTTTACAGACACTGCCCTTTCTATCGCAACCGTGGGCATTGCTCTCCTTCATCCAGCTGTCCTCCCTTTTATGTCTTCCTCCTTTCTTTATTTGCTCTCTTTTGATCCTCTAAATCCTCCTATTATATTTAATTATATCCTTTCACTACAAAAATTATAATGTATGTGACTAGGAAACGGGCGAGTTTATTCTGCCCCCCAGTCTGCTTCCCCTGACCTCTCTCAAACCTTTGAGTCTACGTGGCGAGTCGGGCCGGCCGTTTGTAGCCCCAATTTTTTTCCTTCCCCAGCCGCACTTGCCCTTTTCCCTCTGCGTCCATGTCCCGTGTCTCCGCATCTTTTCCTCCCGCACTGGCCATTTTTTTTGCCGTTTTTTGTGTGCCGCTTTTTTCGCTCGCGGCGGCCGCACCCGTCGCTCGTTTTCGCTCATTTTTTAACATCATTTTCTTTGGATTTTTGTCGATTTTTCGACTCTAAACGAGAAGAATTTCAGGCCACTCTGGTCAACGGGTACGACTACTGCTTCGGCGGTGGTTTTCAATATTTTTAGGACTGGAAGTGGGGATGAGACAACATCCCAACACAAACTAAAGTCAGTCCACCGTCTCTATTAAGAAAACTGTCAAAATATTACAGAAAAGTGTGCTCGGCTTCACTTTTTTCAGTATTTCAAATATGCAAAAAGCTGAGAACATCGCCAGCGAACAGGAGTCTGATGTCCAAAAGGTTAGATCTTTTCCCCGTATTTTCTTTTCTTCCTAGATCAATTTTATATCGTTTATTGAATAATTAGAGATTCTTTGACATATTCTTAAGATAATTATATCAAAAGAACAGTATGGCGCATCACGTTTCTCGCGAATTGGGTAGCATATTGCAAATTTTGCTTGTAATTGGAATTGAATAGTCTTTTTGGGCGTTTTCTTCAAAAAATGGCCTTTTCTACAGAATACATCGGCTCATTTTGACCGCAACTCAATTCTACTATTTATTTGGGGTAAACAGCTAAAAAGTCAGTAAAAAGGCAATAAAACATAAACAAGAGAAGTGCGCATTGTCTAACTTGTAAAAATGAGGCGGCAGAACTCCTTTAGGGTGGCAAAAGCGGGGGAGATCGAATATTTTCAGTCAAATATGCCATTTTATATGAAGTGGTGTATTTCATAGCCACTAGAAGAATCTTTTCTATACAATTTTGTGTTTTGGACGCCAAAAAGAGTCATGCCGCAGACAGGTGCAAGCGAAGACGAGTAAAGAGGGGATGCCCCTATCAACCTAGAGCCAGCATGTGGCGTGACACTGAAAGTCCCAGCTGTGTTTCCAAAAAACGCCTGCGTGCGGTCTAAAAGGGCGTCATTAGGAAGAGGAGAAGTGGAGTAGGAAATATGTATAGAGGATGGAATACCAAAGAGACAGAAAGAGTATGAGGCCTATTCCAGACACAAAACACCACATTCACAGAGGACAGCGGACAGTTCAGTTTCGTTTCCGAGGGCAGCCATCAGGGATTCAGTGGTCATGACTTTAGCGTATGTTCAGACTCTTCCAAGAGAATGGCCAGTTCCAGAGAGGACTGTTCGAATCCCCGCCCTCGGTGATGTCCACCCCCCGGTTCGACATCTTCCCCCCGTTCCGGCAGTATCCTCCCCTTTCCAAGTGTCACCGCTGTAGCAAGGAGATCGGCGTCGTCGGCGGGACCAGCTACCCCTGCAGCCACAGGTAGCTCTCCCTTTATCTTTCCCCCATTCCACTGTGCCAGATTGTGTCAGGAGTGTGCTCCTCCAGAAGGCACCCCCTGTCCCATCTGTGCGGCCAGGCTGGCCCTCTCCGTCAGCAGTCCCCCGTACCCGCCACAGTTGTTCCAGTCCCCGATGGCCGGGGGTAGGAATCCGGAAGAGGTCACCTCCCTGGCCAACTACCATCTCCCCACTGAACTACAGGCACCCCTATCAATTTTTATAGGAAAATCCCATCTTATAGAACATCTCCTTCCCGGCCAACGAAGAGTCCTTCCATCTCTGGGATCAGCCGAAAAGCAGCCGAGCGCCTAGGGGATTCGAGGGTCTGGGGGTAGGTGGCCTCCTCTGCCAGAGACCTCTTCCTCTTTTTAGCAAGAAGAACGTCTTCCACCCTTTACCACCCCGACGGGGGAGAGGTTTCCCTACCCGACCCCTCAACGGAGAGAAGATGTCTGTGCCGTCTGTCAAAATGGATCGAGGGCCACTGGCTGGTGTATGAACTGTTCCGAGATGTTGTGCAATGACTGCGTCGTGGCGCATCAGAGAGTCCGGGTCACGAAGGACCATCACGTCGTCCCGTGGGAACACCTAGCCATGCAGATGGTACTGTAGTCGAGAAAGAGGACAACAGTGATTTAGACGTCTCCTCAGAAGTCGGATGACACCCACGGCGGGAGTCTGTCGGGCGGGATGACATCAGAAGGCTCGTCGGCGTCGCGGCCGTCCTCCGTCTGCTGTATCCACGAGGCCCGGATCCTGGCCATCTGCGAGACGTGCTGCGGGGCTGCCCTCTGCCACATCTGTGTCCAACAGCACTCCAACCATCACCTGGTCCCGCCCAGTGAGTCCTCCCCGTCCCCCTCCCTTTTTGAATAATACATTTAGTGGACGTGCGAGCGGCTGCCATGCTCCTCCTGAACGATGTCAAACAGCGCGAGAAGAACATGGCCGACGCGGTGGACAGTGTCCGCCGGATGGTAGAGAGGATCGAAGTAGGCACCCAGGCAGTGGCCAGCGAGTTGCGATCCGTCATCCACAAGCACATGAGTGCCCTGGAGGAGAGGAAGAGAGACCTCCTCCAGCGGCTGGAGACTGTCCGGACGACCAAGCTGAACACCCTCAGGGGACAGAACGAACAGCTGCACACGGTCAGGAGTCGAATGGTCCAGATTATTCGCGAGGTGGAAGCCTCGGACTCTTTGGAACGATACTACGATACCCTCCTCCAGCTGTACTGCCAGAAACTCGTCCTCGAGCCACAGGAAACTGACCTGATCAAGTTCATCCAGCCGTCTCCCGACCTCCTGACCAAGTGAGTCCACCGCAATGAGGCTGAATTAACGCCGTTTAGGATTCAAACCATGGGTGAACTGGAAAGCGAAGCCTGTGCGGCCACCTCGACGGTGGTCGGAGAACGGCTGCGGAGAGCCATCCGAGACCGGCAGTCGAACCTCTTCGTCCAGCTGCGAGACGCCTGTGGGAAGCCCTCTCCGGGATGTGCCCAAGACATCAAGGCACAGATCACCACACCGGAGGGAAGTCAACTGGAATGCCAGATACAGTAAGCCTTGAGTTTGTGGCTGAGATATCTTGGATTTTTTAGGGAGAGGGAGTCGGGAATGGTGTCCGTCTCCTATCTGCCGATGGTTGATGGCCTCCACCTGGTCAACATCTTCATCCGGGGCACCCTCTTGAGGTAGGCGACGCGTGGCCGGTAGAAGACAATGGAGTTTATAGTGACTGTCCGCTGAATATCGAGGTTCGAAAAGGCCGAAACTACACGGACATAGCCACCTCCGGCGAGCTGTTCTCCTTTGGCAAGGAGGGCAGCGGAGACGGAGAACTGTGTCGTCCCTGGGGCATTTCTATCGACGCCCATGGGCGTGTTCTCGTCGCCGACCGGAGTAACAACCGGATCCAGATCTTCGACAAAGATGGCCATTTCCTCATGAAATTCGGACAGGGAGGGACTCGCCCGGGGCAGTTCGACCGTCCGGCCGGGATCACGACAAACACCCTGAATAACATCATCGTGGCCGACAAGGACAACCACCGGGTACAGGTCTTCGACGAGAACGGCGTCTTCCTCTTCAAGTTCGGCGAGAGAGGCCGGCCCAACGGCATGTTCAACTACCCGTGGGGAGTCGCCTGCAACTCGCTAAACCACATCGCCGTCTCCGACACCCGCAACCACCGGGTGCAGATCTTCAACCCCAAGGGAATGTTCATCCGCAAGTGCGGCTTCGACACCGCCTACTTCTACAAGCACCTGGACTCGCCCCGCGGCCTCTGCTATCTTCCCGACGGCCATCTCCTCATCACGTGAGCCATCCTCCCGGCGCTTTACATAATCATTTCTAGGGACTTTAATAACCACCGTCTGGCTGTCTGCTCCCCCCGGAATGGGAGCGACATGAAGGTCTACGGCACGGAGGGCGAGATCGAGGGCCAGTTCTGCCGGCCGCAGGGTATAACCACCGACCCGGAGGGACACATCCTCATCTGCGACTCGAGAAACAACAGAATACAGGTCCGGCCCCGCCTCGGCCCACACCTCCCCGGTTCAGGTCTTCTCTGGCGAGGAGATGCGCTGTATCGCCTCGTTCGGCGGCAATAACACCCTCAGTTCCGGCTTCCAAATGCCTCAGGAGCTGCCCATCCCCACATTCCAGGTGACCGCGTCCCCCTGGCCGGCAGACTCCCGCCTTCTTCAGTCCGCTGGCCCCTCGTCCATGTCCCCCTTCCTGACATCTCCCCTAGGAGTGAGTCCGCCTCGTTCACTTCTCGATCGTCCCACCGACATCGCCGTCTCGTCAGACGGTCGCGTCTACGTCGTAGACTTCGGCAACAATTGCATCCGCGTCTTCTAAGACGCCCCGTCCGGCTCCCAGCCATGCCTGTTGAAAAACCACACGTTGTATCCTTAGGTGAGCACAGCTTCGAGCGTTTGTTGCACTCTTTCTTGTTATGTTTCTATTGTTTCTTCTCTCTGTCTCCTCCCGGTTTCCTCCTCCCCCGTGCCCCCCATCCTCCCGGTGTTTTCTAGATTTCTAGGTGTCTCCAGTTGTCTGTTACGGCCTGTTCTGGCCAGCCTCACAACTCTCAGTCTTTATACAACCGTTCGTACCTCTACCCTCCCCGTATGCAACCGTTCGTACCTCAACCAGTCGTTTTATATCTCCCCGTCTCCCTCTCCTTGTCTCTTGTGGCGCTGATCGCCGAGCGGCGCGTCATAGTCTTTATTTTGAGGAACTACAGTATCCTCAGCCTAAATTACACGGGCCGCTATGCCCAAAACTCTTTTGTACGTAAGATTCGGACAAGTTGTAGTCTCTCTCTCTCTCCTTTCCACCTCTGCTTTTGGGATACCCCCGGTGATCACACTTTTCAAATCTCTTCCTTGTCTTTACAATAAAGATTCTGTCCTTCTTGAGAAATGGAGAAAAGACAAAGAGGTGGAAGACGAGGAATGCTACCCAGAGGATACGCCACGGGAACAAGACCTGCCCTCCCTGAACCCCAAAAAAGAATGCCCCATTTAATTGCGAGCTGTACATTTTTATTTCGAGTATTTAAGCATTATAATGGGACTGGACATTCTCCAGGCCGAGTTCCTTCTTCGAAATCTCACGGAGACGGAACTTTTGTACCTGAAACAGCCGATGTCGCCCAGTCCTCTCCGGTCGCCCACCTTGCCCGTGGCAGTCAGAGGGAAGTTCTCCATCTTCTTGATCATCACATACGACGGAATCTTGTAGGTCATCATCTTGCCCTTGCAGTCGTCCTTGATCTTCTCCGGCGTGATATCCTTGGCTCCGTCCCTCAATCGAATCCAGGCACAGACCGTCTCGCCCAGTCTATCATCCGGCACCCCGATCACCTGGGCATCGGCCACGTAGGGCAACTTGAAGAGGAACTGCTCGATCTCCGTCGGGTAGACGTTCTCTCCTCCCTTGATGATCATGTCCTTGTTCCGGCCGACGATGCAGATCGAGCCATCCTCGTTCATCGACGCGATGTCCCCGGTGTGGTACCATCTGGCCGCGTCGATGTCCTTCTTCGTCTTGGCCTCGTCTCCCCAGTAGCCTCGCATGGTCATGTATCCCCTGGACAGCAGCTCTCCCTTCACTCCGCGCGGCACGGCCTTGCCCTTCTCGTCCACCACACAGATCTCCGTATGGGGTAGCACGTAGCCGACATTCTTGATCCTCTCGCTCATGGGCTGGCTCGAGACGGACGTCGACACAAGCGGAGACAGCTCCGTCGTCCCGTAGGCAATGAACAGATCCTTGACATTCATCTCCTTCTCGAGGGCCGAGCACAGCGCCGGGGGACAGGGCGAGCCGGCCATGACCGCTCCATGTACCGAGGCCATGTTGTGCTTCTTGAAGTCCGGGTCGCTCAGGAGGTCGATGAACATCGTCGGCGTGCCGTAGATGTAGTTGCACTTCTCCTCCTCGCACGACTCCAACACCTTCTTGGCCTTGAAATTGATGGCGGGGAAGACACACGTGTTACCGTGGATGGTGGCTCCCAACACGCCCATCACACAGCCGAAACAGTCTGCAAATCTCTATCCGCCGTTCTCTTCTCAATGGCTTACGGTAGAGGGGATTGGGGATGCATATCACGTGGTGCTTCTTGTCGTATCCCAGCCGCTGGGCCAAGAAGCCGGCATTGTTTCGAAGATTCATGTGAGACAGGGTGGCCGCCTTGGGGAGGCCCGTCGTGCCCGAGGTGTACTGTATGTTGACCGGGTCGTCCGGCAGCACAGAGGCCTCCGCCTCGTCCAGTCTCTTGAAGTTGATATTGCCGGCCCCGCTCCAGATGTCTTGGAAGTTCCAGGCTCCTCGGACCGGTTCCTGGTTGGCGAAGACGATGATATGCTCGAGGTCGGGCAGGTCCTTACTGGTGACCGAACCCATTCCCGGCTGCGAGTTGGCCAGCGTCGGACAGATCTGAACAAGGGGCCTTCTCTCAATTAAATGGGGTGGCTGACGTCGTTGAGGACACTGATATAGTTGTTATTCTTGAAGATGTGCGGGGTGACGAGGGCCCGGACCCCGACGGCCTTCAGGGCGTAGTGCAGCTCAGAGGACTTGTAGGCCGGGTTGATGTTGACCTGGACGAGGCCGGCGATGGCCGTCGCGTACTGGCACACACTCCACTCGTAGTAGTTGCCGCCCCAGACGCCGACGCGGTCGCCCTTCGCCAGTCCCATGGCATAGAGTCCAGCCGCGAAACGGCGCACGTCGTCGTAGAATTCCTTGTACGTCTTTCGGATCTTCTGCTTTTTGAAGATGAGGAATTCCCGGCTCGGGTGGGCATCCACCGTCTTTCGCAGCATCTCCCCCAGAGTTTCGAACTTCAATTTCTCCGAGGAGGCGCCATGCACGTAGCTGATGTTGCTCTGCATACTCCTGAAGCCGTGTCTGTGATCGGAGGATGAGGGAGACGACTCACAAGGAGAGGACAGAACGGGGCAGACTCAGAAGACGAGAAGACGCCATTCCGGCCGAGAAACAAAGCAAACTGGGAGGATGGTCAGTCGATTTTTGCTGGATCTGACCAGTCTGTCCCGTTTTTTTTCGCTTTTTGCTGGATCTGAGCAGTCTGTCTGGACCGGACAGTAATCCGAAATCAGTTACAGTGCCCGCGATGCCCACCTCCCAACAGGGATTGCAAGCTACCGTCTCTTCCCAAAAAGTACGCCCCCCTCCTTATAGGCTTTACAGACTTCCAGTTGCAGGCAGAGAACGGCCCCCCGTTGAACAACACGAGGCTCCTGGAATACGCCACCCATATGCTGACCTACTGCTCCACGCCGGCTTTGCAACTGCCGGACGACGTCTTCCTTTCGACCCATCCCCTCGGCAACAGCTGTGTCTCTCCCGTGGTGGCTGTCCGTGGCTGGGGACTCCTCGCTCTGATGGCCGACGGGAAGACGAAGAAGGAGCTGACCACGGAGGTGGCCAAGTTGATCGGGAGCGACAAGGGCCAAGTCCACCAGTGGCTCGGCCGCGTCGACCAACGGCTTCGCGGGGCCGTGCTCTTCTTTGCCGAATATCCGAAACAAGCCCTGCTTGACGAGGAAATTATCGGCTCCGTCAATGATTTCTACTCTAATAAGGTCAGTTTGGGGCATTCTTTTCCAAGAAAAGAGGCTTTTCAGTTGAAAGATTCACTGCAGCGGATGTGTTTCCTCTGCGACCACGACAGTCTCCGTTCGAGCTACATCATCAACCGGACAGTCTCGGAGGCCACGGGCGGCCAGGTACAATACGTAGTCCGGGAGGACAACGGCCCCAACAGATGCACCCAAACGATTCTGGTCTCGGCGGTCGACTGTACCTTCTACTGGAAGCACAACAAGGACCAGCTCCAGGAGGTCCACGTCCCATTTGGGGCGGGCAGCCGGGGGGACAGGACCCTGGTCAGAGGATGGGTCACGGAGGGCCACTTCCACGTGAGGAGGGAAGCGAAGGGCGTCCTCCTCCGACTGGATTCCTACCAGAATGACATCAACTTGATACTTTTCATGTGGGTATTCTTCTTTTTCTATTTTAAACGGATCCCCCGTGTTCAGGCCGGCGAACGAGACACCTCCAACGGCCGGTGAAGTCCTTGAACTGGGTAAAAACATCTCGGCTTCGGAGGGGCCCGTCAAGGTGAGCGTCGTCTCGCGACCTCCCGTAACCTCTTTTTTAGATCTTTGTGCCTCAGTTCTCGGTGGCCACCCCGCTCTGCCTGAGAGACTGCTCCCGCGATGGCCCATTCAATATGAAGCGCGTCTTCGACAGGGAAAAGTCCGACCTCTCCGGCTATATCAAAAAGTTCCATGACTTCTCGCCAACGCTGGAAGTGCTCTGGGATCACTATCATAAAGTTACTTTTACGGTTGGGAAGGGGCATTTCCATGGGGAAAAAATGTAATTCAGATTGTGAATGGGAAAGAGAAGATCCAGCTGGCAGAAAAGGTTCCCCGTCTGCAGATTGGCTTCCGAGAACGCTGTAAGCAGAAAATGTCCTCGTGGAATTATAATAAAGGCATTTTTGGTCATGATAAAATAGAAAATGAAGCTTCAGATCTGGAAGCACAGTCCAGCAGGTACTGTGAGAACCATCTCGCGGGGCAGCCAGCGAATCCCGTCACAGATGCCGCGCCAGTCGAAGGCGATGCCGTCTTCAATGAGCCCTTCTATTTCTTGGTTGTCCAGGACATTCACAATGAGCCTCTGATTCATTGTTTTGGACGATTTGTATGTTTCTCCGCTTTTATAGTCGGTTTCCAACGGAAAAGTTGCGTAATTTTGCATAGCGTTGTTGTAAAAAATTCGGGGGCATTTTACTTTCTCTGGTTTTACGATGAAATGCTGTTTTTTTTTGTTGGTTCATCATAGTGATAATAATTTTTACCTAATAAGTTCTACAAGTTTTCATGAGAAAAACAAGAAAAGGCTAGAAAGTGTATAGAATTCATCTGCTTTTGCACTGTTTGCTGAAGCGAGGGTACGGAATTAACCTTTAACCGCGGCTTTTCCGTTGGAAACCGACTATGCATTTATATTTATCTATAGACAAATGTGAATGCTGTCAGCACCAGTGCAAAGTCTCGTCCCTGTGCTTAGCTTCTCAGCGTAATAAAGATCTTGCAAAATGTTCTTCGTGTGAACAAAAGGCCTAACAAAAGACAGAAGAACTGATAAGCACTGATAAGAGGATCATCGCCAAGGGGGGTGGACTTTTTATCAGGATGGAATAGATCTCTTCTAAAAGCCTCTGGATGGAAATTATAAACTATGCCATACAAAAAAACCAAAGGTTCAAGGGGAAGCCATGCCTCACATGAAAAACGTCAAGCAGCCAGTATAGACGCAGTGCAAGCGCTCTGGTCAGCAGTTACACTTCCTCCCCCGAGTTCCGTCCCAATTTTCTGCCTCTCTTATCTTTGGCTCAGTTGTAGCTAAATTGAAATAATAGTCTGTCGACAGTTCGCCGAACCCGGCACTTGGAAATAAAGGGCAGCGCGCTCGCTGGGTCATATTTACCGCCCATCAAGCAAAAATGCCGTTTCTATTTACATCTCTTTCTCAGAACTGACGTGCTCTAAATTCGCAATTTTTTCTGCAAAATATTGCAAATAATATGTAGATATCACAGCAATTCTTTCAGCCTATTTGCATGTATACTCGTCTTTATCGTATTGGCTTCCTATCTAAACCTTGATGCCATCAAGCTGAAAGAATTGCTGTGACATCTACCCATTATTTGTCATATTTTACAGAAGAAAATATGAATTTAGAATATGCCATTTCTGAGAAAGAGATGTAAATAGTTTGTATTGAAAATTGGCGCACGCTCCATTGCTAACTGCCGCCCGCTCCATTGCAAAGCGAGCTGTGTGCCAAGAAAAAAGACGACATTCAAGGTCTAACGATTTAGCCGCGAGCCGAACTTACTGGCCTTTTTTTCTTCTTGGCCGCTCGAAAATTATCTGTCAGTGCGCCCCACCACTAAAATTTGTTCTTGGCGAGTTAGACCTTGAATGTCGTCTTTTTTCTTGACAGACTATATTCCAAAAAAGTTCTAGATTGCGTAAGTATAAAAAATTAGTGATTTTTATGCGAAGGAAGTCGCAATTGAAATGTGTTGTCACGTTTTCGTCCTTTTATTCATGCTCCTTTCGCTATTTTCATTCAGTAGTTCATTTCCGTAAAATTTTGATAGCTTTGATAGAGTTCAGTTGCGCGGATATGGTTCTATGATTGTCTCTATATCAGTATATCCTTTACTTTCAATTGCTTTCAATTGAAAAAAGTTTTTTTTGTTTACTAGAAATTGTTTGATTCAACAACACTACAGACTCTAAAAGTTAGACGACATCTATTGACAAAACAATTGGAACTTTTCAGGGGTTCTTCTTTTCAAAATTGCGAAATCACAAATGAAATATTTGGAAGTTGGATTTGCTTAGTTTATCGCTTCATTTTCAGTTCTATATCTTCGTTTTGTAGAGTTTTGCTGTACGGACCAAAACTTTATGCCTTTTCCCTTATCACATAAAAAAATATAAAAAATTTATTGTCATATCCTGTCGTTACATATCCTTTCGATGTCCAAATTTGCCTGTCGCCTTTACATGTCTAATAATGAAATTCAGCCAGGACAGGTTGCGTAACTTTCATACCTGAGTGTTGTACGCTACACTCTGTAGTGTTCGGTCGGTTCTAAAAGGGTAGCCAACCCCTATGAACTTCACCCGAATACGACGTCTGATTCAGTACTTGTTATTGTTGTACGTCCTGGCTCTTACCGACCTGTGGAGCACGTAAGTCCTCCTCTCTATCTTTCCTTTGTTTTCTCTAGCTTCAGTTAATTTGTACTGATGGCATATTTTCAGCCTTTCCCGCATTTGGAAAAAAGATCAGCCCCCATTTGTGCTAGACGACAGAACCATAGATAAATTCAATCCATTCAGTCATTTCACATTTGCAAAACCCGTGATAGCCGCCGTTGTGAAGTCACCCAGTAAAATAAGAAAAATGGTTTTTCCTCGTAAGTTTGTTGTAAGTCCTGCTATGTTAATTACATGGTCTCACTAAAGATTCCTTATTATGTAGATGTATTTTATTGAAATGTTGCAGAAGGCGTGCCGATATTCGCAGATAACTCAGATGAACACAGCACGGAAAACGTTCAAAATGAGGAAGACGAATTAGGTTAGATTTATGCATACCTTAGACAGTGGTTTGCTAGCTTCATCCAATACAAATAGCTGATGACACTATCAATGCACCGCTTATTTGGCTTTAAACAAATATGTTTGATCTCAATTTCACATTAGTAGTACACTGCCGTATTTTTTTGTTCACACGCTTTTCATGAAACTAGGCAAATACACAACATAAGAGCCAAATGCTACTTTTGTAATAACGTAGTTAGTTGTATTAGATTTTTTAGATAACCTGTTTGCTGATGCTGTTGGGCCCATGACATCAGATTGGGCAGCAGGCCCTCGTGATGAAACGACGCTTCCTCGAATCTTACTCGCCATGAGAAGCATAAATAAGAACGAAGCGTATGTTGTTTTTCGCGTATTTATCATTTTTCGAAAAGGTCTTATTAGTTTACTGGCATTTTTTTCACAAAGCAACTTTAGCTTTTCAGCGATTATGCTTTGAACGAAATGGTGAAGATTGTGGAGAAATTAGACATGGATTTTCATTCAGATCTTATGGCTAAATCATTCGAGGCTTTTATTAAAATATCTCAAGATAAGGGTAAGTTATTCATAGGTATAGGTAATCACATTGTTATTTTTTTTCAGCTCAAACAGATCAAAGATATGCTAACATTCTTAATCACTTACCTTTTTTATACTCATGTTCTTCCTCATCAGACGAATACGTTCACTATGGAGAGCAAATGCTTGATTACCTTCTTCAGTGCCTAAAAGGAAGGGATCAGGTTGGTTTCTTTTAAAACGTCATTGTGTGTTGTATTAGTTCCATCATTTCGATGCCATTATCCAGGACTTTTTCCTCAAATCCATGATATGATCAATTCGAAGGCAGTTAAAGATCTTCGCGTATACTTAGTTCGGTTACTTGGATTTTTAGTTAGATGCAATACGCAAATGCCTCTTATAATTAACGTAATGACCTTATGATTCATTATTTCAAAGCAATGCCTGTATGCCTTGAATTCGAACACACTGTTAGACCAAATATCGTTTTTCCTAGGGGTTCTCTATCAACTTTTGTTGTACTTCCATATGAGTGGTTCAAAATCCTTTCTCGATCCCTTTTGGTTGGTCGCGTGGCGCCATATTGTGCTTATCGCGGCGGTCGTCGTCGTTTCGGTTCGATTTTTTCAGGGGCAGGCAGCCGGCCCCGCGCCCCGCTTTTTATCTCTCGTTGGCTTTTTTCTGCCACTAACTGGCATATGCGAGGAGACCTTCGATCGATTGCTGGTAACAGGAACACAAAATACGAAGAAAGTGGGAACGGTTAAGAATTCTTGTAAGAATTATTGGGGTCATAAGTAAATCATATAAGGGAAAGGCAACATATCACGCTGATCACATGACAAAGTAATCAGAGTTGTTCTATATAGTATATATTTGTGTTCGTAACATTTGATGGTAGATTTGAACAAGATTCAAGCAGTTCTTGGCCATTCCTTGATAAGATAATATCTTGTTCAAATATACTTCGCAACTTTCTAAAAATTACCAAAAACTACGCTATTTTCTGTGCGCCCATATTAAAATAGATATTTTAACTCGTGCTTGACCCATCCTTCCGTTTTGAATGGAATTGTCAGAATTCTGATAGAATATATAAAATATTCCTCTGTGGCACACCCCTCCCTCATACTTATACGAAAACGATCGTTTTCAGTGTTGTCTTTCTCTTCGATGAGGCATCACAATTTCCCTGCGTCATATTTCCTGACTCATAAAAATCGATCTGATGTTCTTTACACTAGTTCTCTCGCATTTTGATTTTGTTTCTGAAACTATGGAAGCTTCATATTTACAGTTTTGCATTTTAAGAGTATATCTTTACATTTAAAAAAAAGTTAAAACATTGTCAATGCCGACCCTGTTCCCTCTGTCACCGGTTCTTGACCTCTTGAACCGATTTACCCGCGCAGTCTGCTGCTGGCAGTCGCATTTCGTCCTCTCCTTCTTCCAGCGCTCTCTCTTATTGCTGCGAGTTTCTCTGCCGTTGCCGCCCGTTTTTCGGTCGTTTTCTCTCTGCGCCCTAGTGTGTTATCATTTTGTTGTGTCTGCCTCTCTAACCACTCTCGTCGTCCAAATCTGATCGGGCGCGCGTTGGCAGCACTGTTCTTATTGGCTAGTGCCAGCTGGCCACGCCCCTCGCTTCAACAACGTGAGCGTGTTTGTTGCGCGTGTGCGCTTTCCAGCACCGCCGCCATCTGCCCAACATCTGCCGCGTCCTTGCTGTATTTCTATTTTTAATATTTAGTACATTTCAGTATCGTCGTACTGCCATCTATGCTACTAATGCTCTTCTCGAGCGGGATTCCATATCAAATGGTAAACAAATGTTGTATGTGGTGGTAATGTGTTACTTTTCAGCTGAGATCAAGGACAAGGTCGTGCCTGCTCTCTTCGGTTTATTGCTTTCAAATACAGTCTCAGAAGAACATCGTAATGAGCTGGCTACGGTACGGGCATAGCTCTTCTACTGGGGGACAACTGTTTACATTGAATGCAGCGCCATGTAACCTGAAAATTTCTAGGAGCGCTATCATTGTGTGCAGAGGGTGCTGTGTGTATGCCGTGCATTTCTTCTCGAAAGAAACGGCGCAACAGAACGCGCGGGATGGGAGAGACGCAGAGAGCAGAGAGAGTGAGAGAGCACTTGCCGGGCAGAGGGAACAGCGTTGCCCATTTTGTTCGTTTGCCCCTAACCCCTTCCCCTGCAGATGTGACTCTGACGGTGAAAGACATGGGTAGTGAGACGCGTTTTGGGCCGTATCACTATTCTGTTTTTCGCCCTCATTGCCGCGCCGTTCTGCACTCTCCTATGATCCTAGACATGACAGGAGGCGTCCCAATTGAGTTTTTGTTCTATGCGCATTTGGCGAGCAGCTGTCGCTAACAGGTGGTGAGATGGCAGTTGGCGACCCGCCCCACCCTCATTTTGCTTCTTAGAGTCCTTACAGAACACTGGCTAGGCTCACTATCGGCACATCAAAGGGGTGCGTGATTTGTCGAACAGTGCTCATATCACAGCCAGCTTTGATGTGCTGTAATGGGCAAAAATAGCCGTTCTCCCATCCCAGCTGCCTACCATTCTTTATAGTAGAAATTATGCTCGCATAGAAGTGTTGTTGTTTTCTTATGTTGCTTATTTCTTTATTTCCAGGCGGTGTGTCGAATAGCTCAAAGCAGACTAGAACCCGAGTGGATTTTCTACAACTTCCTACCAAAATACTCACTTTTATTACGTGATGAACACGTTCATGTAAAAAAGGTAATGTTTTTTCGGTAAATAGAAAGGTTTCGGTGGCCAAAGGGGATGGAGAATCGAGGGATGATGAATGAACACACGATAGAATGACACAAAAACAAACAATTAAAGAAAACGTGTAATTGATAGAGGCTTGATGCCGTTCTCAAGGCAGTTTGCTTTTTCACTGATCGTACTGTGTAAACAAAGCAACATTGGCCCGTCATTTTTTTGTACCTGCAACGTGGACTAATTTCTGTAGTGAAAATAAGGCGATGTGAGAGGCCAAGCAGTGAACAAATCACGGCTCGTTACAAAGGCGGGCTCCGTCCAATTGGCCAGCAGAAAACATACAGATATGGTTCTATTAGGATGCAAATGAGAACGTAGAAAAAGATGAATAGATGTTTAGAGCGTTTGATTGGTTTTGTGCACATGTATTAGAACATTTTTTAAAGAATTGATTACAAAACACTTTGTATAATGCTGGTAGTAATTTATTTCCATTTAGGCAGCTATTGCCATTCTTGGATTCCTGGCTAGAGAATATGGAGACAGGTTTACGGAAGAATTTGTTGTGCCGCACGTAGTTGCTCTCATTGACGATAATAACTGGAGTGTTAGAAAAATTATTTGTGAAATATTCGTCGAGGTCATATTTATTCAAGGTTCATAATTAAATTTCGTTTTAGGTATCTCGCTATTGTCCAGCACCCGTCCGAAAAAATATTCTGGCTCCTAGATTTATTTATTTAATACGGGATACGAGCCGATGGGTTTCCTATCAAGCATTACAAGAATTAGGACCGTTTATTGCAACTTTTGCCGATTCAAGCATAACCGGATTGAATATTAACGAAAAAGGACAAGTCGTCTCTGATGGAGCACAGAGAAATCTTCAACGGCAGGAATATAACTACGGTAATCTTCCCGAAGGAGTCTATGTGCCAACGGAACATAACACATACGCTACTTTTTCACAAGAAGAGGCCGACAAGTATGTTTTTGTTACTATTTTTATTACTAAACTAGCACATATTTTAGTGTTCTCGGAGAAATGACTAGTATGCTGGACAATTGGGATAGTAGTGAATTTCGGAACACTGTCTTATCGTCAGTTTAAAAAAAAATTGTCAAAATTATGCTTTTTTAGCGACGAAGATTTTGCCAGTTCTCCATCTATTGCTGCTAAATGCAGCTCAGTAGAAGATCTAACAAGGTAGTAGTTAAATATCAATATATTACAGCGCCATTTTAAGCCTTTGTTTTAACGACTTAGACCACGATAAAAGCTTTTTTGAGTCGAATGAAGATGAAAATATGGAAGAATTCGAAGAGCACAAAAATTCTAACCAGAACCGTGAACAGTTAAACGTAGAGGAGCTTGAAAGGAATAAAAATGACGATTGCCAGGTTACGTATTGGAATGCAAGTGCAGACATTGTTGATATTTCGTGAGTTTTTTTTTCAGTTTAAAGAAACATATCTTCAGCGATGATCTGGTAGCCTTTGGAACTGTATGTATTACATCTTCCATGAGTAAGCTTGTTCTTTCAAACGAAAGAATGTTCACCTCGTCATCAAAATCAGATAGTATAAAGACGTTCAAAAGTGGAAAAACCTCGGATACCAGTTCATTATGGTTATTAAGCTGTGTTTTTATTAATTTTAGTCAATTTCAGTAGCGATGATGGTCATCCTCTTCCTGATTGTAGAGGTTATGATGAAGAGGATGATAAAATGGACACATCAGATGCAGAATTATCTGACGTAGCCGATTCTCAATTCCATGTCAGTTATTCTTGTTATATTTGGCTATATATTTGGACTATTTAGAATCATGTTCCTAAAGAGTTGGTGGACAATTTCCTGTCGATGGTCACTCCGTCAGCAACAGCACAGGATCCTGATATTAATCGCTACTGTGCTCATAATTTTCCGGCTGTCGCATACACTCTGGGACGAGAGAGCTGGCCGCTTTTAAGGGATACATACAAAAGGCTGGCTAACGAAGACCTTGTAAGTAACTTTTTTTGACTTATCATACTTATTTTAGCGCGTACGCATGAGCATAGCTTCATCACTTCAGGAAATTGGAAGAATCATAGGAATCGAGCGTACAGACAGTGATCTGCTTCCAATATTTATTCAGTATAAGTAATTTAGATTTAAAGAACCCCTTCATATTTTACATTCAGAGACGATGCTCCGGAAATTCGCTACAATATTCTGAAAAATCTATATGAATTCTTTCAATGTCTTTCCGACGAAAAACGAGATGCTATGATGTCTGTTCTTCCAGAAATAATGCCAGTAAGCGCTAACATTACTGTTAGAAATGACTGGAGATATAGACATGAGTTTGTAAAGTAAGCTTTATGTAAATCAGTAAAGTTTATTTTTTAATAGACAGTGCCGAAAACTCTGCAACCTTTATGGAGATCAGGAGATCAACAAAACAATGAGCGCCATAGCTCTTACAATGGCAAACGATAGAATAGCAGAAGTCCGTACTGAAGCAGTATTACTCATTGTCGAGATAATTCGACGTTTTTCTATTGCGGAAACACAAAAAAATTCGAACGAAATTACGGATGAAAAAATGCAGCTCATCTCAAAGTTACTCAAAGATGTAATCTCTAGTTTTGCCAAAACTCAAAAATGGTCCAGAAGGCTAACGTTAGTTTAGATATATTCAGTTATTCGTAGTAAACTTGCAGATTTACACATATTTGTCAAGGTATTTTGGAGCAGAAGGCATTGTCATCACAACAATTTCGCCATTACCTGCTTGCTCAACTTTTTGGAATGACTAGCGACAGTAAGCATTTATAATTTCCTCCGTGTTCAATTGTTCCATTTATAGAAGTTGCAAATGTTCGTCTTGGCTCATGCAGAGTTCTAGCACTTCTTGATCCTGATCTCAGCCCATTACCAATTGGTGGAGAAACCACGCCGACTGTCAAAGAAATGTTGAAGAAACTTTGTAATGATAACGATATTGATGTCGCTCGGGAAGCCCGGCTGTCTCTAAAAGAGATTGCAGAAGATAAAACGGATGTTAACCTCAGAGGAAGAAAGATTAAAATTAAAGAAGAAGCTTTTTTCAAGGATGGAAATATGTGAGTAGTTATTTATTCAATACACTTTTTATTACAGAAGTTCATACGAAATAAAAGACATGTCTGTTGACTCAAAATCTGCGGCTCATGAAGTCAAAGATAACTATGATGTCGTCGATATGGATATCAGCACCGAAAGCGATTTGAACGATGAGCCCGATAGCAGCGAGTGCTAACCAAAGCAATACGATATATTTCTCTCATTAACGTCTGTGATGTGTAAAATTACTGGTCTAATATTTTACTTTCTGGCCCCCTATTTAATATTCTGTGCCATTCACTTGACCACACACGTGTCTTTTTTTCTCAAATGCTACGGTGCTGTATTGCCGGATGTGAATCAGATTTTTATTTTATTAAAATAAGTTTTACTTGAAAGGCGTTCTCAACTCCGTATGTATTTGGCAGCCCAGTCTATTCTACCGGCGTTGTTGGGCGCCTTGTTCGTCTGATTGTTTAACGTCCGTGCCCCGAAATTTGGGACGTATCCTAAAAGGAGGTTATCAAAGGGATATAAGTGTGGCGCTTGCGAGCAACCAAAGAGCATGCAAGCTAGCGATCGCTCGGGAGTCGCAAGTACGCACCGTAGGCGTATTCGAACCTCGCCTGCACAGCTGAACGGCCTTCCTTCTTTGCAGATGTAGCCAAGGCGTTATTCCCTCCACCTTCTTTAGGCACAACCCCTAAATCCCATTTTTCATGGTAGGACGAAGTAAGCGAACCAGGAATAAATCGGCTTTTAGCGAGATAGATGTCCTTTGCTGGTTTCTTTTCGTTTGTCTTCCTTGGTTCTTCTTCTTCGGTCTTTTCCAGTACAGCATTTTTCGTCAGATTCCTATTGATATGCCTTTCTGGTTTGTGTGGAGAGACATTTTCAGAGCCGGGATATTCCCGAACGGCCGCCCTTTGCTTGGCAACCAAGGCTTTCGTATCGCTCTGTGTGCTACCAGCTGATGTCTTTCTCGTGACACCGGGCGCTGGCTGCGACTGAACAGGAGCCCCCAATTTCTCTGGGACTTGGAAGTATTTGTAGCGGAGACACTGAAAATAAAATGTATGCCGAATGGGGGGACGGCCTACCTGCCCGGCATTGGGTCTCTTCTCCGGGTTCCAGAGCATCATATCCATCATGAGTTTCATTCCGTCGGCGCCAATCGTGTTCACGATCTGTTCCATCGGGATGGCCTGGGCCTGTTGGAAGCGGAAGTTCATGGCAGCCGCCAGTTTGTATCCCTCGGGCCAATCCTCCTTGGTCGGCGTTCCCATGATGCTGACAATTTTGAAGAGTTGGTCGAGCTCGCTGGTTCCGGGAAATAGCGGTCGCAGCATGTAGAGCTCGGCCATGATACAGCCGAGAGCCCAGATATCGATGGGGCTGTTGTACGAGGTAGAGCGTAGCAGGATCTCTGGGGCTCGGTACCTGTAATTCATTTTGGTCGGGTGGGAGAGAAGCCGAACCATCTGGTGGAGACGTAGTCCGTGTAGGGCGGTTTGGAGCGAATCTCCCGAGCCAGCCCGAAATCAGCTATTTTGACGAGCTCCGTCCCGTTACACATGATGTTTTCAGGCTTCATATCCCGATGAAAAAACCCTAAAAAGGATGATGTCCACCGGGGGCAAACTGACCGTTTTTATGCATGTAGGCAAGACCCTGTAACACTTGATAGACGATGTTTCTAATCACCGACTCGGGGAAATAACGATCCCTGAAATGGGGTCTTTTTCAACGGAAAGGCATGTGAAATCTTGTTTTTCGCCGACCCACCGGCTATACGTTTCGTGTCCTAGAGCACAATTGGATGAGACAAAAACTATTAGCTCATATTATTTTGACGAGATCTCTGCGTTATAATGGCGTGTCTTACCTATCCTTCATCAGTTCATAGAGATTGGCCTGCATAAACTCGAAGACGAAATAGAGAATATCGTTTTCCCGAATAACTTCCCGCAGTTTGATAATATTTGGATGGTTTAGCTTTTTCAATGATTTCACTTCTCTCAATGCCATAGCTTCTTCGAAACTGTAGAATTTTTTCTTCATTCTGAAAATGTTTTATATTTTATTCTTTATAGAGAAAAGAATAATCAGTGTTGATGAAGGCGTGGGAACCGATTCATTTGAGTGCACCTGTGGGAGAAACTCAGATGTTGTCGTTTTTAGACAATAGAAAGACAAAGTAGTGTGGAGAGTGTTGTATCCTACGAGAGATCAGAAAACGTTTGGGAAAGAAAAGATGAAGTATTGTACACAATTATCGCTATAAGTAAAACTAAACAAAGAAACAATCAAATTGCTAATTCCTCTTTTTTCAAGGATGAAGGGGAAAATGAAATTCGGAATATAAATCAATGGAATGCACTTACCTTTTAATTGCAACTTTGTCTCCTGTGTCAATCTTTCTAGCCAGCAGAACCTCTCCAAAAGTACCATCTCCAAGCCGTTTTGTCATAACATATCGGTCAGCGAGAGTTCGTTCTGGTTCCGACATACGGCCCTGTCGAGGGCCGCGGAGACTAGTGGCTCCATGGCAACCCCCACTCTCCGCCCAGGTGGCTAACGCGTTGAACAATTACAAAGGCTTAGCTGTGTTTTCAATACAGAAGGCTAGGCCGATTGGACATTATTTCTTCGTATTATCCATGAGTAGAACTCATACAAAACAATTTTTAATTTGTTGGATTTAATTAATTGGGCTCGTCGTCCTTTTGACTGGAAAATAACTTTATTCACAGACATTTATAAATATAACAAAAACAAGGATTAAAATTAACAGCTAATTAAACGTAAATCCAAAGTCGAAATCTCCATTATTACCGTTTTGAGAAGATTCATTATCACCAGTAAAATTAAAATTAAATGATCCATCTGGGGGTCCATCTCCACCCATCATGTCAAAGTTGAATGCGTCTTAAAATATTTAGTTACTTGCTAAGAAGTTGATTATCACCTGTCTCTCCGCCTGCGGTATCACCTGCTGCAAACATGCTGAATGAGAATTCATCTCCACCGGTGGTTCCCTTTTCTTTTTCGGAGGTAGAGTGCATCATTGATAAAAAATCACCTCCAGGATCTGCAAAAAATATTGAATAAACGAAATCATAAAATTACTAACCATTACTATTCATGCTTATATTGAGAACAGCTTCTGCATCAAAATTAACATCAAGATTACCAATGTCTTGCGAGAGTCCAGAATTAAACTTTGATTGTTCGTTGAAATAATAAAAATGTTAAACTAACGTGTGAAAAGGCGAGATTGTCGTCGTTTGCTGCAGCGACATGCTCCGAAAAGTTATTTTCCTGTGAAGCTGCTTGTTCCGTTTCTGGCATATCCTCAGCGGGGACATCTGATTCCTCTGTATTAACAGGCTCGCTATCTGTAGGTATAGGAGCCTCAACTATTTGAACCGAAGGTGATTGAGCATGCTCTACCTATAATAGCGCTGGTATTGACAAACGACAAGATATACTCGATCTGATGACTTCTGCTCCTCAATATAATTACGAACAGCCTGATCCTTAGCAGCAGAAACTTCTTCTTGTGTTGCTGTTGGCGGTATTGCTTCTTCATCCTCTGCTTCTTCTTGTACATCGTCAATATTTCGATCTTCGGCATGTAACAACACCGCCGTCTAAACTTACTGATAATCAAAATAGGAACAAAACTAGCGTCATCTAAGTCAGCCATAGACATATCCATGATATTTGTTTGTGCAGCCATTTTCTCCGCCTCCTTGTCCAGCAGGACTTGCTTTTCAGTTAGATGAATTTTAAATCTCTCGATGTTACTGTAAAACTTCAATAAAGACTTGGCTATACCGCTAACATAACGCGGAAAATCTTCTTCTCCGGTATTTTCATCTGAAACAAAATACTGCAAAATTTAACCAAGAGAACCTTCTTCCACGAGAAACTTTTGACGATCAATCAACGTTTGCTTCTGATGCTGTAATTCTTCCACTCTTTTCTGGAGATCAGCAATAATTCGACTTTCCTGAATCATATTGTATAAAAGAGATATACGGTGCTAACCTGGTTTCTTGAATTTAATTTTGGAGAGTTATTAATAAGAGTAGACATTTTGTCACTGTATTGTCCCAGTTGACTTGTTGCATTGTTCCAATGGCAACATGATCTGTTGCGTTCTTCTTCTAATTTTTTGTTTTCTGTGATAAGTTGATTGGTTTGTACGGCTAAAGCACGGGACGTCGCTATTAATCTAGAAGGCTTCGTGGTCGTTTAAAATCGATTTCTTACTTTTCTAAATTTGCTTGGATAAGTTGTAAATTAAGACGATTCGTGCTATATTCCGTCCGTAATTTGGCAACGGCTATTTCTTTATTAGCAAGAGCGTTGCTGACAGCTACCACCCGTTGTTCAACACCTGAATAGCATATGTTTGCACCCTCCACTAAAAAAATTCCACTTTTAATAATTTGATTGTGGGTTCTGGACTTTTTCTGCTCCTCACAAGATATATTGACTGAAATACAATTTAAAATAATTTAATAAAAATACTTGTTTTATTTGCGTTCTTCAAGCAGTTTGTTATGGCTTTCTTCTCGACATCGGATATAGTAGTGTCTAGCGCACGTAACCCCTGCACAACCATCTAAAAACGGTGTTTGCATTGAACACCTTTGTACTTGGTATAGTTTCTTGCAGCCATCACTGGTATTGTCGGGATCTATGCATGGAATGGCTATACTTTCCATTGGCCTAAAAAAACTATTGCAACAATTAGAGAAGACAGTTAGAAGCCAGAGCAATAGTTTTCCATTGTTCCATCTGAACCTTATCAACTTTTACTCCATTTACCACTTCAAAGACACGTGTGAAAAATTCAGAGAAGCAGAAAATAAATTGAACCTTTCTGAAAAATGAAAAATCGAAAAAAGAGCAGTGAAGCATGTTCACAGTCGCCAAACCTTTAGCTTTTTTCACGCGCGCGCTCCACTGCTACGGCGAGCTATGCCACTCCGAGAACTTTATATCAGTCACCTATATTTCCCATTTGTCGCTTTACTCTCTCCGATGCTTTGCCTTTCACTGTTCAATCGGGGGAGACTGCACAATGTTTGTCTGTAGAGAACTTCACCAAAAGGAAAAGTATTGTGTGTGAAATGTTTCTGCCAAACGTGCCATTATGATTTTCCATATTACTTAATATTGCTACTTTCCCATTTATGATTATTGCCACTAGTTGTCCAAAAATTGACTGCACCATGTAATCTGCGCCCCAGTTGCAAGAGCGAAGGCGACCAATTTCAAAATTAAACACCGATCGGCCAAGTTCTTATTCTAGCTTTTATTTTATTGTTGAATTGAATGCATACGCTTTATTTTGCTTTTAATTTATTCTCTTCAGAATTCTAAATGTCGAAAAAGGAGGATTCACCTGCTGGTCTTGAAGAAGAAGCAGAATCTTCCTCCGAAGAAGAAAGTTCAAGCGATGAAGACATGGAGGTTTGTGTTGACAAGTTTTTTTTCTTTTTCAACGTTTATGTTATTCTTCAGCAGCCAGAAATGTCTGATTATATTTGCATTTTAGGTCGAGTTTTTGGCTCCTACACGTGCAAGGCGTGCAAATGCCGGAAATAAAATGATGTCTCTCATAGAGAGTTCCATTCAAGAAGACGAATTCTATAAAAATGCTTATGAAGGGGGATTTAACGAAGTTAGCCTTTTTTTATTAAAATAATATTTTTCTCATAAATAAATTAGTAATATGAGATTCAGAATGACGAAGATGTCGCCTTTGAATCACCCGGCCACTCTGATGTCGACGAAGTTGATTCAGATTTTGATCGACCGGAAGAAGAAGAGCAGCCAGTAAGTGATAAAGAAGATGAGGAGAAAAGACCAAAAAGAAAAAGAGCTTTCAAAGTAAGTCGCATGTTGCATTTTTGTTAAAATTAAACTTTCAGGAGCCTCCGCGAGGAAACGAACTTCTCGCTAAAAATAAATGGGCAGTTGCACGGATGGGTGGCCCTGTTGTAGCAGCAAACGTTGTTGATGCAAAAACACAAGCACAGCGTCTGAAAGAAGCAGAAGAAACGGAAAGAGTAAACACAGAATCTCTAAAAAGGTTTTTTTTTGCTTGTTGCGATATTACGTTAACATTTATTTGCAGATACGAAGCAACCGAACTAGACAAAAAGAAGAAACGAGAGAAATCAAGTATTAGAAGGAGAGTTCCTCCTCCACTTGTAGCTTATAGAAGTGCGGCCGCTGTTGAATCTTTTACTGTTCCTGAATTAAAGGTATTTTGCTATGTTTTTCCAATTACCTATAGTTTCAGACTTTCAAAGAATCTAAAGTGCAGAAAATGTATATATGTCCAGTCACCGGCCGGCCAGCGAAATATAAAGATCCACTGACCGATTTACCGTATGCTTCACCTTTTGCATTCAAGGTTATACGTGATCAATACAACAAATTTCTCCTGGAACGTCGTAATGATAGGAACGTTGAACCAGAGGTTGTTGAATATCTTTCACAATTTGCTCTTGATTCATTTAACGGCAAATAAATATATTTGTACAATTTGTTTAGATTTACATTATATACCATATTGTTGTTACAAATGTAGTCAATACAACGAAAAAGTTAAAGGAGAATATTTTCTTCAAAAGGATATTTTGCCATTCTCTGCTGTCTCCTGTATTGGGAAATTTCTTTGTCACAGTAGTAGAACCACAGTTTTGATAGACGATCTCTTTGATGGTGACATAAAAAAATCCAAATACAGCTAAGAAGAGGGAAACGTAAAGATGAAGTACTAGAAGATTTCGGTTTTCCGTCATTTACTTACTAATATCTGGTGTCCTGGAATAGTAAAGTGGAAATTTCCCAACGGCATCTCGAAAAAATAATCCAATTGATCCGATGTTCAACATGTAAAGGAGTAAGGCATGTTTTACATATGGCATTAGTGCTGCGGCTATATTTAAACCAGCAAAAATCAGTGCAGGCATAGCTAACGTTGCCATAAAAACACTGCAGTTTCTCTCGAGGAAGATAATCTGGACAGCAATTGGTCTAAACATTTGGTCAAGAGTATGAAAGACTGAAACATTAGTCTATCTTTCAGTGGTAAATCATATAACTTGTATCCGTCTGACCACTTTGTTGTGCTGTTTATACTCAAAACAGTGAAATCGCCGAGAGTAGGGCGTGTGTCGCTCCTCGTAAGCACATGCCCTTGAAAATGGATTCATATGATACATCGAAACTTACTCATTCGAGTCTGTTGGTCGTTTATACTGTTGAAACTGTAAAGATTTATATTTTCCCACTGGGTAACGGTTATCATAAATGAACAGGCATGCTGATCATACGGATACTGGCTCATATCTGTCCCTTTTTATCCTTTACATCCTTTACATTCTTACCTAATGCACATCCAGTGATTATTGAAAACTTGGGGCAGGTAGCCAAGTAGACCAGCCTAGTTCGGAGTTTATTCACGTAAATATGAATCGTCTCCTTGCTCGCCCTCCAATGCTGGGTGAACCTATTGGCAGAAGCCTGGAATCTGTTCCTTTTTCTAATTATCAACGCTGTACTTTGAACACTGGATGCCAGATATCGTCGGCCGATACGTGGAGATCGCTAATTCCATTATACTCGGCTGGATCCCATAGAAGGCGTTGATCATTCCATACCTGCACATTATTTTTGATTCAAGTCGGAGAAATCGGTATGTTTTCCACGAATCATTATTTCAGAGCAATAACTAACCAGACAAAACCTGCCCGTGACTTTTAGTATTTGATTTTCTGGATCCAAAAATATATGGTCAAATGTGGAGAATAAGATGTGAACATTTATCTTCTGCGACTCGTTGTACGGAGGCTCCTTGGCTATCGGGAGTATATCCTGTTCGAGTTTTGTCTTCCAGTCGCTGGCAGTTGTCCTCACAACTAGAAAAAGAATTGTGTCCTCCCTTTCATTTGTCTATTTGTTATCACGGGGTCCCTCTATCAGCCGGGTCATTCTACCCCGCCCGATAACATGCCCGTGTCAATCAAAAACAAACCCTCCGGTGGAGTTTCATCATCATAATAATATTCCTCGTCTTCGGGAGATTGGCAGCGATTCAAGGAGACCAGAATGAAAAATACGAGAAGTGGAATCATAGCAGAATGGAGAGGAGAATTTTGTTTTGAGTGTCAGCTTTCATTTTGGCGCACACACGTATTTACAACATAAACAAATTATTGACGGGGGACTAGACGAGGGGATAGGAAGCCTTGGTGGCGATGCCGCAGTGGTTCTGGCGGTTGCGGGCCATCCGGATGTAGCCCTTCTCTCCCCATCCGGGGCCCCAGCTGTTCTTCACCAGCCAGTAGTCGCCGTGCTCCGGGTCCGTGCCGTAGCCGACCAGCAGGACTCCGTGGTCCAGCTCCTCCGACGAGCACTCCTCCTCGTAGTACACTCCTGAAATATTCACATTTCCAATGACGCAATTCAAAAAGGACAGGCCCGTTTTTTGTGAACGGCAGATAACAATTTGGCTGTCAATTCCCCTAGACAAAAAAGTATTTCGAGGACCCCTTGTGACCGGCCCGGGAGGACAGACGGGGACAGCTGGCCGCCGGCTGCCAGGAAGTACCTGGCCCCCGACTCACCCTTCTTGTAAAGCTGGAATGAGCGATGTCCGGCATCGATGGCCACGGAGATGGGTCCCTGGGTGGCGATGGCAATCTTCAGCTTGTCCTCGTCTCCCTCGGGCAGGTCAACGAATCCCTTGTCGTCGGCGCCGATGCTCTTCTTGTCGAAGTGGCACTTCATGTCGCGGCCCTTGTATGGGTAGCTGTCCTCCGTGTCCACGCCCTTGTTGTCCCGGATGTACTCGAAGGCCTGGTCCATTAGGCCCCCGTTGCAGCCGTGGTTGCCGTACTTGGTCGAGCAGTCGACGAGGTTCTGCTCCGAGAGCGAGACGAGTTTGCCGGTCTGCCGGGCATGTTGTCCCTCAAGGGCGCCCGTCGAGGAGAAGGCCCAGCACGATCCGCACATTCCCTGGTTCTTGACGTCGGTGACGAGGCCCTTCTCCCTCCAGTCGACCGAATCCGGCACCTGCACGTGGAAGGGAGCCAGGAACTTGGTGCCGTTCCTCTCGATGGCGTCTCCATAGAGGCGGCGGTGGCGGAATCCGTTCAGCTTACGGTACTTGGTGAATGGCTAAAAGGTGTCTATATAGTCGAGGGGGAGAGGGGGCACGTACCAGGTCGGCGAGGTGATTGAGGCCCATTTCAAAGGACTTGCGGCCGACGCGCTGGTTGCGGTTGTGTTCCTCGATGTGGATCATGTTCTTGACGAAGGCCTCCATGTACTCGTTCTCCTCCTCCTCGGAGTATTCCTTGCCGAACTTCTCCTTGTACTCGTCCCACTTGTCGAAGGCCTCGTCGATCTGCTGCTTCAGTGTCCGTCTCCTCTCGGTCTGGAGTCGACTCCGTCGGCCGTCCTCCTCCCCATATCGTCTGAAAAAGTAAAGATAAATCGATAGAAATGTAATATTTTAATAAATATCGGGGGAAAAGACTAACCGAAGGGAAGCAGCGGCTAGGCCGCAGAGTAGTAGAAGAAGGAGAGCGGTCTTGGACAGCATTTCTCTCTATTGAGGTCGTCGGCTAAGCGAGAGGAGCCTTTTATCAGGGGGCAGAAGGGGGCGGGCCCTAATCACCTGACCAAAGCGATCCGGCAAAGCGAAGGACCACTGTCGCGGTGCTTTCACAACTGGCACCTCGGGATATTCTTCCAGGTTATTCTCGACGCCAACAGATGGCTCGACGGCTTTCTACTCCCCCGATTGCGTCAGCCTGGATCAGCGTTGCTTTTGAATCTCCCGCCGGCGGTGCTGGGGGCTACGCGAATGATAAGGAACAGTCGCCGGCCAGCAGCGGTCAGTCTGCGAAGGAAAAGGGACGGAAACTTTGGACCGTGATATTTTACAATTCGAGGTCGACGGCGGCTAATCATAAGAGGTTATTTCAAGACGCGTCAGTTGTTTGGTTGCCCCATATGTCGGCCCCTATCACCTCATAAAAGCTTTTGGGAGGTCATCTGCCCTCTGATTCTAGAGGGGAATGATCGATAGATATTGCATAATATCGCGTGGTAGTTGATGAAAGATAGTCGAGAACAACGAGAACAAGACAATAGACATGATCTAGATTCGATTCATATATTCTGACCGTAAAGTAGGGGAGTATTTGTACAGACTTCGGCAAGAGTATTGTCAGGTTGTTTACGATCCAAAAGGAGATGCTCGGATTCTTGAAAAGGACAAGGACAACAAATAACAAGGGGGAAAATAAGATGTGTTGTTGTTCGAACAAAGATAACCATACTGCGTCGAAGAATCTACTTGTCTCTGAACTAGGACAGGGAATCCTGAAGCTTTGTGTCGAGAGAGATCTTCTTTTTCTCCTTGAACAGAAATCAACTGTCCCGGCCATTTTATCGTCTCTCCTGAACAGAGTAAGCCTTTCTCCCAAAAGAATTACCATCCTCCACAGCTGCCCCCCTCGACCTATGCCAATCTTCGGCGAACCTGCTCGTATATGGATAACTGGGCAGAAGGAGCTATAGATCGGAAGGAGCTGTGGATCCTCCTACGAAACAAATGTGTAGAAGTGGTACATATTGGTGTTCCGGTCCTGATCTTGTTTCCAGGAACTCGTCAAATCAGATGGCGAGGTATACTTTACTGCTTCTTACTCTACTCATATGGGAGGGACGTGGCCATGGAAGGGCATTGGATACTTTAACAGCATATATGGTTTCCACTACAGGGCCATCACTATTGTAAGTCTGATAATTATTGGAGAAGGGTTATTAGATAGTCAGCTGCCAGTTTTTACAGAGTTACCGCGGTTTCGCGAAGAAAAACTCGATTTGGACACTGATATAATCGGAATGCTCTCGACTCTCAGATACGACTGGCTGGTGATCCGCACATTTCATGATCCCTCGGCCTTCCTCCGTCTTATATCCGTCGTGACTGGCTATTCCTTGAATATCATCAACAACTTTGGCCCCACAGTCGGTGTTCGATTCCTGAAGTCGCCGGAATTCGAGGCGCGTGTCCGCTAGACTCTAAATGACCCCTTTTAGAAGTTCAGTCGTCTGTCCATCACCAACTCTAGCCAAGTCCACGACTTCTACCCGATGGAACTGTGTAAACAGAGGCGCTACCTGCAACTGATATTCAAGGAGGATTGGGACGATGCCGGCGCCCATGCTCAATTCATAGAGGTCGGTTAGGTTCTGTGTTCTAGTTGAGACGGCCACTTCATTCCCCCACCTCATCTTGTAATTTTTAGGACATCTACAATGCTGTCGACATCGGTCTTTTGAAGCACTTCTCATTCGGCATCCAGCCTCCGCCCTCAGGGGCCAATGGCCTCCCCAATGGTCAGCTGGGGAGTGTCACTTTCACACTGTTAAAAGAAGAAACCAAATGCCTCGAAGATTGTGTTCGAGTCTCTCGTCCTCCCTGCTAAACGACTGTTTCAGTTTACCATCACGTATGTCTACTTCTGCCAGACAAAGACGAGGAAACTTGCGTTGTCCCTGTTCAACAACCGTCCCACCTGCATTGTAAGCCGGTCATCTTTGGTGTGAGCTGGTGTCTCTTTCAACTGCACCTGTACATCCACCCCTCTGGTGACATGTCCGCTTTCGTCCGGACTCTGATCTCCTCGATGAACGAGTCACTCTACCAGGGAAGGGATTTCGGCCAGCGACGGACTCCCTTCCCCTTCGATTTCACCAGGAACCGGTTCGAGAAGCCTGGAACTTCCAAGACATCTGGAGCGGGGTCGGCAATATAACTTCAAGAGACTGGACGAGGCGGAGGCCTCTGTGCTGCCGGACGACCCGGTCAACATACAGTACACCTCGGGCACGACGGGCCTCCCGAAGGCGGCCACCCTGTCTCACATGAATCTTCGAAACAATGCCGGCTTCTTGGCCCAGCGGCTGGGATACGACAAGAAGCACCACGTGATATGCATCCCCAATCCCCTCTACCGTAAGCCATTGAGAAGAGAACGGCGGATAGAGATTTGCAGACTGTTTCGGCTGTGTGATATCCCACTGGCTGTATTGTTCGTCAAATTACATTTATTCATAAAGATAATGGTTCAGGTCCAAGAGAGATATCTTGCCTCTGTATTCAGCAATGTCCCCCATGATTTTAATCCATTTCGGCCTCACAACGACCCGCAGTTCGTCCGGCTCATATCCCTCCTTCGTGTCCCTCTTAATGGGTGCAATGTAAACGTTGGCACAGCCTCGGACAAAGCCCTGGAAGAGGAGAAGGTCCTGTATTTCTTCCAATTGAAGCTGGTCGAATTTGTGGAAGAGAAGTAGGCAGAGCATGATGTGGCCGCCATTGAGGCAACTCTGGAAACGGGACGACTGGATTGATTCCGGCAGACTGTTTTGTTTCTATTGGAAGAGTTCCCCTTACCTCAATGTAGTTAATCAACCAAGTCGGAGTGACTGTTGTGACGCTGTTAGTCGCGAACTTGACCATTCCTCTCTTGATTAGCCGGTCCACAAACTCGTCGTCCACCCCCAGGTCGAAGTCGCTCTCATTCTTTTCACAGAACGTTCTGGTGTTCCCTCCAACATTCATAAATATCTTTTTCTGTAACCTTGTCGGCTATCTACTCTGGTTGTCCCTGCTCACCCCTCCGAGTGCCCCGAGTTGCCAGAAGTCGTCCGGAATTCTAAAACCAGCTGCTGGAGCAAATGCGAAATAGTGCGGAGCTGAACCGTTTTAATTCTTTTTTTAGTCGACTACCTTTGCAGAAGTTCATGAAGTGTCTTTCTTCTCGTGTGATAGTGTTATGGAGTGTGTCCAGCCTTACACTGCGTTGCTCCTTCAGCCAGTCAAAGTCGGGGTGGATTCGGTGAAAAGTCTTTCGAAATGTGGCCAAGAGATTGTCGCTTAAATTCGTCTGAAAGATGTCTCCCGAGGTTCTGACAATTCTGAAAATCTCACCAATTCCAGTACTTTACAGGAACAAGCAGAGACGAAGAAATTCATGTAGACGTCGATAAGCCGGTGATAATTGGGCCGAGTGCAGTGGACAGTCATCCTCTGGACCCATCTCGCATTCTCCCACGAGAATGTCTTCGAAAAGACAAAATCTACCAAGCCGATGTCCTCTTCCTATTGTAACTGACCTGTCTTCTGGGTGGCCTTGACTATTTCTATGACTTCCGTCGGCTCCCTTGCTCTCTTTCGCTGTTTTAGAATGAATGAAACCGTATTCTGAAAGAGTTCTGTTTACCGAAATATTTACGAGTTTTCACCTTGTCCTGGTGAATTGTCAAAACGTGTATCCGGGCCGGGGAAGAGAGAAGGGCGCGGAATTTGGACGAGAGACGACGAGTGGCCAGTCTCTCTCTCCAGGGAAGGAACTCGTAGACAGACCTCAGCAGGTCGGTGGGGAACTCATCCATTTGGATGGGTGAATGGATATTGTCAAAGTTAGTGATGATCGATAATTGACAGAGAGGAGATGAACCAATCAATAGAACATTATTTCACCATCTAGGGGCAGAAGCGAAGACGCAATCGCAAGTTGGCAAGGGGGGTAGCTTCAATCGGGATTTGAGGTGGTGCCAGAACAGCCCCTGAAACTACTCCTTTTAGAAGTTTACTCATCTTTCCGCTTGGAAGTGTCAAAACTACCAAGATTTCAATCTCTTGGATCTATGCAAACGACGTGAGAAATTGGCTCTACGTTCATCGAGCTTATAAGTAATATCTTCAGGACATATACAACGACGTTGACGTCGGCCTCCTGAAGCATTTTTCATTCGGATTCACTAGTCCTCATTCGTGGGTCAACGGGATCCCCACTGGTTAGATTGGAAACGTCTCCTTCATGCTGTTGAAAAAGCCAACCAGATGCGGGAGTGATTGGGTGCATATTACAGTCCTGTTTCTATACAATAATTTCAGTTTAATCAAGAATATGTCTACTTTTGTGAGACCAAAGAGAAAAAACTTTTGTTAACTATGTTCCCAGTTGGTATCTCTTCTATTGTAAGTTTCACCAGATAAAATTTTAAAAAACGCCCTTCAGTTTGACCTCTACATCATCCCGTCTGATGATCTGCCCACATTCATCAAAACCTTAGCATATAGGATGTGCGAAAAACGTTACCAAGCGAACGACTGGAGCGTTGCATTTCCAGTGGACTACTCGTTTTTGTATTCATTACTGGAAGGCGCTCCAACCAATTTCTACCCCGCCATCATTGGTAACCATACGGACGACCTGATAGAACATATGGAGAAGGCGACAAGGCAGAGACGCGCATCACTCTGACGTCATACCCCTTTTACTGACTCTGAATAAATGGAATTATACTGAAAAGTAGTTCAATTCTCAAGGATAACCCGACCTTTTGTGGAAAACTTGAAGTCATGTTTTCCTCGATTTGCATTTTGCATATATAGTTCGATTTAAATTGTAGTTTTTGAGTACAAATGCCCGCCATACTGTGTTAGCTCCGTTGATCAGGGGAGGGGAGTTGTTATTTAGGCATATCTGATTCAACAGAACTGGTGTTTCTGTATGCCACTGCTTGCTTATTTGCATTGTTTTCAGTACTGCTATATTCCTTTCATCAATCGCAAACGATTCGCAAATGAAGGGAAATGCATGTCGTTTTCCATTTCTGTAAAATCCATTCTTTCATAACACCTCATCATAAATCATACAAATTATAAATTGAATGAAAATAGTTTCTTTTAGATGATAACAGACAAGCCCAGAGTTTTTCTAATTGATCCACTATCACCAGAAGCTGTAGCTGGTATATTACTCGTATTTCGATGGATTTTATTGATTGTCGCTGGCCAATGGATGATACCGGTAAGATTTTAATAATTTATATTCTTGTTTGATATTTCTATCTATGTATTTTAGAAGATAAATGATCACTCAGTCTCCATGCTTTTCCATTCTATAGTAATTCTAATGATATTTGTTACCACTGGACTCTATATCAGAAGCAGCACCTTATTCCTCATCTCGTTGCCCATCCAAGTATGTTTTGATTTTTTTTCGCATATCTTTATTGTTATTTTAGATTATTATGGGTGCTGGTTTCTTGTCTTACTGTTTTGCCAAAGTCTATACTTTCAATGACAAGCCATCATATGGTACTATAGGTTTATTTGTATATTCAGTAGTGAGTTTACAGATATTATGTCAGTCATCCACTTACTTATTATCCTGGTAGTTTGGTTTTACGATATTTATGCTTCGGTTCGATGTGTTGAAAAATTTCGTGAAGAGAATGTAGCCGAAATAGACGAGAAATCAAAATTAATTTTAAGAAGAAGTCCTAATGCAGCGCTTATCAATGTTAGTTATTACTTTTAATATAACTTTTCTCCTTCAGGTTTTTCGCCGACATCTTTTAGCATCTCCCAATACTTCACTTATTAAGACACCTCGTAGTTGCCAGAGCTGGGATAGTTTTAGCGATTTGTCGTTCAGAGAAGCTACAGCATTTGAAGATTTAGCCAGAAGGCTTGTTTAATTTTAAATTTTGTCTGAAATATTTATTCTACTATCATCTTGTTTATAAATTTTAACCCATCTATATTTGCAGATTTGTTTTTATTAAAACGTAGGGCAAATGGATAGCTTATCATTTTTCGGATCGCGAGAGGTATCAACTTCCACGCAAATATGGCGAATGTACACAACAGGATTTGAAAATATTATGCCATGCATTCCACAGGCTCTTGGTTCGCTTTAACATTTTTTTCTTATATTGGGACACGAAGAAAAAGCTGTTTCCGAAAGCTAGCTATAATTTTCGTTACTTGTTGGTACTCCTTTTCCAAATTGCATGGCAACGGGTAGTTTCTCAAAACCGTCAGCAGCAATTATTCGATGGCATTCAGAATCAACATTTCGAAGAGTAATAAGAAAAATATTTGATACCAAATGCTTTTTGCCACTTCTGGATGAGAATAAGATGATCTTGAGTGTTCCCCAAGGCGTCCTGCCGCGCTTTCCCGTAAAAAAGTCCAAACATCGAGCCATTAAAACCCAATCCAGATGTCTCCCAGCTCGCGCGTCAGCACTCCATTTCTCAAACTTCAGCTTCTTCCTCATTAGTTTCTTAGCAACACTATTGGGCTAAGCAAATAGTAAGCGACAAGCTTGGCATCGCCGCGTTGACACTCGACCCTTTTTGAATATTTTATTAGGAAAATAGCAATCTCACGTGTGTGCTCCCTTTGTCTTTCGTTGCCTTGTTCCAGCCAAACCCATTATGTTTCATAACCCTATGGACTTCTCAGCTCATTGTTTTCCATTGGCAGTTGATATGGTTCTTTTCTTGGCTCACAACCCTTGCAAAAAATTCGCGTTTTCGCTGTGAACTAGACTTAATTACATCTGTTTTCGCTTGCCTTCTTCATTTTGTTCCTCTGTCTCCTTTCCGGGTATCCTCGGCGGCTCCGATATCTCTCCTGCCCATGATTTATGAGTCCATTCGACGAGATAATTTCTTCTGTTTTTTTTCTGATGGTCAGCTGCCGTCAAGGACCCTTTATGTTAATTTTATAGCTAGCTCTGACGCAAGTCATTAGTCAAGAGCTGCATTATTTCAGGATATCACTACGGTAAGACGGATAAGCTATAAAAGGCAAGTGGAGTAGGTTAGACGGAATTCAAGCAATTATTATCAATTTTCTGTAATGATGAAGACTGGAGGAAGCTCTCTGGTGTCTCCAACTGGTGGTGTTCGATTTATGACCAATCCTCAAAAATCCGTCAACTAGAACTGACCGTTCCTCGAACATCCATCACTTTTTCGGGGTAGCCCAGCATTCATTAGTGTCAGAAGGGAGGGAGGGATAAGTGTTGCGAGTCGTAGCCTCCAATTACATTCATTATTGTCCATTCCCGTTTTATCTCTCTTTTTAATAGTCCAATTGGGTTCAGAGAGCTCGACAGTTGACATTTTTCCCAGCGATATTTGTCCTTTGTGTGCAACCGGAGAAGTTTCGCTTTCTCCTTCCGCAAACAGTCCCATTGGGCTATAACAAAGCCCTATTTTGTGCTATCTTCTGACGTAAGTTTCTTCCTCTTCCTCTAAAAAATGTATCAACTTGGCATTCTTCGAAATGTATAATTTATGCCAAGCTAAATGCTGTTTTCTCTAATTATTTCTTCGTCCATGCAGCTGCACCTGTCATTCCCTTGCAATTGACAGATAATCATTACCTTTTACATGAGCTTTTTATCTGAAATTTGCAAGAAAAGAAATGATGATGTTTGACGAGAACAGTTTCCACTTTACAGAGCCCTCTAACCGAGATACTGTTTGAACTGCAAGGCGAGTCTTCTTTCCACTGATCAATGTTCCTCTACTACTACTATACCTTCCCACGCAACTTGTTTCTTCTCCTTTATGTATCATATTCTAAAAAATATATTAGAATCCTGTGAAATTCCTTGTGACAAATGATAAACAAATGAACAGCCTGCTCAACATAATGCTCTCCTAATTCTGTTCATTTCGGCTTACTCGAACTTTCAGTTTCTGTTCATTTTATCCAACTCAAGTTGTTTTAGCCCATAAAACTCGCTGAAATCGTGGGCACGCTGCTCATTATTTTCTCGGCGCTATTATCGAGAGCAATATATTCCGGAATTGACCAGCTACAAACAAGGATATACTTTTCACTGGCAGATAGCATAACAATAGTCTCGGCATGAAATATTAAATATTAATTACAGTGAACGGCAGAATTTGAATGAATTCTCATAGGAGAGATGCATTCCAGAAATGTCCACACCCTCATGAACTATGATAGACTAAATCATGACCCTAGACAAAAAAAGAAGCGTGGCCTTCCCATACAAATAATTCCCGTCTCATCCCGGTGGCCTCTTCCGCCTATTCCATTCTATTTGCCTCTTCCATTCAATTCGAGTCAAATCTTCCTGAGAAATTCGCCTCCAAAAGTCATCAAAACAGAGCCTCCCGTCCTGATCCCTTCCAAATTCCGCCGTCTAATTGAACTTGCTCCCCCGTCGCAATTATTCCCTTGCAGGTGTTTCCGTCCCATTTCGCTGCCACTTCTCCTCCTTCCCCAACTCGTATTTCCAGATGTACACCCCGGCCTCGCTGCAGTCACCCGCCGTCCCCAGGAGAAGGCTGCCCCCGACGCCGGTCGACGGCAGTCCCCAGCCGCAGCATCGTCGTCTCCATGAGGTGCGCAGTGCGGTTCCCTTCGAGCTCAACAGGTTGGTCGTCGTCCTCCCTCGTCTCCCTTCGAGGGTAAACACATTTCTGATGCAATTCACTCGAGAAAATTATATTATTTCTCATTTTCTTAATTGAACAAAGCCCAATGTTTTCGTAAAGGAAAAAAGTGATATTCTGACGTGGGGCGGTGGATCGGATCAGCTGTTCAGACAGCCGTTCGATCGGCATATTCCCACGGGTGACAGCCGCCGTCATAGCTATATTTTTTGACAGAAGAGACTATAGTCTGAGGGGGGAGAATCTACTGCATCCTGTGGATGGATGAGGCAGGACAGTTCTGGGGGACACAGGGCGGGCAGGTGGCCAGCGGCATCTCGACAAGAAGGTCATTTTTAGTGAAACCGCGAAGCTTCTATACTTTTTTTGCTTCCGAGATTGTACGGGTTCGGGCGAGAGGACGATCAGCTGCCGAGCCTTCTCTGTCGGCCGAGGAACGGCAGGGAGGAGGAGGATGAGTACAGGCCGAGTGGACTTCCAATGGTTATTTCATGGCTTTTTGGAGCATTTGCACCTAAAAACTGTTAAATTTTGTTGGCCTACTATAAAAATATTTGAATGGGCATGGTGGCTAGGGTAAGGAGTTGAACTGCCGAGAGGTGGCAGACTGACCCCGTGAGTATGGCCGGCAGGCGAGGAATGTGTTTTTTGTGAGACTTATCAATATTTCTCGAATGATTTGCTCGGCCAGCTGGCCCACCCGTGTTTATCATTGTCTCCCTTGCTCCCAGAAGGGGGCCTTCTCCCGGAGTATAGGGCCGTCTGCTCTTCTCCTCGCTCTTGTTGTCTCTCCCCCCAAACGGGCTGTTGTAATACTACTAGTGGCCGGAGTCGCCTGTAGTCAGAGAGCTCTTTTTCCCGCTCGTTTCATATAGCCGCCCGTGGGAGATTTCAAAGCACTTGGTCCCGACTTTACACCCCTTAACTCTTCTAGCCGAAAGACTCATGAAAGGCCCGAGTGCTAATGACCGGCTCTCTCTCTCTCTCTCTCTCTCTCTCTGTTCCCTGTTATTTCCAGACAACACACTGTTATTCTGGGTCCCGCCGGGATAAACAACCACACACCTTTTCTTTTTGGACTCGGCTCCTCGTTATGGCTAATAATCCCCGGTGGCTCCCTCTTGGACAGTCCTCGTCCCGCCCTGCTCGTCTCCTTCTCTCTGTCCCCCTATTACTCGTCCTCCCAGAAGGGCAGCCCCAGCCAGTTGCTTGTACAAGCCTCACCGCCTGGTTGTTGTTCCCTTGCCAGCTGATTTTCCAGTCTGTAGCCGGCTCTATCCTTCACAGATCTCTCCCCTTTTCCCCTTGAAAGGACGAGAGAATGGCTCTCCACCGTATCCTCTCCTTCTCGTATCTTCCTTATGACGTCTGCCCTTTTAGAGTAAATCCTCCTGAGAACAAAGCGACTAACTAATAGAGATCATTTCCCACGAGAAGACCAGACTCGACCGGAAATAGGCCCCCTCCTCAAGCACCCCCGGGCGGTAACCCGACTCTGCCCGTTTAATTCTATCAGCTGTCTCTCTTCCCCTAATTTCTGTTCCGTCTCCCCCCGCTCCGATTTCACTTGCTACTTTTTTGTCGTCTCTTAGAATTACGGGGAGGGGAACACTGGCTTTTTTTTTGGATTTATTTTAAAAAAAAAGAGAAGACAACCATACGATATTCCGGGGATTATTCCCGTAAGTGACTCAATTTACGAGGAAGACACTACGCGGAACTCGCTCCTTCAGGGGAAAAGAGAAGACAGACACAGCCCCTAATCTCATTTTTCATGTGACCCCCGGGTGCAATTCGGCTGGGGCCAATCAGTCTACCTGACAGGTGGCCGCCACGAACAATTTTACACGAATGATTCAGGGAGGTCGGTGCATGGGGCCATTCTCCGGTCTTTGGGATGTTCAAAGGTCTTCTCTGGATATTTTATGGGTACTGTAATAACCAAGGGAATGATCTGGGAAAGGGGAGGACAACCCGTTTTTGGCATAGTCGCTGTTGCCAGACTAACGAGGTAAACCCCCCGAAATGTTGTCTTTCCGTCTTTGCTCATCCATGCGTAACTTTGGCTAAATTGTCGTCGGCCAGCTCCTGCTGACAGCTTCTGGCCGTCAGTTGCAGTGGCCATCTGGTCCCCTGGCCGTCTCTGTTTGTATAGTTCGCCCCCACGTGATCCGGTGGTTTCTCTCCTCAAAAGTTCTTCTCTGTTTCGCTTCGAACATTGTTTGTAGAGTTGTCGGGCATGTTTCCGGCCTACCCGTCCTACTCCTCCTCCTCGAGACGACTGGCACACAAGGGGTCAACACCTTCTCCTCCAAACAGCCTATTCAAAAGTCTATTTGCTCAGCTTCGAGGTGCCATTTTCATAAGGGGCCCCCGGTGGTGGGCACAACTGCCTGCCCCTGACCCCCCTTCCCCTTTTGGGTTGACACCTCTCGATCTTCCCCTGGCCCCGAACTAATTCCACAGTTTTTATGCGCGGCACTTCACACCTCCTGTGAGAAACTGACTCATCCTCCCTTCGTTGAGTCCGGATGACCCCTGGCTAGTCTATAGTTCAGAGACAGGGAGAAGGGGATCTCCCCTACAGGCCAGAAAGGATTAGTCAGTGATCGCCTGTCCCCCGAGGCGAACGAGATCCCCTTAGGGGGTCTAGTTATACTGATCAGCGAGCTGTCCCCCTCCCATTAACATCTCCCCCCAAAAGTGTCATTTTTCTCACAAACATCTCTAATATTTAATCGGTCAACAACCAGAGCAGCGTGGATAGTTTCCACGTCTCCCCCTCCATTATAATGGTAAAACTCCTGGCGCGTGTTGACAGGATGGAATTTGGGCAGAAAACTGATGTCATGCTCGTCGAGGCTACCTCTCGAGAGGAGCAAGACACGGCGGACACTCAGCCAGGCTGACAACTCTCTCCCCCTCTGATTTCCGCGATCATCCTCCAAAGTACTTGTGCCACTTATTCTAGGGGGTTATTGTCTCTGTTTGATCTGTTTATACGTTGTTTGTGCCCAGATTTGAGAGTCGGGGAGGGGGGCTGAATTATTCCGTTCGGAGAGAGCTAATTAGTCCGGGAGTGACTTTTCCCGCGTGTTGTGACTTCTCCTTCGGAGAGATCTTTTTTGAAATGTTTGAGTGCCAGGCGCCTTAGGAGGACGGGAGGACGGGAGGAGACCATCAGTATCCAGACACATCTCCCTCGTCCCCATTTCCACAGCTCCTGATCAATTTCTGTAAAGTGCGTCCCAGCTTCTTTTTGGAGTCTAAGCTCTGTGAAACCGAGGGTCTCCTTCGTGGGAAAGACTCATGGCCGAGCAGCTGAAGTGTGGCAGTTCCCTTATATTCCAGCCCCAATCAGTAAATATAATGATCATGGTCCCCGCGTGATACCCCAGTGGCCCTGTCCCCCCGACACGTGTTTAGCAATATGCCCTGGGAGCCTCTCTGACGCAAATAGAGAGTAATTGCCCTCTTTGCTAACTTTTCTTTCGAAATCCCCGGGTCTATTCTTATCCCCCGTGGGGCTATTTTTAGCCGAAAGAACCCCTGCAAACGGGTGGGTGCAAAAGTCATCCCCCCGGGGGGATGGCAGCTGGCCGGGGGCAGGGAACACGGGCCGGGGCGAGACGCAGCCCACGGAAATGACCAGCATTAGTGGTCAGCTGGCGGCAGTGACCCCCCGCCCCGGCTGACTCACAGCTCCGACGGACACCCACAACACACTTCACGCACTTTGGAGATACATAAAAGAGCCGGGGATTGTCGGACTTATTCACACTTCCCCCTCGGCCCGGCTCCTCCCGGCCACAAGCCAATCCACTCCTCCCTCCAAAATAACCCCATTATTCCCTCCCAAATTTATTTGCATCCGGCTCTGTTTATGTCATTTCATTTCCAGCCCTTTACTGGCTGCGCCCATGCGTCAACCGCTACGTTCCCAGTCCTTTAAACACCGGCCGAAGCCGTTGGTCGAGGTCAAGCGAAGTGCTCTGGAAGATGTCTGCGTGGAGAGACGACGCTCCACTCCCACCGTGTCCCGGAGATGTAGTCTACAGGTGGGTTACTGTAAGGACTGTACATGAGGAGAGAATTCTTCAGAGGGTGCGCCTTCTGGAGCCAAGGACCGATGTCTGGCCGGAGCCGAAGGTGGCGTCGGAGGCCGAGGAACGGTTCCTCAAACTGCCCGATGCCGAGGACTACACCCGTGTTCGACAGTTCAACATCGACAAGAAGGGAGCCGTCGTCAGTCGAGGAGACAGTTTCCGACGGAAAAAGACAACCAAATGTAAGGGGATGGGGTAGAGATTATCGAAGGCAATGAGTCGTGTTCAGTTGCCATGGACAAGAGTCCCTCGCCATACTTCACCTCGGGGTCCGACTCGGCCCGCGGTAGTCGTAGCGGGAGCCCCTCGTCCAGTGACGACGGTGTCGTCCGAGACTTCTTGAGTGCCGAGAACGGCCTGGCCACCACCAGCCACACAACCTACAAAATTTATGTGGTCGGCGACACCGGCACGGGCAAGTCCTCCCTTATCGCGCAGTTGATCACCTCCGAGTATCGGAACGCCTTCGCAGACGAGATCCGTAAGTCTATCTAGAGTGGAGGGGTACTGTACTTTTAGAAGACTACGAGAACACGGTGTCGATCTGCATCGGGGCACAGGAGTGTGACCTGATCTTCTTCGAGAACGACCTCTCCGATGCGACCTGGCTGACGGACGAGGTCCAGGCCTTCGTCGTGCTCTACAGCATCGACAGTCGGACCACCTGGAAGCAGGCATATAATGCCATCGAGATGGCCCGACGCTCCTCCCGCTGCCGGCACATCCCCATCCTGGTGGCCGGGAACAAGGCAGACCTCGAGAGGAAGAGGACCGTCAACAAAGCCGGTATGTCCTGTCTATCTCTGCAAATAACAAAGTCGTTTAGAAGTTCGAGCAGCGGCCGCCCAGTTCGGATTCGAGCCGATGGAGATTTCGGTCGCCTTGAACCACGACTTGGACGAGCTTCTCGTAGGGCTCGTGGCCGAGATACAGGAGGCCTTCGCCCCGAGGCCGGAGTCCCGAACGGTAGGCCGCTCCCTTGTTCCTTCAAAACAGTCGACTTTTCAGCCGACTCCACGGATGGAGGACGACTTCCACGCGGCCATCCGTCGATATTCGATGAGGAAGAAGAAAGAAGTGCCGGCCGAGCTGGCCCCCGGGAAGTGTTCCTCGCTGTCGCCGGCGGGTATCTTCAACCGGCTCAAGAACTGGAGGAGAGGATCCATCCCCCGGATCCAGACGTAGTAGAGATAGGAGAGAGTGACCCCTTGCTCTTTATTTGCCATGACTGTACATTTCGGAGACGAATAAAACTGATACTTTGATCTGTCCCCTATTGCCTATAATTATCGTCTGACCTCATCCCAAAAGCATCTCCAGTCACCTGATGGCGGGGGTGGATGTTCTCCGCCAAAGGGACAAGTCCGGCTTCTTCGGGTCCAGATATCTCTCCCCCATTTTGTCGTTATATTTCTTGTTGTTGTCCCTCATTCGATCACATGCATTCAAATATTCATTCCCTTTGGCAAACGGCGTCACTACAGGAAGCGGGGAATAGACCCGTTCTCATGTCTCCCGACTGAGAACCAGGTCGTAACAATGCCCCCCGGGGGTAGGTCCATTCCTCTGTCTCGTTTCCCTTTTTGTAGTTGTATTCCCGCCATCAGTTCACCTGCCCTCGTTATTTCTATCCCCATTGTTAACATTCTAAACTCTCTGATTCTACCATCCTCCTGATATTGTTGCCTGTAGTTGTATTGGGGCCAGGGCTCTCGATAGGCCTAAGGGGACAGAGGGCTTCGTGTCGTCAGAATTATAGCTATAGTGATATCCCAAGGGATACGGTGGATTCCGTTGAATGTCAAGATTTCGCCGTTAGGGGCTAGGTGGAAATCTCGGTCTTGAACATACCGCACGGTAGCCCCTATTTTATATAAAAGAAGTGAGCATACTGTTACGGAAGTTGCCTCAAACGGAAGACCCCTTCGTCCTCCCAGCGATGGCCGAGCCGGGCAGGGGCCAGCATGGGGTTCGTCTTCAGGTTGGCTTCTTTTACAATGAGATACGCCTTCATAAATCTTCCAGGGTGATCTCTGCCTCAGTATGAGTGTGGTCTAGAGCCAAGTTCCGCCTCAAGGAGCAGGATAAGTCGGGATTGTACAGTGGGCAATACGCTTCTTTATCCTCCCTTTCCTTCCTGGAATGTGAAAATCTTCGGGATTTGAAAGTCGGCTGGAGGGATTTCCTATTCCCGAGATTAAAAGACACATCAAGGAAAAAGTAAAAAAACCCGAAGATCTTATCGATGGAGATGGGAGATGAGAGAAGACAGCACTGGCCAGCACCCATCCCATTCTCTTGTTGTATTCTGCCGTGGCTCCCTTCCCCCCGTCCCCTTCTCCCCACTCTCTGCTCTCTCCCTTTATTTACCTCAGAAAAGTTACGTGAGAAGATCAGATCACTTATATTATTTGTCCCCGGTTTGGATGACTTTTCCCAGACGTCAGAAAACAACAAACCTTTCCAACCTGACCATTACCGCCTCGTGGCCACATGACCAAAACAAGGCCTCCGGCTCCAGAAGACGAAGAAATTCTAGCCTCTCCCAAAAATGACTCCTGTAATTTGAGCTATCTACAGATGTCTGCAGAATTTTTTTTCTGCTGGATTTCTCTTTTTCACACGAGATGATGACGCAGAAGGGAGGACGGCTCCGGGGGGTTCTTACTTGGCCGGTGGGACACCGCCGTTCCCCTGGGGTTCCCCGGTCAGATCTCTTTTATAACAAGCTCAACCATCTCTAATAATCCAAATCCTCTTCCTCTCCCATTTGGAAAATCCACTAGCCATCCTCCCACAGGTACTTCTCCTAGTAGACTCCATCCTCCCGAGTGCCCTCCAATCGTCGGCTCCCTTTCCTTCCACGGTCAAATGTCCCAGCCGGGTCCTCTTCCCCTATAATCGAATAATAAAGGCCAAAGTCTTGTTCTAATTTCATTTTCAGGGTAGAAAAATGAGAATCCAAGGGGTCATTAGGAGAGCCGGCCAATTGAGACACACCGTGCTCTCGTCCTCCCTTCCCTCCTCTCTAGGCCACTGCTTTTTTGAACGTTCATCCATCACAATTGGAGTATTTCCTCTTTGAAATGGATAAAATAAAAACAGGATGTGTTTTCTGGGAAACGTGAAGCGCTTCATGATGCCGCATCTCCCCAGAATAGCTGCAAATCCGGCCGTCATCCTGCCGGGGATCGCTCTGCTCTGTTCTGTGGTATCGGATTGACCAGGGACAGGTGACAAGAAGCGCCGGCTTATGCTTTTAATATTAGCCCCGTCACCAGGTTGAAGTCACTGTGGTCCGAGCGATCTCAATATCTTCCAAAAAAATATGGGCAGAGCCCTTTCCCGGAATATCCCCTTTTATAGTCTCTCTCTCTCTCTCTCTCTCTCTCTCGATGAGATTGTAGCCGTGACCTCTGCCGGCCACACTTCCCCTCTCTCTCCTCCCCTCCGTCATTACCGTGTCCCGCCACGGTATGCGTCACAATATCCGCAATCAGAGAGGCTTCTTTGCACCCCGTTTTTTCTGTTGCAATTATATTTGACTGGAGGCAATCAACCGCTCCATTTATTCTGCGTGACATAGACACTCCACACACACGTGTGAAAGGCCCCTTTCAACACAGACATCACACATATAAAAAGGGGGATCCGTTCCCTTTCCCGGGGAGGGAGGATGGCTTCTCCACTCCTTCTTCCTTCCACCACGAGGGTTCTCCACTGTCCAACCCCTTCTAGAGGCGTTCCACTCGCCAGGCCTCTCTTGTGTTATTCTCCGAGGTTTCATGGTAACCTCCGATTATGTTCTGCGTTTATTCTATTTTTCAAAAAGTGCTTATAGAATAATCCGCTCGGCTCATAGCCGGGCCTTGCGGTCCTGATCATAGCATGCAGTAGTTCTTGATCTGTTAAATGCAATGGTGACTATAATATGACCAGAAGACGAGTCCCAAACTCTTGAAAACCGTCGGCCCGCGCTGTTCCACTAAATGCCCACGTCCTCCACCACTCCCTCTACCAGGAATGACGTCTGCCCCTGTCATCCCCTTAGAGAAACGTACCTAGCAACTAGTAAAACGGGCTGGCTGTCTCTGTCCTCCAACAACTGTCGGTCCCATTGTCCCCCTAGGGTCTAGGAAGTTCAGACCTTGACGTCATCCATCCAGTTCCCAGAGTTGTTCTGTCTATTTTAGGTGGCCCTGTACACTCTTCCCTCTTCCCTTTGTAGTTACTTGTTTTGCTGCTTTCGGAACATTCAGAACACAGCCGGGGAATGTTTTTGTCTTTGTTTCAAATGAGTGTCCCCAGTTTTTGAAACCGGAACGAACAGTACCGCCAAACAACGACGGGTTATCTTTACGTGGCGTGCGTAAGCCTAAAATAGAAGAAGTTAACAAACAGAAAGAAAAAAAAGAGGAGGCCTCCTCGCCCCTTCCGGTGGCTGATCCTCTCGTCCTGCCTCCCCCGTCCAGACTTCCGCGGAATTCCCCCTCGATCACGCGCCCCTTATCTCGTCCTCCGAAATTCTCCCCTTCTTCTGCAGTCGGTCCCCTATCGTCATAAAAGAGAAAAGCTTCCCTTGCTTACGTGTCTGTTTTGCAATGACGGCGTCCTTTCCCTAGAAAAATAACGGGTGGTCTGATCTCTCCCGTTTTTATCGGAGTTGGCTCAATTTTTAGCAGTGGGATGCGTTTACTCCTGGTGGGGGGACAAGAGTCTTTTGATGTGATTCTCTGTTCTCCGTGGCCAGCTGCATGATTGGGTTAATTAGGTGGCAACATTTCTCGAAAACATTAGACGAGTAGACAGGAGGAGTACCGTATCCCAGCTGAGGGGAGGCGGCTATTGTTCAATGAGCAGACCGGGTGGAATTGGATGTTTGTAGCATCGGAGACCAGAGTAGACTTAGTTCTGGATAAGACCAGGGTCTCTCGTTTCGGAGGATACGGTAGCCAGATTGTCCCTGGTCCTTGGTCAAAAACAACCCGTATATTCATCAAAATGTGTGAGAGAAAAACGGGGATAAACTGCTCCGTGTGACAGGATAGTCATTGTTTTGCCCCCTCCCCTGCCCGGTAGGGTCAGATCCCCCCTTCCAGATCCTCGTACGTCCCCAAAATGTTCTTCCCCCTTGCAGCGAGTAATCCCCCTGGATTATCCCCCTTTACGTAACATCCTCGTAGTTCCTGTACTGTGGTTCTCAGAATCCCCCCTCTAATCGTCGACCGACTCTCATGTGACTTTCCGTCGACTAACGGGATTATTCGACTTTTAGACGTCAGTTTATTGTGTTCCTCTGGTAGCGGAACGGCTCGAGAAAGACCTCATAAATGGTCACATTCCAACCATATCTCCCTATCTGAGAATTGCTCCCTTCTCGCCCTACAGTATCCCTCTTCTGTTTAAATTATCCAAGAGGAGGAGGAGGAGGAGGAGGATACTGTAGATGTCAGTTGTCTTAAAGGGCCTTCCCTTTAATCCCATTCCCGAGACTTCCCCCGTCCATTGTTCCAGGAGAACGAATTCTACAGAACTCCGCAATATCTCGTTGTTGTATCTGTCGCGTCGACGTCGGAGACATCCCCTTTGAAGGTTGTTTGGGGGAGTGGCTCCTCTTAAATCCCCTATTTTTATATCCGGATCAAGAAGAGGCAAATCCTCTTGGGTAATGGTGTCGCTGTCTTCCCTGATCTCCCCACGGCTACGGCCCCCTCCTCCCCCGAATAAAGGTTACCGTCTCCCTCCCTCTCTGCCCCCGGGTTGTCTTTTATCGGGTGTTTTCTATCAGTTCAGGGAAAGTCTTATCTGGCCCTCTGGCTGGCTGTCCTCATCCTCTCGCTTTCTTTGCCTCTATCGTTGTTCCTTATCGCCTCGAGACAATAATGCCATCCTATCCGACTCCTGCTGACCTAATTTCTGCTGAAATGGCAAAATTTTGTCACTCATACGGCACGGAGCAAAGGCCAGGGAGGAGGACGAGGGCAGGATTTCGGAGGCGATGCTCAGCTGCCAGGAGGATGTCTCAAGGAGGACAGGACAGGGGATAGACGGGGGCCATCTACAAAAGACATCCACCATATCATAGGCTCCCGGGTGGATCTCGTACCGTAACCCTCTTGGTTGGGGGAACCCCACCCCGGCCCAATATTGGACGGGTGCAAACGCACCACAACCCTTCAGGTTATCGCTGTAATCCCCCGAAATTGCGATGTCAGCTATTCCAGCAAATGTCAGAGAAGTCTTCTTTCTCTATCTCCCTTTTTCTTTACGACCCGGGCATTCTCCCCTCACCAGACTTCCCTCAGGAAATGTCTCCTGTTTTCTCCCGGCGATAAGAGAGGAATATCTTCTCGAAAGGGAATGTCACACGGGGGACGTCGTCCCAGAAAAGAAAACAATCGGGGAAGTTGTCGGCGTGTGCGGGTGTGCTGATACAGCTCGTCACGTGGAGAGACCACTTCCAGATAGTTGCCCCTTTTACTCTACTCTGAGCCTCACGCCGTCCGGCCTTATCTCCTTTCCTGACATTTGGAAAACACTCCTCTCTCTCCGAAAACGGAGATACAACCCCTTCCTCCTTTCTCTCCTCCTCCACTTTCTCCGGGGGACAGGCCTCCTCCCGGAAGATGTCCTCCTCCACCCGAGGAGTTCTTTGACCAGGCTGCTGATAACCGTCACCTCTTTGGCCCCCTTATTTTCGGTCAAGGATTACAGTCCTTTGCACTCTGTCCTCCCGGCTTTGTCTTCTCTTTTCCATCTCTTTTCGCCCATTTCTGTTTACGCCACCCCGTTAGCAGGAGTGTAGATTTTTGATGCAGCTGACTCAAAAAGGGTAGAACCGTATCTCCCCGGGAGGGAGCCAACTCTACCGCGCTACAGGAGGTTGTCCCGGACAGGCCAGGACAGCTTCCACCTGTTCGATTACTGCCAGAGAACAGCCATTGGTCAGTAATCACGCAGCTTACAGTAACCGCGCATCTCCCCGAAGTATCACAAGGTGTGCCGCTTACTGTCCCCCTTCGAGTCTCTCCTCCTTTGAACATCCTCAATCCCTGAGACGGATCCCCTCCCTTCCATAAAAAGTCGCTTCATTGCTTTCTGCGAAGTCATAAATATTTTGCTTGGGAGGATTACTGTAGGGCGAAGATTGTCTCTCTCTGCTCTCTCTTCTTACTTAATTGGTCCCCTTAAATACGGCCCTGTTCCAGGCGGATGTTACGGTTGGTGCTCGTCTCAGCTTGTATATCCCTGTCAACCGCCACCTTCGACCCCCTCGACTCCCACGGAGGCATCTTCCGCCCACTGGACCTGTCCCCCTCACAGTTGATGCTCGTCAGCCGACTCCATGCCACTGCCAGCTATCACGAGTTGTTCGATTTCATCACAGTGAGTTGTCCTCCCTTTGCCGACAATCCCCTCGTCCTCCAGGAAAGACTACTGATGACACCTGCCGTAACCTTCGAGGAGAAGAAGAGGATCGAGAAATTCCTGGTGAAGAACAGGCCGCCGACGGCCATCAAGAATTTTTTGGATGACGCCGATCGGAATTATGTGAGTCAGAGAACGGAAGACGTGGGAGAGGAGGACGACCCCGGGGATAATCCCTTGCCTTATCAACGCGGCTCTTTTCAGATAGCTGTCCTCCATGCGAATGGGGATATCCCGGAGTCGATGGGCGTCGTGGAGCAGGCCATCTTCAGGCTGCCGAAGACGGAGAGGAGAAAGGTCGTCGAGTACATCTGGAAGAAGCCGGAGCCATTTATGCTGGAACATTTCGGACTCGAGTCCTGAGCGGCCATTGTTTTATTTTCTCTCTTTTCGGACAAATGATATCTCACTGTTGATGGTCTCTGTACAGATATTGCTAGAGCATTTTCGATGAACAAAACATAATAATATTATAATAAAGACGACGGGGGCATTTTACTCACTCTCGGGGGGACAACACCAACCACACATCCCCGCCTCTCTCCTTTCTGCTGATGGTTGTTGTTTCAGGAAAGAGAGAGGGTTATCAGCGGGAAGACGGGCTTTTGAACTGTACACACGTGGAGAGGGAGCCTCTTGAAAACAGCCAACTACCCTTTCGTCTTTGAGACCTCTCCGAAGTCTAGGATAGCATTAAATCGACACATTCAGCAACAGTTTCCTGCTTCCGGCGACAATGTTGCCTGATAAAAATAGGCAGATTCCAGCGGGGATGACGTCAGCCGTCAGCTAGCCCATCCCTGAGGCAATCTCACTGAATTATCTACCGTTTCAAAAGTCATTTCCCAGTCTTTGACCTACCTACTCATAAGGGAGAAATGAGTAGGTAGGTCAAAGACTCGGGTAGGGGTAGGGTCAGGACACGGCTCCTCTTGTAGCTCTCTTGGCAGGGGCGGCTCTTCCACAGCTTGATGGCCTTGAAATGCCCTGCAAACTTGGAGGAGCCTGGATATGGTATACTCTAATAGCAGGATGTCCCCGGGTTCCCGTTTTCTTTCCGGAAACATCATTATTCTCTTCCACCAACTTATGACAGTGTCGTGTCCACACTCATCCAACCGACAGTCACCCGCGTCCCCGCTTTTGTCTTCTCATCCCGCCGGTCCTATTAAAAGATCGGCCACTGTCCTTCCCCGCAGGACAGGATATTCAGAGGGGCGATTATTAGCAGGGGTCGGCCACTGTCCTCCCCCGCTTCCCTCACCTGCCAGTGGATGGCTGCTGCCCCAGTGCAGCCGTAGTTCGGGGTTCTCCCGTCACGTCTCCTTTATCGTAATCTCCAGCTGTCTGCTGACCGCTCAGACTTTCCCCAGCCAAAAAAAGAAGACAATAATGTTTATTATCACATTGTAATACAATACCCGTGGTTGTGCGTAACCTGGTAGTCTTTAGTTAAGGGGGGACTCGTCTCCCCGTTCCCGTGTACTTCTCTGCTGCCGCGAGCTGTGGGAGATGTGCGACCGTTGGGTGCCGATGTCCGTCACCGGGTGGTATCGGCCCTGTTTTGATTCGCCTTTCAGGAAACAGCGGAAAGCCTCTCGGAACCGGGCTGACATCAAATTGTAGAGGATGGGATTGATGGCACAGTTGATGAAGATCAGCGTCTTAGCGAAGAAGATGTACCTGAAGGGGGAGGATGGTCGTGCGGTCGAGGGAGGAGGACATACCAGTCCGGACTCCATTTGTCCTGGGCGAAGGAGTTGTACATGACCATGGCTCGGTAGGGCAGCCAGCAGGTGGCGAAGACAATCACGACAAGGGCCAACATCTTGACCACCTGAAGAAATAGAGAGAATGGAAAAGGGTGGTTGGGGGTACCTGGTTGCGGCCGGCGCTTTTCCTCCTCCCACTAACGTGGCTGTCTCCTTCCAGTGTCGGTGGCTCGTTTCCATCTGAAATAGGGAGCGTCTCTCTGTGTCTTCAGCCTCGACTCACGCTTGCTCTTGTCACTCTCAAACTCGCCACACTTGGTCAAAGTCACGGCGATCCGGGCATAGATGATGATGTTGAGGAGCATGGGGATAGTGTAGAAGGCGAAGAAGTCGCCGAGGAACATCACCTGGAACGGGCTATTCCTCCTTCAATAGAGCCAATCCCACCTTGTATGTCCAGTTGGACCTGTCCATTTTGAAGTCACAGTAACTGCCACCGGACTCTTTATCCAGGCTGGCCAGGTAGAGCCACGGCGAGTTGTAGATGATGGAGAAGGTCCATATGCAGAGGATGATGAACCGGGCCCTCTTCACCGTACACATCGTCCTAAACAGCTACCATATGCCGAGAGGGGAGGAGGAGGATGAACCTGGCTCGGTAGGGGTAGCAGATGCCGATGAAACGTTCGATGGTGAAGGCCGTGATGGAGAGGGACGAGGAGTTGATGGCCAGGTACGGCAGGTAGGTGAAGATGGCACATCCTGAAACAAGCCAATAAGGAAGGCCAGTGACTTCTTATCCCCCGAGAGGAGAGGGCAAAGATGGCTAATAAGATTTGGCTATGAATCCACCCAATTTGGTCAGGTCAAATCCTTCGAGTGTAGCCTGAACACCTCGTCGCCGCTTATTTCCGTGGCCACCCCGTTCAAATAAGGGAATATTGCAGTTTTGCATCTGTTGTCATTAATTAACCCCGTGTCTATTCTCAGCCATGACGGCAACTTTCAATTTAGCCCTCTCTCTTTTTGAGATGTTTCTTGGTCGATTATCTCAAGAAGAACACGGCCAAAAAGGGACGGACCTACGGTGCCGAAGATGTACTCGTTGAAGACGTGGAGGTAGGCCAGCTCGGTGGGGGCCGTCGCGATGAAGAACAGCGTGTCGCTCAGGGCCAGCGAGACCAGGTAACAGTTGGTTGGCGTTTTCTGAAAAAAAAACGAACTTGTTTTCCCTCTTCTATTTATCCACTCCGCTGTCAACTTTCTGAATTTAATTTCGGGGGGGGGGGGGGGGGGGGGGGGGGGGCATGCTCTTTTTTTGGAATTGGACATCTGCCGACAATTACTCCCCGTGTTTTCCGCTTTTTGAACATCTTTTCAAATCCATCGGAAAGCGAAGGAACGGGTCAAAAAACGACTGGAATTAGAAGTAGATCCATTCGAGGACGATGACTAATGGTCCACGTCTTCGGCTGATCCTTCCAGCAAAAACGACTGCTGCCAATTTTTGACCAACCGGAAGGATCAACTGCGTATCAGAAGAGCTCTTGGGAGCAATGAAGACACGGGGAATGGTGTCTTCTTCTTTTAGCAGGGACAGGTGGACAGCTCGCCCCCGTAGGGAGAACCACTGATATTGTCAGCTTCGCAGAGGAATGATAATTCGTCTGTCTGCCCTATTTTTACGGCGATTTGTGCTAATTACTGTTAGCTTATTAGCTTGGCCTGCAAAAATCCCAAAAAGACGTGGAATGCCCGATGAAGGCTGACAATACCAAGGCCGGCCAACTAGCCGTCTTCGGCTCCCCGAAATCTTTGCCCGGGAAACCTGGGAAAGTTGGGAGGCCCTCAAATATTTGTCATCCATTAGAAAAGCTGGGGAAATTCGAACAAGGAGGACTTCCCGCCAAGTGGTCGGACATCGTCGTCGTCGTCTCAATTTGGTTATCGTTGTCGTTTGAATCTGTTTAAGATGATCGCATTACGGACCAATAAGGCACAGCCCTCTCTACCAAAGGGCATGATTCCGAGAAATATCGATAGCCGAGATGGGGATTATTGTCGATTTGGTCTCGTGTTAGCATAGCTTTTGCAGCAGCCACCCCCAAACAGACAAAAGAGGGAGGACGGACTCACCATGCCTTTGACCCGGAGGACGACGGTGATGACGAGGAGATTGCCGACGACGCCGACGACGGACAGCGTCGAGAAGATGAGGGTCATCAGAAGCCGTGTCTCGAGCGGATACATGGCGTCGGGTGCCTGGCAGTCAAGCTCGGGCGAAAAGTTCGGAGGGGCGGGCAGTCGGCCCGCACAGATGGCGTCCAACAACTGCAGCGAGGAGGCGTTCACCATCGCTGAAAAGGGCCACCGTGTATTTCGACAAAAACAAAGGAAAGGGGCAGGAAACAATCCAAATGAGGGAGACAAAAAAGGACAGAGGCCGAGATGCAATTGGCGGGCTCTTTCTCTCTCTTCTGATTGTGGTCTTTTGAGCTATTTGTCCTGGAGGAAGGGCACTTCCTCTCGGAGAAAAAAAGAGAGAAGAAGCAGGAAGACCGACCGCCGGCCGAACGCTGGGAAACCAAACAAACTGTTCTCACAGCAGAGAGTGTGAATTGGCCTCTTTGTCACCTCTGTCCCCCCGTCAATTAGTTCTCAACGGTTTACAAAATGTTGCAGGGCGCGGCTAGCCGGCTCGGCATCCTGCAAACTCCCGTTTGAGAGCTGCTCTTTTCACTACCACTCTGCCAGTTGAAATATAACCTAGGCCATTCGACAGCGCATCCAAAACTCTCCTAAAAATGGTGTCCTCCAACTGCGCAGGATAACTCTTTACAGAAAACGATGGTGTAGAAGGTTTATAGACCATTTCCAACCGATATTCCTCCGGTTAAGCGCTGTGAGACTCTAGGCAGTGAAAGTGAATATTGCTACAGTAACCTCGAATCGTGAAACAAAAATATAAGAAAAAGACTAGCTGGGCTATGGAAAATCCCCAGGAAATGGACTATACCTAGCGGACCGGTGGAAGGGCCCCGGGGGATCTCATTTCCCTTTGTCGGTTTACGGGGAAAGAGCCTTGACAGTTTCCGATCGAGCTCAATATGCCCCTTTATAACAAGATATGATGATATGGAGCAGAAGGAGAAAGGAGCAAAAAACAAAAAAAAGCCTTGCAATCGCGGCCCAAAACTTGGAACGCTTGAACCTCGCCTACTGAAATATTGCCGAACCTGCGCAGGAGGACATCATTTTCAAATAGGGTCACATCTCCTCCTTTTTAGGGAAACTTTGTTGAAAAGGAAGAAGAAAAAAAGATAACAGAGGGTAATTTTTTGCTCTCTGATGATGGCGGGATGTTTCCGGGTGAGAAAAAGCCGTGTGCACGGGATTCACACGCTGGCCGCCACGGATGGCTCCAATGTCTCCGAAACTTGCACATTCTCACTATCCATTCATTCCGCGTTCCACACTCGCCGGTCTCTCTCTCTCACTCTCTTTGGTTGGCTGCCCCCTTATTTCATTAGCCCCTTATTATATTTTCATCTTTTTCTGAACTCGCCCGGCCTCGGTGTCAATCTCCCGATGATGGAGCACGTTTCTCAACCCATTTACACCGTGGAGAAGGAAGGAAACTAGAGACATCCGAGACATAACAACGGAGCAAGAGAGAACCCCCTATTCAGGAGACGAGCTCTACCATTCTCTCGAATGATGTCAGCCGGCCAGACTTCTTTAGTCTCAGCTGCCGAGACGGGACCGGTGGGGTGGATGCGGGAAGGAGGGAGGAGGAGGAGGAGAAGGAGGAAGAAGAAGAACGGCCAGATGCCGAGAGTCGGATTGTTTAGAATGGAGACCATAAATTGCTGAAAAAGCCGCCTTGCAAAAGCAGATGTCCCAGGTGCAAAAAGGTAGGGGCGAAGACCAAAAAGTACGGAGGACGGGGAGTGTGCGGCTGACACTTTTGGATGAGGTAGCCCCCTGGAAATAGAGGATAAACAAACGCCACTCCACGTGATGTCCAAAACGGATCGACTGTGAGGGGAGGATCGATATCTGGATCTGTTTATTCTATTTGTACTCTTCTCTGCTTCTTTTGGAGCTCCAAATGGCCGAGAGGGAGTGAAGTGTAGTACAAAAAACGGATAACAGAACAAATACAGCTGACCACATTTGGCAGGGGGAGCTGGAGGACGCCGGTGCGGCACTCCGAGGAGGACAAACAGCTTTAGGGAGGAGGTAAGGGGGCTGGGAATATGTGTGGAATGAGGAAACGGGAAACTCGATTGGCAGAAGGGATTTTAATTGGGAGGAGACTAATTGGCCAGGGGGATAAGACGTAATAAGAAAGGAGGACGGGAGGACAGAAGACAAGACGAAGCAGCTTGGAGGAGGAGGAAGAGAGGATGGCCGAGTAGGGGGGCAGGCCACCCGTTCAAGGGAGGTGCTCATAAAGGCATAGAGGTCATTGTTAATTCGATATCTTTTCCAGGTTATGGGCTCGAATTACCAGGGGAGACGTAGATTCAACTCGGGGTTGCAGGGGGCACCAGGAGATTTTTACACACTTATACCTGACATAGGGTGACGGATTGACCACTGGTTACGTGAGGAGAACTCTTATGAATCTTTTAGAGGGGGACTGAGTCAGCTAGCCGGGAGAGACAGGTAATGGGAAGGAGGCGATCTGACAGCCATCAAATACACGAAATACAAACAAAAGGGGCGAAGGAGCCGGACGGGACGAAGCAGTAGGCCAAAACAGAGGCCGAACAAATAGGGAGGAGTCGGAATGCCACGGACCCCGTTATTTGTTTGTCGACAATTACCACCTGGAGGAGAGGGAAGACGTCGACGATAAAGCCAGAGACTCGGAGTTTATTTCCTGAGAGTGACTTTATCACTGGCCGGGATGGGAGGGGAGGAGGAAGGCGCCCCTCGTCATCTGACAAGCCAGTCGTCAAACCGAACCCAGCAATCTCGGCAAACGACATAATACCAACAGAGAGCAGAGAGAGAACGAGAAAGAGAACGGGACTCCCGGGAGGGGATGGCCCCGGTGATACTACAGGGGGAGCAATTAGGAGTAGCCCCCGGAATGACGTCGTCTGATCCCCCATAATAAGTGGAGTCCGTAAGCTTCGAGGGAGATTTACGAGGGTGTCGAGCCTTCTCAATATAGAAAAGAAAATTAGGAAGACGATGGACGGGTACGAGCCAGAAGAACATCTGAGAAGCGTATACCCTAGAGACGAGGGAAGAATGCCCGGAGGTGGCCAATGGTGATCATGGAGAAACCTAGGAAACTCAAGAAGAGGACGAGAGACTCGCGGCACCTGCTGTAGAGACACATTTTACCATCGGTCCCCCATCTTCCTCCATCTGGCACAAGCCAATGGGCTCGTAACATGGCCCTCGACGACTAGTCCATAGCAATAACTGTTTGAATAGGAGTGAAGTTGTTCCCCGCTTCCTCCTCGGTTACACTCCCGTTCCCTACAATAAAAAGCAGTCCAAATTTGACCGGTCTCTGTAGTTGCCCCGCGCGCCACTTTCTAACCTGGTCTTCCTTTGGCGACCAGCTGATCATCCCCCTCCAGAGAACCATCTAGTCCTTGGTCCCTTTGGGTGAATCCTGATGGACGGGTGCCCTTCCTCGTGTGATAGGAGAGCCTTCTCCAGTCCCCCGCCCTGTCTACAAGCCATCCTCCCCTCCCAATCAGACCGAACGAAGCAAAGCATAAAGTGCTCGTCTATTGATTATTTCCACTTTTCTGTGTTAGCGTAAATTGAAAACAGAACTAAAAGAGAGACGATCTGTGATCTGGCCGTCTTTATCATTCGTCTTCGCTATCACATTACGACTGTCGAGAAACTGTTTCAACTCATGTTCCCCGTTTAGACCGTGCCCCCCTGCCTTCTTCCCCCGAAATGGTGCTACAAGATCTCCGGGCAGTTACTCTAATTATCAGGTACGGAGACCGGTCTCCCCTTCGAACAGCTCCCTCGATTTCAGTCGCTCCAAGTCAAAACTGAGCTATCTCCATGGAGCCACTAACCAGCCCTTGAAATATCACGTATTCCCCTCATTAAATTAGAGACGATAGATTTCAGACGATAGGGGAGACCCTGACCAAGGCGGTGGAACGCAAGCCAGACAAAGAATTTCTCATCTTCAAGGCACAGAACATTCGGAAGACATTTCAACAGGTCCACGAGGATGTAAGCCACCCCCCTTTTCTATAGAGCCGTGCTTGTTTAGGCGAGGAAATTTGCAGCTGGTCTGCTGGCCCTCGGACTGAAGAAAGGCGACCGGGTTGGGGTTTGGGGACACAATTATTACGAGTGGACTGTGGCGCAGTTCGGGACGGGGATGGCCGGCCTCATCCAGGTGGGACTACCGCCAAGGGGAACCATTTACCGTGTCCTCCCGAGCTATACTACCGGGAGGCCACGGAAAACTGGCGTGGCTCTCTGGCCACGGACAGGTGTCTTTAGGTCAACATCAACCCGGCCTACAAATCTCGGGAACTACAGTATGCCCTACAGACGGTGGGCGTTCGCTGCCTGATCACTCCGCGCCAGTTTAAAAAGAATAATTACATGTCGCTGATCAATGAGGTGAGTCTGGTAGGATACAGTAACCCGGGTCTAGATCTGCCCGTCGGTGGCTTCTGCCAAGCCGGGAGAGGGCCATGTCAGCTGGCGGGAACTGCCCGAATTGGAGCATATAATCGTCTGGGGCAGCGAGGAGAAGGTCAGGTGAGGAGGGGCGAGGGAAGGGGGGCCGAGTTGGGAATTCACAAAATAGAATATTCCACTTGGAGAGAAGAAGAAGAACAATAGAGAGGTGGACATTTTCAGTGGCGCCTGGGATTTCACGGACATTTGGAACAGCGCTGGCAGCGAATCATTTCGAGAATTGGACGAGTTGGAACGGAGGATATTGCCGGATGAACCCATAAATATACAGTATACCAGTGTAGGAAGATTGTATTTAAAAGAGGAAAGACGGGATGATACAGGGGACGACGGGATACCCGAAGGCGGCCACGCTCACTCATCACAGCGTGGTCAACAACGCCTATTTCACTGGCCAGAGGAGTGGCTGGGACAGGGAGGTGGGTCCATTTTAACCCGGGTTTACGGCCAGAGGACGGCCGTTATGGGTTGGGGACCATGCAGTCTAATCCTCTCCGCTTTCAGGACAAAATCATCTGCATCCCCAACCCGCTGTAGGTGCCTTCCCGGCCAGACTAACCCCTCCCATTTCAGTTACCATGCTTTCGGGTGCATGATGGGCAGCTTGAACGCGGCCGTCCACCAACAGACCTGCGTCTTCCCGGCCATCAACTTCCAAATAGACAAGGTCATCCGAGCCATCGAAGAAGAGAGGCGAGTCTCGTCCACCTCCGCCGGCCACGTCCTCCTCCCTTCAGGTGTAACTTCATCTTCGGCACTCCTACAATGTTCATCGACATGTTGGCCTCGCCCGCCCTCAAGCAACACGACGTGTCCACCATCAGCGGGGGATACATCGCCGGTGCCCCCTGTCCCCGGGCATTGTGTGAGCATATGCTGCGGGATCTGAATATGAAGGACCTGTATATCTGCTACGGGAGTACCGAACTCTCTCCGGTGATTACGATGTCCGTCGACCACCAGCCGCCCCTGGAAAGGGTCAAGAATGTCGGCTACATCATGCCCAACACAGAGGTGATCAACGGTGTCCCCTTGGGAGGAAGAGATGTTTAGATAGCCATTGTGGACAACGGGGGCAAGGTCCTACCCCGAGGAGAACAGGGCGAGCTGGTCTCCCGCGGCTACATGGTCATGAGGGGATACTGGGAGGACGAGGAGAGAACGAAGAGGGAGATCGACGCGGCCAGGTGGTACCACACGGGGTGGGTCGGAGGAGAGAACGACAGGAGACAAGATTTCAGGGACACGGCCTCGATGAACGAGGATGGCTCAATTTGTATCGTCGGGCGGACGAAGGAGATGATCATCCGAGGGGGCGAGAACATCTTCCCGACGGAGATCGAGCAGTTCCTCTTCACCCTGCCCTACATAGCCGACGCCCACGTGATCGGGGTGCCGGATGACCGACTGGGCGAGGCTGTCTGCGCCTGGGTCCGCCTCCAGCCGGGCATGGAGGAGGGGATTACCGAGGCCCGGATCAAGGAGGACTGTGTCGACAAGGTGGGTGTCCCCATTGATTACAACTGCCACCTGCAGATAACCGCCTTCAAGATCCCGACGTATATTTTAATAAAGAACGAAGATGACTTCCCCCTGACTGCCACGGGAAAGGTGACCGCCTCTTCCCGGCTTGGTAATGTTCCGGTTCCAGGTGAAAAAGTACGAGTTGAGGGAGATGTCGAAGAAGCTCCTCGGGCTCGAGAGGGTCCAGTACCACTTCAATGCATAATTCAAATGACGCGGGTAGAATAAAAAGCTGTGTTTTGGAGTCAGCCAAATTATCGAATAAGAGGACGAACCGCAAGATCAACAGCGATAATCTGCTCCGTCGCGGAATCAGAGAATATCAACAAAAGGGGAGCTGTTTTCGGGGGAGACAGCTCATTACAGTAATCCAGACGGAACAGAGCAAAAAAAGAGAGAAGGCTGAAAGGGAACACGTCTTCTTAATGAGAAGGATGATTCGAGAGACGATAAAATTCAAATATTCCGTCAAAATAGAAGATAATGGCCGCAACCTTTGAAGTTCGGCGAGGATAAGGGAAAACGACTGCTTGGCAACAATATTTCTCGGGGTTAACGGCTCCTCCTGATAAAGGAAAAAGCTGTTTTGACGCAGGGAAGCGACGGTTTTAAGGGAGAAAGTGGAGGAGGGGATAAGGACACGGGGATGGCAGAACAAATAGCCGGACGAATGGACACCGTGGGAAAGGAAGCGCCGGCTTCTCGTCTTTATCTATCGCTGTGCTTTTGTACTCGGGGCAGATTATGGCTGACGGCGGACATTCCTTGACAGTGTTTTTGAAGAAGAGGAAAATAAAAGAAGGGGCGAGTGGGAGAGAGGCTACTGATAGGGCGAGGACAAAGCCGTAGAGTCAACAGGAGAGGTGGAACAGAACAAATCATGTGAAATTGGAGAAGCGCCATGAGACGGACAATCCAAGGAAAGTGGAAGCTATAAGTCTATATATGAGCCCATTCCAGTAATTATCAAGACTTCTGTTTCGCCTGGGCTGCGGATTATTTCCTAGCTCTTCAAAGATAACAGGAAAATTTTTCCCCTTTTATCGAAGATTTGATTCCATGTATCATTGCGGCTTTGAATCCTATTGTAAAGAAAGTGATGTTGCCTCTTCGTGCGTCCAAATCTCAAGTAATCTAAGCTATAATTTCTTAGAGAGCACTTCACACAGTACGTCATTCCCACGAGGGGGATCTGCTTTATTTATTCTAGGCTCTTTCTCATTTTCGCATAACTGCTGCTATTTCAGATAGCAGGGGTAGGATATAATAGATGTCAAATAAACTGACCTTCTAATACCTGTAAAAATCTTGGGAAGATCATTTGGCGCAGCAGTGAGAAATAGGCTCGAACAACCGGCGATCAGTTACCCTCTTGAGGGAAGGCCCCCGTTGAATGATCTGCTCAAACAAATAGCTACTTGGCGCTGAACACGAAAATGGAAACAATAAAATCACCTTTATTACTGTACAAAGTGAAAAAAATATGAAAGAATTGATTGTCGTGAATAAAAAATAAGGCTAAAAAATTCGTTCGAGACCAATGAGTAATACATAAACCTAGAAAAACACCGTATCAAATTGGAAACGGAATGAATTGAGATGCGAAAGATTATGAATACAGTATGGACACGCAACGGGTAAAGGCGACTTCGTGGAAAGCAATGTATAAGGTAGAAAATAATGACGAGGAAAGAATTTGGTAAAATAAGTGAAAAAAAGACTCGCATTTGATGATATAACCCTTACTTGGCTTTAGAACGGGATTTAGGCTGGGCATCTGCTGACGTTTGCCTCTTGTTTTTTCGGTGGCCTCGCGGAGGACCACCCAGCGCTGCACCTGGATTTGCAGCTGGCGTGTACGGTGGAGGCGGCTCTACAACTATCACAGCGGCAGGTGCAGGTTGGGACCCTGTCGGAATGAGTGGAATTGGTGGCGGACTCATGGGGGGAGCTGTAGGGCGGACATTGTTTCGAGAGCCATTGTTTCCGCCTGCAGGCGCGGTAGTCGAACGAGCAGCTGGTGCTGATCCATTTCCAACAGGTGCTGCAGAACGGTGTCTTTGCCTTCGTTGTCTCTGCAGAAAAATTAAAGTTAATTTGCAAACGTTTCCAGCTTACAATCAATGTTGATGGACGCGTAAGAGTTTGATAAATGTTCAACGCGGGTGGTTTGTTAGGATTCGTAGAAGGTGTATGAACAGCACAACATTTTACAAAGAGACTCATCAGAATGAGGAGAATCAGACCAGCAATCACTACGACCCACCAATGCTCCTTAATGATAATAATTATAATTTAAATAATTGTAAACGTACTTGTACCCACTGTGATACCGTTTCTATGGTTTTCTTATCGAAAAGAAGATTTTTTAGACGAGCAAGGGGGCCATTAGCATCAACGCTTCTACATTTACGAAAAATATCGCAATAACCTGAAAAAAAGCCGCATAAATGTAGTCTTCACACAAACCTTTATAGTTGTTACAGGGTGACCCAGGATGAAGCACGAGTCCGCTCTGTCCTCGGCGATTATTTTGGATGAAAGTTGTTCTATTCGAAGCGAATTCTGGCAAGTGAACACTTGAAGTACATTCTATAAGATGGTTGCACCTTAGAAGATAATAGTAACTTACTGCCGTCTTTAAAGCAGGCCAGAAAACAGAGCTCTTCAGGTTTTCCTTCAGTGAGGAAGCAATCTTTTAAGCCAACCAATTCGCAGATGGATCCATTACAACTTCCGCTTGAGCAAACCTTGGTACTGTCCTGGCAAGGAAGCCCGTCGGGTTTCGGAGCAGATGGAGGACACTGAGCTGTTAGACCATCGCAAATTTGAGCTTCGCTGCATTCAGATTCCTTAAATTGATGTAAAATAAAAAGGCGACTTCAACCATACCATTCGGCAGACTTTTACCTCAAGAGCTGAGTGCAAACCACATGTTTCAGGGTTACAACAATATCCTTCTGATGGGGAGCAGTAGGCGTTCGCCTATAACAATTTCCAACGCTTACAGATTATATGTACCTTTCTTTTACACGGGCCCGGACCTCCACCGTTTCTGCCCGATTCATGAGGTACACAGCATTTGTCACCCATTTGATCACAGTCAGCTTGGGAAAATCCGCAATCACACTCCTCGCCAGGCTCATAAATCTGATTTCCACAAAACGCAGATGTCCTCTCTAAATGATATACAAGTATAAGGTTTAACAGGGGTTAACGACAGTTAGCGAAAATAACTCTAAAAAGTCATACCCTGGAAGCAATTCCTTTTAGCCAATGTTGATACTGCGCTGCGAGTTGGATCAATTGGCACAGACTGTAAGACGACGTTCAGCACACTTGAAATATTGGCGACAGAACAGGGCGAGAATTTGGCATTATTCGGTTTATCACCCGAGGTGGCGGAAGCAAACATTATAAAATTACCATCAGGAAGACCAGGTTGACATTCTAAAGATATAGATACAATAAAAAAATCAACCCACAAACCTAGAGGAAAATCATGAGGAGAGCCAAAATTATGGCCGATCTCATGGGCTAGAGTCAGCTGCGATACGCGAGTAGGAACGCGATTACCATAATTGACCAGTGTTACTATTCCAGTATTAAGTGAGCGGTAAACCCATCCCCTCGAGCCTTCGTTATACCTCTGGTATACTTGACAAATTCCTCCGGCCGTATCTGGAATAATTATTTTGTATGGAAAGCAAGGCTCCTATACTAAATTGTGGGCTAGCCACCCAAGCTAGTCCAAGAGTTCCTCCGACGAAATCCCGAAATGTTAGCGCATAGGCTAAACAGAATGCCGAATGATTGCGTTGTGAATTCAAATTTAAGAAGTTCGATACATCAACATTTTCTTCACAGAATGGATTTTCATAACCGTCTTTCGGTTTTCCGCGGTCGCAAGTATCAGGAGTGAAAATCTGGCCAAATTATAAATTATTGGCAAATCAACAAACCGATGTCCTTTGAATAACAAAATGCAATCCTTTAATACCATTAAAATCAGTTCCTTCATAGATCTCATTAACCGCTTTTATGTGGTTATAAAAAAGACTAACAATTTCTTCACGAGTTCTGAAATGATAATGAATGAACAGCGTACATGTTACTCACCTAATGGGATCATTGTTGCCCTCTTTCTTCTTGATATGTTCATACAGCTTATGATCAGCTTGAAGATAGAGAGAGCAAGTTCTAACATTATACAGGCCTTTCGAATCTCGTGCTGCCCTTTTTTGTCGTCCGTGCCTATATTTAAAAATTAAATGCACAATTAGAAATAGCGTACATTGTCATATAATTTGTGTACTCGTCTATTGGACGTTCGGCAGAACGTTGTACCTCATCCATAGACCGTTTTATCCGTTCATCCAAAGCGCAAGTTGGTGATTTTACTTGTGCAGATCTGAAATTAGCATAAGAGTAAGATACCATCTTATCACACTTTTAGACATTTAAAAAGGGAAAATAATATCAAATAAAAACGCACCTTTTCATTCGAATTTTCGAATGATTAATCTCATCGTCGTGATAAATGACCGAATGATAGTTGGTCGGTCTTTCTTCTTGTGGAAAATATTTACTTACTCTATCCACAGAATATGAGTGTCCATCTGAGGTGTGAATATGGCCATCGAAAACTCCGTCAATAATAGACCCATATACCCGTGAATAAGGATCATCTGAAAAAAGGCCCAATTTTCCCGAATACAAAGGTAAAACATACTATTTACATGCCCTTCGTAGAGAAAGTGATGCGGTTTAATATCTGCGTAATCTCCATCGACGTCAACGTAATGGTCATAATGAAAAGGGCTGCTGTCTTCATCTAGAGGTTGCAATTTTAAATTGAAAGACCTAAAAGGATGATCAGCACTTTCATAGACAAAGATACCTGTTATATGCATTGAATCTCAAGTTCACGGGTTCTGAATAGCCAGCTTCTCTTTTCCTCCGCAAACTTGATGTTGACCTCGTATTATAACTCAACGTTTCAAAATTGTCAATAAAATTATTTAAAGATAAAACTGAAAACAACAGGTGTATGTTTGCAAATTGACTTACCTAGTGGGCAAAGAAGAGCTATGCACAAAATATGCATATTTATTAATCTGCAGTATATAAATTTGAGTAGAAACTATAACATAGCAGTGGAATCTGCAAATAGAACTGGTTTTACGAAGCAATCTATAGACAAAGAGAAGATATATGAGTCACGCGAGGCAAGGTCATTCACAATTGCCGTTATTATGCAACGTAAAACAATGCATTTGAAGAAGACAAAGAATGGATATGTTTCACACCGGAATCCTCTAACACACAGAAGAGTAAGAACACTTCCGATAGAAACAAGGAGGTCAGGAAAATGACCAGCGTGAGCAACCGATTCGCCCGGTTAAAGGTCTGTTTGTCCTCTGCGCACTCTTCTGTTCTAGCCAAACCATTTACCCTAACACAAACAATTTCCCTTTCTTGGCCCTTCACTTTACTTTATTCGGATGTATATAAAGGCATATGTTCAGATTGACAGAATATGGACTCTTATTTACAACAACAAGCGGGCGAAACCAAGAAAACTGACCGAGAGTTGAATCCAGAGGAAGTGCGATACTTGTTCACTAAATTATCAAGTGATGAGACCAAGGAACTTCGCGAATTAATGGGCAAATGCACTTCAGAGGTTATTGTTACTTTTTCCTTTGCATTTTCTTTGATCTTTTAGGTAACCATGACGCGTGGCGTTCCTATCACAGCAGCGGTGCTGGGCTCTCTTTATTTCGCTCGAACACAACTTCCTTCCCAGTATCATTTCGGCCCGAAAGGATGGCCGTTTTATGCAATAGTTGGCATCGGGTCTCTCGTTGTCAGCAATACGCTCTTCATGAAGACGTGCAGAGATAGGATGATGCCCAAAATAGAACAGTTGTGGCAAAGAGTATTTTTCTACAAAACTGTAAATGTTATTATCTAGTATCAACAAATGGATAGCAATAAGATGACTTACGCCCAAATTCGACAGCAACATCGTGCCGGACTGACCATTTCGGAGACGCAATATGTCATTTAATCTTATTTTTAAATATATATGCCACATCTTTAGACACCGTCAAACGAAAGCACTTACGATACTCTACGACATGACCATCGAGGTCAATCGCTGCCGTCTACTACTGATACTTATATATACAATTCGCCACAAGAAAGCTTCCATTCCTATGGTCAGCCAGATGAAAAAGATATAAATACGCAACCACGAAGAACTTATACCTATCAGCCCTATCCTGAGGAATCCTCGTTTATGTCAGGCACTCCATCAGGTTCAACATTTAAGTAATATTTAGTTATTAACGGTTGAATACATTTTTATACATAACTTTATTATATGGGCATATTAAAGCATCCAAGTGGTATATGAAAAACTCTCAAATGTGCCAATTCTAGTTCGATTTCAACACAGCCGGCTAAGTGCTGCCTAGTAAAATCCAGCTTTGTGAATGCTAGGCACATATCGGCTATTTCATGGACACCGGGTATATTAAAACAAATGGGAGGGGGATTCCGAGCTGAAATGTGCATTCTTCTTATTCGCTTTCGTGCCTTTGCTATACCTGATATCTCCTCAAGGACAACATAATGGTTGTCAACTCCCACAGCTAACTCTATGCCTATGGTTTCCGCATTGTAAGAAATGTTGGCACAAACTAAACGATATAAACCGCAGTTGACTAACTCACTAGTGTGATCAAACTTCAGCTCAGATAATCTAATGGTTTCACAGCAAGCGCAGTTCCTTTTTACACAACCACAGCCATTTTTTGCAGAAACATTCACTATAAACAAAGGTAAAGTCCTCTTTTTTTTAATTTTACCTTCCCCATATGAATTCACCGAAGTGGTAAGATGTATCCTGTAATCCTCTGTAGTCATCTTCAAGTTGGTTTCTCCTTGCGGTTTCACAAACATTCCAATGTTCTCTGAAACAGATGTTTTCCAAGGTGGGCATCACTTACTTTGAAGGAATCCTTTTGACGCGATGGTAAATTGAAGTTGCCTGGCTTGCGGTTCATTCTTCCAAGGTATATTCATTTTCCCTCGGTAAGTGTTGTTTCCAACACGATGCCCCACAATAAAGTGTCCAACATCAGGTGGGCCCCTTGGCACTACTTGCAAAGTCAAGGTTTGCAAGTTTGTCTCTTCGAAAGAATGGAAACGAAAACTGATGGATACCCGATCTGATGCACCAGCAACAGAGCTGGTCCAAATAAAGAAAAACCAGAGGTATGGAGTCATCCTGGTGCAGAGTAGACGAACAACTGGCGACGCGAGTCTAATTGATTGGACATAAGGTATCGATGGGCCGGTGCTTTACAACATGGTCCTCCTCGAAAATAGTCAATCCGAACCGTAGAGTTTGGGACTGTCGACAATGTGTAATAACCATGAAGAATGCCGCCCAGAAGAAAACAAGCAAAGAAAACAGATATTGGTTTTTTATTCATATAAATAAACAATATGAAAATATTACGTGTTGTTGAGTATTTTGAAATGTATGCTTGTTTTGTAGTAGTGGCACAAGAACATGAATGAAGAATTTCATCACATGAATCCACCGAGCTGCTCCTGATAAACCTGCAATATAACCGGTGTAATTGAAAACCAACATGTGAAGAAATAGAAAATAAAAAAAGGAACTCGCTTCGATAACGTCATCCTCTTCCATTTCCAGCGATTTAGGAGTATCCTCGTCGTTGATTCGACGTCCATCGAAGAGAAAACGCAAGGAGGAGACAGCCACTCCCGTACGGTCGGCGAATGATTTCTTCAGTTTACCCATGCTAGTTCCGAATTTTACTCGGAAGTGGACTTCGTTAGAATCCTGAAAATAATTGTAGAATGCATGATTTGTTTTCTTACTTGACCAACTACTTTCAACTTAATGTATTCTTGTTCCTTGCCATCACCAGTCGGCGCTGCGTTAACATTGTCAGCCATTTTATCACCTGAAAATAAAAATGGACACATTCTATTCACAAGTAAATATATGAAATGGAAGGAACATCAAACAATTTCTTCACGCAAGCACCATAAAAGCTGCTCAACTTTTTCTCAAAAAAAAAACGTTTGGTCTGCCGAACAATGGGCGCAATTTTTGAAGTTTTTGAAATGAGGGTTGAGCAAATTAAGAAAAATGGGAGTCACAAAAACTGGGAAAACATATCTTTGCCTTTTTTTACATCTATCGCTTCGTAAAGGCTGTTTCAGATACATGTCTCCTATAGTGTACAGTCTAGTGCTACTTGTGGCTAAATGTGCCTATGCGATATCACCATTTCCGATTGTAATTCCGCCTTACAATAAAATGACTGTTCCAGTAGACAGTGAAAAGTGAGTTAGGCAATAATCAGTTCTTATTCATTTTGGTGTCCAGGTACGGATCTTGCCTTTTGTATTCAGAAGGTATTAATGTCATTGTCTACAACAAAGGTCAGAAGCATTCTCAACAATATGCAACTGCTGAGCTCCGCAACACTAATTCAAACTGGTATGTTTTCGTTTGTATTATGAAATTGAATATTTAGGGATTGGAAATCCGACGATGTCTCTTGTACAAAAGGAACTGTCGGGAAATACAAGTACATTTTTAACGGGTAAAGACGCTATCATAGCTTTTAGATTCACTTTGCATATCGTTACTCTTATTGATGTTTTTGGATTTGCTGGAGAAATGCTTTCTTTCACTATTCCGAAGGGAACGGAGATAAACTTTACGTAGGCGAATTTTCACCACTTAATTAACGTTTACAGACTAGAGATAATTGGACAGATTGATGGATGGTGGCAGCTCTCTAGCTCCGAGATAGAAAGGGTAACTATTCTTAAAAACGGAGATTTTCTAGACAACGTTGGTATCTTTCAATGCCCCTATAATTTTTACAGGATGTAACGGTGCGCGATAGTCGTTCAAAAGATGTTCGTCACGTAGGATTAGAAAGTGTTCAAGGAAGAGCATGGGGTTGCCATAGCTCACAGGCAGTATTTTTTCGTGTTGAACAGGATACGGTTGGACCCCCCAAGAATCTTATTGGAATTTCTCTTTATAATACCGAGATACAACCTTTTGGCGCCGTGCAAAATAGCACCACTGGAGAACTAAGAAAAATTGGCTTTTTTACATCAAATGTAGACGATTGCATTGGCACATTTTCTACTGGATCGCTAACGGGTTAGTTATTTCTTTTACCAACTGCTCTTTTCAGAAGTTTTTTTTACAGCAGAACAATATTTTTAGGCCTAATTACAACTATGATTTTGCTGAGTTGCCTTATATTTGCTTTCCTCATGCTCCAATCCGTGAAAACAGTGGACAGATTTGATAACCCGAAACAAAAACAGCTTGTAATTAACGTTAAAGACTGTAACCTCTAAGTATATCGTAGTATACCTTCCATTTTACAGCGAATCTTTGAATTTAAAGTAGTAAAGATGAATCAGATTTTCAATCTCCTTGATAGTAATTGTATTGTACCAACTGTACAGTCGTTGCTCGCATTAGGTGGGGAGGGCTAGAATAAGATAAGGGTAGCAAGGCAAAAGTATTTTTCGACGGACGGGAATTGACGTTCATATATTTGGCAGCCCTTTGGCCAAAATATCCGTTTCTCGAAATGCCTACCCTACACCTAAAGAAAATGATGCGTATGGCTTGTAAAGAAAAACGGAATACATGGCTAACGAAGGTTCTGATAGCGTTTTTTGTATTGGAGATTACGGTATCCAAAAAAACAGAAATGAAATCGGATGTACCAATAAACAGTTCTTGATGCACCCAGAAAAGATGCAAAATTCCGGTTGCAACCCGACAGTTTTTTGCGCATTTGCACATGTTTTTATCACTGCATTTGCCTACTTGAATTATTATCTACCCAAAAAATATAAAAATGATCGAAGTCTGTCAAATCCGAATATTGAAAAATTTGAAGGAGTCCTGGCGCGCGAAACACATTTCCATTTGAAACAGACTATAATGCCAGAGTTAGTTCTTGCGTATCATCTTAGGATATATGCAGCTTGCCAGTTGAGTGACTTCTTTCCGAGTTTACATCACACAACCCAACTTCATTTTGCCATATTCATCAAAGGTTACACAATTGTTTGAAAACTGAGGAATAACCAGACAAGAAAAAATTCAGATGGAAATATTGTATACACGACACCGCATCGCAAATCAGAAACTGTCTTCAACCCCAACCAATCAACATGGACAAAAACATTTTGAAATAATAACAAGTTTATCTTAACGATAAAACAACAACGACATTCGAATTCCATTTTAATCAAAGAGCCCGAAGCCCTGAAAAGAAAAGATTTCACCATCATTCCTCTTTTTACACTTACCATGTCTTCGTCACTTTCTTCCTTTGGCTCTTCCTTCTTCTTGGTTTCAGCGGGGGCGGCCGCGGCAGCGGGAGCAGCTGCAGCAGCGGCGGCAGGAGCGGATCCTGCAGATCCAGCACCGGAAGATACGCTAGTAATAAGATTCTAAAGATAAAGTTTATATCAGACTGAATAAAAAAATCTCACCTTAACGTCGACGCCCTCGAGAGCCTTTGCGAAGAGTCCTGGCCAGAATGGCTCGAATTCGATATTTGCAGCCTTGAGGATGGTAGCAATCTTGTCCCCAGTTACGGCGACCTCGTCATCTTGAAGGATGAGAGCAGCATAAACACAAGCTAGTTCTTGGTTGGAAGCCATCGTACACGCAAGTTGCTATATAAAGCCTTAGCTCGAAGAGAACAAGCGCTGAAAAAGCAAATGGTAATAATGCACGAAACGAGACAGAATACAAATATAGGTAAGAGTTGGAATAAACCCGTATGAAACAGGAAGAAATAAATACAAGGTGATTTTAATAGAAAATCAACAACAACGGTTTAAGCCACCAGAATGCAGGCTCCTCCGGCAGCCTTGATCTTGTTTTCGGCTTCATGAGAAAAGAACTTGGCCTTGACAATCAGGGGCTGCTTAGGAAGGAGTCCCTTACCAAGAACCTGTAAGAAAAGAAAAATGAGGCTAAAAACCTAGAACGTACTTTGAAGTAACCAGCTTTCACGCAGTCAATAACAGGAGCTTTATCGGCAGCGGCCTTCTCTTTGATGGTTTCAGGAACAAGAGACCAAAGTCGATCGACGTTAACTGTGGGGCAGTAGTGGTGGTTCTTGTTCAGATGGAACACCCTCATACCGACCTGAAAGAGCAGAGATATAATAATTTGAAGGTCACCAGCAAAGATACAGAGTAAAAAAGTGGAAAAACTAACCTTACCGAAGAATCCGGGATGGTACTTGTCGCGGTTGATTCTGTGATGGTGCTGACCTCCGGCATTACCTCGACCTCCGGGGTGCTTCCTGTGTTTTCCAATACGTCCATGTCCATGGGACACATGACCGCGAAGCTTTCTTGTTTTTCTTAGGCTGTGTGCCATACCCTGAAAAATAGATGTGAACAAGATCCGAACTGGCAGTGACAGACGATATAACGTTGAGAGATCACTTTGGACCGTCGAATTTATAATTTTCTTTAGAACTCAAATCAGACTTTAAGAAATAAAAACAACGAAAAAGAGAAGGACGACGAAATAAAGAAATGGAAACTTTACATAGGCCATTTGAGGGACGGTATTCGGGCCGGTCCTTTAAACGTCTTCGTTATCAGACCTCCGCGGCAACCCTTTAACCCTCCGAAAAATAAAATATTACGCAAATCAAACCCGACGAAATCAACAGCCTTTTTTGTTGTGTTTGGAGTTTCGGCCGAAACAGTACCTTCTTTTATACAAAATCGGCTGTTTATTTTTGTCTGTTGAGTCATTCAGTGAAGTCTTTGCTACTCGCAATGGTTACGCCGAATTTGTATTGGGGAAGCATGGCTAACCTCCTCTCATGCATATCTCATAATTGTGTTTAGTTATTTTTGTTATAGTAATTTTATAGATGGCCGCTGTTCTTCAAAAAATGATGGGTCGTATCGGGTCAGTAGGTCTGGGATTGGCTCTTGCTGCCGGTGTTGGACAAAACGCTTTATATAACGGTTAGTGTTTACTTATTATTTATACAACTAGTCTTAGTTGATGGTGGTCAAAGAGCCGTAATCTTCGACAGATTTGCTGGTGTGAAAGACGAAATTATTGGCGAGGGAACTCATTTTTTGATCCCCTGGGTACAGAAGCCAATCATTTTTGACATTCGGTCAACACCCAGAATTGTGGCCGCTATTACTGGTAGCAAAGGTGTGTTCCTTATTTCACCACTTGTATTTACAGTTTTTTTTAGATCTGCAGAATGTCCACATCACTCTTCGTATTCTTCACCGACCAGAGCCTAGCAAACTGCCCAGTATTTATTTAAATATTGGAACAGATTACGCTGAGCGCATCTTACCATCAATCACCAATGAAGTGTTGAAGGCTGTTGTGGTTAGAGATACAGATGATTTTTTTAAATTTACCTAGGCTCAATTTGATGCACACGAAATGATCACGCAACGTGAAACGGTTTCTCAAAATGTTTCTCTAGCTCTGTCACAACGTGCGGCTCAGTTTGGATTGCTTTTGGATGATATTGCTATTGTATGTCTTACAACCGAGCGTCTAACTAATCCATTTTAGACTCATCTAGGCTTTGGAAGAGAATTCACAGAAGCCGTTGAAATGAAACAAGTCGCTCAACAGGAGGCGGAGAAAGCACGCTATCTGGTCGAAAAAGCAGAGCAAATGAAGCTTGCTGCCATCACTACAGCTGAAGGAGATGCTCAAGCCGCTAAACTTCTCAGCAAGGTAAGGCACATTATGTATACTCTTACGAGTTGATGTTAGGCCTTCTCTGATGCTGGCGAAGGATTGGTTGAACTTCGTAAAATAGAAGCTGCTGAAGAGATTGCAGAAAGATTGGCAAAGGCTAGGAATGTTACATATCTTCCTGGAAACCAAAATACTTTGTTGAACCTCCCTCAGCAGTAAACACGTATATAACATTGGCTTTGCATCTCATCTTTTTGTTGTAGGATGATAGTAGTTTGTTATGTTTCTGTTTTTTTATCATAAATATATTTACCGATGATTATTGTACACATGAATGTTATTTCAAATTTTACTAGACATGTTTTACTACTACTTTACAATGATTTTACTACTAACTAAAACGCATTTTGCTTTCAGATGTCTGGACTTAAGTGTAGATTCTATGAAAATCAATTTCCTGATGTGGAAGAAACTGTGGTTGCCAATGTTCGACAAATTGCCGACATGGGTGCTTATGTCGTTCTTTCAGAATACAATAATATTGGTATGTTTCAGTTCAAATGTAATAATATTAATCTTCGTTTTCCAGAAGGAATGATTTTACTTTCTGAGTTGTCTCGGCGGCGAATTCGTTCAGTCAATAAGCTGATTCGTGTTGGACGTAATGAATGTGTTGTAGTCATCCGAGTAGACAAAGAAAAAGGTAATATCATTTCTGATTACTCCACATATATACTTGTAGGTTATATCGATCTTTCAAAACGTCGAGTTTATGCCAAAGATCTTCTTCAGTGTGAAGACCGGCACGCTAAAGCTAAGGCCGTCAATAGGTAACATAACTGCAGACCCTCTAATCAGCAGTAACAGCATTTTACGACATGTTGCTGAGCAACTTGGCTACGAAAGAGACGAAGAGCTTGAAGATCTCTATCAAAAAACTGCCTGGCATTTCGACAGGAAAGAGAAAAGGAAAGCTGCAGCTTATGATGCTTTTAAGAAAGCTATTACGTAGGACTTTGTTGTAATTTATATGCTATTGCTTCGTAGAAGCCCCGAAGTTCTTGACGAATGTGATATTTCCGCTGATGTTAAGGAAAAATTACTAGAAGATATACGAAAAAAATTAACACCGCAAGCTGTAAAAGTGAGTTTTAATTATGCCAAACTTTTCTTCTTGTTGTAGATTCGCGCTGATATCGAAGTTTCGTGTTTCGCTTATAATGGAATTGATGCTATCAAAGATGCGTTGATTGCCGGAAAGAACTGCTCAACTCCAGAACTTCCAATAAAGGTTTTTCTTTGGAGAAATTCTTAGTTATGCTTGCAGATCAACCTTATTGCTGCACCTCACTTTGTAGTTACAACTCAAACTATGGATAAAGATACCGGATTAACTTCTGTGCGCCAGGCTTTAAACGTCGTCAAAGAAGCTATTGAAAAGCAGGGAGGCAAATTTAACATTAAAGAAGATGTGAGTATCTTTTAAATATCGCAACTTTATTGCTACAGATTCGTGTTGTATCTGAAATGGATGAAGCTGAAATGAAAAGAAAGCTGGAGCTTGCTGAGTTGGAAGAAGATGAAGAAGGCAGTGACGAAGACGAGGAGGAGAGCGGTGATGAGGTCGGTATATTGTTTCTTGGTAATGATCATCGCTTTAGAACGGTATGGTTGCTCCGCGAGGGCTTAATGAACAGCTTGATGCTGAAGAAGCCAGCCGAGATGCCAAAAAGAAGTCGAAAGATGGAGACGATGAAGAAGAAAGCGATGCTGATTAAGTTTTATTTGTGTTTTTGATCTTTTTCTGGTTTTTTTTCATGAATACAATGGTTTGGTCTACTCTTGTTATTTTTTGTTTCAATAAGTAAAATTTTGAAAAACTGAATTGGAGTGTTTATTTCTCCCAAAGCCAATAAGAGTATCCAGCTCCCTGTCATTTACAGCTAATCCCCCAATAGATTGAAGGCCAAGTTTCTTCTGGGCGGGCAATGCCCACAAGTCGCGGTGTAGTTGATAATGAAACGGAAAGAAGCGGAGAAACAAAGCTATGAACACATTCATTTCTCACTCTGTTTCTATGTTATCAGGTATCGCTCTTTGTTTTGTGATGAGCCGTCTCCCAGCAAAGAAGGAACGGCTTACGAGCCTCTCCCTTTGGGACCAGGAGATATTTGACAAAAGTCACCATGATAAGGTAGGTGAGAGCAAGGAACCAGAGCAGTGTTATGGGCATCGATAGAAAGTCAAACCAGGCAAGCTCCTAAACATTAGCAATTGGACACATGAAAGGTAAGAGCACTTGGTTAGTCCAGGACATGATGGTCGTCAGCCGCCTTCAAGGAAGAGGACCAAGGAAATGAAGCGCTAAAATGGACAGGGCCGAACAGAATAAAATTGTCAAAAAAATTTGTTGAAACTGCAGTGTAGTTTTCGTCTCGTTAAAAGAGATGCAAAATCCAGGAGATACCTTGCTGAATAACTTTTGCTCATTCTGACAGAAAAGTCATATCACTATTAGCCCGAAGCCACTTGTTTATTGAACCTATTAGTGTCCGGCGCAAGATTCGGAATAGCCTCGGGCGTGTTACCTGGGCAACGAAGCCACTCCAGGGAGACTCGGATGGACACTTCTCCATCTGAAAAGGTCTCTTTTCCCGTATTTAGCAACATTTCCGTCTTGGATGGCGAACTTTCTGAATTGGCCGATGTTTCCGAATGGCTGGCAAAGGCCAGCGATGGCTATAGTGGAGAAAAAATCATAAAGAAACTACAACAAACCAAATATGATCGGGTAATAAAGGTAACTGGATCTATTTTTCTGCTAAAAATCACAATAAAGACGGTCATCGCTGATGGAATGCACAATCTTCTATTGAACCAATACACTACTATGATTCTTCCAAATTTTAGAGACGAAGGCATGTTTCTATTGGTCTTCTAATTTGGTTTCAGACATAATGGAGCTGACACTCATAGCAGCCCGTCTAAAAACGATGGGGCTGAACGCGTCAGCTGCTGCCATCTCTGGCGAATGTGGTGAACTGCTAGACACCACAAAATTATCTAAATTTTACACAAATTATGTGCCAGAAACACGGCTAGCTATGCCAAATATGGAAACAAAACGATGTGATGGCTTTGTTAGGGAAAAAGTTCAGTACGAGGTAAGGAGTTGACTGAAAAAAATAACTTCCTTTAGAAACCACCATATAATCCAGAACATGATCCTTTCATTGTGCAGAGAAAAATACAGCAACTGAGACTCCACGGAATGGCAAGGCTGAGAAAGGGTCTTCTGGAAATTCAGCGAGAGCAGAAGGAAATGAGCAGAATTCGGAAAAAGTCTTCTGGCAGCGATTCGTCCAACTCTTCCCCATCTTCGTTTTCGAGTCCAAGGTTCTTCTTTATATCCGGAATCCATGAGAAATATTTTAGAAGCCTTCAGCGTCCCAATAATCTACGGTTTCCTTCTTCCAGTTCTCTGCGAACTGATAGTAAACTTGATGACTTCAATATCAAGCGGTAAATACTAGCCCTTTCGTGGAAAATGTTTACAGTCCCTTATCGGATCACGCTCCAGAAGCCGATGCGGCTAAAGTGTTCAAGAGATCCTCAGTCAACGAGGAGATCTTGGCGACGAGTAAGATACCTCCAATTATCAAAAAATTTTACTTTAGGATTAGAAGATAGTATGTCAACAGATTCCGATTCAGAAGGTCGGGTAAGCATCAATTCCAGCGTATTTTCTTCACCTGTGATAGCTCCCCCATCTCTAACCAATAAAGAAGAAGCTAATAGAGGAGGTAGTTTCGGTCTTACTGTCAGAAAGAACAACTCAGAAAGAGAAAAAGAGGCAGTAGAAAGTTCAAGCGAAGATTCCCACTGCCGTTCAGGAAGCACTTCTTCGGAAAAAGATGGAGAAATTGAAGAAGAGAGCGAAAAAAACGAATCTGATTTGCAATCTACTGCATCAGTTGAAGAAGCGCAGTTTGATGTGATGAATATTGAATCGGATACCGATGGAAGTATCTCCTTTTAGATTTCTAGATTTGTGGTATTGAAAATGGCACTAATAAAAAAAATTGAGACGAACAATGAAGTTTCCACATAGACACGAGACCTCTTTCCTCACCGCGTGCTGTTTACATCGGGTTGGCACCCACCTGGTTGGGCAAAAACGTATCATTCTGTAGATTTTGTAACATCCGGATAGTTTTTGATAGTTCCACACATTTCTTTTTGATGTGTTGTATTCAATTTACGCTTGATCAGAATGTAAAAGGCCGAAGCTCATTAGAATGAATTGATTGCAGGTTTCGCATATAATGGCTGCAAAGTGTGTTCCTCGAAAAATGGGACTTGTAGTTGCAATGGATCTTGATGGAGGTATTGCCAAAAATGGGAGCATTCCGTGGAGACTTAGGAAAGACATCGATTTTTTCAAAAATATTACTACTACAACGACTGACAAGAGTAAGGTTTGTTTTTTGCTCTTCTTTTTTGCTATTGAACTACTTACAGAAAAATGCTGTAATAATGGGTAGAAAGTGCTGGGAAAGCATTCCAGAAAAGTTTAGGCCATTAAAAGATCGGCTGAATATTGTAGTTAGCCGAACTATGGAATCACAGAGAACGAAAGATCTTATCGTTACGTTAGTGAATTTTTCTTCTTCTTCATTATACTTGCATATTTTAAGGAGTAATTTTGATGAAATTATCAATGAAATATTATTTGGAGCGTTATCAAATGAAATCGAAACAGTTTGGAATATTGGTGGAACAGAAATATATCGGTTGGCTCTCGATAGAGACATGATTGACAGACTCATTGTCACTAAAATAGATAAGCGGTATGTTTCACTTCTCTATTCAATATTCTGCCAGGTTTGACTCGGATTTATTTCTGAAGGTCAACTGGGAATTATTTGCTGAACATCAAGAAGCCTGTCAAACATTAGAAGAAAACGGAACACATTTTGTTATCCACACATACAATCGGGTTTCTTGCTAAAATTAACATGTAGTTTGTATTTTTGTATTTTTACAACATATACGTGTCTTGAAAACGTGTGAGTTTTTTGTATTACATTAATTATTTTATATCACTATTCCATGATTTTCTATGAACATTTATCCTGCGTTGTGCAATAGTCGTATATACGATCTTCCAATATTTTCCGAATAGTTCTTCTTAATTGGTATTTTCTGTATTAAGGGATGGCGGGTAAAAATAAGCAAAAGAAGCACGCCGCGACATCATCATCTACAACAAATGGCGTAACATATTCTAACGGCTATGCCCAGGTGTGTTTTGTTTTGTTCATGAAATTATTCTTTTGTAGAAAAACGGTGCTGGAAATTCCGAGGACGAACAGAATTCTAATGTTCTTATTTTTACTCGATCTGATGTTGCTTCACCTCTTACGCAGTCGTTAGTTATAGATTTTCTGTGTCATTTGTTTGCAGACCAGAAAATAAAACAGACTTACACACTTCTATTGAGCCGTCGGCTTCCTGTTCAGCCGAATCGCAAACAGATTTTTCAAGTGTTGTTGGCTGTACTAAATCACCCGAAGACGGCCTTATAAATTTTATAAAAGTGAGGTCTTTTGTTTCAATTTTTTATATTTTTATTCTAGTTATCACAATGGAGTAGGGTCGAAACACTTTGCGAGATAGTAAAAGTTCTAAGTCCCCAGGAAGTACGGCTCATGGGAGCATGTTTAGAAGTGAATAACATGGTTTTCTATAAATTTTAGCGGATTTTAGGGGTCTGCTCGTCCGGTCGCGGGGCAACTAAAACGGCAAGAATTTAACGCCAACAGTCCTCTATTTATATCACGCTGTCTAACAGAGTATATTTAGTTTTTGATAGTCATTATTTTTATTTTTTTTTTAGGGGACGTTGGTCATATCCTAATGCGGTGAAAGAAACTTTTGAATTAATATGCTTGCTAAATTCGACTAACAGACGAGCTGCTTATCCCTATATTAAACTGATAGATCAATTATTGATAGACAGAAGACTACAATTGGAGGGGTTACCAGAAGACGTGAGATTGGAGACTCTTCAAAACCTCGGCAAATTAGGTTATTTTTGTCCTTAGCATATTATTGGTGTATTTGCAGTTACTGCAGCACTACATCATCCAGCATTTACAACAGATCAATGTATGCGACTGGAAGCTGCAAGGGACGAACTTCTTTTGCAGTATGATCGTGTCCGTCCACCCCCTGGTAGTGTCGAAATTAATACAAGTCTATGTTTGTATTAGAATACGCTGCGCCTGACATACCTGTTAATCCATCGTCCTTAATTTATATTAGACGGATAACTGCTTCTGCTGATAAGAACTCTACGGATGGAGATTTTACAATTGAGGTAATGTTCGCTTTGGAAATATCTATGTTCTTTTCTCCAGTTACAATGGAACGACGGGCAGAATACTTGGGTTAGTCGTTCACGCAAGGAAATAAGTTCTCTTCATCGTCGGCTCTTAGATGCCTTTGGTGATGAACGACGCGATGAATCGGCTAATAATTCCGTCGTGTCATCGCCCGATCCTCAAAATGGCCCTACTTCTTTCGCTTCTAGTGAGTTTCTGTGTTTTTAAAGAATACTTTTGTTTGTATTTTTATTGAGCATAATTTGTTTCAGAAAATCATCGGATCTTACCATATTTTAATAATGATATGACTGATTCCGAAGTTATTGAATACTTAAACGGGTTGTCTGACTTACCTGCTAGAATGATGCTTAGTTCCGTTGTATATGAAGAATTTTACGTTTCTAGGCAAAAATCCGCCGAAGCATCCGTATATCCCTTATGTTTTATTATTTAATAATTGCTATATAGGCTGAACAGCGGTATTCAAGATCTGAATCGTCAGTAGGACGGACGCCATTGACAACTCCACAAGCATTTGTTATGGCTACCAGACCACTTAGTTACGGTTCTGTAAACGGGAACCTACAGGTGCCTTTTGATAATACTGCAAAATAATATGACATTTTTTAGCTTAATATTCCAAGTTGTAGTAATTGTGCGGGAGATCATCCATTTATTCAATGCCCACATAGCACTATTATGGAAGTTTCACAATCAGGAAAAGGTACCCGGTCTAGGGTCTATAGATTAAATGTTAAATCTCAGATGGTTACCGTCTTGGTGTAAACAGTCCCAACGAAGAACAAGAAGCTTTTCCTACTCGCCAAATCGTCGCTCCCCAGATACTACCACCAGGCCTTCCTATTCAAGGTTATGGTAGCAACTATATTATGCATGACAATCATGTTAACCATTACGCCCTAATGCTTGCTAATGGGGCTGTGCTGCCGCCACCGCCTCCACCTCCTGGTCAACAGTAGTGTCTCCTTTCCATGATTTTATTGTCTTTTTTGGCCGCTCACATACGGCTTATAAAACCCATGTGATATCAGAAAGTCCAACAACCGGTCATATAACGGTTTGCCCATCTTGCTCGCTTTTTATCTTTGCAAACGTTCATCAAAAGGTGCTTCTTCTCTTGTTATGTGTGAAATGTTGTTATAAATCTTCTAAAAAATAAAAAAAGAGTTTTACATTGATCCCTTTTTTTCTCTGCTCAGTGATGCTTCATGACACAGAAAGCAACTAACAATACGACATCTGTTTGTAAAGCTCTACTTCTAGAATGATAGATCGATTAGATAGAGACTGACAGTTTGAAATACATTTATTTGAGAAGAAATTATTTGCTAGCGGGCTTCTTGATCTCTTCTTTTGGCTTGACCCTCTCCTTGGCAGCCACAACCGCATCCAGAACATTAACTTCGCTGATATCCATATGGTCCGTGCCGAAGAGTGGAATGCCCCCGGTGTTATAGAGCGGCTTGAAAAGTTGGAATGCGCCTTGTACGTAGGGAGGCAGCCTCGTGTAGCGGACGGTCAGAGAGACCGGCTTCCGTCCCAAATTGAAAAGTTGCTGGGCCTTCAGTTCCCACATGGGCATCTGTTGGAAGTGCTTATCCACGGGCAGCACTTGTAGCAGGAGGATCTCGGTCCGTCCTCTGCCCCAGCCGTCGGCCTTCTTCACCGACAGGGAATAGCAGCCGTTGGCCTCGACAATGAAACGGGGGTTTTCTTTTAAGACGAGGAATCCTGGCGGAGAGGAGGACAGCAGGCGGCAGACAACTGGGAACGGGCTCTCGTTGATGACCAAATGACGAAACAGACGGGTCTCGTAGCAGAGGGGAATCTCCTTCGGATCCACGGAGATCTCCATCAAAGAAAACGCTTTAGAGTTCCAGAGGACGTCCGGCGTGTTTCTCATCTCTTCCTCCGTCGACAGGGCATCCTCCTCCTCGTCTTTCCACCTCTTTGCCGTCTTGGAGGGGGCCATCGAAGAAAGACAATGGGAATAATGGACAGACCAAATGAATTTATTATAATCTTCTCGTTCTACATGTCTCGGATTAAAGGGGAGATTTCTACGGGGACAGACGACACCGCCACCAGCCACTGGGCATCTCCTGTCCTTGGCGGCTATCCCTGTCGTAGACTATCCTGTCATGGAGACGGTCGCTGTGCCGGCCTTGCCAGAACTCAAAGGATCGAGGGACCAGCTTGTACCCGACCCTGAATTGCCATTTTTCAAAAGCGGTAGAGCTCTCTTCTACCATCGCTCGGGTTTTGTGATGGCCTCCTCTCCTTCGGTGGCTGCCACCTGCTCCAATTCCCTCCTGGCCGCCTCTATCTCCTCTCGACTGACCACGGAACTCTGTTGGCTGGATTTGAAGCCAATCCGACTGCTCAGATTCCAGCTGAGCCATACTTTCTGGGCGTCCTCCTCGGCCAGCTCCTTCAGCAAGCCCTCAATTCGAATTTGGCGGTTCAGTTGCGGCCAGTAGAAGAGCATCGCGGCATTGGGGTTGGCCTCTATCTGGCAGCCCTTCTTACTGGTTTTGTGAGTGTAGAAACTGAATCCTTCCGGGTCGAATTCCCTCAAAATGACCATTCGGGAAGAGGGACGAAGGTCTCTGGAAAATGGAGGATAACCGGGAGGACGGCTTACTGCCCAACTGTCGACAGGCAGACGGCGTGCTTCTGTTCATATGTCAAATTTGGCAGAGAGGACACCTCTTTTTGCCTGGAACTACAGTAATCCTCTGCTTCAAAAGGGGCAAACCATGTTTGGAAGACAACGAACGGGTCAGTTGAGCATTCCTCTTCCGTCAGGTAGGCGTCCATCGGAAAGTGGCCATCGGCCGATCGTTATCGCCCGGCCCGATCAGATCAATACAAAAACAGTCCATAGAATCTTTTATTCCTTTTGTAATAGAGCAAATATACAACCAAAAGAAACTGGGAGAACTGTATTCCAAAGGATTCTATCGACAGCCTGGAGACACCGGATAACTATCGTATGTCCACGAAACAAACTACAAAACACCGTGTCTTTTGAAAGAGGGCGGGGGCAGGGGGAGGACGGCTACCACTGGGGGTAGGCGGTGGGGTAGTCGAAGACCCAGTTGGCACCGAACTCCAAGTCTCCCGGGCTGAAACGGACTTTGGGACGGGAAGAGGGAGACACTTACATGTCGACGTCGGGCTGTCTCCCCCAGGCGCCGCCTCCTAAACCGCGTCCTCGGGATCGTCCTCCTCTGACTCCTCGGCCCCTTCCCCGTCCTCGTCCTCCTCGCCATATATTATTGTTATTGTTGTTGTTCGAGGAGGATCCTTCCCCGCTATTCTCCCATATATTGTTGTTATTATTTCGATTATTTCCCCGTCGCCGCGTGTATCGTCCTCGCCGTGGAGGAGTCCTCTCGGCCGAGCTGCCCTCTCCTCCAGGATTCTCGCCCGGTGTCAGATAGATCAAATTCGGGTTGGGCGTGTCGGCTCCTCCGAATTCTTCATGGTGTCTCTGGTTCTGTCTAAAAATCTCTTTTTTAAACGGCCGGCAATCCGAAACAAACGCGACATGGGCGCGATGGCGTCTTCCGGCCTCGTGGATCTGCTGGGAACGGAAGTCCGGTGGAATCGGACAGCAGCAGATACTGCACCAGGCGCCACTGGAAGGGCCGAAGGATGCCTATGACGGATTAATAGATTGGGAAAGGGGGAGGATTACCACGGAGTCTCGTGGGGAAGGGACAGGGGAGGAGTCGAGCCAATTGCTTCGCTCGGCCGACTCGACCCTCCACGGGCCGATGTAGAGGTGCTCCTCGTTGAGACTGTTGTAGTCGTCGTCCTCCGACGGCTGGTCGTACTCGTCCTCGAAGAAGTCAAAGTCCGGGACAATGTAGCGGTCGAAGATGGAGGCGGCATCGTGGGGCGACTCGAGCGGCGGGGTGTGGACTGTCCTCCGGAGCGGGTAGGGAGGAATCTCGTGGACGGCCCCGGGCAGCCGAGGCGGGGGACCCGACTCGAGTTCGATGTCTTCGCTGGAAAGAGGGATGAGAAGAGAAAGAGGAGGACAAACCGGTGGACGGCGAGGGTGTTGTCCGGGTTGATGGTGATCGAGCCGTCGTCTAGCCTCTTGTAGACGGCGTGTTTCTGAAAATGGCTCTATCCTCTCCTCCCCAGAATAGGGACAGACCAGTCGCCGGCTTTCTGTCAAGTGCTTGTCCACCTCGTTCATCACCAGGTTCAAGTCGTGGATGCTTCCCTTGGCCGAGACCAGCACATCCCCCAGGGTCATATATCTCACTGGAACAGTCCTTTAACCTCCCAAAATACGGCACTTACAGTATGACCGGACTTGGAAGTCGGACCTCTTCGGTCGAACGGCCGCGGGGCTCAGGCCGAGATCACTTATCGATTTTTGAATCTCGTCGATAACCGACTTATAATATACGGTGATGGCGTTGAAATTATCTGGAAGAGATGAAAATGAAAAAAAAAAAAAAAAAAGGGACAGACCTTTGTATGCCTTCTCGATCTCGGTGTAGTCCTCCTCGATTGGCGGAGGAGACGACGGCGCCGACTCGGGTATTTTACACAGGAGGCCGAGCTTTTGAAGCAATTCTGAATATTCGTGTTCTTTTTGGAGGGTATTCCATGTTCGTTTATGATTTTTGGAGGAATTCCAGATTTTTGTAGGTTTTGTCAACAAAAACAATATCGCCGACTCGTCACGCGATCGGTTTTTCGTCCGAAAAACTTACGAAGAAGTTGAAAATTAGTTGGAATGTCGGTACATCTCGAATGTGTTTGTTTCCGGCAGAACGGGCAGCCTATCTTGGCCGTGTGGCTGACGAGCCCCTTGATACAGGCCAGGCACAGCGTATGGCCGCAGATGAGACTCTTCGGCAGGCGACATCCCTCGTTGTACTTCTAGAAATGGACTGTTTCCATCAAAAGGGGGACGATACATTGAGACAGACACCACAAGTGTCCGGCGGCTGACCCGTGTCGGAGGAGAGAGAACGGCGAGAAGCTCGGGAGGCAGGCCGCTCCTCCGGCTCCGGTTTAATCTCCATGTTTTAGAACTGAAAGGGAGGAAAAGGTTAGAATGAGGCAGGGGAGAAATAAGAGGGCGAAATATAGAAAACAGGGATAAACAAAATGACTGGGACAGGGTGGCAGAGGCAGAGAAAAAGGCGCGGGAGGGCGCACGGAAATATCGGCAGCCATCAGGTGCGACGGGCCGACGCTGCGGGACATCACGGCATTTTTGGAACTTGGTTCTTTATTCTATTCCGTGTATAGCTTCTCGATACCTCTCTTGTTTACTGATACAGGCTCATCAAGTCTTTTCAACAGGAAACAAAATTAACAGTTGACTAGAAAAACGGTTCATAACGAACAGAATTGACCTTGCGAAAGAACAGTGATTCATGTTTATTGAGAAGAACACGATTCGGGGGCAGGTGAGTGGTGCCTCTCACCGGGCGGCGAAGTCGGCCATCTGCTCTTCGACGAATTTCTTCTCCTGGTTTTCAATCATCTCCCCATGGATTCGGTGATGGATCGTCACCGCGTCGTCGTCATTCTGAAACTCGTTGATTCATTTTCTATTCAATGGTAGCGTTGTATCTTTTTTTATGTTGTATTGCCCCTTTTCGTTTTATCCAGTAAATGTAAAAATGTTTGAAAAAGCACCTTGAGAACACCAATTTTGTGGATGACAGACATGATGACAAAGAAGATGATGATATAGAGACACTCGACGAGTATGAAGACCCAAGCAGGGTATTCTGCTGGCACCGCTAGAGATAGCTACTCTAACAAATAACGAGAAGGCTAAACCTGGTGAGCTGGTCGAGTTGATAGAACTAGTAGGATTAGTAGCATTCATTGAGCAACCTTACAAAAATAATTGATCTAGTCATATGGATAATTTCCCCCGGTTATTATGACAAGACCGGTCGTCATCCCAACCCTCAATCCGGTTTTTATGAACTTTATTGGTGGCAATTTTCACAGCTGAGCAAATGGAAAAGTCAACTGTACTTCCGAGTCTCATTGCCTTCTCTTCATTTTTTGAAAACAATACGCTGTTTACAGCTGACACGTTGTATACAATATAGTCGCCATTCCCTTTTCTTTCTATAGGAATTTTACTTTCATTTCATTTTCACTGGTTTTGTATCTCTTGCCATTCTGCGCTATTTTCTTCCTGTCACTGTTAGCTTTACATTCAAAAGATCCCATATATCACCAAAAAGACTTTTGTTATCTTCGTGTAACGCCATCAAGATTTCATGTGCATATAGCCCACTTGCTATTCTGTATCAGCCATAATTTATACAGAGGTTGTTATCATTGATTTGCCAACGCTTGATCCACCTTTTTCTGCCGCTAAACAGCTGTACGAACGCTCCTAATTGTCGCCCTTTTTCACCCTCACGACCGACGCAAATTATTCCCACGCGACCACCTAGCTTTCTTATCGTCGTTCCTCTACCACATCAGTTGGACGGCTTCCTGAGATCTTCTTTCCATTCTCTTAATTGCCTATGCATCGTCAAAAGTCTGCGGAAGGCTCATTGATCCACTAGTGCCGCGCTGCCCGAAGCACCGTCGTAATGCAAAAACAGTTGTGAATAATTTACCCATGCTTATTTGTACTGTCCGCAGCTGTTTTTATTTGCTCGCTGTCGAGGGCCCACAGTCGTCTGCTTTTCGCTAGGCGTTGCGTGGTGATGTACTGCTGATGACCTTGTACATTCAGTCAATAATGACGGCCTTCCTCTTAGTAACATGTAGCGATGTTTTATTGCTTGCGACTTGTATATGTTTTCTTTAAATACCCTACTGGGCCATCTTATCATAATTTATTATCTATTTGCAGGGGTTTCTGACCAATCATAGTTTATTCTGCATTTCAGTAGCAGTTTTCATGGTTTCAGCAAAATACTTCTAAAACTCGCTGATACAAGGTTTGTTTATCTGGAAAACTTATTGAAAAGACATTTCGTTGTTGGGTGCCAAGAAGCCTCACTGATTGAAGAATTGTATGCATCCAAATATTTGCTTACCCGATAAAAATGCGCGATTAGGTCATTCGGTCATCTTATCGAATACTATGCTGTTTTTGTTTACCGTTCGATAAGATTGGATTTTTATTTCAGAAGCAGCAACATCAATATCGCTTCTCATCTACTGTATAGGCAATATTATGCAGATACTCACTTTTATAGCTTTACTCGTATGCATTTCAACAGAGGTAAACAATGTTCTTACACTCTAACAGAACATTTTAGGCTCGGCGTGTCAAACAAGGGTATAAGGACAGTTTCACATTTGCTACCTTCCGAAATCTCCGCTCAGGAGAGGAACGAACAGTTTGCGCCAATTATCTTCAATATCGTCGCAAGTTATTGCATGAAACAAAAGAAGATGCGGTATTTACAATTTCCTTATCTTATTGTTTTATAGGAGTTCCACTCCCTTCGATGGTGGCGAGATAAGCCAGGAAACACCAAAGTTTGTCCGTTAAGCGGCCCTCTCAAGTAAGATCGTTGTTTTTCCAACAATATTCGATATTAGTTACACACATAGCATAGTTCCGTTAGACTATAGGATTACAAATGACGGAAGTAATTGTACTCAACAGTTTGCTGATGAGAAATTCCGAGCCGCAGCGCAGTTTGAGGTAATGTTTTCGTAAACTTTATCAGCAAGTGGTTTAGGTTGATCAGCTGAGAATAAACAATGCCGATGTTGGTTTATTACTTCTTGATAAAGGCCGTCAGTTTATAGTTAAATGGAGAGATTTTTTAGTAAGACATTTCCCTAATGTTTAAAAAAGAAGTGTTTAGTTTTCCGACTTTTTCGACCCATACATAAATCTAACTACAGCCATTCCAACGTTCTTCATGTACAGTGAAACTTTAAAAGACACTCTAAAAGTAAGGCTAAACTTTAATAATAACATGATATTGAAAGGAATTGGATGCAGAAGATGGAGAAAATATCGAGATCGGTTTTCACCGGCCACCAGACTCGTTGTTCGATATGTCGATGCTAGTTGTATGGTTGTTAGCAATGGGATGTGTAACTGGTGGTGGCGTTTGGGCTTTCCATAGGCATAGGTTTGTTACGCCTTGTTTTCACCTGTAAATTATACTTAGACTAGGAAAAGATAAGCCAATACTACCTCATCAAAATTCACAATCTACTCCAACTGGCACAACTTCAGAAGATCCTGAAGAACAGGGGCATTGTTCAAAGTTCTGTGCGAATTACTCTAATTGCATAGCTATTATCTTCCTCATGGCTCTGCTGATCGTTATACTCATGATCGGATTTTACTATCGCCCCGTTCTAGGTAATCTTTGAAACCTATGCTAATGTGGTATTTTAGTTGCAATATTTAATGTTTTGGTAACACTTTTGGGTTCCATTAGCGTATACTACTGTATTCGTGCGTTCTTATCGAATTTCTCATGTCTCACCGATAGAGGATTTTATAAAGCCAAGCTTTCCCTGCCAAATCGAATGAGTCAGTTTTTTACCATACAGTTTGCAACAATTTTTAGAGGATGGATGGACTTCTGAACCAAGTTACTTGGATTGTATCATTTACTTTAACTCACTTGCCATGTGTATTTACTGGTACATTAATCGAAAGGACCCCTATGCCTTTATCTTATTGGATATTATCAATGTTACATTGTGTCTGCATATTTTGAAATCGTTGCGCCTTCCTAGCGTAAAGGTATGTTTATTAATTTAGCGTTGTAATTGGTTGCAGTGGATTTCATGCCTAATGGCATGCATGTTTATCTATGATGCATTTATGGTCTTTGGAACACCAATTTTTACGAAGAGCGGTTGCTCTGTCATGCTGGAAGTTGCTACGGGTGTGGATTGCAATAAAGATGCTATCGGCTATCCAATGCCACCAATAGATGCTAGGCAGCCAGAAAAGGTTTACATGTTTCTTAAGTTGATACGTCTATTTAGTTCCCCATGTTAATGCAAGTTATGCCTTTTGATCCTATGATTGAATGTATTGATTTGGAAGTAGAAACGGGTTATCCCATGACTCTTCTTGGACTTGGAGATATTATAATACCAGGTTAGTTCGTAGGTAGTATGTTTCGTAGTATAATCATTAGGTTATCTCGTCACTCATTGTTTCACAATGAATGGTTTTCCTGAACGGATCCGGTTGCTATATGGATTAATTTGTGTGGCAGGTATCTCGACTTTCTTTTCTCTCTGTAACTTAAATATATAGGTTATGGGATTGGTTTAATGGTCACATTCTTGGCTTTAACTCTTATGCATATGGCTCAACCTGCTTTAATTTATTTGGTTCCGTGTACATTAATTCCGATTTACTTGCTGGCATTGTGTCGAGGAGAATTTGGTAAGCTTTGGAATGGTCATGCATCTCACGAAGACGAAAAAGCCGCAACTGTGGTAAGTTATACTATTTTCTATGCTGTACCAAACGCTATGTTTTTAGAGTGACACAGAAACAGTGCACCTGTCCTCGGACGAATTAAATACCTCGCCAGTCTTCGAACTATAACTTCCCAGCATTTTATTGAAATATGGTCTTGCGTTTAATTAATTACGTGTACTTGTCATAATCAGAAAAATGAATCTGTATAATTCAGCTGTTATATATTTCGATATTTTAACAAAATGAAAGAAGAAATTTATCATCATCTAAACTGTCGATATATAACAACAGAAAAATCTGAAGAAAATTTGCTTAGGAGAAACTGGGGCCTCCGCTGAATCCTCCACTTGTTGAAAGTTCTAAAAGTATTATACAGCATAACTACTTTATACAACTAAACTACCCACCATCTTGGAGTCGTTTCTGTAGACTTTGTGAGACTAAATTCCACGATTCCATAAAGCGATCCATGCACCTGAAAGGAAAAAAAATAATTCAAACGGCATAAAAGTCTGCTAACCGTTGAAGGCATTGTTTTTCAGAATTAGAGAGAGAACCACCGGGACTAGTGATGCATTTCAACGTGCACTTTTCGGAGAGATCCTGAAAATTTATATTTTTATAATGAAAACGACTTACGGTGATGAGATTTTGAGCATTAGCGATCGCAGCTTGCTGCTTGACTCCGGCAATAACCTGCTCTTGTTGTTCGGGGGTCAATTTCTTTAAAGTTTCTAGATCCAAGAGTTGATCCATCTGAATTTGTTGGTAGAGAATAGCAAGCTAATAAAATAGGAAAAACACAGGAGTAGGCATGATGCAATAAGGGGAAATCATAATTGTAGAGATTCTAAATAATGGAACGGAATACACTGTACTGTACAGAACCTAGAGAAATCGGTTTGCCACTAAATTCACAGAAAGAAGAAGATGAGATACAAAATAATGGAAAATTGTAAAAGTGAGGATGCGATGGAAATATATTCATTATATTCTTGTTGTCATCAAATCGCGACTCCCGCTCTACCACCAAGAAAATAGAAAAAAAAAACAAAAAAGATATAACGGACTACAATTGCATCTTCCTCGCCTGTTTGTTTCCATGCCGTTCACACTTTTTATAAAGCCTGTGTCATGGCGCGACTTGGCGCCGACCTCCTCTAAAAGCCTGCAAACAAATATTGGATTTCCATTTTATACTCTTGGAATCTCCAATACTGCATGTTATATATCTCTAGTCTTCCTTGACCTTTCCATTTATGAGGCTTGTTGCTTCAATGGTTATGCCAACTATTATATCAGTTCCACATAGCGTCTCCTAAGTTCGCTTTTGCATCCTCTTCATTTTTCATTGAATTCTTTTCAGTTCAGCTATGGCCGCCGAAACAAACGGCCATCCGAACGGAGCAATGCTAAACGGTGTCGGCACTACACCTCCATCAAGTTCCAGCACAAACGTATATGAAGAACTTCTTGATAAACCGTTAAACCAAGAAATGCTGCAAGTTCTTATGACCATTCTGAGGAAGAATGGAATGCAGGTACGATTCACATTTAACCTTTTCCGAGTGTTTATTTTGAGGACACGGAAGATGCTCTTTCCCGTGAAGCATCAATGATTCTTAGAGCAGGAGAAGTAGCCCAAGCTTCATCATTACCTATGAAGTGAGTCTACTTTTTTTATTTTTCTAAAATAACCTAGTGAATCTCTAACGGCGGAATTTGATGCTATTATTCAACAAGTTGATAGCTCGTTTGACTTTTTTCAAGCTGAGTTCAGTCTACTTCTCTTTCCGCTGTTCACACATTGTTTTCTGAAATTACTAGATACTCCCAATCCAATTTTGGGTTCGTTTATTTAATTCACTTATTTTTGTCTGTATTCAGCAAGAGAATTCTTTGAAAAATACTGGCGAAGAATACCATCAGCATACGAAGAACAAGTAGAAGAGCTGAGAAAAATTACAAGTATGCAGCAAGCCCAGTCAAATGCTTTTATCCAAATATTATTGTAAGTGTCTTTTTCATATGTTTTACAACAAATTTAGGAAAAATCCGTTCACAGTAAAAATGTCCCGTTCGTGTATAAAACAATTAGAAGTAATCTTAGGAAGAACTCCGTCGATAAAAAGTATCATGAAGGATCATTTGATGATAGAGCGTATTGCTTATGAAGTATTAGTAATCTCTTATTTATTTCAGATTCTGATGTAATTTCTAAACTAAAATCTAGTGTAGAAAGCCAAATGGGAGGCATTATCGGGCAGATTAGCAGAAATAATATGAAACATAAGGTTATTTTAATTTTTCTTTATTTCAAAAACTTCTTCAGATGTTCTTTAGTGTAGCAAAAGATGAGATTGCTCAAGCAATCGAGAAACGGAAGTATAAAGGGAAAGATCCTAAAGACGTTAAAAAATTATCAACAGTTATTCCTATGCCCGACAGAATACCATTGCCTGCGATAACACCATTATATAAAGATGAGAAAATCAATGCTTTAAAGGTGAAGTTTCTTTAGTTTCAACACTTTATAATTCTTTGTAGGATGTAAATAAGATGACAATGGTTTCTCAAGAATGTCCGCCGTCTGTATGCATGTTTACTGCTTTAAATGCCCATGGAGGAGTAACGTGTTGTGATGTTTCTGACGATACAAGTCTGCTTGCCTTGGGGTACGTTTTTAATAATTATTTTGCATATTCACAGCTTTTCAGTTATGGAGATGCCCAGATCAATCTATTCGCCCTCGATGAAACCCAAAAATTACGAAGGTTGCGAGACTCCAGTCAGTTAGAGGATGTGAGTATTTTTTATTATGGCACTAACATTTTTTTCAGATTGATTCTGAAATGGATAACATTACAGACATGTTATATGACGAGACTACTGCGGCATCGTCTGTTATGTTAACGGTAAATATTTCCTTGTTATAATTAGGTAATTATTATAGGGGCATGGAGGTCCAGTGTATTCGGTGAATTTTTCACCTGAAAAACGGTTACTTGTCTCTACTGCCAGGGATAATACAATACGTTTATGGAGTCTTGATACACAAAAAAACGTCGTTGTTCATAGGCTCAGCATGCCCGTTTGGCAGGTAGATATTTTTTATATGCTTCACCTATTTTTTTGTTCTTGCAGGCGCAATTTTGTAATCGTGGCTATTATTTCTGCACCGGAGGAGCGGACAAGAGTGTCGCTATCTGGTGTACTGAACGGATGCATCCACTCAGAATATTTACCGAGTCCTATGGTCAAGTAGCTTGCGTTGACTTTCATGGCAACTGTAACTATGTTGTTGGAGGAAGCGACGACCGTTACATCAGAATATGGGATGTTGCAACCGGTTTCTGTGTGAGAACATTTTGTGGGCATAAATCTGGTGTTCGTGCCGTTAAAGTATGTTTTTTTTCATCAACTGCCATACACATTATTAGGTGTCGCCGGATGGTAGATATGTAGCATCGGTAGGAGGAGATGGCACCGTTTGCGTATGGGATATAGCCTACCAAAGGCTTATGGGAATGGAAACACGGTCAACACAAGGAACAATGGTTTTACTCTTGAGAAACGCTTTCACCTTTGGATTTTGCAGGGATCTATTTCTTTTTCACGAGATGGAGGCGCTTTTGCCGTTTCTTACGGCGGACCCAATGTATCTATCTATTCACTTGACAATCTAATCTCTGCGACTGCAAATCAAACTGAATTCGCCTTCGATCCTAAGTGAGTGATTTATCTTATCTTTTCATATGGTTGACTAATTATAGGATCAATATGCCTGGCTTTAATATGTTCTCGTATCCAACAAAACAAACACCCGTCGTAGGTCTTCATTTCACCCGACGAAATCTTCTTATGGCCGTCGGTTCTTTCAATCAGTAATAATTTATTTTTGTTGATCTTCATCCTTATCCTGATACAGGTGTTGTTGTACATTTTGTTGTTTTACAGTTGTTAATATTATTGTGCGTAAACCATTCGTTTTCCATGCGTGTGCTGATTATAATGAGTTTATATCTCATTTATCTGACGTCTTATTCCTTTCAACTAAACTAAAGTCTTTTGGATGTCATTTCCCGAAGGGCTAGCAAGTCCTGAGGTGGAAATCGCCGAGGGAGGAATATTCGACAATAGAGCGTAAGTTTCGATCCCTTTGAGAGAAAATAAATTTGTTAGACGTTTTGCGGATCTGAAGACGATGCTGGATGGTAACAAAGATACTCAGAAAATAGAAGCCATGAAGAGAATCATAAACGTGAGTCGCAAAGTAGAAATCTAAAATAAGAATTGTCACTTGTCAAGCATGAGACTATTAATGAGATCCGCTAGAAGTAAAAAAAAGCCCTTTGAGTGGAAATGAGAATGACATTTTGCAGTTGATCGCCAAAGGGAAGGATGTGAGCGAACTCTTCCCGTCCGTGGTCAAGAATGTGGCTGCCAAAAATGTCGAGTTGAAGAAGCTCGTCTACGTTTATTTGGTTCGTTACGCCGAGGAAAAACAAGATCTTGCCCTTCTCTCCATCTCGACCTTCCAGAAGGCTCTAAAAGTATCCTCGAATCTCTACTTCCCCTCTATATTCCACTCAGGACCCTAACCAACTGATTCGAGCCAGTGCTCTTCGTGTTCTCTCGTCGATCAGAGTCGGGATGATCTCTCCCATCATGCTCCTAGCCATCAAAGACTCAGTCCGCGACATGAGCCCATACGTCCGGAAGGTGGCCGCGCACGCCATCCCCAAACTATACTCACTCGATCCCGACATGGAAAAAGACCTCGTCGACTGTATCGACTTCCTTCTGGCCGACAGGAGAAGCCTGGTATTGGGCAGTGCTGTCTACGCCTTTGAAGAGGTGACCCCGGCCGACTCAAAGAGTACGAGAGATTCAGATCTGCCCGAACCGGTATGACCTCCTCCACAAGCACTACCGAGCTCTCTGTCGGGCTCTAGTCGATGTCGACGAATGGGGGCAGGTAGGACTACTTTTGAGTGGAAGACACCCTTCAGGTGACAATGATCAATCTGTTGACCCGCTATGCTCGGTCCCAGTTCGCCGATCCCGAGCTCGCTTCCCAGCCGGACGTGGACATTGCCCTGCTGCTCAACTCGGCCCGCCCTCTCCTCCAGGTATCCCCTGTTCTCCTCCCCGTCCAGGAGACCTCTTTCAGTCCCGCAACTGCAGTGTCGTGATGGCCGTCACTCAGCTCTTCTACCACATCGCCTCCAAGTCTCAACTGTCTCAGGTGCCATCTCTCCAGCCAGAAGTGACTCCGAGTTCCAGGTGGCCCGAGCCTTGGTTCGTCTTCTCCGCGGCCCCCGGGAGGTGCAGTACGTGGTCCTTCTGAACATCGCGACCATCTGCGAGCGCAATCCGGTACAGGGAACTTTCGCCATCTCTAAAGTGGGGCATACGCCTGCCGTGACCTTTCTTTTCGTTGTTGTGCTACCGTAGTCGTTGTGAGCACTTACGTTTAGTCCTCCTCGCGTCCTCCCCTCTCCTTTCCGCATGCCGAGTGCAGTCACGTTGGCGTATGTTCTAGATTCGATCGGGCTCGTCCTCCTCGGCATAAACAAGCCTCTTCAGAATATGTTCGACCCCTTCCTCAAGTCCTTCTTCGTCCGCTCGTCCGATCCCTCCTTCGTCCGCGAACTCAAGCTCCATGTCTTGACCAGTCTCGTCTCAGAGGCCAATGTCCATATCATCCTCCGAGAGCTGCAGGTATCCCCCCTGTCCCCCAATTAGACAATTAGTGTTTTTAGACCTATGTGTCCATGTCCGAGCTGGCCGGCCCCGCGGTGGAGGCCATCGGACGGTGTGCCATCCGTGTGCCGGCAGTGAGTGACCAGTGCCTGGCTGGCTTGGTCCAGCTGATCTCCTCTCCCAACGACGTCGTCGTCTGCTCGGCGGTCGTCGTCCTGAAGAGACTGCTCCATGCCGAGGCGGCAGTTCCCCTCCTAACCAAACTGGCCCGTCTTGTGCATACGATGCAGGCTCCCGCAGCCAGGAGCTGTGTCGTCTGGCTGGTGGCCACCCACGTCGAGAAGGTTCGCCACATTGCCCCCGATCTGCTGAGGATTCTAGCCAAGAACTTCGTCAATGAGCATGAGATGGTCAAGGTAAGGGATAGATCTGAATAGAGTAACTCCGTCGTCCTCCAGGTGGAAACACTGAAACTTGCTGTCAAACTGTGGCTGATGGACAGGGACAACTGCAGCAAATTGGTTGAGTATGTGCTCCAGATGGCCCGCTACGACATGAGTTACGATGTCAGGGACAGGTAGGCCGCGTCTTCTCCGAATACCTTTCCGAGTACAGGTGTCGGTTCCTGAGGAAGCTGCTCCTGGACACGACGATCCTCTCCCGTCACGCCGAAGAAATCTTCAACTATAAGAAGCCCACACCTGCCCTGTCGAGCAGCTTCAAAGAGAGGGACCAACTCCAGCTGGGAACCCTCTCCCACGTCTTGAACCAGAGATGTGCCAAGTACACGGACCTCCCTCCGTTCCCAGAGGTCCCCGCTCGGAGATCAAGGAAGAACGGACGGTTTAGGTATCGAGCGACCCTGCGTTGAGACGAGAACCCAACTCTCCGAACGAGTTCAAATGGGACGAGGAAGAAGACGGAGAAGAGGAAGAAGAGAGTGAGGAGGATGAGAACGAGGAGGAGGAGGAGGAGGAGGAGGAGGAGGAGGATGAGGAAGAGGAGGAAGGCAGCGAAGAGGACGACGAGAGTGACGAGGACAGTGACGAGGAGGAGGACGAGGAGAGCGAAGACGTGGAGTCGGACGACGAGTCCGTTGAAGAAGTGCCCAAGACAAAAGGGAAACGTAGGGAGATTCTGTGGACCATAGAAACAGAACTTTCAGAGGCTCGTCCAACCAATAATCACGTCGAGAATTCTAAAAAGGCCGCCGCCAAACCTGAGCCAAAGGCCATGGACCTCTTGTTAGACCTCGATTTTTCGGCGGCTGGCTGCCGTACCCTTATGGAGAGCCAGGCCGAATCCGTACGTTTTTGACCATAAAAAGGAGGAAGGGCATGGTTTAGACGGTGACGAGGAAGTTGCTCAACGTGGTAGAAGGGGACGGGCTGGAACTGTCGATGTCCTTCCCTAGGACGAACAAGTCCCAGTACACACCACTATGTTTCTCCGTCAAGAACTCGACCGACCACGAACTGAAGGAGATCACCGTCTCCCCATCGGAGGATACGGATTTCACCGGGAACAATATGGTATCTCCCGCCCTGAAGGATAATAAAAAGGAATATTCAGATCGCGGGGCTTGATGCCGGCTGCTCGACGACGCTGACGTTGTTCGTGGATCTGGCAGACAGTGGGAAGCAGAGGGAATGGAGGATCGCCCGGGAGGATGACCCCTTGGGAAGGACAGTCACTCTCGAGGTGGGGGAAGGGATGACTGAAAACATGGAGATGTATATTCAGGTGCCTCTGGGGGAGCAGGTACAACCGGTGAAGATCACTCCGGACGAGGCGGCCAAGGAACGAGGGAGACTCTCCGGGCTGAATCGACACTCTCTGCCACTGGACAGGCCCCTCTCGGACGACAATGTCCAAGGTCTTGTGAACTGCTACAAACTCGACACGGGGGTTGGTTTATATACAAAAAGAGAAAGAAGAACTCTGTTTAGCGGTTCACCTGCCAAACGCGGTCTCGAAAGGATATTGTGTTGATTTCGGTTGACGAGAAGTCGGTCGAGGTGGCCAGCGACAACGCCATCGTCGGGAAGATGCTGGCCAGCCATTTGCAGCAGATTGTAACCGCGAAATAACTCGAGCCACGAGCTTGCCATTGGGATGGTTGTGAACCTTCTAATCTGTATTATTTATATCAACTAATAATAAATATAATGTATGCCCGTCCTGTTGGGGAAGAAGAGAGCTCCCGGGGGAAGAAGTACGGCCAGGTATAATCCCCTACCTCCATGCCGGTAGCCATTGCCATCTGGGCCTTTTATGACTTTGAAACGTGTTGGCTGGTGGGGCAAAGAAATGAAGGGGGAATTAATTAATTTGCCGTAGCGCGTCTCTGGGGAGAGCAGGGGAAGCCCAATCAAGCAGGCCTCAGGGGAGGCCAACTGCCCCTTTTGCGCCGCCTTCTCCCTCTTCGACCACCCCAACTGTACCCCTCCTCCCAAGAAGGAAATGTCACGACGGAAACAGCCGAATCCACGGGCTGTTAAGGTACGTCTCCCTTTCCGATTACTCCATAGACATTATACTGTAGGACGAGGAAAATGAGCCGCCGGTGTTTAAGAAGCCGAAGGAGGAGATCGTCGAGGACGACATGTTCGACTGCCAACTCTGCGACGAGAGGCTTCCCACAATTGCTGCTCTTCAGGCACACACCCTAGCCAAGCATATACCTCAGGTAAGGAGGGGGGCGGAGGGCGGCAGCTGACCGGGGGGCACCTGGGTGTTCTCTCTTATGAAGAGGAGATGCATATTCAAGCGGAGATATATCGCTTCAAAATCTGAAATTTCTTGGATAAGAAATTGAACATCGCCTTTTGGTCGAACGGTGGTTGGAGGGGATGATACTGGACAGATGGACGGGAGATCTCCCAAACCCGGGGATTTCGTTATTATCAGGAAAGCGGAGAACTCCCCTTGCCTGAGAATGGCCGAATTGACTAGACCACCAATTCCATTAGCATCATGACCCGAGTTCCCAAATCCCCTGAGACGCATCAATCCGGTCCTAGATGGCCGCTTTTTTCCTCGTGTCCCTTCTTCTCCTCGTATTTTTACCCGAGCAATTACCACCAGGAAAAGGGAGAGGGAGAGCTCCATCCTCCCGCGTGCCTTATGGCCAGATGGCGATTCCCAAGGGGCGCCCCAGTCGGCTGCTGTAAATACGGCAAGTCGCCGTTGAATTGGCTTCAAAGGAGACACACACACACATAACAGGGCCCGGGGAAATTGCTTCGTCTTCAGCAATTCTCGTCTTCTTTTCCAGACGTCCATCGAGTGTCAACAATGCGAGGCCACCTTCCCCACCTTCACGGCCTTCGCCATCCACATGAAGAACCACATCACCGATCCGGACGAGAACCGGCCCAAGTTGCCCTGTAGCCGATGTGGGCTGATCTTCTCCGACCTGGCCGCCCGCCACTCCCACCTCATCTCCCACTTTGAGAATCCCGTCAGCAGAAAGCGCTGTCTCGACTGTGGCTTCGTCGCGTTGAATCCGCAGGCCCTGGCGCAACACTCGATGGAGAGACACCTCCAGCTGCAGCATGTCTGTAACATCTGCGGGAATATCTGCGACAGCCAGAAGGAATTCAAAGTAGGTTACGGTAGTTTATTAATCAGACAACAATTACAGGAACACTCGATGAGCCACTCGCAGGAGATCCTCTCGTTCGAGTGTACCGCCTGCCGGGTGGCCTTCGACTCTCGCGAGCTGCTCGGCATCCATGTCCAGCTGGTCCACGACCGGGAGGGGGGTAGCTCTCCCCCTTCGGAACACGACAAGGAGAGAGAACTCCGTGTCCTCCAATGCTCTGTCTGCGACGAGCGCTGTGTCGGAGAGGATGCTCTCGACGAGCATCGCCTCTTCTCCCATTGCAAGGTGCTTCGAGCCGACTCCTGCGCCGACTGTGGCGAGCCGCTGACCGACGCGGCGGATTTCGAAACCCATACACGGAAACACGCCCGGGACATGTACATGCATTGTGCTGTTTGTCGGTAAGGAGAGGAGGAGACAAGCCGGCGACGGGTCAGTTTAGGCAGTCCCTACGGAGCGATACCCAGCTGAGATTGCATGGTCGATTCCATATGAGCAGCTCGAGCGAGACCCCCACGGATGAGGATGGCCTCGAACAGCAGTGCGAGATCTGCGCCAAGGTAGGTCAAACTCGGGGAGGAGTGAAGAAGAGGGACATTTAGACTCTAGTCTCCAAGGAGCAGCTCCTAGTCCATGTTTTGGAACACGACGCCGTGAGAGGCTGCCCCTACTGCCCGAGGACATTCGCCCTGGCCCACCAGCTACTGACCCACGTCGCCGAGAACCACTCGGACGAGCAGCCACAGTTCTGTTGCAGTATCTGTGGCGAGCGGTTCCAGTTTCAAATACAACACGAAGCCCATCGGATGAGTCACGGTCCCAGCATGTAGGTGTCCCTGTAGACACATGAAACGGGACCATTTCAGGACAGAGGAGTGTTCGACGCCGGTCTCGTTCAGTTGTTCCCACTGTTCCAAAGTCTTCACCTCGGTCACATCCCTTCAATCCCACGCCGCCTCCCACAGGGAAGGCATCGTCCGCCGGTGTCCGGTCTGTTCCCTCTCGTTCAACACTCTCTCCCGCTACGAGAACCACGTCCGGAAACATGCCAACACCAGCAGCTGTATCTGCCAGATATGTGGAGCTGGCTTCACCCGGTAGGGACTGCCCACTCCTTTTTAGTAATCCCCAATTTAGGAGAGACGAGCTGGACCAACATATGCGTGTCCATAAAGGGAACCTGGAGCTGGGACGACATCGCCACTGACGGAACATATCAGAGAGAATATTCTAATTATAATAAAATGACCCTTATCTGTGTGTGGCCAGCCGGGCGCCGTCCTCCCCGGGGAGGACTGTCCCCCGGGGAGATATCTCAGCCAATATCCCGGCCATCCTCCCCAGGGGCTACGAACCTCTGCTCTCGAACGGGTCCGTGTCACTTCTCGGAGCCAAGTTGGATATAATTTCCGGGTGTTATGGGGGACCGGGGGATTACATTACTCTCTCGACTACGAGCCCATTAATCCGTTTATTTGCAAAACACTCCCTCTCCTCAAAACACCTGTTGCCATAATTGGGAGTACGGTAGAGGCGAGCGGGAGGAAGGGGGGAGACAGCCCCTCCAGTCCTCGGGGTGAAGTGAGGAGGTGTTTAGAGTAGCCAGTGTAAGCCGTGTTAAGCCCTTCGTTGACCGTATCCCGTAGTCGCAATTTCTCGCCGGGACGCCGACGGTTATCCGGGCGGCAAACAGAGGCGCGCGTTAAGTAGACAACTAGCCGTTGTTTCATGTGGTAACTCTAGAAGATAGCCGGCCAGACAAAGACGGGCCTCGAGTGGAAGGACTTTGTTGCCCCTAATGGCTGGCTTATTAGCTGGCCCTTCTCTTCCTTTTGTCTCCCGGAGGGGCACCGGGCAGGTGGCTGTAGGTAGCAATCGAGCCCATCCCGACGCCCTCTGTTACACGGCTATGATTAGACGAATTAGCAGACGACGGATGTGAAACGAGGCAGCGGTGTCCTTGGAAAAAGACGCTTTATTTTCGATAGAAATCTCAGATCACATAGTCAATACTGGTGTACAGATACTGTAGAAGGAGGGAAAGAGGGGCAGGCAAGGGGTCACTCAACTTTTGGATCCCTCTTTCGAGTCGTCGTCCTCCGGCTGGGGAGAGGGCGACGGAGACGAGGTCTCCTTGGTGCCGGTGTCCCCGACTCTCACTCGTTTGTGCTTGGTCCGACGGTTTTGGAACCACACCTTCACCTGGAAAATATCATTATAGTTATATATATTCATTGAGAATAAGTAGAAACTGCCCCTAGAGGATACTGAATATGGTAACATTGCAATTTCTATCAATGTTTTCGGCCAAGGCCTCTCAAGCGAATATGGTCTACCCCAGCGAAAATCTTGACCTTTCCTCCATTCATTAGACCGAATTCACTCTCCTGTTACCCTCAGGGCGGAGACTTTACAGTAGAGAGTACACAAACATTGGTTTTAGTGTATGTATTGCCTATTTTGCTCAGAATCCCCCTCCTCTCGGCCAGTAGGGGAGCTCTTGGTACTGATCATACTTCAAAGCTGATTTTGATTTATTTTTGAATGTAATGCTGTTTGTCTGGCCGCTTTGTTCATCAATCAAAAGAGATACGGTAGAGTTTTATACTTGGCCCATAAAAGACAAGGAAGAATCAGACTAAATCAAACGAACCTGTGTTTCGGAGAGGGCCAGCCGGGCTGCGAGGTGTTTCCTCTCGTTGCCGACGACGTAGTGGTTGCCCTCGAAGGCCTTCTCCAACTGTACCAGCTGAGCCGGCGAGAAGGCCGTCCGTACCCGTTTGTTCTTCCTCATCGGCTGTAGAAAGAGTCCGGCGGCTACCTCCCCTGAAGCAGGCCCTCATTACCGTATGCCCTGTGTGCTTTTCCCCTTGATAATGAGGTCAATTTGTTTTAATGGTTCCCGTCCAATTATACGGTAGATGTGGCAGGAGGAATGGCCGTCTCAATTGGCGGGTTGTTGAAATCTCAGCCCGGATCTTCCCTCCTCTGCTCAAATTACCCCGATCGGTCTCTACCCTTTCAAGTGGAATTTTCGAGCTCCTATTCAGGGTTACCGTACTTGAGCTAATTCCGTCATCAGCCCCCGGCTGACTGTTTGTTCGGGGACGAGAGAAAGAACACTTGGGGGAGGAGGAGGACGAGAACGAGGAGACAAACCGGCGTCTCCTCCCAATGGAGACAAATCGATAGCCAATTTGGAGTCGGTTAATCAGTTGACGAGACAAAAAACATCGGGTCTCATTTTGGCAAAACGGAAGAAAAACCACAGCCCAGTAATTAGCGGGGGGGGGGGGGGGGGGCGCTGCTGAGAAAACTAACCGGCGCTATTGAGACAAATCGACCGGGCCAAAATCACAGACACCGACACAAATTCATGTTCTGTTGGACAAGGGACACGGTACAGTGGATGTGCGGGGGATTGTTCCGTTGGATAAGCTATCCCCTGGAAGAGGACCGTTTCGGCGGATCTCCCGGTATCCTCCTTCGAGGGTTATGGCTACTGTGAGACTTTCCAAAGAACTTTTAGCACAGGGGAAGGTTTCATGAGTATTCCCTCTCTAATAAGAAGTCTATTAAAGATCTATTGAATACGGTCGCTGAATACAAAAATCCGTTTTATAAGGGGAGGAGACTTGAACCATAACCTTGGGCATTTTTGCTTACAATGTTCCTTTTCTGGCAAAATGGAAAAATGGCTACTGGAAATAAATGAAATAATTGGAAAGGAGAGTCAACGGAACGGGGGGGGGGGGCATCATTGTACCTGTAAGAGCACCCTCTCTCTATCCCCGACCGGGTTACTGTAGGAAATGACAGGGTCGATAAGGAGCATTAGGGGAAGATTAGTAATAAAAGTAATGAGTGAAGGAGGGAGACTTACCGAACTGTGCCGCATTGCTCTGTTGGAGTAGTTCCACCCACTGCTGGGTCCACAATCTTCCGGGGGAGTCGGCCAGCCCGGCCAGGAAGGGATTCGTCGAGGCCATCTGAAATAGACTGTCCCTCTGCTTCTCCTGTCTCCCCGCTACCTGTACATGGGGGAGGAAGACATCGAAATAGCTAAGGGTCTGGGCCAGTGGCCGGGACGGACTGTCCGAACAGTTCGTACTTTTGCCTTCGACCAGCCGGTCAACCGAAAAGTTAAGGGACATCGGCAACAGGTGAGTTTCTTCTTCTTCTGATCTACAGAAGTGGCCGTGAGGGCGGGCTGGCGGAGGCGGGACGACGGCGGGTCATTGGCCCGAAGGGAGGTGGATGCGCCGGCTGATCAAACAAGCAGGTAGCGAGGCTCAATTGACAGCCGGCTCATTGTTCGGGGGATTAGGTGCAGAAGAAGAGCCGAAAGTACGCGGCACAATGGACACTGTAATTTGAGCGAGGCGGCTCAAGAATTTTGGTGTAACTTCTCCGCTCATCGCTATAAAACAGGGTGGCGGACTTCCCCCTTTCTTCGGGGGGATCTGAGACGGTTCAGCCTTTTGTGAGTGCCGTGGAGCCGACAGTCGTATCCACTGGGAATTGAACTTATTGGAGGTCAACATAGGCTAGATAGACCGTACCGTAGTTGGATCTCTTCTGTTAGAGCACAGTCTGCATTACATCCCAACACGCCCAAATTTATCCACTCGAAGCATGTTCCCATCGTGCAGACAAGGCGCGTCTCCAAAATACAGCTGAAGCTGCAGGTCTTTGCCATGTGGAGGCCTTCCCTCTAGTCTTTACAGTATCCCATAGGGTAGTGGTTTTCTATTCCAATATGCTATCGAATGATGTTTAAGCTTATCCCACTTTAGAAACTGTCTCTGTATCGCTCCAATTGGTGAGAGGAAGCTCTCCAACCACGATGGCCATCCTCCAGAAGATACATGGGATTCCCATAATTGGAAACGGAGCACCACAAAGTAATTTCTAGTAGTTTCTTATAGTAAGAATGTTTGTTCCATGTTATTCCCTAGAAGCAGTGATGCCTCCTGCCCCCGTCCCATAATCAAGAGTAAGTATGTCTCCATATGGGGCCACTGATTGTCCTGGTGGTCGCTGTCGTGCATTCATGGTGAAGACACTCCTATCTCCTGGCGGGCCTTTGTTTGTTTGTCCATAGTTCGTCTCCTCGCCCGTGTCCATTCCCTCATGGGTACAAATCCGGGCAGGTGTATTAACGAGATAGTGCTGAATTGCGATACGTCTCTGCTCTGTTTATTTGGCCATTTGGTTGTGTGGCACAGGATAAATAGGCAATCTGGCAGCATTTTGTAATTCGATAGCTCCAGGTTGTCCTCTCCAGGTAGGCCAATTAATACACGACAAACGTACACACTCCGGGATAAACTGGATACAGGCCAGGGCAACTTCCGGGGATTAATCTATTCCGGGCGACTTTTCATCTCACGTCTCCCTGGCCGTGAATAATTCGCAGCGTCTCCAGGGCGCCCTGTCGTCTTCCTCTCTTCCCCCGTGCCGATGTCCGTCCACCCCGAGAAATCTCTCCAGCAAAAGGAATACGACGAGCGCAACCCCGCCGACCCGGACAACAAGCAGATCTCCGGCTCCACCGAGAGTTCCGTCTTCCTCAAGGGCCTCCGCTACGTCTTCCAGGACTTCGCCACATGGACATCCACCCACGGGCTGCCCCACATCGCCCTAGCCAATGTCGCCTGGCTAAGGTAGCTATCTGCCCTCTCCCCTACAGTAACCCGTGGTGTTTAGGTTGTTCTGGGTCCTGGTGGTGGTGGCCGCCTTGGGTGGCTGTATCTGGCAGTTGGTCGTCCTCATTATGAAATACCTCTCCTACGGGGTCAACACGGACACCGAGGTGGGCGAGCGAGGAGCCGAGAAGGGACAGGTTACAGCTACAATACTCGGAGAGGGTCTACCCCGTTGTCACCATCTGCAATTTGAATCCCTGGAAGTTGTCCGAGACGGCCGCCGCCGACCCCGACATGAGCAACTTGGTGAGTTACGGTAGAATACAGACTATAGTAATATCTGCCAGATTAATGCATACCAGGACCAGGCAGCCCACTCAGACTGGGGCTTCGACGCCGGGCTCAGCCTCGCCCGCCAACAACAGGCCGAGCAGTGGACGAATCTCTTCAGCGAGCGTCTCCTGGCCCTGAGCGAGACTCAGAATATCGGGTACACGTACGACGACCTCGTGATCAGCTGCACCTTCAACGCCAAGGCTTGTAACCTGACGTAGGCCGAGAAGATAGACTATTCTATTGTTTCCAGGGATTTCATCGTCTACCCGGATGCCACCTACGGTCAATGCCAGCAGTTCAACTTCGACGGCAGATATTCCTCGACCAGGGCCGGGCCGCTCTACGGTCTCCGGATGGTCATCCGGGTCGATCAGGCCAAGTACCTGCCGTGGACAGACGCCGCCGGGGTGGTGATTGTCATCACTTCCCAGGTTTGACTCAGAAATGAAGAGAAAGAGAGGGGGCTTCAGGACGAAGACCCGTATCCCGATGTGGCCGGGTACTTCGCCGCCCCAGGGACAGCCTCCTCCATGGGAGTACGGTACACCCAGACCGAGAGCCAGCCGGCCCCCTACGGCACCTGCACCCAGGAGACGGCACTCAACACCACCCAGTATAACGGTACCTATTGTGTAGGCCCTAGCCCCGTCTCTCCGGACTCCCCCCATTTTCAGGTGGAAGCCTGCTACCGTGCCTGCCTCCAGGCGGCGACCATCGCTGAATGCGACTGCTACGACCCGTCGATGCCCCACGCGGACGACGAAACAGCCAGTTGTGATGACGGATCGACCTCCCTGACCCAGAGTACAGTGCCCCCTGTCCCCAACCTCTTCCTCCCCTTTCAGTGACCTGTATCAACCAGCAGTCCTCCACCTTCAATGTCATCTCCCAGTGCAGTTGCCCCCAACCATGCGAGTAGGCTTTCCTTCTTTAAATGGGCCAACTATCTTCCAGTTCCGACAGCTACACGGTTACCGTATCCACGGCTCAATGGCCCGCGACCAAATATACCCCCACCGAGTGTACGGTACCGGCCCAGCCGACGGATCCCTGGAAGATGACGAACACTCCCTGTCTCCAGTGGTACAACATGAACACTCTCCTCGTCGAAATTTACTACGAGATGATGAATTTCCAGGTCCTTACGGAGTCGCCCTCATATACAGTAGCCCTGCCCCCTTCCTCCGTAATAATTTGTTTCAGTTGGTAAATTTGATTGCTGATCTTGGTGGACAAGTGGGCCTTTTCCTCGGTATGAGTATCATCTCTGGTCTTGAAATTGTCTTCCTTATCATCCTACTCTGCTGCTATTGTTGTACACATAAACAGCGCAAATCGGAAATGATGCAGTTTGAAAACGATTTGAAAAAAGCCAAGGTAAGGTGTGGTATGGGCTATCAAAATTAGAATATAGGATGAAGCAGACGAGTTGGAGAAGAAGGCTGGACAAGGAGAGAAGAGTGGCATGTATGGAACACAAGGAGATCCATTACCGCCTGCTGTTACACAAACTTGACCAGAATGACTCTATATTTTTCCATAAAACCAGTTTATTTAACAGATCAACAAGTAACTAAACGAAAACTAGAGTTTACAAGGTGGAAACACTAACAAAGCTAAGGCACATATTAGACATTTTTTGACTTCACTTTTGGAACTCTGACTAGAGGAGCTATTCTACGAAGTGTGTTTATATAAATATACCTACTAAATATCATATAAAGGACGCGGAACCATACAAATTGTGAACGATGTTTCAGCATGGCTCTCCAAGCAGCTGCCACGTCACGACCCCAGGCAAAGTATCGAAAAGGAGAACGCAAAACGGAAATAGCCGAGTCAAAGAGGCCGATATATCTGAAATAATACCACCTTATTAGAGGAATTTAAAAAAATTAATCGCGTGGTTTGACTTTACATCGGGGTAGTGCCAGGGTCCGGAAGGTAACTTTGAGCTTTTCAGTGAAGGTTTTACGAAAATCTTTTTTAACCATAATTTCGAGGGTGGTCGATTACCCCTATCCCCAAATTTTCAGGGATGTAGTCCATAAAATAAAAGCAGGACGAGCACAACAAGTATTGCAAAATGTCCGCCGTCCGTCCGATATTCGTGGTGTAGTGGCTAAGAGGCCGGTATTATCAGTGGAGAGGTCGGGAGTTCGACCCCCAAAGCGGGCAACTCTTTTGGCTTTTTTATTTTGAGGCCCTGGAAGCTTCCAAAATATTTTTGAATTGTTTTTCGCTGTGGGACCCCGGTCGCCGGTTCGGTTCCTCCTTCGATCAACTTCTTTTGCTTTCTCTATCTAGCATTTTTGCATGTTTCAAAAATATTTTTCGTTGCGGGACCAATTCGTGGTGGGACCCCAATACAGAAGTAAACGGTTCGATGCCTTTTTGGGCTAATAAATTTTGATTTATCTGTTTAGCACTTTTATATTGTTGTAAAATGTTTTCCGTGTGGGACCCATTCGTGGTGGAATCCTGCTTTGGAGGAAAATCACTCTTTTAGCCCAAAAAAGTTACTTTTTGTCGTGAAATTCCCATAAAAATTCGTAAACGAATTAACAAAAAGAGGACAATCACTATTTTAAAAAGAGAAAACTCAAAGAATACTTGAAGCAAAAGAAGTTGATCGAAGGAGGTTTGACAGGAATGTACAAAAAGAGGGTGATAATGGAAGAATCAAACCACTGCACTTTTAAAGAGTTTGATTCAAGCGTCTTTTCACACAGCCATTATTTTATAGGAACCCTTATTCCAAACCAAAGCTGTTCTTTGAAATGTGAATCTATTTCAGTCGCCTACAATCATAGGTATTCTGTTTCAATCATTGGAAAGTGACGGGAGCGTAGACAGCTATAATTGAAGAGTAAGGCGGAAGGTGTCCACCTTCAAAAAGGAATCACTAAAACATGAGAATTCTTTTTAATCAACCGTTTTCTTTAAAGGAACAGTCAGGGAGTTTTTCGACCGGGCCTCAGAAAATAGAGAATTTTTTGCTGATCACGATGCACTATTTTATAAATTATAAAAATGTCAAAATTCGGAGAAAAATGCGTTCAAAGTGCTCGAATATCGACCAACGTCAGCATCCCAAGTTACGGACGTCAGCACGCCGGTGCCCGGGAAGAGCGTTTTTTCAAAATTTCGTCAGCATTTTGATGTTTTATCGTTTCTTGACACCTCCTAATCATTTTTTCAACATTTTAAACGAATCCTATGAGAACACTAAAAGTAAATATAATGAAAACAGTGAAATATGGAAAAATCGCTTTTTGTGTATACGGTAGCTGAAAAACTCCCTGACTGTTCCTTTAAAAAGTGTAGCGGTTTGACTCTTCCATTATCGCCCTCTTTTTGTACATTCTTGTCAAACCACAAGTATTCTTTGAGTTTTCTCTTTTTAAAATAGTGATCATTTGTCTTGGTTCATATTTTAAATTTATATTCTGTTGGATATCAAAAATCTAAGCTTTAGTTACTTTTGTAAATATGCATGCGACAAAGTTGGACGTAAAAATTAGGGGAATACATGCACTGCTTATCATCACTTGTCCAAAATGTAAGTAAAACTGAAAGCTAGACTACAAGAGAATTACCAATCTAATTTCTAATGCTTTCAATATTAAAAACCTACTTTCTACATAGAGCAATCGAATCCAGGACAAAAACTTGAACATCTTTAGGCATTAAACCACGTGTATAAAGATCTTGTAAAGCTTCAAAGCATGACACGTGATTGCTATGACCGGAAACACCGTAGCTATCGAAAGAAATAACACAATCAGCTGAAAGAACCTAAAATATGCAAAATGTTAACAGAAAAATTAAATAAAGGAAACCTCGATATGTGTAAGAATGACACCTCCTAATATGTCCCTATTCCAGACTTCTCCATCTTGAAAATATTCGTAGTCCAGAAGAGTTACATCACTAGAAGATAATCCTAACTTTTCTACGGCTTTAAAAAGCTCTTTACTACGGATGGAACCCTAAAAAGCAATGAATATGAGGAACAGATAATACAACTTACCAAACCGTCGAAATTTCCTGTAGATATACAAAGTAAAAATATACGATGCCCTGCTAATCGAAGACCGCGTAAAACTGGAGAAAAAAACATAGTTTCATCGTCTGGATGAGCTGTTACAACGAGCACTTTTGATCTGGGAAGAAGCGGCAATTCACGATTCCCTTTGAATGAAAATAACAATAAAATAACAAGAAATAGGATCACAAGAAGCACAAATATTGAAACCATGCCTAAACTTGCAATTATACTCTGTATATTAACGGCTAACTTGTTATGCCTGATCTTGCGTTGTTTCCTTTCTTTCAGGTTCAATACTATAAATTAAATCCTCAAATGATTGAGAGTTTTTGCTTTGCGGTAATCTTAGAGTATCACCAAAGGTTGTTTTCATCGCCACTCCAAACTGACGGGGACTATTAACGTTTAGCAGCCACGAAATGCCAACAACTGCTAATGAAAAACCAGAAACTAAAATAATAAAAGGTTACAAAATAATATTAGTACCTGTGATGATAGTGGCGACGGTTAAGGCACGTGCTGCGAACCCGACGCCGGAGACCAGTTGGGCACGGGCGAGATCGGCCGCTTCGGGTTGGCGAGAGTGCTTCCAGGCGCTACGAATTCCAAAAGCTAGCGAAGTAAATGAAGTAACACCAAGCACTGAAATTATTATGTACTAAATAAAAACAGATATGCTAGCAGGCAAAGAAAAAAAAGAATTCGTCAAAATATCAGGCTGTTTTAGTGTTAGTAACCTAATTTTTTGGTTGAGATGTGCCATAAACATACTGACCTCCTTTAATAAAATTAGCAGAAACTGAACTAGAATCCACCCTCTCGGCGGCTTTAGCAGCAGAGAGAAGAACTGATTGAGCAGCACTAGTGCCGCTTACCGCATCACTCTGCACATCACCCATACGCTAATTTTACCAGTCTTGATAAATCAATCAGCGGTCTCACTTGGCACAAAAAATACACAGCGGAAACAACGCGCCACCAAAACAGTCGTCTAAGAGAAATATTTTATTGATAAATAATAATCGAAGAGAAAGTAAATGAGATCTTACAGGGAGGTGTAGACATATCAATCTGTGTCACTAGCGGAACTTGGTGTCGGACTTCGTTTGCGCTCCTTCTTCTTTTTCTCCTAAACAATCAATTATTTAAGTAGTAACTTATTAAAAACCTTCTTATGCTTTTTCTCCTTCTTTTCCTGGACTTCTTCATTGCTGTCGCGTCGATTACGTCTCTTCTTTTTGTTTTCATCATCGCTGTTAACAGGCGAACGTCGCCTTAATATATAAATAGTATAAATATTTATAGCATAAAGGTTAGTTAAAACTACCTTTTTTCGCTACCCTCGGTGAACCTTCGACGTACAGGTGATTCCCGACTTTGACTTCTTCTTCGCTTATCATCACGTTTCTTACGATCGTCAGGTCGCTTTTTAACATCATCATCACGACGATCACGGCGTTCATCATCACGGCGGCGTTGTTCAGCATGACGTTTTATCCTTTCTTCCTCTCGTCTTTTGCTTTCGGCTTCTCTTTCATGGTCATCTTCTTCTTTACGACGTCCACCCTCCCTCTGCAATGCTGGAATCACAAAGAATCAATTAAGAGCAAAAAAAGATTTAAAATAATATTATACTAAATACAGTTGAAAGTGCTTTAAAAAGCCTACCCTTCTATCCGGAGAACGATCACGACCATTACGCCTCGGACTCTTGCTACGGCTGCGACGACGACGAGGAGGAGAAGTTACCACGCGGTCATCACGTACTCCTTTCTCCCTAGTTGGTCCAGCATAACGTCCGAGAGAGAGTTTGTTGTACCTATGAAACAGAGTTTAACTCTGAAAAAATAGTAATAAACAAGATACAAAATGCCTTTTTGAATGTATGATATACATTAAAATACACATAATTTTAAAATTCGAAAGTGCCAACCTCTTATTCCAATCACTTTGGGCTTCTTCTTTGACGATTTTTGCTTCACCAATACCATCTTTTTTCATGTCTGCCATTTTCTTGTCTACCAAGCTTTTGGGAATTCCGTCTTCAGCTTCATCTGCTTCAACCAAAAGATCCCATAATTCACCCATAAAAATTCGAGCACAACGGGCGTTAAGAAACCCGGTAATATTTATCTGAAAAGCTTAACATTATAAAAAAAACTGCGAATATAGGCAACCTGCATGACTTTTGGATTAAGATTTGGTGCCTCAAGTTGGGACATAATAAATTCAATGACAACATCGTCTTCAATACCCAGAATTTCATTAATTTTGGCTGTAATCCAAGGTTTGATAACGTCCAAATTAACTTTACTCATATTTATCTAGAAAATTATTACACAGAAATAGCATCTTAATTTACCTTTTTAGCTAGCACATCCTCGAAGCGCATCTGTTTCATAAGTTTTTTCTCTTTGTCTGCAAAGCGATTATCCTGTTCGGAGTTGGTCCCACGGAAAAAACCAGCATCACCCATAGCTAAAAGATGTATTAGGTGGCGTCATAAATACCCGGAAAAAGGCCATAACTTTTTTATTTTCCACGCTTTTTAGGTGTATTAGGTGTTAAAATGTAGTTGGCACTATGGCAAAAAATATGCCATAAATTTGAAGACCGGAGACGCGTGTGTCTGGCTACAGTACGTCGCGGAAAATGCGCGAACAACCTTTCGGAAGGGATTACGCTCGAGCAATAGGGGTTACGAAAATGCAGAAAAATTCTCCGTCTCGAGAGGAACAGATTGCATTCAAAAAGTATAAAAAAATACTTCGGAGCCGACCGTAATTCGCAAAAGAAAAAACGTGGCCAAACGGCGCAGTGGGTTTTTGCAAAACAGGATAGAAAGGTCGAGGGTTCGAATCCGCGCGGTGGCGGCACGCTTTTGCTTTTTTTCTTTCTCCTCTATTAGTATAGCCTGGGTCTAAAATACCCTGTATTATGCACTTTTAATTTCGCGAAATAGCAGTTTTCGCCCCTCAAATCGGGCCACCTAATAGAATAACAATAGCCCATACATGGGCAGAAAAGCCATTTTTGGTATAGCCATTGCAATTGGCTCGCCATGGCTTTGCCCATGTATGAATATGCCTATCACGACAGAAAAACAAGGTTTTCAATTTTCGCGTCACATTGCTCGCAACGAACAAATGCGTCCTTTTAATTTTCAACATCACGTACTTCAAAGAGCAGGTATATAATGATGACTCTGCATCAAATACAAATCCATCTACAAGTATATGTAGAGAATGGAGATCTCTCATAAAGGAAAATACAATACTGATATTTTTCATTAGTTATAGTAAAAAGAAAAGTACACGTGATACTTTCACCGAGATGCTTAAAAATTGACGTCAGCCAGCTTTCTGTATCCATTCTTATCAATTACAACAATCTTATAGCCGACAAGGTTAGCCACAAATCTTCTCTTGGCTTCTTTAATACATTTGTTAAGAAGATCCAAGCCTTTTTCTTCAGGCATATCTAAAGAATTGCGTGTATTGGAGAGAACAATGTATACCTTTCGAATACTCGCGATCCATGATGGCATAACAAAAACGTCCAGGAAATCCGCGGAACAGGTAAGGCTATGGTAAAGCTTCATAAAGAAAACACAAAAACTACCTGCTCAGCTACACCGCTTCCTAAATGATCAACAGATCCGAGGAAGGCTTTATTTTCATAGTCGTCGTAGCCGCCAATTAGAGAATCTACAGAATAAGCATTCTTAAACAGCATATATGGTTTACAAGAGTTAATTATTTACTCTTGAGCGTAGATTTGAAGCAATGGTGTGCCTGATCCAATGATGAGTGCTCTTGGGGGCAAGCTCATATCCTAAATCATAATTCATTTAAAAGCAAAAAAATGGTAACTAACCATTTCGGATGGAATACAACCGAATATTCCCCTTTACCCAGTCACCGAATTGAGCTACATCTCCTTCTTCGCCAATACACATCATTGTCATTTTAGATCCAACTCTGAACTCCTTGTCACTATCTATAAGGGATAAAATTAGAATACAGCCATTTGTACAAAAATACCGTCGTCGGCCAAGATAGCCCCATATGCAAATGAAGCCTTGTCTGCTGCCATTATCACATAGTCCTTAGTGGCTATGCCCACAAGAAAGTGCATACCACTCATGTCTAAAAACAGAACCAATTTAAATCAGAACAAAACGACAAAAGAACAGATCCCCTAAAATTGTTTTCTGTTTCAAGAGCCATACTATTCATGGCAATTAGGCAGTCGCATACAAAATATTATAAATTAGTTAGAAAATAGAAAATACAAGACAATTTATTTTGGACTACAAAAATGAAGCCCTTTATGGGGGAAAAACAGAAAGTAAGCAAATGATGACTTTTCAAACGTTTTGGCCTTCCGTATAATTCGATTTTACGCGTAAACGACGCGCGAAAGGCTCTGCTCTAGATCTAACATAACATCCAATTGGAATGGCCAATGAGAAGGGAATTCTATATGTGAGATAAACTGAGGTAATGAGAGAGCAAAGAAAACAATATCATCGACTGAAACATGATGTGTAAGCCAGTAGTCTCCGGAACAACCATTTCAAACAGTCCGGGAATTTATTTTTATTCATCCGCGGCTTCACTTCCCCAATTCACATGACGTAGACGACCAAAGCGCTGATCACTCCGAATGCTCCCAAAGCGATGACGATTGGGCCGAGAAAGCTGCCGACTTTCCAAAAGCAGTGGATCTTCACCTTCTCGGCCGTGGGGCGGCGAGATGCGGCATTGTCACTTCTCAACGGGCCGTTCTTCACCACCGTCGTCGACGACTTCTTCAGCAACGCCCTCTGGGAGTTCTTGACGTCCTTCTGGCTCTTCTTGCCACTCGGGTTGGAGCCCTGGTCCTTCGGTTGCGTGTGCTTCGAGCCGCCGTCTTTCTTCTTCTTCTCGTGGTGGCTCTGCGACGACCCCGACAGCTCGTCCAAGTCGATTCCGTCGTCGCGGAGGGGGATGCCGGCTCCCGGGTTGAGGGGGTCCACCGGCGGAGGGGGCGGCTCGTTCGGGCCGAGCGGACCAAGCGACTCGTACCCCTGTCCATACTGTGGAGGAGGTTGCTCGGCCATCCTGGGATGGCGACCGAACTCTACAAAGTGGATCTCTCAAATGGCTTAGGCTTAGGCTTATGTCTCTACAGTATGAACTTGTCTGGGTTGATCTGCCCGCCCTCCACCAAGAATAGACAATTTATTGTTATGGAGATATATTCGGATGACTATTTCTTTCAAATAAAAGATACCCATAGTCCGACGTCCCGGACATTGTGAGCCGTCGAAACGTATTCTGCGTAGATGAGCGGTTTGGTCCTTTTGTACACTGCCGGCCGGCCGCCCTAGTAGCCCATGGCGGCCTCCTTGTAATCCCCCGTGTCCAGGCTGAACAGGTCTTCCAGGTTCCACTGCAGGGTCTCGAACGTGGGCCTCTTCTCCGGCTCCTCCCTCCAGCACTAAACAACGGGCACGTTCTCTCTCCGCGGGAGGAGGTGGCTCACCTGGAGCATGATGTCGTAGAGCGCGGGAGGACAGCCCGGCGGACACGGCATACGGTAGCCCTGGTCAACCTGCTGCAAGACTTCGGCATTCGTCATCCCTGAACCTCCCTTTCCTGTCTGCCCTCCTCTCCTCCCTACCTGGATACGGTATCCGTCCAAAGGTTACAATTTCCGTCAGGAGGATACCAAAACTCCAGACGTCGCTTTTGGTACTGAACCGGTTGAAGTTGGCCGCCTCGGGAGCCGTCCACTAAAAGCGATGTCCTCCCCTCTCTACTCGGCCCACCTTGATTGGGAATCGGGCACCTGTCCGAGCCTCGTATTCGTTCTCCTTCAGCAGTACCCTGGCCAGTCCAAAGTCGGCTATTTTAACACAAAGATTCGCGTTGATGAGAATGTTTCGGGCGGCCAGGTCGCGGTGGATGAAGTTCTTCTCCTCCAGATATGTCATCCCCGCGGCCACCTGAACTTGCCCCTCCGCCTGGCCAGGCCGGCCTCACCTGAGCAGCGACTTCCACCAGCTGGGTCAGCTGGCACTGTCTCCCCTTCGAGTGCAGGAAGTGTAGCAGGTTGTCCTCCATCAGTTCGGTCACAATGAGGATGGGCTGCTCCCTGGTGCAGACGGCGTAGAGAGTCAGCAGTTTTGGGTGTCTGAAGGTGGGGGGAGGGGTTAACTGGCCACTCAGCCCCTACCTCAACTTCTTCATAATCTGGGCCTCGGCCAGGAAGTCGCCGACATCGGCCGCCCCCGGCTTGAGTTTCTTGACGGCGACGGCCATCTTCTGGTTCCATCTGCCCTCCAAAACCTGGAACGTGGCTCGTCTTCCTCGTGGAGAAATCCCCCTCTATTCGTGGAAAGGAGTGGGCCAAGAACGGCTGGCTTTGTTTGTTTTTCTCGGTTCGGTCCCCCTCTCTTTCCGAAAAACAAACGTCCCGAACGGGGAGAGAAAGCGCGCTGATTAACGGGGAGGGTTTCTGAGGCTGTTCCCACCCGCTGTTTATCGTCCTTGGCCGTCCTCCCCCCGTAACTTACAAATGTATCACACCGGGGGAAGTGGCCGACCTCAATTCGGACGGAGAACTGGCTGGCCCCCTCCCGGACCCACCTCTCCGAATTGGCCGGCTCCTATCTTCCGAATCAGCTGAATCGACCGCCGGTCCACCTCCCACTGGTCATCTGAAAACGGGCCATCCCCGCCGAAAGGGGACAGACTGACCGTAGGTGAAGGTAGTCGTCTGGGGGGCCTCGTTCCGGCCGCAGGGCTTGCCCAGGGTGACACACAGGCCGTCGGCTTCCTGAAGCCAAAAGAGAAGTCTCCACAGATAAGCCAATTGGTTTATGTACATAGGGGGCTGAGTAGGATCGATCCCTACTGTCCAAACAAGGATGGAGGACAGCAGGACGCCTTACGGGAGACAATAGGGAAGAACCCACCTTGGTGTAGTACTCGATGAGCTCGACCAGCGTGGCGAAGGGCCTCCGCCGGGCGATGAAGAAGCCGCCCTGGTCGAGTTGCCGTATCCGGTAGTGTTTGACGCTGTCTCCCTCTCTGACTGCAATATTCGCCCTCCATCAAGACTGCTCCATTTCTCACCGGATAGAGACAGTTCATTCGCCCTCGTCTCCGATATCCTGACCAGAAATGCCGAGTGGTCGTTCGTCGGGGCCAAGAGAGCCTTCTCCGCGTCCAATCGTCTAATTTTGCCGAAGAACCAGCTAAATTTTCAGTTGTATTCTCAAATAGAAGTAGTCTTACGAGTGTGCCTCGTTGCTGTCTTCCTTGGCCACATAATTTCGGGGAATGTAGCCAGTCTTCCCGGTTGATCGGTGTCTAGCAAACCACCAGTCACCGGCCATATCATTCAATATCTCCAGCACCTGGAGAGTTTCACCATATTTCCAGCTGGAGATAAGAACTTACGTCGCCTTTTTTGAAACATAGATCATCGTCTGTTCTAGCCTCATAATCAAACATAGCTATATAGACAACAGGCTGCTAGAAATGGAACCCAATCACAAAATTGTAGCCTCTATACCTGTCTACCATCTTCAGTGGGAGCTGGAGAAGGTCTGGCTACTATCGGACCAGACGGCCGCATGGTGGGGACTGTGTCCACATTTTTCTCACTTTTACCAATACAAGATCCCATTTAAAATCGATGGAGATAAGGAAAAAAAGGAGACATGGCAGGAAAATGCGACTGTTGGGCGGAGCTAAAGGTCTGAAGGTCTCTCTCTGGCCGCGGGGACAAACACCATCGCGACTGACCGCGACTACCCAAATAAAAGAATAAGCTGCAGCACGTTTGTGCTTTAGGATTACATGGATTCTGCTGTGGATTAGACTGGCGATATGAAACAGATATATTCTTTGAACAGGGAACAATGTTGAACAGTATAACAACCAAGTAACAATAGCGTATACAGGACCAAAGAAGTTTAGTTGGTTTCCATTTCCATTTCCTGCTGTTTCTTCTTCTGTGCCTGTTTTTGTTTGCCTCCAGCACGTGTGGCCACGGGAGCTTTGATGAGATGCATCTTCTTCTCGACTTTTTTGAGCATTCCCACCTTTCTAACTATCTTTCCTGCTTGTAGTGACTTTCTGATCAAATTATTGTACCTGGAAACAAGAAAATAGGATTCCGTTAAAAAGTAAAAGAAATAGAATAAACAAAAGTTGTAATTTACAAACCTCTTCTCTTTAATTGCCGAAATTGTTTTAGCTGCTTCAACAGTTTGTTTAATGAGTTCTCTTTCATACTTTACGGGCTCGTCTCTTTTTTGCTCCAGAATTTGAGTAAGATCATTGACCAACTCCTGAAAATTATACAAATAATATCTTATAAAAAAGGACAAACTTTTCCGCGAGCACGTCGAGCAGCCTTAGTCCAAGCAAGCTTTCTAGGATTGCGCTTCTTCTTGAATAATTTATTGCATCTAGAGCGGCAAAATTTAAAAACCTAAAATCGTAAATTGAATTATTGTACTTGAAAAGACTTACTGTGCAATCGTTTCTTACAAATTGTATGCCGTGACCAGGATAAATTGGTGAAGAACAGAAATAACACTTTTCTATTCTCATGTTGTACCCTGAAAATAAAAATTGCAATGAATAAATGGTAAAAATTGAGATAAGAAGGAAGATAGAATGATATTTGAGAAATTCTACGAAAAAATACGAAAGGTCGAGCCTATACGAGAAGGCTGATGCGTTTCCCACGGTTTATTCGATATTAATATTGTTCTGAGCATTCTAATAGTCTAATCAATGTAGCATTTTCCCGGAACATGGATGTTTAGAATAGGGGGTTCAAAGAAAATCAGAGGAAACCTAAAAAAGAGGTGGAAAGCTAGAAAAAATCCGAAAATAAAATGAAACGCAGGTTTGCTTATTGACCGCGTAAACATCACACAACGAGTCTGAATTCTTTTGAATTGGCCATGGATTTGTTCATGCCTCGCTAAGATTATTCCTATTCTCCAAAAAAGAAGCCCTCCGATGTCAGAATGGATACACGGGTTACACTACCAGCTCCTTCCAACCCGGAAGCATCAACTGCACCCGATGCATCCGAATCACCCGGAAAGTCTCATGAATTCATGAAAATAGCCGATAAATTGACTAAAGCTATCATGAACCACATTGTGAGTCAAGCTGAACTATTTTCGACGACTTCTTCAGGATAAAAACGACGCTAGAGATCTCTTTTCGGATATAATGAATCCGTTTTCTAATGAAGACGAGGTATTGTGTATACAGGTAGCTAATGTCTTTCAAAGGCTCAAAGAGGTACATTCTTTCCTTTATTTCGAAAAAGACCGCTTAGCAAGAGAAATTCTACATCCTGACAACAATAGTAGAATTGGTGATACATTGTAGAGAAGAACAGGTGAACACAGCCGAGATTTACGAGAAGACAATTGATGCAATATTGAGATATTTGATGGAGAAGGATCTGATCAATGACGAGTGAGACAAATTTCGTAAAAGAAATAATTTCTGTAGATTCGCATTGGCGTTCCTCGTCCGAACGGCGGATTACACGTTGAGGTCGAATGTTTCCAAGGATAAGTGGCGATTCATCAGCGAGAAATGGAAGACAATCGGGATCAAGGGAGTCCGTCACCTATTCAAGTGATTTCCCTGTCTGCCCATTTCACTTTCTCTAGATATCTCCTCGATTTCCAACAAAAACTGCCAGCGGTGCTCTCTCCTGCCCAGAAACGACAACTCGTCCCAATGGAAAATGTGAGCCTCTCCCCGGCTCCTTCTAGTTTTCTTTCCTTTCAGCTCCTGGTCGAGATCCTCGACCTCGTCCCTCCCATTTTCACCATGACGGAGCTCTACCAGTTCAAGAATGCCATCTACCTCCACGCCTTCCCCGTGAGTGGCCGTGTCCTTCCCCTTACCTGTCCCCCTTCCAGCGGGTAGTCGAGCGAGTGGCCCAGATCAAGGCCTACTGTCGTCCGATAGCCGACCTCGTCTTCGTCGTCGGCCGGAGTTTCATGTTCCCCATCCTGGCGCACCCCCTCTTCCAGCCGTTCTCCGCCTCCTGGAAAGTGGACAAGAACCTCACCATGCTCTTGTAATCCCCTGTCTTCCTCTCCCTTCTTATCCTTTCTGATTACAGTAGCCGGCTGACGTATCTCCCGAACCGGAAAGAAGTCTCCTCCGAGCAGGTCTACCTCTTCCACATGATATTGAAACAGCCCCGGGGGAAGGAGATCCTCAACGTAAGCCGGCCCTCTCCCTCTTTAAATCCTCCTCCAGAATATGCTGAAGAACTGTGCCCGGTCGCAGGCCCCGCGGACATTCGAGCACATCGTGACGATGCTGATAAACGAGACGATGGCTGCCGTGGAGAACCTGCCCCCGAACAAGGAGATCCCCCGCTACCAGTGGGACCATCTCCTTTCGGTCATCATCTTCATGGCCCACTTCGAACCTCAGGGGATGAACAGCCTGATCAGGAGTCTCCACGCCATCCTGAGCAAGCAGAAATACACTCGGGCCAGGGACGAGATCATGTGGCTGATGCTACAGATTATCGGCTCGTTCCACAACCAGATAACGAAGGAGACGACGGAGGACATGGCCAAGCTGCACAAGCTGCTCTACCCGGCCACCATGAAGAGCGACACCTACACCACGGAAGACCCCACCCGGATGTACCGCTTCGTCCGACACCTCTCCACCGCCTGTATGTATGTCCTCCAAAGCGAGACATCGGTGAGCCCCTTCCCATTCTAATCAACTTCTCCTAGCCCCTACCGCCCCCGTCACAATATCTCGAGAATCAGATAGAATTCATCAAGATGAAGGCTCAGGAGCAGGTGACCGAGTTGCCGCTGATCGCCATCCTGACCAATGCCTGTAAGTCCACTCCCCCCGAAGGACAGCCGAGTTCAGATCGAAACGAGATGGGGAGGAAGGCCCTGACATACATCATCTCCAAGTTGGAAGGCAATCTCAGCCACGAGGAGCCATTCCTCCTACCGTACTCCCGGCCAGTGAATCACGCCCTTCAGCCACTGGAATATGCCGTATGTCCTTCTTCTTTCCTTTTGCAAATGGGCTGTTCAGTTCATCGATTCCCTGGCAATGCGGTCCAAGATGCATCTGGTCACCCTTCTAGGGAATGTCTTCTCCAAAGGAGCCAGCAACCGGCTGCCCAGTCCGGCTTATTTTGGTCTGTGAGGCGTCCTCTCCTCAAATGGTCGCTTTAGAGTCTTACTGTCGCCTGTTCTACACGTTGGAGTACGACTTTGGGGTGAAGATCTTCGGACAGACCATCTCGAAGGCGGCCAGCCAGAGCAACAGCAACAACGCGGCCGAGGGCTTCCGAGAATACATGCACATCATCCTGGATATGATGGCCAACAGGTATGAGTCTTCTAATTGTCCAGGAACAAGAATCGATCAGACTGGCCAATCTGCCGTCGAATGTGCACTACCGGCAGACGACGTGTCTGACTCTGATCAGTGTGCTCCACTCGGCCACCTCCAATGTGCAGGGTCTTTTCGCGAGGGAACTCTACTCGATGGCCGAGCAGGTCCTGATGAGGGAGTTCTCCTGGATGCCGCCCACCGAGATCATCAAATTCTGTTTCGAGCTGATGGGACGGAGTGAGTCTCCCCTCCTCCGGTTGAATTGACCCTTCAGATCGGAATGACAACCGCAGTGTCAATGCCCATCTCTGCAACCCGGAGATGTTTTACTCCAACGACTCAAAATATTTTCATGTCTTCCCGGAAATTGTCCGAATGCTGCATATCACCCTGCTAAGGACTGCTAAGATCATGGGTAGGCCTCGAGTCCTCGAAATTTTCAAGGAGAATTCTGTTTAGACAAAGACTTCAGCGAGGAGCCGGACTTCCTCCACCACATAGGCAAGGTCTTCAAATGGACCCCCATCCAGATGAGGTCCTTCCCCGCCGCTTTTAGAAACGTTCCCGGGGTCATAGACGACAGCACGGACTGCCGGATGAGTGAGGACATCTCGGTCAGTCTGGCTGGGAGGACAGGGAATGCCCGCTCTTTGCAGAACCACATCCACTCAGACTTCATCCAGATGACCGGCCTGCCCACGAACAACTTCGTCGAGTACATGGCCAACCCCGAGAGAAGGCCGACCATCCTCTGCGTCATCTACCGGGCCATCATGGAGAGTCGGGACAGCATGTACCCGGCCTACTACCAGTGAGTCGCTTCTCCTCCTCCTCTTGACCTATCACAGGGTGCTGAATATGATGAGTCCGAAGGCCATCACGGCCGGCACCAGCTATCTCTCGGAGTACATCATCCACCAAGTCAGCGAGAATGCCAACCCGGACTTCACCCAGTCGGCCGTCCAGACCCTGATCAGCATGGTCTTCCACAAGTTCATGATCCCCTTCGAGAGGGTCCTCCTTGCATTCATCCTCCATCCCAGCAACGACACCAAGGCCAAGATCGGCCTTTCCATCATCTTTGTGAGTCCCGACTCTAATTGGAGGGAGATCTCCTTCAGGCTCTGCTACAATGCCACGAATGCAAGGAGAGACTCGCATTTTACGAGATGAAAGTACCCAACAAACACCAAAAGCCCAAGGAATTCTTTGAGGGAAACTGTGAATTCCACAAGGTGAAAAGGGGCTTGTTTCGATTAAAATTACCGAATGTCAGGCCTTCCCGGAGTACACCTACCAGGAATTGCTCAGCTCGGTGATGCCCCAGATCTCTATGCTTCAAATCAACCCGAAACTCCATCCCCCTATTTATTATGGAAGTCTGATCGAACGACTGCTCCCGGTAAGTCAAAAAACAAGAGATAACAACAAGGAGTTCAGATAACCGACGCCATCTTGAGTCGCGCCTTGGAGATGGAGATCCCGGACCAAGAGATGGTCACACTGTTTCATGTGGTCGCCCCCATCTACAAATACCACCGTACTCTCCTCTTTCCTTCCTAATAACTGCCCCTTTCAGCCAATGTCTTCACCTTTGTCTACAGTGTCCTCCACACTCAACACGAGATCCTGGGCCATTCGGCGATTGCCAGGATCTTCGTCACCCAACTCATCGGAACCAGTAAGCACAGCTCCTCCTCCACCCCAAAATGAACATTCCAGGACGGAAGCATCTGCTCCCATCGGGCAGTTATCTAACCATCGACTACATAACATTCAACCACCAGCATGGCTCTTTCGACGTCGTGGTGGAGACTCTCATCCGGAGGATCATCGAGTGCAGTGAGTTCACCCTCGAGCCTCCGGAATACGTGGAGCCGGACTGGAGGACGGCGGAGCTCTCCGCCCCGGCGCAGGCTCTCTTCCTCAGCTGCATCGAACTCATGGCCAGCCCTCACAATGCCAGTGTATGTTTAGATCCATTATTATTAGGGAGAACCTGTTGCAGAAGACAATCCCCGCGGTGGTGAGTGTCCTTTGTAAGTCGGACATTGTCTACACCCGGCCGTATGCCACCTTGAATGCCGTCGGGCAGCTATTGACGGCCCTTCCGGTGGCCTATGCCAAGGAATTGCACCGTGTCTTCGCCGAGGTTTTGGAACAACATAGACTCAACGGTACGGGCCTTGTCTTATTTATAACTGGCCTTTATAGACCTGACATTCGAAGACATCGTCTATGACAATTTCGAGGAGAGCGTCCTCCTGAGGGTGACCAACCGGGAGATGACCATCAACTACGCCCTCCAGGCCTATTGGCACCATGGGAACCAGGTAGTTTCTTTATTTCACGGGAGGATAAAGAGTGGCTTCCAGTTCAATGTGAGCCAGTTCACGTCGTTCTTCCTCGACGACATCTACGACAAGATCACAGTGGAGAACGAGTTGTGGTACTTCCTCCGGCTGATGCTGCCCCTCCAGCAATGGGTCTTCGAGGCCAAGATTAAACATTTTTACTCTGACGTAGGCTGGTGATAGAGACACTAAAAGATACCATTTTCAGTGTATCAGCCAAGCCAAGGGCGTCATGGCCAAGCTGGGAGAACTCTGTCAGAATGGTGTCAAACTGGAACACGGGGTAGGGCGTCTTCTCCTATTCCCCCCACACCAAACACTGTTTAGGCCGAGCTGTGTGATGTGTTCTACCATCTGAAATATCAATGTCTGGGCGATTCTCTCCAGAACGAAGCCGCTGATCTCCTCGAAAAGTAGGATATCCCTTGTCTTTTAATACGGTTGCCTCTAGACTACCTCAAAATTTACGGGAACGGTTCAAGTATTACATGCTGAGCAAGAAGGACGAGGAGCCGGCTGCCACGGTGAAGGTGAGCAGTGTCGTCCAGCCGGATGTCAGCCGCCTCATGAAGACGCGGTCCAACGCCAGCGAGAAGGCCGGCCCATAGAAGAATCTCTCCCCACGGGTAATGTACATATCTCTCCTGTCTGTATACGGTATCCTCCCCATGTGATCTCGACAAGATTTCAAATAAAAGACTGTCTCCTCGCTGTCTTTTCCCTGACTGTATGTCTTATCGTCTCTCTATCTAACTGTTTCTCCCTGTCCTCCTTATAGTCTATTAGAGGTACCCTGCCACAAATGTGAGAACCGTGTCCGCCACCAAATGACGCGTTCTTGGGCCGACCGCATGGTCGAAATCAAGGCCTGCTCCTGGTTTGTCTCCCCCTTCTCCATCGCTGATCCTTCCAGGTACTGGGGCGACTTGTCGTGGAAAGACGCCGAGAGGATGCTGCTCCTCTGTGAGGAGGGTACCTTCCTTCTGAGGGACAGTCGCAGTGAAAATCACCTCTTCACCCTCTCATATCGCTTCGACGGTAATCATTTTAAAAGGAGAGGATGCCTTTAATCTTCAGGGAAAGCCACCCACTCCAGGATTGAGAAAAGCGCCTACTCCCAACTAGCGTCGATCACCCGCGACGATAGCGTCGTCCAAGTCATGGAGAAATTGATCCAGGTCCGCTTTTTCCCCCTTTTCCCTATATCGGTTATTACAGTATACCACATCTGACAGTGGCCACATGCTCCACCACCGCCGGGGAGGGGAGGCCGAGGCGACGCAGCTGCGGCTGACCATCCCCCTCTCCCGGATAGATCTCCTCCCGCGCCTACAGTATCTCGCTCGCCTCCAACTCCGTAAATCTTTCCCCGTGCATCAGCTCAGCCGAGTTCGATGTCCTCCCGGCCTCATCAACTACATGTTTGATCCCAAATACATCATCCCCAGTATCGACGACTGTATTGAGGTCCTCAAACAAAGACAACGGCTGTGATACTCCCTCCTCTTATTAGACGATAATATGCCCGTGTCATAAACCATCTACCCTTATCCTCTTTCCTCTTTTCTCTCTGAAATGCACACCGACTTTCTATCTTTCTGATCTGCCCGCTGGAATCCTTACAGGTTACAGAGATGTCTACGGTGTTCGCCTTGAGTTCTGGCGCTTTGCCCGCAGCCATCGCAGTTTTCCGGCTCTCCGGGCCTCGAAGCCTCCCAGCTTTACAAGAAATCTCCCATAAGAAAATATGGAAACCGAGGGAAATGAGATACACGAAGTTGTGGACAGCGGACGCGAAAGTCTTGGACACGGCCATGGCTGTCTATCTGCCAGGTAGGATCACTCTCGTCTCCCGAGGAGGGCATCTCTACTCAGGGCCGAGTACATTCACGGGAGAAGACTCAACAGAACTGTATGTCCATGGAAGCAGAGCAGTGGCCCAAGCCCTGGGACGACGCCTGTCCTCCATTGAAGGCGTCCGGCCAGCTGAAAGGGGAGAATTCACAAAGAGGTCTATTATCCCCGGTTGGTGAGAGATAGGCATCCCCATTTAGGGCATTTTACAACGGAAAAATGGACTTGGAAGAGGTCCACGGCCTTCGCCACTTGATCTACTCGGAGACAGAGAGGCAGAGACGGCTTTCCTATGCCCAGATGAGAGCAGGAGACCACATAAAGTCGTTAAGGGACAAAGTGGCCGACTTGGTGATGAGGTCGTTCATCCTGATGGATTTCGAGGAACACGTGGACACTTCCTACCAGGAGATCAGGCATCTCCTCTGGGGAAGGAACCTATTCCATTTTAGGGAGATGATTTTCCCTGTTTTGAAAGAATTGGACGGGCTGACGAGGAGAAGCCGAGCGGCGGAGATCATCCACCGAGGACTGCGAGTAGTATTGGTCGGACGGCCGAATACGGGGAAGAGCAGCATTCTGAACGCGTTGGCCAGGAGGGAAGTGGCCATCGTATCAGAGATTGCCGGCACGACGAGAGACATTCTCGAGGCGAGTTGAGCATGTCGTCCTCCCTGAGGGCACAGACTTTAGGTGAAGATGGACATTGACGGCGTGCCGATAACATTGACAGATACGGCCGGCTTGAGGGAATCCAGTGACCGGATAGAAATGGAAGGCGTCCGACGGGCCAAGCAGCGACTCCAAGACGCGGATATCGTCCTCTTGGTGACGGAGGCCGGCACAAGCGCGGAGGAGGTACAGTCCCTGGTAAAGGAAACAGAGGTAGGCCCACAATAGTTTCTAATAACCGAAACTGATAGAAGATGTCGGAAGACAGGCCTATCCTCCTCGTCCGGAATAAGGCCGATCTCCACTCTTCTCCTTCGGATGACACCCTCTCCTCTCGGTATACGGTAGTCCATACCACAGCCCTGAATACGGAAGGTTGGATAGATGAGGATAAGCCGGAAGTGTTCCTTTTCAGGAGTGGCTCCCTTGATTGAAGCGTTGCAAGATATTTTGAGCGACATGTGTCCAGAGGAGGATGGAGCATGTTTGGCAGAGCCGGCCCTATTAGAGTGAGTCCCTGCCTCCTTCCATATTACGTGCTGTTCAGGGAGGCCACGGAGGCTCTTGAGAAGGCTCTGGTGGTGGTGGACGCGGCCCTGCTCAGCACCCATTTGGAACATGCCAAAAGTGTCCTGGGCCAATTAGCCGGGGACACGGTGAGCGAGGAGCTCCTCGACCGACTCTTCAATCAGTTCTGCATAGGCAAATAAACCCATTAGGCCCCCGGGCCATCCTCCTCGTGGTGTAATGTCCATATGTTCTCGTTTGTTGTGTGCCAGCTGGTTGTAATCAAATTCGACCCAGGACACACAACACGTCGTCGTCCATGGCTTTTCCTTCTCTCTGGCTATAATTGCCGTCTTTGAATGGCTCCTGCCCCCTTCCTCCTCCCCAGAGTCTCTCCTCCACAAAAATATCGGCTGCCCTTCCATTAAAGGAGGACGGGCCGAGTGTCTCTGTTGTCTCGACCTCTGAGCTATACGTCAACTTTTTACATCACATCTACGTCAGAGCAGCTCGAGAGCCGCCTTATTTTTAGGTTATTTTCCGGATGCCGCCGGCTTCTCATAAAGGCGCGACGCGTTCTCCTCTTACTCTAATCAAGCTGCCAAACCAGAGACAAGAGTATATCTCCCGATCTCCATAGAAGGAGCACCCGGCCGACCCTATTAATCCTCCTCCTCCTCGACGACCAATGAGCTCCCTTCCCCTATGAATGCCAAGTGCTTAATTGACAAGCCGTCCTAACGAGAGGCTCTCCTCCCCCTTCCAAAACAGATGCCTCCGTTTCCGGGCCGAGCTCAAATTTCAAACGAAGTAGAATAACTCGCAACACCCGCCCTCTTGTCTCCCTCCTCCCGCTACTCCCTCTCAAAAATGGCATGTTCAGGGGAGGAATGATAGAGGCGGCCTTCTTCGTTGCGGCCATCGTAGCAGCTGTGATACTGCTCGTCGTCGTCGGCGTCGTTTTCTACGTCAAGTATTGTTCCACACAGTCATACGACCTGGCTGCTCAAGATCTCTGCAGGCCGCCGATAAGGAAGGAATTCTACGTATAAAGTGAGTATTATGGGCAGGGAAAAAGAGAGGAGATCGAGATAAAGGCCGGTGGCCAACGACTAAATTCCAAAACTTGGCTCGACTCTTAGCCTCAAAGGTCAAATCTTATTCGCTTGGCTGGCAGAGATTGAAAAACATCCCAATAAGTGTGAATGCCAGTCTCGGCCGCCCCCAACCCGCCTCGGCCCGTGCAGGACCTCACTCGCTGTTCTACCTCAAAGCACTATGTGATATTTTTATTCCATTGATATTTTAGGCTCGTTGGGGAATGAAGAACTGAACCTCCGGCTGACTGGGAGTACAGCTGTGGTCGACGGCCTGCCAGAACGGCACCGGAGCCGCGCAATTCCGACACTTGACCCTCTGGGCCGTTCTGGCCTGAAATGCCTCTCCTGGATACGGGCAGCCATCTCTCCTGACCTGTTCCCTGGCCACGGAGTTCTGCCTGGTTACGTCCCTCGTCCCGTCGACTGAGGGATGCCAGACCCGTTGAGGTTCTCGGACAATAAATGTGGGAGTTAGATGTTCTGCCGTTTGTTGCCACACTGAAAGGAAGGTTCTTTAGGGGTGGAGGAGGACGAGACCCACCTCGGAAGCAGTTCTCCTCGTGGTCCTGGAGATCCTCTTCAGGGTAGCCATTCCCACAGACGAAGCAGATTCTATGGGTCGCTGAAAGGGAACAAATGCGCTCACTGTCCTAAACAAAAGTTACCATTAGAATTGCGCGAGAGGGAACGCGTCAACGGCCGGGGTCTGTCCCTCCTCTCGTCTCTACTGCTCTTCTTCTTCTCCTTCGGGGGTGTCTTATTCTTCGGATTGTCGAAACATCGAGACACGTGGAGGGAAAGGGAATGGGTGGAATAGAGACGATCACAATGGGGACAGACCTCCAGCGCCATCCGCGGAAGGAGGACCGACACCACGGCGTATCCATGACGACAGATGGGGATCATGTCCATAATAAACAAGCGGGCACCAGAAAAGATCTCTTGAAATATTCATTGGATACGGTAATCTCGAGGCTCTGTCTGATCTGTGGGAGATATGGTACGGTTGTGTCAATCGATGGCGGGGGAGAATCTGCGTCATGGAGGAGGAGGCCGGGATGGGTCAGTGTGGCCGGTCGATGGGCCACAGCAGTCGGATCTGGTTCTCTCCGGCCATGGCTATCAGCGTCTGCTTCTCCATGTAATACTTCACCAGCTCCGCTACCGTATTGAAGTCCTTCTCTTGTGTTTTCACCTAAACAGACTCGTATCCTCCGTGAAATGAGAAATCTCCAGTACCCGTCCCTCCGAGTCGATAAGCAGGAGATGTTTCTCCTCGCCGCTGTCGCTGATCCCTGAGACAATCACCTGTCCCCGCTGGTTTTCGCTTTCTCTGAAAAGGCACGAGTTGATAAGCCGGGCAATGACTCAACCCACCTGATTAGAAAGTCACCCGGCTGCCGGATTCGAGCCGCCGCCTCCCCACGGGTCAGGTAGCCGTGATACCATCGGTACTGGGCCAGCTCCGTGGCTCGGGGTCCTACACGGATCCTGTGGCAGGGGAGGGGTGTCTGCCCTGAAAGAAGAAATGCCTCTTCCAACAGAAGACGATACTTACGTCGAGGTGCTGTCGCTCCTGGGGTGAGCAAGGGCGGGCAGGGGATGTTCGACGGAGGGAAGGCGATCTGTATTCCATAAATGGTCTATAAAGGAGATGCCTCACCGAGGGATAGACGGGCGTCGTGGCCACGGGCGTGGCGCTGCCCGACGGAGACGGACTGGCCTGCTCCTCCTCTGCCCTGGCCTGCTCTTCGTTGCAGATGGCCATGGCGTGGCTCATTATCTGCATTATCCTCTCGGCCTAAATCCAGTCTGTCATCCCTGTCTCCCCTGTCCAACTGACGGTTTCGGACTTATCCGTCCTGAAGACGGTACACCGCCGCTGGCTCTCGTCCAGCCGCTTAGCGATGAAGGCGATACAGTCACTGTGTTCCATCCTCTCGATGACCGAGGTAAACTTCATCGGCACCCGGAGCATGGGCGAGCCGTCGTCCCTGACGAGCGAAATGAACTGGGCACTGATGACGATGTCCACCTGTTTGTTGATCAGCTTGGCCTCCCCCAGCATCTGAAACGTGTGTATTCAGCCGGGATTGGCACTCTTCCACGTCCTGATCCCGGGGAAAAGTAGCCCCATAGAATCAAGGACACACCCGTGTCTGACTGGCCCAGACGTTGGGAAAGGTGACTAATGCCGGTTCCCGGTCTAATCTTATCTTTTGTTAGTGTTTGTGACTTTTAGAACTGACCAAAGTTATAAGAGAATTTCGAGGCGGCGGTGCCTTTTCATCGGAGAGCAGCTCGAGGGAGTCGATACTGTGCCTGGAGGAGGGGGATCGAGGGGGACGGGGGGAACTCACTTGAGGAGCATCGACCGCATGTCGGGAGTCATCTCGTGGACGGGCACCTTTACCGGCAGAAAGCCCAAATACTGAAAAAAAGTGGTACGGAGGAGGGGAGGACGGGAATTACCAGGACACGCTGAGTGAGGCCGCCAACCGAAAGATCATGTTCTATTTCTTTTCGGGAGATGCTCATCGAACGAGCTGAAATTAATCCAATCAATGTTATTGGGGGAAAATATTCAGTTATATCCATGGGGAAGGGTTCAAGGCAGTTCTAGAACAGAAACGTTGCTAAAATAATTGGTTTAAACAAAATTCAGCTAGTTTTCAAAGTAAGAAATGGCGGTTCTCCCTTTGAAATAGTGGAAACCTGATCAAATTGACTAGAATTTGGAGGAATTTGATAAGGCGAACTGTCCACCAAAAGAAGAAGTTATAGTACTTTGGTTGAGAATGGAAAACACCCGAGACGGAAGTGAGAAATGGCCAAGAATGAGAAAAAGTGAATCACTGTTCAAAGGAGGCGGTGTAAGAATACGCAGGACTCCGTGGGGCGTGTAGTCGAAAAGCTGCCGGTAGGAAAATAGGCGTGTAGGGGCGGATGAGTCATTCCGGAGAGTTGTCAACGGGAAGAGGGGAACTATCCGCGGAAATGAATAAACATGAGGGTTTATACGGGGCGGAGGAAGTCGCGGTTGTTGGAGGAGGACCGGGGGGCCACAGATAGACGGTGGTTCGATAAGCTGGGGAGGATGAAGGGAGGAGGACCTCGGATGAGTCAGGAAAGTAGGGACAGGAGAGAGAAGTCGGCAATTATATAGAGGAAGAGAGGGGCCATCGTAAGGGAAGACAGGTGGCCACCGAAATAAGGATGAGTCAGGAAAGTAGGGACAGGAGAGAGAAGTCGACAATTATATAGAGGAAGAGAGGGGCCATCGTAAGGGAAGACAGGTGGCAACCGAACTAAGGATGAGTCAGGAAAGTAGGGACAGGAGAGAGAAGTCGGCAATTATATAGAGGAAGAGAGGGGCCATCGTAAGGGAAGACAGGTGGCCACCGAAATAAGGATGAGTCAGGAAAGTAGGGACAGGAGAGAGAAGTCGACAATTATATAGAGGAAGAGAGGGGCCATCGTAAGGGAAGACAGGTGGCAACCGAACTAAGGATGAGTCAGGAAAGTAGGGACAGGAGAGAGAAGTCGGCAATTATATAGAGGAAGAGAGGGGCCATCGTAAGGGAAGACAGGTGGCAACCGAAATAACGAACAGACCTATTGCTTCTTGACGACTTGGCCCGAATTAGGGAACCCGAAGAAAAAGCCAGATGACGAGGGGACGAGTGGAGTGGGTTGTCATAGAGACAACTTCGCATCTTCCCGGGGAAGAGGCACGGGAGCCATTAGGGAGATTGCCTTGGACGGAGGGAAACGGACAGGAAGGGCGCAGCAAGTGCCTGCCAGTTACCCCACAATGGGGATTGGGGCCAGGCAGGCTGTCCCTGTGGGATCATCTCTATTCCACCCAGTCCCTTTCCCTCCATGTGCCCCAATGTTTCGACTAATCCCAAGAATAAGACAGCCTCGAATGAGAAGAAGAAGAACTATCGGGACGCGAGGGACCCGGCCGTCAACGACCTATATCTTCCCCAACATGAGCCATATTTTAGGGATTGTAGATAGTGGACTTTATTAGTAATCATAAAGGGAACAGCCCAGATCATTCGCGGTTATCTTGCCCCTGTGGCTGGCGGCATCCCCCAGGATTTGTATCCATTGACGGTCTATTGAGACGATCAGCTGGCCCGGGTTCTCACCACTTCGAGTTCTTGATAGGAGCAGGCGGCGACGAGGAAATTCATGTAGGTTTCGATGAACCGGGGGTAGTAGGGGCGGGTACAGCGGATCGTCATCTTCCGGACTTCCTCTTTTTATTCCGCAGCGCGGAGAGGAACTCATCCATTTGGAGAACCTCTCACTTTTCTTTTTACGAATTTGGGGATAATCGATTATGGAACGAGAGAAGAAACACCAACCAGGGGATCAATCGTCTTATTTTGTTTGAGAAGGCGAGGACGAGGTCGGCCGATAGGTCAGAAGGATGCCCGTCCAGGGTCGCCTTCTTCATATGGTCTATCAGGTTGTCCGTTTGATTGCCAACAGTGGCAGGATAGAAATTTGGTAGAAGCAAAAAAAAAAAGAGTAGCCGAGGGGGAAGGGAGTCCGCTGACCGTTATCCCTTCCCTTGTAGAGTGACTCGTTCATCGAGGAGATCAGAGTCCGGACGAAGGCGGGCATGTCATCAGAGGGGTGGATGTACAGGTGCAGTTGAAAGAGACACCAGCTCACACCAAAGACACTGCCCAAAGGTAAAGCCTCCCCACTGTTCCAGCATCTCCAAGCCGCCACCTACTTTTGAGAGGTGTTGATTCCCGTGCAACGAGCAGTCGCAGTTGATATTTTACGTCACGGCCTCGTTGTTCTATTCCAGGCCGCAGCTGTTCCCTTTTTTCTCCCAAGATCTCTGCCTCTTCCAGCCCCTGACCTTCCGTATCCCATCCTCGTCCCCAGTCCCCTCCTCCTTCGGTCATTTCTGCCAGACGGGCTCATTATCTGCCGGTTCGGATGCGCCCCAGCGGTGCCAACGGTGTCGGCGGGGGCGGCGGGGTTGTTGATGGCAAAGCCGGGTCCCTTTACAACAACGCTGATCGCACATTGATCCTCCTCATGCCCTCGGGTAACATTTCAATTATTATTATTTTGTGTGTTCTCTTCCCTTTTCGGGGCTGGTTCTCGACAATTCTGAGTCAGCAAACACCGGCCTCCTTCTTCCCGTTTACTTTTGGTTACAGGCGGCGGTGGAGAAGAAGCCGAGTTCCCGGAACGAGAAAAACGAGCCAGAATGGCCCCTGCCTACGTGCCCTGCTCTAGTCTAAAGGTAGGCTTTTCCCAAGAATTCTCAACATGTACTGGAGGGCAGGATATCGCCCAAGTCTTGGGCAGTTGTCCCGGGCAATCAATAACTAAAATCCAGGCTGATTTACCTCCTTGTTTTATATTTAAAGAGAATGCCTCCCCCCCCCCAACCATAGATTGTTTCCAGGTAGCCGGCCTGGTTGTGGCCGTCGTCGAGGTGCTGCTGTGCTTCCTCGCTGTCTACGGCCTCTGCCGCAACTTCCACCTCTTCGGCTCGTCGTATTTCTTCTGGTTCATCGTCGGTCTCCCCCTGCCGGTCCTCCTCCTCCACCTCCCCCAATTCAGGTATTGTCTCCGTCGTAATCATCCTTCTGGCTATCGCCCTCCTCCTCTACGCCATCTACCGAGAGAAGCCCCGGTGGCTCATCCCGCATCTCAGTGCCCAAGTAGTCGTCCTCCTCCGTCCGCCTCTAATCCCCCTTCCAGATCTTCCTCATCCTCTTCCTCATAATCGTCGCCCTCGTCGTGGCCGTCCTCCTCATCTTCGGCGCCTACCGGGGGATTCGCAACCTGCTGGGTGTCTCCAACTACTACATGAGTGACGACTGTCCGTCCCCTCCTCCAGCCGAGGCTTAATCCGGTCCCTTTTCAGCCACCTTCCTCATGGGTGTCATGATCATCGTCATCTACCTGGTCATAGCTATCCTCGAAGTCTTCTTCCTCTACATTGTCTGGAACCTATACAAGTTTGTCCACTATCAATTGGGGGGATATTCGTCGGCTCAGGGTTCATTTACGGGCCAACCCAAGGAGAATTCCCGCATTCTATTCACCAGAACACTGGTTACCCTGTTATATTCAGAAGTCCCGGTTGGGGCCAGAATTTTGTTCTATTTATCCTATTTTGCCCAATTTACAACTAAACATCGATCTACCCTATTCGTAGGGTAATTCTTTCGACCCGATGCATACCAAACGGTAGCCCTTCGGCTGTTCCACACAATAATGCAGAGAATTTTGTCGATTCGTTACAAAATGTTGAAAACGCTGAGAAGCCAATTAACAAACTAAAAGACCTGAAAGTAATTCAGGCATCTCCGAAACTACGAGACCATGGCTTATTACAGCGACGAGAAGAATTTGCAGTGGCAGTCGGCAGGAGTATTGCCAAAGGTAAGCAAGCCAAAAGGATGATTATAGTGTCTAGGATAACAAGCACGGCTCGCCGTCGATGGGAGATGTCTATCCATATGGAGAAAAAGATAATATGATCTAAAGAATCTGTAAATAAACCTTGCCCTTTCGTGTTCCTTTAATTTTTTGAGCTCCACTTCTCCAAAAATGTTGGAAAAAGTGGCAATTTCTTGATTAGATTAATATAAGAAAGACAATCGAGAAAAACAATAAAAATATGACATCTTTATTAGTAACTAAAACTAATCAAAATAAGAGCTTTTCTCCTTTCGCTGTCGGTTTTAACTGTTCTATTTCCGCTTCCAACAAAGTTCGCCTTTCTGCGGCTTTAGAATGCACTTCTTCAATTTGTTGGATTTCATTTAGTGCCTTGACAATTTCATTCTAAAGCGTTTGATTAGAGGACCAATAGTAATAAGAAACTAACTGCAAGACGAAGTTGGTCTAACTTATTCTCTACTTGAACATGGGAAGTAAAATGTACTGTTCGAGAGTCTGAATAAGAAAAATCTACAATTAGGGAAAAATAAACGAGCCTTTAAAAGTAAAATCTGGACCTACTTCAAGGGGGTTCACGTGTGGAGCTTGATAAACCCTATAAACGTTTTTTTAAAGGAATCATTGTATGAAAACTTACGGTTTCCTCCAATGTTGGAAACGCCCTTTAGGGACATGACTATTCACTTGTTCCGCAGTGGTCGTAACGCTACGGCAAATTACACGATACATCTATTAAAATCATATGAATGCTTTTTTTCACAAAAAAAAGGTAATAAAGGATGTGACATTTTAAAATATTAACAGTTCTTGTCTTACTTTTCATTACAAGCATAAATAACAATAATTTGAGAACATACCAAAGGAATGCATTAGGCCCACAATTTAATAATTCCATCCCAACCTGCGGTAAGTATCTTGCTTTTTTCTTTTGGATGCCACTTTGCTGTAATACAGGTGCTGTCATGTGCCTTCCATCTTAACAATAAATGTTTAAAAATGGGCAGGGGACTTACTTAGCGACAATTTTATGCGTTCTCCAATCCCAAACAAATAGTTTGCCATCGGCATCACCGCTGATAACGAAACTAAACAGATATTAATACGTCTGTTTGTAAAGGATAAAGTACTAACCTATTATCCGGACTAAAATCTACTGTACAAGCATAACCCGCAGCATTGTGACCTTTGAAGTTCTTCTTTCTGGCGAATCGCAGTTTGTCTTCAACTAATTGGAAAAGAACAACGCGGCTATCCATGGACTGACCAATAATCCATTTATCTTAAAAGCAATGGCTTTTCTTTCAGGAAAAAAACGAACCTGTAGGGCTTTTAGTCATAGTAGGAATTGACTGTAACCCAACATTTTGGATAAGCTTGGTATCTACGGGTATCTCCCATTCCCAAATTCTAATGGATTTATCATCTGATGTAGATGCAAATCTGAATATATAAGAACCTAAAAAGATGCAGAGAAAAAAGTTTACCTTCTATTCTTATCAAAGAATGTTATTGAATTAACCGGGCCAAGATGACGATCATAATCCTGCATAATTTCTCCTGTACGACTATCCCACTGAAGGATCTTTTTATTCTGCATTCCAGATAAAAATATATGGTTTTTATCTTCATCGGGATGAAATTTCAGGCAGAAAGGAATGTGGCCTGTGTGGAAGCGTTGTTTTACCTATAACATATTCTCTGAACAAGAAAAAAAATAGATTCACCTGTCCGGTTTCCGTATCCCACAGTTTAATATATTTATCATAGCTGGCTGACAGAAATTCTGTACCATCATTATTGAAAGCTACTTCTCGGACAGGTAATTTATGACCACAGTACGTTCGAACCACCTGCTGCTTCCCATATACTTCCCATAGTTTGATCTATAAATATTTTTTAATTTCTACTTTTAGAGGCCTACTTTAGTGTCGATGGAAGCCGAAAGGAATAAGTGAGCGCTTTGAGGAAACCATTGGACGCAATTAATACCACGCGTATGCCCTTTATAAACGTGAATTTGCTTCTTGGGAATAAAGCACCTTTAACAGTATATTAGTTTATCATCACATAAAAAGCAAACCTGTCTGGAACATAATCAGGACGAAGGTTAGCACCAGTAAACGCAGGTGGTACAAGAAACGAGCGTCCTTGATAATCGGTAGTTTCCTTCACTGCAACGGAAATATAAATAGTAAATTTAGTAGATTTAGTATAGTAAATTTAGTTAGTAAAATAAATAGTAGAAAAACATACGATGTAACTGAGTTGTCTCTTCTGCAGGACCCTCGGCTTCCTTTTGTTGTTGTCGGAATTTTCGACTCTTCATTTGCCTCTGTAATTTATCATAACCAAACGACAAAAATGTGTTAACCTTTTTCGTAAATTCATCCATTTCTTTTTGTAGTTCGGGATCAGGAACAGCTACTGTTTTTTCATCCGTATATTTTGCCCATGGCCCTGTATAGCCTTCCACATCGGCTGCATCATAATTGGCATTTCGTTTCCGTTTTTGTCCTCCCGTTTTCTTCGAATCAAAAAGAGTGGCTCCGAGATTTTCTTCAGCTGCTTTCGCATCACCGATGTAAGTATTTCCTTGAAAATTGTTAACAATAAAGATACATTTCCAAACCTGAGTCTGCGGTAGGATTCCTCGCATAGCCAAGAGTATCGAAACTCCTAATTTCCTTTTCAAAATGGAAAGCACTAAAATGTGCAGGCTCCACGAAACCAGTGAAAGTATTTTTTTGGGCTTTTTGTGACTCTGTTTTAAAAGGATTACTTGGCCCAGCCTGTAGGAAAATACTTAATGAAACATGCAAACGCTCACTTCTGGTTGAAATAGTTGATCATAAGTTGGATTTGTTTTCACTTCTCTTGTTTTTGGATCAATAATCGCAACGGCATAGGGGTCAGCCTTTGTGGCAACATCTGGAGCTACCTAAAAATAAAATGTATATAACAAAGAAATTGGGATTATATTTTTAACTTGAAATAAACAATGAAAATAACTTACTGAAAAGGAAGTAGGCAAAGATACCGTTTTGCAGGTGCTGAGATCAACAATTTGATTTTCGTCATCTACATGGTCATCGTCGCTGATTTGATACTCGGTCAACAAATCCATCTATTCTGAATAGCACAATGAGGGAGACTAGATTTTGGGAGAAAGAAAGCAAGCGATTCAAACTTCGAAAAGGAAAAAGGCTATTAGCCGTAGAGCAGCTATGTTTTAAAGGGATAAACTGCACTTCTGCTCTAAAGCAATAAAGCAAATAAATTCTCCACGTTTCATTTATCCTCTTCAAATTGCCAAAATTATATTCGGCATCTCGGGCATATCTGTAACTGTGTAAAAGAGGGCTTTCTGACATGCAAACTACTGCAGTGATACTGCTACTCTGCTCAAAAGTGATAATAGAATATACTTTTTAATTTTCAGAATGGGTAGCAGTGAAAGCGTTCCGATTCCTGGAGGAGGATCTGAAGGCTATCATGTTCTCCGTGTAAGTAATACTTGTACTAGTTTCTATTGTTTCTAGGTTCAAGACAATTCGCCCGGTCAAGAAGCAGGACTGGAGCCTTTCTTCGATTTCATTGTCTCTATCGGAAATACACGGCTTGTAAGTTCTTTATCAATAAATCTTGTTAACAGTACTTTTAGGACAAAGACAATGATACTATGAAAGAAATATTAAAACAACACATTGAAAAACCAGTGGAGATAACCGTGTTTAATAGGTGAGCCTGTCTAAATCCATTTTAGTGATCCTTTTATAGCAAAAATCATACTGTACGCCAAACAACTGTAACTCCTTCACAAAACTGGGGAGGACAGGGACTGCTTGGAGTTTCAATACGGTTTTGTACATTTGATGGAGCAAGTCAACATGTGTGGCACGTCATTTCTGTTCAGGTAAAATGTTTTTGTATGTGCGGAATTGCTAAATTAGTCCATATAACCTGTCCGACATCAGCGTCTGATTTAGGCTTTATTATCGTTTTCAGCCCAACTCTCCTGCAGCTCTTGCTGGACTTCAATCGGATACCGATTATATTCTTGGAGCAGAAAGCGTTTTGAACCAAGCTGATGACTTAATTGCTCTCGTTCAAGCTAATGAAGGGAAACCTCTGAAATTGTATGTGTACAATGTTGATGTTGATAGCGTTAGAGAGGTTAGTGCTTATCTTGTACATATGTTATTTTTGTAGGTTACGCTTACCCCGAATTCGGCCTGGGGAGGCGAGGGATGCCTGGGATGTGATATTGGTTATGGATATCTCCATAGGATCCCTACATCTATTGATAGATCGCAGCCCTTACGAGAAATACCGTCTCCTCCTCAGCCACAAAAGTATATTCCTGCTCCCGTTCCTACCGGGATACCTCAATTAGACACAGTAAAATCCTTCTATATTTTTAAACTGATATCTGCAGGTTGCCCAACCGCCTTCTATTAAATCATTCCCAGATCCTAGTCAATTTGCTTCCGGATTTAATCGACCGTCTGCGCCTGTCGCTCCTTCATCTGTAATGGATAGTTCGAGACTTATTTATGCTTTTAGGAACCTCTCCTTCCACCACCAAGGGTTTCTCAACAATATCCTAATTTGGAAGCCCACGATAACAGTGGGCATGGCCATAGTCATGAACATGGAGGGCATGGACACAGTCACGAACACGCTGACCATGGGCATAGCCACGATGACCACGACGCAAATGGTCATGGGCATAGCCACGATCATAAACACGAGCATAGCCATAACCATGGATATAATAGCGTTAATCAGAATGAGCAGACTTATTCCACTCCAACATATGGCAATCAAACTATGAAGTAGGTGTTTACTTAATTACTATTTGCTCCTGTAATTTCAGCTCATCTGTGCCAGCTCCTACGTCTTATGCTCCAGTAACATCAGCCCAGCCTCCTCAGACATATCCATACGCGGTAATAAATGAAATTTACGTAACCGTTTTTGTTTAGTACAATTCCGGTCCATATGGTTATACGCAACAGGGAACAACCGATTATTCCGCATCACAAGTAGCTTCTGTACCCACACCGCCTGCTCCACCGACTAATTACGGAATCAATTACGCCTCAAAGTATCTTTTTAATAGTTGAATTTCAATTTGTTTTGTAGCTTTTCACCTCCCACAACCTCTTCATTTTATCAGCCCCCTTTGCCGCCTACAATGCCGTGTAAGTTGTTTTCTAGCTGTGAAGTGTCTCATCTACTAGATGGATATGCACCACCGCAAAATGTTCCTATCACAACAATTGGAGCTCCAACACCGTTGAACTTCCCGATGCCATCGCTCAGTTCTCTTGGAATTACACAGCCGTTGGCTCAGCCGCCTGTTTCTACCTATGGTAAAACATATTAGTTCCCAACGTGGTTATTCAGGTGCTCCGCCCAATTACTACCAGCCGTCTTCCTAAATAGTAAAAGAAATGCTTATATAACATCAAACATTTGCATACAATTCTTCTAATCTTAAACTTATTTATTTATCTGTTCATATTTTGCGGGATGTATACTTGTGATTAGATTTTTTGCAAGTACGATAAATTTTTTTAAATAAATACCTCAATTTTATGCGGGTACCTCTACCTATCTTGGTTATCTTCGGGAATCAACGGTATGCAATCTTATTTTCATTTTTAGTTATGACAGCAATTGAAATTGAAGCCGCTGAGTAAGTTGTATGCATTATCTTTAATAATGTTTTAGCGTGGTCCGATTAATTGAACAATATCTAAAGGAAAATAACTTGATGAGGACTTTGGCCATTTTACAGGTATTATTGAAAAACGTTAAAGATAAAAGCACTGTAGGAAGAAACAAATATTACGCTGAATACAGTGGACAGTATAGATGCGTTTTCATCAGAAATAACAAATGGCCACTGGGATACAGTACTTAAAACAATACAACCGTTAAAGCTTCCAGCAAAGAAATTGATAGATCTATACGAGCAGGTTTTATTTAGTTTATTTAGCCTAAATTAAGTGATATTAGATGATTATTGAGCTGGTGGAACTGCGAGAGCTAGCGACTGCACGACTCATTGCAAGGCAAACTGATCCGATGGTTCTTTTAAAAAATATGGATATTGAACGGTATTTAGTTTTTGATTTTACTTTTATGTTTGGAATGTAGTTACAACAGGCTAGAAAGTCTAATTAATCGACCTTACTTTGACGCCAGTGAAGTCTATGGGGATACTTCTAAGGAGAAAAGAAGGCAAAGCATTGCCCAAGTTAGTTTATAATACAATAATATTATTATCTTAAAAATTAGTCGCTGTCAAGTGAAGTTAATGTTGTTCCTCCGTCCAGACTTTTAGCACTTCTAGCTCAAGCTTTGAAATGGCAACTACATCAAGGTCTTCTTCCCCCAGGTTTTGATTTAATATTCCATCGCACTTACTTGTTTAAGGCACTCAAATCGATTTGTTCAGAGGAAAGGCAGCAATGAAAGAGCAAGAGGAAGAACGGTATCCAACACAAATGGCTCGACATATTAAATTTGGATCAAGTAAAAATAAGGTCGTTGTTTACGGTATCTGTTTAGACAGCTATCCTACTTCCGCTGTCTTCTCACCGGATGGACAATTTTTAGTATCCGGATCAAAGGATGGTTTTATAGAAGTGTGGAATTATATGAACGGAAAACTCAGAAAAGATCTAAAGTATCAGGTTTGTTTTAGTATGAGATAACTGAGTTACATATTGTTTTTTTAGGCTCAAGATAATCTAATGATGATGGATAGCGCTGTTCTTTGTTTATATTTCAGCAGAGATTCAGAAATGCTCGCATCTGGCGATAATGAGGGAAAAATCAAGGTTACCTTAGTGTCTTTTTAAAAATAAATTTATCTTCTAGATATGGAAAATTCAAACAGGTGATTGTCTACGTCGTTTTGATAAAGCACATAGTAATGGAGTGACTGTTTTAAGATTTTCACGAGATAATTCTCATGTTCTCTCTGGCGGTAACGATTGTATTATTCGGTTAGTATAAATTAACCGTTCTAATTGTGACATAATTTCAGCGTGCATGGCTTAAAAAGTGGTAAATGCCTAAAAGAAATGAAGGGGCATATGTCATTTGTAACAGATGTACGATATTGTGAAGATGCCCATCAAGCTGTATTTTTGTTTCTTAATTTTACATAAATATAAAATTAAGATTTCGGCATCTGCTGATGGAACATGTAAAGTATGGAACCTGAAAACAATGGACTGCATTACAACCTTCCGCGTTGCTGGAGATGTACCACTGAATTCAGTGCATCCTATTCCGAAAACGGACCAGTTTGTTGTGTGTAATAGATCTAACACGATTTATATTGTTAATATTCAAGGACAGGTAGTTTTTGTCAATAATCTGCATGTATTATTATAGGTAGTCCGATTGATGACCTCCGGTAAACGAGATAAGGGAGATTTCATGAGCTGTATACTTTCACCACGAGGCGAATGGGTTTATGCCATTGCTGAAGACGGTGTTATGTATTGTTTCCAGCTCATAACATGTACTTTAGAGAGTACTGTACCTGTAAGTCAATAGAATTAATGTTTATATTAAACATAATATTTTTAGGTAACTGAGCGTCCAATCCTCGGTCTTGCTCATCATCCTCACCAAAACCTTATTGCCACATTCTCCGATGATACTCATCTCCGCATGTGGAAAGATTGATATTTATGATTGTCACCTCTTATTTATTTCTGATTTGTTAGTTTCGTGAAAATTTGTATTAATTTTCATCAGAACTCATTTTGATCTTACAAGAAAACGTGTAATAAACTTCAAGCTCGCCTTTCCTTACTATTTTCACACGAATGTGGTTACCTTGAAATATCTGGTACAATCTCCTTAGATCGATATATAATATCGATCAATTCCTTTTTCGGTTCTAACTTATATCGCGGATTTTCGCTCCTTCCCGTGCTTCAAGAAAGACATCCATATTTTTGGTCTGAGAATATAGGTAAGCGAATTTTGTTGATACCATTACCCCACGCGTGTCGCTCTAGGTAACAGCCAGTTCAGCTTTATCGTTGCCATTAGCGATAATCTGTTTTTGTCGCCATTTTTCATCTATTCGTATTTATAAGAATTACAAACTCATTTGCGGATGCCTTTCTGGGGAAAACGGATCTGCCCATCCTGGATGTTTGTTCCGGATGTCCTGCTTCCAATGATTATGATGGAATTGCCAGTCGTCTGCCGCGAAACATAAAACCGCAGTAATGGTTGAGGCCCTTCCCCAACTTTGAGCCCCCATTCAGCTTTTGCTGGTCTCAAAATGCTTTTGACTTTATTGTTCAGCTTTGAAGTCACTAATGACCTGCAATTTTGCGCCTCGTTTATTATTCATTATGTGTGCTCAGTAGCCGTCACAGCATCTCTTGCTCCTCCTAGAATCGTAGATGTGTTCTCAAGGCACTTTCCGATTAGAATTTTTCGTACCCCGATGATAGACATGAGCTCAATATCTTTAGCCAGGCTGCTTGCTATGTGGGCTGCCTATTCGAAATCTCCTTTCATCTTCCCTTCTCAGGTGAAAATGCAATTCCTCAGGAGAAAATCCCCACATAAAATTGTTCCTCAGGCTCCCATACGTTATGATATATATAACAGCGCTATCGTTCTCGGCAGTTTTATAGTACTTTTTGAGATTTGAGGGGAAAGAGATCTTTCATCTAAATTTGCACACATGGCCACACTTGCCTTAGATGAATTTAAACTTCACCCCTCACTGGTTTTTGACCTTTGACATGTTGAAAACTCCTCCATTTCCTTCACTTGCAATCCTCTTGTTGAAAACGCGGAGATTTTATTGTGTGGAAGTGTTGTTCCCTTTCTCCCAGTCTGGCCTACGCTAACGCAGGCCATTTGTTCAGTTTAGGGCTGCCCCCTATTGTGAGGGTCCATAATCAGGAAATAGCTTTTTACACGTCAAGCACTTAACCTGAGCAGTGCGAGCCCGTTTATTGTTGCTTTCAAATTGACATTCGTCGAGCCTTGGCCTGTCGCTGGCAATTTCTCATTCATTTATCGAATTCGCCGTGCAATTTTGCTCTCATATTCTCTGACTTCCTACTATTCAATTCGTTTTACACGCTATCTGCGCAGCATACCGAGACATATAATCAATGGTTGTTTCGAGTAAAATCTTCAGAGCTTTTCAGCATCAGCTTTACTTTTGTGATTGTCCATCCATATATACTCAAAATTCTGACAATTTTCTTCTTCTCATCTTTTCATCTTTGTAGTACTGCTATTTTCGGAAATATGTGCATCGACTAGCAACTACAATGACTAGTAACGCCGGTGTTCATACAACCCCCAATAATGTAAGTTATTAGGGATTATAAGAATGATGATATGGCGGGAGGGTAGGCATCGTTATTCTGAATCAGCTGTTCAAATACAGTTTGTCACGCCGTAGATAGAGATAAAGCAGTGTGAACATGGATTTTTCCTCGCCTGGTAATGCCTCCTCGTTTCAGGGAAAAGACGCGGCACTACCTCTTTCAGCCGTTTTCCGAATTGACGGCAACGGATCTGCCGCCGTTTCTAAGGTGGGGATCTTATTTGTTATGCATAAATGCTCTTTCCAGAAACGAGCATCGTTGAAGGGAGGAGGAACTAACGAGGACATTATGATCCAAAGCATTACCGCCGACAATGCATCTGTACATACCTGCCACGTTAGTGCTTTATGCTTGAAATAATTACCAATAATTACAGGACTGTGTAAATATGCTGCGTTCCGACGCAACCGCCGGTTTATCAACGGCAGAAGCGACGAGAAGAAGACAGTTTCATGGATACAATGAATTTGACGTATCAGAACACGAACCTATATGGAGAAAATATTTGGAACAAGTTTGCTGTCTTTGTAGTTTAAAAAAATACTTTATTTCAGTTTAAAAATCCATTAATATTGCTTCTTCTTGCAAGTGCAATAGTATCACTACTAATGAAACAATTTGATGACGCTATTAGTATCACAATTGCCGTAGTGATAGTTGTTACAGTAGGGTTTATTCAAGAATACCGATCAGAAAAAACGTTAGAACAATTAAATAAATTAGTACCACCAGCCTGTACTCTGTAAGTTAACTTAGCAACTGTTACCAGTTTGTTTAGGCTAAGAGACGGTAGAGAACACAATATGTTAGCTAGAGAATTGGTACCAGGAGATGTCGTGCTTTTAAATACTGGTGATCGAGTACCAGCAGATCTTCGACTCTTGGAAGCGATATCACTACAAGTTGATGAAAGTTCTTTAACTGGAGAGACAGAGCCAAAACATAAAGTAAGAGACATAAATAAACTAGTATCCGATTTCAGGATGTTGATAGCACGAATGCAAATAATCCAATCGCCGGAGGTCATGTCGAACATCTTACAAATGTAGCTTTTATGGGAACGCTCGTCTGTAGTGGACGTGGAAAGGCTTGTTTCACTAGTTCTTTCATATAATCAGTGCATACAGGGAATAGTAACATCAACGGCTGTTAATTCACAATTTGGTGAAATTATGAAAATGATGCAAGCTGAAGAAAGTCCCAAAACCCCTCTGCAGAACAATATGGATGAGCTTGGCAAGCAGCTGTCTTTATATTCGTTTGGTGTTATTATTCTTATTTTTGTGATCGGCCTTGTACAAGGGAGAAATGTTCTCGATATGTTTACAATAGGCGTTAGGTATGTCTTTTTCAACAGTATATATATTAAAGTAGCTTGGCGGTTGCTGCTATTCCTGAAGGTTTGCCAATCGTTGTAGCTGTAACATTAGCTATTGGAGTTATGAGAATGGCTGGAAGGAGGGCTGTAGTCAAAAAGGTATGTTTTCTTTAGAAAGTCATCATATATCGGGTCTTGTAGATGCCAGCTGTAGAAACCCTTGGATGTGTTACAGTTATTTGCAGTGATAAGACTGGCACTTTGACCAAGAATGAAATGACCGCTACTTGTGTTGTAACACCAGAAGGAAGAAGAGCCGAGGTTGACTGCCTTCTACAAGAGCTTATTTTTAGAATTTAAGATTTCTGGTCTAGGTTATAACAGCGATGGCGGTGCATGCACGTTTAATGGTGAAACTGTAATGGGATTTAGTCATGTAGAATTTGCTAAAATTATTGAGGTTTGACTCGTAATTTTCAAGTAAACATTATTCCAGGTTGGGGTTTTATGTAATAATGCATCAGTGGTAGGCGAATCGGTAATTGGGCAGCCCACTGAAGGAGCCTTAGTTGTTTTGGCGAAAAAAACCGGCCTAGAAACGGTTCGACAGCAGTATGAAAGAGTTAGAGAGATTCCTTTTTCATCGGAATCGAAATGGATGGCTGTGCAATGCAATCATCAAAGCGTGTGTTACATACAATTCATCGTAATATTTGTGTTTTAGGGGGAATCGGTTGTTTTTGTAAAAGGAGCACTGGACCGTATTTTGGAACTGTGCGATTCATATAGATCAGTAGATAGCACCAGAAAAGCGTTGGACACTTACGTGAGGTCAAGAATATTAGAAGGAGCTCGTGGATTGGGATCTACAGGATTAAGAGGTAGCCAGATTGAACTACACGTACCTGTTTAGTAATCGCAATGGCACGAGGTGCTTCGATGCAGTCACTTCAATTGGAAGGGATGGTGGCAATGCTAGATCCCCCAAGACCAGGAGCGGCAGAAGCTATTGCTACTGTAAAATCTAGTGGAGTTGATGTCAAACTCATTACAGGAGATTCACAGGAAACAGCAATGAGCATAGGTTAGAGATTGTTTTTTCCGTGGGGATTTAGACTTTCAGGACACATGCTCGGCATATATTCCAGTACCGATAGCACTTTATCTGGTAGTCAAGTAGATAGTATGAATGATCATGAGTTGGAATTGATTATCAGACAAGTGACAGTTTTTTACCGAGCTTCCCCACGTCACAAGCTCAAAATTGTTAAGGTAAATTTGTTTGAATCATCTACTGACGTACCATGCAGGCGCTACAAAATGTGGGAGAAATCGTCGCCATGACTGGCGATGGCGTGAATGATGCTGTTGCATTGAAAACAGCAAATATCGGAGTCGCTATGGGATTAGTAGGTACTGATGTTTGTAAAGGTATTACACTTTATCATAATCCGTACCTAGTTATTTAGAAGCGGCCGATATGATATTATGCGATGACGACTTTTCGACGATGACTGCCGCGATCGAAGAAGGAAAAGCCATTTATCACAATATTACGAATTTTGTCCGTTTCCAATTAAGTACCAGTGTTGCTGCTCTTTCACTAATCGCAGCCTCCACGATGTTCCATTTTGAAAATCCTTTGAATGCCATGCAAATTCTTTGGATTAACATAATTATGGATGGCCCACCAGCGCAAAGGTAATCTTTCAAACTATTGAACGATTTTTACAAACTAAACTTTAGTTTGGGAGTAGAACCCGTAGATGAGGATATCATAAAAATGAGGCCGAGAAATGTGAAACAACCGATGTTAACATTCAAATTGGTTTTGTCTATATTGGCTTCCGCTGGAATAATTGTAGTTGGCACACTATTTATTTTCTACAAGGAGGTAAAAAAAATACAATGTTCATTGAATATATTACAGATGTCCGCTGATAACAAAATAACACCAAGGGATACTACAATGACTTTTACTTGCTTTGTATTATTTGATATGTGGAATGCTTTAAGTTGCAGAAGCTCAAGAAAACTGATTTGGAATATAGGTCTATTCAGGTGCATTTTTTGCTCATCTCTATTGCACAATAATATTATCCTTCAGAAACCGTATGTTTTGCTTTGCTGTAGGTGGTTCATTAATAGGGCAACTTTTGGTAATATATTGGCCACCTCTTCAAAGTGTTTTTCAGACAGAAGCTCTGTCATTAACTGGTTAGTTTTATTTAATATATAAAATTGGTTTTAGATCTCGTCTTTTTGACAACATTAACCTCGACGGTGTTCATATTCAATGAAGCACGAAAATTGTACGAAATAAAAACAGCAGTTCAAAGCGCTAAAGCAGAATCCCTGTGATCTTGTATTTCTCAGTAAATGACAAGGCTGCATATCCCATTAGCTAGAAGACCAAGGTTAATTTTATTTATTGCTATTTATTAAGTTTTACCGGTATCTTTTCAAGAATATACAGTAGATCTTTTTCATACTGTGATAGAATCTGTATAAATTTTATTAAATCAACCGTGTCATAGCTATTAACAGGGTGCAAATAGTACTAATTTGGGTCCCGCTATTCTGTTTAGCTGGTTGAGGGATTGATATAGGCACGTCTGTGCTGTTTCTTCTTAAACGGAACGAAGTTCGCAGGGAAATGGAGGTAAGAGGAGTCTCTTCTAGTTGCTTGTGGGTCCTCCTTATTCTTGTTGAACAAGTAGACTGTTCACAAGACGCGCAAATGTGCAGATTACAGAAAATATTGACTTCATTGCTGAAATATATTTATTGGCAGTACACGGAAGTTTACCTAGTTGGAAAGGCCCATGCTTTTATATGATTCAAGAACATTGTTCCGCGATCATCTCTTGAAACCTCGAAATCTCCCCAAACTTCACCCGACTTCTGGACAGAGCATCCTTCGTTATTGCTCAGCTCAAGTTCGCTCTTTCCATCGCTCGCCCAGCATCGCCCTATCCTGCCTCTCACCGAGGGCCCCAATTGCACAGTGTAGGTCTAAAATTTCTTTTTTCCTACGCATGGCTTCTCGCGAAAAATGCTTAGGCTTTTTCCGCCGTCCCCTTGGCTGCTAATGGAGCCGCCGGACTAGTCACGGAGAAGGGGGCAATTACGTGCCACACAACGTTGACTTACCACTTTGTCACCAACGGCAAGGGAACGTTTCAGATGGGGCGAATTGGGATCATCGCCATCCCGAACTGATACTTGATATTCGACTTTCGGCTGTCCGACAATACTGGCAACCGTCGAGGAATCCGAATCAACCGTAATCCCCCCGAACGAAAGTGTTACTTGTTGGGAATCCCTAAAATTTCGTTTCAAGCTGATAGGAGCGTAACCGAAAGCCGGTGAATGGCATGGAAGACTCACCTCTGAATGGAACTCGCCGGGATACAGGTTAGCAAATATTTTTTATCCAACTTCGAATCAAACCTCGGGCCGGATTGAACAATTATTTCATTCTCCAGGTTGCCATCCGCATTTTGGTGTGTTTCACACCCATTTAGAGGTATCTGTATCACTTTTCAGTAATTTGCAGCTTCTCGATTACCTTCACATCATAAGAATCGGCCGGCTGAATGCTAGCATTCAAATATACACAATTGGGAGATCCTTTTTCTGTAAAGATAGTTCCAGAAAATGTATCGTTGAATTTTATCCGAAGTAAGAAATCAGTCTGCAAGGGTGCCGTCTCAAAGAGTAAAGCGTATTAACAGCACCTTGTCACAGGAGATGGCTGTATTCACAATAATTGGAAGGGCTGTAACTGATGTGGCTGCGAGGAGCAGCCGCAACATTCAGAAATGGGAGAAGGTCGATCAGATCGATCTTCGGAAGGAGACCCTCCGCTGGCTAATAACCCACCCCGAAGAGAGTAGGAGGGCAGTTATTAGAAGGCCGGTTGCGCCCAAACACGGTCTGCCACCCGTCTTTTTGACCCGAGTACGCCACGGAGACGTTTTCACTCAAGGAGGAAGCGACGGTAATTATGCACTTCATACTTCTATCTAAACTCAGCAATTTCGTAAATAAAATTTTACTAACGACATCCATGAACAGAATACAATACTAGTGATAAAATATGAATGTTGGAATTAGACGATCATTTCAAGCTGTTTGGCATAGTATATCATCTGCTTGGCGATTCTAGACGTATCCAAGGATTGCTTTTCCGGTGCAATAGGGGTTTTCTCGAATACAAAATAGCCGTCCTGAACTTTCCAGTTATGCTGAAATAAGGAAGGCTTTGCGACAAAAATGTATATATACCTGGTTAGCAAATTGAATTGTATGAGACTCATTGTCGAACAACAGCATTGTTGTAGCCACGGGAATATTTATCATTTCCACCGACTTCTGTACCGAGTAGGCAATATTTTCCCTATTAGCCCCGTTACCAAACGATCAGCAAAGTGTCTTACCTGACAGCATCCATCATGATACGAATAAATACAGTATAAAAAGGGCTAGGAATATTTTTTTCCGTGAGTACAACCTTGTTGTAAGCACCCTCCATTAGCGATTGCTCCAGCTTAACAGGGGTGGCTATGTAAGCATTAGTTAGCTGCTCTTTTTGAGGAATCTTTTCCAGAAGCTAAGTGCGAATGTTAGAAGACAAAGTAAAAAGTCTTACCATATGAAAGTCGGATAAGCGATCCTTGCTTGCTAAAAGAAACATCAAATAGAGCCCGAGCATGAGATATTTGTTAGGATGATTTCCAGGATGAGCTTCATAGAAGACTATTGCCTGAAACGCATTATAAACAGTAATTATTGAAAATAAGAAACCTAAATATTTTTTTGATGAGTAACACTAACCTGCAGCATAGATTGCTCAAATGTTTTCATGTCGGATTTCAATACCGCAAGCAAAACGCTAATTTCATAAAAATCCCTAAAACAATTTTATTATTATTATTGATAAAAGTGCTTTACCTGTAAATCATATATAGATCTTGACTAGTTTGGGAATTACTAGCTAGAGTCTCATTCAATTGCTTGAGATGGACCTCAATGGCTTTAGCATCCTTCGGTGTTTTTTCGAATTCAGCCAGCAGTTTTTTATGAAGTTCACCAATGTTAGCCATCTATAAATGCGAAGATAAAATACAGTGTTATAATCATAGTATAATACAAGTACTGAGCACGGACAAAAACATATGTCTCCTTTGTGTGACCTAGAAGATAAACTAGGTTTTCTCTCTCGATGGAGACTTGAGAAACCCGAATATAAAATTTGAAAATTGAAATGCCCCGCGAAAGAAGTGCACAACAATTGACAGCCCTCTCTTTTCATTTGCCTCCTCTCGTTTCTCGAATTTTATAACGTGGTGACTGAATTCATACAAACGTGTCAACGAAGCAGTCCAATGGTTTTCAATGTTGCCACATTGTATAACTAGATATATATTGAAATTTTTTTTATTACATGCGCCCAAATATTCCAAGCAGGCATTTTAATTTATTCGCCTATTTTATCAGTTCTAATCATTTTCAGTATGAGTGAATATGAACTTGTCGCCGATTTTGTCAAGAAGGAACAGGAGTTGTTTGGTGCAATGGGTATCGATATCGATATTCCAAAGTTCGGTTAGTAGATTTTTATACAATACTATACAAATCTTAGCTGATTTCACCTCAAACAGCGAAATTCTTTCTGGAGAAAATGAAGTGAAGGAAGGGTGTAAGGAAGAGATTAAAGAGGAGGTCAATGAAATGTTTAAAGAAGAATCTAAAGAAATATTTAAAGAGCATGATAAGGAAGACGTCAAGGAAGAAGTTAAAGATTCTAAAACCAGTAAAGAACCTTATGTAAAAAATGAAGGTGTGCAGAATTATCAATGACTTATCAAATAATTATTATCTTACAGATCTCACAGACCTTTCCAACATTAACCTCTCGACAGTTACTGCGCCACAACTTTGTGAGCCGGAGGAACTCATCAAATGGAAAGCAGAACGAGCTGAGAGGCTCGAGAAAAAGGGTTTGCTGTGTTGACATTGTTATATGCGTAGTTCGTTTCAGATGCCGAAGAAGCTATAAAAGTGGCTGAATTACGACAATTGGCGACCATTGAATTGAAGAAATGGTATGCTGATCGAGATATTGCCATTGAAGTCACTAAAGCCGAAAATAGGCATGATTCTATTATTCCCATGTAACGATAGTCACTTTTAGGCAGCGTGAGCTCGAGCATGAGAACTTGATGGAGCAAGAAGAACAGCCTACCGAACCTGACTGGAACAATATTGCCAAAATGTGCCTGCTTCACTCTTCTAAGCACGGAAAGGAAAGGATGAAGAAGTTACTCGTTGATATCAAGGATCCCATATCTCGGTTAGTAGTAGCATATATATATTTCGCTATCTATAATATTCAGAGCTTGAAATACTTCTGTGGTAAAATGCATTTTTGACAACATACTGGTCCTTCTTTCTTTTTTTCTTTCTACAGCAAGAATAAGCACATGCATGAATAAATTTTTATCACTGGTTTAGTTAACTAGATATACAATGCCACCAGGTTCAATGCCAATTCTACTTAATTGTTCATTTGTGTAATATATATACTAGATTACAGCAATTTGAAGCGCTAATACAATATTGATCTAGTACCAAAGAAGTAGCATGCCCGATACAAGTGATTTAGTAGTCAAATGTGCCACTACTCCGAATTGTGAACCTACAGCGCCTGGAATCTCTCAACCGACAACTTCATCAGTTCCTGATGGTGTATCAAAAACTCTGTATCAAAAAGTTCTGGAATGGGGCAAAAAGGAGCATCACTTCAAGATGGCTTTAATTTTTCATACGAACAACCACTAAATTATTTTTTTTTCAGCCTTTTTTTGATTATTTATTATTTATACCACGTTCTGTGAATCGTTGATAGTGCGTCTTCATGCAAATGAATTTTCGTTTTATATGCTTGTTTTCATCCTGTGTTTCCATCTAAACCATATCTTTCTCGAAGTTTTTTATTCAATCAATTTGCAGTTATGACTGGAATAGAGGCAAAAAAGATACCTCGAGATGAAAATGACCAACAACTTGTGGTAAGTCTGAATAGTCTGTTCTTCAGCATATATCTCAGCGTGCTTCCGGTGACTTTGCAAGTGTTCCACAAGACATCCTTTACAAACATCCTCTTCAAAATCGCTGGGCTTTATGGTATTTGAAGGCTGATCGTAACAAAGATTGGGAAGATTGCCTCAAGGAACAAATCATTCATATTTTACTTTCGCTTTTTTTTACAGATGGTCTCCACTTTTGACACGGTCGAAGATTTTTGGGCACTTTACAACCATATTCAAACACCCAGTGGTTTAAACCATGGCTCAGATTACTACTTGTTCAAAGAGGTAATTTATTATCATTTAAAATCATTATTTCTTTGATAGGGCATTAAACCAATGTGGGAGGATCCACAAAATGTTGACGGTGGCCGTTGGTTGATGGTTGTTGATAAGCAGGTATAATGATTTGTTTTATAACAATTTTTTGTTACAGCGTCGAGCTCAAGTCCTGGATCACTATTGGATGGAGTTATTGATGGCAATTATTGGTGAGCAATTTGAAGATCTTGGAGAATTCATCTGCGGTGCCGTTGTTAACATTCGTCAAAAAGGAGATAAAGTATGAATGATTTTTTCGATTATACAAATTAATTTTGAGGTTTCAATGTGGACACGCCATTCTCAAAGAGACGATGTAAATACCCGTATTGGGCACATTGTAAAAGCTAAACTAGAAATCCCTGATTCGGAACCAATTCGTTATGAGGTTCACAAAGAAACTTCTCATCGCACCTCATCAATGGTTAAGCCACGGATAATGCTTCCAGCCAAAGGAGCCCATAATTCGTCTTCTAACCATTAATAATAGAAATAGCAAATTAAGCCTATGATTTTTACAATTTTTTTTGGGTTTTTATTCGCGTATTGTTATTTGTACCTATATAAAGAGTGCATCTCTTGTGCTCACTAGTAAATGATGCTTCTCTATGTGCATTGGGTTTGCTGGCGATTGCTCTCTTCATGGCCTGATTGGCTATCCCCATGGGCAGATTCCATTTGAGATGATGGGCGGACCTTTTACCGTTTCCAGACGATGATAGCCGAACCGCCTTTCCTCTTGCCAATTCCTCCGTTCCTTCTACCTTTTATTCCAATCTACCATCCGCCGCTATATAAAAGGGTTACACCCCATTCGATCAACGATATTCTTGGGCTAACTGAATGTGAGGAGACAACTCCTTCTGAACCTGAAGAGAAAAAACATGCTAGGCAGAACACCAATTTGAAGAAGAAAAAAGCGCGAACTACATTCAGCGGTCGCCAAATTTATGAGCTGGAACGTCGGTACGTTTTACGGTCTATGTAGCGGTAGAATTGTTCCCATGCTAAAGATATTTCAGATTTGAAGCGAAGAAGTATCTTTCGAGCGCTGAACGAAGTGATTTAGCCAAGAATCTTCATGTAACTGAAACACAAGTGGATACTTATTCTAAGCATTTTATCCGAATCCTAGGTCAAGATCTGGTTCCAAAATCGTCGGACAAAGTGGAAGAAGATGGAAATTGAGGACAAGAAGAAAGAAGCCCCAGCCGAGCCATTGTTAAAATTAGCCATCCAAAATCTACTCAGTTGAAATGAATAGTTTTTCAATCTCGCCCGTTCGTCGTTTTATGACGGTCCTCCCGATTTACCGCCGTCTCCAATCCCCCAAATTACCTCTTTAGGTTACATCAAAGAGCGAGTCAAGCGTATGCCGAGAAGGGACCAAATTGGCTCGGTTGAGTGTTGCCCGTAATGGGATAAGCGACGGTTTGGTGGACTCCTAATAGCGTCAAGGAGTCTGCCTCTTCTTGTAATTGCGACCAGAGGGAGCAATCTTCGAGTGATTCAAATTCATTCCTTCTCGATTTTTCCGCCGAAAAACAATAGACGGCCATTGCTCATAGCACACCATTGAACATCATCCCCTGAATTTTCACATACAAAAAGACGGCCGATGCCCTTCGCCATTCCCCAATGTGGCTGTTCGCCCTCCTCGCGGCGGCCATCCCCCTTGGCCAGGCGTCCCTCGAGGCCGTCTCCCTCAACAGTCTCTGCCACCGGGATGGCCTCATCCAGCTCGGCCACTTCTCCCCCTATTTCATCGAGTGCAAGGCCCGGACCGGCTACGTGAGAATGTGCCCGGTCAGAGGCGAGGTGAGAATCCTCCATCTTCGTCGATAAATTGATAGGTCTTCGCCCACGGTGTCTGCCGGCCGGCCGGCAAGGAGGCCCACGACACGTCCGTCACCCTCCTCAATGAGGAGACGACCAGAATGGCCGAACAGGAGCAGTTCTGCGGTGCCGGCGGGCTATCCGGTTACTATGCCAGCCGCGAGCCCTGCTCTCGGCAGGCTATCCTCTGCAGCGGGGTTACTGTAATTGCCATCGCCTGTCCCACCGGTACGCTCTTTCCCCCCGCACTAATTGGGCACAGGCCAAGCCCTCCAATCCGACCTCTCCTGTGGCAACCCCGGTCCACAGTGCTATGGCCAGCAGAGCACACCCATCCGGGACTTCTTCCTCCAGCGACTCTGTTATCCTCCCACCAAATTCATGCAACAAGTCCAGAACAACATGCACCAGCAGGAGAAGTGTACCACCTGGTGAGGTGGCCGTCTGTCCTGATAAAATCTCCCATTCTAGGTACGTGAACTGTCATCCCCAGCCCTCCGTGGTCCGATGTCCCTCCGGCTCCGTCTTCGACCACTCCTCCAAGCAGTGTCGCCAGTGGCAGCAGGGGGACACCTGCCAGATGAGTGGCGCTTGCAGCGGCAGGGAGTACCAGTCGGTCTCCCTGGGCGAGTGCCAGTCCGTCTACTACTACTGTGATGGCCTCCAAGGGAAGCACCTCTACTGCTCCCAGGGGATGGTCTTCAACGGCCACTTCTGTGTCTCTCCTGAGACGATCAACTGCCCCGTCTGTCGGCAGGGAGACACCCGAGATGGCCCGACTTGTAACCAGTACTACCTCTGTGAAGGAAACAACTGGGCCACCAGGAGTTGTCCCGAGGGGACCGGCTGGAACCAGGAGAAGAGACAGTGCGAGGCCAGCTACTCGTGCGTCAGCCCGAAGGCCTGCCAGTATGGGAGCGTCGTCTTGATCAACTGCGGCAAGGCCCTCGTCTGCAATGGATTCGGCTTCGACGAAATCGTCTGCCCGCCCAACACGATGTTCGACAAATTCGAGAAGAAATGTGTCTACCACGAGTCGTGTAACTCGGTAAGTGCCTCAAGCGGCAGATTGGAGAAATTCAGAACACCTGCCGGGAGGGAGACGTCATCCTGTCCCCCGACTGTAAGGCCTACCGTCTGTGTCAAAATGGGCGGTACACGCTGTACCAGTGCCAGCACAAGAGTGGACGAGTCTCTGGTAAGCGGCCAACAGACAAATCTATTCCTCAGGGTACTGTCAGAGTTGTGGACAGCAGACGACCAGCCCGGGCTACATGCCCAACTACCCTGCTCAGTGTACAGAGGGGGCTCTCCAGGCCGACCAGGCCAATTGCAACAGCTACTACCGCTGTTCCAACGGACAGTGGACACCTCTGACGTGTCCGAATGGAGAGGTCTGGAGCAACCAGTGGTCCAAGTGCGTGGCCGCCCAGTATGGGGACGGGTGCTCCGTCGCGGTTGAGCCGCAGTGCCAGGAGGGAGACGTGGGTGTACCTCTTTTGGCAGAGAAGGCCATTTCAGAGACTGTTCAGCCCGACAGAGACGGACTGCCGCCATCTTCTCGAATGCAAGGCAGCTCGCTGGGTGGAGATGGTCTGCCCCGAGGGATCCTTCTATGGTGATCTTTTTGAGGCGGAAGTATTTTCGTTTCAGATACCACCTATCGCAGTTGTCTTTCCGGCTCGTGTCCAGCCAAGCCCACTGTTCCTGAGATCATTCCCGGCCCGGAGGAGCCCCAACCGCCGGCGCCTCCTCCACCAGACACCGGCTATGAAATAGTCTGCACGGAGGGGGAACGGACAGCCGACCCCTACGACTGTTCCAAGTACATAGCTTGTAAACACGGGCAGATGGTCCCCGAGGTAGATAGACACCTCACATATATCATGTTTTCCAGCACTGTCCCTCTGGAAGCGGTTACCATGTCGCTAACAGGCAGTGTCAGGAGGGCTACCACTGTGGGGCAGAGTGCCACGAGGGGGTGGTCATCCCGATGGCCACCTGTGGGCATTACAAGTAAGAGGGAGGAGAAGGAGGACGAAAGAGATGTTTAGGGTCTGTGTCGAAGGCAAGTACCGGGAGGGCAGGTGCAATCTGAACAAAGCCTTTGCCCACGGGCAATGTACCGACCAGGAGTGTCAACCCATCTACTGTACGTGGCTTCTCCTTCACAAAATACACCTTCAGACTTCCCCGACTGTCAAGAAGGCGCCGTCCGCCCCTCGTCCCATCCGGCTCCCTCCATCTATATGGTCTGTTCCAACGGTCGCTGGGAGGAGAGGAACTGTGGCCCCAAGGCCGTCTTCAACTATCAGACGATGGCCTGTGAGATCCAGGTGGCACCTCTCCCCCCGCCGGTCTGTTACGGAGGAGAGACTAGACCTATCTCGGGGTCCTGCCACGACTACGAAGTGTGTGATTACGGTAGCTGGAAGAAGGAGCGCTGTCCCTACGGGCAAAAGTTCACTAATGGCTATTGTGTCCCTGGCGACTGCCAGGAGAAGTGCTTGGAAGCGGCCGACGCCTACAGACGGGATGCCTACGACTGTTCCAAATATTTCCAATGTGTCCATGGTCAGTTCTTTCCGTGCTTAAAAGAGATCCCCATTCAGGCGGCTGGATGCAGCGTCCCTGTGCCCCGGGGACGGTCTTCAACGAGCGTGTCCTGGTCTGCGACCACCGGCGAAACGTGCCCGAGTGCGGGGGACTGTATTGACGGAAAGAATCTGTGTTGGGATGACCTCTTCCGTTCCAGCTGTTAACGTGTTGTCTCTGTTTACTGCTTCTTTCTTCTTGAAAAGGACCGGTTCCTGCCATTGACCACTATTGGATGGATGACCTCTCGCCCAAATTAAAGGGCGTGTCCTTTAAAAAGGGAGAGAATATCTCATATTGACGGGCCCGCCTCGATCCGGCGAGAACTCGCGCGAGTCAAGGACGAGTCGTTTATGGTTTATGAGCTGTCCGAGAATGAGTTTCGGGTACTGGGACACTGTCTCCGGACTGTTTGTCCCCTCTCCAGTGATGTTTTGTTTTCACATTAGAATGTCTCCCGGCACACCCACCACAGGGAGAAAGGGAGAAAGAGAAAGAGAAGAGGGGACAACGAGGGAGCGGGGCATGCCCCCACCAGAAAGGGTAGAGGTCCTCAAACGCCAAAGAAGTCTCTAATAGATGCCTGTCTATCAAAAAGGCACAAGGGAGGACATCCCCCCGAGGGTGTCTTCCCAGGTGTCTCCCCAGTTCAAGTGGCTGGAACCCTCTTCCCGTCTCCAGACGCCTGGAATAGTGTCTAGCAGAGCGAGGTGCCCTTCGCTTCCCGCGCATTCCGTGGATTCTAGCCCGTCGACCGTCGTTGTTGTTGGGTTGCCCCGCCTCTCGCAGTCCTTTCCTGTCATGTCGCTGCCGCTGTTGTTCGTCCTCCTTCTACCGGCCATTGTTTTGGCACAAGATCAGCCCGTCTGCTCTGCCAATCAGCTATTCAATGGACAAATTTGCACCTGTGCTCCGGGGTATGCCGTCTTTCTTTAGAGGACTCGTCCTCCTCCCTTGGCCGATGGCCTTCCTCTCTTTATTCATGGGTTCATTCAAAGTATCCGTAGCTGTCCTCCCCCCAGTCCTAAATATATGTCTTTTGTCCGTTTATAACAACAACAAAAAGGTAATTTGTGTTATCTTGTTAGAGACTCTCACCGGCGTCCAAAAACCGCCCTCCCTCCCAAGGTCGCGCCTCCAAAATCGCGTTGTACAACAAAGCGACGAACAAGTTGACCGAAAAGGTAAAATTACCGAGACCCTTTTTACCTTTTTCAGTTTACTTTCCCCGGGAGGATTGTAGAAATGTCTCCCGTACAGACAAAAAAGGCCAGTGTCCCCCTCCAGGGGGAGATAAGATCGGAAGACGGCCTGCCCGGATCAATTGAACCCCCGGTTGCAGGTACTTCTCCTCGACGAACGACGAGTCCCGGCAGAGGTGCGACGACGAGTGCGAGGAGGTCTACTACAGCTACTTCACCTACGGCAAATGCGTCAACGACATCTTCGGCAAACTGCCGCAGGACCAGCAGCCGGCCTGTAACATGCGATGCGGGGTCAGTCCTCTATTTACCAAGGGCACGGCCAATGGAACAGATTCCCTTTTCTCCTTTTTTGGCTTACTCGAAAGGGGAGAAAGTCCTTGAGAGAGACGGCGTGAAGACGGTTCCTGCCGTGCGGGTCTAATCAATTTATCAGTTACTGTAAAGACGACGCCGGAACCCGCGAAGAAGTGGACGAGACAATAAACGAGAGCGGTTACAGGTGCGCCTCCGTCTCTGGACATCCATCGGCATCTTCCTGGTGCTGGCCGCGGCCATCGCCACCCTCGTCCTGACCCTGCCCATGTGCATCGCCACCTGCTGTTCGTGTCTCCACGCCAAGAAGGTCAGTCGCTCAGTCAGTCGGCCGCCTCTCCTCCCCTCCCGCATCGGGCAGAGATAATCGGCCGAGTCATAATCCCAACCGGATATGTCTGTTAACGCCGCCACTTTTTGGCAGATACTTGCCGGGCTGATTCCAGTCGAAACCGTCCCTCCTCTCCCTGGGAAACGGGCGACACAGGTCGATGACCTGGAGAGGATTGGAAAGAGAAGGGCCTCCCCCTGTCTGGAGTTGGCAATTCTTCGTCTGTAAAGGGGGTTCTTCCGTTTTCTTTCGCTTAGGGTTCAAATAAACAAAAATGGCCATGAAATAGCGGGCAATTTCTCCCTTTTATGGGCAGCCAGCCTGTTCCGTTTTTTGGGGACTCTGTCCTCCGGAGAGGAAGATGTCCCGAGTATAGTCTGTCAAGAAAAAAGACGACATTCAAAGGTCTAACGGACGCTCGTGGTGGGAGCCTCTGGCGTGCAAATTGCCGTAATTCCCCGTAGCGTCGTTGTTGAAAAAAATTCTGATTTTATTTATTTCTCGTTTTTGATATGAAATGTTGTGTTTTTTTTTATCTTCTAAATACATATGTAAAGCAAAAAAAAACACAAAATTTCATATCAAAAACGAGAAAACGTAAAATCGTACTCTATTTTCGTCCAACAACGCTACGGGGAATTACGGCAATTTGCACGTCAGAGGCTCCCACCACGAGCGTCCGTTAGACCTTTGAATGTCGTCTTTTTTCTTGACAGACTATAATAGGGCGCGGCCCTAAGGTCACCACCGGTGATATTGTGATAGTCTCCCGACCTAGATTGTCTCTCGAATCGCAATAATTCGTTTGAAACCGCTGACAGGGCTGAATGATGGCCCCGACACCCAGTACACATTCCGAAGCTTTCCACCTTGATTGGCAGGGCGAGGCCTCACCCAACGGTACCTTTTCAGGCTAACAAACACGCCAAGAGAGTCGTCGTCGAGCAGCAGAACGCCCCCTCCAAAGACCAGCAGATGGCCACCATGAGCTACTCGCCCTATTCTGCTTACTGGCCGTATTACGGTTATTCCCCCTCTCTGGTTTAAAATATTCAATTTCAGGGAGGGCTTGAAGTCGTCCACCTGATGCTGCTGAACAATTGCTCACTTTGCATTTTTCGAGTTCTCATTTTCTCCCCACAAAGACTGCCAGAGATGTTCTATGAACGAGATCTAATAAACTCTTTATATTCCTTCAAAATAGTGTTTCTGAAAAAAAAGAGAAAAAAACCCATCAGAGTAACTATGACAAATATAGCGATCCTGTATTTTCTCACGCTATTCAGTTTCATCACTTGGAATGCCGGCAGGCTCGAACCCTCGACGTTGTCAATGCGCGCAGCGAAATATGCCACTGCGCCAAAGGTGCAGCAGCGAACGTTCGCAGGCAATGGCATACAAGTCGCATTTTTAGTTTCTGCTTATGTTTTTCTCTTCCCTTCCCGAATCGAAGGCACAGCTGTATAAACTCGAGACCCTCCTGAAAGGAAGGGCAAGTTGGCTGGTCTGGCCACCTGTCGGCTGGTCGAAGGCCAGACACTTGTCGAAGGGAAGCGCGTAAATGTGGAAAGTGCCAACCGATTTCTGGGAACTCCCGGCTATCCGATGGACGGATCGGGTTAAGTAAATATATATGGTCAGATGACTACAGACTAAACAGCTCTTCCTCAAGTTTGGACGGCCCGTTAGCGGTTTCACTGGAAACGAAGATACGGATGTCGACGTCGGAGTAGACGACGAGTTCCTCAAAAGACTGGTAAAGAAGGAAATGTCACACAATTTCGTCTACAATCTCTAACATAAAGTCATTATGCAGTAACTATTTTATGCTTAGGTTGTAGTATTTGTATAAGCATTTCTGCTCAATGGACCTTTATCGTTATTTCGGCAACCCTTCGTCCAGGGTTAGCTTAACCGGTTATGAAGAATAATAAGTCCTGCTTCAAACAAGAATGCACATTTTTTTATATATCTAAAAATTAGTCTTTGAGACGGCCGGGTCGGCGAGCTGCGCGGGCTGAGGAGGAAAAGCCAAATTGACATTACTTTTGGCCCCACCTGATATATTCTTTAGATTAGTAAATCGCTTGTGCATCTATTGATTAGCTGTACAAGCCGCTTTTCCACTCTTTTCTTCGCCCTTTCTATTTTACACTCTCGACGGAGCTCTAGCTGGAGCTGGTGCAACTTTATTCGCAAAGCTAATCAGCTTCCATGGGGGTCGTTACCGTCCCTCATCAACAGAGTTTGCCCAAAAACGCGCGCACGGACTTCCCAATAGGTCCTGCAGTCTTATAGATTGTCCGCCCGGGTCAGGTCACATCCTCCACCTGTTCTCCTCCTTTTATTCGAAATGTTCCAGATGCAGCTGAAGCTACTCCCCCTCGTCAGGAAGCTTCCCCCTGGCTTCTTATCGTCCCTCGTCAACAGAGTAGGTCATCTTCTCCCAAGAATTACCATCCTCCACAGCTGTCTCCCTCGACCTATGTCAATCTCCGGAGGACCTGCTATTCTGTCGATAAGATGATAGAAGATGCTGTAGATAGAAACGAGATCCATGTGATAATGAAGAAAGGCGAAAGTCTAGAGCTGGTCCTCCTTTTGATGGTCTCTGATCTTATGGTTTTCAGGAATTCTTCAGGGCATATTACCGTGCCGTTTTAGACCCTTTCGACCGGATTATAAGAGACGTCATCAGCCTGTTCAGTTTCCACTTTAAAAGCATTGATGTTGTAAGTTATCTGAGCAAGTGAGAGAACATCCAGCCAGAGGTACCACCGGCGAGAGCCATGGGCCATGTCCAGCGAGGTGGTTCGCGGCATAGACTGCAGTATCAAACAACTACTGTCGACTCTCCGATACGATGAACTTGGACTCGTCCACTACCACGACTCCTCCCGGTTGCTCGATCTCCTCTCCGTCGTGTCTGCCACTTCCCTGTGGGTTGCAAACGATTCGAGTACATCTGAACCCATCGATTTGAAACTATTGAGAAAGCCACAGTTCCAGGTGAGTCACCGACGGAATACTTTTAAAACTCGACCATTTCAGAAGTTTGCCCATCTTTCAGTCATTCATTGTATGATGTCCATCAGCTTCAATCTTCTGGATCTATGTAAGGGTAGGGAGACATTGGAATTGAGATTTGGCAATAGTGAGGACGACATCGAACCCATGTACACACAGTTCATACAGGTCTGGCTCAATTGAGACCTCAATACAGCTTTAGGACGTGTACAACGATGTGGACGTGGGTCCTTTGGAAAAGATTACAATGCAAATGAAGGTGCCCCCCTCGTGGAGCGAAGGCATACCGAATGGGGAGATCGGGAATGTCGCCTTCACTTTATTGAAGGGGCCAACTGGGTTGGACATAGACGATGATTATGTACGTGCTCCCGCCCCTTCCACCCGTCCCTGTCTTTTCAGTATAGCGGCAACTATGTCTATTTCTGCCAAACTGGGACGAGAGTTCTTCTACTGTCCGAGATCCCCTACTCACCTGTCAGCAAAGTAAGACCCTCTGAATAAAGGACTGTGGCTTCAGTTCGAGCTCTACATCCTGCCCCCGGGCGACCTGTCCGCCTTCGTTCAAGCTCTGGCATATGCCCTCTACGAGACAAGAGATTTCCGCAAGAGCAGACAAGTCCCGGTGGACAACTCGTGCCTGTATTCTCTGTTAGAGGGAACTTCCCTCGATCTCTACCCGGCCGCCGTCGGCAAATACATGCTGGAGTTGTTGAAGCACATGAACAAGTTGACTAGAAGCATCATGTACACCATAAACTGGTGAAGAAGCAGCTACCAGTTCAGCTATATATGACCATTCCTCGTCCCCCTTCGTAGCTATCATCCACAATCATTGTCGCCTCCTCTAATGAAGAATGTTTTCTCGAAGGCTAAACACTTGTCGGAGGGAAGCGTGTAAATGAGGAGAGTGGCCGCTGGCCGTGGTGAGTTGTTGGCTATGATGTGAAGTCTGAGTCTATCCGAGGAACGGGGGCACGCCGGCTGCCCCTCCTCCAGAGCCGGCTCCCCCTCCCGAGCTGCCCTCCTGCCCAGCGAGACGATCTTGCACTGGTCTCTAGTCATTTTTTTGTCGGATAAGGTCAGGCGGTCGAAACTTTCTGCTTCTCTAACTGTCTGCTTTTGACCGTCGAACTGAACAAACGACAGGTTTTACAGATAGGCAGACAAAGATCTGCCTATTATTAGGGTAGGATAATCCAAATCCCAAATCAACATATAAAATCTCCATTATTAACAAGTAATTCGTCTGAGGTCATCTTCGCCTTCGTCTCCCCATCTCCAGCTGGGATCCTCTCGTGACTTGGCCCGGTCGGATGTCATCCTCCACGAGGTAGTTATTCTGAAATGTACTAGCTGCATGTCCCCTCTCCCACCTTCTGATTCGCCTTCGGATAGCGTTGATGAGTGACATCCTGTATTCCGTAGCACTCCTCCATTCCGAAGTATTCGACCTCTCTCTCGACCTCCTCCACGAACGAGTCCGGCGCCGTGGAGAGGGACCCGTCATTCAGGATACAGTTGGTCTTCTCCCTCGGGTAGAACATGATACTGAGACAGTTGAACGGGGCCCGGATACACGCATCCAGGCAGTCGGTCGCGTGCCGCACCGTCTTGGCCTCCCGCATCGAGCTCAGGAGGATGGCCTGCTTCACGTGGTCGATGATCGAGCCGGCACACTTCGAGGCCGTCTTCTCTGATCATTTCTCCCATTTTTAGAAAAAGGAAAGAGTTCTTACCGGTGACACACATCTTCGAGTAGAGAGTCGTCGGCTCGTGGACTTCGATGGCGGCCGTCACCTTGGTGTAGAGGGCACACTCTTGGGTCTCGTGGGAGTACCCGGCCGACAGACACTTCCTCGATCCCTGAACACCACCTTTGCCTGGCACATTTTGAGAGGATCCTACGCTGAGACAGGCCGAGACACAGTCGTCCTCGTTCGTGGTGAACTTGTCTCTATACTGCCCATGCACCGCCCGCATCCCTTCCTGCCGGGTCAGGACGAACTCCTCCCCTCGGGGGCAGTGGCCTACAATGGGGTCTCCTATTTCCATTGGCATCCTACTTCTGGTGTTCCCGTCCACCGTTCGAGCAGCGTGGGCCTTTGTTCTCGCCGCGGCCAGACACTTCTCGATATCCTCGACTATTGGCTCAAAGAGGATGGAGGACGTGGATTGTTGCAAGGAGGAGCCACCATCCCCGGGCTTCTCGGAGAAGATCTCACACATCGAGAGAGTCTCCTCGTAGACGATGGTATGGCAGGCGGGAGACCTGGGGGAGGATAGAAGGCAGGGGGCAGACCCACCTGGCACACATCCGGAGGCAGTCCAGAGCCGAGTTACCGATCCTCCGGTCGAGAGGGAGGACGCCGGCCAGGCGGGTGTTTTCGATCAGTTCGAAGCATTTGGAGACAGCCGCCAGCTTGAATCTCTTCGGGGCGGACTTGAAAGAGTCGTGGATGATGGCACCGGGCGACGAGATGTAGTCGTGGTTCCATAGGAGAGGGTTGAGCAGTTCGACTTGGACCTAGAAGGAGGGAGTCTCTCTTCGTGTCAGGACCACACCTCTTGCCCCCGTCTGTCGATCTTCCTCAACTCTATTTTCCTTCCATTTCTTTCAATTATCTGTGCTTTTGAAGGATACGGCCCATCCAGGTAGCGTACAGTCCTCCTCCTCTCCTCGATGGCCACGGGATTGCCCAGAGCCAGTGTCTAAAAAGAGTATTTCTCTCGTGGCCAGCAAACCTTGGCCCCCCGAGTCACGGGCCTGTCCAGTTTCTTCAATGCCGCTGCGTGGGCTCTCATACTGGTCAGCTCGGCCTCGATGGCGAATCGCTTATCCTGAACTCTGGTTGCATTTTTCCGAAAACTGGGCAAACGTGTTTGATCTCCTCTACCTCCAGGTCGTTCCCAGGAAGAGGATGGTTCTCGGAGACGACTCCTCCGTCAATGCGGTTGTCCTGGTACAGTTGTGTCCCCGAGACGAGAAACCTCCCATTCCCAGAGGGGTGCACCTGCCAATCGGAGGCTCTCCTCAGTGGAGCCAACAGCCCTTTCTTGTTGTGTCTGAATTGCGGTCTTATCTATTGAATGCCTCAGTCAACCTGGATTGAGCATCCCCGGAGTGCAATTCTTGCAAAGCGGGCCTCGGCACTTCCTCTACCTCATCAAAGGTTTCCACGACGGGAGGAGGAGGAGTAGACTCCGGGATGGGGGAGAATGTCCGCGTGGCTGGGGACTGCTGCTGTCCAGTCCATGGGTTATCCTCCCAGGAGGGGACGGCCACCTGTGGTTTCAACGAGTCGAGAAGCGTCTCCGTCACCGCGAAAGGCTCGTCGTCTCCGGCCTCTTCCGACCCGTAGGGATCATCAATAGAATTGGCGGTCTGCTCTATCTGAATACGAAAAGGTTATCCAATATTATTCCCACAATACTCTGCCCTGTTGTCTGTCAGACATCTTCGAGAGGGACTCGTTCAATTTCTTGTACAAAGCAAAGAAGTTGTCCCCGGGGGATCTCTTCCAGTCGGTCGACCGTGGTGTCGTGGCTGCCCGCTGTCTCGGCCTGGCCACCACTTCCCTGGAACACACCGATATGAGACAGTTGGGAAGAGGGAGGAGTACCCATCGGCAAACATGGACAACTTCCTCAGCAGTGGGTTGGCCGAGAACATGGTTGAGACATTGACCGTAGGGGACACCGTCAGTGTCGGCGACTTGACCTGACTATCTGAATATTCAACAGTCAAAAAATAGAGAAAATAACAACCCACCAATTAGGGGTAATGATGCGTAAACGGTCTCTAAAAGCAATAAAAGGAAGAGGGTCGGAGGCATCGGTTTCGGCCAATTGTTGAGGGAAAGCGAGGAAAATGGGGACGACTTCTTCTCGCGCGGACTTTCTCCTAAAACATTGCCAAAGTGTCCCTCGAGAACAATGGAGGCCCGTTGGGGAGAGGGGGAGGATGAGGGAGAGGGAGGAGTGATTCATTGACCTAATACCCTCGGGCAGTGGTAAACTGTGGGACTAGTCTTCCGGGGCGAGGCAGCCAGAGGAACAATAGGTTTTACGAGGCGGACCAAAGGGTAATTTGGAGAAACTTGGGGGAGGAGGGGCAGGGCGAGGGGAGTTATGTAAATGTGTCGGAACTGCCCCCAATGGTTTTCTACGTGTGACTTCATTTTCGGCCGTTATCGAGGTGAGATCTCCAGGTTAGGGGGAGATTCCACAGAAGGAGACGGGGGGATCTGATGGCTGGATTAATAGAGGGAAAGTGAAGGAAAGGGGAAAGCGATTCAACGAGGAGAAGACTCAGCCAGATTAACCTACATCAAGGCTAAGGAGAACTTCCCCTCCGCGGGGTCCGCACGGGCTGGTCCGCAGAAGGACGACGGAAGTCGGAAGGGCATTAAGGAATAAAACTGGTTGGCAGCAGGGGGATGGATTTGAGCTGTTCGGTTGCTACAGAGCCTAGGGGAATGAAGGTTGTGAAGTCATCCTTGTCGTCCTCAAAATAGAGGTCTCCTCGAGAATTAGTCTTCCTACATGGTATTCCCCCCACACCAAGAAGGTCATGGATTTGTCATTCATCCAGTTCCACCAAGATGCGATGTTCTGTTTCTTTGTAGAAACTCATGTCGTCAAGGTGTTGAGAAAGATTGGCAGCTTCAATTCACATTAATGGATCAAGAGTAAGGTTATCTCAAATACGAAATCTAGCGTTGCAGTGATACTGAGTTGGCTGCGAATCCGATGAAGCTAAAGGCCTGCCAATAAGAGCCACTATGAGAGATCGCTGTCACAATCGTATGCATTTTGCTGGAAAAAGTAAACGATTGCCAGTGGCAGTTGCTAATTATAATTCTGAACACTATGATCGTTACAAATCAAATTATGATGTAGTGGAGACCGGGTGTAAATCCTTTAAGTTTATCATGTTTCCATTTTAAGAACTCCTAGAATTCATGCTTTTTTGGTGCCGCAAGAGAAAGGAAGATCAAAAAACTTCGACTATATCGGCGGTGTGAGCTCCTTTACTTCGTCGCTTATAATGATTAATTTTCTAGACTGCAACGGAAGATCCAAATTGCGACTACTTTGTTTACTGTCGAGGCCGTCCTACTGTTGTTCCTTTTGCAGTCAGTATCGAAAACATCCAAGCTGAAGAAGCTAAACTCAAAGTGCAAGTAGTTTTTGGTAAAATTAAAAATAGAGTTCCTATAAGATGCTCTAACCATAAGGAAGGCGATAGTTAGTGTAGACTTCAACAGTTAATTTGTAAATTTTTAGATACCGTTTGGCGTGATCAATTAATGATTTCTACCGATCCTACTGCCCAATCTCTAAGTTACCAAGAAGGTCATGGATTTGTCATTCATCCAGTTCCACCAAGATGCGATGTTCTGTTTCTTTGTAGAAACTCATGTCGTCAAGGTGTTGAGAAAGATTGGCAGCTTCAATTCACATTAATGGATCAAGAGTAAGGTTATCTCAAATACGAAATCTAGCGTTGTAGTGATACTGAGTTGGCTGTGAGAACGATGGGACTTCGCGTTTGTGAAGTGCCACATCGTGATATCATGAAGTCGAAGGTACAATTCGAGTGGAATGCATCGTTAAGCCCTCCTGAGCGACCTGTCATGAAAGTGCTGGCATGCAAAGAAGGAATGCAAGTTGAGCAACTATTTCCACGTGTTGCCACTGATGTCTACCCTATTTACGTATGCCTTTTTCGCTTCTTTCTTTATTTTGTGTAGGTATCTGGATATCAATCCTATTGCGAAATTATGCAATATGTGAGCAGTATGGAGTTGAGAAAGAAGCATGAGAATCCTGCTATTGCTCATGTAGCGGAATTCATGCGCAACTGGAATAGAGCCACTCCTATCATGCGGTTTTTGCAACCCGTTTGTGGTGTTGAGGCGTCTCTTCTATTGGATAAATTGAATCGAAAGGATGTTCGCACGCTGGGAGACTTATATAGTAAATATACACCAGATGTAAGCTTTTTTCTCAAACATTACTTACTTTTTCTTTCAGTTTTTCATAAATATGCACATTTCCTCCGCCCTCGCCTCTCAATTGAGTGCCTTGTATCTAAATTGGAGAAATATTATTGAATATTATGAAATGTCCGTCTCCAAAGAGGTTTCTAAAGTATGTGCAGACAGGTTGGAAAAAATGATCTTGTTTCCTGGACTTACGGTAAACAAACTGCCACTAATGCCGTCTAAGGTTCGTTTGCTTTTCATCTTTTCTTTATGCAAGGATTTAGTCGTCGAATCCAAATCCGGTAGATGTAGAAATGAAAAGCAAGGAAACGGAGATGGAAGAGTCGAAGAAGACAAAAGTGATTTTCAAAGTGGAGAAGCGGAGTCAAATCAAAGATGAAGAACCATCCGCGTTTTTCTGCGACAATGTTGTTCTTCATACCGTTTTTAAACTAAGCATATTTTAGTGTAAATGCTGGTCTTTTGAAAAGCATATCGTGCGACCATGTGACTGTATCCTACCTCTTCATGGTGGTTATTTATACAAAGCTTATGAGCTACTTGGAAGCATGGACGGCAGTAAAGTAGTTTTGATGGTATGCTTTCCCCAACACGTAGCACATTGTTTTTGCAGAATACAAATGTTACATCTTCCGAAGTAACCAGTGGCCAGAAGTTCTTCGTGTCGTTCGCCTTTGAAGAGGCAAACACTAGGAAGCAGTTTACTATTAACCACACTCATGGAACCGAAGTAAGCTAGAATATTAACTTTTACCGTACTTATTTTCAGGCCACAAGCTCTTACGTCTAAGGAATCTTGTGATCTTTGTGTGTATGTTCTTCACTTATTTATTTTGCGGATAAATGTAAATTTCACTTATGTCCTTGTTCGCTATTCTTCATTACCTTCTCGATTGTCTTGCGAGTTTATCGCTGGAACTCGCTTTCTTCTCGACGTTCTATACTTTCTTTCCATCACGATGCGAACATTCCGCATGATTTACGTATCTTATTAAGATTGGATAACGGTGAGTCCGACAATATCGAATTCTCTTATAATGGATACTCCGGCGAGATTTGATTTTATAATATTTTATAATTTATATAGGTTTTGCGGTTGCTTCTCGTTCATTAGATTAAATATCCGACAATGAACATGAAGTTTGTGCAATAAATATATAAATAAAAATAAAATGCTTGAGATCGGTATTGATTTTTTTCAATTTACTATTCTCAATCTGTTTCTTACCGATAATCTGAACTTTGAAGTTCTGTAAACGTTTTTACAATTACTAATATATAATAATAAAAAACCGGGCTGATGACGTCTCTTATATAATAAAAAACCGGTATATATATATATATACGTCATCAGACGTCATCAGCCTGTTCAGTTTCCACTTTAAAAGCATTGATGTTGTAAGTTATCTGAGCAAGTGAGAGAACATCCAGCCAGAGGTACCACCGGCGAGAGCCATGGGCCATGTCCAACGAGGTGGTTCGCGGCATAGACAGCAGTATCAAACAACTACTGTCGACTCTCCGATACGATGAACTTGTAGAGGTCTCCTCGAAAACTCGTCTTCCTACATGGTATCTCCCCGTCAAAGACTCCTTCCCGCAACCAACCCCAAGGAAGAGAGGGAGTTTTCGTCAACGGACCACCCTCTGGCCACCCAGACGTCCAGAAATCCTTCTCCCCCTATCAGTATCCTCAACAGACACCCCCGGAACCATAGACCCCTGGCAGCTGGCCGTCATGCAACAACACCAGGAGAGGCAGAGGATGATGGCCTGGGAGGTTTCGAAATCAGACGGTCAGACAGTTCGACTTCCCCTCCAGCTCACTGTCGTCTTCCTCAAACGTTCCCTTTTGTCTGCCCCGTACTGACGACATCTCTTTCGGGTCGACAAACACACTGGCATCTGCTCATTGTCGGGGAATGATTATTCTGCTGGTTATTTCCCGTCAAAACCCCATCATCCCAGCAATCATCCCCTTCGAAAGGTGACTCCTTCTGCCGGCGGCCGTCCCATTTTTTAAAGGAGGTGTTTTTGCATCTGGGCTTCGAGCGAGAAGGCTTGTTTATGTTTGTTCGACAATAGAAAATGTTTCAGGCATTTTCAACGCCACGCCAACTCCTTATTTGTCTAGATTTCCGTACGGGCATTTCTCAACGGCCTGATAAGAGAGAGAGCGCCTCGTCTCCGTGTTGACTTGATCCCATGCAGCTCTTCCTCGTCGCCGTCCTCCTGGCCGGCTACGTCTCTGTAATCCTCCTCAATTTGTGGGTTTCCTCTCATTTTTTCCCGTTAGAATACATCTTTCCAGTGAGAATCCCCCGTCCCGCCGGATAGTTCCCTATGTCATTGCTCTCATTGGCGCCCTTTTTGGTATTTTCTGTTCGTTTTACAAGGTGAGCGTTCATCTCTCGTCGGCTAAAAGTCGTCTACTTTCAGCTGATGTGCATCCACACCAATCCATCAGATGAGCTACGTCGACAGAACCGGGACTTGGTCAGGCCCACCCATTCTCCCCCCCCTGTATCCCGTCCTCCTTTCAGATCACGGCCATCGTCACCTTCTTCTTCTATCTTTTCCAAAACTTTATGTTCCTGCCGGTCAGTCGTCTCCCTCTCACCCTCCAGTCTCCCTTCTAGTTGCTCTTCTTCGAATATGTCGTCCATGTCTGCTGTACCGTCCTCTTCCTCTTCACCTGCCAGTTCGCCGCCTTCCTCATCAACGCCCCCTTGGCCATCTACTATCTCATCGGCACCCCGCCCAATCCCCGGAAAATGCGTGAATTGAGAGCCGTCGAGCCGGTGGTCAGGTTCAAGTTGGGCTTTTACTTCTTCGCGGTGGCCTACTACTCCTACATGTGGGTCTTCCTCTCTGTCTCCCTTCTGATCCTCCTAGAATCTGGTCCCAGTACTCCTCCAAGAGGCTGGAAGGCGGCGTCGCGTAGTCGGGAGGACGAATGATCTCTGCAATGGGCGGGAAGTGGTACCGGTGCCGGGTGACAACTGTGATATTGAGATAAAGCAATTTTATTCAATTCTTCATTTTGAGGTGAATAAGATAGAAAAAGAACTCTCTATATAAAAACTTATGACTATTTTTTGGTTGTGTGTGTACTGTACAAGAAAAGGGGGATCGCTGAAGGCAGAGAAACATGGGGAGGAGACGGAGGAGATCAAAAGGTCAAAAAAACGAAGAAAAAGAAGAAGGAGGAGGAGGAGGAGGAGAAGTAAGACCCTGCCCGGGAAGGATTCCCCCACGAGGAAGTGAAGAACAAGGCAGCGGGGGCGACGGAATACATGGGGGACGGACAACTAAACACACTCTACAGAAAACCGAGTAAAATATCACTGAGGAGGGGATTACGGTAGAATAAATAAACTGTGACTAGTTGACCCTTTGAGGAGAGCTTCATCAATATAGCACCTTCTTTGAACAGACAGACGGGGCGAGAAGACGGATTGAGCAAGGCACGGACCAGCCGTAGAGGGGGACGGGACAGCGGCTACTGCTTCTGCTGAAAGGGAGGAGGAGGTCAGCGGAAGGCAGTCTCGGCTACCTGTCCCTGTTGTTTAATTAGTTGTTGTTGGTTTCTGGCCAAGCCGGGGAAGTGAGCTGCGGCCGCGGCCGGCCGGTTCCAGCTGCCCTCCTCGAGCTCCTCCTTGACTGCGTCTGCCTTCTTCCTCGACTTGCGCTGTGTCTTGGCCTGAAAGAGTGCCTCCTTAGCTATAGAGACACCCGGACTACTTTGGTTCCGGACTCGGCGGCCTTCTTCCTCTCCTCGGCGACCATCAGACTCTTGACGTATTGCCCAATCTGTTCATCATCATCATTTGACGTAGCCGATCGTTTCGTAGCACCGTTAGGTAACTGTGCACTCCGGATGACCAACGAAAACGACAAACTCAACATACCTGGTGGTGTCCGTTGGCTAGGGTGCCGTTCTGCTCCAGTTTGGGCATCTTGGCCGGCGGCGGCTGCTGTCGTCCTCCCTGCGGCTCGCTTCCTGAAATTGGACTCGGTTACGAAAGAGACCGCCTTCTACTGACCGGGTTGGATCGGCTGTTGTAGTCCAAAAGGGGGCCCGTTGGGGAACGACCCCTGCTGGCGGAAATCAGATCCAGACATGGCGGTGGCCTGGGAGACGTTGGTCATCGTGGGCTGGGTGTTACTCTTGGAGACCATCTCGACGACCGACGCGATGGAAGAGTCTGAACTGCCGTACTCTGTGGGCGACAGGGGCCGAACCAACCGATCCTGTCGCCGTTGGGTGTCGACGGCGCGATGCTCTGCTTATCCAGCGACGTGGTCGAGGTCGGCGTCTCGTCCAGGAGATCGGACGGATTAAGATTGCCCAAGTCGCCCATCGGCTTGATGTCGATGTTGTCCAAATCGTCCAGATCCGCTGAAATGTGTCTCTTATCCTCTGAAAAGGAGACGACAACATACCGCAGCTGTCGTCCTTGGCCCAGAGCTGGTCGACGGGGTCGGTGCTCGGCTGTTGTTGCGCGGGCTGGCCAAAGTTGAAGAGATTTCCATGTGAGTCGTGACGCATGAAGGCCCCATTAACCATTCCCGGCTGTTGTTGGTTGAAGCTGGTGTGAGGCGTCATGGGCGAGGTGGTGTCCGTGCCGAACTCGCTGGACGGCCTCTGGGAGACGGGATGAACAGAGCCCGGTCCCTCCATCGGTGTCCCTGGGGGATAAGGCACCGGCGGCCGCTGGTGCCACTGGACCCCCTGAGCCTGTTGCTGCTGTTGGTGGTACATCATCCTCTGCTGTTGCATTTGCCACATCTGCTGTTGCTGTTGCTGCTGCTGGGGCGTGGCCCCGGGCGGGTAGCCGTACTGGGGAGGATATCCCTGGGGAAAGTTCTGTGCCATCATCGGCATCCCCGGGTGCTGCATGTGCTGCTGCTGCATCATCCCCTGCTGGGCCATGAACTGCTGCTGAGCGGCCTGTTGATGAGCCGCGGCAGCCATCTCCGCCTCCTTTTGCTGTTGTCTCTTCGTGGGCTTCCTTTTCTTCTTGTTGGCTGGCTGGGCCGGCTCCTGTGGTTCTTGTGGCCGGGCCATGAACTGGGGTGTCGGGGCCATCTGAGGGGCAGCGGCGGGATACTGTGGCGGGGCCATCCTCGGCTGCGGTTGGGGTGGATACATGGTCTGGGGAGGGACGTGCTGTCCGGGAGCCGGAGGATAGTTCTGCAAGTGAACTGTCTAAAGGAGGACGATGGCACTCACCACGGGGACCTGCTGTCGAACCTGCTGATGGGTCGGGTTGAAGAACGGCTGCTGCTGGGGCATGCACCCCGGTGTGCCTGGGGGAGGATGTCCGGCATTCTGTGCCTGCATGGCCGCGGCGTGTTGAGCCTGCATGGCCTGGTGCTGTTGCTGCTGCATCATCATCCTCTGCCTCTCCTGGTGTTGTTGCATGACGGCCAGCTGCTGGGGGTCCATGGTTCCGGGGGTGCCAACTGGGTGGGGTGTCTGTTGAGGGTACTGGTAGGGAGAGAAAGACCTCTGGACACCGGGGTGGCCCGAGGGTGGTCCGTTGACGGAAACTCCCTCTCTTCCTTGGGGTTGGTTGCTGGAAGGAGTCTTTGACCGGGGAAGAAGGGGTGACGAACCTGAGCAGGTTGACTAGAAGGGGGCTGTTGTTGTTCAGCTGGACGGGCCTCGGAGGCATTGGCATGGGCGGCGCTCCTTCTGGGGGTACTCCCGGGTGAGGGGCGAAGGTGCCTGGCGGTGGCTGAGGTCTCGACTCTCTGAACGTTCTCTACCCTCTTTTTACAAGGGATAAACTGACAATCTAAGTTCGGCCTCTGTCCTGGGAGCAGCCTCTGGTCGGGGTGGTGGTGCCTGGGGAGGCGGCAGGGGCGGCGGGTCGGCTATGGTCATCGGCTCCTCATTTTTGAGTTTCAGCCGGGAGACACCTGAAGTTGTCGATTTGTCTCTTCTCTTTTTCTATCAAATCCTACCTATTTTTCGTAGGGTTTGAGGTTGAAAACTGGCGATCCTTTTTAAGCGTTGGGCCTTTTTCATGGGTATTTTTATGGTGAACTGTATCCGCCGGTAGGGGGAGGTGGTCGAGGAAGTCATATCGCCGGCTGGCTCCTCGCTTGAAGCCGACGACGACTGTCGTGGGGTTTCCGCGAAACTTGTCGAAGGAAGGGAACAGTGATCGGCTTCTGAAACGGAAGAAGATAATCTTTGAGGATTTTCCTTCAATAAGGCCTGGTTTTAGAAATCTTACCATTGGTATTGTCCTTATTACCATTATTCGAACCATGAGGCTGTTGTGATAATATAGGACCGGGTTGAGGATCTTTTGATAAAATGACGCGATATGGAATCTTGCGTGGATCAGCCGGTACTTCTAGAATTCTCCGATATTGAGGTATTGAAGAATTCTCTATAGCTTCTTGCATATAATTCAAAGAAATTCAAAAACCGACGTGGATCCCAATTCCAAAAATACGTAAAAATATTTTAAAAGGTTTGCCTAGTATTGTGATCTTGTAAGCAAAGCATAATCGATTGATGTTGTTTCCGGAATGCAAAACTGCAACGCATGGTTTTTCGCTTTTACTCGCTTGCATCTAACGTGAATATGGCTCCTGTTTTGATTTTTATTGTTTTCTTTTTATATCTAAATCTTATTATCCCGCTATAGAAGATGTGGAAAGAGAAAGAGTAGAACTCACTATCATTGGCAGCCGGCGTCACGGCTGCCTGCGGATAAGAAGTAGAAGGATGATTACAATGGGGAATACTGCCTACAGCTGGACTCTCTGGGAGGGTTTGATTCGTCTGTTGTGCCCCAGTTGAACCCCAAGATGTCGAAGGCTGCTCCAGAGCTGAGGGTCCGCCCAGCATCAACAATCATCCAGCACTCTGCGCGTCCGGACACTTCTTCTGAATACGATTTTACTAATAAATGAGCTATTTTCTATTTGTAGAAGAAGATAAGCAAAGTTATATCCGGAGGTCAATAGAAAAGATAGGCAGGAGGGATTAGGACGGTGATGATGAAACAGAAAATATCAACTGCTCGTTTACATCTAGAGACATCTAGAGATCAATTTTTAGTCTAAATACACTTCAAAATAAAGGAACATATCGGAAAAATTGTGCATATCGATTTCAAATTATGCACACCCCCCACGACGTGACCAATCACACATTTGTTCTGGCAGGGATTTAGTACTATTTGTATATATCAATTGTAAAATTGAGCATTCTTTTTGAGGTTTTCAAGAAATTCTACTCAAAATGATGTATTTTCTACAAAATCTTGTACTAATCCGATAGACTACACTCGATACAAAACATAGAGAGGAGATGTTAGGAATGGAAAATTAGTACAGATGTTATTCCCTCGGTACCCTGGGGGAATTAACCCGTCATCCGGAGATCATAGAACTACATCATATGTTCATGATAATAATGAATATGAAGAAGTAAAATCAACGCTTCGGAAACGTAGCCGCTCGCAACGCTTCGCTAGACCGCTCGCGGGGTGGGGTGCAACGCGTCCACATTGATCGCTGAACTCGTGATGCTACAGTAATCCCCCGTGGCTGGTGAAGCTGATAGAGAGGGTTGATCATACTTTTGTGGCATTGGGGGCATATTTAAAACATCGCTATGAACGTACTCTCCACATTATAGAGTGAAGTTTGCTATCAAGCCGTATACGCCCAGGTTCCGCAGCTTATATAGCCTTCCACTGTGATTCTATTGGCATCCTGCAAAGCAGTTTACTGGCCTGAAAATCGGCTGGAAACCGACTGTTCTTTTGGAAATATATCGAACTGTACTCGTTCCTCACAATTCAAAGGCAACATTCAAGGCGGGTTGGGGTCTCCGGGTGGTTCTCGCAACGAAAGGCTCCCGCCACGATTTGCTTCATCACCTCTCTTCGTTCGATTTTGCCCTAAAAATTTCGCGAGTTTGGATCGTTTCTGCAGTACTTTTGTTGTTTGTGTTGGAGCTTTTCATGTTGTATGGCCTCTATGTTGTTTCAAATTTGAGACAAGATCATTGGGCTACTGGATAATTTCTAATATTCAAAAGATCTGACACTGAATTCGGAAAATTTCACTTTTTTGATCTTCAACTTTCCCGATGCCAAAATTTCATAATAATTGTTTGCTTTCAGAATGAAATACTTGGGAGCCTATTTGCTGGCCAACTTGGGCGGAAAGGATGCCCCCTCTTCCCAGGACATATTGAATATCCTAAGTAAGTTGGATTTATATATATATTTTTTTCTGTATAGTAACTTTTGATTATAGCCACTGTTAAAGGAGAAATTTTTTTAAAAATTACATTTTTGTTTCAGAAGCCGGCGAGGTCGATTGCGACATGGAAGAAGCCAACAAAATTGTTAACGCCTTGGCCGGAAAGAAGGTCGTCGATGTAATTGCTGAAGGCAAGAAGAAATTGGCGTCCGTTCCATCTGGAGGATCTGCTTCCGCTGCTGCTGCCCCAGCAGCGGCATCTGCTGCCGCCCCCAAGGGTTAGTTTATGCATCTATGCTTATAATTCCACACATTTTTTATTTGTTAAATTTCTAGCTTGGTGCTCCTTGTATATTAAGCCGGGGTAATGTAGCTTTTTAATGCTCTTTACCTGGTCTGAGGCAAGGAAAATTATAGAGAGTATCAGACACTAAGCCTTAACTTTTTTTGGTTCAGTCAAGCATATCTCCCACATTTGAAACATCAAATTTACTAGAAAAATGATGTTCTTTTCTCATACTAATTGTTTGCTTTCAGCTGAGGAGAAGAAAAAAGAAGAACCCAAGGAGGAGAGTGACGACGATATGGGCTTTGGACTCTTCGATTAACATGGGCTTCGGATTATTTGATTAATTGTTATCTTCGTATAAAATGAAGACTGATTGTATCTTTTTGTTTTTTCTTATGGGATATCCTCGAATGCTAATCAGAGCCGGACTTCTCGGTATCGTCGCAGATGAATTGGAAGGAAACGGCACGATGGATTTTGCGGAACACTGTCATATCGAACAACAGTTTAACGCCTCAGCTTCGTTTCCATCTTATCACGGAAAGCTGCCCTCTCTGGATGAGCACTCCTGATGATTGTCCGCTCCCTGATCCTTACTGGGCCTTTTATTGGCCTGGAGGACAGGCGATTACGAAGTGCTTTCCTAGACTTCCGAAATATAAGTGCGCGTTCAGATACATAGCAGACAGAGGAAGCAAGTTTAAAAATTGCGTTATGTTAGATTTCGGGACAGGTTGCGGTTCAGCGTCTATAGCAGCATCACAAGCTGGAGCGACAGTTATAGCCAATGATATAGACCAAAGTCGTATCCCTCACCTAAATAATGACTAGACTCTTCAGATGCTCTCCTTGCTACAAAGTTAAACTTTCGACTGAACAATATTTCCGATCGCAGAGTAATCTATACGGATAGAAATTTCCTAATAGCCGAAAACGATAAATTTTTACTAGAAAACATTGCGGTAATCCCTTGGGGTAAATTTTATTCCGCCATCTACAGAATTCGGATAAAATTTATTTGATTCTCGGCGATATGTTCTACGACAGTGACTTCGCATTACTAATTTTCCAGTGGTTAAAAAGGTTGGTCCCCTTTGTTCAGATGCCCTTGGAGTGGACGTTGGTGCAAGCCGCTGCTATCTCGATGACCTCGTGCCTATCACGACAGAGGAACCTTGACAGCTTCAACTCTGATTCATGTTTTATATCAATCTTTGCAGGTTGAGCGATAGAATTGACGTACAAATTCTTGTCGGCGACCCTGATCGCCACCCACTTGCTGAAGAGCAATACACAAAAAGGTCGTTTCGTATAGCATCGTTAATACTTTATTTTACAGATACAGCGAATTATTCACAAAGAAAGAAATTGCGGAATACGTTTTACCTGGATATGTAATTAGAGAGCACTATGGTTTTAACGTAGCCAAAGTGTACGAAATCGTCATAAAATAAAGCTATGGATTAGTAATTCAGCAAATAAACTTATTTTTGGAAAGAAAAAAAAAACCCGTGTTCAAAGCTGAGATACGCGTTGAAAGAACAAAATGTATAAAACTAAAAAAAAGAATCATACTGGCATCGGGGCATTGGCTGGTCTTAATGTTTTCCTAGGTCGAAAACGCTTTCGTTTCTCCATTCTCCGTTCTTCATCTTCTTTTCGCCGAGAGCAAACATCCTTCTAAAATCGTCGAATCTGGTAAGAATTTAACAAAGCACTTACGAATCCTCTGTCTACTGAAAGTCTTCCATGTGTTTGGATATCATGCCACTCCTCGGATGGTACCTCTGGCACATGAGGTAGCGGATCGCCTGTTAGTGATCGTGTATCACAAGCATTGTAGCACGGAGATATCCATTCAATGACAGGCTGCATCTCTTCATATGTGTACCCTGAACATCTTTGTCAATAAGTATAAAAACAACCTCTACCTGTAACCTTTTCAACGAGTGCATGTGGCTCGTAATCGATAAAAAGAACTGCAGCTGCTAACTGTCTATAGGAAAACTGCAAATGATCCATATCCATAACGGCTATATCCAGTATTTTTGCCATATTCATAAACTGGTCTCGGAGGTATTTGGGTAGCAATATAGGTTTCTCGTTGTAATGTGAGTCCTCTTCTTCTACCTTAAAATCAAAGATATCAATTAGTAAGCTATATAAAACCTTTTTGCTACCCATAAGTTGACAAAATGTATTAAGCCAATGTACACTAGTCATTATAGACAGAGACCATTGCAACTGTTCAAGTACAATCAGTTCCATCTTTTCCACGCCTTCCTTTGTACAGGCTCCATCTGTATATTCCACAAATGATTCAAGTTTAGGTGGATAAATTTCCTACACCAAATGTTACGTGGAAACGCTGAAGCTCACCTCGTATTTAGATGCTAAAAAGAGCGCAGCCGTTCCCAGGCATTGAAGGTGTTGAACATCAACGTTTCTATCAATGGATAGAAACCTATCCAGATAGTTAACAGAAAGATGGAACGTCTCTCGATGCTGCTTTTCATTTTCACAAACCTAGAACGATAGTTATGCTAACAAAAATATGAAATACCTCCATCATCCAGTCCACCAACACAGCTCGAACATAACTATCAACACCTTGGCTCAAGTCTTCTACGCTAATACGTTCAAGATCATCTTTTCTACACATTAAGCTCCAGATCTAAATAAATTATAGAGGAAGACAATAAATAACCTACTTCGGAAGGATCGCCAACACCTTTACATAATTTTTCATCGAGTTGTGGTGGTTTTCTGATAATTTCAAGAGTCACTGCACTATTTAACTGTTGCTGATATTCAACAAAATGCCTATTTTCGAGCTCTCCGGTGTCATCTGAATCAATTACACAGAGATTAAAAATAATAAACCATCAGAAAGGATTTCTCTAAATATTTCCGGCTCCTCGGATCCGCTGCTATTATAAACGTTTTCTTCATTTCTTTCTTCCAATGATTCGTCATATTCTTCTTCGTCTATATTTTCGAGAGATTCACGACTTGTTTCAATGTCAACCAACGGTCGTTTAGCCAGAGGTCCACCCTATAAGCAGAACACAAATAAAATATGTGGTAAATAACAATACAGTAAAAGAATACAACTTACTTGATCTGTGCAGTGTCGTTTCATTCCAGACCCTGATGAAATAGTAGTCCCGCTTAGCTGGTACTGTAGGTCTGCAGTAAAACTTGAATTTGTACTGAACGGTTCGGTATGATCAACTTGAAGATTTTCAGAAGATGTACTTGGTTTTGGTAGGTATGGTAGTCTAAATAAAGGAATATTGAGCAGTGCGCGATGATAATGTTATGTGCGTTGATTATCGCCAAATCCCTTTTATATCACATGACAAAACTCAATAAAATAATATAGATGAAAGCATACTTTTGTTGTTTTAAATCCGTTTTCTTGACGTTCTTACTCCTTTTTGCGGTCTTCTTTTTACTCCTTTTTAGGACTTGCTTTTTCTTTCTACCAGCCATGCATTGATCTGAAAATTACCAGTTGTTCTTCGAACAGAAACTAAAATAAGTGACAAGCAGATGGTTGTCTTATGATTTATTTTTAGGGGTAGTTTCTAATGCATTCCTCAAGTGAAAATCGCATTGTATGAGAGAAAGTCATGAATAGGATAGCTTATGAGGCGTTGAGCAGGGTAATGCAATCTACGAAACCGGTTTTCCTCATGTGAAAACGATAAAAACGGCATATAGAACAATGATATATAACCCCCCACCAACAGGTCCATAAAACTGTACGGTCAGAACTGACCTCAAAGTGACCCTGTGAAAACCTCTCAAACTCTCGCGCCTGAATTGGAGCACGATTTCTCGCAAGGCTGAAGCAGTCCTTTAACCCTTTTTCCTTTCTACGCGTCATAACCGTGTTATAAAAACCCTCCTTTTCTCACTCTATCATTGCCGAAAGGACTATAACTACGATTTCCCAGCAATGGTCAAAAAATCTAGTCAATTATAGCTGCTTCCTCACCCGGAAGCTCATTTATTAGGTTGTAACATAAGTCTTGTCCCTGGGTTTCCTACAAATCCCCGTGCTCCAATTCTTTTTCCCTTATATTCTACGCCTCGTTTTATGGTTATCCACCAATTTTCAGTTCATTTGCATGTCACCGTGAATTTTGACAACCGAAAAAAGGCGCCAAACCTTGGGTGACTAGGTCAATTTCGCTTCCAAAAACTCTGATTTTGGTGTCAATCGACTGCTCTCGATGAGGCGAGTCTAACTGATATTCCAAAGCAAGTAACAAAATAGCATACATTCGTTAGCATATGAGCGTTCGACTATAAAACTGCCGTTATTTTCTCGCCCAACTGCTTGCAAACTCTACACATATATCCTCTGCGCTCAATCAATATTCTTGCAGACCAGGATATGTTTGAGGAGGAAGAGGAAGATCGCCTTCTAATTGATGACAATGAACAGACAGAAGTAGAGAAAAGCAAAGAATCTCCTCAGGACAAACGTGAGTTTATAAATGAAAATGAAATGAATAAAGAAGATTTTTCAGCTACAACCACGTTTGATGAAAATCGAAAAGCTTCTCCCGAAATCAATGGTAGATGCTTTCAAACAAGCGAAATGAACACAAACCATATAGGTTTCAACAGTAGCAGGGAGGAGGGAGAGCTGGATGACGACGAGATGGATACCTCTACTGCCGTCACCATCTCGGTGAAAAAACCAGTCGAAGTAGCCATATCGTGAGGACATTTGCGTTTCTTTTTATCATTTTCTTTTATATTCAGTCCGGTAAATGACAGAAAACGGGTAAACGGCGACATGGATCACAAAACCTCGCCGTCGGAAAGTGAGATTCTTGCCAAAAAGTCCAAATTAGTTGGTTTCTTCTTCTTTTTTCCCTAGCTTCTTTCCTCCAGGCTAAAGTAGAGAAACGTGACCAGGGAACGTGTGTCCACTCGGAGGCGACCCAGGCCGACACGGACGAGCCCGTCTTCGAGATGGAGGCCGGCTCCTCCTTCCCCCTTCAGCTTACCGTCGTCTGTCGAATTGGTCAGTTCTAAAATAGCCTTATCTCATTTTTGACTCATCCGGTTGTTTCAGAGGGCACCGACACGCTTTATTTCTCTGCCAAATATAAGGATCGAGAACTTTCGGGTCTTTTAACCGACGGAGAGCCGCCCGGCTTCACAAGTTTTGCCAAGAAAAGGTACGAGGGGAGGGGGGATGGAAAGAGGGAGAAATATTTAGGACAGCGTTGAACAATTACTCTGCCAGCGAGAGCGAGAAGGCCAGCATCAGCACTCCGAAGAAACGGATCCAGAGGGGACAAGAGACGAAGAAGAAGAGCGTCAAGGCGGAAGGTACGGCAGAGGCCAGCCCAGTTATGGAGAGAGCCTTTTAGACGAGGACGACGACCTCGACGTGACGGGTCTAGGAGACACGAGGGACGGCGCCGGGGGCACGGTCAAGCTGGTCGAAGTCAACAGGTCGGTCTGCCCCCTCCTGCTCCCATCGGGCCCCTTTCAGCCAGAGCCTCCACTACTGCCCCGTCGACGGGTGCGAGCACGCCTATCCCAAGGCCATCGACCTCGAATACCACATCGCCACCCTGCACAAAAAGAAATCTGTCCGTTTGTTTCGGCCTGCCCCAAAATGGCTAGACTCTAGGTGATGTACGAACACAACAGCACCCAGACACAGACGGAGGGGGCCTCGAAGACGATGGTCTCGGTGCAGACGGACACGGACGGTCTCGAGACGAAGGACGAAGCCAAGGAGGAGGTGGTGAAGGAGCTCGACGGGATAGGGAAGAGCACCGGGCCGGGAAGCCACTACTCCGACATCTCCGACGACCTTGCCCCGGTTCTCTCCAAAATTGTTGGTTTCTCTCCATTTTTTTGGATTAGCAATTTTCAGGAAGAGGCTCCGGCTACCAACGGAGTCGCTGCGAATCCGTCGACTTCGGCCACGGGTGAGTCGTCCTCTATCCGGAGATACGTGCCCATTTCAGTCGCTGTCCCGGAGAAGACCCCCACACCGCAGTCGGCCGTCGTCCAGCCGACCCACGTCGTCCCCCCGATCACTGCCTCGCCCCGTGGTCAGTCTTCCTCATCCTCCTCTTTCATTCCATTCTAGCCACAAACGGTCTCCTCGTGCCTGCTCCCAACTTCATCTCGCCCTTCTCCATCCCCAGCAGTAGTTCTACTGCCAACCGCGAGAATAAACAGACGGCCTCCACGTCGGACAGCTCCAATCGGCCGATCACCTCGCCCGCCCAGAGTCGATCGCAGAGTTTTAATCCCATGATGGCTCCGCAAGGTTTGTCTGCTATATTACCCATGTTGACAAGGATGGTTCAGGGGCCGGTTCGAGCCAGGCCGTCCAGCAGTACCACATGATGCAGCAGATGCAGCAGATGGCCGCCATCCAGCAGTTGATGGGTGGCCGGCCCTTCGGCATCCCCGGAATGCCCACTGCCCATGATCTGGCAGCCCTCCAAGGTGAGCCCCCTCTCCTCGGATCCTATTCTCTTGGTTTCAGCCCTCCAAGCCCAGGCACAAGGAGCCAGCTTCCAGATGTTCCCTAAGCACTGATCTTCCTCTGCCCCACCCAGTTCAATTCACTTTGGTTCCTCTACTTACGGCTTGGTCCCTCCTCCCCCTCCCTCTAAAAATGAAAACGGTTGTATGAAATGTGGCTTAGCCCCTCCTCACCCGGTTGTCCCTGTGTTTCAGCCAACGTGTCCTCCTCCCTCGTCCCCCGCCCTGACCCCGCGATCCCCCCACAGTAACCGCCGCCCCTTTGGATGTATTGAAATGAAAATGTTTGTTTGTTTATTTTTATTTTTTATCTTTTCCGAAAATAGAATTTCTATAAATATACACAGTCGGGGGAAAGAGAGCTGAGCTCGGGGAGATGTCCGTTCCGGATAGGAATCAAGGATCAATACCTGTAGGTACCACGAGGGGCTTGATAGTCGGTCCCGTAGCCGTCTTCGTAGAACGGCTGCGGCGGCTGTTGTCTGCTTTGCTGGACGGGCGCCGACGGCAGCTGGCCGTAGCCCCCGTTGGCAGTCGTCGGCTGCACTTGGATCTGGGGAGTGGGCCTCGGGCCGCCGTTGGCATATGGCGACCCCAGCCCCGGCCCCGCCATTCCACCACCCATCGGAGCATTTACACCCTGAACAGATTCGATAGATCAAGGGACCGGGGGAAGGGGACAGTACCTGCATCATCTGTGCCGGGGTGAAGAGTGTGCTGGGGCCTCGGTTCTCCATGGGATTTCGCTTTATTCTGGGCGGGGACCGGACCGGCGGGTGGGTGGCCCTCCAATATGTCTGAGCAGTCATATTAAACGGGAAGAGAGTACAGTATACCTCAAGGAAGTCGGCCAAGTGCTCGCAGGCGTCTTCCAGCTGGTTCTCGTCCAGCACCAAGTCGAACAAATCCTGTGGACACTGGGCCAGCTTCTCCGCGGCCACCATCTGCACATTCATATTCCGACTTTGGGACTTGGAGCGGTTTTTGATGAGCCTCTGGAGGACCTTGGGGGAGCTGATCTTGATGTAGACGTGGATCGGGGCCAGCGAGGTCTTGGCCAGCTGGGAGGGGTGGTTGATGGTGTCGCAGTCCAGCACCACCAGCTGCATCGACCGGGCCAACTCGAATATCCTCTCGATTTCTGTCTGGATCACAGCTGGAATGTTACCCATAGGAATGAAGAAGTCATAAAGAGATACCTAAACTATTGCTAGTCCTGGAGTTGGCCCGTTCCATAAGGGCCCTCTTGCTGGGATTGTTCAGGAGGGACCTCTTGGCCAGCGAGATGTCGGCAGTTACCCGTGTTATGATTATTCTGTAATCATCTAGTCCTCTCCCCTCCAATATGGCCTACCTGCCCTCAAATCTATGTTTAAGATAATCGAAGACGGCCTTCTGCATCATGTCCGTCACGTCGTATCCCTTCAGGGATGGTCCGACCAAGACAACTGGCCTCATCGAGGGCACGACGTCGTACGGAGGCACGTTCTCTTGCTAAACCCTCTTCTTCTTTTCTCCCATAAATATTAAAAAACACCTTTTTAAATATGAGTTTTTTCTTCTCTTTCGTCGGGGGAGTCGTCACGCTGGAGGACATTTTGGCCGGGTTCAGTTCGTCCTCGTCCGCCGGCGTCGGGGGCGACGAACTCCGGGAGCCGCTCTTCGGCATCATGTTATCCAAGGCCCCGAGGTTTGAGGTAGACGTCGACTGCTTACTGGAAAGGAGACTGTTCCGGAAAAAAAGGAGCAACTGACAATTTCCCGCTTTTGACTCCCTGCTGGCGGAGGGACTCCAACTTGACGGGACTGGGAATGAAGCCGAGATCATGGTTCTCCTTGACGAGACGGCCGATCCACCAGTCGTTGTTGTACTTCTGAAACGTCTCTTAGTTTCGGGAGAACCGACGGCCCAGACCTCTTTGATATGAAGGAAGTCCTTGGCCTTGAAGCTGACGGCGGCTCCGTGGACGGGCGAGTCGTCGTCGACGGTGCCGTCGAAGTCGACATTCGTACAGACGGCGAAGGCCACCGGCTTGTACTTGGCCCTCTCGAGCTGGAGCTGGGCCTGTCGCTCGGCGTCCCGGCGGACACTCTCCCGGTTGCCGGCATCCAGGAGATCGTCGGTGTCGTGGTGGTCCCAGTCCGAGTCGCCGCTATTCTGCAAAAGGCCCGCTTGTTTATTCATGGAATTGAGCAGCGGAACACGTTGTCAGTCATGTTTCAGTCGCCGATTTCAATTGACATTCTCTAATGTGATAATAGGCAACGGCACTAATTCAGGATGACAGCGGTGACAATTGGCAAAAGGGGAAAGAACTTACCCTTCGACGGAACGTGGCCATCGGCGGCCGGGTGGGGACCCGCCTGAAAATTATTACTTTAAAAAAGGCGATGGAGGACAGGAAACAGACAAATGAAAGCGTTAGGAAGGGCAATCGGACAGGAGATGAGAGCACGTCAAAAAGAAGGAGACAGCAATTGGACCACCCTTATTAGTGTAATGGGAAGGGAGATCACTCCTCGAACTACCTGATGCTCATCCTAAAAATGAGTAAAGGTGTGGATCAATCGAAGAAAGTGTGTAAAAGTGAGCTAGGTCCAGATGTGCTCCCGGGGAGGCAGGGGGTCACGTGTGTGCCCGAGGGGGGACCCTGATTTCTGACCCCGGGGGTAGGAAGTGAGAGGGGGAGAGGAGAAGGATCAGGCAGGCGATAATATGAGGAGGGTAAAAAAACAATGGACGGGGGAGACGATCCCCCGTGGAGGACCATGGGGGCGGTGGCTGTTTGTTCATTTCGGATAGACAATTGACGGCTCATCTGGAGAAACACTCGAGCCGAGTTGTGGAGAGCAGAGGAGATGGTGCCAATTTATCCGCCTCCCCTGATGAAGCCAATAAAAAGTAGAGTGAGAGAGACTATAATATTCTTTGTCTTCTGTGGGTGGCCGGCCAACCGGGGAGAATGAAATTCGAGAGTCAGTTCGAGAGCACGGGAAGCAATTGGATTATGGGGGTCGCCGAGGGAAACACATCCTTTATGAATGACTCTTTTCGGCCTCGGTTTTTGCCTTTTTTTGGCCATCAAGAACACCAGCCGGCCTGTTCCGGGGACTGGGATACCCGGGGCAGCAGTTGTCACTCATCTCGAGGAAACAATAACTCGGCCCTCGGAACACCAAGTCCTCCCCCAAAATAAGAGAGAGGGAGGAATGGGATGGCCTCCGGGAGAAACAAGGTGCCCTCTATGGGGAAGAACAGAACAGACGGCAGGGGAACGCAGACGCGGATATCCCCTCTCTCGGTTTGTATTGACCGTCGGTTCATCCTTTTTGTTTGTCAAATAAACAGACGGATAAGTTTTGCAGGGGTGGAGGAGGAGGACGACGAGAGAAGAAGTCGGAATGGAACAGGCCGATCGGGAGGACACCCAGCTGGCCGGGGGCCATATGTCTTCGGAGGGGGGTCAGTCGGTCGATGACCTCCCCATTCAGGTGGGTGGGGGATAAGCAATCAATGAGCTGTCCAGCCGGCTGGCTTCGGAGAGAGAGAGGAGGGGGCCAGAGAGCCGCGACGCACGGCCGCCCCGCGTCCTAGCTCGAAGAGTTAGTCAAGAGAGAGCAGACTCATCGACTCCTGGTCCCTCTGCCGCCTCGCGCATCTCTTTTGACAATGGACAACGGACCTCCCCGCTTCTTCTGAGCAGCAAGTGCTGGCCCTCTCCTCGCGTTGTCTTGGCCGAGACGGCGAGTTTTGAGGAGTCACTGAGGCGAGCCGTCAATTTGAGGCGGCTCAGAGGAGCCGGATAATTCAATTGGTCTCTGGGCCAAGTGCTCTTCGGGGACCTCTTCAGTAACTTCCTTACAATCACCGCCACCCCCACCTTTTCCTGTTATCTTCAAATCATTAGAGAGGAGGCTACAGTATCCAACTGATATTAATAATAATAGAACAGCCTGTGAAGACACACGGATTCCAGTCAAAAAGAAAGAACTGTGATGTTATCTTTGGGCATACGGTAGCCCGCCCGGTCTACCAAATGTGTCAGCCTCCTATGACCTCAATGGCCGACAATACGTACTGTAATGGGCGATAAGGACAGGGAGAAAAGAGACTATTCTTGAATATTCGAGGGCATTTCGAGACGATAAAGGGATACACTAGGGGAGTCGGGCAATGCGACAACGAGATAAAGAAGCAACGGAATTCTAGGAATGTAAGGGGTCGTCCGTAAACATCTAGTTGAATATTCTGATACATCAGCGGCATTCGTGAACACTGGTCAGAAAATGGATAAAAGACCAGCTGGCGTCTTCTGGGCGAGGAAAACATCTTCCAGGTGAAGTTTATATATTCCATATATTACATCTGGGCCCGCCCACGTCTATTTACCCGGTAAGACCCTCGGCGATATTAAATTTCGTAGAAAATGCTCAATTTGGAGGAGAGGGGCCATCCCCCCCCCCCCCCCCCCCCCCCAAGGTCTCTGAACACGCAGTTATAATTGTATTGTACTTTGTTGGCTCAGTCAGTCAGGCGGAGGAGGTGGCCGTGAAGAGGTCCTGGGTGAAGTCGCGGTCGGGCATCCGGGTCGGCTGCTCGAAGAGGGTGTCGTCGTCCTCCTCATATAGCAGCTGTCTCCGCCGCTCCTTGGCCCGTTTTCTGTCAGCCAAGAAGGCCGCCTTGTCCTCCTCGGCGAAGTCCTTTAGATCAGTGGCGGTGTCTCTCTTCTTCTCTCGCCGCTTCTCCGTCTCCTTCGCAAAATTGGGCGGATCGGTCGGCAGCGGAGTGACCTCGTTCTTCCTCCAGACGAACATTTTCTTCTCCTTCCTCCGCTGGCTCTTCTTCTCCGTCTCTCTGCACGTCTTCGCCTCCAGCTCCTTCCGGCTGTGGCTCTTCTTCGTCCGTCGCTCGTCCTCCTCCGCCCTGGCCAATCTCTTCGGTTCCTGTCTATTCTTCAGTGCTTTACTATGAGAACAGCCCATGGGAAAAGGGATAGCCGCCGCCCGGCCGAGTCAAAGATGGGAAAGTGGCCAGAAGATAACTACACGACAAGTAACCCACTTTTCTTTGGGCCGCAGTTTCTTCAGCATCTGCCCGGTCTGAAAGTGTTTCTTTGGTATTCCATAGTTCGTGGCTGACGCAGACTGTCACACGGCCATATTTTGTATGGGAACCGTGGAGGACACGAGTATTTCATATGGGAGAGTGCAAGCGGTGACTGGTCCGGGTGTTATGATAGGGAACAGAGAACTGAACCGGCGGCTAAATTTCCTCATCGTGGAGGACATACGTGGGCCGGGAAAATAATGGAGATCCTCGTAAACAGGCGATCAGTCAAATAACACTGTCTAGGCCCCTTCATTGTCCTCCCGTTCCTTGTTCATCCGGTAACCAGAGGACTTCCTGAGGGCATCCTCTAGCTTGGCTCTAGAGGATCCTCCCAGGTGAAAAGAGTTTTGAGGACTCAGTGGATGGGAATTGAACCGTTTGATCGACGGCTACAAACTGACGTACAGTTTGTGCCCATAATGCGGGAGGTCGGTCGCGTTCGAAAAGGCAAGCCGTGGCAGATTATCATTTAAATTGAGGACTTACCTCTCTGGAAGGAGGGATCGAAAAGGGAGAAAATGGAGAGGGAGAGACCGTTGCCAGGGCAATGGCCCCTCTAATAATTTGTACTTGGTGTGACTGGTATGAGCCGAGGGGCTACAGCCGACACGAGGAGTCCTCCGTCTCCAAGCTGATGAGATCCGGAATGGTGCCATAAATCTCGGCGGCAAAAGAGATATTTGGCGCCGCTTCTTTCCGGAATAAGAGATTTCTGACGGGGAGAAGAAGACGGCAGACGGACCGAAAACCCACCAGATTGCAGATGGTAAGCCGACTAAAACTTTGACCTCTATGGAAATTCTGGCCGGATTAAGTGTGCCCGGTTGTCCTGAGTTCGTCCCTCCCCAAACAACAGTTATTCCGTCCTCGTCCACCACCCCGTCCCCCCTTCCTCTCTCCTCCCTCGACATCTCTCATTTTCAGGAAGGATGCTCGTCGGACTGGCAACCTGTGTCATTGCGGCTGTCCTCTTCGGCTCCGTCTATATTCCCATCAGGAAGTCTCCCCCGACCGACGGCTTCGTCGTCCAGTTCTTCCTCTGCATCGGCGCTCTTCTGGTGGCCATCGTGGTCCATGCCATACAGGGATTCCCTCAGCTCTACCCCTTGGCCGCCTTGGGTGGCGCCCTCTGGTGCATTTGTAATCCCTTCGTCTTCTCTTCCCTACCGTATTTTCAGCCAATGCCTTCGCCATCCAGATAATGAACCGGCTCGGAATGGCTCTGGGCATCCTCATCTGGAACACGACGTCTTGTATGATAGGATGGGCCACCTCCAGGTATGCTCCTCCAGTTGGGGTCGATCCTGCTCCTTTCTAGATACGGTCTCTTTGGAGTACCCAAGTCTCTTCCTGAGAGCATCGTCCTCAACTACATCGGGGTTGGATTTTTGATACTCGGGTAAGGATCTTCCTCTTATCCAGTGTATGACCTATTCAGAGCTGTAATGTACGTCTTTGTGAAGAGTAACCCCCAAGGCAGTGTAAAGATACAAGACGCAGAAGTACAGGACAAGAAGCAGCTGGAGACCCTCGAGCAGGACGAGCCTCAAGAGATCTCCTTCCAAACGAAGATGTTGTGGGTGCCCTTGAAAGAGAGAGGAAATACCGGACATATTCCAGATTCGTTGTCTTTGCCCTCGTCAGCGGTGTGTTCTACGGTTCGATGTGTACCCCCGTCACTTTCATCCAGGTACCTCCTCCCCCTTCCTTCAACAATATCTCCTCCAGAGTCACTCTGACTCGCTCTTTCCCGGTGCCCCGAGTTCCGGTCTGCCGTATGTGCTGCCCTTCTTCCTCGGTGTCTTCATCACCTCCCTTATCGTCCTCGTCGTCTACAGTATCCTTCACCGGGAGAATCAAATGATCGACGGTCTGCTCCTCATCCGTTCTCTCTTCGGCGGAATAATGTTCGGTCTGGGAATAACGTTCTTCTTCCTGGCCAACGAGCTTCTCTCGCCGACCGTGGCCTATCCTCTGATCTCCATGGCCCCGGGTCTGATTGTCTCTCTGTGGAGTGTCTGTTACTTCCGAGAGATTACGGTAACCAGTTTCTTTTCCCTCCTAGAGGTGTTTTTCAGGGTCGACGTAATCTAATAATCCTGGCAGTGGCATACTCTACGACTTTGGTCGGGGTGGCTTTCGTGGCCATCTCCAAAGAATTCAAATTGTAGATAATAAAAATAGAAAAACGATGCCCTTTTACTCTTTTTATTCTATGAATTACGACGGCAATGTTCTCTGGGCAGGGAGCGGCCCTCAAATTAAACGGGTTGCTAATCCTCGTCCTGAGAACGGACCCTCCCTGAGAACTGGTGACCGCGACCTAAGAATACCTCGTGTGCCTTGATTGGCACGGGGGACGCCCCTCTCAAATGGAAGATGACCGAATCACGGCGATGATGGAAGATGATGGAAGACAGTGGAGGATGGTAGTGAATATGGGAAACGGGTCGGACGAGGGTGTCCTGAATAGGAGATGATGGGAAGCGACTCTGCCTCTTCTTGGCCATCAAGGACCGACTGATCCTCCCACACCTTCCAGGAGTGTCCTTTTCCTTTTTCAGTAGCTAAACCGGTCGAAAAGGATTAATTGTCCGTTGATACTTTTTGACATGTGCAATCTATACTTACCCAATTGGCATTTCGATTTACAAGCTGCTCATTTTTAATCCGGACGAAATGGAGGTCAGTCGGTCTTTTTCGTCGTTGATCAGTGTCTCAATTCAGCAACAGAGCGTCTGTATCTACGACATCCAACAGGCGCAGAAGGGAAGCGAAAGTAAGAAAGGAAGCGGCCAATCGAAGGCCATCGAGCCGGGGGGAAGGCCGTTTGTCGCAAGCGCCGAAGCGGTCAGTACGCCGGCCAGCCTTAATGTCACGCTGTATAAGCCGCAGACGACGCCGAGGTCGGCCAAAGAAAGGGCCCCGCGATCCTACCAAAGAGCCAGGGAACGCCAGCAGCCGTCGAGGGAAGATTGCGAGGCCACGAGGAACAACAACGACGAGGTGGACTACGAGGCGCTGAAGGCTCTTCCATACTATCATGGGTTCGTGGCCCGGCAGGACATGTCCACTCTTCTCAAGAACGAGGGCGACTACATCGTTCGCATCACTGAGGTTTGTTCTCTTTTTACCGTAACCCTTCGATGGTCGTAAGCTAGAGTGCTCTCTTGAGGTTGAAACTTCTTGCAAATCTTTGTAGCCGTGCCAAAAACTGTATTTGTAGGTAGAGGCTGCCAGAGGCTTAGGACCTGTCAAGTATGACTTAATTCTTTCGTTGCTGGATCATGTTAACAATGACGTGACAACGGCTACGACGATGGACGGGGCCCCCAACAGCCAGCCCAATACGAAGGTTCGTCTCTTGATCTTCATCCTAGGAAATTCTGATATTTAGCTTCGTAACGTGGTAACGTGGCATCCGTAAGAAGAAGTCGGACAGATACTGTATAGAGAAGCGGTACACCTTTTCGACGGTGAGCGAGCTGATAAAATATTACGCCGACACGAATACGAAAACTGAGATGAAGGTCTACCTCAAGACGGCGATCCTTCATCAAAAGTGGGAATTCAAACACTCGGATCTGGACTTTACGGGCGGAAAGATGCTGGGACAGGGGGCCTACGGCTTTGTGAGGAGCGGAAGATTGACCCTGCCCTCGACTGCTGGGGGAGGAGGAGTTGTCAACGTGGCCGTCAAGGTTCAAAAGCTGGCTTCTGGAAAGGATGAAAAGATTGGAAAGGAGAAGATGAAAGGCACGTGTCTCTCCTGTTTCTTACGATATCGGCCATTTTAGAGCAGATGAGAGAAGCCCGCATCATGAGGCTCCTCGAAAATAAGAACATAGTCAAACTCTACGGCGTGGCTGTCATGGAACAGCCGCTCTACATCATCCTCGAGCTTATCAACGGCGGAGAGCTGAAGAAATATCTTATGGATCAGAAGGCCAAGGGCCAACGGGTCGGCGTTCTCGAGAAGGTCCACATGGCACGTGGCGCGGCCGTCGGCCTGGCCTATCTCCATCGAGAGGGCTATATTCATCGAGACATTGCAGCCAGGAACTGTCTCTATGTTCCGGGAGAGAAACTGGTCCGTTCTCTCCTCTCTGATCTTCGAATTAAAGACTGTTCAGGCGAAGCTGTCGGACTTTGGCCTCTCCCGCCGCGCCTTGGAATACACGGTGACGAAGGGCGGCGCGAAGCTGCCAACCAAATGGCTGGCTCCCGAGACGCTAGACTCGTTGACCTTCTACGACAAGTCTGACGTGTACAGCTTCGGCGTGATGATGTACGAGATTTTTGTCGACGGGGAGGAGCCGTGGCCGAAGGTGCCCAAGGCGGCCGTCCGAGCCAGCGTCCTCCGAGGAGACTTTATGCAGATGCCGGCCGACTGCCCCCCAAAGGTGGCCAAGTTCGTCCACAAGCACATCTACGTCAAGGAACCGCTGAAGAGGACCACGTCGCAAGCGGTGGCCGCCTTGTTGGAAGCTGTTCAGACGGAGATGGAGGGCGGAGGCGGCGCCGCCTCGAAGGCCGGCTTCTTCTCCAAGTTCTTCGCTTCGAAAGAGAAGAACCGCAGCCTGAAAGAGAAGCGAAACCAGACCCAGATGACGCAGCTGGACGAGTAGCAGTCGACAGCCGATAGCAATCTATCGTATACCAGTCCAATAATGACACACGATACATAAATATAGCCGGGGCTATTGGTTGTTTTACTCTTTTTCGTGGTACATGGGTGATCCATTTGGAGTGAGGTTCCACTGATCGAGTTCAAAATGTCCGTCACGTAATTGTTGCCTTTTGGAGGGGTGTCCCCCCTTTCCGGATGTCTTTTTCTATTCTTATTTTGATGACGAAACTGGAGGTCCTTTTTGATCTCTACGTCGTCCACAATTGGCGGGTTCAAAATGCTCTCTTGAACTGTAAAAAAATCTACAATTAGAAAAGGAGATCGGCTCACTCCTCGCCCATAAAGAGTCTCATTCATCAGTCGTCTAAATATTATGATCTAGCTGTTTCTCTCGTCCTCTCGAGTAGGCGTGTCCTCCTCCTCCACCTGGGTCCGTTTGAGGCGGGGCCCCCTCCCCGGTCAGATAGAATGCAGGCCAGCTGCCTCGTGCTTCTGCTTGTGCCTCTTGCTCTCGTGCCCCTCTCCACACAAGGTCAGTTTTCATTCTTCTCACTCGACCGAGACAATCGTAAAATTAGTCGACTGGGTGCCCTCTCTCCCAAGATCATTTGCTCAAGAGATTTTGGCTCTTTATGAGGGGGGAGAGCCAGTCATAATGGCAGCCGGCAACGAGTCACATTAGTCCGAGACCATTCGAACGAGTACAGTAATCTTCCCCGGGACACAGGGATGAAAATTCCTAATAGGAAGAGCCAGTTAGGGCGATCTCTCCGATGACGACATACCGTACCCCCGCCCACCCCCTCATTCTAAACCTCGGGAGTCATATCATAAAATTGCCTTTTTCTGGCCAATTCAAAAAGATCTTGTTTATGAGTGCCTTCCCAGATTTAAAAGGGTGGGATTACTGGAGTCATTAGGAATTGGCTCAAGAGGGGGAAGGCGAGGGAAGGCAGGGGATCCCGGGGGTGGAAATACGTGAGTAAGAGAGGGAACTACCAGGGGACAGGGGGACTTCAAAGGCCGAGGAGACCAAGAAAAGACTCTCGAGTTCCTCGAACATCCACCCCCGCTGAACTATGAGCAGCTCCAGTTCGAATAATTGCCCTGTCCTGTGTCTGCAAATTACCGCTGATTGTCCTGATATTGCAACCTGTCGCGTGTCTCCTGCGTGTCACACGAGATAATACAAAAAGGACAACAGCCTCCTCCCAGGACACTTAAAACACCTCCCACAACAAGCGCCTTCTTCGAGGGAGATATGAGCACACGCACATGTTTTGGCTGGGAGACAATTAATTAGGAGAAATTGACGCCGGCCGACAAGAAGCAGACCATAAAGACGAGAGGCCGTTTCAGATGACGATCGGCTGAGGATGTGTCCTCCTGGCGGCAGCAGCTTTGTGATGGCCTGGAGTATGGCATGCAGTATGAGGAGAAAGCGATCCATCACTTATCTACGCAGAGGTGAGAATCTCTCTTTTTAGAACGGTGATCCCCATAAAATAACATGACAACTTCTACCACGTATTTCCCGACGCGGAGACACTAAAACTAAAAACAGCCCGGGGAGAGGTGACTATCGTGACTGGGTGGCATTCGACCAGAAAGCATTTTCCGTGGTGGATGCCATCACTACGGAGAATTGGCCAGGTCTTTGAGGGAGAGAACTTTGATACGAACTAGTATCCCGGGTGGGACGGCCGATAGGGTCTTGTCCTCCCTTCTACCGGGTGATTCCCTCCCCGGCCCGCGTTCCTTCCGTTGTCTCCCTCGTTATTGTGCCGTTTGCACCTTTTGCATTTTGTACTTTCCCAGTGTTTGACTTCATTTCCTCTGCAGACGGTATTGCCTCGGGAAAACGCCTGGGAATGTCCCGCGTTCCGGCGGAAGCGTGTCGGGTCCTGCCACGATAAAGACACAAGATGATAGATAGGGGACTAACTATTGACTATTTCAGACCAGCGGGCGTACGTGGCTCCGTCGATCCGTCAGCTGCAGAGTATCTGCTGTGAGGTCGGCTGCTCCATCACGGATCTCCTGTCGTACTGTGGCCCGCTGTCGGCCTGGTAGTCTCCCCGTCCTCCCCTCCCGTCTCCCCTGTTCTCCTCTTCTCCTTCCCATTCTCCCAGTCCCCGTCCGAGAATAAACACGTCTCCTGTTAGAATTGTTCCTGTTTTTCGAATAAACCGTAGGCTAGAAAAGATGACGAGAGCGGTGTCAGATGTGAGAGGTCGCCGACCTAATTACCACGAAACGAAATCGAGCCAGGCGAGAGAAAAACGAGCAGATCTTTATTAAAGAGGGGATACAAGGAATGGGAAGGGGGAAGAGGGAGAGACCCGTGATGACTCTGAGACGATATGACCCGTGGGCGACGTGACGGTCGAGGAGAGCAGCAACTACAGTATCTGGGGGCCCAGATAGCCCAGCTCCTTTGGATCGCCATCCAGCCACTGAAAATAGATTATTTTGGAAAGGACAGCAGAGGAAAAGTGACTGACTAACGGAAATTATTCGAAGGATTAATAGCCCGCGCACTTGAGGCGGCCCCCCGGTTACACGGACTTCTGGGTGCGGGTGGGGGATTCTAATAATTGAGTTTTTCTTATTTTATTTGGAAGGAAGTTCAGCTCTTGCAAAATTCTAGGACGTGAGAAAACTCCCCTCGAAAGTTCCGGCATTTTTTCCCTTTTGACATCCGCGTGCAGCCGGATACAAACAGAGGATGTTTGTTGTAGTTTTGCAGAGATTTGTATCTAGTCTGCCGGGGAGATCAGTGATGGTCGGGCTGATCTCTGTCGGCCGCCCTCGAACAGTACTCACGTCGATAAATGTCGGCTGGACGTTCTCGTTGTGCAGGGCCAGCAGCGTCTCTCGGCAGATCTTGATCCTCGCGAACTCGGCCTTCTCGTCGCACGAGGTCGCGTCTTCTCCGTGTCCTATAAATCCTAAAATAGACGATGTCGTCTCCTCTGGCCGGTCAACTCACGGGACAGGTTGGCATACGCCCAGTGCAGCAACATATAGTCCATTCCTTTCGTCCCCCAGTTGATACAGGTATGTAGAGCCTGAAGACGACAGGGGATTACGGTAGCTGGAGGAAGACTCACATCGACGCCGACGGGCAGGGCCAGGGAGCAGACCATGATGAGCAGATTATGCAGACGGAAGAGATCCTCCGACTTGGCATAGTTCAACGCCTCCTCGGAAAGACGTCTGGGAGGAGGATTTGAAGGAAGAAAGGGGAGGACACTCACCGGAACTCGGGCACTTTGTTGATGAGGAGCAGGTGGAGGGAGAGGACGAACTTCACGTTGGCTCTGACGGCGAAGGTGCACGCATCCACCCGGTTGGGCACCAGACTGAAATGGGTACTGTATAATTAGAGAAGAGGGAAAAGACTTTTCAGCAATGGAGTAGTACTCGGCGTGTTTGCACTGGACCAGGTAGAGGAGACACAGGTTGGTGTTCACCGTGATCACGATGTTCTTGTTCAGATTCGGTCGGATCTGGAAGGACACTCTTTCCACAAAAAGCGAGAGACATACCGTCAAAGCCGAGTTGAAGTGTTTCTCCGCCAATTCGAAATCCCTCAAATAGACACAATACATACCCTGAATACTTCCCATTGAAGCAGAGCTCGAGAATTCAGTCCTACCAGTAAATTTTGGATAATGGGGAGGAATTCCTCCTCCATGTGAACAAAGGGTCCATGTGTCGCGGCGAAGAAGAAGATGTCCTTCATCTGAACAAGCTCAAAATGAAGAGGAGACAGGGAGACTCACGTTATTCAAGGCGTCGCTCGGCTTCCCCGCGGTGATGTGTGCCTGGGCGGCGAACTCATTGGCCACTAGGCGAATCCGCTGTACCGTCCTCATGATACCGTAGTCACAGGCCACCTTGGCGACCTTAAGGAGAAGATAATAGAGAGTCAAGAGAGAGAGAGGTGGCCACCTTGGTCAGGTACTCGTTGACGTGTCTGACTATGAGGGTGAAGTAGCGGGTGATCCTCTCGATGTGGTTCTGGTAGCCGGCGTTGGCCAGGGTCATCAGACAGGCGAAGGCGGTCAGAGAGGTCGGACACATCCAGCTGAACTCAATTCAATAAGAGATAAGAGAAGGGGACTACCGTAATCCCGTCTGGATGCAGGTCGAGTCGGTATACCTCTGTGCCCCCGTCTGGATGTTCCTCAACAGGTTGCGGACGGACCTCGTCTGAAGTTGGTTGGTCAGTTATAACTGGGAGTGTTTCTACCTTTCCCTCGTAGAGGAGCATGACAACCTGGACCGAGTCGAAGTACAGATTGATGTTGGCCGTGTAGGGCGACTTCGGGTCGAGGGCGGCCAGCAACCGATTGATATTCTGGTGCTCCTGTTCCGTTAGATATGTCTCGTGCAGTTTCATATACATCTGGGAGAGAATACTTCAACAAACGAAAAAGAAAGAACATACCAGAGCCTTGGTTATCCGGAAATAGAGTTCCATCTCTGTGTTGCCGAGGAAGTTGGAGATGGCCCAGTCGCAGCCCATAACTGCCTGGTTGGCCAGCCCGGCGTTGGCTGCCGCCTCCTGGAATCCCTTGCTCTTCAAAAGGGAAAGACACTTACAATGTAATACATCATGAGCTTGCTCTTGAGGGCGATGTCCGCCTCGTAGTAGGGGAACTCGTTCTTGATCATGGTCATCAGTCGATTCGAATTAGCCGGGCTGATAATCCCATGGGTGTAGACGACACACAACAGTTGGAGGGCCTCCAGCCGGTAGGGGTTCAAATATTCTCCCCATTCTAGCATCTTCGCATACTGGAAGGGGCACTCTTCGAGTCATATAAATGGAGATACTCACGGTCTCTTCAAGGGTATCCCTTGCCAGGTCGTAATTCTCCGTGTAGAAGACGAGCAACTTTCCCAGTTGTAGCTGAATATTCGCCATGATTGCCGGAGACACGTTCGGCAATTTCAGGGCACCCTGAAACATTTCGACTATAAGAGGGACTAGATACCGTATGCCAAATGATAAATTATAAACAATATACATAAATAATAAAAGAAAGTAAAAATAGAGGAAGAACGCACCCTAACACACTTGATGGCCATTTTGTACCGAGGAGGGGCCGAACTGCGAAACGTCTCCGCCAAGGCGACCATCCCACAGGCCAAGTCGTCGTGGCTCAAAGCCATCCATATAATTTATCGATAAATATGCTGAAATTTGTCATTTGAAAATGAATAAAATTGGGGAGAAGAGTGTGAAAGTAGGGAATTTGGGCGAGGCAGTGTCAAGGTCAGGTGGTTATTCGACCAATTAGCCGCATCTATTGATTTTCTTCGCCTATTTGACAATTAACAGATGAAATAAGAGAGAATAGAGGGAAAGAGGATGAACAGAAGCAGCTGATAGCCACTTTTATCAGAAATAAACGCGCTCGACGGCCAAAATTGCTGCGAAGCGGTCGTGGGCGTTGCACCCTGGGCTCAGCTTCAGCCAGAGACGCAGTGGCATCCTTCTATCCAAGGACATCGATTTCAATTTTCAATTAAACTACTGGCCTTGAGTCATTGCCTTAGGCCATTTAGGCTCTTAGCGCGTTCGACTGCCACTCGCGGTGACTCAGAGCGGCCGGGATCGCCTCCTCCTCCAGAATCCGTCCCTCTAGCCGGGGTTATTCTTCTTCCATTCGATAGAAACTCTCTCTTCCTGTCACTTTCTTGTTGCATTTGTTCTCCCTTGTCTTCTATTCAATTAGCACTTGGTTAATTTTAGAATGTCGGCGAGCAACCCGTCGCCAGAGGTTCCCGAGAGGAACACGGGTACTCCCACGGCCTCCTTCACTCCTCCCGCCGTCCCAGAAGCTGCCCAAGGCCTTCAATACCGTGAGCTGTCTTCCCCCGTCCATTCTAACCGTCCTCTTCCAGCCATGCACCCCGGCATCCCGTTCTTCGCCAATCCCTTCATGTCCCCCTTCATGCCCCAGCAGCCCATGGAGACGCCGGCTACCCAGACGGCCCCGCCGACCCAGCCCTACATGTTCTCGCCGGCCCAGTACCAGGACATGATGCAGCAGTACTTCCAGCAGATGATGATAGCCAGCCAGTACGGGCAGACGATGCCCTTCCCGACGCCGTTCGCCGGCCCCGTGCCTCCTCGACCGTCTAGTCAAGTAATCCAATCTCGTCTCTTCTTTTTCACGCTTCGTTTACAGGCATCTCAGGCAGACAGCGTCAACGAAACCGTCACGGCCCTCAAAAACAGTTCCATTACGGAGAACGGCCACCACGAGGTTCCCCCTGTCCCCCTCCTCCCTCTATCATCCTCTTCAGATCCCCACCGCCACCGTGGCTCCGATCGTGCCCCAGTCCAGCTCGGAGAACGGTTCTCCAGAGAAGTGCCGGAGTACAGAAGGTAAGCCGGTCGCCGGATGTTTGCTCTTCCCGGAACACGTTGTTTTCCGATTGACAGCTACCCTCTCGCTTATCTCCCCAAGTGTCATACCGTCTCCATTATTCGGGAGGGAGACCCTTCTCCTCGGGTATTCATAGCCACATCCATCAGCATGATGGAATGCAACCCCTTATATCCGTGGGTATAGTTCGTTCTACCCAGGAAAGAGGAGAAATTACTCGAATATTCACGGTCAGGAGCAAAGGCTACTAATTGTTATTGTTGACTGTCCTGGTAGGTCCCTGCCGTCATCGCGTCCCCCCGGGAGGACTGTTCGTAGGGCGATTTCATCAGGTCTCAGATTTCGAAACTTGTCTCTGTCGTCTGCTCCTCGTGTGCCTAATTAGCCCGGGGGGTTAGTGTCCATCGTCTCCATTGTTTACCGGCTGTGACCCCCCGGCCGAGTTCTGAAGGGATCATCGATCCAGGAACACGAAGATTTCGGATTAACACGGACTCTGCAAATTGCTTTTTCTCTCCCCCGTTAGAGATAATCGGCTTGTTGTGAAGAGGAAGACGAATTCACGGGGGTCCCGCAATCACAGTCTCCTTCCGGCCAGGGAGGGCAGGTAGAGGGCCGGGCAGGAGAGACAGGGAGTGAATAAGATCTATGCCCATGCATATCTCTACATTCCTAATGAATGTGAGATGTGGGAGAAATTCGCCCCGTTTAGTATGCATCTCCCGGGCTCATAATTACCCTGTTTCTCCCGATAAAAATGAATAGAGAGTCCTTCCTCCTCCAATTATTCCCCAGGGAAAGTTCTTAGTGTCTCGGAGGACGAGGTAAACACCGAGGGGGACGGCCGCTACAAATGGCGCGAAGAGAGACTCGATAATGTACGGCCATCGGGGATGATAAATGACTATGTTCTCTTCCAGAAAACGGCACCTGCTCTCGCGAGAGTCCCACAAATGACCGAAGCCGGACATCATCCGTCAAGGTGGGCGTCCCCCGGCTGCTGGCTCCTACTGCCATTTTTCAGGCTGACGGTGTGCCCTCGTCGACGGAGACTCCGGAAAGGGCGCCGTCAATCTCGGAGGACGAGAAGACGGCCAGCCTCATCCGTAAGCAGATGTCCGAAATCGAGAAGGAGATCCTCCGTCGGTCACAGAATAAAAACATCAAGAAGGTGAGGTGGAGGAGGACGAGAGGCCAGCGGCTTCCGGCCGACGGGGGCATCTCATTTCCGACCTGTCAGGGACTTCAAGGGTCGTTTAATGAATAGGGAAATTGATGCTCTGTGGCCAAATAATTAGCCTCCGAGGATTTCAACGGCCAGGGCCAACTGTTGGAGAGATGGATAAAATGGACAAATTTCTAGATTGACGATCAAGAATTGGCCGATCTGATGGGTGAGACGGCGGCGACCACGGCTGAGCAGTTCGCTTTTGCTGCCAACTTTGCGCCCGACTATACCACCCAGGTCCTTGCGCGAAACCTGTCGTGTTGTGGTCTTTTCTTTTCCCTAATAATGTAGTTGTCGTGTCGTACCCGTGAAACTAGAAGGGGCGATCTCCCTCTTCTATCCTTTGTGGTGTGCCCTGTGGTGGCTCTCCTCTTCTCCCACCAATCATCCTCTTTCAGAGTGGCCTGCCCTACACGCCTGCACCCCCTGCGGCCGAGAAGGAAGTCACTCCTCCCAAGCAGACTCTCAACCAACTGAGGTCGTCGTTTAATCTGCCGGAGTCTGGTCCCACCACGGGACCGACGATCTCCGCCGCCTCACAAGTAAGGAATGGATACGCTGTGTCCAAAGTAAACAGGGGCAGGGAGAGAGTTCTCCTCCGAGAATGTCAAATGAGATCCGAAGAGCAAATGACGTAGTTTAGGAGACTCTTTATAGTGTCATGAATTGCCAAGGATATCATTGGGCGGCTACTAATGAGGAGAGGCCGGGAGCAGACGGCTCGAGGGTGAATTCCTCGAGCCATTTGAGAACAAAGGAGACTGACAAAAAAGAGCACCTTTTCAGCCACAGCCGTTCGCGGCCCCGTTCATCCCAGCTGGCCCTGCTGGCCAACAGCAGTCCGTGAGCTTCCCTACGCAATTTGTCAACCCCTTCGGACAGACGCAGGCATTTGTTCCAAACGGATCCCAGTTTCCCGAAGAGGTTTGCCCTGTCCCCTCTCTGTCCAAATTATCCTCTTCAGCTGGCTTCGTTCCTTCCTGCCCAGGCTGTGCCTGTCATCGAGCAGCCTACTCCTCCAACGGGAATGGGACTGGCCCCACCACCACCACCATCTCATCCGATTCATAGAAAAACTAGTGCGGTAGGGAGAGACCTATTAGGAGAAATGACAAAAATTGCAGCCATCGACGTCTGGGACCGAATGGCCCGAGGAGAACAAGGAAAACGGAGACGAACCGGTGTGGGTACTGCGGGACTCGTACATGAAGCGGCTAAAGAGGGACGAGGCCGCCCAACAACAGCAGGTCCGTGTTAATTAGTGGCTTCCTCAAATTGACTTTGCAGACGGAGGAGTTCATTGCCATCCCGGAGCCGGAGATGACCGAAGAGGAGCGGGAGACGGATCGACTGATCGTCGATGACGGCAGCCACGCCTCGGCGGCCAACACCAAAAAGAAGAACAGCAAAGACAGTGAGTTGTGTTCCCTGTCCCCTGCCCCGTTGTCCACGTTCTAACTGCTGTACCTTAGCCTCGGAACCGGTCGAAGGCGCCAGCCAGAATGAAAATATTGGTAGGTCCGGCTTGGGTTCTGTCGATTTTTCTCTCTTTCAATTGCACTTCCGTGTGTCCATTTTCGTCTAATCCCTTGCGTTTGTCCCCTTTCTCTGTTCCTTTTCCGCCTTTTTTCAACCGAACTCAAAGCTTATTTCAGCTCTTGTCCACGAGCCGGCCGTCCTCATCGAGGGAGTCCTTTTCCGGGCGAGATATCTTGGCTCGACGCAGATGATCTGTGAGACGAGGAGCAGTAAAGCTGCTCGAATGCACCAGGCGCAGGAGGCGGTGGCCAGGGTCAAGGCACCCGACGGGGAGATCCAGCCCAGCACGGAGATCGACCTCTTCATTTCAACGGAGAAGATCATGGTCCTGAACACCGACCTCCAGGTATCTATTTGGCTCCTCCCCCGCTTCAAATGTCCCGTTATCCCTGTGTCACCTCTGTATTTCAGAGAATCTCCGAGACCGACGTCCGCCAGGTATGTTTCCCTCGCTGTCGTCTGCTCACCTGCTTGTGCTAGTGTCTGTTCCGCTATCCTAACCCCCTAACCGAGAGCCCTAACTCACCCCCAATCTAGGACATCCTAATGGACCACGCTCTCCGCACGATCTCCTACATCGCCGACATCGGCGACCTAGTAGTGCTGATGGCCAGGCGGATGTCTGCTTCGGATAGCGACGAGCAGTGCAACCAGTAGACATCCTCCTCTTCGAGAGTAATGCGCTGTTCAGGATCGAGGGTGTCAAGCGACAGCCGAAGGTCATCTGCCACGTCTTCGAGTCGGAGGAGGCCTCCTTCATAGCGCAGTCCATCGGCCAGGCCTTTCAGGTGGCTCCTCCCTAATCTAATCTGACCTCCCGTCTCCAGGTAGCCTACGTGGAGTTCCTGCGAGCCAACGGCATCGACGACCCGTCCTATCTGCGCCAGATCGACTACCAGGAGGTGCTCAACTCCCAGGAATTGATGGGCGACGAGTTGGAGATGTTCGCCCGGAAAGAGACACAGAAAGACGTCGTCGTGCCCAAAAAGAACGGCGAGGCTCTTGGAATCGTGGTGGTATGTCTCTTCCCATGTCCTTTTGAATCTCCCATTCCAGGTAGAGAGTGGCTGGGGCTCGATGCTGCCTACCGTAGTCCTGGCCCATATGAATCCGGTGGGTCCTGCGGCGAGGTCGAACCAGCTGAACGTCGGCGACCAGATCATCAACATCAATGGCATCTCCCTCGTCGGGCTGCCGCTCTCCGCCGCACAGACCAACATCAAAAATGTCAAGTGAGCTCCTCTCCAGATCCAGAGGCATCGCCCCTCTAGGTCAGCCACCGCCGTCCGCCTTACTGTCGTCTCCACTCCTCCGGTGGTCGAGGTCCGGATACGACGGCCCGACACCAAGTACCAGTTGGGTTTCTCCGTCCAAAATGGAGTCATCTGCTCTTTATTGAGAGGTAGCCTTTTTTTTTGTTAGATCAATAATATCGATATTTAGGAGGGATAGCCGAGAGAGGCGGCATCCGTGTCGGCCACCGGATCATCGAAATCAACGGGCAGTCGGTGGTGGCAGTAGCCCACGATCGGATAGTCAATATGCTGGCCACGGCAATCGGGGAGATCCATCTGAAGACGATGCCCACGTCGATGTTCCGTCTGCTGACTGGTCAAGAAGTGCCCCAGTACATTTGAAAGAAGTCTCTCTAGTCGCGTTCAACGCCTTTGCTCATCTACTGTGATACGTGCTCATCGCCCCTTCTTGTCCACTTCCACTGGGTCCATTTTGATGCTTTTACCCCCTACCAAATTGTCTAAATTGCCATATACCATTTTCGTGTCGGGAACCAAGGAATCTTTGTGTTTGTACAAACGGTTCACAAATAAATCTATCGTCCTCCTTTCATGGCTGCCGAGTGCAACTGGGGTAATCCGCGCAGTGCCAACAGTCCGGACGAGTTTATTTTCGTCTCCTCTACAGAGAGTACTCAAGGCCGGGAAAAGGGAGAACTTTCAAACAGAGCCGCTTTCTTCTGGCAGCTCGATGGCAATCGGTGGGACAGAAAAAGAGCGTCTCGCTGGTTGTTGTCGGCTAGAAGGGGCGTGGGTGGCGCGGGTGGCTCGGTGAACAGTCACCTGTCAGGAGGACGAGGGATGAGACATCTCCTCCCAGTGGCAGACGAGAGACAGTACCCGGCCAGACATTGACACCCCGAGACAAAGGGGGCCACTCGACTCGGCTGACTCGTCCACCCACCAACCGTCGAAATGCCGCTTGTTTTCCCCCGGCTGTTTCGAATCTTCTCGAGGGATATGGTGGGAGGAGGAGTTGACTCACTTTGTACAAACAGAAAGAGACAGTCCCGCCAGATATATAGCCGGCTGGCCGGCCACGGAGGGCACACGGAGAAGTCGACCGCCTCTTCCCAGTTGCACAGATTCCCAGCATGTCTCTCGACCAACACTATCATCGTCCCAGACCCTCTGGGATGGCAGGTAAGGCCTCTTACTCATCCTCCTCTTGTATTCCTCTTGTCCTCCCCGCTAGTTCTTCTTCTTTCGAGAGAAGGACAGTCGAAATTAGTTGACGTGAAAGGGGGAAGAGTCAGCTCGTCGTTTTGTCTTTCCCGAATGTTTCCCAAATGAGTCAGTCGCCATGGACAAGCCGCAGCCCGTCTACCGCTCCGCGCCCAGTGGCATTACTCGTACAATTAGTATCGATCAGGGTCATCCCGTGATTTCAGGAGCCATTCTCGACAAGCAGGCCAGCAAATTCAACGACGAGGAGTCGCAGTACCTGCTGGAATGGATCCGCGACCTGACCAAGGAGACCTTCGACTGCGCCGGGGGACGAGACAACTTCAGAGAGCAGTTGAAGGACGGCATAAGACTGTGCAAGTGAGTGCGCCCCTGACAAACATAAAAAAAACTGCAGCGGAGAAGTTTCTCGGGGGACAAATACACGATTGGCCTCTTGTCATCATGGAAGGTTTCAGACTGGTCAACGCCATCCAGGAGGGCAGCGTCAAGAAGATCATGAAGCCCATGTCCAACTTCAACTGTCTCGAGAATATCAACCAATTCACAGCCGCCGCCAGGAAATTCGGAGTCATCGACGAGGAGACTTTCCAATCTGTTGATCTTTTTGACGGGCGTGACCTTTTCTCCGTTTGTGTGACCCTTCAATCTCTGGGTAGGAAAGTCGAGAAGAGCCATGGCATCGAGCCCCCAAAGCAGATTCCCAAAGAGAAGATCATGAATCAATAAGGTTGTATTTAATGATATGGTATTACAATGAACGGGCTTACAACTCCTTCTTCTATCTTATTTGTAAAATAAGTATTTCTCCCTCTAGAACAGTTAAAAAAAGTTGATGCGGCATGATCTAGAAGTAGTGTAATCCCTTCCCCGATATTTTTGAAAAGTAGTACAGTTGCAATAAAACTCGTATTTATTATGAGTAAAATTATGCATATGTTTTAAAAGCTATACATAAACTATGTTTCAAAAAACTATTAATCATGTTTTAAAAACTATATAAAACAAGGTAAAACGTAACATTATAAACAAAAATGTGTAAAACATACTTAGAATTTAAAAACCTCTTTGGAGACGGACATTTCATAATATTCAATAATATTTCTCCAATTTAGATACAAGGCACTCAATTGAGAGGCGAGGGCGGAGGAAATGTGCATATTTACGAAAAACTGAAAGAAAAAGTAAGTAATGTTTGAGAAAAAAGCTTACATCTGGTGTATATTTACTATATAAGTCTCCCAGCGTGCGAACATCCTTTCGATTCAATTTATCCAATAGAAGAGACGCCTCAACACCACAAACGGGTTGCAAAAACCGCATGATAGGAGTGGCTCTATTCCAGTTGCGCATGAATTCCGCTACATGAGCAATAGCAGGATTCTCATGTTTCTTTCTCAACTCCATACTGCTCACATATTGCATAATTTCGCAATAGGATTGATATCCAGATACCTACACAAAATAAAGAAAGAAGCGAAAAAGGCATACGTAAATAGGGTAGACATCAGTGGCAACACGTGGAAATAGTTGCTCAACTTGCATTCCTTCTTTGCATGCCAGCACTTTCATGACAGGTCGCTCAGGAGGGCTTAACGATGCATTCCACTCGAATTGTACCTTCGACTTCATGATATCACGATGTGGCACTTCACAAACGCGAAGTCCCATCGTTCTCACAGCCAACTCAGTATCACTACAACGCTAGATTTCGTATTTGAGATAACCTTACTCTTGATCCATTAATGTGAATTGAAGCTGCCAATCTTTCTCAACACCTTGACGACATGAGTTTCTACAAAGAAACAGAACATCGCATCTTGGTGGAACTGGATGAATGACAAATCCATGACCTTCTTGGTAACTTAGAGATTGGGCAGTAGGATCGGTAGAAATCATTAATTGATCACGCCAAACGGTATCTAAAAATTTACAAATTAACTGTTGAAGTCTACACTAACTATCGCCTTCCTTATGGTTAGAGCATCTTATAGGAACTCTATTTTTAATTTTACCAAAAACTACTTGCACTTTGAGTTTAGCTTCTTCAGCTTGGATGTTTTCAATACTGACTGCAAAAGGAACAACAGTAGGACGGCCTCGACAGTAAACAAAGTAGTCGCAATTTGGATCTTCCGTTGCAGTCTAGAAAATTAATCATTATAAGCGACGATGTAAAGGAGCTCACACCGCCGATATAGTCGAAGTTTTTTGATCTTCCTTTCTCTTGCGGCACCAAAAAAGCATGAATTCTAGGAGTTCTTAAAATGGAAGCATGATAAACTTAAAGGATTTACACATACCCGGTCTCCACTACATCATAATTTGATTTGTAACGATCATAGTGTTCAGAATTATAATTAGCAACTGCCACTGGCAATCGTTTACTTTTTCCAGCAAAATTCATACGATTGTGATAGCGATCTCTCATAGTGGCTCTTATTGGCAGGCCTTTAGGTTCATCGGATTCGCATATATGATGTGTATAGACTGTTTGAAAAGGCAGCATCTGACCTTCACGATTACATTGATCAGGAACTAAAAGAAAATTTGTAATGAATTCTATTTTATATTTTTTTTTATTAAAGAAATCCTGTCACAAACCTTCATAAGCGTTTGTATCATAAATACTTGGCACTGGCGAAGGTGTTTTCAGAGATTCCGCACAGATATAGGTGCTTGAGTCACACTCTTGGATCCTACCCCTTTTGAAGCTGAAAAGATATGTTAAGCTAAGTATTTAGTACTTACGCAGGTGGTAGAAAAGAACGATCGCCGTCGTCAACATTTCCGCAGCATCTTTTGAGTGGTTTCAAATCTTGAGCGAGATTATTCAACACAGGTAACGATTCATTAGCAGGTGTCAGAATCATCTAAACAATAAATATCTGTGTCTAAACAATAAATAGATGTTTTAGATTTGGAATTGTTCTACATGTTCTTTTTCACAAAGGATAAAGATAGTACTAGCTGAAGAAACTTGCCTGATTGATCGTTCCATTAGGAAGAAACGCATCACCAGATCCCATCATGCTGGATAGATTATTTTGCGACTCAAAAAGATGGTTCAATTCCTCAGGTTTAAGGCCTGCAACTAATACTGTTAGTCATAACTATAACTCACTTTTAAAATTTGTGAGAATTTCTTTAAGCTCTTCAGAGTTTATCACTTGGCTCAGAAGGCCATCTTGAGCAAAATCAGATGACATAGGGTCTATGATCGTCTCGTTATAATTCTGCCGATCCTCCTCTCGCTGTGACATTTCCTCCACGTCTGAAGATTCTGGTAATACTGAGAAAATCAAAAAGACAACAACTACAAAGATAATAGTCGCTATAGAGGGCAAATGAAAAAAATAGATTCTCGGAATCACAGACGTAGAAAGAACTTTGAAGTGAAGCCGAAATGGAAGAGCCTTCTACTTGGCGTGTAAGACCACCCAGAACTGTAGCCGCCCATTTGAACTCAATTTCATGTTTCTGGTGACCAAAACGGGTAAAAATTTATTTCATGCACTCATACATGTGCAAAAAACTGTACATTAAAACAATTATATCATACAATACAAGCAAAATATGGAGATCGACTGACATACAAACTACACGTTTAAAAAGGGGCTTATTAGCACGAGCTTCGATGAATGAATGAGCAGGATAAAAATGTGCTAGAAAGAATCACAACGGTACCCAAGTAAAATATGGCACAAATCACAGGTAAAAAACCATATCTGCTACGTGCTACGGTTGTCGCTGATTTCCGACGTGTTCTGGGACGCTGTTGACGAACGACTAGACGACGGTTCTTCCATGGTATTATTGTACATGTTGTATCTAAACACATTGATGGTATAAAATATAGGAGGCAAGATAACTATAAGAATAATTTGGTCGGTTGTACGTGTTTCATGCAAGCCTTATTTCTTTTCTTCTAAAAAAATAATAGGAATAGTCAAAACCGATTGTAAATATATATAAAATTAAATATATTTTGTACGTTTTCATAATACATTTATCGACAGATCTTTTTTCTAGCCGGAATAAAAAAAACACTTACAAAGATCCATCGCCATCTTCCATCATTACAGCTCCTTCATCGTCGGAATCAACATCTGGATGGAGAAACTGCACTTCCATATGAAGATCTCCCTGTTGGCTGCTAAGTATATCCACAGCTTCTTGATGTTTAGCGCTTGATAGATCATATCCATTTACAGACATAATTGCATCGCCTACCTAAACTTTAAATAAGCACAAAAGAGGTTGTAAATTTTACATAAAGCTGCCCACATCTATCAGCCGGTTGCCCAGGTTGTATTTCCGAAATGATGATAGGTAAAGCATGCTCTACTCCACCCTAAGTAGTTTTTAAGAAGAAATGATAGCCACCTTACCGTTATAGAGATGCCAAGACCTTCATGGGGTGCTTTAGGAAGAGTAACTTGTCGTAACGGTCTCAGATTGCGACGTTCTTTGTTCACATTTTGCTGAGGGGGTGTTGCTAAGCCCTTTGTAGTTCCTCTTCCACGGCAAGCTCTGATAACTGTTTTATGCCGATGTAGATGAATTTCCGCTTCCAACTGATTCCACAATCGATCATGCTCGACGCCCCTCATGTTCCGTCCTAACAGCTGAATCTGTTGGATACGACCGGCTAACTCCTATAATTTGAATAAGTTATAGGGCAAGAGAAAGAGAGCTGACTTTATCAAGATATTTGGCAGCTAATCGGGCACCAAACACTTCAGTCTCCAGAGCACCAATTAAACGTCTTTGTCTATCCCAGTCTTTTCGAAGAAGATCGAGTTCACATTCAGCACGAAGAGCTGGCATAATTTCCGAGCGGAAGCTGACAATTTCACTTTCCTTAACACTTGTGCTGATACATTATCTTGTAATAAACCAACTAGTTTCTTTTTAATGATATCAGATTCGTGTGGTGCGGTTTTTGAATGCAATTGACATTGAAGACTATGTACCTGAATGTCAACTGTTACACTTTAAAGAATGGGCCATACTTGTAACATTAGTTGTTGGGCTTCTTTTTCTTTTGCCCTTTGAATGGCCCTGGCTTCTGCTAGCTCAACACGTAACATTGATAATTCCTGGAAATTCAGTAATTAAATACGGGAGACTATACCTTTTCCTGGCGGCCAAGGCTGTGCTGCATAGACTGCGCTTTGTGCATCAATTGGGCAAAGCAGCCACTCAAAGCGGTCATTTTTTGACGGCCTTCATAGGTAATTTCAACCTAAATGAGATGTTCCCTCAAGACATTCGATTTAAAATCTCACCTGGTCACTGTCAATCTCGCCTAAAAGAAGGTCTAGTGCAACAAATGATTTATCAAAGTCCTTTTCAAGAGAGTCCGACCACGACGGCGACGCCTCCATTGCGTGATTTTGAAAAACTCTGAAACAAAATATAATTACTGTTATAAAAGCAGGGAGGAAATCGTAGTGGTATACATATTGCAATGAAAAACTCAGTATTTCAGGAAAAAAGGTTGTGGAGTGGCTGCAAACCAAATCCAGTGCTCAGCGCAAAAACAACTCGTAAATTGTTAACTACTGTAGCTAGTCGAACAAAGAGATATTCTAATTACTATATAATAAAAAAGGAGATGCATATTGTGACATTTGCGGGCTCAAGATTAGAGATGGGCCAAACGAAGCCCGACGCACAATGGAAGGGACCCCAGGGAACTGATAGCCTTGATGGCTATTTTTCTAAAGCTAAACAGAGAGGATCGATTAAAAATGGGTTTGATACTGTAGCATTTTTTTAACTGCCAAACGAGACAGCAACGAAAGCAGAATAAGTGCTTGGGTAGAGTCCTGCAATATACTAATCTTCTCGTAAAACACCAACAATTAGTTTTCGGCGTCCAACAATTAGGATTGAATCAAGGACAAAAAAGAATGAACAACGACAATCATCCTCGTTGGTAAGGAGTTGTTATCGGAGGACAATGGGAAGGGCAGCTTTGGCAGCGTTCCCCAGGCGCTCCTCGGCCTGCCACCACTAACTGGATTCCTCTAGCAATTGAGTTATGCTTGGAAGACACCAGCTAACATATGTGTGTACATTTTCCTGAAAACAAAATCGACATAAAATCACACCTTCGCTTTGCAAAACCTATTCCGCAGGATTTTCATTATGTAAAAATCTAAACGATGGAAATAATAAAACTCAGTTATTGAAAAATTGGTAGCAACGTGATGGTTCCCTCCAATGTGGAACTATGACTTTGATAGACTAGAAACATTTGGCTGGCATCTAAAGATTATCCGAGATAGTGCTCGGATAACACAATTGACTCCATCAAGTCCAATGCTGCAAGAAAGAGTAAAAACGCAGGAATAAATGAACAGATTTCCTACTGTAGGGGCAGCTTTCCCACACGGATTGCGGTCGCCATTAGTGGCTTAGCGAAGAAAGCGATCCCACCCAATGCTCCCGCCCCTAAAACAACACTTCCGGCGACAGGAGACAACTATGTTTTCAAAAATGTCGTTTCTCTTGGCACAATAAAAACAAAGTTAATACAATATGAATTGAAATCTGAGCTAGTAGGTGGCAATAATATATAATTAAGAATTGTTTTAGCAGAGAAACATTAGTTTTGCGAAAATAATAGTAAAAGTAAAGGTGGTGCCTAGGGGGTTTCATATAAAACATGATGCTGCCGCAGATTTCGGTTGGCGGTCCATCGCGATCTCCGTCGAGGTCGACGAGCGCCATCGTTTAGAAGCCAACAAAAAGCGCTATTTACGGATCGTTAACCTAGGCGAATTCTTCAACTCCCCTTCAAAACGTTTAGGTCTTTACTATCCAATCTAAATATGGAGTAGCAAGGTCAATCTTTTCATGGATGACTAGCAGAGATAACGTAATTCAATACGACAAGAGATGGTATCTTATATATTTGATGTTGCCATAAACAGAAAAAGTAAGGAACCAGTGATTTAAAAAGATATCTATCCCATTTAGAAAGCAAGCCCTGGAAACATAAAGGCAAGTGTTTTTAGCCATGTATGAAAGGATTGTTCTCAATTCGTCTCCTTTGCCTTCATTAGGAAACGCTAGTGGTGCGACACACAGAGAGGAGGACAATGGCAGTGCATTATCATTTCGCGCATCCTAATTGAGAGCAGACCGCGGGGATGATTCTTTTCACGACTGCTTTTCTAGAATTCCGGAAAATTGATTAGCTTTACGATAAGAAAAAGTCTAACATTAGACTGAGCGGAACAGAACGAGATAGTATACTATAATATTTAGAAAGCAATAAAATTTTACTAGAAATGCTGTAACGTTACTGGAGGATCCACGGACCGGATGGGGCCATTAGGATGGCAAAAAGAGACATTTGGCGCAGCCTCGGAGGGCACGGAAAGTGTCAAAAAAACAAGAATCATTGGCAACGGAATGACCTCCTCGTCCCAGAGTCATTCAACGAGCAAAGGGTCATAAGAAATCCGGGTAAAAAGCAAACCAACTGATGCTGTCGCAGGCGCTTCAAACACAATTTCCATATGGCTAGCGGACAATCAGTGAATTTTAAAGGGAAGGAAGCTGGTCAACCTATGAAAAATGACTACTAACCTTGCCTACTTTTTTCCTAGTGCAAATAAACCTATTCAGCTCTTCTTGGATTTGCCTTCTCACCTAGCCAGTCTGCAAATAAAGAAAATATAATAAATGTTCAATGCAAAAAGCACTGTTGAAAAATGAATTAGACCAACACAAAAGTATAGTGAAACAGCTACAAAGGGACAACAAAGTGATGCCCCACTCCCTTAATTATAAGGTGATTAGAACGTTGGAATTTATTCACGCCCACTCCATGCTTTTTCTAGCTTTGATTTTCTATTTCTCTTTCTTCTTCTAGATGTTTTTGAGCCCCTCAAGATAACTTCTGCCGTTTTTTTTGTCAAAATAAGACGAAAAGAAGGAGTATGGAGGGATCTTCAGTTAATCCTATTTACTGCGGAAGATAAAGGATAAAAATTCGGGAGTTAATTGGATGAACACAGAGCTGGGCGTTGACTGAAATTCGAGAAGACAAGGGCTGGATTCCATGAGGAAGATTCCAGCGAGGAGTGGCAGTAACTTGTTTCATTCGATTGTTCCCATTCGTGGCTGCGGGAGCACTCCAACGGCTCTTCAGTGGAGCCCCTTCTCGGAGAGGATTACATCGACTGGCAGTAAGGTGACCTGTTGAGTGCCTGGAATCCATCACCCGGTATTAGTCTCTTCCGGGAAGCATTCCTCGGTAGCTCCTGTCAATAATATGAACCTAATCAAATTTGGTCCTTTGCTAATTGCCTCTCACAGCCAAAAGGACAGACACCGGATAATTTATTTAGCATCGAATACACATCTTCAAAGAGAAAAAGAGGAAGAAACCCCAAAAACAACATTTTCTTATGTGAAATATATACACAACCATGGATATCCCGTTGAATAGAAATAGGAAAATAAAAAAAAAGCCAATTGGATCACCTATCAATCTTTTGCGCGTCAAACATAAATCATGGGGAAGCTAGCGAAATTGGTGGTCCCAAAAAAGAGCCGAACCTATTGGAAAGGGGGAGTAGTGCCGAGGCGAGATTATCACAGCGAAAATGATTAGGAAAGGAATGAGAGAACCTGTTTTGTGTTACTTTTTAAAGCTATACAGTAATACTCTTGGAGGAGGAGTGGAAGGTTATTGGCTGGACCGGCGGGACAATTTCCATCTTGCGCGGCTCCATATCCCGAAAGCCATTCTGAACAGGGCTCGTCTCTCCGGCCGAGGAAAGGGATACCTTGTTTATTCCAAAGTTATATTTGGTCAGCATGTCGTCGACCAGCTCCACGACAGATTTATTCGCGAATTGAATGTTCGTCCGACTGCAAAATGGGGAAATTATGACTCCATCCGGAGAGGACTCACTTCTCGGCATTGAGGATGGTGGACTCGTTGATCCGCTCGCAGATGGCCCGGTTGAGAGGCGCGTGGAAGAGGGGGATGCCGAAGACACAGTCAAGCAGGACGTAGTCCTCGAAGGCTAGTCCCTCCGGAAGCAGTTTGACGACCTCTTCCGTCGTTTTCTTGGGCGATCCATCAAACGTCGTCGTCTCTTTTTTCTCGGCCTTGACGACGACCGTGGTCCGTAGAAGGACAACGTAGCCGCAGAGGTTGTTGAGGCCAATTCGGTCACGGAGGGTCACCACAGCCGGGTGGTTGGAGAAGGCCCGCGGGTTGTCGACCTCTGCCGGGTCCAGGGGGAACGGCACGTGGATCAGCTCCTCCTCTTCCGAAGAGGCCGGGTACGCCTAAACGTTTTTGGTTTTTGTTATTAAAATATGTGACCTGGATGAAGAGAGGAGAACTGGGCAGAGTGTCATTCAACGCGACGAGGGCATTCTCACTGCTCATCAGCTGGGGTTCGTGGTTGGAGGAGGTCGAGGTGACCAGGAGACGGGCGGCCGACGCGACCGGCTGGGGCAGGACGGAGATCCTTGTCCCCTTGGGGAGGTAGACAGAAGAGGGCCCGGACTGGGCAGCGCTGTAGATGGCCAGCCGGAACCACGGGGAGCAGGTCTCCGGGATGGGAGGACCGATGAACGGGATGGAGGATATCGGCAGGGTACAGGCGTCGTAGGACAGCGGAGCCACGGCAACAACAATACTGAAAAGGCTCCTTACGTGGCATTACCGGCTCTCTACCCGTATGACTTGGCCAGTACTCTGACACGGCTCTGCGGGTCCAGGGAGAGGAGACTCTCGCCACGAAGAAGATCCACCTCTCGCCCCCTCTTCAACATTTTTAGAGATTCCAGTAGGACGACGGCGTGTTCCGAGTATCTCTGGGCCTCTCCCTCTCCAAATCGGTTTACAGATTCCAGCTGCTCCAAGAAGTCGCCCATCTGCTCGTCGGCCAGTTTTCCCACTTCGAAGAGGGTCACAGCGTGTCCCTGAGCAGGTTATATACTAAGAAAAGAGGACAGCCAACCTTCAATGAGGCGGAGAGGTTGCCCATCATGAGGTAGGCGGCCAGACAGGAGTCGAAAACAAACGCCGCCCGACCGGATGAACTGGAGACATCGGAAGTCGGCTGCGATGTCTAGTTATAGTTTTTCGAACCCCCTTCCAACCTACCGCTTCCTTCGCTGGCAGACTGCTGACCGACGTGGCCATCTCGTCGTCCTCCTCGTCTCCCTCTCCCATAGGCGAGGCCAGGGCGGCCGACAGTTCTCCCAGTCCCCCGGAGACACTGGAGACCATCTCATCCATTGTAGGAGAAGTCGGAATAGTAATGACCTGGGCCCATGTGAAGTGCAGCTTGGCATTTTCCATCCCTAAAATCACAATGGTCAAAAATAAAAGAGGAGAGCGACCTGTGACGCGTTTCTTTGCAAATCCTAGTCGGCAGAAAACGGAAATGGCCATACTGACCAGGTGGATATCGATGTGCAGCATCTCGGCCATCTGAAACGGAATTGTCTAACAATTAGAGAGGAGCACACCTCCTTGACCGAGGTCTGGTCGTCGATGGCCACGAAGATCTTGTAGAGCAGCGTCTCGAAGTAGTCTCCTAGTACTCTGTTCATCACAAATCCATCCAACGGAGCCACTAAACCCATTTCTGATAGAATCCTTCCAAATTACCGTAGACGTAATCGTTGTCCTGTACAGGGACATCGAAGTAGACGAGTCCCCGGTTGAAGAGGCCCTGGACGACGGGGGCGGACAGGTTGCCGGCCTGCTGGGGGCCCTCATCCAGGATACTGTCTATCACCCGTTTCTCGTCTTCTGTCAATGCCTAGAATATCTTTTGAATGGGGAGATCCAGTCCTTTACCTTGATGTCCGACTCGAGGATACTTCCCGCGTTGACCACCCACCACGGCTCGAGGTTTACCTGAAATGGGTCAGCCCTAGAGGAGGAGGACTAACCTTTGCCGGTTTCTGGGGAAGTAACTCCCGAAGGGGACGGTTCCTCCTCAAGAATTTTCTATTCGACCTAGAGATATCTATTATCTCTAAAAAGATGGAAGTAGATCCACCTATTCTGATTCATCAGCTCGATGTACTGGTTCCTCCCGACTCCCAGTAGTCGCATCGCGTCGGCCGCTGTGAAATTAGGCAGGGAGTCGTACGACTTCTCCGAATAAATCATTTCCTAGATTTGAATTTTACTAATACTCATAAAATAAAGGAAAGGTTACGGTGATGATGTTGATGTAGTAGTTGAAGGGGGTGATGCGAAGCTCCCTGACGATGATGTCGGCCAGGTGGTAGGGGAAGAGCATCAGATGGCTCTCGCTGTACTTCATCACCATGTCGTAGTAGGTCTCCTCGTTCTTTTTTACGTATCTCACTGGAATTGTCAGGGATATTCCTCTCAAAAAGAAGAGTGACTCACCCAGGTTGCCCTTGTACCTTAGCTGGTTCTTGATCGAGTACTCGAGTATCATCTTGTCGTACTCCCGGTTGGCATTGCCCAGCAGTGCCCGAATGTCCTCTGGCAGCTTGGCCCACGGGATATTCTCTCGTATGCAGCTGTCCACATCCATCTGACTTTTCATTTTAATTGACTCTGTAATATTCTGGGATATGGTAGGACACACCGATCGGGAGATAGAAACCAGAACAGGAAGACTCTTTATTGAACCGGTTGGGAGTGAGCAGACTAGCGACTGACAGGGGGGACTAACTGTCCTAGGGGTGTTTGTATAGGGGATGACTAGACGTGGTCCGTGTTCAGGGACACGTATCCCGAGGGCAGGGCGCCGTGTGTCTTCAGACAATGACTCGAGAACCTGAACAATCTCCTCGTCTCTCCTTCCCGCCGCCCCACCTGTCATGTCTCCAGAACCTCTTCCCGCAATGGTGGAAACTGCAGATGATCGGTTGGGTCTTCAGGTGTTCGCGGAAGATGTGGGCATCCATATTCTTTTTATCGGCGTAGGCCACACCACACTTCTTACACGCGTACGGCTTTTCTCCTGGAAGGGGGGACAGTTAAAGATGTGGATGGGACAGCTACCTGTGTGGGTCCGTATGTGTCTGACGAGATTGCTCTGAACTTTGAAGCACATATGACAGTAGCTGCACTTATAAGGGCTCTCACCGGTGTGGACTGATCTAAAACTATTGGTATCCCCAGAGTAAGAGGCCCTTTCACCGAACATGTTTCTCTATGCCGGCCTTCTCCCTGGCTCGTTGATCGCAGTACGGGCACTTGAACGGCTTGTCCATCAGTTCCTGAATTATTTGTCTGCCTGTCCAATTTAATGATACCTTTTGATTTCCCAGGATGAGGGGTACTTCGATGTCACTTGTGCTCTGGTACTCCGGCAGCCCGTAGCCGTAGCTGTCCACGAATCTCCTCTTCCTCCCCGTGATCGGGGTATACGAGACCACGAGGGCCGGAACTTCTCGGACTTCTTTCACAGACGACGAATCAGATGGCTCGGCTAGAAAAGGAGAATACAAAGGGGAGAATAAGAGTACTTACAAAGGCTGACTACCGTACTCCCTTTCATCAGGAGAGACTGACTCGGCCGGTTCATCCCGTAGGTGCCTCCTCGGCGGCCTCTTCTCGGGCCGAGGACATACTCTTCGTAGATCGAGACATAATCCTCCGTGGCCTGAGCCGTCACATCCTCCAAGGATTGTTGATACTCATCCCCATTTTCGTATTCTAAATACTGGGGTAGAATGGACCAGCTGGCAGACAAACCAGGCTCCTCTTCGGCTTCGGGGATATCCTCGCTCGGCTCCAGGTGGAAGTCATTCGCCTCCTGATCCAGTTCAAACGGAGCGAAGTCCTCCTCTGTATCTATTGATAACTGCAAAAGTCACTCTCACCTATGGGCATGTTGTCTTCCTCGGCGATGGCCGCCAGCTGCGCATTCAACATCTCGTAGAGTCGCATCACCCCGAGGTCGAAGGCAGCGGCCCGTAGCATGGAGTACCGTCTCCTGGTCCCTCGCATCTCTCCACAATAAGTGAATTCGATGATATTCCTCAATTCTACCCTACAAAGGAGTAGTCTGCCTCCTCTCTAGACTTACGCGGATGCCTTCATCAGGAAGTGGTCCAGGTCCAGGTGGACGGTGCTCGTCCTGGCGGTATCTATCAACGATTCCTCGATATTCAGGGAATGGGCACAGAGGACCAGTCGGTGACACTTCAACGTTCCTTTATTCTGTAATTGGGAAGATTAAAGAAATGGGAGAAGACGCTACCTGGACGAGGATGTTGCAGTCGAGGAACCAGCCGTTGACCCGATAGATCTGGAGCTTACGCTGGAAGTGGAGGGCGTGGGTCTGGTCCAGGATTATCGTCTTGTCCTCGGCCACATTCAACAACTGAAATTGGGGACAGACAATGAGAGGAGAAGGGAAGGATCCCACCTGGAGGAGCTGTTTACAGCCGAGGGCCTCGGCCGTCCTCCTCAGTTTCTTGGACACGGCGATCGTCCCCGAGTACATGTATCCGACAATCTCTATGATGTCCTCGCTGTCAATATCTGAACCGGTCCGTGTCTCCCTCCGCGATTAGCCCTACTCAGAACATTCTGTTCGAGACTCAAGGTGACCTGACTCGACTGCTGGAATCCCAACAATGCCGCCTCCAACTGGGAGCTATAGGCCGACAAAATCAGTCGATTGGCCGTGATCACCGGCTTCTCGTTGATTTCCAACGTGACATCGTTGAATTTATGATTCTGAAAATTGTCTTCCTTCCGGTTTTAAATGAAAAAATGACAGAGAAATAGGTAAACAATGGGAAACTTACAGTTCGCAGCTTTTTGAAGTATCGAAAAGTGATCTCGGCGTGGCTTTCGGGGGTGTACGGATGGAACACTTCCTGAAGAAGGCTTATCATCGGAAAAGTTGGGATAGCCTACGTGAGACGAAGAGGGCAACGCTTCGAGGACAAACTCGTCGGAATACTGGCTGACCATCGCGTCCATTTCCGGTATTTTGTACTTTTCTTCGTGCTCTGTCATCTCCTGAAATGGTCATCTGTTATTTCTGTATCGGTGGGAAAGAGAACGATGGAAATTCTTCTGGTAAACGAGAAATTGACTTTCCCAGAGGGGACAAATATTTGACACCGGCTCAAAGAGGCTACGCAATTGCGTACGGCATCCCCTCCACCTCGGAAAATCCATTTATCTTCTCCCTTTTGAATGATCCCGCTTCTCCGACTACTTTCCATTTGTTTTCCTCCAAATCTCATCTTCTTTTTTCCTCAAGAAGAGAGAGTCCCCCCGAAAATTAGAAGCGTCTTCCCTTTTTCTTCACCCCTTGTGCTTGCCCAATAATAAGCGTCCTTTGGATGTGGCCGCGCTTTTGGGACATTCGAACCTTTCTAGGGAGAGAAAACCATTAGAATGCTCTATTTGCGTAAAGTTTGGCAGTTTATCTGAAGACTAATTAGATTTTGAGGGCGCAGTAAACAAAGCCGGCCAGCCCTCCTTCTGGTCCCCTTTGTTATTCCAGTTATCCCCATTTTCCCCAACTTTACTCCTCCTTTCTAGCTTCAGTTGTCCTTGGAGTACCCGAAACGGGAAGTTCTCCCGCCGCCATTAGACAAAAAGCCATTCCCACGCTCCCAAAAGGCAACAGTGGGGAGGATTCGAATCGGGGCTCTCTATGGGACATTGCGCGTCGTCTCGGCCATTTGATGGGCTCCCCGCGCCTGTGTGTGATCAAAAACAGCCGCTGCCTCTTCGGCGACCGCGCGGACGGGCCATGCCTTTGACCGGCCGCCATCGGGGGAGGACGTGGCGGAGGACGACCATACAGAGACAGAGAGAGCCGACCGACAACAAACGCCACCCCATACACATTACTCAGCCCTACCGGTGTCATACTTCTCACCCCTGTCCCCCTTCTCTTTCCCCTTTACAAACAGAACAAGGGGGTCAGAGGTCCCCCGTTTCCCGCCTTTTCCCTCGCGGCGTCCTCTTCGCACCATTTATGTCTGTTTATCAGGGCCACCGTTGTGTTTGGCCCTCTGCCAGGGGGCAACTGCTTCTGCCGTAGGTATCGATTAATTAGCAATTGGGAGGGCAGATCGAATAGCCGCCAAATGACCCCTAACGTAACCGGAGGCCATTTTACAACTTGTCCACAAACACGGAGTATCTGATAGAGACCGGGAGTTGACACCCGTATTGATGGCTCTTCACGTGCCAACTTCACCGATTCCCCGGGGGGCTAGACCATTGGCCCGGCTGGGGTACCGAGTTGGCGCTTTTATGGCTCTTCTTCTCTCTGTCCCCCTCGTACTCCCGCTAATCCTCTCATTTCTCAGTTTCAGGGATGTCCCTGCCCAGCGACGACGACCAAGACCTGGACGACACACTGCCGGGGCCGTCGCACTCCACCCTGTCTCGCAGCGTAGGTTCTTGTTTTTTTTCCCGTGGTTGTCGGTGGCCTTTGATGTCGGGCCACCGTTTCCATTTCTTCGATAAACTCGGCCAACGTGTCCATTTCAGCCACTGGGCATCGAGATGGAGGTCACCGCCACGTTACAGTCCCTTCGGCTGGACGAGGCCCGACGACGGCCGGTGACCGACGCGGACGACGAGTTCTTGAAGAGGGTCCACGAAAAGGTCCTGGCTCTGATCCGGATGGAATCTGACCACGACAGGTAGGCCGTCTTATTTAGTCTTCTAAACACAGAATATTAGGAGGAAACGGTTTAAAAAGGCCTACGCGACGGGCAACAGGATCAGGGAGGAGCTGTACAACCTGAGAAGACTCCACCCGGGTGCCACCACCCCTCACAAGACCTATTTCGACCGTATCCAGCCCCAATTGAGATACATCGTGGAGTGTGCCTACGACGAGAACTACCGCAAAGTGGCCATCATTCTGGGTAGCTTTGGATAACTGGGAGAAGGACACCAGAGCTTATTTAGGTCTTGTGGAAGCGCTGGCTGAGCTAATCATTTTGGAGATCGAAATCCATGGCACGAATCCCCGTTTCCCGGAGCACAGAACCATTCGAAAGCTGATAGCCAACGCCCTGACCAATCTCACCTACGGAGCCGGCCCTCAGAAAAAGCGACTCTGCTCCTATCCCGGATTTATACCCACAATGGTTCGAATATTCCGAGAGGCTACAAACCTTGTCCAGGTTCGTTTTAGTTCTCCTCCTCTTGACCCTCTAATCCCCGGTGTTTCATCTTTGGCTTACCCAAATTGACGAGGGCGACTTATTTGGATGGATTACGGTGTCTCTTTCAGGGTTACGCCGGACTAATTCGGAACTTGAGTTGGCTGGCCGATTCCGAGATGATCATCGCTCTGAACCCTTGTGTTGCGCCGTTGGCCGCGGCGGCCGTTGAGGCGAGGAAGGCTTCGGATGAAGGTTAGCAATCGGGAACACAAGAAGGAAGATCTCTTTCAGTGTGTGTCCGAGCAGTTCTCAGCGCCCTATGGAACTTGGCCTCCCACTCGGTGGAGAACAAGAAGGCCATCTGTGACCAGCCCGGATGTCTCCAAATGTTGACGTTGATCCTGACCTCGCGTCCTAATGAAACCGTCAGTGGTCCACCCTACCTCCTCGACTGGTATTCATTTAGGTGGATATTGAGAACGCCTCCGGCATTTTGAAGTACGTGACACAGTACCTGGCCAACCACTCGGACCACATGGATTTCCGGCTCCCATTGGTCAAGGCCCTCGTCCTCCACCTCAGCAGCCAATCTTTCACCGCGTTGAACAATGTCCTGGGGGCATTGGCCAATCTCATGGCTAAGGACCCCCACGTCCAGAACGAGATCCGCTGTGACGGGCAGGCCATGAGGCAGTTGACGTCTCTTCGAGACTCCGCCCGGGAGGATATTAGCAGCCTGGTGAAGAACATCTTGGCCCATTTGAATCAGGGTTCCATCTATCACAGACAGCCATACAACAGTCAGTTACCCTTTCCTCATCCTCTAATTATTCTCTTCCAGACATGTCCGCCTCTCTGGGCGTTTCATCGTACTCTCCCTCTCGTGATCGGATCCTGAACAGGGCCGTCCTCGCATCTCCCGGGAAGCCGTCTCCCATGGCCGTGCCACAATATGCCTCACCCCTCTTCCTCGAGCAGCAGCGGTGTAGCAGTCTGCCCAGACATTTTGCCCGAGGAGGATTCGTCTCCTCTCCCCATGGCCAGCTACACGGCTCTTCTCAATTCCGACCGCCGCCGACGTTTCCTCCCCAGCCGATGTTCCTCCAGCCTCAACCAGTGTCTGCCGACCCGTTTGACCAGAGTATCGACGACGAGGAGGGCGACAACCTGAGCCAGGACTGCAACAAGAGCGACGCTAGTCGCCGCTCCCTGGAGAGCGAATTGCCCTCCGGGTGGAACAGTGTGCCCGACTCCGTCAACACCACAGCCAATCTGTCTCCCGTCTCCCCGGCCGATCTCCCCGATTCTCCTACCCACTACACCGCCATGAAACAGGCCGAGGAGCACCTCAGAGCCCAGGGTTTGTTGGCGTCGTTTTCGGACCATGGTACTTCTCTAGGAATGATTCCTCCCGGTCCTCTGATGATCAATGGCCCGAAAAACTCGAACGGTAGTGATTTATCCAAGAATGGAGGAAGCGACGCGGCGACGGCTGTCGTTGAAGACTTTCCCACTCCAACTTTTCCTCCCTACGGGGCGGGTCACCATTTGGGACGACAGATCAACGGTAACTCTTGTACATGTCATGAATAATCGTCAATTTACAGTGCAACAGCCGGAGAACGACTACGTGACCTTGACTCTGGACAGCACGGCTCATAACCTGCTCCAGATGTCCATTGAGTCGGCTCTTCCCCCGGCCACTCCCCGAACCTCGAAAAGACAGAAGTCTCCGATGAACGGAGAACAACTCCTGGCCGAGACGATCCAGTCGGCCATGCCGCAGAAGAAGGGCCAGAGGATACAGGGCTCGGAGCAGCTGCTCCAAGACTGTATCCGGAGTGCGATGCCCTCCTCGGCGACCTCTACTCTTCCAAAAAACGTGAACGTGGGTCTAGGTTGAATAATTGAAACGAGGGGGTTAATTACAGGGCGGTCATTGCCATCTGGTGACCTCAATGGACCGCTTGGAGAATCAAGGTCACCCTTTTGCTGAGCATCATCTCGTCACTTCGTCTGTTCTCTTCTCCACGGAGGAGGGCTCCTTCCGGGATGCCACCCATCTCCTGCGTCAAGACATCGACGAGCAGTTTGTTACCCTCGTGGCCATTTTGACAAAAAACATTCAGAGACGAGAGCGAGAGCGATGAGTTCGACCACGAGCAGGAGAACGAGATTGACACCAGTCTGCCGTTGGACTGTATGGAGGACGAGCAACTGACCATCGACTGCTCGACCCTCAGAACCAAGAAGCAGACCAGAAGCCGAGTGGAGACGAGGACCACCCCGCTGAAACCCAGTCGGCTACCGAAGCCCACCTATCGGCCGGGTGTGTCTCCTCGAATTAAACCCGTGGTCAAGCCCAAGCCACAGACACAAGCTGTCGTCTCCCCGTATAACTACCAGAAACCACAGGTACAATTGGTTTGGATGGAATGTACAGTAGTATCCCTTTTAGGAGAACCCCTCGGTGCCGAGGTCCTCCCCCGAGGCGAAGTCAGTCCCCCGCTCGGGGACGAACACCCTGCTCATCACCACCGTCTAGTCCTCCCTCTCTTCACTTTCCCCGTTCTGCCCTGCCTCCCCTACGAGTCCGTTGTGTATTATCTTTTTGTCCTGCTCAATAGAGAAATTTACTCAAACAAGAAGAAAGAGGTCACAACTTGTAATGATTAAGATACGGGTCCTTGTCGCCCACACAGCGACACTCCGCATTCGAGCAGAAGGGATGGGCGTGGACACACTGCTCGGCTGGCTGGTCGCAGTCCGGAAAATATCTGAACAGACCTATAAAAGTGGGAGAAAGAGAGATACCGGCATTTTTGCTTCGGATGGTAGTAGCTGCACCCGATGGCCCGATGGTTCCTGATATTGTAGAAGGGACAGCAACCACGGCGCGGCCTCGCCTCGTCTCCGCTCATCCAGCTGCGGTCATTGAAAAGAAAGGGACCGGACACCGGGCTCAGTGTCTCCAGCTGGGGGTAAGACGCGATCAGTATGGCGTATGACTTCGTCTGGACATATTGGCTCCCTCTACAAATTGTTTACTTGTCTAATAGAAAGCGGCGACCCACCCGGAGCTGCTAGTCGTCGATTTCTTGAATTTCTTGTATTCTTCGGTTGAATGTATCACCGACGAGACGGGCAGGGGATAGGAGAAGTCGGCGGTCTTCTCAAAGCAGCCGGGCAGTAGGGCCGGCGTGAAGAGTACCGACGTCCAGTTTCTCTTCTTGAGTGTCCGCAGAGCCTCTCTGAGGTCGGCCTCGTCCGTCACTATCACCAATGTCCCTGGGCCGCTGGCCGAAAGGGCCATCTCCCGCCGGATCTTCCTACAGAGAAAACTATCAAATTCATCACGAGAAGCAGAGAAACACTGCGCAATCTCGAAGTTCTAGAATTGGAAGGGGAAGAAAAGGAAGAGGAGAGGAGCATACCTGTTTAGAGTTGATGAAATCCATAAGAGCCGTCGGTACGAAGCGGACGTCGCAGCAGCAGACGACGCGGCACACAATCTGACCGAGTGTCTCCTCTACCTAGGCTCGGATAGAAGAGGAGAGGAGGAGGAGGGCATACGTAGTCGATGATGCCCTGGATGTTGCTGACGGGGGCCGCCACGCTGTGGTAGTTGAAGAAGACGATCACCGGGCCCGTGGCGATATCTGGTGCTACAGATTTCGGAGCAGCTGGAGGAGGCTTGCCAAACGGATTAACACCAGATTTTAGCACAGGCGGGGCTGGAGCAGGAGGAGCTTTTGGAGCGACTGGGACGGCAACCAGTTGAGCTGGAGGAGTAAAGCCTGGCAGTGGCGGCAGGGTGGAGTTGGCCACAATCCGGAGTGGGGCCTCGTCGCCCCCAAAGAGCTCCGCGTCCATCGTCGACACCCATGTGGGTCTCATAGCCGGCATGACGCGAAATGACAATGGATTTCGTTTTTTAGTCCGTCTTTGACAGGTCTAACCGCGTTCGGTTCACCCTCGGGCCGGAAAAGTAAGTTGAGCCGAGGGCTGGCCCTGCTCACCGATCTCATCTGGCTCGTTGCTCTCCTCCCTCCCTCGATCTCGTCCCCCCTTCAGTGCCAGCCTCTGATGGTGTCTCTCCATCCGAAAGAAAGGAGAATCCTATGACTGGGAGAAACCACAATGGGCCATGCTCATCCCGGGATGGAAGTTCTTCGACTTTTACAGCCCGTCCGACTTATCAAGCCGGGTCAGCTCACTTTTATAGGGGGCTACCATTTTCCGGTCCGTAGTCCGTGACGCCAGCCTCATCCGAACGGGGGGCTGACGGTGGAGACGCGCCTTCTGACGGTAATAATGCATTGCTCACTCCATTCTTCTATTCCTGGTCTTCTTGTCCCCTCGTGTCTGCCGTCCTCCTGTACTGCCCCCTTCCCTGTCTATGAATCAATCGGGACAGTAGCACCGCCCCCGTGTATTCTAGGGGCAGGCGTCTTTATCTCGTCCCCAGTAGTCCCCGGTAGCTGTCTTCCCCCGATAAGACCCGCCAGTCTTATAAAAAACGTATGATTCTGATCTGCCTGCTCCGTCCTCCTCTAAAGATACCCGCCAGCCATTCATCTGCCCGATCTCGAACGTATTGACGCGGTGTGTCGTAAATCGGTTCTGTCCTTTCCATGCGTGCAGCTGATAAGTAAACACGGCCCGGGGGAGTTCTCGTGTGCCTCGTCCGAGCTGTTCCCTTATCGTCGTCTCCCCAGCTCAACCCTAATCCCATGGCATGTAGTTGTCTCCGGCCTACTGATACTGGTCTCCTCTTCTCTGTCGAAATGGGCCCTCTCCCCATCCCGGGGCACATTTTGATCAGGGTAGATATTCCGATAAGGGGCCCATAAAGATTCCTCGCCTTCCTTGTTTTCCCCCTTTTCCGGTATTTGCCTTTTGTCCGACAAGCCGGCGGATCAGGGAGTGGTCCGTCTATTTGGCTTCTCACTTTCCAATCTCCCCTCCCTTCCCCTGTAGTTGACAGCCTCTCTCTCCCCCTTATCCTCCTTTTCAATCAATCTTTCAATCATCGCTTTACAAGCCGGCCCGGACCAGCTCAACCCGCGCCCGTCACCCTGCCATTAGCCTGTTGACATTAGCCATTTGCCGGTCGACCCACCTCGTCTGTTTTTGTCTCTTTTCCCGTGCCGGCAATATTTTTCCTTCTAGTACAACTGGGACAACGATCGATCGTACAGTTTGCGCCGGGCCGGTCCGTCAGTCTCCCCCGACATTTCCGGCCATCGTTTTTATCGGGTCGTATTTGATCAAAATTGAAACAGCTGAATCCGGCTGTCTCCGAAGACCTTCGTCCTCCCTATCACAGACTCGGAAATACTGTCAACTTCCTCCCTGTCGGATTACCACCGTCACCGCATCTCTGTTCCCAACCGTAATCCCTCCCCCGTACTCCTCCTCGTCTTTTTAGGGGAGGACGGGTCCAGATCATATCTGACCCGCTACAACAGACCCGCCGAGATCTGATAATTTCTTTAAAACCTGCCCCATGATAATTCCCCTCTCGTTTTTGTCATCGAGATGATCTTCTGATCCATCCTCCCCTGTAGTTGGCCGTCCTCCCTCGGTGTATATTTTGACCAAAATATCGGTGGCGCCCTTTAAAAAATCACTTCCCCCTTTTCAGTGGTGTGTCACGCGCACTTTCCGTTCCCTGGCCTTCCCTTTTCATTTTCGTCTTTTTCATCTTATGGGGGCATTTCCTCCCTTTCAATGTTATACCATGAGTACCACTGGAAAAGAGACCGAATTGACCGGTGGAGTGGGATGTCCGGGGACGTGACCGTTGTGGCTTCACGATAAGCTGTCCTCCTCCATTTGCAGGGGGAATTCAAGAAGACTGTATCCAGACCCGGGGGCCGATTGTCACCGTAGTCGCGGGTCTGCCTCTCCCTGAATCGATCGTGTTCGGGTCGGGTCGAATTCTCATCCTTCCCCGTTCATTATCTGCCCGGTTTGCCCCGGTTAATGGCCCATAACAGTCCCCGATCTACGGCTCCCGTGAACTGCTTCTCCCGGTTCGCCGAGACCGAAATCATTCCTTTCCGGTTTCAGAGACAGATCCACGGCAGCCGGGTCAAGGTTCGCCGGTTCATGTTCGACTTCAGCTGCTTCAAGGTGAGTCTCTGCCCCTGCCCATTTCGCCTTTTGTAACCCACACCAAAGACAACGAGGTCGCGGGTTTCTGACCAGCCCGACGCCCCCAACCGACGCCCCCTCGCGTGACCACGTCTCTCCCTGACTTTCCCTTGATTTTTGAAGTATCTCCTTTAAATCGGACACCCTTTAATTGTCATTTTATTGTAGAAAACACTGCGCATTGGCCTGTGTTCCTGACAGTCGAACTCTATTCATTTCCGAGTCGATAAACCCGTTAACACCCGCCCGGTGGGGGGATGATCCCCCCGAGTTGTCACAAGTACAGGCCGTCCTCCTCCTCCGGGTTCAGTTTGTCTCGTCTCTAGCTTTTCCCCTCGTGAACCGTGGTCTGATCGTCGCTTCCCACGGCCGTCGATACGTGCCTTGGCTCGCCGCTTCCCCTTCCCCTTCCTCTGTACAGTCCTCCCCCTTCGGGCGGTGTCTCCCCGCTAAAATCAGTCCAGATGTTTTGTACAGGGGATGAGTGTCCAAAAAACGTGTTTTGGCTACGTCACGGATGAATTATATTAGTCGAACCCGTCCCGTCCCCATTGGGTACCTCCCCCTCTTCCCGGGAGGGAGGAAACCAAAGAAATATCCCCAGAATCAGAACGACTTCCGGTTTCTGGCCTTCCCCTTTACAGCAACCGGTTGCAATGAATGTGTCTTCCCCCAGCCAGTCTAATTTTCAGGAGATCATCATGGGCGGCGCCGCCTCTAGCACCCCTCGGGAGAAGTGTGGCCGAGGCTGTTGGAAATTCCGAAAACAGTAGGCCGACCAGCTGGATAAACAGTAAAAACACATGTTCAGCTACAGCATAGAAGACGAGGTGCCGCCGGAGAAGAACCCCATCAAGCGGCCCCGGCGACTGACCAAACTCAGGTGGGTTGTCTTTGTTTCGGGAACCAACCGGGGCAAGTACAGGACGGACTCGACGACCTCGAGCAACCAATGCAATATACCCACTCCCAGTGTTCTCGAACACCATTGGAACAGCGAAGACTTCCCGCCTCAGCCGCCCACTCAAGAGAAACTCATGCAGGTCTGTCTCCTCTCTCCAGGAGGAGGACGGGGCATTCTAGATCATCAGCTGCTTCCCGTTCCCGACGCCGCGGCAGTCTCCCTCGGGCACCGTCAGTAAGGTGGAGGAACCGCCGGCCATCGCGGCCCTCGTGGGGGAGGAGAACATCGACGAGAAGACATTCAGCAACGCCTTCGGTCGGCTGGTACAAGTGAGTCGGGACAGTCAGCCGGAGCGAGTGACGGAGGAGGCAGGGGCCTGTGACGGGTGGGACTGAGAGGATGAGGGTCGAGAGTGTCTTCTTGGGGGACGGTAAGCAAGTCCCTGTCAAAAGCGCGGGCACCTGAGAAAGGGGCCCGATAAGGGCACCCCTATCCCTGCTAATCAATGGGCGATTGACGTCACAGACCGATTAGAACATATCTGCTGGACCCAAACAGAGCTGGAGGGAGACGTGTTGACATTGTAAGAGCTGAATTGCGCACCCAAAATGTACCCTCTCCATTGTAAATAGCGGTACGACCGGGGAGGTCTAGACGTGGCAGACATCACCCTGGACAACATGGTGATATGACACACACAGCTCCTTTTGCATCTCTTGTTTTTCTCTCTGTAGACTGCTTGACCCGCTTGTAGAAACAACCAAAACTATCAGTCAAAACACCCGTCTGGGTGACAAGAGGCCCTGGGTTCTTGAAGGCCAGCGGTGTCCTCCCTTGACTTTGGCGAGAGGCTCCGTCCAAAAGCCAGGCACTGTGCCCACGTGTTATCCGACCGGTCTCCCGTGATCTATTCCCCTCGCCATCGGAAATCGATGATCCCTGATCGTGTGTTTGTAATGGCTTCAATAATTCTCAGGGAGGCCTTATCAAACCGCAATAATCTTCTAATTCGACCAGCTGCTCGAGTCCCCCTTCCCCTCCGATAGTATTCCTCTCCTTCTGACTGGATGGCCTTGATGTCCGCCTCGGACGAGTCCCAACGGATCCGAGAGTTGCAGGAACTGTTGATTAGAGTGAGTCCCCCCAGTCAACCGGAAGCTCTGACCAATATACAGCCCCCACCCCCGGGGGCACCCTGTTTGTCCTGGTGGCTAGGTGATAAATCTAGGAGGGCACGTCATGGACCCGGGACTATTTGTGCCCCATAAGACAAAGCGCTATAATCGGAGCAGGAGCTCTATTTTTAGCTTTTTGTTCTTTATCGGGGCAAGTTGTACCGGGCCCCCTTGGGTAAATATCCCGTGGGTGGCATGACAAAAAGAAAGAGAGAAGAACAATTCCTATTCCCAATGACGGCGGTCTCTTTTGTACGGAAACGAGTCGAGGTTATTGTATTCGAGGGCCTTGTTCCACTCAGGACACAATGTAAGGGAGCCGGTGAATGGCCGTCCTCTGTTATTGAAGGGGACATCCAATTTTATGGTAGGTCTCTCTCTCTACAAGGAGAGTAAGGGGTGGTCGTGTGATGGGGACCTCACGTGGCGGGGAAGGGGTCACGTCGACGGTGGAGAGAACGAACACATCGATGACTGGCTGTCTCTCGTCTTCTCCCGTAAGTCCTTGTCCATTTGATACTCGGCCACATGCCCTCCTCCCTAACAAATAGGCTCAAATTGTCCTATCACGCATTCCTCAGCCGCTAATCCAATTGTAATCTTTCCTCTGCCATAAGAGGATGATGTCAGTCGTCTTTTTCCGCACCAGACCAAAAACCTTCTCCTCGTTTTATTACCGTAGGCATGAATGCCACCCAGAGATGTGTGCGTAGCCTCTCCCTATCCAAGGGAGGAGACTGTTGGCAGAACAAATTCGGAAGTGCCTCGGCTCTTACTCCTAGAGTACAGTCAGCGAGTAGGTCTTGACCGGAAAGACCCGGAAACCCGGGTTTTATTTCAAAACATCGTCACTCGGGAAAGGGGACAGTTCGCACGTCATAAGCGGGAGGCGGGGCCCCGGGACTCGTGTTCTCCGTCATGATAAATACCTATTCACCCGCCGGTACTCCCCCAGACCAGAAGATATGCCCCGTTTTCCACTCCTCCGCCGGATGGTCCAGTCCAAGTCGCTGGACCTCGTCTGGGAGAAGATCCTCGAGAAGGTTCGTCCGCTCTCTTTCGGGTAAAGCCGCTTACACCCTGCCTGCCCCGATTAGCAGCCTTTTCTCCTATTCGCCCCCCGGCCCACATCTAACTGATTCACTCTGTATTACTATGCCGCTGGCTGCTTCTCCCTCTCAGGTGAATCATCTGGTGGGCGACGAGGAGGAGGAGGACGATGGCCATTGAGTCATACCCCGGGATGAGACGATAATTGCCAAGGCGATCCTTTTCCGGACGTTTCTACTGACTATTTTGAAGAGAGAGAAACAGTTGAAAGAGCTGTCTCCAAAGGGCAGAGGACCTAAGCCGACAATTGAGGGGCCTTCGCCAAGTAACCATGACCAGAATCGGTCCAACGACTCTGCCCTTCCCGAACATCTTGTTTCTTCCTATAACTGGCCAGAAAGTCGACTTGCCCTCCTTTTGTTTTAATTACTTCTGGAGGCATCCTCCGGGCATTCCGGGATCTCCCCCTCCCGAAACTGCATCTAGGGGAGTTTGGCGATCTCCCCTGCCTGGTGTCCCTCTGCCGCGGGGTGTTAGCCGAGTGGTGTTAGCCGAGTGCCGACTGTAATATGTCTATTTATATCTCCACCTGTCTCTTTCCTTTTCCATGAGTCGCCAACTTCCCTCCTCAAATAAAGGCCTTGACTCTGTCCGGCATCGACTGTTTCCCACGTTGTTTTGGTTCATGTCGGAATCTATAAAAGTGCCGTCGACTGCTTTGCTCTCCCTCCTCCCGATAACCGTCTCACGTGCAGGAGGACGAAGGCGGAGCGTGTCCTTATCTGCGGGAAAGGTGTCCCCCCTCACAGATGACAACCACCCTTCCCCCCAGGTTCTCTCTGGACTACAGCAGTCGGCTGATCACTCGCCAGCTGCGGAGATGCTCCTCCAGTCTAGGCAAGCGGCCACCGCCGCCTCGCTCCGTCTCCTGTTCCGATGAGGTAGATCATCCACAGATCGATATCCCCTCTGCCTGCTCTGTTTGTCCCGGGCACATACAACAGCTTGTCCACCTGGTAACCCGATTGTAACTGTCGACGTCACATCCTGATTCCGATCTGTCCGCGCGGGGCTCACGTGGCCGCCTATTAGCATACCGCCTGCCGCCGCCGATCCTCCCTCAACCGATCTATAACGGCCCCTTTACATATGGTATATTTCGTGTGATAATAATCGATAAAACCTGGGTCGGGCCATAAACCCTCGCCAGGAGCCGTGTGACTTATCTGCCGCTTACAGGTCTCCGTCGAGACGATGGCCATCACGGCCCTGCCGATGGACGTGTGGCTGAGGGAGAGACTCAAGAAGTGGGTCCAGCTGTCCGGCCACGAGGGCAGCATCGTCCCCGCCTCGTGCCAGACCCTCTACAAGAAACAGCCCCAAGGAAGCTGCGAGGCCCGGGCCTATGAGGTCATTATGAAGGACCCCGTCCTGGAAGGCCTCACTCCAAAGTACCTCAAGGAGATCATCAAAAACGACGAATGTGAGTAATTCTTAGGGGGTGGCAGACTAATACTGACCATTTCCAGGCTTTATCGAGATCGAGGACCTCCTCCAGCAGTTCTCTGACCCGAGCAAGGTCTCCATCATGGACATCAAGGTCGGCAGCCGGACATTCCTCGAGTCGGAGGTGTCGAACAACAAGCGACGGGCCGACCTTTACCAGAAGATGGTGGCCATCGACCCGACCGAGCCGACGGAAGAGGAACACCAGGCCGGGGAGATCACCAAACTCCGCTACATGCAGTTCCGGGAGAGGGAGAGCAGCTCCGCCCAGCTCGGCTTCCGCATCGAGGCCGCTAAGATGCCCGGAGGATGTCTCCAGAAGAACTTCAAGAAAGTCAAGAGCGGCCCGGACGTGACCAAGTCGTTGATAGACTTCTTTGGAAACGACAGAGCCCGGGTCAGGAGCCAGCTCCTCGCCCGACTGAAGCATATGAGAACGGCCATCGAGAAGAGCAAATTCTTCCATGAACACGAGGTTGGCTATTTATTGGGGACAGAAACAACGGAGACATTCCAGGTGGTCGGTAGCAGTCTGTTGATAGTCCATGACGGCGAGAAAGTCGGCTGCTGGATGATCGACTTCGCCAAGAGTCACCACGTCACGGACAGGAAGATGAACCATCGCTCGACGTGGATCGTGGGCAACCACGAGGATGGATATCTCACCGGAATGGACAATCTCATCGAGGTGAGAAAAGCCAAAACCGAGAGAACTAAGCCACCCATTGCAGATACTCGAAGAAATGCCGCCTGTAGGCTCTTTTCCTGATGAGATTCACCGATAACCATATACAGAAGAAGAGATTTCCCCTTAGAGAAGACAGTCATAATATTTGCGAGTACAATCAACACAACGGGTCAAGGAACTACAAAAGGAGAGTAGATAGATATAATGTCAGAAACCAATATGTCCCCCTTTCTTCCTTCCAATGTTCCTGCATAATGAGAAATTATTCCGCATATTCAATTAAATTCGACAGTAAATGTGATAATAAATTTCTATTCGATTTACAGTCAAATAAATTTATACAATCAGCCTTTTTCCCGAAGATATTCAGCTGAATACAGTGCACAGCTCGCCGCGGAAGAAGAGAGGTCAACACGACAGTGGTCGTGCCAGGACCAGTGCAATTTTTGCTCTTCGGCCAATACAACTTTGTCGAAGTCAGCGAGACAAAACGACACATTTTTACTTTTTTCTGTAAATTGCATTCGATCCAGCATGGTCGAAAGAGCCGGAAGTAATTTTTGGGGGTGATGGAAATGTACCATTGAAAAGAAATTGAGTTTTTTGAGTTTTTCAATATCAAATTCTAAACAGATTTTAGTGAGAAAATTTCTTCCTGATCAGTATTTTTTTCTGTATCGAATGAGCCCAAGAACACCAAAAATAAATATCTAAATAAGGCTGCCAGACGTCGACAAAGTTGGATACCGTAATTTGAAGAACAAAAAGCCCGGCCGTTTGCTGTTTACGCACTGTTTTTGTCCAACTCTTCATTTTCGAGAACTTCATGATATTCTTTAAGCATTTCTTTCTCAAAACTGTGACATCCGATTTCGGCCCCTGAAGCTTCAGTTTTGTAGAAGTAAATACGCTATGCTCGGGATAAAGTTCACAAAGTTGAATTCATTCTGCTTCATTTTCTGACCTATCGATGACGGATCGATCGATTGTTATTCTTGACTCTCGCTATATCTTTAGCTGATATGAACTGCACATATTGTGTCGGTGCAAGGTACAAAGTTCGTGACGTAGAGTTTGCAGCCCGTGCTGTTCTCGCATTCATAATTATTGTCTTTCTCGACTCTGTCATATTCATATTTTCAGAACAGATGATCTCCTCATTTACTCGAATTTCAACGGCTACAATTCTGAAAAACCTTAGGTATGACTCAGCCGTATTTTGTAGCTTTTATATCAGATCATTTTCATCAGCAAGTGACGTTTTTACAAATGCTCAAGCTCAGTTAAAGACGTTGAAAGAAGAGCCTGATAACACTGTCAAACTTCAGTTATATGCACTTTTCAAACAGGTGGTAGATAATGTATTCATTTTATTTTCGCTCATTTGCAGGCTAGCGCAGGAGATGTAACAGGAAGTCGACCAGGAATGATGGATTTCGTTGGCAGAGCCAAGTTTGACGCTTGGGCTAATCATAAAGGGACGAGCCAAGTGTGTATTTTTGTCGCTTTAGTATACTTTAGTTTTAAGGAGGATGCCAAACGTAAATATGCTGAGTTGGTTGGCACACTGGTTAAAGACAACGTATCTGCCCCTCCTTCGGCTACTATCGATGATTTAACTGCAGTTAATGGACTGGACGTGAGTAGAATATTTTAACTCAGCTTGGCTACTAAAAGATTACAGGTTTCTAGAGAGGGAAAAGTTTTTCAAGTTACTCTAAATAGACCTACCAAATTTAATGCCCTGACACTGGATATGTATAGAGGAATTATTGCTGCTCTTGAAGCTTCGAATAAGGATACGTCGACTTCTATTACTGTTATTAGTGGTAAATTGTAACAGTTACTTTGGTATAATTATTTGAATTTAGCTGTCGGAAACTACTATTGCTCAGGTAATGATCTTACAAACTTTGCAAAGGCTGCTAGCGCTAGCAAGGAAGAAATTCGAAAAATGGCAGAAGAAGCCGGTGTTGTTCTGCAGCAATATGTTCAAGTCAGTTATTTCTACTGTTTTATCTAAGTTATTTCGTATTTCAGGCTTATATAGATCATGAAAAACCCCTGATAGGAATTATCAATGGACCGGCTGTTGGTATCGCCGTGACTGTTTTGCCTTTATTCAACTATGTGCTATCTACGGATAAGGTTTAGCAGTATAATTTTGTGTATTATTGAGTACTTAGGCTACCTTTAACACACCTTTTGCTACACTAGGCCAGTCTCCTGAAGGAGCTTCTTCATACACCTTCCCTCTTCTAATGGGGCAACTTCGTGCTGACAATGTTTTACTTTTCGGAAAAAAGTTGACAGCAGATAACGCCCTCAGTTATGGGCTTGTATCTGAGGTTCAATAATAGCGATACTTTTAAAATTGGAATGTAGGTTGTTCCTCACGATGAACTAGCGAAACATACAGAAAAAATCCTGGCTAGCTATTCCAATCTTCCACCTGAAAGCCTTCGGATTAACAAGAAACTCCTTCGTTCCATCCATAAGGATGCTCTGACTAAAACCAACGAGGTAGTTTATCTGACAAAGCCTTTTTTGAATACAAATTACAGGAAGAATGCCGCACAATCATCGGCCGTTGGCAGTCAAAAGAATGCGCTCAAGCAATCGCTTCATTCCTTACTCGTTCCAAGAAGTAATAAGTGCATGTATTCTAGACGTTGTGTAAATATAAATTCATGATAAAGATTGTAAGAAGTACTCGTTTTTCTGAAGAACGTCACAATGGAAATATGAGTCGAGAAAAAACGTGAGTTAACAAAACGGCAGAATATATGGGGCATGCCGTTACCGGCAACAATGCGTTTTTAATTATGGATTGTAATATAGCTGTAATTGCTGTGCAGCTTCTTTGGTTTGTCTTTCTTTTCTTATCTCGACTGCGCTACCGCGACGCTTCTTTGGTTTGTCTTTCTTTTAACAGAGTGACCCTGCCATTTTCAGACGAGTCCTGACCTCGGAGATGGTGCTGCTCTCAGACCCGGACGACGGACCGGACAAGGTCCGGGTGCAGGTGGTCGAGGGCCGGGGTGTCCACGTGCGGGTGAACAACCACTCGGCCAACGAGTTCACCCAGCGGCAACTCATCAACCGGCAGGTCACCATCCACGACGAGGGCGTCTTCGAGAAGGGCATCCTCCGCCTGGTGCGACGGCGACACCCGCTCCCAGGTGCTGACCCCCCATACGGCGAGCACCCCCATCGAAGTCCGACTCCAACTGAACACCGGGGTCACGATGCTCCACCACACGGCGGCCACCATCACTTCCAGGTGGGACCTTCTCCTCCTCTTCGAGTTCTAAATACAGTAACCTCTCATCGGGGCATCGAGCCACCCTCGTTCATCTAGAGCTGGCTTTAGTGGCTGGCCGCCTTCCCTGCTCACCTCCAGGGGCTCGGCCACGTAGATGGGCTGGATGGTGCCAGCCGACGAGGGCACCGGCGGTGGGGCATCGAGCCGCCCTCGTTCACCATGTCATCCCTCACGTAGCTCATTTGCTTATTTTTCTTTCACCAAAGCAACTCAATTTGGTCAACTACACATGGCGTGAAAATAAATATTTATTATTGTGTACATTATCACAGTTAAACGACTAATACATAAGTGCGAGAATCCCAAGCTACGGTTATCATTTTTACACTTCTAAAACAGTTATGAAAAAAACCCCATTATATTCATTATGGTCTCGTATAACTGATCATTCCCGGTGGGTTGTTCTGGAACAATTGGCTGGAACGCGCTGCTCGATGATTGAGCGAGAGCAAATGGTTGTGTCCGACTTATAGAGGGCGGGTTAGGTAATACATTCTAGAAAGTTCCATAAAGACCATTCGTAAAGCTAACCGAACCTGTGAATAGGCATATGACGATTGAAGAAGTTCTTGAGAAGGACTAAATTGTGGTCCTCCTGCAAACACTTTAGATAGATCAGCCTGTGGCATCATTTGCTGTTGTTGGTGAATATATTGAGACATATGCAATGGTCGAACGGTGGGGAATTTGACAAGAGTAGTTCAGCCATCGTAGATGCTTGATATTGTGGAACGGACTCTGGTTGATCAGATACCTCATAATGACCCTGAAAATATTCAAATCCCTTTTCAGCACGAATAGAATGTAACCTGGTTAAGATATTGCGTATCGGACGGATTAGACAGCTCTTCGAAAGACTGTTGAACTTCTTGTGTAAAAGAGGGAGATGCCGCACCCGAATGGACGACGGCTTCAGTCTATAGATAACTGTCAGACGTATGCATGGACAACTACCAGAGGTATTTCAGGAATTGACTGGGCTGAGGTCGAGGCGTCAGTGGAAGAAGTAATAGGGCCCGATTCTAGTATCTTCTCTGCCCAAAAAGAAAAAGTATCTAAATTATTCTGATCAATTTCAATTATATAAAACGTTGATAGTAAAAACTTACCTCGCGATGAATATCGCCGTTTTTATGAACTAGTTCAAAAAGAACGCGACGTGTCTCCTGAGCCTTATAATTTTCACCAAAAAGGAATGCTGTAGTTTCAGCAGAATTTGAAAATGTTTCACCTCGATTACTATTCTGTTCTTCAGTGGTAGTTGAAAATAAAAAAACAAATTAAATACCTTCTTTCCTTGTAGAAGGACTAAATTTGCACAGTGTAATAACAAGATTGTCAAATACATTTTCCATACCAAAGAAAGCAGAAATAAGGGTACACTGTCTAAAATTCTCCTCTGTAAGCAATGAGGTACTTCCAGAGTGGCTTGGACAGAAAAAACCTAAACTTCATTTGATAACAACTCCATAGAAGACTTACAAGAACGACGCGCATCCCCTCCTAAAAGAAGATCCGGCAATAACGAGAATCCTGATAAAATTTCAAGGACATCTTGCTTCATTTTATGGTTGCTTATAATTATCGCCAGGCAAAATAATGTGAAAGACACCTTTGCACAGGTCCAATATAGCTGGAAGCTATATCCTGAGTACAAATTTTTGTTAGTTCTAAATTACATGTAACAGGCTCCACTCTTAAGTCTCACCTCACGAACGCGATGCCAAGAAAATGCATAAATAGTACAGAATATATTATATGAAGAAAATAGAGAAACCGTCGGTCAATAAAATAACTAATAGATAGAGCTCCAAAGAGTAGGAAATTAAACATAAAGCATAGTTTTAAAAAAGCTAAATTTGATATATTTAAATTAGATAATACAAACCTAATTCTTCTATAGCCGAAGGTTCCGTCACTTCAGCTACATGTCCGATTGTTTCAATATTAATTGTAGCTTGACGAGAAATAACCTAAAGTCAAAGGTCTCGATAGTAACCAAAGAAAACAAAGAAAATGCAGATAAAAACTAGCCTCTTCTGTTAGAGGGTTTAAATTTTCAGCTCCAATCTTGTCCAAATCCTGCTTGGCAAGCCAGTTTTGCGCTTGACCGCTTTGTATCTGCCATGATGCAGTTATATTGAGAATTACCTCGACAAGTCCTAAAAGTCTTTGATGTGTCACTTAGAAATACGAGATAAACACGATGACTAAAGAAACAGTGCAGTTCTATGCAAAAGGACGAGATATAACCTAAAACAAATAGTAACCAAAGAAAACGTAACTATAGTCCGTTTCCAACGGATATGTCACGAGTTCAAATTTCGCGGCGCATCTCCGTTGCGAGACCAAGTCGGAAGAAGGCTGGTCTCACAGCGGAGGCGCGACGATCCGATCCGATCCGGAAGGCCGTGTTCGAAAACCGATCCGATCCGAACCAATCTTGGCGGCTCGAATCGAAAAAACGATCCGCTATGAGTAAGCTTACTCTTATAAGGGCAGCGGCAATTTTCGGGGTCGGTACTATTTTTAAGCCAAAATTTTCGAGCCAAGTTGATAAGAGAAGAAATTCAAAAATGCCCATGAAATTTTATGATAAAAAAGTAGGCCAACGTTCTCTCTCACCGCACCCAAAAACTCACCAAATCCAAACTAGGGGGCTTCGCCGCGTCAGAAACGCAGCGTGCTAGCCTATCAATTTTTTTTCCTACTCTCCATCAAATGATTGTTATTTTTCATCATTTCCGTTAGATAAGTCCGTAAATAAAGCCAGTTAGTTACAAGTCTGTATTCTAAAGTTTTTAGTGATGGGATTGCATAAAGTCTCATTTTGCTTTCGAGTTGATCACAATGGCACATTGTATTCTGTGAAAGTGGCGTAAGAAAAATAAATCAGAGACCATAATCAGTCTTTCACACATGCGAAACCAAAGACAGTTGGCGAAATCGCAAAAGTAAGGAAAAGCTATATTTGAATAAGACCAATTTCCAAACTTTTTTCCAAGGTTTTTCTTGCGTCTTTCAATGATTTGCCGAGCATTTATCGGTGTATTTGAACAAAAGAAGGCCAAGGTCTGATGTGTAAGATAGAAAAGTTACTTAGAAGGCCAGATTCTGGAGAAACTTGGTGAAGAAATTGAATAGAAGCTTACTTTCTTTCTATTTGGTGCAAAAATTGATCAAAATCAGTTTAATTTTGTACATTTTTGACAGCAACAGTTCGCACATGAAGCAATCGGTGTAAGTAGAATCAGCAAACGAAAAAAGAAAATTCCAAATTGAGAGACGGAAAAGCTGATAGGCTGGAGGCCGCGTTTATGACGCGGCGAAGCCCTCTTGTAGAAAAAAAAATAAAAAAAATTTTGGTCACCGCCGGGGTCGAACTCGCGCTCTAGTTTGAACGCGCGCGCGCCCGGCGTGGGCGGTGACAGACAGACAGACGGATACCACGGAGCTTTAGTTAGTTTAGAAGTTAGTTTAGATAGGCAGACAAGCAGACATATAGTTCTTTTCCAAAAAAAATAGGGATACAGTAATCAGAGTTTTCATGAAAATCAGGCAAATTTTGCGATTTTGTTCTTCGATCCCAATAGGTCTCGAAGGCAAATTATTGTATTCCTATTTTTTGGAAAAGAACTATACCATGGAGTTTTCGTTATTTTAGATCAGTGGCTGTATTCTGCCTCCGCTGTTTTTTCGTCCTTCTATACTCTATGAATTGGTCTTTTTCTTCTATTTCTGAAAATGTTTTTTGTATCAATTTCTAATGTCTGCTTCTCCCTGTTATATGTACAGAATTACATCAGTTTTCAGCTAACTACAGAAATAATGCACAACTCCGAGTCTCCAACTTCTGAAAACTATAAGAAGAGCTTGTATAAAACCGAGATTTGTCGTACATGGTATGACAACCGCGGAAAGTGCAAGTACGGTGATCGGTTAGTTGCTACTTTGGCTTTTATGCATTTCTAATTCAGATGTCAGTACGCTCACGGTTCTGACGATATGCGCCAAGTTCCTCGTCACCCGAAATACAAGACTGAAGCTTGCTACTCTTATTATTACAATGGAGTATGCCCCTATGGAGCACGTTGCAATTTTCTCCATGAGTTAGTTTATATGCCTTATTTTGTTATAATTGCCAATTCAGCGAGCATCAGAAATTGATCACTGTCGAGTCTTCTTCAAAATACATGAATGTGAAGCTTCCGGATAATCCATTCTCTTTATATCCTGAAAGACCTCGCCTTAGTAAGTTTTCTTGCCTATTTATCATAGGTAATCTTTATAGATCCTAATGCACCAGTTTTTAACCCTCAAAAAACTCATGTGGAGATACAAGAATCAGTTTATGCAAAGCCGAATTACACTGACCCGTTTGAAATGCCTCAGGATATGCTGAATGACAGTGGTTTGGAGCACAGCACAATTAGCGACTCCGGAATCGGTATCTAAATTTATTTTAGCAAAAAAGTTATTCCAGAACCCTTCGTTGGTTATGGATTCACATGTGCTAAAACTTTCTTTAAGCAGCATGAATATAACTATCATGATGCATGTAATGACCAAGAGTGAGTTTTATTTTTTATTTTATTTTAATTACCTTTAATTAGTGCACGATAATTGATTTTTAGCGAATATGGTTTAAATAGTACTGGCACTGCTCTGAATAGCTGTTACGGAAATGGCCGTCTTCCAATTTTCGCTAAGTTTAGCGGCAATAATACATAATAATTATGTTCACTAGGTTAGCCTAGTTTTAAAACAATATATGTGATATTTTAGATCTTAACTGCTATACGGCCACTAGTTAATACTACTAGCGATTTTATCGCATCTATATTTATGGTAGGACCATGAACTTCTAAAGTTTTTTTGTCTGCATTAATAACCTCGCAGCACTACATGATTCTATTTTCATATTTTCATTTTGTTAATCTGTTTAGTTTTATCTTGTTTCTACGCTTAATTATTTGTCTATTAAGTTTACTGATGTTTTCTTTTTCCTCTTTTAATCTAGTAAACGTTAAAAACTATAGATGCACCAAAAACACATTTATTCATCTGATAACGGATTTATGTCTCAGCCGAGTTCTGGTCTTCATCCCATTCGAAGTCCGCGTCGTCATCTACACTACTGCAACTTCTCAGGACGCTTTTCAGTCTCTCGTAGTCGGGAGAGACTCCGTCGCCCCTATCCAAAACCTTCAGGAACTGCTCAAATTCTTGTGGCCACTGGCTGAAAAACGAGCAGCTATTTGTATCTAAAAAACCTACGTGCAGAGATCCCTGAATCCGCACTTATACTTGAGGTGCATAATTTCATCAGGGTCAGTAACAGTTCTCCAGGGCAGTTGCCCTTCGCTGAGTTCAATGAGACTGTAGTAGAGGCTGATGAGATCATCCCTGGGGTACTGTTCCTCCCTCATGTGCATAGCTATCGACACATAGCGCATTGTTCCACGAAAGGCGGCATAGTTGCGGTTGCGACGAAGAGATCCGTCGGTGAAGCGGAACTGCCTGGTCATTCCGAAGTCGACGAGATAGATGATGCGGCGGTGGTCGCCCAAGCCGGCACACATGTTGGAGGGCTTCACGTCCCGGTGAAGATGGCCGATCTCGTGGACATCCCGCAGGGCCTGGACCATCTGGATGCCGATCCTGACTGTGGTGTCGATCTGCAGCTTTTTGTTGTGGGCCATCCTCTTGAGGTCGGCCAAGTTCTTTCCCAAAATCTGCATCACGATGAAATTGTAGCCATCCAAGGAGCCGGCGTAGAGGATCCTGGGCACGTGCAGCTTTCCGGCCAACTTGGCGAGAACCTTCTGCTCGAGCACCATTCGACCGGCCTCCTGCGACTCCGGCTCCACTTTGACGGCCACCACAATGCCGCGCTGCTGGTACGTGGCTCGGAAAATCTGACCGAAGCCTCCGGCACCGATCATCGCCTCGACCTTGAATTTTCCAGCCAACAGGGTGCCACGGGCCAGGTAGGGGGCCGCCTGCTTCCCGCGTACCTGTAATCCGTCTCGATCGGCTGATAACGGGGGACGAACCTTGGGCAGGGGCGGCGGCTTCTCGCGGACATCTCGATCACGGTATTGGTACATCGACCACTCCCGCGCGAAATAAGAGACAGAATGAGAAGATTACGGTAATCTCCTTGAGAAAATATTCATTCAACACAACTAGATTATGTACAGGATAAAAACGAATGAGGTTCAGTGGAAGGCGTCCATCATCGGATGCGATTTCCGGACATTTTGACGTGTCCTCCTGGCGAGGAAGAAGGTTAATATTGTGACGAGGAGGAGGACGGCCGCCAGACAGGAGAGGAGGAGGATGGACGACGGCCGGGAGAGACAGATCGCCGGTGGTTCGACGGACGTGTCGAGCTCGTCCATAACTAGAAGAGGGAAGTTCTCTCTGAGGGCGGGACCTACTCGTCTTCATGCTGCTCTCGGTGGCCTGTGGCGGAAGGACGATGACATCCACCCCGAGGTCGGTCTCCATCTTCTTCAGGTCTCTCCTCCCCTTCGTCGTCTTGCGCGGCCTCTCTTCCGGGAACACTTTCAACGGCGCCTGAACTCTTCTCTTCCCTCTTCTACCGTAACCCTCACCGCTGTTTCTCCCTCAAATGGCCAAAGCGACTCGCTGGTTGCTGGAGTCGCGAAAGTCGTTATCTCGACTGGGGTGGCCTCGGATAGCTCTGAGTTATTGACTCTTCTTGTTTCTGTCTCGTCGGTTTCTGTCAAATTTAACGGGGAGTCTTTGTATGGTCTGAAAGAGGAGGTCCGGTTCTATCGGAATATCCCAACCCACTTTCTGAAGGGAGGCCGAGGCCGGAAGAGTCCACTAGGAGGAGGTGGCCCGGGGAGGATGGGCCCTGTCCTCTCCTCCTCCTCCGGAATCGACTCCCTGGGTCCTTTGCCGCCTCCCGGATGGCTTATGAACTCCTTTATCCTGCCGGCCACTTCCGAGGGAACAAAGTCCGGTATTTTGGGAACCGGGGGCTGTTCTTCGGGTGGAGAAGGTCCGCCGGGAACTGGTTTAATGTGTTCTTTTTCTAGGGGCCCGTGGGAGAAAGGCCCCCCGGGCAGAGGAGGCAGAACAGGTCCGGACGGGAGGATGGCACCGGGGCCGCAGACGGGAGGCTAAATCCATAGATAGGCTGACATTATTGGGCATGGGTTACGGTAACTCCCTCACAGCCGCCGTCGTGTTTATAGCAGAGCTGGACGGTGCAGGTGAAGTAGAGCTGGATCTGGAAAGGGCTCTTTCTGTTCGAGACCCATCGAGGGGACGGACCTTGTCGGCGTATTTAAAGACGTTCGAGTGGGTGAAGGCGGTCACCGAGCTGCCGTCGTACTGTATCTGGGGCAGGAGGGACGGGTCCGTCGAGCAGCCGTGCTCATCCACCAGCTCGAACTTGTTCCCGTGGCCGTCGTCCGCGAAGCAGCTGTGGATCAGCATACCGTATACCCAATTCACCGCTGAATATTATCTTACCGTTCAAGACAAATTTAAATTACCCGGGTCACACCGCCAACTGTGGGTGACTTTCTGGCCGACGTGGGCAAATTTCAGCGAGGGCCCGTCGACGCCCTCCCGGATCTCGTAGGTGCATTGTGGGAGGGGGAAGTCCTGCTCGAGGGTCTCTGTCGTCAGCTGACTGAAGGCAGGGGAAGGGGGTAATTGGGGCAGCGGAGGCACCGAACCTGACATCGACCTCGGTATTGAGGGCCTTGACCGACTCGAGGAAGAAGCAGCGGACATTGAAGGCTCGGTCGGAGCCAGTGACGAAGAGCGGGTGGAAGGAGACGACCACGGTGAAGGAGAACGATACCCCCCGGGGTTGGAGCTGAATATTTCGGGATTACTTGAGGGGGGAGGGGGACGGACGGAGCGTTGTCTCCGCATGTTACAGGCTCCGATGGGCAGCTCGAACCGAAGCAGATCGCCGCCCTCGCCCATCGACTTGAGACAGCCCTCGGCCTCCGACTCTCCCTGTACATACAGCCGTCCTTAAAATGATTATTACCAATTAAAATAGGGAGAGTAAAACCTTTGAAGGGTTTGTGAGTATGCATAACGACGGCTATATTCTCAATACCGCAATGCACTTCCGGCCGACCGGTGACGCTGTTTTCCAAGTCGAAAGCATTTGAAACTGATAACTGAAAGGAGGGTTATCACGGGAAAAGAGGAGACTAACCACGAAAAGAATTAGAATGTGTAGAAGCATAGATGCCGACGACTAGGCGGACCAGCTGCCATTATATACGCTAGCGGATTCAAGCTTCTGGGTCAATGTGAGCGGGCTTTTTACTCCAGGATGGCAGGATGGCAGCCGGACCACTACAAGCGAATAACGGTAGGATAACTGGCCCTGGCTGCTTCTATTATCTTCTTATCAATCGCTTATGTTTATGTCCGAGTTGTGTTTATTTTCTACATCTTCCGATGCTCTTCTCTTATTTTACACATCTCACAAAGTACCGTTGGCCAACTGTTTCGTTTTATAATTTGTACGAATTTTGTAGAAAACAGCCCGACTGGCAAGACGATAGCCAAGCAGGGAAGTGTTCGCGTACGACGTTTACATGCGTTGGCAAAATTCTCGTTGAAAAATATAAATTGCATTTTTCCATTTTGCAAATCTTCTTCTTTTCTTTGTACTAGAACACCGCATAAAACTTTTTGCTAAATTAACCCTTTCATATTCTACTACCGTATTTATAGTAACTAGCATATATAATCTCTTCTTGTCACATGTATGAGAGTAACATCGATTACATTTTCTATGCAAACTAAATTGTACTTCAGAATGGATTTCAGGGTAGAAATGGCACAATATGATTTGATGAGACGTATGGTTCCCTTTTTGGATACCCACTTGGTTGTTCCGCTTATGGAATTTTCCGAAGCGAGGAAGGTAAGTGAAAGATTATCTCGATCTCGTTTATATACGTCATACATAAATAGTTTATGACGGAAGCCAAGCCAATTCATTACAGGTCTATGATGAAAAATCCTTTGTGGCCGTTCAACGTCAAGTTCTTTCAAAGACAAAAATGATAGATTCGCTTGTTGAAACATATAGCACTCGAAAAGAACCGATCCCAGCTGATATAGAAGAAAGAAAGAAAGCAATTGTCATGGAACGGGATGCACTTTTTGCAAAGGTTTTTTGTAAAAGTTTTATTTCTTACTTTTAACTCTTTCAGGTTGACCCCTTGGTTAAGGTTTTAGAGTTGGATGATGTTAAAGAGTTTATGGAAAATACTCGTCACAGAGATGGAAATACGAGCATTGTTGAGTATTTGCAACAACACCATGATTTCAAGCCGGAAGCTGTTGACGAACTTTTTAAATACGCTCGGTTTCTTTATGACTGTGGAAATTACAACTCGTCATATGTATTGAAGTTTACTTAACTAAACTGATGCCTATTTTTAAGGTTTGCATCCATTATTATCGCAATCTGGTTCCTCATACTGATCCAAAATATTTGAGTGCTTTATATGGCATGCTTGCAAGTGAAATACTGGTTCAGGTTAGCATATTTATTTGTTTATCTTTTGTTAACCGCGGAATTTAGGAATGGGAGCATGCTCGTGATGATCTTGCCAAGCTTCGGGCTTACATAGATCAGAACCCTTTTGATACGGAATGGGAACTGGTTCAGCAGAGAGCGTGGTTAATGCATTGGGCGCTTTTTGTCTATTTCAACTATCCCAAAGGCAGAGATGAAATTATTGAAATGTTCCTTAACCAGCAGCCCTATTTGAATACTATTCAGGTTGAATTTATCATTTACCGCATTATATCAATTGTAGGTAATGTGCCCTCATCTCTTAAGATATCTGGCTGTTGCTGTCGTGACTAGTAAAAACAAGCAAAAGAACAGCTTGAAAGACCTCATTAAAGTCATCGATATAGTATGTTTTCTTTTTAATACTTGAAATATTCACTTAGGAGAGACATAATTATAAAGATCCCGTCACAGACTTTTTGACCTGTCTGTACATCAAATTCGATTTTGACGAAGCACAAGAAAAGCTCAGGCAATGTGAGGAGGTATTTTCATTTGAAAAAAAACGATTTAAATATGTATCTAAAGGTTTTGTCAAACGATTTCTTCCTGACTGCATGTCTGGATGACTTCCGGGAATCAGCACGTCTTCTCATTTTTGAGATGTTCTGTCGGATTCATCAGTGTATAAGCATTGAAATGCTCGCCAGGCGGCTGAATATGAGTTTGGTACGCTTGCTTCTTTTTTCTCTCAGTTTAATTTGTTTATTTCAGGAAGAAGCAGAACGCTGGATCGTTGATTTGATTCGTAATTATCGTATAGAAGGAGCTAAGATAGATAGCAAGCTTGGGCAAGTTGTTATGGGGGTCAAGGCAATTAGTCTTCACGAGCAGGTAAGAACTTTTGCCCTTCAAATTGAAGTCTTTCATGTGATTGTTATTCCTTTTTTTACTATCTATTTCTTACTCCAGCTTTAACTCAAATTTTTAGGTAGTTGAAAACACAAAACGCCTAACCGGACGTGCACAACAAATTGCACTGCAGTTGGAAAAAATCCGCGGAGATCGAGTGAAAAGCACTGCCTAAGATTACTTGAAGTATTTGATGATAACTTTTTATGGCCTATTTTGTTCATGGTTCTTTACGAAATCGTTTTCATTTGTTGTTAATAAATATTATTTACGTTGGAATAAAGCGTAAAACTGTTTTTAATTGGACCATCCAGTATTCGGTTTTTACCAATTATTGCGGCTTCTAAGATTTTTTTTTTTGGATTTCTAACAATGTAGGAAACAAAATGCAGCGTTTGCCTTCGACTGCTAGCGTAAGCGGAATTTTGAAGCTGAGCGTTAGAGCCTCGTCGTCGGCTAATGTGGCTGATGTTACCCGACCGCCTTATTACCGAAAGCCGCATCAACATCATAAGCCGCTCCACATGCTCCAAGAAGAGTTTCCGGTACGCTATAATTGTTATTTCTTCTATTTCTGCTATTTTAGAATGCTGGCGATGCTTCTGGTGCTGGAATTAGGTTATTTGACTATTATAAGACGGCAGAACTTGTAAATCAGTTGCCAACAATTAGCGAAAAAATTGATTTTGTAAGTCCATATGAAAGACCATGGGTCCGCGCAGAGAAGACGTGGCGACGGTATCAAAAACTGATGGTTAAAATGTAGCAATTTTTACAGCGATTGGCATCCCAGTTTAATGGCTCCTAGAAAAGCCTGGTCAGTTCCACGGACACCGGCCCATTTTGATTGTTTAAATTTTTACAAATATATAACCAAAACTCGGCTCATAGAAGGATCTCTGGATGAATATTATAAAACTCTGGTTCCTCCAACAGAAGTATTCGAGGTAAACATATTAATCTGTGTAGTTCTTCGTGTATTCAGAGAGCTGCTATAGATTCACTTCGCAATTTGCTAGAGACTACCCACTTTGACACTGAAGAAGAAAGGGTTGAAGCAATTTTAGCAGCCCTTTTTGATGATGCTTTAATGTCTATAGCACACAATGTGCCAAGACTTGCAGATTATCGGGTTAGTTTTTATTTGGTTTATATTTAGTTCAGTTTTAGACTGCATATTCAGTGCAGAGCGAAAGTTTTTGGATTAGAGCTGGATTTATGTTTCTTTATGACAAGTTGGAAATTGGTGACACAGAGCCCACCAGGAATTTGCAGAAAATGACAAAATACACAGGCGACGATAGGTTTACTAATTTACAGAAATTTAAAACTAAACGGTTTCCTTACAGAAGGAAACTAGGTGAACTGGCCTTTGTATTACGAGATCAACTGGCATTTCAATTGAGGTCACGGGAGGAGTTGTCTAACGTGGTCCCCTTAGAAAGCACAGAAGTATTTCGATTTCGAATATTGTCGTTACATAAATATGTTTAGGTTGATCAAGCTATTTTCGAGGATACCGGCGATAGCAAAATAGATGTTGCTCAGGATGTTCTATTCACTCCAAGAGTGTTCAATATGTGGCCAGATGAAGAACCATTATGGCAATGCCCTGGTTATTTTGCCGACTCCGGTTTGTACTTTACTTTTCGTTATTTATTTGCTTAGGAGAATCTCATGCATATTCTCGAGTTGCCGTTAAATCGTTACATTCATTAGATATGAGAATCAATACTTGGTGGAATATTGAAGGTTAGAAACTCCTTTGTACATCGGAACATTTAAAAAAAAATATTTTTAGATCCTCTGGAACGATCAACTGTTTGGGAGGAAAACGCAAAAGCACAGGCTGTGACTAGTTTATTTACTACACTAAATGCACAAGCTCATACACACGGTTAGATTTGTTTAAAATAGTTTAAAAAATGATTTAGGTTTCACACAATATACTGATATAACTAAGCCTTTCACAAGCCAGCTTCTTCTATCAAATGGAAAAAATTTCTTGTTTTCAGTAGGACAGTTGAATACTATAGCTATTAATATTGAATGTGATGGTGATTTACTTCTAATTAGTGCTTACAATCGCATTTTTAGGTTTTGTCAACAACAAACATAATTTATGCTATGTTGAGAAGCCTGTACAGTTGTATGATGAATACACGGGGGAGAAATTTTATTATAAATCCTCGGAAACCAATAAACTGGAAGAAGGCCTCAATCCTCAAGTGTTAACAAGGATTTTGCAAATGATTATGAAAATCTAGAAGCTAGGAACAATTAATGTTTTTTTTTGTTTTGATTGTTGTCATATCTTATTTTTATTAAAGTTACCACTCAATAGGTTTCGCAATTGATGTAGGATATGCTTCCAGTAATATCTAACAAGCAATCAATAGCTTCGTGTCATCTTCTCGGATATATCACCTATGATGCACATCTTCAGATGTAAATATGTATAAAATCGACAAGCTTTGGCCGATCTTTCTGCTAGTTTCTGTTATCTTTTTTAACGAATTCCTTATTTACTACCTCAAAATTGGATTTACATGTGATTGGCCACAAACGCCAGGCAAAGAGTAGTGCCAACTTCTAAATTGTTGTAAATTTCTGTTTTAGCAATTCCCTCAAGGTGTTTATGATTGCCGATCCCCATCTTCTGGGGATTTATCGAGGTCATTGGTTGGATAAACTGAAAAGGTTGTACACCCTCTCCTTAGTTTAAAAGCTCCTTTTCAGAGAATGGCAGATGAAGAGATCACATCGTGCCGCTGTTTCTATACTATCGCCCGATGTTATCTTCTTTTTGGGAGATCTTTTTGACGAAGGGAAATGGTCGAATGAGAAGCTATTCAATGACTACTCAAAGGAGTTCAACGAACTCTTCGGTACTGATATTCCTACTTATTCTGTCGCAGGCAATCACGACCTCGGGTTCCATTATGAGTCGGTTTAGAAAGTATGCCAAGGAAAAAAAAAGAGTTCAGAATTAATCCACACATCGTCAGTTGGTTCCAAAAGAACTTCAATCGGTCCCTCGTTGATTCTGTCACCGTCAAAGGTATTTGAAACTATCGGAAATTACTTTCCCTGTTTCCCATCTTATCCCTTGTCCAAAAGTGAACTTATCCTTTCCATTTAGGGAATCATTTCGTTTTTGTGAATTCGATGGCATTCCATGGAGATGGATGTTACCTTTGTAACAAAGCAGAGGCCGAACTTGAAGCTGTCTCCCAGCGGCTGAACTGCTCGAAACATCAAACTTGTACCTCGTCTGATGCTTTTACCCCTTATAAAAGACCGATCGTTCTCCTCCATTTCCCCCTTTTCCGGTACCGCCTCGCCTAATAGTAGACAAAAGTTTCAGAGAGAATGAGTCGGAATGTCTTAGAGACGATGAGTTCGACTATTCTGCTCCGAAAAGAGACGAGGCTTACAGGCCAAAGTGGGAGTCGCTTTCCCAGGACGCTACAAGAAAGCTCATAAAAGCGTTGGAGCCACGAGCCGTTTTCAATGGCCATGCTCACCGGGACTGTAAGAAAAAGTGAGTTGGACACCGACGCTGCGAACGTCTTGCAGGTGGATACGGCCCTCATTTTTTTGGGAATACACGGTAAATTCCTTTTCCTGGAGAAATGGAGATCGCCCTACGTTTTTGATGGTTGCCATAACTGATGACGAGGTAAACGTGAAAACGTGTTTCTTACCAAATGAAACGACGACTATTTATTTGTACATTATCATTGCCTTTATCATAATGAGCTGGCTAATTGTGCGACTCTATTATATTTGTAAATATTTGCTTCGTAGAGAATCTACATATTTACTTGTAGCCGAAGCCAAAGACAACAAGTGTGACTAAACATAATATTACAGTTCCGTTGCATAATAAACGTATTTATTTTGTTGTCATACACTAATACTGACAAATTTATATAACACTTCTTTTTAATATAAAAAAAAGTAATACGAACACAATACAAACATCAACAAACTGAGAAAAAAAAGATATTTAGATAAGATATTATATGTTAGAAATGACGGCTAGATCTTTTATGAGGACCGGTAAATTTGTACTGACCTTTCCGGAATTTTCCAAATTATTATTATTACATCTCGCTGTTTTTTGGTTGAAGTAGAGACTATAACGATAGATCAAAGACGGTAAAAATAACTCTTACCTGATCTTCATTACAAGTTGTTTGCGGTTCAAACTCTACTGTTGTAGATGACACGACAAAATCATCTATTGTAGGGATATTGGAAGGAACAGGCAGCGGTAATTTAGTAGAACCATTCGGCTCTATTGCCGGAGCGCCACTGTTTGATGTATTATGATTTTGAGGCTATAAAGAAAACAGTAAGGTGAAAGTGGAGAACTTACTTGTACTTCGACTGGCCTTTGGAAATTATCTTCAGTTCTATTATCTGCTCTATCATCACTTCCCCATCTGGATTCTCTTCTTCGCCCGCCCTCACGGCGACGACCTTCACGATCACGTCTGTCATCGAACTCGCGTCGCTAGAATGGTAAAGTACAACACAAGGGGTTTTGTACCGGTTCTCTGTCTTCCCAACGACGCCCGTTGCTATCTTGCCTTCGGGGAAACTCGGGTCGCTCCCTTCTATCCGACCGATCATCTCTCGGAGGCCTTTCACTCCAACTGTTGGTGTTGCGGGCTCCACCGCGATCTCCACGGAAAGAGCCACGTCCTAGAAACAAAGTAAAAAAGACAAAACCATTTATGAACCTCTCATTCCACCACGGAAGCCGCCTCTAAACTGCCCTAGTGGTTCACGGTTCGGATTATCATAGCTTTGCGAAGGCGGAGCACGATTTTGCGGCGTTCCCAGGGAAGGAATAGACATTCCATTCTAAAAAATGTAATGACTCATTCATTTATGAATTTACGTATTGTGGAGGAGCGGTAGGATGTTGCATCAGCGGAATTGGAGCGGATGTAGGAACACTCGCGGGATGCATTCCCATAAGACTGCCATGGTGCATCAGCGCCTGAGGCAATGGAGGATTCATGGCCTGAAGTAAGCTGTGGTTTATTCCACCACGAAGCGCATGTTGTTGTGAGAGAAGCAGCGGGTTACCCATCAGACTTTGAGTGGAGAGCGGTGGTGGTAAACCTGAAATAACTGTGTACATCACAAGATCTGATTACACAAACATTTCAACAAACGGAGAAAATGAAAAAAAAACACTTTGAATCGGTCAGTGACCTCAACGCCACTTTTTATACAGTCATAATACTTACCCATAACATTTGGAAACGCACTAAAATTAGGCATCGGTGCCATTTCGGTAGCCGGTGGAGACATTTCCATATCACCTTCAGTAGCGAGAAGCATACTTTGATCGTCACGGTTTTCAATAGGACGAGCATATTCATCAATCACACCTGTTAACAAAGAAATTAGCCAGTTTAATAAATAAACCGACCTTGTAACTGAGGTGGAAGCGTATAAACATCGATTTGTGCACCGTCAAAATAGGAATAAATTTGCGGAACTGGTGGAAGCCGAGACCAGGCGCAGAAAAGATGCCCTTTCTCTTGATCCCAAGTTGCTTTATCTTCTTCATTTGAAATAGATGGAGGAAGCGAATAAGAAATCTAAAAAGCTGCCAATTTCACGTAAATTGAAAACTTACTTTAATTTCTCTTTCTCTTATTTTCATAGGTTTTTGATTCTTCATCTTTATAATATCGTATGCACTTTTTCTACTGTCCATGACAACATAGGCACACGCTTTTGAAGGGATGATATTAATATTGGCGGTAGTTCCGCACGCTTTGACTGCTTCTTGAATTTCTCTTTCAGTGCAATTCGATGGCAATCTTCCAAACCACAAAGTTCTACTTACAACTGTAAACCTTAGGTTAAAACAGACAAACTAGAAAATAAAACCATTAGCAGTTTCAGGTATAACATCAGTCGGGAATCCCATTTTACGCTTTTTTTTCTGCTCATCAGTCTCCGATTGCCGTTTAGAATTTTCTCTAGATCGGCTTCGCCGGCTTTTTTTATGTTCTCCTCGTTCACGAGAGCGACTTCTCCTGCGCTTTTGTCGTTCATTGCTAGTCTAGAACAAGAAGTAAGAAGTTGATTCTGTCAATCATTACCGTAGGCTGTTCATGGGAAGGCATTCTAAGGTCTTCGTCAGGTGTGGATACGGTTGGAAAAGAGAGCTGCTGAAATTGTAGATTGCTCGGCATCGGCTGATTCATATTAGGCGGCGGTACTCCCATAGATTGGCCAAGGAACATCTCAAATATATTTCAGAGAAAACCCTAATTAAACCCACTGGCGCTTGAAGAAAATCTTGATGTTGTTGGAAATCCATATTATTGCCTAGCATATTTAACAACGGTTGTGTTGGCGGCAATGCTTGAAAATTTGGTGGAAGGGACAGGGAACCCAAATTCTAAAAGAAATACATGTAAAAAGTTTGGGTAATATTACCATCAGCTGTGCTTGCGGTAGAAATGCATTAAGTAAATTATTAGAACCGTGAGCTCCTGGACGCCCCATGTTCTGAAGCCCTGGAGGAAGGGGAAAATTCTAAAGGTGAAATAAAAGAAATTAAGAATACATTCACTAACCAATGGTTGAGAAAGGTTTTGAGATCCAATAGGAGGCATTTGGAAATTTGCTTGAAGTCCTTGTAAACTTGGCATATGAGCAGGCATTCCCATTTGATCATTAAATTGTAAGCCAAACTGATCTTGGAATGGTAGTCCCGTTTGTCCTTGGAATTGCCTGCCCTGTATTTGCGGGGCTGTCATTAATAAGCCGGAATCAGCTAAGTTCTTCTGCTTTGCTTGATTAGCAATCTATACAATATTTTTTAAATAACTAAGCGACTAACTTGATTGAGCCCTTCAATGCGTTCCTTGTGAATTAACATTAAGGCATCTTGTACTTGTTGCGTGTTAAGTAGATTGCTGGCTACTCTTGAATAATTTTCTGATTTATAAAAACTTATCGGCTTACCTTGTTCGCTCCTCGAGAGTCAATGGAATGTAAGGATCTTCATCTTCTTTTTTATCATCCTCGTCATCGCTATAATCGTATTGAAGAAGTTTCTGAAAATACTAGTACGAAAATCATCATTTAAATTACTTTTATACTTTGTGAATGAGTTTTCTCTCTTTCTTCTTCGTGACAGCGCAAACGGTCGCACATCAACTGTAACAAATTGAAAGGCTATCGATCGAGAACTTACATTGTGCGCTCTTTTTAATAAAGATATGTCTGAACTAAATGAACCTCCAAAATCAACATTATTTTCAGTGAGTATTCTTAAAAATTCACGCTCGCTTATTCCACCTATAATGGAAAGTACGGAAAAATTAACTGGCAAAGTAACGATACCCTCGGGTATTTCATCGGAAAGATCTTCACGCTGAAGACTTGACTTTTGTCCTGTATCTGTATCACTACTGCCTAGTGCCTCTTTTAGCAAATGCGCAGGAGGTGGCCCTGGTGGTGTTTGAGCCTGGAATAAAATTAATTCCGAAATAAAACAATATTACTTCAAATTGCGGTCTCTCTTTCTGGGAACTTGCTTTATGATGTCTTTCTTTACTTGAACCCGGTTTGTATAGATTCATGTTAGCTTGATCACCTTTTACTAGGCGCTCAACTTCAGCAGCGTCGGTCACTGTAATACTTGATTGTTATATATTAACATAACATACCTATTCCTTTCGCACGGATTTCTTCTTTAACTGGTGCCAAATCTTGTTCAGTGTAGATACCACTGCCAACCCATAGATTCATTGTACGAACTATTCGTAACTATTTAAAGACCTATCTTTCTGTATAAACTATTTATACCTGTTCAATTGGAGTACAATCTAAAAGCAGTGGTATTATTCTTGAAAATACTCCCAAGAAACGTTTTGCAAAAACATCCTTTTCTTTCAATTGATGCTTTCCTGCTCGTATGATGCTATCAATAATATAGGCGACAGTTATTTTATGTTCGCCTTTACACTAAATGTATTTGTGTAAAATTAAGAAGCGAACTAACTCTTAGTAAAAACTTTTCCACGGTATGAACGACGTGCTTATATTCATCTTTAGCTTTGAGTGCACTTTTACTAATATCTTGGATTTTGTTCCTGCTTATAGGAGGTTTGATGTTATTAACAGATTTCAGCTGTAATTAATTTTATAAAAAGATAAATACCTTATTGAATACCTCGTTAGCAAAAGCGTTGACCAAATCGTTTTCCATGGATAATAGAAGTGAAATAGGTGATTGTTACGGTAAAATTATTCTGCAAATACGACGATATAGAAACATAATGAAATTAAAAGATAAGGAAATGATAAAAAGTGAATAGATGTTCGATTTTCACACGAGAGAGAGACCGCAGAGAGGAGACCTAGGCAACGAGAGAGTGCGGTTACCGAGACCGGGCATGGATACACTCATTTGTTCATATTATTTTCCTGTTTTGTTTACTCTGTAAAAAATTACCAACTACGATATTATATGCTTTTCTGTACAGCATTTATGAGCAGCATCATTTGATCATTCGAAATACCCCAGAATCACCTTGATAAAAATTATGCGCGCAATCACAAGCTGACTCGAAAAGAACAAGCGAAACAAACGGTTCTCTCCTCAAGGCGTCTTGTTTTCTCACCTCCTTCTTTTTGCATAGAGACTTTTCAGGGCTAAATGAACTCTGCGACATCTGCTCAAACAGTGAGCCCGTTTCCAGCACCTCCTGAATATGCCCAATTCTACAAGAATGAGATCGAGTTAGGGGGTCCTGGGCCATTATTGCCACCGCCGGTACAAACAGAGTTCACAGTTTTTGGAGAAGATTACCGCTTGGACGACGAGATTATAAGGTGATTTTTTAGCCTTTCTTCTGAGCAAGCACTGAAATAAACAGCGCGGGGCATTTTAGTTTTCTTCTATTTTTTGCGTGCTTTTTTTGCTTCTTTGTTTGTGTTGATGAAATATGTGTACCCCAAAATTATAACAATCCGATGCTAACAGTTTATAATAACCAGTTAGCCATTTCTAGATCATTTAGCACTGATTGTCCGGAAAACTGGCATACTACCAACCCCATCTGTTTATATGATTTGTATGTTTTAGAAAGCATGGGCTCGACAAATAATTTTCAAGCTAGTTCTTTTATTGCCCATCAAGCATGTACTACTAACCATGGAGTTTATGCAAAATCAGTTCTTTCCTGGCTGCCCGCGGTTCCTCCTTCTTTACAGAGCATACTTCAAGTTTTTAAAAAAGAGTTTCATCTAGACTATGAAGTAATAATGTAAGTTGCATTACAAATGGCGTTACACCTAGTTTTATTGGCAGAAAGACGATACTTATCTGTATTTATTGGTTAAAAAAGCCTATCGTCGCAATGCCTATTCTGCAAGGGTGGATTGTACTTATCGCATCGCTGAGTATACCATCTTACATTCGATATACGTTGCTATCAAGTCCCCTCAGTCAAGAAGTTAACTTGCCTATCGTTTATCCTGCATGTGACTTGGACTACAGGTACAAACTCTTTTTATATACCTTTCTAGGCGTAGTTATAGGGAATGCCCCTACCCAGTAGCAAGTGTAGATGCTGAAAATTTGTTCGTCGAATCAGTCCACTATCAGATATCTGTCAAATTAATTTATTCCGATAGCGAGATTAACAGCCGAATTGGCATGTTTTCCAATGAGATCAAGATTTTCGATGCCGACAAAATACCTCTGGGAAGATGGAGAAGAGCTGGATTATCAGTAAACACTAGATCACTATCGAGAACGTTACAAGCCATAGATTTTTTAAATTTCTCAGAAAATCAAGAGACAATAGAGCTTACTATTGTCAAAGATTTCCTTATCACTCCTGGTCGACCACCCAAAGAGCTCATTTACATACTACAGGTTCATCTTGAGAAAAAAATCTTTAATCATGCACTCCTAGGATCAAATGCTACAATTCGACGAAATACATCTCATAATTGATGCCAGAACGGGTTATTTTGCGCATTTTTTCGAAGTTTGGCCACTTCTCTCATTTGTCATCATGTCTTTCATAATTATAACAGTTGGATGTTTTACAATGGCTATGTATTGGTTATACAAAGCATATCAGTATTTTTTACGCCCTGCAATACAAAATCTGTGTATCCATAGATATCGCGAAGACTCTTCTGATGAGTCTAGTCAAGAAGAATGAAATGGGCTGTTTGCATATTTTGTATAATTTGTAATAAACGTTTTATTTATTAGTACTGTGCTACTTATTCATATATCTGGGTGGAATACTCTACTTTTCCAACAAATAATTTTTATTTCAGATCGCTCCCATCTCAAGGAATAAAACAACTATATCCTACAAAGTATGATTGGAAAACTGAAATGAAAAAATTGAACAGGTGAGTATTATTTTGTTGTATAATAAACATAACTTTAGGAGCGTTGTTGCCGCTTTTCTTGATCTTGTTGATATTCTAATCAAATCACCCGAACATTCTGAACGAATCGAAAAAATCAACGATATACAAATGATTTTTATTAATATGCATCATCTTGTCAATGAGTTCAGACCACACCAGGTATGAATTATTTTTTTGGTTCTCTTTGAAATAATATCTTTTAGGCTCGTGATCAATTAAAATTCATGCAAGAAACTCAAGTAAAAGCTCTCGAACACAATGTAAAACATTTTAGGTAATTACATTCCACTCTTTTGTTTACGGTTTTAGGGATGTTCTTCAAGAAGGAGTTGATAGCCTTAGATTTGATATTGCTAATGAGATGATTGCTTTGGATCCAGTACCACGCCCTTCGGCTCTTACACAGTTTTGTCTCGATGCCGAAGATGACGCCGAAATGCCAGTTTTACGTAAAGAGGAACCGCAGGTTGGTAGTTCATCTATCAATTAAGTTATTTCTTACAGGATGAAGAGCAAGAGCAGCCATTGCCTGTACGGCTTCATGCAAAACCTTCTTCTAAAGATCTCCGCGAGCGAATGAAGATCACCTTTGCGCAACTTCCAAGGATCACTTAGTATTTGCTCAAAACTTCTCCTTATTATAATGAAACGGGTTTTACGTTGAAAATATTCGTAGGTATTATTTACAATTTATTATGCTATTAAATATTGCACAAAAAAGCTTACATTTAATCGCTGGCCTTCCATACTTACTTGACTAAATATTTTATAGAATAACAGTTTTTTAGACCTATTTGCAAAGGGATCGCTCTTCATATTTTGTACGTTTTCTTTTTGTTAGAATGTTAAGTAAAACATTTTAGATAGCCGCTAAAAATGGCGGACTCGTGTTCGCGTCGATTAAATAAAGAGATGCAGCAATTATGTGCAGACCCTCCATGCGGTATAAATGTAGACAACATACTACCAGGATCCGATATTCGGTAATAGCTATATTCTATCACTTTAATCTTCTTTTTTTTAGAGAGTGGCGTTTGGGTGTAAAAGGAGCAAAAGGCACGTTGTATGAAGGCGAAGAATTTTCCCTGCAGTTTAGGTTCAGTAGCCAATATCCTTTTAGTTCTCCTGAGGTAATTGTTTTTCTAACTGTACTAAGTTATACAGGTTACATTTGTTGGGGATAATATCCCAGTACATCCTCATATTTATTCTAACGGTCACATTTGTCTTTCTATTTTATCTGATGACTGGACTCCAGCACTGTCAGTACAAGCAGTTTGCCTTTCTATACTTTCAATGCTTTCATCTGCAAAAGAAAAGGTGTGTTATATTAATTGTAACTTGGCCTATTTCTTATTTTTTTAGAAAAGACCACCGGATAATGCGCTATATATTCGCACGTGTAATAAAAATCCAAACAAAACCCGATGGTGGTTTCACGGTGAGTCTCCCATCTTTTCTTTAGAATCTCAATTCAATTAGATAGTTATAATTATTTATAAATTTAGACGACGACGTTTGACAAACCTGCTCTACGTGTATCTTCGGCCGTTATCATTACACCAATTTGAGCGTTTATCACTTTCCTGTAGATACCATTTTCCCTGTACACAAATATTTCCAATATGGCCGGTCCTTTTGTTGCAAACATTCGTTTTGTTTGCAGCTAGTGCAATTTCTTCGATATTTTGTTCTTTTACGTTCGCCGGTTTATTATACTTACGTAGAATTATCGGAAATGAATCTCTTTTGTACTTTTTTTTTCATTTTTTACGTGCCGAAACACTGTTGAAATGAAATGGATTAACAAAAAATCCACAAGACAACTTTATTTTCTACCTTTGCTTCTTGACAATGAGCTCTTTGCTACAGATGGTGCAGGCAGCAAAAATTGCGATCGTTGGAGAAGGCGTAACCGGGATTTCTACGGCCGTTTTCATCCAAAGACGCCTTCCAACAGCCAAAGTTTGCTACTTTTTGACCAATTACCAATAGATAACAATTTTCCATAATAATGATTTTAAAAACTCGTGTAGTTATGGTCCGGCTGGCCTTTTCCGAATCGATAATATAAACTGGGAGAAGAACAGGTATATTATCGGAAGATAACAGTTTGAGGCTTGTAGGAAATACGGAAAAGCGACGTTCGACTGGTATGCGGAGTTGTGTCGGACGAGGCCCGGCTCAGTCACTGGGGTCAAGCTCCTCTCGGGGAATATACAGTCGGACAGCGAGGAGGACCTCCGCACACAGGTTTTGGTTGGAAAAAATACAAATAAATCGAGAATTGAAGGAAAAAGCATACGGGGATATAGTCTACAATTTCCGCTGGCTCACTCCGCCAGAAATCGCTTCCCAGTTCGAGAATCCGTCAAAGTGAGACGCTCTAAATTCCCCAATTGTTCAGATTTTGTATCCATTTCTCCGCGTATGCCGCCGAGGGAAATATGTACGTGCCGTTCCTGCGAAGTCTTCTCCGCGACGTCTCCTTCGAGAAGAGACACGTCGAGTCGCTGGAGGACCTGGGGACGGACTTCGACGTGGTGGTGAACTGCGCCGGACTGGAGGCGGGTCGCCTGGCCGCGGACGACGACACCCTCGTCCCCATCCGCGGCATCGTCGCTCTCGTGGATGCCCCCTGGCACAAAGGCTTCCTCTACAGAGATTTCATGACATTTTCCATTCCAAAGTGAGCCAGGGAGGGGCTGCCGTACTACTTCTTCAGACAAAATGTCGTGGCCATCGGCTCGGTCAAAACGCCAGGCGATTTCCGGAAGACCTTTGACCAGTCAGAAGTAGACGAGATCCTTCAAAGATATTACCAGCTCCACCCGGCTATGAAGGCGGCCCCCGTCGTGGACGTCTGGAGCCATTTGAGACCTTTCCGACCTGGTGGAATCCGAGTCGATTCGCTCGTCAAAAAGAACAAAAACGGACAACTTTTCTCGGTAGGAAACGGACGGGAATATCGAGAAAAGGTGGAAAAATTACAGGTTGTCCACCACTACGGGCACGGGGGCGGCGGCTTCACCCTCGCCTGGGGATCGGCCCAGGAAGCGGCGCTGCTGGTGGAAAAAGCCCTCGGGATGAAGAGCAAATTGTGAGGAAAATATCAACGAGAAAATAGGAAATAAATTATTATTATTCATCCGTTGTGTACCCGTAGAAAAGGCGGAAATCTGGGGGTCAATTGAAATCTTCGTCGTCGTCGAAGGGCCGGTAGAGGAAGGGGATGAGGACGAGGAGGACGAAGGTGATGATACTGGTCGCGAGGAGGAACAGCCAGAAGAGCAGGGCATCCAGCACTTGGGCCACCTGCCGCCACTCGTTGGCCAGCTTCTCTCCGGCGTCCTCCTTCTGCTGCCGCTTGATCAGAACCTGAGCCACTCGTCTCCCTGTCTCCTATTCTCCCCACCTGCATCGTCTTTATCAATTTGGACTGTAGCTCCTCGGTGCTCGGCCTCCTCTTCCTCGTCAGCCCGTTGTTGTTCACGGACACCTCCGTCTGGGGGATGTCCAGCAGCAGGGGCTCCCTCACATTGTCCTGAAAGCGGCCATCCTCACCGGGGATAGTCTCCCTACCGTGACGACGGCCGAGCCATTGAGCAGCAGGTCCGGCCGGTCCTGCATCGCGTTGACGTCCTGCTTCATGTCCTTCAGGGCGAGTCTTACCGACATCCTCCGCATCATCCCGTTGTTGTGGGACATCGAAGATTTAGGCACCTCCGGCACTGAAATAGCCCCTGGACAAAGGCTTTTATTCCCCTCTTACACGGCAACAACTTCATTCGGAGAAGGCGACGCAACTTGTCCAGGACGAGGCAACGGACCCAGTAGGGGACAGGCTCGTTGAACGGGCCCCTGTGGTGGAAGTTGAGCACCTAAAGGGGAGGAGGATGGCTGGAAGGCGGAGACAGACTGACCAGGACAGTCATTACGACGGAGACGGAGGTCATCCCCATCACGACGGTCAGATAGATTCCGATCAACGGCATCGAGTCACTCGTCTCCGGCATTTTCTCGGCGATGGCCAGAACGAACACGGAGAAGGCCAGGAGTACGGTAATGCCGAGGGCGATCTTCTCTCCGGAGTCGGGAGGGAGGACAAAGACTGGAAAGGGCAGGGTCGGGGAGGAGGAGGAGGAGGGCAGACCGAGGAGGGTGAGGACACTCATCATGAGACAGGGGAAGACGATGTTGTAGAGATAGTAGAGTGTCTTTCGCTGGATGAAGATGAAGAAGGTCACATCTGGAACGGGGGGTTAGGGCGCGGCCGGGGGACACCCACCGGGGTACGGCTCCGGGCAGCAGGTGTACTTGACCACTTTCCTCTTCTGGCTAACCTGGATATTATTCGTCACAATTAAAATAACCTCTACGTACCTTAAGCAGTTCGAATTCTCCCGAGGGAACGTAATTCGTCAGATCTATGTTCTCGCTTCGATTCGTTATGTCTACTTGGAACCCCTGAAGCATACATACTCTTACGGTCTCAAATAACTGTTACATGATACGTCCAAGACCCGAACTTTAACGCACAGCGCTGGGCATCGAAGGGGAAGAGGGAAACGTCGACTGAAAACGGGAGAAGGGCCTAGGACGGTATCTCGACAGGGAGACCTTTACAAGTGCTACGAAGCTGGGTGGGCGGCGGCCAGAAGACGGTTCCTGTGTAGAGGACCATCGCTCGTGATCTCATGTAGCCGGCTGTGTAGTCGTCCGCGCTGAATAGAGTAACAATATAATCCAAAAAACTTCTCAAGTTTCCTAATTTTTGGCAAAAACAACAAAGCAAAATTTATGGTCGCGAGAAGATCCGAACTTTGGTTGTCAAAATACGGTTCCAACCAGTTACCTACTGCGCCATAATCCCATTGGAAGTTGGGTGGCAAGAGAAAGAGCGTGATAAAGAAAAGTTGTAATCTAATAAATGGTAAGGGGAGCTAAAGAAACGGAAGACGGGGCGAGGCTGATTCGACTTAACCAAGGTAAGCTCACTTGTTATATAGTACAATGTCGGGGATCCATATTAAATCACACGGTATGCGGATAGACTGGATACCGGCAAAATCGTCCGGATTCCACCGGAGGAGTTCATCATTCCATTCCTGAAAAAGCTTTTCCCTCAGTGCAAAATATGCCCTTCGATGTGCCAACGGGGAGACGTGTCCTCCCTTTATTGAGGGGACGAGGTGATTGGCCTTCCGGGACGGCCGGGTGACGCACCTGGTCCAGCCAGACATTGATCGTCAGCACTTGGTTCCTTTCGTCCATATCAAAAATGTTCGTCATCGTCATTCCCAGCTTGACTGTCACCGTGTGCGAGGCGTTCCTCACCGGCCGGACCGCCTTCTCGTAGTCTTTCAACAAATGATACAGTAATCTGAATTCTGTCTATTATTTCTTTATTCTCTATTTTTTTTTGTTTTCCACTAAACAGAAGAGGAAGTGTGTGAGTAGAGTGCCTAATTATCGTAAATGAATGCGGATGGTGCTACTGGGATTTGCTGCCTGGGTGGGAGCGGGTCTCCTCCAAAAACACACCTCTTTCCCGATCAGAGAGGGTCGCCAAAACATACCTCTGCTCATCTGTGAAGCGATTGGTCTCGTTGGGCGAGTGGACCTGGGCATAGCTGGAGATCCTGTCCGAAATATTGTGGAAGTAGGCATGGAGCAGGTGGACATTGAGCAGAAGAACCAACACAAATATCATCTGAACATATCCGTCGAGTCAAATTATCAAATAGCTTAAAACAGTCAAAAATTAGAGTAAATCGGGAAGAAACGGCGCTTTTTGCTGTTTTGACAATTGATGCGAACGTCGTTGTTCAGCGGAAAAGCTCAAAACTCAATTGCATCCAAACTGATTGAAATTCTCTCTTTCCCTGCCATCTCGTCCGTCGCCATCAAACATCTTGAATAAAGGGAACCACAAAATTTGGCCTTTCCATAAAAAGAAAGTAGAGTAGCTCTCGGTTGAATGGAAGGTGTACACCTTTGTTCCGTGGAAAGAATGGAAAGACCACAAATTGTCGTGGTTAGGCTCGGGAGGACGACATGTGACAAGAGAATCGAGTTTTAGAACGGAAGACGCGTGTTGGACAAGGCGTCATCCGCTAGAAAAAAAAGGGGAGAAGACTGATCAAAGTATAGGAATAATAATAAGATTCATTGGAAGAGGACCCGCCCCGGCAATGGATTTCTAGGGAAGCGGAGCTGGTCAGGAGGGGGTGGCCCCTTATTTGTAATAATTATTCTCGCAATTGAATCCAATCTGAATTATTTTCTCGGCGGACTCTTTCTCTCTAATAACTCAGCCAAACGTTTTACGACCTTTGGACCAAAAATATCTCTGAACTAGTATTCTTCATACAACATCTAAAAGGGATGGAAGAGCGGGAGGAGGCTAGAGAGAAGAAGACTCGAGGGCCAGAAGAAGCACCCACTCGATTTGTAGATATTCAAGTGGAAAGAATAAAAAATATTTTAGATGGGAGAAGTGGATGCGAGGGAAGGGGGCGGGAGACTGGGCTCTTAATTGAAACAACTCGGCCATCGAATAAGTACGGGACGAACGGGAAAAACAGCTTTTATCTATTCTTACCTTTTCCTGCGAGGAGCCTATAAATCGCACTGGCACGGCTAGCGACTTCAAGACTGGACTGGGGGAAGTTTTCTTCATATTTCCATTGTTCTGCGAGCAATTTTAGACTAAAATAATAGCCGAAGGCAACTTGCGAATGTGCTACTTCACGTGAGATATTTGAAAGAGGCTCGCCTCTTCTTAGACCAGAAAGATCACAAAGGGCTTTGTCGCATCACTCGACATTAAAGATCTACGAATTTTAAAGCATTCATTGGTAGCAGACGCGTTCATACTGTAGCTAGTCCTGTTCTCAAAGTACAGCAATCAAGTCAAGTACGAAGTTATCAACAAAGATGATAGGCAATTTATTGGAGGCGAACGAAAAACTATTTGTCCGCGTTTTATTGAAGGGGGCACTTTGTCGGAATGGGGTTCGCTGTGAATAATAAATGAACGTGTTCAGTGTTTTCAAAACAGCTGGTTTGTCGGTCTTACTCAATCTGTGCTATATAACAATTACGAAAAAGGGAGTGATAGAAATCCGGCGACTGCACAATGCCCCAAGACGAACTTCCTCGTAAGCGCCGGAAACGGCCGACGGCGAGGACAAAGCCAGTGGTGTCTGAGTTTTAAATTCCACGCTCATTAATTTCTTCCCTTGATGTCTCAATAACAAGAAATATATAAATTATTTACCCCAAAATCTGCATTAAAATAGTACATAATGGGTCAATCAACAACAAAAAACAATTTTAAAAAAACCTAGCCAGTAGATATAAAGGCTGGTTACGACTTCGGCACACCTGTGATTCACCAAAGAAAGTAGCATTATCATAAAAATGAATGAAAATATAGATAGCCTTAGAGATTTTCAGCAGGAAGAGGCTCGATAGTTGTTCCACGGCGAATAGTTCCCCAGCCAATTAAACGCCAGTGTTTATCAATACGACGAGACAAAGCAATTTTTTCATTTATCTAAAAATGAAAGGTATGAAAAAAAAAATTGAAATGATACCTCGGTGCAGATAGGTTCATTCAACGCGATTTTAGCCTGTTCTCCTCTTACAGCAATAACGCGACATCCAGTTGTTAGAGAACCAATATTAACCATAAGAACTTCACCTTTTGACAGTTTTTGAACCTAAAAATACGAACATTTAAAGATAATTTAAAGAACCAACTTTAGCTCCCTTTTTATTAGCTTCCGTCCGAACTCCCAAAAGTCGTCGCAATAAGTAATAACTAATTTCAATATCGGTAAATATATCAGGAAGAGTTCCTACTGCTCCGAGAATATGTCCTACCAAACGATCACCTCGACAGAGGGTAGGATCAATTCTAGTTCCTACTCCGATTAAGCCTAACTTGTGATTGCTTATTAAAATAATTATTATTACCTCCAGGAACAGCATACTCTAAGGTGTTCTGCTCTGCAAACAATGAAACGATTTTAGAATAGATCGGTGTGCATTGAACTTTTCCATCTGCGTTTTTCGTAACAATTCCAGGTCTAACCTCAATTTCTTGTCCAACTCTAAGGATTCCTGAGAAAATCATTTTGAAAAGCAATAAAAAAATCGAACCTCTCAAAATAGATCCTCCTGCAACACCTCCTTTTAAATTTTCTACTTCAGATCCGGGTTTATTAACATCAAAAGAACGAATGACAATCAACCTAGCAGGAGAAGCAAAATCACGCGGAGGAATAGGTACTTTTTTGCAGAGATATTCACAAACTAGCTAAAATATAAATCAGAAATCCTGTAATCAATAAAACTTACATCAATATTATACTTTAGCTGTGCCGAAATTGGAATAATAGGAGCCTGATCTGCTACTGTGCTCTGCACAAAGCCTTTGATTTGTTCGTGTTGTTCTCGAGCTTGAGATTCTTTAATGATATCAACCTTATTTTGAAGTATGAGCAAATGTTTAAGCTGCATAATTTCAACGGCTGCCAGATGCTCAGAAGTTTGAGGCTGCGGACAAGGCTCGTTTCCTTAGATAGATAAGAATAATGCCATAATACAGATAGGATATACCTGCTACAAGAAGGAAAGCAGCATCCATAACAGCTGCTCCATTAAGCATAGTAGCCATAAGGATATCGTGACCAGGACAGTCGACAAAAGAAACATGCCTAACACATGTCATTTGTCCACCACAACCTTCCCGGTGACATGGGAATTTATCGGGAGTAGAAGAACCAGCAGATCTGCAAGATGTTTTGCATGTAAAATTATAAATAACTGTACTCACTTGTAACATCCAGGTCTAGGACATTCGGCATTAGAACAACGATAGATCTTTGCATTGGCATATCCTAGCTTGATTGTAATGTTTCGTTCCAGCTCATTCTTAAACTTGACAGTATGTACTCCGGAAATAGCTTTGACTAAAGTTGATTTTCCATGAGCTACATGTCCGATTGTTCCAATATTAATTGTAGCTTGACGAGAAATAACCTAAAGTCAAAGGTCTCGATAGTAACCAAAGAAAACAAAGAAAATGCAGATAAAAACTAGCCTCTTCTGTTAGAGGATTTAAATTTTCAGCTCCAATCTTGTCCAAATCCTGCTTGGCAAGCCAGTTTTGCGCTTGATCCGTTTCAGTAGCTGCCATTATGCAGTTATATTGAGAATTACCTCGACAAGTCCTAAATATCTTAGATGTCAGTGAGAATCACAAAATGATGGGACTAAAGAAAGAACAGTTCCATGCAAAAGTATGGCTGACGCAATTCATCCAAATTTCATCAGCGCATACAAGGGTCGGCCTGGGTTTATTTTGCAAAGCGACAATGCAACTGTTTAGATGTGAAAGATGAAATGAAACACAAGTGATTTTTTGTAGAAAAACCAGTAAAAATGCAACAAAAAGGGGAAAATAAAAATATTAAAGGACTACAGTAGATTGCTGGTGACTCAGAGCGCGCAAACGTTTCTCGATTTGTTGCCCCGCTCACTCTTATATTTATTTCGAGCCAATTTCGCATGATCCCCAACACCAAATGAGTAGACAGCCTTCGAATATTGATAAGATACTCGATATAAGTTCATTTACTGCCTCTCGAGGGTTTATAGTCTCTTCAAGTGACGAGGACGATAATGTAAATGAGCTGAAAAAAAGTTCCACGACTGTTCGGTAAGTTCTAGTCCAATAAAAACTACCTGGCTGTTTTACAGATCAAAATTGTCGAATATTTTCGCGACCACCTCTCAGAAAGCACCCAAAGAAGACCAAAATGCATCCAGACGACAGCCAATCTTTGCCAATTCGGTGGGTTTGTTCACAGCCGGAGAATCTGGAGAACTGCAAAGCAGGGGACAGGTTGGGATAGCGGTGACGGATAATAATGGAAAAGTAGCCGGTAATTTGGACGGGAGAGACAATGCTTACAGTATATTTTGCTAATCTACAACGCCGCAAAGCAAGTCATGGCCAGTTTTCCTCTGACTCCTGGATCCGTCGAATTTTCTGTCCGCTACGGGAAAGACAGTTATGTGTATCTGTCCACCCCTCCCGTCTCGCTTACTCTCCATTTCGATGAATCTAAACTACACAGCGGACTTCATATATTAGCCTCCCTGGTGGGTATCTCCCTCTCCAATGAACTTCTCTTTTTCTAGCTCCTTATTTTGTGCGGATTGGAGGAATGCCTCCTGTATTCCGGGGAAGGGGAGGCCTGCTTTCCAGGATGTCATGTTCTCTTCGAAGAGAGGAGGATCTCCCTGGACGAGGGAGAACTGCACGTGAGGATCTTCCAGAATCTCTTAAAACGATTCAAAAGGTAGAACAGAGACCGCAGGAAAAGAAGAAAATGTCCCAAACCGGCCCGCTCCTGGGTCTGGGGAAGGGCGGCATCCGAATCGTCAAGACGTCCGAGTCGTCCGCGAGCATTGTGACCGCGGTGAAGATAAAATACCCCAGCGACCATGTCAAGTAGGTGTCCGTCTGCCCCTATAAAATAGGTTCAGAGTGGAGTCGGAGACCTCGAGTCTTGTTCCGACGGACTCTCCCCAGGTGGCAGATCTGTTCGAGGCTGAGGTGGAGGCCGAATTGGTAAAAGTAAGGACAAAGTCCTCCTTTCTCTATCCTCCCATTTAGGAGAAGACAGACGATATAATGTCGAGAATAGCCAAGGTGGGGCAAGCCATCATCCCCTTTATCCCCCCGCCGGAGCCATCCTCGATGGAAAAGGAGGAAGAGAAGGAGCTGGCCACTGTTAGCCATCAAGAAGAGGAACCTTCAGTAGTGGAGGCGCCTGTCCCCATGCCGAGGGAATACCCCGTCTTTCACAGGGTCATCGGGACAGAGATGGACCGACTGGAGATTCGTCTGGAGGCATCTGTCCAGAGGATGATCGACAGGGCGCTGGAACCACTTCGGGGAGACGTAGGACGGGGAGGAGGGGCAGGGAAGACGAGACTATTTCAGCTTCAACGACTGCTGACGAACCAAGAGAAGATCCTGGCCGAGCTACAGGACTTGAGGAAAATGAAGGACTGAAAACATATCCAGTTATGACGGTTGTGATAATAATAAATATTCCATTTCTTCGAGGTGGACGAGCCGAGTTTCGGGGAACCGGCTACAGTAACCTGCCCCATCAACTAAATGATCATCCCCTGCCCCGGGTTGAGCATAGAGAAAGGCTAAACACCCCGTCTACCGTACTCTCCAGTCTAACATGTCCTCCGTGTAAAAGGCTCTGCTCGGTCGATCCCCTGCCCGAGTGCCGCGTGCTCTGCCTCTCGTCCTCCCGTCAACATACTGTCGGCAGTCGTCTTTTCAGCCGGCGGTCGTCGTGACAACGGGCCGAGGTGGAGCCTGATAATTAGCCGGCTCTGATTGCCTTTTTGCTTCACCTGCCCCAGTTGATTATCCCTCGTCGTCCCCGGTCGCCTTCCACTCTTCTCTCCATACACCGCCCGTCCCGCTCACCCCGAACATTTCAGAATGAACAAGGACACCAAGCCGGACAACGCCGCTCTCCGTTCCCAGGTTGAGCAGCTTCGTGTCGAGGCCAACATGAACCGGAAGAAGGTCTCCGAGTGTACTAAGGAGTCAGTCCTCCTCCCTCCTCCCCCCTTGATTATCCTATTCAGCCATCTCGAGTACTGTGAGTCGCACAAGGCACAAGACTTCTTGGTCAACGGCCCATCCCCTGGCCTCGAAAATGTATTTGTGGAGAAGAAGAAGTGCACCCTTTTCTGAGATCTCAATAAATGTCTCTCGTTGTTTGTGTTCATTTAAAAAGGGGGAAATTGAATAATTTTTATTAGAGTCTCTCGGGCCGTCGGTCAGATGACCTTCTTCCTCCGGGAGAGGTAGCTGAGGCGGAAGAGGTAGGCCGTGATGAGGGTGTCCTGGGCGACGAGCAGCACCGAGGCCAGCTGGATGTCCAGGTTGAAGGCGATCCCTGAAAGTGTCCTCTTCTCGTCCTGGCCAGTCCCTTACCGAACTCAGCCCCCATGTGGACTAACAGAGCGGCGAAGGTTAAAAACTCGAGGAAGATGGACAAGAAGGAACTGCCCACGAAGGCCCAGATGATGCACGGGCTGCCGCGGACGACGCCGGCCATCTTGACACAGAAATTGACGAGGCTGGCCACCCCCGAGGCCACCAACAACGAGACGATGACAGTAGGATTGCCTGTAATATTTGGCATAGGGGGACGAGGAAGAGGAAAGAGGATACCGGCCAGGACGGCAATGTAGATCATCTGGCCGAAGCGAAGACAGTTGAAGACGGCCAGCAGAGTGGAGAAGGCCACCAGGGTGCAGGGAAAAGCCATCGGAAACGAATGGCCGCAGAAGGAAACGGCCGGCTCGGGGAGAATGTCCAGACATGGTGAGACTGATCTGAAATAGGAAATAGACAAAATCTGTTTTGCCGTAGTTAAGTTTTCGAGCTCGATATACCGCGTACACGGAGTTGCCCTTGGGCCATGGGCGTTGGCCTGCTTCACCTGCCTCTAGCACTTTTCGAGAGGCAAAACAATCATCTGGATAACAAATGGCTAAGGGCAGCGAGCTGCCCTTCAGATGACAACGTGATTGTATCCGCGAGTACCTGTGACTGCCCTCACCTCGAACTTATCGAGAAAAGGCAAAAACAGCCAAACTTCTCTCATTGTGAAGGCTATCCTCAAGATGTGGGGATCTTACTCCCTAGATGTCACTCCAAGCGTCCTAAAGATTAGTCCTTGGGGCAAATGAATCGCCCAATGGGCATATCAAAAGAGGATCTCCCTAATCACGAAGCCCTCCACCATATTTGGCAGCAAAGAAAAGACCCCCCTCGGCATAGGAATGCCAGCTTTCATTGAACTTCCATACAATTCGCCTCGAATCCAAAGCAGGACTAAATTTCCCACAGGTCCTTTAGTTACCGTATCCGCAAGAATCAGGCGAAGCCGCCTCCCAGTCCTCCCTGGGCTATCCTCCCGGCTTCTGCAAGAAGTCTTTACGGGCCAGGGAGGTCGCAGAGTCGTTAGCTTGGGAAGATGGCCACCGCCAAGGTTTTCGATCCAAATCATTCAATTATAAGGCATTTGTTGTTGTTTTGGTCGTCCCCTCTGGGTGTGTCGGGCGACGAGTTCCAAGCCTGGTGATGATCATCTGCTTTGTTTATTCGGCAGCCAATGCCACCGTCGAGATGCTTACACACCCTGCCCCTTAAAATAGAGGATAGAAAGACATAAACTCTTTAATGTGTCATATTGCACAGAAGAGGGACGATATCCACTTATTATATAATACAGGGAGGACGGACTATGGCAGGATTTATTATGTGTGAGATCAGAGGCACGTCAATGGGAATTTCCGTAGATCAGATAGCGAAGGAGACCGTAATTTTGGGGAAGAAAACAAAAAAAAAAGAAGACGGCGGAGGAGGCCTATGGCCAGGGCCAGTAGGGTTTAGTCAGCATGACCTGCTTGTTCCGGCCGCGGGTCTTGGCATCCTCCTTGGAGGATAGGCTACGTCTCCGGTGCTTGTGGTGGTGATGATGCTGAAAGGGATACGGTATTGGAGAGGGTCCTGAGGGGAAGACGAACCTTATGCCTGTGGTGGACGGGCTCTGAGGGGGAGGCATCTGTGAGGGAGAAGCTGAAGAGGGGAAAGGAGGATACCGCCGTGACCAGGAGGAGGAGGAGTATCCTGAAATGCGAAATGCGACGTGACCCCAAAAATGATGAAATTCACACGGATCTGACCCATATCCATCTCTCATTTCGGTTTTCTGCCCTCCAGCGCGCCCCCCTTTTCCCTTTCATAGCACGCCCCCGAAACACGTTCCCCCCGAAAGTAAAAGCTCGGACTATTGCTTTTTTTAATCACGGAGGAATGCGGACCGAACGAGACTTCCTTCCCCGTCACACTTTCACCCCGAACTTACCAGAAAATTCGCATCGCGAGGAGGGAGGAGGGAGGAGGCTGCTCTCTAAAGTCGCTCGGCTCGTCTGGGGCAAATCTGCAAATTTTCTTATTTTTTGGAGAAGAGAAAACGAGTCAAGGAAGAAGAGGAGTCGGGTTACAAATCAACGGATTTGATTTGTTTGATTTGAGAAAACAGACGGTAATTGGAGAGGGGATGGCCGGAAGGAGGACGGCCACCGGGACAAAGATTGGCGAGGAAAGAACAGACACAGAAAAGAACTACCAAGAAAAAAGTAGCGAGGGTGGCAGATCAGTTTGCAAGGAGGAGGACGAGAGGGGGCCGAGGATACTGAGAGAGAGTACAGTACTCTGCGGGAGCAGGAGGAGGTGAGCTATCCCCCGGCACCCTTACAGTCGCGGGTACTTCTGTAGCTGCCGAGTACGGGTGCAGGAGGAGGAGAGAAGGTAGAAGAACTGTCTGCCCCCGACGGGAAAATATGAGAGAGACGATGATGAAGCTAGTAAAAAAGATGTCCTTTTAGCCGTGACGGGAAAGATTCAAGGCCAGGGATCAGACAGTTTTGGAGGGAGGCAGAAGGGGAAGGGAGAGGATGAGCTCACCACATTCTCACGGGGGTGAACCGGTGTTATTGTGGGGCGAAAGTGGGAAGGTCGTAATTGGGCGGGCTGACCTGGAGATCCCCTGACTGACAAGAACACCTCTCGCCCGGGAAACAGGATGACTGTGTTGCGAATCCGACAAAGGAGAAGAAAGGCACCAGGGCCTGGTTCCCCTCTCCCGGCTCTACTGTAATACTACACACCGGGGGGCAGAGGGGGGAGGGGGGACCAGTTCAAGACGGGGGCCCTGTACTCCTGAGGATGCCTTATAATAACTTTGTTGTTTTGGCTGACCCAAATATAGAAGATGGATGGCCACCAGAAGAAGACGTAGAGTACAGAGACTGGGGGGAGAGAAAGTCGACCGGCGGGGAAAAGGAGGACGACCGGATTTAGATACTCTTGCCATTCGGGAGCCAAACGGGAACGGGGGATCAAAACAGGGGCACTGGGCAGACAGGGGGGATCAGACAGAAGAAAAGACGAGAGGGGGTCCTGGACGGGGTCACGGGGAACGGAACCGCCTAGCAAAAAGCCAGCCGGGGGAAACCGAAAAGACAGAAAGCGATTCGGGGTCGAGAGATGTTTTGCAAAGAAGGAGAAAGCCCCGGGGGAAGAGGGTAAAGTTCACCCGGGGGGCGGCCGGGGGATGATTCCAGAGGAAGATACAAATTGGAGGGAGGGGTACGGTGGCCGGGGGCACTATCAGACAATGGGCTCCCGGGTGCCGGCCATGTGACAGGGACGAGCAGCTACTTTCAACGAAACATTCCAGAGAGGCAGCAGTATCTCATCCTCCCGGGCCTTTCCCTCATTTTGAGCCGGCCTCCCGTATTCGCCCCCTCGCCATTTACCAAACTATAAGGTAGGCCGTTCTCTTCCAGGGGTGAGAATAGAGCGGGTGATCCCATTGGTCGGGGGTACCCCTCGCTCTGTTACTATAAGCCTTGCTCCGGGAGATTAGGCTTCTCCTAGAGCAAAGTACACAAAATTGACTGTATCTGCATTCTTCTCCCGGGTTCTAGGGGATTATAGTTGGCACACGTGATGCTCAGATTTCAGGGGGACTAACCAAGGTCTAGAGAACAGCCAAGTATTGTGGAGGGAGCGGCCCTTGGAGTCTGTTTCATTGGGGGACTCGATCACCCGCACCCGTAGAATCTCGGCAGCAGAGAGCATAGAGAATGTCAGACACCGAATAAAGGGAGATTCAACTGCCGAGGCGGTACGGGTGCAGGAGATTCGCTGCTCGAGGTGATCTGCTCCCCGGGAGGGCCGGGTACTGCCCCCAGAAAATATTTCTTCTCTCTCTGGTCTGTGATAAGCGAACTGATCTTTTTCTTATCGCAACTGGGGATGATTGTAAAGGAGCAAATAAATAATTCGGCGAAAGATATTGCCCCGATAAGGGCAGGGGGCCCTGCAGGGGGAAACATTTTCAGGAAGAAGGGGGGACAAGGGGTAGGACAACCGAGATAAGGAGAACGAGAGTGGATTGGGAACGACCGAATTGATAGCGAGAATGGGGGAAAGTTTTAACACTTCGGGGGGAAAAGGTCACAAAAAACGGGAACACATTTAGGACAGCCCCCCGGGTGGAGGAGGCGACTACCTCTGGAAAGGAGGAGTCCCAAACTTGGGACTGTACTGATCAGAGGAGCCAGATAAGCAGATCACGCCAGTTTTATCTGGCTGGACGAGGAAGGAAGTGCACCCCCGGGGGGATACGGTAGCTCTATTTATATCCGGAGGAGCTCCTTCCATTTGTTTCGCTTGTCTGTCGGGGGCGTGGGTGTTTCCACCACATTAGCCGCCGCCATTCAGGAGGGCCCCCAGCCTCGTGAGTCACCTATGACCGCTCAGTCGGCTATCACTTCCCTCCAGGCGATAGGAGTCCTGCCAATTGTCCCAGATATTTTCAAACGCGATAAGAGCCGCTAAAACGAGAAGGCAAGATGCTCGAAGTTTGCCAACATAAAATTCAAAAATTGTAAAATATGCATTTCGAGTGGCTCTTTGCCTTGGGAGATGATCTACGTTTTTGAGGAGGAGAAACTCGAAGTAAACAAAAAGAAATGAATAATTAGCAGCCACTTCAGGAGGATTTTCTGTTCGAGCGGAGCAGTTCGCACAAACACTGACAAATAGTATGTGAAAAGAGCCATGATTAGCTTCTTTTCGTCTTTTTGAATTTTTAGAGAATGACGTTTTATGGGAATTCTCTCAGCTAACCACGTGTATAATGGAAGGCCAAAAGCTGACTACGGTAGAGTCAGGCTGAGGCGACGGGGAATGATTGGTCGCGCGACTAATGGCAAATTAGTGAAAGCGAGAGAACTTTCTTATTTTTCATGGAGATTAGCATGAAGTGTGGCAAACTGGATGGTTTGGCCTTGTGTGCCGAAAAGTGAAAGCGACTCGTTTTCACTCCTCGTCTGGTCGAATTAACGGTGGCAGACCGAATTCTGGAAAACTTTTTACCTACGGCAAATGGAGTCCTACGTCTTAATTTGAAACACAGGCATCTTTTCATCTGCAAGCAAGAAAAATAAGCAGAAACGGAGTATTGGAGAGTACTGTAGAAGGAAATAGTTACAAGGTTATGTTGCGTTTGTATCTCTTCGCTGTTTCATGGGGGAAAGGGGTCAGAATAGTAAAATATTGAAAGGGATCCACCTCTCCATAGAGCTACAGTAGTAACATCTTCAAAATCTGCACAGATTTAGTTTCTTTTTATTTCAAGAATTACATTTTTTTATAGGAATATACCTGCAATCCAACAGCAGACATATGAGTTAGAAACCAATAAGGTAATTAGCCATTTGCATAGAGGGCAAAAAGCTTATGTATAAAGGTCCACCACGTGTTACTCCGAGATACGGTGGTCAGTAAATATTATTCCACGCCTGATTATTTGCCATTTGATAACCTTTTTGTAGATATAAGTAAGTACAAGGCGGGATGACACGTGGAGACGAAAGAACCCCCTAGAGGCAAAATTACAAGGCGGTGTGTGGACGGTTCCGGCTTTTCTTGACCGGCGGCAGCCGCCAAACGCAAACACCGAGTTTTTTTTCGAGAGAGGAAGGTTCCTGGTGGCAGACGAACAAAATTCGAAAAAGTGCAAATTTATAGACTCGTAAAAAATCAGACAGTATGAAAGAAACTGATGAACAGACTATATGAATACGACTATACATGATTACAGCGTTCATGGATGGCTTTCTCCGAGCGATCTTGTATTATTTGTTCGACATCCCGTTCTCCTTTGATTTGACGAAGCTGAGAATATCTACATTGTTTACTTATAATTGAAAGTTTACCAAAATTCTCAATGGCAATGGATTCTGCTCTTCCAATGTAGCACGATCTGCGACTTCTTTTATACACCTCTGAATGATTGAATTGCGCTCTTCATAAACGGCTGCTAACTGAAACATGTTTATGGAAATATAGGAGAAACAGAAATTATCTCACTTGCATACGGAACTTCTCGCATATTTGTTTGCTCTTCTTGCAATCGGGGAAAGAACGTGTAGGCAGATCATTGTTGAGGGAGACTACTATGAGATCGTCGGCCTGAAAAGTAGAATTTCGCATAATTTGTCGCTTGTCTTTTGAGAAGGAGACGGCTAATAGAATGAAACCCCCGGTTTCTACAGTTAGCTCTCATGTTTGCTTCATCAATTTCCATGCCATAGTAAGCCACTAGTAAAGGATCCCCCCTTATTAAAGCGCTATGGTGTTTGTCTGTCTGTTTGTTTGTTTGTCTATCCGATGAGAAAGTGTCCGACGGTAAAGTGATTATTAATTTCTTAATCCCGGGGGCCGCCGCAGGCGGTCGTCGGCAGAAGAGCGGAAAGGTCGCCACAGGTCGAAACGGATAAGCTGTCGAGTTACGACAGCCGTAGGCCGCCGAAGGCCCGCTGGTAACTTTTACAGGAAACCGCCTATAAAAAGCCATCCATATTAAACAGGCTGTTTCACATCGGTCAAGACTGCTTAATTTCATTGTCATATAGCTATCGACCTTTTCTGGTGTGCTGTTGTATTTGAGGTTTACTAGAATGGCGAAGCGGAACTGTAAGCACAAGGACAAACGTCTCGAGCAGACTCAAAAGAAGTGAGTTTCCCAACGTATCTCTAACAGATTATAACATAGGATCCGCAGGAATATGGAGGACGCAGTAGTTGGCTCGCTGAGCGTCGCTTCCTTTGAGAATCTGGATGTTTCTGAGAAGTCGTCAGCTGGCTGGCTCAATGACTATCTCGAAGAGCCCAAGAATATGAATCACTGGCATCGGAAGGATTACAAGCCCGAAAAGTACAACTCTCCTCAGAGATCGGATCGTTCGCCAAAATATTCGGAGACACAAACTAAATACCATCGCTGTGCTAAGCACGGTCTGGTGCCTCTGAATGTGGAAGACAATTTTGCTCAAATCCGCGTTACTGAGGTGGAGCACACTGAACTTATCGCTTCAGAGCCTACAGACTCGCGTACCTCTCTCTATACTTATGGCAGGAAATATGATGGCGTGGGCATAAATTTCTTGGAATATGTGCCCAAAGTGGTAGAAGCAACGAAGAAGCTTATTGAACTTTACAACAAATATCCGGTATATACGCATGCATCAAATCAAGCCACGCCGTTTACAGCGAGTTGCCACGACCATTCTGACTATCCTTTTTCTGTGGTGGCTCTCTTCCCAGATGGAGAGTTGGATGTCTCATGGAGCAGCCAGTCTCGTTCGCATCGGACGTCCAGCAGCCCATTGGTCCAGCGTCTCCCTTGAGCAATTTGCCAACCGCCTTCGCTCGTTTGCCACCTCCACCGATGATCTGGTTGAAGGCTTCTACTGTGACTTTGCCCGCTCGTGGTGCCACCGCTTCGACATTATGTGCGACGTTCGCTGCTCGTTTATGGATAAGGCCATTCAACGGCTCAGGAGCGCGTAGTGGAGGCAAAGAAACAGCAAGTGGGATAGGAAACTAGTACTGTCGAAATAAAACCTGCCCTATGCGTCAAAGCTTCTAATTTTTGCCCATATAAATAGACTAACCCGGCGTAAATTTCCAAGACGAGTTAGTATGGTGCCAAAATCAAAGCAATCAACTCCTTTGTTGCTTCCAGCCATGGTTCTGAGAGCATTTTAAACAGAGCTATGGAAACAAGTAAGTCTGTCGTCCATACGCTAGTAAACGGCATAGAAAATACTAATCAATTTATGAAAATACAAAAAATATTCAGTGCATAAGAGACATAAACCGTAATTCAAAATGCGGAGATGAGTTCAATTCCTGGCTCCCAAGTAACGAATGCGCTCGCCTGTCTTTACAATTAGCTCTTTCTTAGCCAGTTCATTAAGAGCTTCATCAAATATCTCTCGATTAATAGTCTGTAATACGAATTGTAGCAAACAAAGACACCTACTTTATCATGTTGCCGGAGATTGGCAAAGAGGGCTTTAGCAGATAGACTAACACCTTTACTATTCTCCAATTGGGCCGAAACAGCTTCAGCTACGTGTTCTACCATCTTGCGGCTAGTTGTACTCATTCCAGCAGCAAGTATATTTACATCCACTTTTCCGGTTGTAGGGTCAACAGCCGATTGCCGCAAAGCTTCTCGATGTAAGCTGTAATATAGAATAACAGATAAAAAAAGAACCCTTACTTGTATCCATTTTCAACATCTTCAATAGTAACGGTCTCCGATAAACGAATTTTTGCATGGGCTTCTGCAAGTCGGATAAGGGATTCCAACTGCCGGGGGTACGCGGAAATCTGCCCATGTTGTGCACCGGCTTTTCTCATAAAGAGATATTTATCAATAATAAACGATGAAATCTCGTCGGTAAGCTTGGGGTTCACATTGGCTTTGGCGTACGCTGAAAGATAATAAATCGCCCATTATTTTTAAAGAAACAAGCCTATATAGTCCCGAAGAAGATCTCTATCAAGTTTTTCTTCTTCACTGTCGGCTTCTGATCGGAAATAAAGAGAAACAAGGTGATTTGCTAATCGACGATCATGCAGCTCATCTTGAGGGTCAACCATTAAAAAGATAAGATCAAAACTAGAAATTTGTTAAGTATACGGCATAGAAAATTGAATACCGTGAAAGTAATGTATGAGGTAACTGAATATTGTCAACAATCGTTTTATCTCTATTCCATTTAGAATCTACTGGATTAGCAGCTGCTAATATAGAAGTGCGTGCATTCAGCTGGCAAATAATTCCTGCTTTCGCGATAGACAAAGTCTGCTGTTCCATAACTTCGTGTAACACACTACGAGCTCCATCATTCATCTTATCAAATTCATCGATGCAGCATACACCATTGTCGGCTAAAACAAGTGCTCCAGTTTGTAAGACTAATTGTTTGGTATCAGAGTCTCGGGAAATGGAAGCTGTGAGACCAACCGCAGAAGAACCCTAACAAACTAGATGCTATAGTGACGCATACATACCTTTCCACTTGTATACTGACTTCTAGGCAATAGTCTATAAACATATTGCAACATTTGGGATTTAGCAACTCCAGGATCTCCACAAAGAAGAATATTGATCTGAAATATACAAGAATTGCAAATAACATCATATTCAACCTCGCTGCGAAGTTTTGTCTTATGTGTTGTGTCGTCATCTTTGCGAGTTCCTCCAAAAAGCGAGCAAAGCACTCCTCTTTTCACGTCCTGATAATCATGTATAGAAGGAGCTGGAAGTTTTTGAGTATAAGAAAAATGAGTATTGCAGATAGGCAAAAGACGCAAAAATACGTCTCGGTAATGCCTTCAACAAACTGCAGAGCGAAGTAAAATTTAGTAGGGTATTGTAAAAAATAAAAATCTAACCAATTGCATTGCAAAGGGCATCCATTATGTCACGGCGTGTAGAAAGTTTCTTGATTTGCTCTATACGTTCGTTAGAAAGATGATCGCTAAAACGACAACAGAAATATTAAGATGTAGAAAACAAAACATACCCATTGTCTTGGTGTAATCGTGATGAATCTGTTTTTCTAAAATGAAGCGCATCAATATTAGTGCGATATACAGACACAAGAGCACGCTGACGGGGATTTAACTATGATACATAGATAGTGGTCAAAAATATTTAGGTTTACCTTAGCTGCTTGCGTTCTGAAAATTCCCGTCAATGTGACTCGATCACCAGGTTGAACAGTCTCCACCAGACTGCTATGAACAAACACTGTAACAGTATGGGGAGTTTGACCGGAAGGCATATCATCGGGGCTTTCTTGCAGCTTGACAATTTGTTTGTCAATGAAGAATGACCGATTATGAACAAGTTGGAAACAATGAGTATTAGAGCAGTTAGTACATACTACAGGCTCCTCGATTCTAGATCGATGGTATTTTGCATCGAAAAAACTTTACCTTCCCCTGTCTACTTCGCTTTCAACACTAAAGTTACATATGGAGCATTGGAAAAAGCCGAGACGCATTTCAGGAATAAGTGTTGAAGTACGTGTAACCATCCCGGTAATAGTGATCAACTGGTCAATATCTGCAGAACAAAAATGTAAATATGTATGTATTGTTCCAGACCTGAAGGATTGAGGCATCGCATATTCCTTGTTTTATCCGCATTAAAAGGACGAAGTTCAATCGGTTGAGGCAATGATCGGTTATAGTTCTCCGTAAAAATTTCGTTTACAGTTTGATCAAGATAGGGTATAATATCCTGAAAAAGGTGCCTTCAATAAAATGTCAAATATTAAGTGGAACTTACAGCTGGATATGCTACAATTTTACGATAAAGTGCTTCTGAAAACGATTTCACGTGAGCCAGATTGAGGCTTAAAAATGGTTGGTCTTCACGAGCTGAGATTTCATAAAGGCGCTCCAAATAATATGGTAAGTTTATATCAATTTGTTGCCGGCTCTCAGGTAAGTGCAACATATTTTCGTCGTCTTCTAAAGCTTCAACTTTAAACTCTTGAATAAAAGTACGGAAAGATCTTAACATAAAATTATACAAATTGCAAATAACGATTACCGCTGCACGTCAGTTACACAAATACGAGTGCCCCAAATATAGAGCCGTGATTCGCTATTACCGGTATCCATCTCGGAATTTTCCAAAGCATTTCCCTCTACACGTATTGTTCTATAAGTTCATATAGTCAGAAGCGTTGAACACAAACCTGTGATGGGTTGGTGCTGTTCCTAAATCAAACCTCACATTTCTTCTGCTCGAGAATGTGGTGGATTCCTGTGAAGAAAAGTCGCCAATTTCACTGCCATAAGGTAGAGCGGAAGATCCAGCTGCAATTTGGCAGTTATAAGAGTAACCATCCAATATACTAGATCGTAGAGATGGCGCTGGCGAGTTTCTTCCACTGCTTTCTTCGGGAAGAGGGCGAAGAGAGGAAGACATTCCACCACGCGAAGCAGGAAGTTCTGCTGAAAATAGAGCTGCTCCGCTTTGAAGAAAATGTGATTATCACAATAATAGAGCTGATATATATCAGAATAACTTACAGCCTGTAGCAGACCCAGCTGCAGAAGCCCGTGAGCTTGCCCTTGTCGAACGCTTAGAAGGAGTAGTTCCGGTACTAGACATCTGTAAACGCGATAAAATGATTTGCTTCAACAGGGATAGCGAGAGACTGCTGAGAATAACATTTTCGGGAGCATTTTATCCTTTCCCGCCCAAATTGATGATTGGCGGCAGAGCGCACTTTTGTTTACTGACGACATGTTTTTCCCAGTGTATTGCACGAAAATTTTCGTGAGGTATGCCGTTTTGTCAGCGTAATTTATGGAAAACTCCTTGTTGCTAGAACGTTCAGTAAAAGCAGAAAAAAGAAGAATTGAAAAGCTATGTTCAAATGTCTTATTTTTTTTAAATAAAATACAATGACAACGTGTAAATGAGACCAAATTTACAAATATAAAATCGAGTTCATTCGTTAGCAATTCTTCTTTTCCCGTCTTCTTGCTTTCTATTCAGTTTTTTAACAGTTTCCTCCATTTTGTTTGCTACTTCTAAATAGCTCTTTACTCGCTCAGTTTCCGTCTGCTGCTGGCGCTGAGTAGCCGCTTCCCGGCGTATTGCTTTATCTTCTTCTAATTTCACACTTGCTTCTGCCATTTCTGCATCTATTATATCCAGCGACTCGTCTAGCTTTCGTTGTAAATCGGCTCCGAAATCGTCGTTTCTTTTTTGACGTTCTCGCATGTTTTCTAATAAGCTGTGAATCCATTTGGAGCGATTTTCGACAGTATCGAAAACAGGAGGTCTCAACGGGTAGTTCTCCACTTTTTGTCTACGTTCCTAAACGATAATGATATGTAATTAATGAAAATGGATTGAACCTCTATTCCTCTTATTTGGATATCAAGAAGCTGAATCTCGTGGCTTAGAATGATGTCGTAAGTTCTGTTCGCCAAGGCTTTATTATTCTACAAAAAGACTTTAAAATACAATTAGATGTTACCGATTCTTGCGCCTTCCTGTTTGCTGCGTAGGAGTCTATCCGTACGTTAAACTGAAAAGTATATATACCACACTAAAACTATTGACTAACAGCATGTTGATCCACATTTAGATTTAATTCAGCTTTTAGCTCATCGGCTCTCGCTTGTGCTTCGCTGTCTATATGTTTCATAAACGGTTCCTCTTCTTCAGAAGGATTATCTTCAATTGATTCTGGCTGCTGACCATCTTGAGAAATTTCTTCTGTAGTTCGAGCAGGCTAAAAAATATATACCCAGTTATACCCGGAAAACCAACCCTTTTTGGTTCATTATCAGCTGCCACATTTTCAGCTTCTCGTTTTCTCGATACTTCTGCTTCTGTGCGAATTTCCAGCGACTTTCTTATTGGATCATCGCGACGATATGGATGTGGCGCCTAAAAACAAGAAAGTTTTCGAATGCAGACTATAAAACATCTCGTGGTGGTAAGGCTTGTGGTATCGCGTACGGATGGGGCGGTTTTTGCTCTTCACGTTGAATGGGTCTCAACATGTCCTGCTAAAATACAGATAGCATACTAAACAACATGGATACCCCTGGATAACGAGGGGGTTGCCCTACAGCACCACTGTAAGATTGCATAGTACGAGGTAGATTTAGTCGCTGCTGCTGTTGGTGAACCTGCTGTTGTTGCATCTGCTGTTGTTGCATTTGCTGCTGCTGCATGTGTTGTTGCATTTGCATAGGATTGAAGCTAAAAGTCAGGTTTAAAACGGTCAAGTATAGGATTCTGTTAAAATACCTAACCAATTCCATTAGAGACGAATTGCGTGCATTTTACAACATAAAATCAACCTCAGTTTTGGTGGTGAAATAAGCTGTGGCTCTACAAGCCATGGCGGTGGCAGTGGTGGTTGCAGTGGAATGTTTGATTGTATTTGCCTTGTTAACCATTGTGCAAATTGTTTAGATGTGCTAGGTGATAACATCTGCGGTGGACCTGTATTTTTATTCCTGGAAGAGAAAAAAAAAGCTGGAATTCCATGAAGAGACAGACTCCAGCTGTTGTGTTTCACACATTAGTGTGCATGCAATATGTAACCACGTACTAATTAACAACATTCCATTTAAAAATATATTTTAAAAAAACCTACGGTGGCAGTCTTTGTGGTGCAGGGGGCAACTGCACTCTAGGTGGTGGTATCGGTGGTGGTGCTGGAGGAAATCCCGGAGGCGCCGGAATTGAAAACGGAAGGCCGGAATTAGCTGAAGAACCATGTAGGATGATACCGCCTATACCGTATGGAAAGCTTGGAGGTGGCGGAAGGTTCGGAGGCAATACCGGTATATTAGGCATATTAGGAAATGAATATGGAAATTGTGGCATGGATTGCGACGAAACAGCTTGGTGCCGCTAAATAAAAATATATATTAAAAGGATTAAAAAGTGGCCCAAACCTGCCGCTCGGCTTCAAAAGCGGCTAGACGTTGTACTTCCTGTTTAGCCTCGTGTTCCCTCCATTCTTGTGGTTTATCCCATTGAGAAACCTGTAGAACAAGTGTACAATGTTCAAGCAGAAGAAATGACCTCGGTTTCCGAATTGTAAAAATAAATTTTTCCGCTGGAGCTGAAAACTTCCCGCCAAGGGCCAAACTCTTGAGGTCTCCGTCCCTCACCAACGTCGGAATTTTCAACCTTAAAATTCTAATGAGAATGGAGAAAAAAAATGTAGCTAACCATTTTCATTTGCGTTTACACCTGGAAAACTCCTAAAACATATGATAAAAGATACTTCCAGCAGAAATATTAGTGTTTTCAATCATTTTTCGTAGCAGTAAAATAATTATTTAAAATAAGCTTGGAGGGCAGCACACTAAACGACTGAGGGTTTTTTAAAAGTAACGCATAGAGCGCGCTAAGACTCGGGCACAAGGAAGACAATACGGCTAACGGAAACTAGTTTATTCTGTTTCACAAACTGAAATTATGCAGCTGTAAAAAACAAAAGTATAAAGTAAAGATCACTTAGATTTAACCCATTCAATATCCACACGTTGCTCCAATGGGCATAAACCTTTTTCAAGCACTTCTTCAAAATGTTGCATACAATATTCTATATGTGCCTTTGATCCACAAAGACTTGTGTTGTGATCTTGCCCGTCACAGCACGAACAAGGCCTACAAGACTAATAATAATGATAAATGCACTAACCAGCCTTGGTCAGATACGCATGGACGGTTTGGATGCAAAACAAGACACTTACGACATAACATCATTATTGATCGCACTCGCTCTCTTTGTTCAAGTAATGGATACATCCTGAAAGATCATTCATTTCTCCTTTAAAAGCATTCATTATTTAAATCTGGATACGAAATACTAGGTTGAATGAATTCACTAGCACACAAAAGGTCTAGCTGCTTTGATAGCAAAAAATGCGGCATGTCCGAATTTTCAAGTCTGCTTGACGTACTGTAAAAAATATTAATGAACTACCACTTACTCGCATTTATCAGCAGTATGTTCTCCCCAGCAATACGGGCATTTATTATAGATATCCAAACTCTTGAATGTAATATTCACACCAGACGCGTCTACAGGAGTTTTTGGAAATGATGGGCGAGACGGACGAACATTTGAAGTCGAAGTCTATTAAAATAAACCGATACGTATCGAGACTGAACATACTGTCTTTGTAATTTCAGCACGAGTAGGTTGGTGAGGACTCCAGTACCATGCGCGCACTTCTCCATCGGTTGCAGATGGTGAATCTTCCGTTGCATGCCCTCGTTCGGTTGACTCAGTACACTTTATTAATTTATTAGCTTTCCTACAGAAAGATTCCTACCTTTACATTTCCTGTAGCCAAAACAACCATCTTCTTCTTTCGGGTTGTACCAATGGCATAACTTTCCGGTGTAACCTCAAATGGTATTTACTGATGATATTATTAACAAGCAAAGCTTGCAATCAGAAAAAAAATACCGAAGCATTCCGTTTACGTAAAGAGAAGGACCTCGACAGTTTCGTATCAGGTTGCACATTCGCTCCTCGTTTTTTTACTTCTTTAATTACGTTGCTACGGCGAAGTGCAGCGCCGACAACCTAAACTATAGTTATGAAACTAGCAAAAATGCTTACAGGCTTCTTTTTACTATCAGCGTTACTTGGTTTCTTTGGATTACGTCTCGAAGAAATTGTAACGGCTTCATGCTGAAATACAACTGAGTTACTATAACAAAGTTAATAAACCATTTCCTCGTCACTGAGAATTTCAATAACAGACGAGTCTGAGGCATTACTGGGGGCTCGCGTAGGTGGCAGAGTGGGCTTCGTGTTTTTTTCTCTCTGAAAAATATGATATACTACTTGGGAAAAAATAGCAACCTCTGTAATAGATGATTTCAAAAAGGATAAATGGCCCTCCATAACTCTGAACATTTCAATGTTTTCGTTGTTTGTTTTATACTGTTCTATTATAGCCTCCTGCATTTTACCACATCGTTCTTTTCCAATCTTCAATTCCTTTTCAAGTGATGTTATTCGAAGGGAAAGATTTGTTAAGAATTCAACATCTAGCTCGTGACTTTTTGTAGAAATAGGCGACTCCGGACCGGAGGCTTTATCAGCTTTCTGAGGACTTTCTTCAATGGGAATATCAGTTCTGGTTTTAGATACACTATCCTGAAGTAAATATTAATAATGTCTATACCACACTGAACCTTAGTTGGATCACTGACCGACTGAGATGCAACTTTAGGGTTAGTGCCCGATTGAGATGTGTCGTCTTGTGGAGAAAATGGAGTCTGTACATATTATGTTAATCTCAAAACAGACAACGCACCAAATTGTCAGAGGTTAGTCTTTCAACTTTAATAGGAAGCACGCGAACCTTGAATAAGCCCTGCAAAGAATTTTTTATAAGGGTGAGGTTAACAAAAAAACGCAAAAAAATTATGCAACTCACTTCATTCTTGTTATTATGATTTTCAAGAAAAAGTACACTGTCAATTATAATCTCAGGAGCGGTTGCGTCAATCGTCTCCTCCATAACATGGTCCTAAAGGATAGCAAATAATCAGATTTAAATCTTACAATTGAAGCATGCGTGGGAGTTTGTCCATTGTCTGGTCTACTGAATGATTTTCTGGTTTTTATGTAATTTATTAAATTCAATGTTGCTTTCGGAATGTTGCTTTCCCGCTGAATTAAATGTACACTTCTGAATTGTAGTAACAAACTGTATTATCCTCTAACACTTGCACAGAAGCATCCATGAAACCGTCATCTACCTCAATCGTTTTTGGTGGACTGTAATGCGGCGTTATGGAGGCAACAGTAGACTTCCAGAAAGGCGTCTAGAAAATGTATCAAGATACCGTAGTAAGCCAAACTGGTGGGGGTGTTTTCTCGTTGCTCTCGACTATTGCAATCATATATTGAAGAACTTCAGATACGTCCGCCTCTACTGACCGTGCCTGACTTGCAAAATTGATTCTACTAGCGTTTGGACTGAAGACAGGGATTGTCATCTAGGATTAAGATTTACGATTTTGTAGCAACAAAAGAACTAACGAAAAATTCATCCAATATAGAAAGGCCATCGGACGATCCGTCTTCTTCTTCCTGCATTTTGTTCACTGCCCGAGTTTCCTCTCGATTGTTCTGAAAGAGATCGTAAATTGCTGTGAAGCAGGAAAAGCAGTTGAGAGTTGAGAAGGCAAAAAGAGGGCCAACGTTCTTCCTCACCGCACCCAAAAAAACTCACCCAATGCTCGCCGCGCTCGAATAATTCGACCTTGTTTATTTTTTTTATGTCTATCTTGTTCAGAATTTTATGGCGGACAAGTTGATATAGGTTATATTCCATATTCCATAAGAATAAGAAATTACTGAGTTATCGAGAGAAACGCTATTTTCACCTCAAAAGCTCTATTTTGGGTTATATCTCAGCCTTTTTTTCTTATGGAATATAGCCTACATCAGCTTGTCCGCCATAAAATTTTGAACAAGATAGACATACAAAAAATAAGCAAGGTCGAATTATTCGAGCGCGGCGAGCATTTGGTGAGTTTTTGGGTGCGGTGAGGAAGAACGTTGGCCCAGAAAGAGGCAGATCAAAAAAAGTCTTCCGACGCTCGTCCGCGTTAGGACCGTCTTTACCGCCAAATAATGGCTTCGAATTGTCTTTGTTTTTCGTTTTTTATACAGTTCCTTGTCGTCGATATCTCCGCTAGTTAGGTTCTTTTTTGCCTCTTTTTGCTTGTGTATTCATAATTTGATCATAGTTTTTATGAATTCTAAGGGTAACCCCACTCAAAATAAAGTCCCACTAATGTGACACCAAGTAAACGCGACCTGCATGTCTCACTCTTCAGTGGCAGATGAGATGAGCACTTTTGTACTGTGTAAATCTTTTAGCTTGTTTGCACATCTTTTGTTGAATAGCTTTTTTTCATGATATCTTTCAGCATTTCTATTGAAGAGCATTATTTATTTTGATGAATGATTGGTGCACAATATACCTACCCCTGCAAACGAGTTTTCATATCACGTAATTTAAGGTTTTGTTTTTTAACTTATTGAATCATGATAATATTTAGCTCTTTTAATATCGACCTAGTACAAAAAGATTATGTTAAACGAACTGAATGGGCTGCTTCGAATTACGGTCATAAAGGTACATTTCTGGCTTACTGATGCAAATATAAGATATGACAGTAATGAACATTTATTAACCCATTTTTGCCCGAATTTCCCATTTCAAGAAATTTTTATTGGGAGATGAGAGTAGATCCATTCGATGGCGTCTCTCCCCGTCTACAAGGAGAATTTCTTTCATCGACTTGGGAGCGTCACAGTGAGGAATCGACAACGTTTTACCAGAATTAAGCCCTTCTATAAGCCTTGGCAAAAGTAGACCACTCATAGAAAAAGGCTTAATTCTAGTAAAACGCTGTCTATTCCTCACTGTGACGTTCCAAACCGTTAGAAACCAGCTCAGCTATCTGACGGCCAGAGGCGCTATCGAATGAACCAATTTTTCAAGAAAAAAATTTTCCAACTTGAACGAAAAACACCAAAGGGAGGACCAAGGCAAAAAATGTTCACTTTTGAACACATGGGAATGAATTCAGGGCCTCTTTTTACAATGGCACTTCCTCCACCCAATGTGACCGGTAAACTTCACCTAGGACATGCCCTCACAGCAACAATAGAAGATTCGTTTTGTCGTCATCATCGAATAAAAGGAGGTAGGGTAGGTCAGTACTATTTTCTCCAGCTGCTTCCTAGGCGGAATGGATACCTGGGTTTGATCATGCCGGAATTGCTACACAGTCAGTAGTTGAGAGGAAATTGTGGTTTGAACAAAAACTCACTCGCGACCAGTTGACGCAGCACAATTTTTTAGAACAATGCCAAATGTGGAGTAAAGAGTAAGTCTTCACAAAACTATTGAGAACGAGGTTTTCAAATTCAAAAAATGCCGTTTATTGTCTGTAATCCTATGCTATATAGTATGTTTCATTCTTTCCTCATTTTAGAAATTCCCAAGTAATCAAGGAACAATTATGCAAAATGGGAGCTACACTTAATTGGAAAAACAGTTATTATACATTAGATGAGGTTCATAAGGCAATAAACAGTGGCAATATTACTTTAGAAGTTTAGTAGGGCTGTGACAAGAGCTTTTTGCGAGCTGCATAAACAAGAATTTATTTATCGGGATAGAAGACTTGTTCACTGGTGCCCTTCACTGAAAAGTTGTCTTTCCGATCAGGTTAGTTCTCTTTGAAGTAATGAGAGCAACACTTTCAGCGTTTCAGGAGGTTGAACGAATTGATATGCCTGATCATGGAACCGTTTCAATCCCTTCACCTAATGGAGGCAAACGCCAGATAGAAGTTGGGAAAATGTTTGTAATACGTTATCCTTTAGAAAAAGGAGGGTATGTGGTATTACTTTTTTAATTTAAATTTTTATAGTTTCGTTGAAGTTGGAACGACAAGACCTGAAACAGTATTTGCGGATGTTGCTTTGGCTGTTCACCCTGAGGATGATCGATACCAACGGCGAGAAATGATTGATATTTATGTAATATATTGTGTCTTTAGTTTTATCGGAGAACGAGCACGACATCCTATTCTATCAGATATATTCTTGCCAATCGTGGCAGATTCCGCTGTAATACGCGATAAAGGAACCGGTATATTTTAAATAAGAAACCACCCTACATATTTTAGGTGTTCTGAAAATAACTCCTACCCATGATTTCCTTGATTATCAAATATTTACTAAACATGAGGATGAGATTACATCTAATAGCGATAGTATAATCAAGAAACATTGTATAGATGCTGCTGGAAAGTTAGTTAATGTTCCACAAGAATTTGAAGGATTGGATAGATTTGATGCAAGAATAAAAGTAGGTTATTTTTGTTGCCATTATAGGCTAACAGGTTATTGAAACACTGAAGTCGTTGAATCTACTTGGGCAAGAACAACAGCATATCAATGCTCATATCACGATTTGTAGTCGGACAGGTTTTTAGACATCTGGTTGTATTTAAAAGAAATATTTAGGGGACATTATCGAACCGCGATTAACAGAACAGTGGTTTATGGACACACGGCAAATGCACAACAAGGTTCAAAAAGCGATAGATACGAATCGAGTATTTACTTTATGTTTTGAAAAAATATAATTAAGATCAAAATAGCCCCTTCGTTTTATCATGGGAAACTAAATGATTGGCTACAATATCAAGAGCCATGGTGTTTAAGCAGACATTTGGATTGGGGTCATAGAATTCCCGCATATACAATTGATGGAAATGCTTGGATTATTGCTGAAAGTATTGAGGATGCAGCTCGGCAATTGCAAACAAAAGACATTATTCAAGATAATAACGTTTTAGATACATGGTTTAGGTAGGCTCAAATCTTATATTTATTTGCGTTTTTCTAGCTCCGCATTAGTACCTTTGGTTACACGAGGTTGGATGGATAGTGGTTTCACTCCTACAGAAATACCACTGAACATATTAGAAACAGGCTGGGATATTCTTGGATTTTGGGTTGTAAGGATGATTGGAATGACTATGCTTCTGACCAACCAGGTTCCCTTTAGCATGGTGGTTCTGCATGGCTTGATTCGAGACCAAAGCGGAAGAAAAATGAGGTTGTTCAATTTGTTTATTTTAACAATGAATAAGATTTTAGTAAAAGCTTAGGAAATGTTATTGATCCTCTGGATGTTTTGGATGGAATTTCGTTAGAAAATATGTTGAAAAGATTACATGAAAGTGCATTGAGCGAAAAAGAGAAAGGTTCGTGTTTTTTTATGCAAAACGACATAAAAATAGTTTATAGAAGTAGCACGTAACGATTTACAAAAACGCTATCCAGAAGGCCTGCCGAGAGCCGGAGCCGATGCACTTCGATTCGCTCTTCTTCGTCACGATGCTCTATCAACGGATATACCACTGAATATAGTTGATCTTGCTTCTGAAGGGATGCGTTTCTGCAACAAATTATGGAATCTTGCAAATTACATGGAACAGATTACTGAAAAATGCCACAGTAGAAAGGAAAAAGATTCTGAATCGATTGCCGTAAGCTTCTTTTTATGGATTTATTACTAGATTTTTAGGACAAGTGGATTTTATCAAAGTTTTCCCACACTTTAAGCAGCGTGGAACATCATATGTCTCTGTTTGCACCTCATCTTGCTTTTAACGCTCTTTATCATTTCATCCGGGCAAATCTGTGTGACGTGTATATTGTAATGCCATATTTCCAAACGAGATAATTGACAAATTTTTAGGAAAGCACGAAGCAAGCACTCTGGAATAACGATACTGAGCGATTGGAAGAAATCAGAACGACCTTAAAACGGGTAGTACAGCCATCATTCGTCCAGTTGTCCGTCTTTATGCCATTTATCGCCGAGCATCTGTATGAAAGAGTTTTTAACCGAGAAGCTGGTTCAATCCATTCTGATTTTGTAAAGGTATAAAATACTAGAACTCTTTTACTATACGTTTAAGGCTTCATTTTTTTCACTGCACAGGGATGAAGAGTTAGAAGAAAAGTTCAACCTTGCCTTGGCAGCTATCTCAGCTGTTCGCTCTATTAGGCAACAGTTGGAACTTCCTAATAAAATGGAATTTGAAGGTTCTTTTTGATTTTGTATTATATCTTTAAATTTTTTCAGCTGTTATGGTGGATGCTGAAATAGAGGACTTTGCAGAAATTTTCTATAATTTGGCGTTTCTTCGGTTGACATCGGTAGTAAAATCACGGGCAGAGATTCCTAAAGGCTATATGCCTTGTTCAGTTCCAGGTTCCAGTGCCATATTGGCGTTGAAAATAGAGGTAGATACGCATATTACAAATGCGTTGTTTAGGATGCCCATAAAGGCGAATTTGTAGCCCGTTTAAAGCGGTTACTGCAAAAGACAGAACAAAGGACCAAACTTTTTTCTGATAAATCTCAAAAGTACTACGAAATTGTACAGCGCGACACGTTGGGCGGAAAGGTACGGTATACTTATTATTTTTATAAATTTATATAGGTAAAACAAGCAGTAATATCAAAGTCAACAAGAAAAGCTGAACAGGCTGCTGCTGTAGCTAAAAGCAGCGCAGAAGAGGCAGCACGTCTCAAAGGCATTCTGTTGGATATAGACTAACTGATTATTTTGTTATTGATCTCATAGGTTGTTAATTTATTTTTATTGTTTGTAGTAAATACGTTTTACAACTTATTTGTTCACTGTTTGAAACGTGAAATCGATTCGTTATATTGTGTGTGCTGTTTACATGAAATTTATCCGACGGTTCTTGCTTACATGATGCTAATCGAACAGTTATTCGTTACATTGAATTGAATTATTTTATCTCTTGTTGCATATTCAATAAAATTGTATTTTCAGGATCTATCTTGTTTGAAATTATATGGCTAATATCACCAATTTAAACAAACCCAAAGGTAGGTGAAGTCATGACCAGTACTGACTAGTTAAAATGATTTTGTGTGGCGTTCTTTTTTTTCTTTATCATTTCTTACTTTATAATTTAGACGCGTTCGAGCAACTTGAAGACGAAGAGGGAACCCGCCAAGGATTCTGCCACATTCGTATTCAACAGCGTACAGGAAGAAAAACCATCACTACTGTACAAGGAGTTGCACCAGAATACGACTTGAAAAAAATTGTCAGATATCTGAAGAAGGTGAGTAAAACTTGTTTTTTTTCTATGTTTAATGTAACCACCACGCTTGAAAAATAAGTTAAAAGAGCATCTATTTGGGGGTTGATCTTGAGAGGTTTTTACCGCAGTATGGGAAGCAAACATGGATTATTTCCGTGGTGATGCATCCTATTACAGTGAGATGCCGTCGTTGTACGTCCTTCTACTACTTGCATCATTTCGCCTTCTAAGCGTATTTGTCGTCCGCAGCTGGTTCGTTCCTGATGAGGTCTACCAATCATCCGAGATCGCTCATTCGATAGTGTTCTCTACCGGGCATCTCAGCTGGGAATGGAGTGCTGCCCTTCGATCCGTCCTTCATCCTGCCATCATTGCCGCTTTGTACTCAACACTCTCCTTCTTAGGATTGGACACTCAATCATGGATATATCTAGCGCCACGCATCCAACACGCTTTAATGTTTTCATTGGGAGACTTCGCCTATTTATCGTTAGCTGATAGACTTCTTCCGACGTCTGTTGGAGCACATTACGCCAAGAGCACATACTTGAGCTGCTGGTTCGTCTTTTACTGTGGTAGCAGAACATTATCAAACTCATTGGAAACAGCTCTCACATTGCTGGCTCTCCAATGGTTCCCTTGGGAAGGATGCAACTATCGAGGAAAAGTTTGGCCTTATATGGCTATTGGATTTTTAACAATAGTGATTCGACCAACCGCGGCTTTGATCTGGCTTGTGCTTGGAATCCACCATTTGATCTTCAGCAGGACACCGCTCAAGTTGATCTTCAGTACGGTTCTTCCAATGTGCATTTTGGTTATGGGAATTTCATTGGGATTGGATTCACTTTTTTATGGACGACTCACTTCTACAGCGTGGAATTTTCTCATGTTCAATGTGGTGACTGGCGGTAGTGCTCATTTTGGAACGCATCCGTGGCATTGGCTGTGGACCCAAGGATTGCCATCGGTACTTACTCTCCAATGCCTTCCGATACTCCTTGGAATTTTTACCCCGCTCCGACCAGCTCTTTTACCATTAATCATCGCGGTTTTCTACATACTCTTCCATTCCGTCTTACCGCACAAGGAGCAACGGTTTCTACTTCCTGTGATTCCACTACTATGTCTCTATGGTGGATCCTTCTTTGCCGACCGCCGTCATCATAAATTGAAAACGTATTTTTATTGGTTTATGATCACTGCCAACGTTGCTGTTGCCGTCTACACTGGGTTAATTCATCAACGAGGACCTTACGCGGCAGCTCACGCTGTTTTGGAAAAAAATCATGGAGATGAGAAACCAAATCTCCTACTGCTTATGCCATGTTATTCTCTTCCTGGATATAGTTTTTTCCACGACACAATAAGCGGCATCAAACAATTGGATTGTAGTCCTGATATAGAAGGAAATGGAAAGGAAGATGAAGCTGATGTGTTCTACAATAATCCACTTGAATGGATACATAGGAATCAGTTGGATAATTTTAACAAGATCATTATGTATGAGAAAATGTACATAACATTAGCTGAGGAACTCAGAAAAAGGAATTTTACCCTTTGTGACAAAGTGTTCCATGCTCATTTTTTAACGTCAGATAGACAAGATCATTTTATTGTCATACTTTGCAAATAAACATGAACGGCATCCCATCTTTTTATAACTGCTTGCAAGCTGTCTTTTGGCGTTGCTGGTGCTTGGGGGGAGGCGATGTAATCTTGATGGTTATTATAAAAGATTCCTTTGAGAACAAGGTATCTAAAAATAATTTTGTAGGAATACAGTTGTAATGGAACTATAGTCGAACATCCTGAATATGGAGAAGTCATGCAGTTCACTGGAGATCAGCGACAGCAGATTAAAGAGTTTCTTGTAAAGGTATGTTACATTTCATATGTGCCTTCTCCCATCGGTTTTTAGCATACATAGCCGAAATAGTTTTTGATACAACTAATTGTAATATTTGCAGGTTGGAATTGTGAAAGAAGATAATTGCAAAGTTCACGGATTCTAAAGGCTTTTCCCTTCCTCTTTGTTCACTACTTGATCCCTGTTAATGTTAACTTTATCACTGTTGTATTCATATACCGCTGGAGATAAATCGTAATCGTAACCAACTATTAGTTTATGCCGGTTCGAGACATCTCATTGGCGATCGCTTTCTTGTCTGTTCCAAATCGTATGACCATCGTCGTCGGCAGATTTTGCTTGAAGTTGCTGAGCTTTCTGAAGTACCCTTTTCCGGTTCTAATCTCCTCGCAGGGCGGTACGCAGTCGACGCCCTTTCCATCTCAAACAGCTTGCCGCCTGCATGAGACCCAAGGTGAGTTTAGAAATTCCGATGCCTTTATCATTCGACGACCTACTTCAGATAGGTGTTGAGAGAGCCAGATTTCATCAACTGGAAGTACGGGTTCCTAAAAATATTCCACGCAAGCAGAAGTTCAGAAAAAATCTTACTCAAGAATCATCTCTCCAGGTTCGCCATAGCTTTCCCTATGCTAATACTAGTATGCCTCCGGCGGCCGTTGGCCACGCTGGGATTAGTTTATATCGGTCGAAACTTTCTGCTTCTCTCATTTGACCTGTCGATCTACACAAACGACAGGTCTTACAGACAGAGATCTCCCTATTATTAGGGTAGGATATTCTTGTTAGAGGCATACATGGGCACGCGCACGGGCGCGCCCGATTTTGGGCGTTTTGCCCATGTATGGTTAGAGGGAAGGGTCGCAATTTTATGTAACGTTTCCATGGGTTCTACCTTCGCGAACTCGTTGGCCCGACCCCATAGGTTTTATGTGTTGTTCGCAAAGGCGATCTACAAGTGGCCGTTTGACTGTCAAGTTGACTGAATCGGAATTTGGAACAAATGGGAAAAGAGAATGTGAGTGGTTGGCAGATCCCTGTTTGCCATACGTTCTATGCAAGGTCACGGGCGCAGTCTTGAATAATGTGATGAGGTTTGAGGTATTCCAATAAAGGAGTCCCTACTCCTCAATAGCGTCTTATAACCCCCCTTGTCCGCATAAGGACATCAAGCCGTAACCTTTGTGCATATAAGTATAACCTTCAGTACTTTCTCGCCACTTTGTGTGATTCGGAATGGCTCGGAACGGATACATCGTCTTATTATCTCGGTCTGCGATACCAGAGTACCCCCGGTAGACAAAAAAATATAATATCCAATAAAATCATTGCAGAAGTAGAACTGCTGCTCAAGCGAATCCACCGGCTCACACTAAGCCGTACCGACATTGTTTCTTCCCATCCCAACGTACTATTGGCAGCTCTAAGAGTAAGTACCCTAAACAGAAACCCGACGAATTTTAGGAGCTCATATTCACACTTCCTCCCATGTTTCCCTTCGAAGAACTCCTGTGTATCACACAAACAGTATCCGATGAACTTATCAAAGTATTCACAACTGGGTACAATTACATTATCCATACTTACCTATCGTCTACTGCAGACTAATTGACCAGCTGGGAAGTGACTCCAGACAAACCATTTATCTCCTTTGCAAATCACTCGACAAACTGATAACTACCTCTGCCAATTCCCATCAGGCTCTGACTGGTTGGAGTCCCATCTGTTTGCTAATAACGAATTTTTCGATGTGATAATAATCTTCTCTCCTCTTCTTTTCCCGTCGTGCAACACTCCTAAGAATTTTGCCAAAGCAGCACGAGTTTTTCTGCTCATGATAGAAGATCCCTACACTGTCTTCGCTACACATTTGATTGAAAGCGATTGCAATTGGATAGGTAAAAGAAATATAAGACGAAATTGTCAGATGTTTAGCCCTGCCCGAGCCCATTTCTGAGCCACTTTATGGAAACGAAATTGACGTGGTACCAGCTGATGAAGACCACTTCGAAAAAGCGGGGCAGCTCAGTTTATCTGATTCTGCTTTTTACTATACAATATCTTTCGAAGACTGAAATAAATAGAACAACTCAAGCTTCATTTAGTTCAACGAGAAACAATATGAAACCAGATAGGTTATAACAACAAAATTATGTGCTCCTTTTGGTAGCTTTAACGGTGTCGTCAACCGAAACGTCAGGAAGTGCGATGTCCTGAAAAACTTTCCGTTTCAAAGAAAATTATAAAAAGAAGCACCATTCAGAAAAATGTAAAAAGATGGGGTGGTAAACCTCAATCGTAGTGTAAAAGCAAAAACTCACAAGTCCATCAAGCATAGCCTTCACGTTTTGGTCGACCTTGAAAGGTGCAATCAAAGAGGGATCAATAACAGAGATGTCAGGCATGTAATTATCTCTTCTCTCACGCTCCTCCTCTTGAAGCTTGATGGAAATTCCTCGGACAGGTCCACGTTCAATACGTTTCATCAAGTGGGTAATATATCTGAAAAAAAAACTTGTAACTAAAACTATTAAAAAAGAAAAAAACGGAAACCTCCAATCTTTCTTTTAGAACTCTATTAAAACGATTTTGACCAACTAGATGTAGTAGCTTTTCGTCCCAATCGTCCTGCTGGTCGTAGCATGTATAAATTCAAAACGGAATAAGCGAACTACATAATTGATGAGTTTACCAATATATTTTACTCGATTTCTTCTAAAAATTCAAAAATAATTAAAAACTAACCCAGCAATTCGATTGCGGAGCTTCTTGCTGCCAATAACGGCAATCTCGTCGCAAATTCTCTTATTAGTATGGAAGTCATTGGTCATACGAGTGTAATACTTCTCAATAATGACCTTAGAAGCCTTCTTGACGGTTTTGGTACGAACGCGGCTGGTGACCATTTTTACCTATAAACTAACCATGTGAAATATAAGAAGAGTGAAAAAAACTGAATTAAAAGATATCCAGAAGAGATATACTTATGGTATGCTTTGTAAGCATCAAAAGTACTTTATCTCTAATAAAATTGAAGGAAATACTAACAATACAACGCTGAAATGGGTGAAATACGCTAAAATAAGAGATCGAATTTTTAGGCTAGAAATTGAACCGAAGCTTGGCTGTCGAAAGCGGGCGATAGATACAGTAGTCAAAAGGTCTCGCCGCGATCGTGATTTGGAGAGAAAAGGAAAAGAAGAGAAGGAGGAGGGGTAAATGAACGGTGCAGTAGCAGTCTGGCCGCCGATCAAAATGAAAATGTATCAAATGCGCCAAAATCACTTTGAAAATGTAGCAATCCGGCGGGAATCATTCCGTCCGAATCAGTCCGGCCGTGTATCATTCCGGCCAAGTTTCTCTGCAGTCACGTACACAAAAGTATTTTCAAGCAAGCTTTTTGTCGATTTTTTCCGATTTTCTTCAGAATTTTCTCTCTATCTCCGGAAACTGTTTTTGATGGTATTTATTTCTTTTCTTGTGCTTTTCTATGTTCCCTTGTCGTCTTTTACACTAACTTCTCTTGATATAAGTACATACATATGATCTACTACACTAACTGAAGAAAAAATGACTCCAACAACTAAAATTATCGGAGATAGACTAATGAGATTTAAAAGAAAAAATACTGACGACAGTGAAGTTTATGAATGTTATTACAAGTAAGTTTTTTTTTAAATTCTAAGCCTTTTTCTTTAGGAAGCGCTCATTTTCAACCTGCCCCGGAATGTTAAAAATTCAATTTGGAAAAACACTTATTTCTCTAGACCACGATCATCCCGTTGACTGTACAAAAGATAAAGTTAGCTGCATTAACCTACACATTCTTTATTTTTTAGGCAGACATGGAAAAGACAAGGCAAAAAATGTCAGCAAAGTGCGACAACAGCCGGAAACCCCATGACCTCATTGAAAAGTCCTTCCACGAACAGCCTACAGAGGTATTTCGCTTATTAGGTCAGTTTTTATGTTAAAGAATGCTATTGGAGTTTAGGCACTGTGAATGCCCAACGGCAAAGAATTACAAGAGCACAAAAGGGAAAGAGGAATGATTTTTCAGAGCTAGATAAACCTCCGCACACTATCTCTGGGGAAGCGACGCAAACCTTGGGTATTTTTTGCCTATAATATTTTGAAATTATTATTTTAGACAAGCAAAATTTTCTACGATACGATGACACAGTCGCCGGCAAGCGACTTGTTGTATTCTCATCAAATAGGGAAATAGAAATCATGAAAAGTTCTGATATCTATTTTCTAGATGGAACTTTTGATTGTGTTCCAAAGCCGTTTCTACAATTAATAACTCTACATTGTGAAGTGAGCGCCGTTCTTTATTAAGTATTTTCTTTTTATTTTCAGATAGAAAAAGGTCATATACGACCATGTGCTTATGGCCTATTGGAAACGAAAGAGCAGGTGGAGTATGAGCGGTTTTTGGAAGTAATATTATCATTGTCGAACATTCAATTGACGCCAAAATTTATTCTTGCAGGTATGGTAAAAGTTTACAGCTCGAATGTATTTTTAGATTTTGAGGTAGGATTACAAAACGCAATCTTTCAAGCCTTTCCCTTGAGCGAAATCAAAGGGTGTTACTTTCACTTTGTGCAATCACTGCGAAGAAACCTGGAAAAATATCCATCTTTACGAGCAGAAATAATCCCTGGAAGAATATTCTTCCCTCTATGGATGCGCCTTAGAGCCCTTCCTTTTATCGATGTTTCAGGGGTAACGTTTGCATATGGTTTGATCAAAGGTTCAGTCGCCAATACAATCAGCACAGATCTTCTAAGTATATTTGCATTTGGATATTTACATAGCTTTCAGAATTTTTCACATATTTTGAAAAAACATATCTGTATGGTACAAATAACGCTCCCGCGAGATATCCGAAAGAAATGTGGAACTGTGCAATTGTTCATGAACACATCCCTCGTACGACTAACGCAGTTGAGCGATGGCATCGCTCGCTAAAGGTTAGTCTATTCATTTCTTGAAGTAATTCTATTTATAGACCGTTCTATATACCAATGGTTCCTTAGCAAGGGCCAAGTTATCCTTGCTCATCTCAAAAATACAAAAAGAATCTTTAACAACAGTTAAAACACGAGATATTCTATTTCAGTGCCCAGATATTAAATTAAAGCAGAGGATGAGAATTCAAGAAATTATTAAAGATAAACGACTGCGACGAATTATATCATCACGACAACATCCCTGCCCACTACCTGATCTGGCAGAGCTGGATTTCATTGGAGACATATTACGAATGATATAAATTATTTTCTAAATCGTATTGTTTATGTAGATATTATTTGATGGTCTGTTGTCAAAAATATGCTTAATAAAAGCCTCTTCATATATTTAACAAGTCTTTTCTTATTTTTGTAAGCCTTGGGATGTTGGAAATGTTCGACTTTGAGTAAAAACAGGAAAATCGGAAAAAATCCGCAAAAAGCTTGTTTGAAAATACTTTTGTGTACGTGACTGCAGAAAAACTTGGCCGGAATGATACACGGGCGGACTGATTTGGGCGGAATGACGATGGCCGGAATGATTTTGAAATTTTTGAACGCGGCCAAAATGAACGCGGCCATTTTGATTGGCGGCCAGACTGCTACTGCACCAAATGAACGGGGGTTGAAATGAAATTTACGAAAATGGATATAAAACTGAAACGAGTGAGAGTGCTGTTTTGTTTAGCCTATAACCACAAAAGAGTTGAAAGGGAATATGGGATAGAGAACCCAATGAAAGAAAGATAAAACTAAATGCTTCGAGTACGGAATATATTTGCAGCTACACAACGAACAAATGACATTGTTCAGATACTAATAACCTGAGTTGGAACGAAGTAGATTAGATACTGAATCAAGAGAAGCGAGAACTGTGTTTGTCCTTTATGGGTTCCAACCAGTGAATTCATGATTATGATAGATGTGTAATTATGTGCGATACTAAATTTGAAAAACTGTCCATATCAAGTATTTCGAGCATCTGCCAAGTTATGAGGAAGGTCAGCTGTTGGGGTACCCCGCCCCCGGCGGCCACTAGCCGCTCCTGATTTATGTGCTGCTTGTTGAAACAATGTCTCATCTAATTGGCAGATTCAGTCTCTGAGACCATGTCGACACTATGACATTTCACCCTATCTTCCTATCTCTTATTTTGACGGCCATCAAGTTTGACCTGAAGCTTTCGCACCCGAAGGTATACCTGTTCTCCTTCTACTCCATCTACACGTTCTTTCCAGGGTGCCATCTTCACATTAGTTTCTCCCAGTAGAAATATAACTCTTTCAGTTGACGGAGATACACTTCTAGCCGATACAGTACCGGTTGCTCAAGTACAGGTACGACTGTATTCAGTCTTCTCCGTGTTCAAGAGTATTCTCTTGTTTCATCCACCCAATTGCCTTTTATTTTCTTTTGTACTGAGGTGGGCTTTTGGGTGAGTCTTATTGCTTCTCTGTTCGGTCCATTAAACATCAATAAGACTCCACTGCTGCTGACTTCTTCAAAAAGACTCCTTCTTGGGGTAGATTAGCTCACTCTATAGCAGAAAGTACACGAGTTATTTTAAAGAAGAAAGATCCATTTTGATAACGCCTCGTTTTGACCATGTGTCAGATTGATTTCAAATAAGAATTATAAAAATCAAAAAAGATAACGAGATAAACACTTTATTTGTCCATTGCAATAAATTTCGAGTCGTCGTTCCCCCGAGACTGCTTGTCATGAGTTTGTCAGTCTCGGAAAAGATGTCAAACTATCCCAAAAAGTAGAGAGATACTTTTAGATCTCGGAAACAGTGAGTCTTTCAATAGGATGTCTCTCAGAAACATCGCTGCACTTTTCGACAGCCGACAGTAATGCCCTTGTGCATTCTCCGTCCATTTGTGCTAATATATCAGGTTCGTTTTCTGCATCCTGCGGCTATTCCAAACAGAAGGATTTATTCGCATAAACATTGCCTCTATTTCAGGAATTGAAATCAATGAGGAGGCTCTTCCCGGCTGTATATCCAATGTATTCCATGCCTCTAAATTGATTTTCAATAAAATATGCGGGTAAGGGAACACATTCTCTCTTCTTTGTCTGTCAGTTGTTCTCCCCTTCTCGCATGAATATGTTAGTCATTTATCAGCCGACAATGTTCTCTTTTTGTGGGCCGTCCACAGCCGCCTCGTATCGCGCGCGAGGGGAGGAAAACTTAAACAGGACTAGAGTGTAAATGTACTCACCCCACTGGAATAAATGGCCCAAAGGGCATTTTATCGGATTTTCGACACCTGTGGCTCATTATGAAGAAGCGGCTGGCGCAATAGATTACACAGGTCGTTCGGAGTGGCCTGTGAAATGACAGATGCAACAAGCCCCACAATTAATGAAGGTGTCCATCTTTCAGGGATGACGTGCCGAGGAGGACCAGACATCCGCCGGTGCCCTCGTCGGCCGGCACCATCCAGCCCATCTACGTGGCCGAGCCCCTGGAGGTGAGCAGGGAAGGCGACCAGCCACTAAAGCCAGCTCTAGGTGAACGAGGGCGGCTCGATGCCCCTCCAGTGGAAGAATGTCTACGTGTTGCCGGAGCACAGTCGCCTGAACATATCCAACAAGGAGATCCTCTTCTCCGTACTGTCCCCGCTGTCTCCTATTCAACTGCCCCCTTCAGGTGGTTGAGGGCCCCCAACACGGGCAGCTCTTCCTGGACGGGCACCCGTGCAACGGCTTCAGCTATGCCCAGCTGCTCTCCCGGCTGGTCATCTACCGCCACGACGGCTCCGAGAGCAGCCAGGACTCTTTCGACTTCCAGGTCCGTTTTTCATCACAGCGGCCACTTGTTGTGGCGGTTGACCGCGGCACACCTGGTCCCCCTCGGTGAAAGACAACACCGGGGTCAAATGGCCTCTTTTCAGCTGGAAATGGGCGGAAGGAGCGGGGATTTCCCCTTCCTCGAGACGACCACCTACACCATGAAGATCAAAATCAACCCGGTGAACGACGTGCCCGAGCTGATCGAGGCCAAGAGTGGTCAAGTCATCAAAATCAGTTCTCGCGGCAGGTGGCCTTATCTCCTTGACCAGAGTGACCCTGCCATTTTCAGCCGAGTCCTGACCTCGGAGATGGTGTTGCTCTCAGACCCGGACGACGGGCCGGACAAGGTCCGGGTGCAGGTGGTCGAGGGCCGGGGTGTCCACGTGCGGGTGAACAACCACTCGGCCAACGAGTTCACCCAGCGGCAACTCATCAACCGGCAGGTCACCATCCACGACGAGGGCGTCTTCGAGAAGGGCATCCTCCGCCTGGTGGCCCGCGACGGCGACACCCGCTCCCAGGTGCTGACCCTCCATACGGCGAGCACCCCCATCGAAGTCCGACTCCAACTGAACACGGGGGTCACGATGCTCCACCACACGGCGGCCACCATCACTTCCAGGTGGGACCTTCTCCTCCTCTTCGAGTTCTAAATACAGTAACCTCTCCTTCACGGCCTCTGTCCCTGACCTGCCGCTCTACTACAGTGTCGTCGGGCTGCCGGAGCACGGTGTCGTCGAGTGTTCCCCCGACAATGGCCACTTCGCCATCTGTGGCAGATTCTCTCAAAATCAGGTAGGGTTACTGTAATAGTTTTATCTTTGATTTGATACAGATCGACCAGGATCTGGTGCGGTTCCGCCACACGAGCAGCCACCACCCGGCCCAGGACGTGTTCAGCTTCCAGGTCGAGTCGGGCGAGTATGTCTCGATGGTTCACAACTTTCGGATCTTCTTCATCCCGATGAATGTCAAGGTAAGGAGAAGAAGAAGTCAAAAAAGAGGAATAGGTCTTCACGCGAGAAGTGTTCATGCTCAACGGGACGGAGGTCGGCTGTCTCGGGCGGAGCAATCTCTTCGCCTGGACATTTCCCAAGAGTTATCCCCACGAGAACCTCATCTACCATGTCGAGGAGCCGCCCAAATTTGGGATACTGTCGAGAAAAGTGGGCACGAAGAACAGGAGGATCGGGGTCTTCTCCAACTTTACCCAACAGGTGGGTCCCGTCCTCCCACGGGCCATCCTCCCGGTTCAGGACATCGACAATGGGCTGATCCAGTACAAACTGCACTTTATGCAATTCTCCATAGTAAACGATTTCTTCCTCTTCCGGGTCATCTCCCCCGCCGTGTCCTCCGAGTCCCAACGTTTCGAGGTAACTGAGAGGAGGCCCTTACACCCAGCCACTGTAGATAATCTTCATCCCTTCGGAGTCGTCCATCCAGTTGGTCAACCGGACCGTCGTCGTCGAAGAGGGGCAGACCACTGCCGTAGGTCTTCCCTTTCATCCTCCCCCATCCTCCCTCTAGATCACCTCGGACTTCCTGAACCTGTCCACTCCAGATGACAAGAACTTTGTCTTCTCGGTCACGATTCCTCCCTCCAATGGGAATCTCCTGTTGAAAGTCGACGGCGGAGGCAGCGTGGCCATCGTCCGGGGACAGAACTTCACGACGAAACACATCATCGACGGACAGTAGGTGATATCCACGGTGAGGAGAGCCCGGGGTTCAGGTTGTTCTACGCTCATTCGGGCACGGAGACCCGCCTGGATCGGGCCTACTTGACGGCCGAGTCAGCCTACCGAAGTGACCGGCGGATCCCCCTCTGGCTGTCCTTTTCCGTTATTCTGGTCAACGACAATCCTCCAAAATTGATCGGATCCGATACTATCGAGGTAGAGATTATGAATATATTCTGGAAGCAGTTCCGTTGCAGATAGTCGGCCGCGGAGAGAGGATCCTCTACCCGAACCTCCTCAACTGGCAGGACGGCGACATCGACGCAGCTCCTCTGTCCTTCGATTTCCAACAAATTGTCAAAGTCCGTCCGCTCTCCTCTGAATAATAAAAGTCTCCAGATGTACCAGGACGCGGCCGTCGTCTCCACCGTCTCCCCGCATCGTCCGATAACCCTGTTCACCTCCACCGATCTCCGAGACGAGAAGATCATGATCCGGCACCTCGGCCACCGGGACAACGTCTCCATTCCGTAGCTTTCTTTATTTTATTTTTAAAGGACTGTCTTCAGGTATACGGTAAGCGATGGCAAGCATTCGATGAAAGGGGAGCTCCGTCTCGTCTCGTCTGATCCCTTCCTCCGGACGAAAACATCCTTCTTAACGTTCTGCTGTCTTCCAGGGGACGCGCCTCTTATTTGTAATCTTATCCCCTACCCAGTAATAGAGATTTAGCCGTGACACCCATGAATCTCTCCGTGGCCACCAACCTCGACATCAAGTCGGCCGACATAGTCTACACCACCCAGGGGAATGGCTTCCACCTCCGGGAGAACAACGCCTGGAGGCCAGTGCGACAGTTCAACCAACAGGACATCGACGAGTACCGACTGGGCTACCGGGTGAACGGGGTCGAGAAGGAGGAACTGACAGTCCGGGCCGGGGAAAGGGTCCTCAAAGTGGAGGTGAGCTCCCGGAGAGAAGTGATGGATCGGCCAACAGGCGGCAGACTGATGTCGCTGTCAATCCAATTGATAGCTGGACAACTCTTGAAATTCAGTTCGAAATCACTCGCCGGTCGCTGGGATCGACTCTCGAGTTGAGGAAGAGCCAGTCGCTGAGCCTGCCCGTCTCGGGAGCCGTTGTAATCGACAGCCTCCACCTGGAACAGGGAGACGGCGCCACCCCGGCCGACCAGCTCTTCTTCACCGTCATCCGACCCCCACAGGAGGGATCCCTCGTCTTGGACAAGGGTATAGCTTATTCTCCCTCTTTCAAGCGTCTTCATTTCCAGAGAACTCACAGGCTCAATTGTCAGTAACCCGGTTCAGTCAGAAGGACGTCGACCTCGGCCGCCTGCAATATGTCCACGCGGCAGCGGGAGCCGGGAGGGATGCCTTCGACTTCAACCTTTCCAGTCCCCATGTCACCAAGGGACCATACTCCCTCTACTTTGACGTCTATGAGCATCACGTGGGAGACACCCTGTTCATGTCTACTTCCATTTTCAGGTGTCCCTCTCGACCGACACTTTGACCGTGGTCACCGGCAGCTCGGCCGTCCTCTCCACGGCCGTGATCAACGTGACTGCCTCCGACAGGGATGACTACTTTCTCAAGGTGCGATATGTCCTCAACTGCCCTAATTGTCAAGTATAGATGACGTCCGCCCCGAACTACGGATGGATAGTGAAGGACTCGTGGAACACGGCCAACATCTCCTCGATGGCCACCTTTACAGGGGTGGATCTCCGCGAGAGGCGGATTGTCTACGTTTCGGACAGGGGCCAGTCCTCCTCCTCCGACCAGTTCACCCTGGTCGCCTGTATTTCGGAAACGACATGTACCGAGGAACACACCGTCCACGTCCTGCTCAGCCGGAAGAATTCACAAGGTTCGGCTGCGTTTGACTCTTCGAGGACGAGGTTTTTAGTTCCACAACTCGTACGAAACGAGATCCTGCGAATCCACGGCGACAAGACGGCCATCACGAATTCTCACCTGGACACCGAGGTTTTCCTCCTCCTTATCTTTGTGAACAGATGAATTCAGGACCCGGACACCCCGTCGGACTCGGTCCTGTTCCTGATCTCCCGGCCCTCCATCGGCCACGTCGCCCATGTCGACCAGCCCGACTTCGCCATCCACAACTTTTCTCAAAAAGATCTCGACGAGAATCTCATCGTCTTCGTCCGGTCCACAAGTAGTCGTCCAGAAGGCCCTCCCCGTAATTATCTCTCATTCAGATGCCACCCAGAGCGGCGGCTTCTCGTTCCTCCTGTGGGACGGCCTCCACCAGCTGGGGCCCGAATGGTTCAGTATCGAGAACTCGGCCCCCAGTTCTCCCGTCCTCGAGGCCAACGGCCGTCTTGTCGCCTCGCCGATGTCCATGACAATTATCGGAGTCGACCTGCTCCGAGCCAACTTGCCCAAGGCATGTTTCACCTCCAAAGTCAAAACTGGATATTAGACTCGAGCCGAGGATGTCCACTTTACCGTGATTGTGCCCCCGAAACATGGACGACTCATTCTGAACGGGGAGAGGACGACCAGCTTCACACAGGCCCACGTATGGCCATCCTCCTCCACCTCCCTTACTATTCCATTCAGGTGTATAAGAAACTCCTCTGGTATTCGACAGAGGATTTTCCCCAAAAGGAATGGACCAGGAAGGATTCCTTCACCTTCACGGTCAGTAAGAACGGGAGCAGTCGTTCGGTCGACCAAGAGTTCCGCTTCCGGATCTCGTCGACCTTCGCCGTGGCCGACGACAGCAGCGTCGTGGCCACCATGCCCCTCTCGGTCTCCCAAGGTACAGGTGTCCCATTCGAATAACCCACCGGTTCAGGAGGAAGTGCCGCCTTCAACGAGTCTCATCTGGATCTCCAGAAGTTATTCAACCTCGTCGGGACAAGCGAAGTTCTCCTCCTGGAAATAGCCAAGCCGCCGCGACACGGCTCTTTGGAATGGATAGACGAGGGACGAGGGGTGTTGAGCGTCAGCGAATTCCAACGGGGGGCTACCGTAATCTATAGGCATCGGGTTGGGTTACCGTATACTCGGATAATGGATATTCAGGGGGAAGATGTCTTCGACGACAGTGTCATGTTCTTCGTCTACCCGGCCAGCGAGACGGCGAAGAGGAGCAGTCGCCTGCGGGTTACTGTACCCATCAAAATATCCAAACAGAAGGACCCCTTGGTCCAGGTGTGATTTTATTGTGGCTATGACTTCCTCCATTTCAGGTCATCTCATTCCCAAAATCCATCAACATGATGAGCAGTGGGTTCGTCAAGTTGAAGGCCGACCTCTTCCTGGCCACCCACCCCCATGTTCCTCCCCAGAGCATAGCCTACGAGGTTGTCCTCCTCCGTCTCCTCCAAATGGATGGATTTCAGATAATCCAGCCTGGGAAGACGGGTTCCTCGATTAGAGTGAACGGATTCCGGAAGAACATCTTCAGCCAGGAGGAGATCAACGAGGGCCTCGTCGAGCTGGTCCACCAGCCGGTGGCCAATGCCCCGACGGCCAACGATGTCGTCGTCTACTCCGTCGAGGGGCACACCCGGGCACTTCTCGTGAAGGTGATGCCCCTGGACCTGACTCTACAGAATCACACTGTGATTGAGTACCCCCAAGGGAAGACCTACGTCCTCTTGAACAGGTAGGCCGATGGGGGCCAGACGAGATAATTGTCCTTTAGAACCCACCTGGGGGCGTATTCCAACGGGAACAGGAGTTCTGTCCTCTATACGGTAGGTACCCCCATCTAATGTGAAGACCCCGGTTCAGATAGTATCCGGGCCGGAAAATGGGACATTCTACTGGGTGGCCGGGGAAAAGGAGGCTAAGGAATTCACCCAGGCGGACATCGACGAAGGCCGGGTACTGTATGCCCAGCTGAACATGCACAGCTACAAGGTAGCCAGGTCCTGGTATTGCAACAATCTGCTCAGGACGCATTCGAATTTATCCTGAGCAACGAGGAGAAGGAGAACGTGAGGAATAAGTCGGAGATCAAGGTGCGGCCGCTGGTCGAGGTGCAGCCGGTCATCGTCGAGAGCGGCACCGCGACGCCTCTCACGGCAAGCCAGTTGAATGCCTCCCTCCTCCAGGTATATCTTTAATATCCCTCTATCCTTTTCTCAGGGTTCGACTCCTCGCTTCGTGGTGGCCAGTCCGCCACGCCACGGGAGGGTGACCATGGAGCCGACGGCCAACCAGTCGGTTTACTTCTTCACTTTCCCGGACATCCTCCGGGGAAAGGTCTTCTACCAGGCATTCGAGAGCAAACGAGAGGTCTGTCTTTTCTCTTCAATTTGACGAGAGACACGGCCAGGTGACTGAATATCTGGAGCTGGAGGTGAGGGCAGACCGGGTCCAACCGGCGAGGATCGTCCTCCCGATCACCGTGCTGCCGACTGACGGAGAAGGAGACGACCTGAAGGAGGAAGGACATAGAAACGAGCCCGTGGATGTGCCCAGGATTGTCCCCGGGGGAGATCAGATGCCCGTGGTCATTTTGGGAGTCATTCTCCTGGCCACTGTCCTCATTCTGCTCTGTTTCAACCGAGGCACTAAGAAAAAGAAGGAAGAGGTCATGCCTCCCACTCCCACCCGACTACCGCCGTCCCCCAGAGGCAGTCTGACGCCAGAAAAACCAGATTTATTGGGTAAAGTTAACCTCAGAGAAAGATCAGCAATAGTTTCAGGCTCCACCGTATTTGCATCCGTGGGCAGAGGAGTGGAATCGCCTCGTCAGCCGCTTAAAACATTCACTGTCCCTCCTCCTCCCGCAACACCCAGTGCTTTTCGAAAGCAACCGCCGTCTTTAGACTATGCCGGTCTTTCGGACGACTCTTCCACAATGCCTCTTTTCCGACAACTCCACTCCAAGCCAAGGGGGGCTACTCATTTTTGGGTTTAATTCCTATCTTATACGACATATCTGTCCTCCTTACTCACTCGTCTTTCCAGTGGAAAGTATTTTAAAACTGGTTGTGCTTCTTATATAATTATGAATATTTATGGTCAACTTTTGCTCACTACACGTAATTGGTACCATGCGATAATATACAATACAGTAAAACACAAACTGGCAAAACGAATACAATTTGTGAATGAAAAACATAACGAGAGCCTTATCGATTGGGATTGTAGATCCTCTTCTTGACACGAGTAATACGCCATTCGTTTGGATCTTTGTATTTGTCGTAAAGAGGGTCGATCTTCTGGTTGCGCTTGAAGGCAGATAATTTAGTTGCGTCACCGTATTTGAAGAAGGACGGCGCATATTCTACTAACCATTTTGCATCAATGGTTGTTACCTGAAAATATTATTGAAAAATGTGTTGAACAATATAAAGCAACCTCACGCATATATTCTTTAGTTGTCATCACTAGTTCGTGATAAACAACCCATTCGGGTTGGTTTTGAAATAAGGACGAAGAAGGATGTATATACACATTCTGTCCATCAACCAATGTACGGTAGCCTTCCTATAATTATTTGTTACTTTTGACCAAAATACAGCTACAAACCTGTGGATCTCGTTTAGCAGCATTTCTAAAATAACCCGAACAAATAGCCTTTTGTACTCGTTGAACGTCTCGTCCACATGAGACCATGTCTAATTTATGACGATCCATTATACCCAGAAGTTGTTTTCGAATATCCTAAACAGCGATGCCAATAGTCTAACAATATCCTTACCTGTGACCGTTTTAGAGTTCTTCCTTGAATAAAGTTCTCATGACACCAGGGCTGACTAAAGTGATGATGCTTCCAACTGTTGTACACTGCTAATAAGGTGAGATGATCTCCTTCAGGTTGGTGAAACTTGGATTTCTTTTGATCCGCTAGTTCCTGCTTCTCTTTAGGACGGTAAAAAACATTTTGGACAGAAAGCATCGATACAATTGTAAGTACTTCTTCCGAACATCCCAGCTCCACGGACATAATAAGCAGTTTTGCAAGGGAAGGCTCCAAGGGGAATTCTGCCATCTATTACTCTTGTTTAGAACGAATACGAATATTTCCTTACTCTTCTCCCTAGTTTTGTAAGAAGACCGTCATTATCTAAAGCAGAAAGTGTGTGGAGTTGATTCAGAGCAGTAATCATGGCATCTAGAGGCGGAGCATCCATGAAGTCGAAATCTATGAGGTTGTTGATGCCCATAGCTTTGAGCTGCAGCAATGTTGAGGCCAAATTTGTTCTTTGAATTTCGGGAACAGGAGTTGGCAACATTTCATCCCTGAAAAGGTGTTATAAAACTTGACGTTATAAATACCTGTAGGCTCTTTCCGTATACAACCGATAGCATTTTCCTGGACCAGTACGTCCGGCTCTTCCAGCCCTTTGCTTGGCAGCTGCTTGACTAATAGGTGTTACTACAAGGGAATCCATTCCGCTCTTGGCATTATAAATTTTCTGTTTTACAAATCCAGGGTCCACCACATAATAAATACCGTCAATTGTTAAGGATGTTTCAGCAATATTTGTAGCAATTACTACCTACAAAAATGCTTGTTAAATAAATAGTTGTTATTTTACTTTTCTTTGTCCAGGGGGAGCTGGATCAAAAATCCTGGTTTGCATTTCCGAAGGTAAAGCTCCATAAACGGGTAGAATAATCAATTGAGGCACATTAGGGCCCAGCGACTTCATTCTTTCATAGAGTATTTCGCATGAGGTATCAATTTCTTCCTGTAATAAGTGTTTCAATTAGAAATAATCTTACTTACTTGACCAGTAAGGAAAACCAAAACATCTCCCGGAGGTTCAGTAAGATGGATTTGCATTACTGTAATGTTAGCGGCATCAAGATAATCAGTCTCAGGTTCTCTAGTGTACAGAATTTCTACTGGGAAAGTCCTGCCAGGAATAGTAAAAATAGGAGCTTTGTAGAAATATTCGGAAAATTTAACTGCGTCTAATGTTGCTCTAAATTGAGATATGCTATACCATAAGAAACACCCTACGAAGTGATAATTAGTTTTAGCTCCGGTCTTTTCACAGCTGCTGCTTTGAGCATTCCAAAGAGGACGTCTGTGTGAATGGTACGTTCATGAGCTTCATCCAACATAATAAGCGAGTATGCAGTGAGATCAGGATCGATGAGGCATTCACGAAGTAACATACCATCCGTCATGTATTTGATTATTGTATCTGGGCTAAAACAAGATGGGGAGTTTATTGAATTATTTCTTCCTACCTTGTACAATCCTCGAAACGAATAGTATATCCTACTTCTTGCCCTAACTTCGCTCCGAATTCTTCTGCTACACGCTTCGCTACAGACATAGCGGCTACACGCCTATATTTTTTATACAAATATAAGCAAAATGTATAGATCATACCGTGGCTGAGTGCAACCGACTTTTCCTCTTCTTGCAAACCCGGCCTCTACCGCGTATTGTGTCATTTGAGTGGTTTTTCCTGATCCTGTTTCTCCAATGACAACAAGAATTTGATTGTCCGTCATAGCTTGAATTAAAGATTTTTTCAAGCCGAAAATGGGCAATGATTCCCGTTGTTCTCTGATTGATAAGCTCGTTCTTTTTCCATAAGTTGCTGTTCCACCTTGCGTGACATGTTTCATCCATTCTGGCATATCCTGAAGACAGATAAAAAATGTGCATGCATTAAAATACCTTATTTCTACTAAACATTCTCTCTTCCTCTCGAGTTCTAGGAGCTTCGGCTTGCATAGGATCCAAATGACGTGTTGATCCCGAAGATCCACGTTGCTCTTCCTGATCTTTTTCCCTTTGAGATTGGATTTTCACTTCTTTCCGTTCTTTTGACAAAGCTCCCTGTAACGCACTTATAAGTACTCGAGGTTTTTATTTTTATATAGTAGTTTTTCAATATTATTTTCTCGATAAGTAATGATTATAAAATATCCTAAAGCAAACGTACTTGCATTAACGCTGCCTGTGCCATACTGCCATCAGGATTCTTGACTACTTTTACAGGTTCAATTTCCTGATTTCCTTTTCCGTATCCTTTCAGGAAATCAGGTTCGTCTTCTACTAGTTCAATTTCAATATCTTCACCATCAGATTCCTCTAAAAATTATTATAAAAAATTACGGGCATCCAACATACCATCGTAGTTCTTGAGAACGCCTCTACCTTCTTCGTCGAAGTCAGGCATATCCATGTCAGTTATCACACCAGCACCTTTCATTTGGTGATACTCCCATCTTTCCGGTGTAGACAAACGTACCCTATTTTTCTTTCCAGAACTGAAAATACCAAATTATTATTTAAACATAAGATATTGATATACGTTGTAGTAGGAACGTCAATTTCCGCTTTTTCGGGATTCATGTAAGGGTCCGGATTCCTTGGCGCTACTCCAATAGCATCAGGCCGCAGATCAGCTTCTTTTGGGTTCAGATCTTCTCCTGTTCTCTGATCGACTTCCTTCATGCAAAGGGAGAGTCTATTACCATCAATTTTAAGTAGCTGCAAGGAAAAGATGTAAAATAAAGGAAAATATCGCTTACTTTAACTTTCACCTCCTGCCCTCTTTTTAAATAATCAGCTACAGTCTGTATTCTTTCTGGTCTTATTTGGCTAATATGGCACAAGCCTTCTGTTTTTGTGCGGAATCCGTCCAACTAGAAGGATATTAATATAAAGAGAAGAAGAAAATATTACCTCTATAAATGCTCCAAAGTTTTGAATATTTATGACACGCCCATTATATATTCTTCCTGGCTCAGGAAGCTCGGGCAAATGGTTTCTTCTTTGATCTTTATCACGACTACGATGCCGCTTGTCTCTACTACTAGATCTTCGCCTTCTTTCTCTTGAGCGGTCTCTTCTTCGGTCACGATCAGGAGTACGGCTTCGCCTTTTTCGCCTAATTTCTGTTAGAAAAATATTTAAAAAATAAACATACTTTTTGGGGCTTCGACTTCTAGAACGCGACCTCTTTCGATTTGGTGAAGGTTCACGCTTTTTTTCCACTTGTGTTTTCTAAAATTTTTTTTGCACGAATTTACAAAAACATAGATAAAAATCTAATTGTTAAACGTACTTCTTCTTTCCATTTCGGTAGTAAACCTTCTAATTCACCGAGAAGATCGTTGGACGGCTCTGTTGCACTATTTGGCATAGCTAAAGCAGGTAGACGAGCCTGAAGTACAGCTAAGAAAGGATAAAAATAAAATTCTACCTTGATCTCATCTTTGGCATCAGATATCAGGGTAATTTTATGCGAATCTTTTTGCGGAGAAGTTTTTGTTCCTTTCTTTTTTGGCTTTGGAAGCATATGTTGGATAAGACGTAGAAGGGTTGCAATGAGAGAATCATCGAACTAAAATATAAGAATGGCTGAATTGCAAAAATACTTACCTGGTCACCTAACCCCTCTTGCTCAAGGGCTTTTTTAAATTTATCAAAGGTTTTATTTGTCGTTGCCAAATGTATGACAAATTCTGCGACTTCCCGACTTTCTCCAAGGTTATCAAAATGATTATCAAGCTCAGATGAAACTTTTGATATCAATGACAAGCGTTCTAGTTCATCCATTTTTGTTATATCTGAAATGCAGCAATGTATACATATTGAGAACAAACGAAATGAAAAGAAACGAATAGAATAAAGAACAACTCCCATTTTCGAAACTGGCAATGAGGGTGAGCTTTTGGCAAATTGCGCGCAGCAAACGTGTATATAAGGCTAAAATTGTTCTCATAAAATCTAAAGCACTTTTATATTATTTATAGTCAAGCATTTTTTCCACGCATTTCATATCGCATTGTAGATGCATTTCTAAAGTAAGAGCATATATTAAAAAATAACTTCTGAATTATCACACAGGTTTATTGAGATCAAGCTGGCCAATAAAAAGTTTTAAAAATCACCAAGCCCGAAAAATAAAACATGACAGAAACAGAAAGATATCAGTTGCAGCAAATAGCAGCAGCAGCATTAATTTGCTCGTTTGCATCGGCTAGCTCTTGACATTCTTCTAACTTCGCATCAGCGACAACTTTTTTGAGATCGGAAAGAGCGGCAGCAGCACGACGTGCGGTGTCTCCAATCATCGAACGCGATTCCTGTATGCTATTGTATAGGAAAATCTTACGAAACTAACCTGAAGTACTTCCTCCTCTTTCTTTACACGATATTCTTCTTCGTCATTTTGAGCATCAGATCTCATCTTCTCTATCTTCTGCTGAAGCTGTTCTGCTTCTTTAATATAACTCAAATGCTCCTGAAAAGCGTGCTATGAAAAATAAAGCTTTGGATCTACCTTCAAGTATCGCTTCAATACTCCTGTTTTAATCTTAATGTTTTTGAGAACAACAGCGTCGCTCATGGTAAATCTAAAATGAAAAATAAAAGCAGTAATTGTAGTCCAAGCCAGCGCTGGCTGCAGCACGCTTCGAGCAACTGGAGGGGGTATATAAATACCGAGTAGCGCAGATTTCAAAATCGCGAACACGCGCGAACAGGTTGTTCCATTTCGTAACACCGGCGGCGAACGATAAGGGGACACACAGGAAAAGAAGTGTATAAAAATGAAATGTAACCTGCTCGCTACTTGGTTAGAAAAATTAAATTTTGAAAACAATAGTATCCAAGGCAAGCTGGCCTTCGTTGCGAAGGAAACAATGAATACACTAAAACTTCTTTATTTATGCACAATGATCATTCATTTAATATATAGCCCGTATTTCATAAACTTCTTAGAAAACCATATCGGAATAATGACCAGGCGGAATGGCTTGGCTTTGGTTTGGAGCTTGTCGCGGTGGTGGATTTGGTTGTTGCGGTCGACGATTGGCGTGAGCTCCTCGCCCAGCAGTGAATTCGAAGTTGGATCCCTAGAGAGAAAATTCGTAGGTTTATGAGCAACGAACAAACGTGTATGGTATCAATAAGTTCTTTTATGTTGTCCTTCGGTAGTGGACTCACGAAGAAATAGTTATGACATAAAGCTTCCTCTGCTGACTTTCTTTTGCTAGGATCTAGACAAAGCAATGAATCCAGCAATGTTAGTGCATCGGGATCCTTTAGCTAAAATTTTTGAAAGAATTTAGAAGTATTACCATAATATCAATGAAAAAAAAATATACTAACGTTTGCAGTACGCTGCATTTTTTTCGTTAATTGACGTGGACAGTTAGGCGTTAATTTCATTTGCCGATACAACTGAAGATTAACCACATCAGGCCACACTTCAGGCGTTATAGAGCCGCACAACTGTGTGATTAATTCTAATTGTCGCTGTTCAGTTTCACCCTGAAATACGGAAATGACTAAATACATCTGATGGAACTTACTTGCATAATAGGTACCTTTGTCCACATTTCGGCCATAATACAACCTGCACCCCACATATCAATCGGAGGGCCGTATTGTCGTGCACCTAACAGAAGTTCTGGAGGACGGTACCACAATGTTACCACTCGATTAGTATACAACTTTTGTTGTCCTATAATATAGTGATTTAACAATGTAACTTTATAATTTTTTTTAAATTTTCTATTAGAACTCACCAGCAAAATAAGGCCTGGCGAGACCGAAATCGGCCAATTTCAATATACCCTCTTTAGATACTAATATATTAGCAGTTTTCATATCTCTATGCAATATTTTGGATCGATGTAGTTTATTAAGGCCATTTAAAAGATGCTGAAATATAGAAACTGAAAAAAAAACGAATTAACCAACTTTAAATAGCGTCTTGATAAAGGATGACGTCAGCTTAAATCTGGGATTATTGAGCAATCCAGCAAGATCATGGTCGCAAAAAGCGAAAACGAGATAAAAAGTTGACCGATCTTTCACATTAACAGCGGCTGTTAAAAAATTAAAAAGATTTTTTCCCAGTCTATACTTTTACTGCTGCACACTTCAATCAATTCGGTAATATTTTCATGTTTCAGCTGCTGCAGCATTTTCACTTCTCGAAGGGCAGTAATGGGAAACTGAAACACTTCTGTAACGTAAAATAATACAGAAAATTTGTATAATAAAATGTTAAAACGTACTCCTTCTTTTTCGTTCTCCATGAGAATTTTTTTAAGAGCAACAATCTTGCCTGTTCTTTTACAACGTGCTTTGAATACTTCTCTATAATAAAATATAACACATACTCAATCCATACTCACCCAAAAGTTCCCTGTCCAATTTTCTCTTCCTTGACATATGAGCTAACATCTGTAATGTATGGAAAGGATGTACGCTGCACATATTCGAGCAATTCTGGGGTAACTTTAACTTGGCTCATCCTCGACAAGGAATCCGGTGAAATGTCACGTTCTCTTTGAGGAGTGTGGCCATTTTGATGTGACCTGAAAATATTATTGCAATATTATTGTAAACAAACGGAAGAATATAACAGGAAATAAATGGCTTACTGCTCAGACTGCCTTTGAGATGAGCTAGGAGCCATGGTTTTCCTGTTAGAATCGCCTTTCAGCATCCAGGATCCAAGGTCTGACAGGCATATTGTACATTTGGTATTAGAAAAAACAACAATAAAATCGATTATAAGAAGCGCAGCAGCCGAGAAAGCAAAGGATTGCGAAATGAAGAATAAATAACCAAATACGCGTACGCAGCGGTCGCACGGAATAAAGCATCACTTTGGGGCCGAGACCATGTTCAATTCGAATATACAATATTGAATGCTTCTTGCATATTTATATACTTTGTTCCCGTCCGTCGTACTCATGTTATATAGTTAGTGTTATTTCAGACAATGGTTGAAGCCATGAAATCAGGTTCCGGCAGCGAAGATGTAGACGCCATGAAACGAAAATACGAGGTTTTAATTTTGCTTACTTTATATCAAAGAAATAATAGGCACGGCGGCTTCAAATACAAAGAGAAGAACAAGAAAAACGGCGTAATGGAATGAACCTATCATCGGATGAAGACATCGACGATGACAGTTTTCTTTCTGCTGCCCAAAGAAGAAAAGAAAAGGTCCACACTCATGGTTTCCTGTGTATTTGTTATTATAGGCATATAGAAGAGCTTTATTGAACAAAGTTTTGGCTCCAACAGCTGCGAGAGATGAGGAAGTAGCAGAAAAGAAGAGAAAACTCGAAGAAGAAAGAAAAACCGAGGAGTCTAAGAAAACTTTATTAGAAAAACACAAAGAATTGAAGGAACGAGAAGAAGGTATTCTTTTTTGTTATTGAATTACTGAATGAAAAAAAAAAACTTGCTTATTTAGCAATGGATCCAGTTGAGCGGCAACGGCAAGAAGAAGAAAATCTCTTACAAAGCGTAACACAAACGGGAGGGTTGATGGCCGTTGCAGAAATAGCTAAAGGAATTCTTTACACAGAATCATTTAAAACAGGGTTAGACCTTTTGAGATAACAGAGTTGAGAAGTTATTCATGAAATGTTTTAGATGGAAACCACCATCCCATATTCGGCTTCAATCGGAAAATGACTATGTCGCTTTTAGAAAAAGGAAAGGTATTTCAGCTGATGGTGAAAATTGCCCTCCTCCTATTGGAAGCTTTTTGGTAGGTTTTTTTTCTTCAAATTAAATGATATATACCTTTGTTTAGGAAATGAAACTTCCCCGAGCTATGTTGGAATCGTTGAACAGGAAAAATATAAAAATTCCTACGGCAATCCAAATGCAAGGCATCCCTGTAGGGTATGTGATTTTTAAATAGATCAACGATTAAATTTAGGCTATCAGGAAGAGATATGATCGGAATCGCATCTACGGGTTCCGGAAAAACTTTAACGTTTGCCATTCCCCTGATAATGTTTTGTCTAGAGCAAGAAACTGCCATTCGGTTTGAACGAGGAGAAGGACCATATGGCTTAATTCTAGTGCCTTCAGTAAGTATTTTAGGGCAAATTAAATGATTACATTTTATAGAGAGAATTGGCTAAGCAGATATTCGACGTTTTTTGCGATATCTTTGATGATTTAGCTTCCAACGGATTTGTACGGTTACGAGCAGGATTGTGTATTGGTGGAGTCCCAATTGGTGAGCAAGCAAGGGTTTTTCGAGAGTAAGTCTTCTGATTTTGAACAAAAAATTCCTCGTTAGGGGTGTTCATATTTGTGTGGCTACTCCTGGACGTTTATCGGATATGCTTACAAAAAAAATATTTAATTTGCAGGTATTATTGAAGGCTATTTGGAATTAATCAACTTTTTAGGTATGTCGTCATTTAATACTTGATGAAGCTGATCGAATGTTGGATATGGGTTTTGAAGATGAAATCAAAGCGATATTTTCGTTTTTTAAAGTAAGATATTAAAAGTGACAAATATGCTGGTTTTAGGATCAACGTCAAACACTACTTTTCTCTGCTACTATGCCGAAAAAAATACAAAATTTTGCTAAGTCAGCTCTAGTTAAACCAATAGTATGTTTACGCGTACATTGAGTTACAGTTCAGGTTGTGAATGTTGGAAGAGCCGGAGCAGCATCGCTCAACGTTCTTCAGGAGATAGAATATGTTCGTAATGAAGATAAGCTTACACGGCTACTAGATTGTCTCCAAAAAACTGCTCCAAAGTACGTACAGCAACTCGAACAAGAGAAACAAACAGTTTAGAGTTCTCATTTTTGCAGAAAAGAAAATTGATGTCGATAATATTTACGAGTATTTACTTGTAAAAGGTGTGGAAGTGTCTTCTCTGCATGGAGGAAAAGGTTTCTTTTAAATATTTATATCTCAGAATTTATTTATAGACCAGAAGGATAGACATACGGGAGTGGATGCATTTAGAAGAGGAGAGAAAGACGTTCTTGTTGCGACTGACGTAGCATCAAAGGGATTAGATTTTCAAGGCATTGAACACGTAATAAACTACGATCTTCCATCAGAAATTGAAAATTACGGTTTGATCGTTTCAGTTTGAAATTCAATCGCTATTTAGTACATAGAATAGGGCGTACAGGTCGTAGCGGAAAGCGAGGAGTAGCTACAACATTCTTCAATAGGAAAACAGGTATGATCTTTTAAAACTTCGGATGCATTATACGCATCGTAGTTTTTGCTAGCCGTAAATGTGTATCTGTCGCAACGTAATGGGATTTTTTAGATCTATCCGTGCTACAAGATTTGAAACAACTTTTATTAGAAGCAGGCCAGGAATTGCCCGCTTTCCTTCGAGAATTAACAGGCGAGGAGGGTACTGCATCTTCTGGAGATAATGCTGATAAGGTAAGGTCAAAGGCGATATATCTTGAAAATAATTATAGGGATGTGCTTATTGCTCCGGATTGGGTCACCGAATTACCAATTGCCCCAAATTGGCCGGTATACAAAACAAAGCAGCGCAAAATATCGCAAGAGCAGGAGCCGATGATGGAATGTATTAAAAAGTTCTTTGTCAAATGCAACACAAGTAAAAAATTATTTATTTTCTGTACCTTGTTAGTCAACAACAATTTTCGGATGCTGGCTGGCCGAGTGCTGTTTCAAGTGGTCTGATCTAAAACTTCATAACTTTCGGCTCGTTTTCATCATACCTTGCAAATCCTCGGCCGCATTCTGCGCAGTTATGCTTCTTTTCACCTGTGTGAGCCCTCACATGACGCTGAATTACATTCGATAACTGGAAAACGCTTTAAACTCACATGGAGTTGATCAGAGCGTGCAAACGTTCGAGTACACGCAAACCAAGGGCATTCGAAAGGACGGGACCCCAAATGAGACCTAGAAATGCTGCTAACAAGGGAACTTTTTTACCTTAACGCGACTTCCCGAGACGAGGGTGGTGTCATTCGAAACAGCATCAAAAGTTATGCCGATGAGCAATTTTGTAGCGGCTAACTGCCGACGGCACGCCCGTGACAGCAAGTTCAAGTTTATATGGTCAAGCGATTTGATTTGTCTTGTCATTTTACAAATAAGAGTGTGAAAACATGGAAGCGGGGCGCAATAGGTAGAGCAGCGGCAGTCTTCTTCTTCGTTTTCTTCAAGAATTTTTCAAAGAGGATCCATCTCTACGTTCAGTTGAAGAAGATCGACTTTCCAGTCCACACGCGGGACAATCTTTTGAGGATCATTTCCACAATCTTCTACCAGTTCTGTGCCCCACGGTTTCGGGAGTTCCTCCTTCACTCGTGGCGGACTGCAGACTACTTGGATACTCTTCCCGGCCGGCAACAGTTCCAGACGCCCATCCAGCACTGCTTCCCACCGGTGAAAAGGGCCAAATGTGGAGAGACTCTCACCTGCTCAGACAGATATTTTGCCGTGTGTGCCCACTGTGGGTATAAACTATAACTCGCTGTCACGGGCGTGCCGTCGGCAGTTAGCCTCTACAAAATTGCTCATCGGCATAACTTTTGATGCTCTTTCGAATGACACCACCCTCGTCTCGGGAAGTCGCATTAAGGTAAAAAAGTTCCCTTTTGTAAGATCATCCATAATTTAAAATCAAACCTGAGATGTGCTTTCAGATGGCTTGTCTTTTTGTAAGTCTTTTCACAACCTTCAAAATGACATATATGATATGTGCTAGGCTGGCCTTCTATTTTCCTAAGATAAATTTGAGGAAAATCAGGAACACTCTTACCGTAGGAGGCAATTAGGGCATGTACAGCGGATACATTTTCGTTTGGGTTTAATTTCAGTAGAAATAGAACTTTCAGAAGAAGTCGATGGACAGGGCGAGATGGGATAATAAATATAGATAGGTGTGGGAGAAAGAAGCTTTTGTGGCAGAGTATCTTCCCAAGGTCGCCAAATTTTGGCCATTGTCTTTCGGGAGAATTTCAACTGGACTGGGTGGAAAGGGAGGAGGGACGGAATGATGAGGGCCGCGGGGTTCTTATCGAAGACCTCCTTTCATCTCACCGCCTACTGATAATTTCTGTCTGAGTCTCCTCCTGTCGCCTGTCCTGTTCACCTTTGGCGGCTCATAAAAGGAGCTTAGACTGTTGACAGCTCCGGCCGATAGCACGGGTGGAGCAGCCAAAGAATTATATCGGACTGCTTTATTCACCACTCCCAAAAAGTGCTCGATGGCTTCCTCTTTCATAATTACCCTGGCGGGCGGAAATACACGACTCCCCTTGATTTCTAGCCTTCATTTATTTACCGGCACATGTGGATAGAGGGAGGTTACGGTAGAGGTGGTGGTGGCCGTCGAGGGGGTGCGGATGTTAGAGGCCGTCTTAGCCTGCTGTGCCTCACCATTGAGAATCGCCGGGTTCTCTTGGCGGCCATCTTCTGAGATTTATAATAGTTAGGGAGTGAAGGGAAGTAAGTGGAAGGAGGAGAGAAGAGGCCGGCCTCTCTTTAGTAGAGAAAACCCTGCCAAGAGTAATCCGGTACTCGGGCTAAAAACCTAATGTCAGGTGACGAGATTCAGTTGAAATAGGGCTCCCGGGTTACGGTAGGCGGCCCGCTAACTGAGAATGAAGCTGCTGAATTGGGCAGAGCTCAAGAACGGGAACACATTCCTCGAATAACAGGTGCTTCGTAGACACCCGGGTTGTCTCTCCTCGAGAAAAGCAGAAAGTTTCGACCGTCTGACTGTCAAATGTTATTCGACCGTCAAATTTTGATTCGTCAAGAAAATGACTAGAGGCCGGTGCAACATCGTCTCGCTGAGCAGGAGGGCAGCTTGGGAGGGGAAGTCGGCGTTGGGGGAGCCGGGGCTGGGTAAGGGGGAGTCGGAGTTGCGGGAGGGGAAGCCAAGCACGGTCAAGCCGAGGGCGCCGAAGGCGCCCGTTACGGCTTGTTAGGGTAAGATTTCAACCAGCGGAAATTTAGGTTTTCAACCCAATATAGTGTTTTTAAAACTAGTGATTGGAATGGCCCTTTGGACAATCAAAAAAGCAAGACGCACCTCACCGGTTGGTGCTCGTCATCCATCCAGTCCTTTCCAAAAGAAATATCATGGCTAGAAGAGTTCATTTGATTGTTGTAGATGCCTGATGGCGGCCTTCCATTGAGATAGAATTTGGCCCGCCCCTCTTCGTGGATTCCCTATAAAATAACATTATCTTCCGGTGGCAGGGGCCTTGTGGACAGTCCCTGTCCAATTGGAGACGGGTCAGTCTACGTAGCATCGAATCCTACCTCTGCTAGTCTGCAAATATCAAAAGGACTCGGTCATCTTAGCTTCTCATCCTCGTCGTCCACAGTCGACCAGGGCTCAGGCGTGAAGACGCGGCTCTCGAGATCCATCAGCACCTGAAAATGGGATAGCCGAGAGCGAAAGGAAAAAAAGAGACGAGGGAGGGTAGATGTTTAGGTAGAATTTAGTTAAAGGAACTGTCAGGGACCTAAAACAACTTGGGCTTAAAAAATGCGCCTCTTTCTCCTGATCACGATGGTATATTTATTTTTGCGAATTTTTTAAGCCTATACTGAGTTAGCTTGCTACCTTTTTGAGAGAGAAAAGGCGGAAAACGCTACATGAGTCGTAAAATACGCACAAATGACCCCGAAATGAAAAGTTTGGATAGAGAATAGGCCCATACGTAGTTAGTCGCTTGGGACTCGGTTGCTTAGGGATCACTTTCACTTGGTCCCTGACAGTTCCTTTAAAACGCCGTTGGAGGTTCGAGAACTTCCGGGCTCCCTTTTGTGATGCCCGGGTCCATCGGTGCTATTCCAAACACCGCTGTGGACACCGAGGACGACTGGGACATCGGGAGCCGGGTCAGGACGCCTGCCCTCAAAGGGAGGCTGGCACGAGAGGCGGATTCTCTGGTGGCCCGTCCCATTGACCGTCTCTACTATCCAATTTTAGACAAAACAGTAAACCCGAATGAACGGGACGCGTAATTTTATGTGGATCGGAGCCCACAACGCGGTTTTCTGTCGGTTCCAAGAGGAACGAGAGGCACGACAGATGCGCCGGCCTCGGGGTGGTCCTGCACGCTACAGTTTTCGAATTAAAAAAAGCAGCAATTATGAAAGAAATCGACCTGGCCAAATAGAAATAGAAGAAGCAGCCGCATCAAGGCATCGAAGAGAAGTGGAAGAGACGACTGCGGGAAGTGGGCCTAGCTTTGCTTGGATCAAACTTGACAGGAATCGACAAGAAGGGAGACACGGCTGGACAACAAGACTGGTGGAGACAAACGGGAATGAAACATTGGGGGATGACAGAATTTGACAGGGGTTGACAGGGGTTGACTTGGCTCAATTATTCTTGCTGGTTTGAGAAAAAAACTGTAACGTTTGTGAAGGAGGCCGGGATTAGCATCCAGATTCGGGGGACACAAAGGCGCGATCCACTCTCCAGACCCATCTTGTGTTTTTTTGAGCAACTTCTCGTGCTCTGATAGACTCCTTATGCCATATAAGAGTATGTTATGCCTTTTTCCAAAAGAGGAGAAGAGACAAGACACCATCGGCTACAGCCTTCTAGCCTCGGCGCATCGCTACAAATATCCTGGTATACGCCCATACCGTAAGCCTGGTGCGACGAGACTGTCGAGATGAAGAATTTTAAAATTATTTTGATGAAAATACTTCAAAACCGTGTAAAGACGATGACGATTTCAAGTAATCATTCCACATCCCCGTACTCTGAACCTTGTAGTCTCTGGACGGACGAGATTGTCATCGGCACACCCGAGACCAAAAGTAGAGACCATAAAATCAGTCTCCCTAGAAGTACAGTAACAAGTCCTCGGTCATGTTTATTATCTATTCGAAGCTGACGGTGAGATTCTTTATTGAGAAGGAGGAAGAACGTATGCGCCTCCCTGAAATCTCTTTTTTGTTCCTCGGGTACGGTCGGTGGACTTACGGAAGCTGCCGGTGCAGGGGCTGCGTAGGAAGCCGGAGCAGGTTGGACAGGAGGAGGAGCCGCATATGTTTGAGGTGCCGGCATGGGGGCAGGCTGGGCGTAGCTCTGGACAGGCTGAGGAGGAGGAGGAGGGGGAGGAGGAGCATAGCTCTGGACTGGCTGGGGAGGAGGAGGTGGGAGGTAGGGCTGTTGGACGGGGGCAGCGTAGGACTGCATCGGGGGAGGACCATAGTTGACCGGAGCGTAGGACTGTTGGGGGTAGGCTGGCCCACCTCCACCTCCACAGGGACTGCAGACGGGAGGAGGGGGAGGAGGAGGAGCACAGCCACCACCACAAGGGCTTGGAGGGTGGAAGAGGCTAGACAGCCAGTCACCTCTGAAATTGGCAGATGTCAACCAGGGAGAAGAGGACACCTACCCGCATCCGCCACCACAGCCTCCTCCGAAGAGGAATCCCTCAGAGACAGCGACCAGGGCACCGAGGAGGATGAAGGAGCGCATGCTGCTGACGACTCCGGAAAAGTGATCAACCCACCGGAGAAGCTACTTTTATACGGCGACATTGAACCGTCCTTGGGCCTGCCGCAGACGGATGCGAGAGACCACGCAGCGGGGGAGTGTCCGTCGCAGAAATTGAAAAATGAAATGCAACTTCACCTTGTGCAGCGCTTCTCGACTAAGCAAATCCATTAAAACGTCGACTAGTAGCGGGACTTTTCGTTGACAAAACTACGCAAGCGGATACGCAAACCCCTAAAAACGCGGGGGCAGACGATGAAAAAGGTGGCAGAACCATAAGGCCATCGCCGGGGCCACCTCTTCGCTGAATGGTGGAAAAGGGAGAAAGGGGGGACAAGACTCTGGCTATCCCTTTTGTATCCAGACGATCTTCCAGTGAGCTATACTCGCTGCAAGAGAAGAGGCCCATTGACCACTAGGAGTACTTAGAAAGTGCCGCGAGTCTCCTCGGGCCCAGGCATTCCTTCAGTACTTTTGCCCCGTACTTCAGACAGATGTTCCCGGCTGTCGTCCAGTTTTTGCTTGAGTCTGGGGTGTAACAGTGGGCCCCTGTTCCCCCAGTCCGAGTTCGAGGTTATCGTCCCCTTCCTGTTTATTCTCCGGAGTCTCTTCTTCTTCGGTTGTGTGCTTTCTGTCTGTCTCTCTCTCCATTCCAGCCTCTTTGTTTGCCGATCTCGCTGTCACATCCTGGCCATTATCGTGCCGTAGGCCTTCTCTCAGTGTGTTCTTATCGTCGTAATCCTCGGCTTTGACACTTCCCTTGCAGGTCAAGCGCTTCTTTTGCCTCTCTCGGGCACAGGGAGGCCCGTCTAATCAGGCCGTCGCCACAAAACTTCTCGTCCTCCATTCTCTTTCGAAATTTTATGCGTCCTCGTCATGCTGATCCGCCCCAGCTGCCAAAGAAGAGGGTGACTCCTCCAATCGTCCCTAATGACGACTTCCGCCTGTTTTGTTGTGCCACGAGCGGATTACCGGAACCGGGCCCACCAGGTGTCTCCTCTTTTATTATGGCTGCTAATTGTCCGTGCCCCCTGCTCCCGGCCGTCTCCTCCCCTCCAGATCATAATAGGTGATAATTCCTGTCACCGCGATTACCCGCAAATCCGACAAGACGCCAAGGTCAAGTCGCACCTCAGACGTCGCACTTTGTCAGACTTACTTACGCTCCCGTGCCTTCACTCGTCTCCCTGCCTCGCCTCCTTCCGGTCTCCTCTCTTCCGAGGATCATCCTTCCTTTTCTTTCTTCCTAAAAAAACTGGAACTGTATGGAAAAGACAGCAATTAGTAGTGTCGGCCGTCCTCCCCCTCTCCTCCTCCTCCCTGTCATAAAGAGGAAGTATATTTCAGGTTCATCAAACGAGAAAGAGAGCAAGAGGGAGATGAGGCAGCCGTCTCCTCTGAAAGAGGTGAGTGAGTATTTTAACAGCCGCCGGCAGTTGTCTTCTGCCCCCCGGGCACCCCTTATAGACCCAGGTGTGAACCAGTTGATGGGGTCCCCCATCGATTGGGGATCAGTCACAGTCTCTTAACATGTGTTTGACGTGCGACGGGTTTCATTTTGTACACACCGGCCACAAAAAGGTGTTAGGCGGATCTTTTTGAAGAGCGAAAGAGAGAGAGAGAGACTCGTCATCCTCTCTTTTTTTCATCCTCCCCCGGCAACAACTCATTCATTTCCTCGGCGCTTTTCTGTTTCTTTTCAAACGGGCGCTATTAGAAATGAAAACAATCCGCTCGCTGCTCTTGTTCACTAAAAAACACCGTGGAAACTTGTCGTCCACATTGGCCAACGAGTTGGGGAGGATTGGCACGGAGGATGCTCCCCAGTAGCCATGTAAAGCAGATCTTTCTCGAGTATCTTGTAGGAGTTCTGGAAGGTTCTCCAGAACTCTTCTGTAGTCTTTTCTTGTAGAAAGCTAACCACCGGGAGGCCGATCTCCGAGTGGAGACTCCGGGGAGACCTGGAGTTGATCTTTGCCTCCACCCCTTTCTAGAGCTCCTCTCCTGCCGGGAACGGCTATTCGACACGGTCCCTCCTCTCCTCCCCGAGTTTTCCGCAACCTCTCTCGACACCTCTCTCCCTCCCGATGTCTCCCATTCGGGTGCCCCATTCAACAGAATCCTCCCGTTTTCTGTAACGGCTGTCCGGTGCTATTGTGTCGGATGGGGCTATTAGTCAGCCCATTTTTCGAGGCGTTTGTCACCAGCAGAGCGTGTGATTCGGGTAGGATTTTCTCCCTTTTGAAAAGCCGTTGCCAGCGCTAATAAGGCTGGCCATGATTGATAGCAGAAGCCGTCGTCGTCGGTTGCTGGTTTGTACCTGGCCGGCCGGGCCACGTGACTCCTCTGCCGCCTTCTGTCTACTTTTGAAATCAGAAAGTTAGAACAAACAACTTTTACCTCTCCTCCTCCCCTGCAAGCCCCCTCGGCAAACAGCGCCGGCTTGTTCCGAGACGGCCACGGTCGAGGAAGACTTTTTACCGGCGGCTCAACCTCTAATTACGGCCCGAACCGCCCAAACACAAACACGACGCTCCTCTTTTGTCTCCTTTCCTGGTCCGTTGGCCCTCTCCATCTTCTCTTCCCTCCGATACACCGTCTGCCGTACCAGTCCCCCGTTCAAAATCTCGCCCCTTCCGCCCCCGCCTGCCCGCGATTGATGTCTTGTTTATCGAAGATGTCTCCTTTACGATCCACACCGTTCGGACGCTCTTGATCCCGCCTAATTCCACGGATCCCCCTATTGGTAAGGACTTTTTGTCGCGCTCTCCTCGCCCCATTGCCCGCCACGATCGCAACTGTAGTCGAGTCTCTCATGCAAATCACACCCGGCATTTCTTCTTCCTCCCCTTTTTCTCCTCTTCCTTTCTCTGCTTACAGCAAATAGAACTGTTGTCCCTGGTCATCTTCCACAACTCCTCCTTACTTTCTTTTGTACTTTGCTCCTCCTCCTCCTGTATCGTTGTCCTTCTGATCAGTGAGAAATTGGAGACGATCCCCTGCCAATGGAGTTGTTTGCTCTTGACCGGGCTCTATACAGCCGGCCCTCTTCTCAATCGTAAAAAAGGGGGAGCTGTTGTTGTTCCGGTCTCTCCCCGAGTTTTTCGAGTCACTTACACCCTCACCCGAAGATCATCTGTTTTGAACAGCTGCTGGCCTAATACTCCTCAAATAACTCGTCTGTTCTCCTCCTCCTTTTTCTCTTTTTATTGTCACGAGAGAGAGGAGGACGATGGCAGCCTCGTCGTCACGCCTGCCTTCAGAAAATGTTTGACTGGCCTTGTCACGGCGCCGTGTCGTTAAGTGTCGGCAACTGGCTTTCTCCACCCCAGCCGATTATCGTTAAGCAATCCGCAGCCACTTAAAATTATTCTCTTCTTCACGCTTCTCCCTTTCTTTTTTCGGTATTCGATTGAGTTGGCCGGGGTTACCTAACGACGCCCATTAGGCCCCTTCTAATTGAGTTATGTCCGTCATAGAGGGCCCCTCCCCAAGGACGTCCTCCTCTTTTTCTCCTTTTCCACTCGGGACCATTCGCCCGTTTCAGGAGGGCATCGCGCGGGCCCTCTACTCCAACGAGGCCGACTACCCGGGAGAACTTTCCTTCGAGAAGGACGACCTCCTCCGGATCATCTCCAAGAAACCCGGTCAGTTCAGGGACAGTTTAAAGGACTAAAAGAGGGAATTGTAGAGATCGAAGGGTGTAGCGAGGGCTGGTGGCTGTGCGTGGACAAGAGCGGACGACGAGGAATAGCCCCCGGCAATCGGCTGCTGCCACTGCCCCGGGAAGCCATGCAGCGGTTCGACGACGGCGTAAGTGACGGTGTTTGTTCTGTCCCCCGGCGAACTCTGTTCTGCTCGGCCCGGCAACACGCTGTCCCTAATTCTCACTGTCTTTTTCCCGCCCCCGAGAGAACCTGTTCGAGAACTGACGAGAGAAAAATGCATCCTCACTCAACTCCTCTTTAAGACCTCCAAATTGGACCGATTCCTCTCCTCTCCTCTCTTGACCCAGTCACAAACCTCTCCCTCTTGTCTCTATTCCGTGTGGGAGTCCAAAAACTCGCACCCGTACAATCTCGGTACAGTACATCGGTTGAGTACAACAATTTGAACCGGAAATACAAAAAGAGAATTGTGCTGCCGAGGCCGTATGGGTGCGGTTTTCGGGCTGCCCATCCATTTCCGACTGCCATTGAACCAAAAGAAAGCCGTTGAAAGTTCACTTTAAGGATCTCCTCGAGCTGTGCCTTGTGCATGAGACGAAGCTTTTCTCAGAACACCTTGTCCTCCCTAAAGGATCTCTAGAGGCCAATACCTGACGGCTTCTTATCTTTTTTTTTGTTCCGAGACATTTTTCCCACGAGCTGCCCTGCTTCAAATGAAAAGCCCTCTTGTCTCGGCGGCCGCGCGTCTCTCCCGGCAAAACAAAGTAGTTTTGTGTTCGCATTCCCGCGAAGGGCGCGGTCTACCGTCTTGATTAATGACCACCGCGGTCTACCGTCTTGATTAATGACCACCCACTTTATGTGAGTCAGAAAAGAGAAGACCAGACTACTCTCCCTTTTGTGGATATCCCCCTCCCCCCGGCTGCCCTCTATCACATTTTGACAGTCGCAAAAAGAAGCAGGGCGGCAGGGAAGATCGAAAATAACCAATGATCCAATTATGGTCGGATCCAGTCCATCCTTTGTTTTTCTTCCTTCTGCTGCTCCAAGTTCTCTTCCCCTTGGGTATTTATTGTAATAGAGAAGATAAGATATATCTCCTCCCCCATCAGTACGGTCTCTGTTCTGTTTGCCGCCGTCCAGTTGTCCGGGCACTGCTTCGAGTGCCATCCTCCCCTTGTCTATCTCCCTCTTCCCACCTCCTCCCCCTGTCAACTGGTACACGAGAGCTCTCCTCCTCCGGGGACATCTCCATCGATTGTTTCAGTCAGTAAACCATGTAAACGGGTTTGCTACGCCCTCCTCCGTCTCCTTTTCTGGGAGTTTATTTTCCGTTTTCAGTTCTTCCGAGTGGCTCAACCCTTCATGGATGACTTCTTCGCCTTCCACAGTTCCCCTTTCGATGATCCTTTTTTCCGGAGTGAGTAGCCCTCTTTCGGCCATCTGAATACCGTGGCATTCAGGTCGTCCCTCATTCTCCAGCTCCGTGAGGGATCGTCTCTACGAGGGGACACCTCAAATTCGACGGATGAATAGCTGCGACGACGCTTTGAAGAATGTCGGCGTGGTGAGGAATATACCCATCCGGGTCGAGAAGGTATCCCTCGGTTTAAATGAGAGTAGAAGACTATGTGTTAAGAACGGCGGCCCGGCCGAGAGGATGTGCCAGTCGACGGTGAACATAGCCGCCGATCCGCCTCCGGCCACCCGGCGATTCAGCGACTTTCCATCCGAATTCAGGCAGACGACGACTTTCGGGTAGGTGTTCACGCGTGTGTCAATTAGGGCGGAAGGTCGGCCACCAAAAACCGCGTCTTCTAAAAATGGACAAAGGAATTGCGGCAGGAATTTGTCAGGCTCCTCCGTTATCAGCAGCCAATTATTAACCCTATCAGCCGGGGTTTTTCGCCTTTCCGCCACTTTTTCTCTTATTTTCTAATTGTTTGTGGGCAATAACAGCGAGAATTGATACAATTATGAGTCAAAAATCAGTAAATTTCTCGGCGCAGGGTACTTCAGTCCTCCTGGAGGAGTGCCCCCTCTTAAAAATAGACCTGTCGGCTCCAGAGACCCTTGGTATCTAGTAAACCCCCTGTTTTATATAATTTTGGAGAGGAAAGAGAATTGATTCAGCTGTACAGCACAGCATAAGAAGGAAACCGTATGGCTTAATCCAATTAGAAGGAGTCCGATTTGGGGGAGGGGGGTAAGGGAGGAAGAGGCCAGCTATCAGCAGCAGTAGGGAAGAGACAAAGGGGCAGACAGTAGCTGTGCCCCTATCAAAAAGGGATCCCCCCTCCCCGAGGAATGCGAATCGATGACGTGAAATCATAACAGCCGTATCACTTTTACCTGTGACCCGGGGACACTCCGCCCCTTTGCGTCTCCCTTTTTCGTCTTCATCCCCCCGACCGCCACATGTGGTGTTTACGCGGCGGCATCGATGGTCACTTAGAGGACAGATATCTGTAACAATCCGGCCCCTATTCCTTTTAATTAGAAGAGTATTTTAGACCACCTGCACCGCCGAGAAGATCGGTGGATTCGCTGAGACTCCCGCCGGAACAGGAGACTCGCGCGTCCTCTGACGAGGAGGAGCGACGGAGTGTGAGGAGCGAGAGGAGTCCTCAAAGAACGCTGATTATTCCGTCGGCCGTGCCGGGCAGGACCATTGAAATTCCGCTTGGAGACGCCGCCATGCAGAGGAGCTTCTCCCAGAGCTGGAACCCCGAGCCGCCCCGACACAGCGTGCCGAAGTCCGAGTCGCAGCTGGAGAGACTGACCCAGCGACTTCGAACCCTGGGTAAGTTCTCTAATTCACTTTCCTCCGGGTCGCCTCCTCGATCCACACGGATCCGGGGCGATGCCCATCTCCAGTTCGCCTCTTTTTGTCCTCCCCCGATCCCTATCGCCTCGCCTCCAGCTATTCTCCCTATTGATTCCCATATCAGAGAATCGAGGCGATTGTGTAAGGCGAAAACACGCGAAGGAACGCGTGAACCCATTGTCTCTGGTGGCTGGTTCGAGACACTTTCCAAAATGTAAATCACGGCGGGAGTGAGCCATCTTCCGGTGGTGTATCACACTTTTTATGACTTGGCCCAATAAACGAAAACGGAAAACGCTGCGGCATCTTGGGAAAGAGGCTGAGACACTCTCCAGCCCAGGGTAGACACCCCCCCCCCCCCCCCCCCCCCCCAAAGAATAACGGCCAATCTGTTTCTCATTAGCCGTCAAAAGCCCTCGTCTCCCCTTGAATATACACTTTTTAGCAGCTCGTCCCTTCCGCGCCCCCGCGAGTCCGACCAGCAAAGTCCCCACCGGCCCGAAGGAGGCCGACCGCAGTCCGAGTCCCTCGAGCAGCGGAATCGGAGCAGATCTGACGGATTCGTCCCATTCCGGCGAGGAGAACAAGGTAATTAATCTGAAGACGGATTGGAGTGGCCCGTGTTCCAGAGGACGAGTGATTTGTCGTCGTTGTCCGGCTCGGAGCAGAATGAGATGCCCCGTCACCAGCCGTACTTGGGTCGTCTCGTGACTCATCCCGGCGCTATTCAGCCCACTTTTGATGGCGGGGATAGTCCTATAAAAAACCAGGTGACTCATTCCGAATGGTCCGGAGAAGAAGATTTTTAGGGAGGTCTCGCGGTGGATGAGGACATCCGACGGAACGAGACACTGCCCTGGAACTTGGTGCCGACCACGATCCAGCCGGGACCACCACGGGGATTGGGGTGAGTCTATCTCTGTCCTGTAGGACCATATGGAAATTTGGGAGGAAATGAGTTTCGGGCGGGAGTGTCCCCCTCCTCCTCGTGCATAAAAGTCATTCGATTTGTTTTATGGACGCGGCGCTGCGAGGCGATTCGCTCGAAACCAGGTCTCTTTCAGGGAGGTTTTGGAGGAAATTCAGTCGAGGAAGAGGCTAGGACCCGTCCTGCCCCCGGTCGCCTCGAAGCCAGCCACCAACGGAACGAGTAAGATGGAGAGACCCAGCCACCTACTCAAGTAAGGCATTCCCCTAGAAATTAATAGGTATAGAAACAGTTACAGTACCCCCAGCACGGAGGAGAAGAGACTGTCCTCCTCGTCCACCTCCTCGACGGCTGCCTCCCTCGACACCCCGCCGTCCTCCATCCTCGTCACCAAGCCGAATGTCGACAAGCCCCGGGGAAGGGTCACCTTCGCCGATGAAGTGAGTCCCCTCGTCTCCGTGTCCACTTCCCCTTCCAGACAACCTCCAATAGTTCGTCCGGTGACAACAGCTCCCTGGAGTACGCCTCGATCCAGAAGCCACCTCGGGGAAACGAGGACCGAATCCTGGAAGAGGACGACTTGGAGTCGGTCATCAGCGACCGGGACAGCCTCTTCCAGGACTACGCCTATCTGGACGACGTCGTGTCGGGCAGGTCGGCCGGAATCCAGCTGCCGAGGAGCAGGATCAATCCAGAGGTGGGAATAGGGCTATCGGATATTTGAAGAAAGAGGATTCAGGACAGGCAAATCGTCCGCTTCTATGCTCCCCAGCTAGAACAGCACACGGAGTCCCTCTCCCAGGCCATCGAGGAATTCTTAGAAGTCGTGGAAAAACATCTGCCGCCCCGAGAATTTGTACAAAAAGGAAAATTGGTAAGAGATGGAAGAAAGGAAATAATAAAGACTCATATTCCAGATAATATTGGCAGCGCATAAACTGATCTATATCGGAGACAGCGTGTCGCAGTGTGTTCGGGACAGGACCGTGAGCAAAGCGGTCCGAGAATGTGCCGATGAGCTATGCGAGCATTTGAAGGACTGTGTACGGGCGACGAAGATAGCTGCCGAAGAGGTGGAGCGGGCCCGAGGATGCCAGTAATGAAGAAGTTTCAGTTTCCCGAGATTAGGAGTATGCAGGCCATGGTGGACACGATAATTGCCGTGTCGAAGTCGGCTCATCGGCTGAAGTTGCTGATTGGAGAATGTTACTGAGAGAGACCCTTCTAGTCCCGGTTCTGTGATACTCACCCCCTTATGATAACGCCTGCCAAGTACGGTTCATAGATTCCCCTCCTGCACAGTGATTGCTCAACAGAGATTCTTCTACGTGTGTGTCGGTGTGCCTTTTTTTCAAAAAGATTTGCTATTTTTTGTATATAATTACTGTTGTATCCAGTGGAAAAGAGCAGAGAAAATGAATATTTTTACCAATCAAAATGCAGACATTCGGAAAAGTTCCACAAATCAAGGATCTCGACAGTCCGTGGGACTGATATCGACAGGCGGACGGAGAAACTGTCGATCTTGGAAAATACTAAACTATGAGATACACGAAAGTCCGAGTTGATTTGCAGATTCCGGGAGAGTTCTACATGAAATTACCAATCGGTTAGGGCTATAAAGGCACACGCCGTGTTGCAGTGAGGAATCTCATCATGGCCTCTTTCTTATACCCGAGTTTTTGAATCTCCGAAATTAGTCCATAAATGGCCGAGATATAACGGCAAACATGCGCCGAAACGGGCCATAGGTCTGGTTCCCCCCATTGGTCATGCTAATTTTTCTTTTTATGGAAGAAATATGTGTGAAATACGCTTAGAAAGTGATAACTAACCGAAAAAAGGGAAAAAAGTGGGAAAACAAAAAAGCAAAAATCGTCTCCGAGCGGGATCGAACCCTGTCGCTCGATCCGTACTTTTAGAGAACCACTCGGCCATGTGGCACCAATATTGAAACCATTTTTTCGACCACTAAGAGTGAGTTTATTGAGGAGATTTTGGTTGCAAAATACTCAGCGAATTTTTTGGATATTTTACATATAAATATTCCTGCAGGAAGGTGCCTTTTTGATGAGATCCCGTTTTGGAGACGCGCGATTACTGCCTTCGGGGGAGATGCTACGCCTTGGAGATTCATTCTAGCGGCCTTTTTTCGTGAATTTTCTAGAGATCAATAGCTACACCGTACAAAAAAAATTATCGAAATTGGTCGAATCTGAAAAAAGTTATAGCCAAAGTATCAAAACTCTCAGCCTACCCTAATAAATAAAAAATATAAACTCTATTTTTGAGCGCCTATTTGGGTCGTTAGAGTTGATCGCTTTTCCTGTGAACTTGATTTTGCTTTCTTCCCGTCTAGAAGTCTTTTTCTCAGAATGCCGCTGTTGCCTTTCTTCCCTTGTATTTTTTGGCCGAATCCAGTTTTTTTATATCTTGATTTTTCTGGGGTTATAGCCCCATAGCGCTATGCACGACTGAGGTTCCCAATTGTTCAATGATTTGTCTTTTCATTGCTAAAATATAGCCAAATTGTCCGGGCAATAAAAATTATGAGGTCTGCCGAGTTACGTATATAGCTAGCGCTACAAAGGTTATACGGTATTTGCGCCCGCGCTACCAGCTGCTCGCATTTTCAAAAGCTCTCACCCAAAAGGGCATTCTTTCTCAGTTATTTATCCTGCATGCACAACAACTATATCATTTTCAGCATGGCACTGGTCAACCAATTCAATAACAACGATGGGGGACCAAAGGCCTGGCGCGATCTTTTCCAAGTATGATTTCTTGCCCGTTTTTAGTTATATTGTTTCAGAAACTTGATATGGAATCAACTGCGCTGATTCGGAGAAAAAAGCTCACTAATAAGTTTGCTGTTGCTCGAATGAACTTAGATAAAAATAGATATACTAACGTTCTTCCCTGTGGGTTTACTTCATGAATTCGTTCATTGATGAACTTCAGATGATCAGAATAGAGTACAACTATCGGGAGAAAATGACTACATTAATGCCTCTTTTGTTAGCGTACAGAAGGCTAAAAGAAATTATATCCTGTGTCAGGTGGAAGCTTTGCTATTATTTATTAATAGATGTTTAGGGCCCAGTAGAAGAATCACTTGCAGATTTTTGGCAGATGATATTCGAAAATAATGTTCCTGCAATTGTAATGTTGAACAAATTATTTGAAGGAGGCTCGCTTAAGTACGTTTATTTGAAACAACGTTAACGTTTTTTAGGTGCGAAAAATACTACCCTTGTGTTCAAAATCCAGTTATGATTTTTGATAATTACATAGTCAAAATTGAAAGTGAAAAGAAAACGCAAAATTTCATCACCAGAAAACTTTTCTTAACCAATACCGATAACAGTAAGGAGGAATATAACCTTGTTACCATCCTTATAGATGAGGAACGGACAGTTGTTCAAGTCCAGTACACTGAATGGCCTGACTTCGGAGTACCAGCAAGTACTGCACATTTTTTAGAAATGTTAGATTATATTAAAAGTGAATACACCCATGCTTCCAGTATAGTTTATTTCAGATCTTGGAGTTCTCTCAACAGAGATTGAAGATCCCCCCGTCGTTATTCACTGTTCTGCTGGAATCGGTAGATCTGGAACGTTCGTTTTAGTGGATTCAATACTTCGAATGGTAAGCTGGTTATCCTTTTTAAATACTCCTCTTTAGACTGAGCTTAATGTTCCGGAAACGGAAATTGACCCAAACAATCTTCTTGTTGAACTTCGCTCTCAGCGGATGGGTCTTATTCAAACTCCAGAGCAACTGCAGTTTGCCTGGACGGCTATAGTTGATGGTCTAAAAAGTATCGCTGCTGGTAACATATTTACAGTAACAGAAAATATCTACTTTTTAGGAGATTACACAACTAATGGAATGCTTGGTGAACCCTGTCCGATCAATGTTGAGATGAGAAAAAGAAAATCAGAAACGCATGAGGAGATTGATGAGCGGACTGCTAAAAGGTAAGTGTTTAAAAATATTTTGGGAAACCAATATTGCTTGAGTAATACACACAGAAACGTAAGGTAAACTAGCCATCAAAGCTAACCAATCTTCTCCTCATTAGTGTTGTGGTGACATCACCTAAAGGGAGACCTGGTGCTTTAGGAACCGCCGGGAACCACGCGAATGAGGGCTGTATTATTTAGACGAGAGCTGATCTCCAACATGGTACGAAAGAATCGCCAATGTGAAGAATCGCATAAACACAACGGCAATATCTTCTCTTCTAAATCTTTTCTTCTCGGCGGAGTAGCCGTCGTCGCCAGTATTTTTGTGTATTACTACTTTCGCCGCTAATTTTTTTTCTTGTATACCTCCTTTGACCTACTCGGTGATTGCGTGCCTTTCTTAAATTTTCAGCACTTTTATAACTACACTGTGATTTGTTTAAAATATAATAAAATAAAATTATGGTCCCGAACGTCTTTTTTTCGATTTTACCGTTGCGTCACTTTTATACTTATTTTGTACATTTTTATACGCTCAATATCTGTAGTTTAGAAAATGTTCGCTTCAAGCAATTTCGGCAATAAACCGACATTTGGCAATACTGCGAACACAAATACAAATACTACAGTGAATGAGGATATTGTGGTTAGTATACGTTATTCAAACTTTTTATTATTAATAGGTGGATGGATCCCCAGATGACACAGTTCAAGCCCTAAAATTTAGTCCTCATAATGCTAATGAAAAACCAATGCTTGCTGCAGGAAGTTGGGATGGCGTTAGTATATTGTTCTTTTTTTGTAAATTTGATTGCAGATTGTTCGTGTATGGATGATAAACGAAAACGGTCAGTGCGAGCCTAAAGCACAACAAACTATACCTGCTCCCATCTTAGATATTGATTGGACAGATGTTTGCTATACTTAATTTTGTTATACATGTTCTTAGGACGGTGCACGAATTTTTATTGCGGCCGCGGACAACGATGTGCGCTTATGGGATTTGGCATCAAATCAAGTGGCTGTAGTAGGAACTCACAAAGCTCCCGTCAGAACGTGCCATTGGATCAAAGGTTAAATCTACAGTAAAACGCTGCTTAAGGAAAATATTTCAGCACCTACCTATTCTTGTTTAATGACAGGCTCATGGGACAAAACTCTTCGATTTTGGGATATGCGGAATCTTCCCCAACAATCTCAAATGGCTTGCATTGAAGTTGACATTCATCCGTATTCTTTGTTTAGCCTTATTTTTTTAGTTACCCGAGCGTGTGTATGCCGCTGATGTTGTTTATCCTATGGCTGCTGTTGTCTTGGCAAATAAGACTATCAAAGTATACAATTTGGTGAGCGCACCAGTAGAGTATAAAACAGTTGAAAGTCAACTTAAACATCAGGTATACCAAGGAGGGTAGGCCACGCATAGTTTTAGCACCGATGCATCGCCATTTTTAAGGATAGAAATAGCGGGTCACCTATTGGGTTTGCTGTTGGGTCCATAGAAGGTATAAATCTAAATCGAATTCGTTTTATTAATTATATTTTGTAGGGCGCGTCGCCATACACGTTATGGAAACACAAAACCAGAAAGATAATTTCACTTTCAAATGCCACAGGTCGGCAGAATTGGTCAATAACTACCAAGAAATTTATGGTGTAAATGGGATTGCATTTCATCCACAGCATTGTACGCTTGTTACTATTGGTGGTGACGGAAAGTAAGATTTAAAAAACTTGTTTTATATATTTAATATTTATAGATATTCAATGTGGGATAAAGACGCTCGAACTAAGTTAAAGGCATCTGAAGGCCATACGATGCCTCTTACATGCGTTGATATCCATTCTTCGGGGCAGATCATGGCTTATGCTGTGGGGTATGACTGGAGTAGGGTAGGTTATTGTTTTTTGTTTGTTTTATAGCTTCGGTGTTCTTAATATACGCCTTGCTTTTAGGGACATGAAGGAAACACCCAGCCGGGTTCAAAAATTTTTTTGCATAAATGTTTCGAAGATATGAAGCCTAAGAAAAAGTAACAAGTGTTTCATGGGCAGCTTGTTTTATGTTCTCACTGTTCGATATTCATAAATTTTTTCAATTTAAAGATTTGCTTGTTTTATATTTTGCCTAGAGTTACAATACCTTAGTTTTTTCCTAGATTCTCAGAAGATTTTCTCATTTAGAGCTTACTTTGGCGCAGGACGAACCATATTCCACAAGAGGAGCAACAATACATTTAACACGTTTGTTTTTTTCTAACGAATTTCTAATAATATTTATGTAAACTCATATACAACATATATATGCGCGGGCAGAAAAAGGGGCATCTTGCTCCCCATTCTAAATGGAAAGTACTTACTTAGGGCGCATATAAGGAAACCTGGAGACACGCTGGCCAGTGAGAGGATTGGTTATTGTAATGAACATAAAATAATACATTTGAAATGGCAATAGAGGCGCAGATCGACTAGCTGTTTATAAATGAGTATAAGCTGGGAAGAAAAGTGAGAACGCCTGGGACTAAAGAGGGTTTAGAAGGAATGAAATAAGATCACAGTGAGAGACGAGGATTCGTCTCCATAGTGCTAAATGCTCGGATGATCTAGGAAACATGGGTAAAACTGGGATAGGTCAAGAAATTGGTTAATATTTTTAAAAAACGGTTATTCAAAAATAAGTGAGCACAATAAGCAGGATAGTACTTGGGTCTAACACATAGTCAAAAGTGCACCGATTCAATAAGACTACTGTAAAAGGGCACTTTGCTTATTTCTTGACTTCATTGGTTAGGATTTGGAATAGTTCCTTATCAGCAAGGCAGCCATCGACAAATTCTTTGAGTGTTAATTCTTTGTCGTTGTTCACATCCATCTTCTCGAAGATCATTTTCGCTCTTTTTCTTGGGGAGTCATCAGCAGATTTTGTTACCTCAGGCCCTAGCATTTCGTAGATGGCCTAGAATGCATATAATAAGCTACATCTTGTACCATTTTTTGTGTATTTCGGAAAGCAAACTACCTCGATAATTTTGATCATTTCTTTTTCGTCTATAGTTCCGTTCCCATCAATATCATACATTCGGAATGCCCATTCCAGTTTCTGTTCAGGTGTTCCACTACTAGTTACGTTAATAGCCAGTAGAAATTCTTTAAAATCGATGAAACCGCTGTTGTCCGTGTCGAAGGTGCGGAAGACATGTTCACAGAAACCTTCTGCTGAACCTGAAGGGAAAAAGTCTTTGTAGACTTTAATGAACTGCTCCTTCGTCAAGTGACCCTTCGGACAGTCTTGCTGGAATATCATCTTTGTTAGTTCATAGTATTACTCACCACAAATCCTTTATACCATTCTTTGATCTGTTCTTCTGTAAAATTGGTATTTTTCTTCAGAAATTCCAGGTCTTCCTTAGAAAGCTTTGGCTTTGAGCCCTTTAATCCCATCTTCCCTGATGGTTCTTTTTCTAAGGGAACGCCTATAATTATTGTCGTTTGTAAAGGAAGCGGGTGAAAAATAAGAGAAGGGGGATTTGATTAGCCAGCTTGGTTTAAAAGAGATCCTTATTGTAATTGGGTCGTTCGATGAATAATAGTGTTGGAAATTGCCTCACAGCATGTGGGAAAAGCCATCAATCCTTTCATTTTATACTGCATCAAGTCTTTACTTACTTACTCGATATGTATGGAAACATACAAATTTAGGCCTATAGTATATAGTTGCGAATGAATTAGCTAAAAAAATAAAGCAACTAGGTAGAAACAGTTTCACATTATTTCTGAGAAAATCAAAACAAATTCTTAGCGCTTTTGAAGGGTAAATTCCATTGGAAACTTACCACAACAAATACAATAGAAAAGTATAGCCGTGTGAAACTGGATCTACCGTGTGCAACATCTAAATAAACAAAGCCCGCGCGGTTCCTCTCATCTACAGCTTGTGGGTTCTACTACTTATCTAGTGACCAATGTGTGCAAAAAGGCAATTAGACCCTAATTAGCTTGTTAATTCTTGACAAATGATAATAGGAAAGAAGAACATGTACTAGAGGGTTTGCTGATCGATATTGCGGCGCGCTCGCGCTCCGCCCAGGGGAAAAGGGGCTGGATCGATGAAGAACTCTAGGCCACCCCTACGCTTACGGTAGTTATTGAATTTGATCATAGCTTTTTAGAGCTATGTATATACATAGGAACTTCACCAGGCTAATTGTTTCTGTCGCCTCTGTCTTTCTCGCACCCGAGTGGCAACAGCCGCCGCACTTTGAAACTGCACTAGTTACCATCGCTCGCAGAGCCTAATGCTCATTCTTTATTCAGAAACTGAAATTGCTGGGAGCTTGGCCATATTTATGAGTAGGAATACCGAACTGAAGTTTTCAACAAAGTACTTTCAAATTATTTTTATTTTGATTGATCATTGAAATTAACAAACGTCGTCATGTATAACTCCTGATTTCTTTACAAAATTTTTGAAGTGTTATTTTTATTTTTAAAATGCTGATGCGGTAGAATTTCGGCAATCTGCTCCTTATTTTTATTCTATAGGCCCGCATTGTTCGGTTTTAGCTTGTTTCTGATAATTAAGCATATTATTACAGCGGCTTGGCGAATAAATACCGCAGATCCGAAGAGGATTTTGAAATGCTAAGGATGTCCTTCTGTTTGGTATAATATACGTAGAGAACAAAGGCCGATTTAAAATAAATTCTCTGATGCTCCAAAAAATGGTCTCGGGTGTGTGGGCTAACCTTCCAATAGCATTGGAGAGTAAAGGTGGTAAGAGCGGATAATTGCCTTAGGGAAGAATATAAAGAAAAGGTTCTGAAGGGAGTCTGAAAGAGAGAGAGGAGACAATTGGCGGCTGTTTCCTGGGCGGTGGTTTGTGCGGCCGAGAGTGACGGGCCGCCACTGCCGAAAAGACGTTCATTGCAACACAACGAAACTTATTTTGGAAAGCAATTGAATTCCGGACCCAGTAGTGGGGGATTATGCTGATAACAAAGGAGAAGATAGTGGCCTGGTAGTGTGCGATTCATCGCGATAGGAGAACAAGTTGTCAAAGACACGATTGATATAGAACGACCAATTAATAGTGGATGTTCATGCGGGAGCGTTAGTTATCAACTTCAACCCCCCCCCCCCCCCCCCATACATGCACACAAAACTTTTTGCGGCTATTCGATATCCTCTACTCAGCCTACCAACCGGAAGGATAAGTGAGTAGAGGGCAGTATTATGCGATATTGAGTAAACAAAATATAACAGGCATAGATTCACGCGCGGATTACAGCTTCAGCATCTATATTCGTTAGTTTGTTTTGAAAGATGAGCGATCGGGCATTTACTACAAACTACTCATATATTTATCTAATTAAAATGATTATTACTTGGATAGATAAAAACGAACTGACAATTCAACACGTATGGCGGCTATAGTTGAACGGGGAAAAGTAAATATGCCCTTGTGTGGCCAAGACAGTTCTGCATGGGACACCCATTGAGTAGAGCAGTTGCCGGAATGGCATCAAATTTCATTGGGATGGGTTTACCAGGGGGAAGAAAGCGGTTCGTCCCCAAGGAAGGATCTTGCCTTTTGAAAACGTTGAAGAAATTGGCTTTCTTTGGACGACTTTGGATGGGGAGCGATTCGCTTGACGTTTGTCTTTATCTTTATGTCCCAATTCAGTGCTGGCAATTCGTCTTATCTTCACCGTCAGTGCTATCTTCATAACTTCGACTCAAAGCGAACTGGGGAAGCGCAGACGACCTAGTTGAAACGTATAACAAAACGCAATGGTCTATCGATAGAAAGATACTTTAGGCTCTATTTTGAGTCGATATATGTCTAATATGAGGTTTTGAAGCTGCGTGATAAAGTGTCATGCAAGCGAGAAAAGATCTAATCTGTAGTGATGCTCTGTTCAATTCTCAGGGGGCTCATTTCGCGCCCTTACATCGGGTTTGAGAAACGTGAAAACCACAACGTTTAGAGGGGTTGTTTTTAGTAAGCCGTTTTATAGTTGTCTATAAAAAGTTATTCAGAATAACAAGATGATAAGAAAGTTCCCCTTTCGAAAAAGGTTGCTAGTTGCCTAATGATTCATGGTGTTCTTAGGTTGATGACATGCTTCAGCGACGCCTAATGGCGGTATACGACTAGGCTGAATAACCGCGCGGTGGGGACTGACAGCGGGAGGGATATAACGATTAGGTGTTCAATGGGAAGGGAAAAGGAAGGCCGGGCTTCAAAGTAACAGGCATTCAAATTATTGAAGCGTTAGCACATACTTTTGAATTAGCAATGCGTTTTGTTGGATCTTCAGTAACACCAGTTTATGATGTTACTATGGAATAACTTTTATTTTATTTCAGTTTTATACAACCATCGAATAGAAAACCCGTTAATTACAATATCACTGAGGACTCGTTATGAATGCGGATGCTTCTGGATCAAAACAAAAACCGATAATAGGTGAGTTCCTTTTCAATCAGATCATTTATCGGTAGTCCTGGGCATATTATGAAGCACAATAGTTAGTGTTTCATAGCTAAGCTGCCAAACCATATTAGACACCGACCGCAGAGCAATTTCGGCTTTAGGCCGGCTCTCTCCTTAAACGGTCTGTTGCGCACGACGTTTTGAACCCTGGTCGGCGATTTATTGATGAAAATGACGGGCGAGGAGTTAAACGAGTAGATTAACACAATTGCCATATGATTATTATTATAAGTCTCCAATAACTACACTTATTTCTATTGATAAGAGCAAGCGTAAAATGGTATAACGGATGTTACGCCAGAAGTAAAATGACAAAACATTTCTAGACATTTGAAAAAGCTCTTTACACCTTCGATTTTACTCTTATCTTTATTATGTCTAACTTGACTTTTTATGGTGCATTTTCAAGCAATAACTTCACTGATGGGGGAGCTGCGTGATGTTGTTAATTTTTGCCTCGAAATTTTGACCGGGGTACTCACTTTAGTTGTAGATTTCTCAAAAATTGGAAAATCTTGAAATAAACATGGTAGGCTAGTTGAATGTTGTTTTACGATACCGACCCTCAATAAAACATGCATTAGCTTTGCGGAGGAAGAGGAGAGTTTCGTGGGATCCTTGGGAAATTAAACCGATCAGGAATCTGCAATTTATGTTACTCACAATAAAATGAGTCACCTAAGAATTATTTAGCATTTATCAAAACGTTCCGCAGAATCCTCTGGTATTTCATTTGTGCATGGAAACATGTATAGATGAGGATAGACGAACAAACTACAGTAAAACATTTGTTCTAGAAGAGATGACAAGTTTTATTTATGGAGACGTGCGGCTAAAAGACAGCGAAAAGAGCGCGACAAATAAATTGAATAAAAGACAGGACAGAAAGGAAGATGGCCAGTAAGACTACGTCTGATTCAATTTTACTGGTTCGCTGAGGAGTTGAGAGGAGGAGGCGCTATGACGCCGCCGCAGGGGAATAAAACTTACAGTAACACTGGATTAGTGAAATGCTCGAGATGATCCTTGAAATGCATCAAAGAATCATTTTCATCGCCTTTAGCACCTATAACGTATTACTAATTAGTTTTCACTTGGTTATAAAAAAAATGGGATATGTTTCCTCAACAAATTTTGAGCTCCGGTTTTGAGAGTAGGCTCAAAAAATTGGGTATTTTTTCCTCATTGCGGCAGCCGCCGGCCGGTCAAGGCCCCCTCACAATAAAACTGGGCACTTCTAGTCAAATAACTAAGAGTAAAAATAACGCCTATTCTCTACTTAGTTTGTTAGTATTACCGCTGTAAAAGGTCACTATTTTAACCTAATACTCCTTTCTGTATATAAACTAAAACACGATGGATAAGACGGAAACGGCTTATAATATGAGGGCTGAGAGTTTTATAAGAGCCTATCACGAATATAAGTAGGGAGTTGAGACGAGCGAAGAGCGGTGCACATCACCTATTTCCTAGCCGAGTCGCGAAAAATTGAATTTAGAGCGTGTGCTCATCGTCGAATCGTGGGATGAGGAGGATTAGATGCGGGGGCTTCCTCTGTCTTCTGCTCGTCATAATGTGTCTCAGGTGGCTGAAGATCTGCTTGCGAATAGATTTGTCTCGAAACACGCTTTCGATTGTTTAGTTTCGTCTATTATTCGCTAGCACATGCATCTATACTGCAAAATTTACACTACTGGCATAACTTGAAAGCAAAAATATTAAACGAAAGCCGATGGAGGTCAGCACAAAAGCTTCCATATGCTATGGAATACACAGCTTTGCAAACAACTTCGTATGAACAACTGCGGAATCACATGTGTCTTTGTGTCGTCGCCATTAGACAATCTGGCACCACGGCTCCATTGTGCTGGAAAATCAAATTGCAGAAAGGGGATTTCAAATTACTTCTAGAACCTCGCTCTTTGAGATTTGAAGAAATGTCTTATATAAAAGTTTTCAGAATCAACTAATGCGAAAGTGCCACATCCGGTAGCTGTGAACAGTGGTGTGAGCAAGCTTGTCGTTAACCGTCGTCGTCAAGAAGGAAACCCTCTGCTCAGATATGTAACAAATGTTCGATATGAGTGGGGCGATATCGCAGCAGATTTTGAATGTGGATCTACCTGTGGAGTTATTTATCTTGCAATGAAGGTATGTTATGATTTTTTTGTAATCTTAATTTTTGCAGTATCATCGGTTGCATCCAGATTATGTACTTACGCGAGTAGGAGGATCGGCTGAAAACAAATACAATTGTAAGGTGTAGCCAATTTAAGTTCTGTATCACAAAAAATTGTTCAGATACTTCTTGTCATGTGCAATGTAGATGAGCCCAAACATCAGCTGCGTGAACTGAATTTGCTGTGCTATCGTATGGAATGGACATTAGTTATTTGTTATAGTGTAGAAGAAGCTGGAGAATACATTGAAAACTTAAAATTGGTTGAAAACAGGGACCCATCTGCTCAAAAGTATTGACTAGGTATAACTGGACTAATTTTTTTAATAGAAAGCAAGCCGCAGTTCCTCAAGATGAAAGAACTAAGCTGCTCAATTTTGCTATCGGGATTTTAACTGCCGCACGTAGCGTGACCAAATCGGATGCTCAGAGGTACGTTATATTTCAATAGAATCATGTTATTTGCAGGTTGCTCTTTAATTTTGGTAGTTTGAAAAATATCTGCGAAGCATCGGAAGAACAACTAGCGCTTTGCGTTGGCCTTGGTCCAATTAAAGCTAAAAATCTTTATAATTTCCTTCGGGCCGATCTTTCTTCGTGAGAAGATTGTAGACGTACGTAATTTTTCGTCTAATTTGTTTTGATGCAATAAAAAGTAATTTATTGTATTTATATTATATATGGCTTCGCGTATAATACGCCAACACATTCTTTTCAAATACATATATTCATGTACAGTGGCGACCAAAAGTTTGGAAACTTTTGATATTTTGGGCTAGCTCGCCCATAACAGCGTCTGATTTTCTAGAAACTTGCTATAATGGGTAAAAATAGACGAGAAACACGATAGTCATACCCGTTTTTACAAAAACTCAAACTTGAAAATTTTATGAAGTTTTTTTTGGAAAATCGCTGGCCAAAAGTTTGGAAACCTCTTTTCTCGACTCTCTTGCGCTTGGAATAACCATATTCTTTTAAATGTTTTTGTGTAGAAATATTTCTATAAGCCTGTTCTACATGGCCCATCAGGAATCTCCCCGTAAAAACCGTACAAAGGAGCTCCCCGAAATACCACCGTTTGACCGTAATTGGCTTTGATTGGGGTTTCAAGGCGGATAAATCCAAAATTTATTGAGTTGTCAGAAAACTGAGTACAAGGTCTTGTAGAGCTCGATCTGATGAGCAAGCTGATATAAGACAGTCTATAAAATCACCTTGTAGTGAAAAGTGCGAGATGACCTATGCGCCTGTGTCCTGAAATAGGGCCTTTTCTTTGTAAATTCAATACAAAAGACCCCAGTTTTGGTGCCTGTTTTTAGCGGCATATACGGCAGATCCTAAGAACGCAAGAATTTGAAAAGTTTCTTTTGTCCATTTGCTCATCAGATCGAGCTGGCTTATAGAAATATTTTTCCAAACTTTTGGTCGCCACTGTATTGTTTTTAGATGACAGACGCAGCCGCAGGTGACGTGCCTACAGATGCAAACGCAGGATGCCCCGGGACAGGAAGCGAAGGTGCTGGAAAAGCATCGGGATGTGCTGGCTGCCCTAATCAAGTAAGGATTTCATGAATTAATCTTTACTTGTTGCTACAGGGAGCTTGTGCTACTGGACAAATGGCGAAACCTGATGCAGACATCGCACTTATACAAGACCGTTTCCGTTCTGTAAAGCATATTGTAAGTGTTCTAGCATTTATTGTATATTAGTCTTAGATCTTAATACTTAGCGGAAAAGGAGGTGTTGGTAAAAGTACGTTGACGACAAATTTAGCTCGGGCTCTGGCCGCTGACGAAACAATACAGGTATCATCTTTTGAGCGTAAATCTTACGTTGACATCGTTTTTAGGTTGCAGTTCTCGATGTGGACATCTGTGGACCATCGCAACCAAGAATGTTGGGAGTTGAAAATGAAATCGTTCACGATAGTGCTGCTGGTTGGACTCCCGTTTCTGTTAAAGATAACCTGACCTTGATGAGTATTGCTTTCCTTCTAGGTTTGTCTTTCTTTTTCTTCAACATAGTTGGTAGGAAATCGTAATGATGCCGTTGTATGGAGAGGAGCGCGTAAAAATGGAATGATCAAGCAATTTCTTCGTGATGTTGACTGGGGCGAAATAGATTACCTCCTTGTAGATACACCGCCTGGCACTTCAGATGAACACATTTCGCTAGTTCAATTTCTTTTACAAGTTTGTATGAATGTTTGCAGTTATATTTTTTTAGGCCGGTACAGTAGATGGCGCATTAATTGTGAGTACGCCTCAAGAAGTCTCACTTTTGGACGTCAGAAAAGAAGTACGTTGCTTACTCTAGCGTAAGAAACTCGAAAATTTTGTAGTCTCTTACTTATAAGTGGAGTCATAATTTTTCCATTTTTTAATATGCGCAAATAATTGGTGATTGATATCATACATATTTTTTGCATGGCAAACTTTCGCAATGGAATTTAGCGTATCAAATCAGAAAGGTGTAATTATAGAGGAAATATTGTGCGTTTGTGATAATGGTTTTCAGGTAAATTTTTGTTATAAAACTAAAGTACCTATCCTCGGAGTAGTGGAAAATATGTCCAAATTTGTTTGTCCTAATTGTAATCATACCTCGATCTTGTTCCCATCTACGACCGGTGAGTGCAATAACTTTTTACTTATAACAACAAATCAGGTGGAACTGAAACTATGTGCTCTGAGATGAAGTTGGAGCTATTAACACAACTTCCTTTGGAACCTTCTTTAGCGCAAGCTCTTGATAACGGGGAAGATTTCTTTGAAGTTTGTATAACTTTTGCAGTAATCATAACATTTTCAGAAATATCCCGAGTCTGCATTAGCTAAATCATTTTTGGAGCTTGCAGCTAAACTTCAGAGGAAACTCTGCTAGAGAATTAGCTAGAAACACTGCAAATTTCACTTTTATTTTTTGTTATACTGTTGTTAAACTACATACAAATCATGTTTAGATAATAAACTTTTACTTTTTTAAATAGCGTTACTTTTTTATATGGTGCACCTCATTTCATTCCGCACTATATGTTGAAAAATAAAAAATTTTAACGTTGTAGATGCCAGGCAGTTTACAACGGGTAGTAGTCACTGGGATGGGATGCATAACCCCGTATGGATCAGGAGTGGCTGCTATAAGAAATGGTATGCTTGAAGGCAGATCAGCTCTGCAATATAATGATAAACTAAAATTTGTGGTAAGCAATCGTGGTGTTTTGGTGTTGTTCTCGTCTAGGTAGGAGAAATAAGTCCTGGCGCTGCTGATTTTGATCGGTGGTCTTCTGGACAAAGAAGAGAAATGAGTCGCGCCAGTCAGCTGGCGGTTCTAGCATCAGAAGAAGTAAAACAGTTTATTATACGGGTTTACTAGTTTTATAGGCTCTAGAATCGGCAAACGCATCGCATTTAATACAAACGGACACATTAGTGAATATCGGAACGGGTACGATTGTTTCGGCTGACGGTAACTTTCTTAGGCGTTACCGACCTCGATGCCATTGGCGAAACTACAAAACTTATTGAATCTAATCAAACGAGGAAAGTTTCTCCTTATTTTGTTCCTCGAATTCTTAACAATCTACCCGCTGGTTACGTTTCGATGAAGTACGGAATGATGGGTGGTGTAGAAAGCGCATCTACAGCTTGTGCTACTAGTCTGCATTGTATCGGTATTTCTAATAGGCTATCCTTATATGTATATTACAGGGAATGCATTTCGAGCCGTGCGTCATGGCTGGGCTAAAAGGGCCGTCGCTGGTGCAGCGGAGGGATGCGTTAATGCCATTGCTCTTGCCGGATTTGACAGGTATCTCTATTTCAATATTTATTAGTTGATAGAATGCGTGCATTAGCTCGAGGGGAGGATCCGAGTATTTCTCGGCCATTCGACGTGAGTCGTAATGGGTTTGTACTATCTGAAGGTGTAGGACTACTTTTTCTGGAGAATTTAGAAGATGCTCTGCAGAGAAATGCCCCTATCAAAGCGGAAATATATGGCTTTGGTAAGATAATTTATCAGTTATACAGTTGTTTAAAGGGATCAGCTCCGATTGTTACCACATTTCGTCTCCTCATCCATCAGGAATAGGTGCCCGTTTGAGCATGGAAAGAGCTATTAAAGACGCAAATATTCACATAGAAGAGATCAGTTACATCAATGCTCACGCTACTTCTACACCTACGGGTTAGTTGGATGACCCTGTACAGAGAGAAGAACGCTATTTAGGTGATGCTATAGAAGCCAAAGCGATAACTGAACTTTTTTCGGGCAAGCAGGTCGCAGTTTCTTCTAATAAAGGCTTTTTTTCTTTAGGCTACTCATTATTATGATTTCTAGGTCATATCGGACATTTATTGGCAGCTGCAGGTGCTGTTGAAACGATTGCAACTATTATAGCTATCGAAGATAAACGACTTCCACCAAATCTAAACCTCAACGAGTCAGAGAAATTTGAACACCTTGATCTTCTTAAAGAGGTAATTGGAATTAATTATTTAAGTAGTTTTAGATGAAAACCTGGGAGTCTTCTAAACGATTAGCTTTGGTCAACTCATTCGGTTTTGGTGGAACGAACGCTAGTCTTTTAATAGGTGAATATGTACAAAAGTAAAGGAACAATTTTATTCGGATAAAATTATATCTGTAACAAACATAATGTGTGCGATAACAAAGTGTACAGCCTTGACAACAATAGAAACAAGTATAGAGGTGGTTATTCCTCCATTTGATTGTCTTCTTCTTCTCCATAGGCATGCTCTTCCTCTTCTGGATTGTTGAGAGTAAAATCATCCAGCATCTCCTCTAGGGTGGGGCCCTCCATTAACGGTTCATCATCTTCTCCTTCGTTGTCAGGTTTAACTTGGGAAATCTTCTCCGCATCCTTGTAAATATTAATTTTTTCGCGCATTAATTGATCTTCTTCCAAATCTTCCATAAAGCTGAAAAAATAAATAAATACGACAATATTGGATTAGAAAGCATATCATAAACGGAAACTAACTTCATAAACTCATCTGCCACGCTAGCAGTTTCATTTCCAACAATATTTCCATCCACAACAAGTCGTTTCAGTTTCCATTGCCTTCGTTGAGCACGCCTAGTTCTATCTCTAACCTACAACCAGCAAATGTTAGACAAAAAAGAATATACCTTTTTCACAATAACGAGGTCAGGAACCTTATCTGGTTTCATTTCATCAAACACCCGATTATTGATGTTGCAATTGCGGACATCAAACGCTGAAAAAACAGGATGTATAACGAGTTTCTGCCTTGGTAAAAATTTTATAGAAAAATAAGACTAACCGAGCACAAGATCTCCAGGATGAATAACATGACCCATATGGGTCTTGGTAGAGAATGTCTGTGCATCTGATGCGCCGACTTGATCACTTTTAACCAGCCATACATCGGCCAAAACATGTCTCTTGCTTACAAAACCATGACCAGCCTTTAAAAAAAATAAAAAATGAAGAAGCCAACCCAAAAGGTACCTTTCTATCAAAGTTTTCAATAGGCTCCACATCAATAACATAAAATTCTGATAACTGTTTTGGGCCACATAATGCCTCAAATGGATCACGCCAAAATGACGATCTAAGATGGTTAATTTAATTAAAAATGTACTTCAATTTTACGCCTGGACATCAGCCATTTGGAGATTAGTAGGATCAATCAAGGTAATGACATTTGAAATCCGAAGACAAATAGCGATTTGTGACATATTTCCAAGACTTTGTGCAACTTTTGGAGGCATACAGACTATGTTGTCCCTGGTATTAATATATAACACTTGAATTTATCAACAGCCTACCTGCAAATGGGTACTATTTCAACACAGAAAGTATGCTTGTAGTCGTAAGTATTATTTTTAGTGTCATGCGATACCAATTCCTTAAAATGTCCAGTTTGTAGGGATATTAAAAGTATAACTAACCTGTGCATAGTGATATTTGCAGGGCAATACTGTCTGAAGGAAGTCAACTAATTTCCGGGCTTCTTGCAGTTTAGCAAAGAAGAAATCGATACCAGTAGGAACAGGCTTCACACCTGTGCACTGCTTGTGAGCCTATATTAAAAACCTGATTAGAAAGAACTACAAAAAGCAACTTACCGCGTGTTTCAGAAGTAACTGTTCAAGATAAAACAATGTTTTCTTATATTCTGCTTTCTGTCGAACTTGAACACATGCTCTCCAAAAATCTTTAGCTTCTGCACGACGGCAATCATCACACATCTTTTAAAAAAACTAATATTCAACATAAAAAAATATTTTACCTGGTTATGCACCGTAAATTCTACTACAAGCGACTGCTGAAGGATAGTGCTGGTGAAAACTTCTTTTTGAACAGTAAGTTTAACTCTTATGCGTTTTGAATGAGCTTCTGTCCAAACAAATGCTGCATCAATGAGGCGAACCTGAAGATATTAAGCGAATCAAATACCACGTTTCTGGTTGATACCTTTAGCAAGCATGGCTTCATCTTTTTCAGACAAATCGACAAAAGCTCTTTTGATTCCAGTTCAGCGCGCATCCATGCATTCGGTGGTACGAAAAATCTGTCACAAAATTTGCACTTATATATTGTACCTTCAATGTGACTACTTTAATTAGGTGATAAATCTATGCTTACATGTTCTTGTGATTCCCTCCGTTATGTCCACTTTCGAACGTAAGCAACCGCTACACATATTGGCAGCATTTGGCTGAATAGGTATTCCACATTCACAACAGGCAATGCTGCCGACTGTAGGGGTATAATCATACGTCTCCATATCTAAAAAAGTGATAAAGCCGCTTGAACGGAAACTATACTATAGTTCATTTCCAACGGATATGGCACGGGATTTAAAGGTCTGTCGCGCCTCCGCTGTGGGACCAACCTTCTTCCGACATGGTCTCGCAACGGAGATGCGCCGCGAAATTTGAACTCGTGACATATCCGTTGGAAACGGACTATAAATAATGAACAAATTCTACAAAATTAATGAAAAATAATGGGCTCACAAAAAAACTTGTTGTGAAAGATTCTTACTGTATTCGTCATACATAAAATACCTGCGTACATACTGCCTGCGTATACTAGGAAACTTCAAACTTTGCTCAATTCGAGTTCTAGAACTCAGCCCCTGAATCCATGGATCTCAGATTTCAGGACTTCTCATCTCTTGTTTTCAGATGACTTCGACCAGTACTTATGACACCGTTGTGGAGTACCTCGTAAGAATACACATATTTATTTTGGCAGCTTTCTACGCTATCAAAGAACTATATTTCGAGTACAAGAGCCAGAAAATAGCAACCAGGTAAGATTGATTAGATTCTATTGTTCAGTTTTAGGCTAAATAATGAGATTAATGCTTCCCCTATTGTAAGGCAAGTGCGTAAAGTGGCGGTGATCACAGGAGCTGATGGTACTATAGGTTTCGAAGTTACTCAACGTCTTCTTAGACTTGGTTTTGAAGTCAAAGCTCTTGTAAAAACGCGACAAGGGTTGGTTTATTCGCATGGATTTCTTATCCGTTCTTAGATCATCTTTAGAGTCTTTGGAAAAGGATTATTCAAGTGATAAAAGGCTTGTTCTATATGAAGTAGATCTGGAAAAACCTCGCCAAGTTTCGCCTTTTCTGGATAATTTCGTATCTTTTGGAGCTGTACATCTTGTTGTACTTTGTGCAGGAGTGATGTTTGCTGCAGAAAAGGTTTGTATGCTCTTTGTTGGTTACTTCATGTATTTGTTACAGTATCCTGAAGATATAGAAAGCCACATGTGCGTCAATTTAGTATCACAAGCAGTGCTACTTGATGGCCTGCAAGAACACTTCAATGCTGAAACCCGTATTGTTGCTTTGAGTTCTTCTTGCTTACGAGCTGCCCATAACTTTATTAACAACGGTATTCTGTTTTAGTATGGGCGGAATGTTAATTTCAGAAGCACCTCTTCAGCAATACATAGGTCCTTACCAAGCATATGCGTTATCTAAATTATTTCTGTCAATCTATATTGATCAGTTAGCCAAAAAACGGTAAACTTATTATTGTTAATAATTATTGCAAATTTTTAGAAAACTAATGGCTGTCAGCATGCATCCCGGAGTTGTTCCGGGCCGCTTATATCGACATATAAATCTTTTTCTAAAGCTAATAACGTATTTTTTCCTTCCCTTTATAATGAGGTATCGCTTGAATTTGATATTTATAGTTTGTCAGGACGCCAATGTTTTCTGCGCAACTTGTTTTGCATACTGCCTTGCGGCAAGACTTAGTTCCTGGAGGATACTACGAAGATGAAGAATTAGAGGAAATCGGATCTTACACACAATCGGAAAAGGATGCAGTTTATAACGAAGTTTCCAGTAAAGTCAAAGCATTACGTGGAAAGATTTTAATATGATAGGTTTTTTACGGGTCTTTTGTTTATTTTCGGTAATAAATTTTAAGCATTTCACGTTAGTCATGTCTAACCGGCAGCGGGTAACAAATACGTTCTGTCTGTCTTTTGCAAAAATTCCCACAAAACATTTCTCAAACATTTTTATCTGCGTCTCTCTCCCTTTTTCCACCTCTAATAGCGACATAAAACGAATGTCTGCCGATTTTCTGCTTAAATATCCAGACTTCGACTTTGTCTGAAAGAAATGCTCATGTTATTTCTTTTTGCACTATTTGTACAAGGAACTCTATCTGCTCAAAATTTTTCTGCTATAGCGCCAGCTGAATGCGTTTCCGGTGAAGAATTCTACAATCCAGCCCATCCGCGTTTCCTACTGTACTGTATTCAGCCAGGTTCTTATAATGTGACCGGTGAGCAATGAAGTCTGTTGAGTTCCATACACCCTCCAGCTTGTTTGGATACAACCTTCTCCAAAGTGCCCTTCAACAGCTATGTAGATCTGGCCGAAGCAACGTACAAGCACCTCGGTTTCCGTTATCAATGTCTTCTAATCGAAGATCAAAAACAAAAGATAGCCAGACTACAATACACAGGTACTAGTTGGATCGGCTAAAAAACCCAAAACTTGAGGATGCGTTGATATAGAGAAAAAATCTCTCACCGCCCCTGGATCCACTTTCGTCGATCCCGTCACAAAACAGACGTGTATCTGCAGCCATGATCAGTACTTTAGCTGTGAATAGACAAAAATAAACGTCATATTCTCTTTGAGGTGTCTGCCAGCAGTCGACTTCTGGTCGTCTCGCTTAATGGGCGGATATTCGTCTTTCGATATATCCCTAAACTCTTCTTTTTTTGGGGGAAAGGCGTGCAAATACAGTACCAGTTTCATAGATGCCCCTGTTGTAGGGGGCGATCCCGCCGAGGGCAGCTACGGAAGGAGGAGGCCGCGGCAGACTAAGGGCACATGTTCCACACGACCTGCCGCAGGCTCGTTGCATGAAGAGGGGATTGGCGGCACACTGCCCTGTACTGGCCCAGATGGGGCACTCCGCCCGGATGTCCGTGCACATCCTCGTCCTGGTCTCTGTCTATCTTTTAGGGGAGGAGTGGACTCACCCGAGGGTATTGTAGGGGTTGGGAAGGGCGACGGGAGAGGGGTACGGAGGGGCATACCCGGAATACTGAGGATAGACCCTTCTCCAAGGACAGTCTATAACTGGGGGACACGGACAACTACATCACTTACCGTATCGACCCCAATATTGGGCAGAAATATAGACAAAAAGGAGGGAACCTGAACGAAGAGTACTACTGTATCGAAAAATGGACGGGACTGACCGAAAGTGAGAAGGGAAAGCATGACTCGAGGGATCACCCAGGGGGACGGTTTTATACGGATGGCGTAATCTGTACCAAGCCACGCAACTGACCAGTCGGATTCCGGGCATTATCTCTTGCCAACAGGGGAGGACAGGGAGGCAACTGGATAGACAGGGATGGAAAGTTATTTCTGGTGGGAGAGAGAGAGACTATGTCATCAATATGATCACCGGATAATATTTATTGGATTACGGAACTGTACACCTTTGAAAATTATCGGTCAGTAGTGGATGGCCATGTGGAGAGGAGGAGGGGGGTTACGGTAGAAGAGGAGGCGGCGGCGGCTCTGCAGGGGTGTCGATGTTCGAGGCTGAAACTGTGGCCATCGGCCGTCTCTCCTGCCTCACCATTCAGAATCGCCGGGTTCCCTTGGTGGACTTGATGGTGTTGCGGATCTTGACGGTCATCTTCTGGAATTTGATCGGGTTATTTGGAAGTGGAGATGGGAGAGGAGAGAAGAGATGTCTTCAACTGGTTGGAGCCAAGTTTTTATAGGAGCCATTTGGGGGCGGAGCGGGGATCTTGAGGAGGATGACAAAAGGGTCAGGTGACCGGGTACGGTAGGGATTGTTTGGGGGAAGGAAGATTGTTGTTTGACCGGGGGAGGATAGGGGCTGAGACGATGGAATACCCTGTGAAATACCCCAGAGAGCATTGACTATGAAAGGCATCTGCCGGTTCCTCTTCCACCGTCCTCCCGCTCCCCTCTTCATTGGTAATCTCTACCAGTTGTCCAAAATAGCCCCGGCCACCTTGGCCTTTGTTGCCAGTCAGCTCGGCGATTGATGGAAGACCCTCGGTTCGGGTGCAGAATAACAAGAGATTGAACCACCCCGCTCACGGCCACTCGTGCCAAACGGGCACAAGTCACAAATAACTGTTTCGGTGGACATCTTTTTACCCGAAAAGGTCAAACCCGAAAAGGTCAAAAGATGTCCACCGAAACAGTTATTAAAGTAAAAGAGAAAAACATAAAACAATGCAGATTTGAAGCGTAATGGAAAATCAGTGAATTTTGTTCCGAAATGATCCAAAAATAATTTTCTCTCATGATATTCTTTCATCGATAACTTAAAATGCTCCCCATAACGAGACTAATTGATTGCAGTAAAAATGAAAAAGATCGGATGTCACAATTTTGAGAAATAAATTTTCAAAGATTTTGACAGATTTCTCAAAAAATCGACATTGAATGAAAACGGGTGTAAACAGCGGGCAAACCGCGTTTTTAGTATTGCGTGGTTGATTCCGACATTCATTTTTGCTATTCTTGGGCTAATTCGATGCAGAAAAAAAAGCTGAACCGGAAGTAATTTTGGCACCAAAATCTGTAACGCTTTTGATATAAAAAACCTCAAAAAACTCATTTTCTTTTCAATGGCACATTTTTATGACCCTCAAAAATTACTTCCGAATCTTTCGAGCATGCCGGGTCGAATGCAATTTACAGAAAAAAGTAAAAGTGGCCAGGAGACGGCAGATGTCTTCCCTTCCCAAGAGACTCCGTCGTCCTCCCCCCGGATGTATCTCACAATGTCTCAATGTCGCCTTCGGTCGCCCAACTGTTCCCCTGCCCCAAGTCATCTTTGGCCTGTCTCCCCCGTGTTTACCTGCCAACAACAAAAAGAGTAGACCAGTAAGGGCCGACCAATTTCTTTTTCCTGTCTGGATGTCCGTCACCGGTCACGGGAATTGGCAACAAACGATAAGCATCACAAAAACTGGTTACTCTACGGGAAAAATCATCAAAAAATTGACGGGAAGGTGGCTTTCTCTTTCCTAAGGAGATCACAAGGAAGGATCAGACTTTAACTTTCTAGGAAAAAATCCACTCTGGTGGACCGCGGCCTCCTTTCCTTTTCTCTTCCTTCTCGTCCAGGCATTTCCAGCCAATTTACAGTTTTTCGGCCAAGACCAAGACTCTCAACTCGTCTGATCCGGTTCGAAAAATGTTTTTTCTGACTAAAAAAGTTCCTCATTCTCGTTGTTCTTCGTCGTAAAAGACGGTGGCCCAAATGGATGTTGCTTCGAATTCGGAGTCCTTGGCCAGTTGGGCCTCTGCCGCCGAGGATAGCCGCCCCCCGCTGCCTGCCGAGTTGAATGTGCTGGACTGTCTGCCACCGCTGGCCCGAGCCGATGCTCAGCAGATCACCTTGTTGGATGTGGATATGAGCATGTCCAATGACCGGGAATACGTGCAATTTGAGATCGGATGGGTGGCCAGCACGGATAGAGCCAAGAGGGCCTTCGACAGCGTGATCGGCCAGTGTGATGCAGGATGCGGCCGCTCGATTGCCGTCGCCGACGTCGTTCAGGTTCCTTCCGGGAATTCTACAGTAACCGGTGTTTTAGTTCGGTATGTGTGGTCACCTGGTGTGCCCGGAGTGTAGCGAGGGTGGTGCCTTCTTTGAGGAAATCTATCCCGGGGCCGGCTTCTGCCCCCACGAGGAGTGTCGCCGGTCGCGGGAGTTGGCCGTCGCCACCTGCCCGACTGCCTCGACCGTGTCCAGCCAGAGTCTCTTCACCTGCATCCTGCTGAAGATTACTGTCTTCTTCCTCAAAAACGGGCATGTGCAGACCCTCCGGTGGAAGGAGGAAAACAGCGGAGAGGGACGAATGACCGCCGTGGTGGAGTACATCCTTGACCGGGCCGGACTGCCCCCAGCCGAAGACAATGGCTACTTCTTCTCGACGGCCGACCACCCTCGCCTGGAGGACTGGAAACCCCTTCGGCTGGAGGAGAGCCCCTTCATCTGGTCTCTAACTCCGCACGAGGGAGAGCTTCTGAACCTCGTCGTCACAGGACCCGGCGTCTGCCTCGATAAATGCCTGTAGCGGAGAGAATACAAGTAGTTTCCCTTTTTGACTCTGTCAATAAATGTTCAAAATAGTAGTTTCACGCTTTTCTCTCCCAGATTAAATTATGAAGCATACACAGCTGGCCATTAGCAACACTTCCTACGGCACACAGAAGCCAAGGATGACTGAGGTGGCGAGAAACTTAATCATGGACTCACTTTCCCTTTTAACCACGTTGTCCTCCTTTCCTGTAGATTTTGACAAGAGAACATCGGCCCTAGTTTCTGGTCCCTGAAAGACATGATGCTCCCATTGAATTTCCCCCCTAGAACCCAGGGATTCGCCCCTGGTGGATCAACGGAGGAGGATTCTTCCGACACCGCTGACATCTCCCATCCTTCACAAGAGGCAGAAGAGGATAGTCTAGACAAGTATTAGAATTGTTTCAGGGTGATTTGCAGAGGGGAGAAGATGGATAACAATAATTTATTGGCACTTGTTAACACCACACAGATCAACACAAAATACAACAGAGAATGAGGTCATTTGGTTTGCACGGCCACCAGGGGCACAGGGGGGAGATTGTCGTTTGTCAGAAGGGGACCTACTCTACGGGGGGACTAGAAGGGACACGGCTCAACCGGCTACGGATCTAGTGGTTGATGTAGGCTCCTCCGGTCTGTTGAGGCTGCTGGTATCCGCCGGCCGGTTGCTGAGGCTGCTGGGGGATCGGTTCAGGCTGTTGTGGCTGTTGTTGGTATCCTCCGGCCGGCTGTTGAGGGATCTCTGGCTGCTGTGGCTGTTGTGGCTGTTGAGGCTGTTGCTGGTATCCTCCCTGGGGCTGGGGCTGTTCCTCGTGGTGGGCCTCCACCGGGGCGGGCTGCTCCTGGTAGTTGGATCCGGAGACCTGGGTCTGTTGTTGTTGTTCCTGAAAATTGTCCGGGTTATCTCCGAATTCCCACCGAGCCCACCTCAACGTGTTGTTCCTGGGGCTGAGCGTATCCAGAAGGTCCCTGGGCGGCTTCCTGGGGGGCTCCTTGGACAGGGGCGGCCTGGGCAGGGGCTTCCTGGTACTGTCCTCCGGCGGCGGGGGCCTCTACGTTGCTGGTCTGCTGGGCCTGAGGGGCAGCGTAGTTCTCCTGTCCCTGAGGAGCGGGCTGCTGCCACTGCTGTTGCTGGGGCTGCTGGGGCTGCTGGGGCTGTTCGGGCTGTCCTTGGGGCTGTTGCCATTGCTGCTGAGGCTCAGGCTGAGCCTGGGGCTGAGGAGCCTGTTGGTAACCGCCAGCAGGAGCAGGAGACTCAGGAGCTAAGTTTTGCTGAGGAGCTTGCTGAGGGAAGGCCTGTGGCTGGGGGAAGGCTTGCTGTTGAGGCTGGAAAGCCTGCTGCTGGGGCTGGAAGGCCTGTTGAGGGGCGAAGGATGGCTGAGGAGCGGCAGCATAAGATCCGCCTCCAGGAGCAGAGAGAGACAGAGGCTGAGAGGCGGCTGGGGCACCTAGTTGAGGGAAACCACCGAAGCTGGGGATCTGAGGAGCGGGAGCGGCGAAGCTAGCCGGGGCAGCTTGGGGAGGGGCGACGGCATATCCACCAGCTTGGGGAAGAGGAGCAGCGAAAGCCGGAGGAGGAGCGGCATAGCTGAAATCATTTGTAAGAGGAGAAGAGAAAAGAGACAAACCTGGAGCTGGAGCAGGGAGGAGTGGCGGGGGCACAGCTGGGGGCGCTGGGGGCACAGCAGCCTCCAGAGGAGCCGAGTCCTCCAATGCAGGCCATCAACGGGGAGGCCGAGAGAGTCAACAACAACGCTGTCCGGAACTGAAAGAGATCTCATTAAGGGGGCAGGGGCGACAGTCTCGGACTGCGTAAATGGAGACGAGGCTTACCATGATGGGACGGGATGAGCGAGATGAGGATGTCTGCTGCCGTTGGTGCCTTAAATAGCCCTATCACCTGCTATCCGAAGCCACGGCACCGCCCACCCCCAAGGCGGCTATCGGCGACGGCAAAAAGATGCCTCGACGGCACTCGTCACACGGCTTGTACAGAACTGACGGATTGAAACGCGATTTGTCGGGAACATCGATGGAGAGACAGTCGGTCGAGGAGGATAATTGGCCGTCGGCCGCTGATAGCCAAGAGTCCATTCGAACATGTTAATCAAGAACTTTTTCTGGGGAATTTTAACCAATACGGACATTCGGCTTGTCTTAGAGAGCCAAGAAGCCTTTCCTTTGTTTTAGCAACGATTGATCTCAATTATCTGAACTCTTGAAATCTCGCCGGCTCACACGAAAACGTCATGGCTTAGATTTGCTCGTATAGTTCTTTTCCAAAAAATAGGGATACAGTAATCAGGGTTTTCTTGAAAATCAGGCAAATTTTGCGATTTTGTCCGATCCCAAATGGTCTCGAACGGAGGCAAATAACTGTATCCTTATTTTTTGGAAAAGAACTATAGCTCTATCTCAGGGTAAGGGTATTCATTTTGCCCTTTGCGTTCTCGCCAAGAAAAGGCGCCCTTTTCCGTCCTCCTTCTAGGACAGCTCTTGTTCTACCGTCTCCCAGTCTCCTCCTTCCACGGTATCTATTCTACGACACATCAACGTCATCCTCCATCTTCTCCCCTTCCGTATCAGGCTTTGACCCTCTTTACAACGAGGCTGCCATCGGAATGTATCCGATCCAGCCGATAAGTTCCGCTTGTCTCCCCCTCCTCTGCTTCAGCCGACAGATGTCCTTGATAATTCATCTCCATTAAAAGAAACGGTTCTACTTTGCGCTGTCCTCGGTCTGGCCGCCTGCTCCCGTCGTCCAAAAGAGCAGACTTCTCGATCCGGTCGTCGAAAGTCGCCTCTTGCGCCATCGGAATGCGTCTCCATTGTTTTTAGCGGGAGCCACCTGTTGCGTCACCCCAATCTCGTTTCGAACCCGCTAAGAGAAGCCACACGAAACCAGGAATTGCGAGATTTGAGTGTCGCAATCGTCGTCGCCACAATACGCGCCATTAGTTTTCACCAAGTTGAGAAAAGAATTGGGTAGGGTGCCCTCAGGGCCGATTTCACTTTTATTCTTCTCTATTCCGGCTGCCAGGGGAAAGTTACGACCTTGGCACGTGAAAAATGGATATTTAGAAGGACAGGGAAGACGACCTTCCTCTTTCAATGCAAATGCAAATTATGAAGAAAGTTTTGGGGGGCGCCCTTGACACCGAGGAGGATCTCCTTCTCCTGTATCTGTTCCGTTGATCCAGACCTTCATTTTCCATACCATTGCTTTTCATAACAAAAATTTCCTCCGGCTTCTTTTCTCAGGGATTTGGAGGCCAGAAAAGGGCGAGCCTTTTGGCCCTCGCCCAACGCAATGAGCTGTGAAATTCACGGCAAGAACCGGCTGAGCATTTGCCATCGAAACCATCAAAAGCGCAGTTAGGGGATGATGGTGCCGGAGGCCACGAGGGAGAAAAAGCAAGAAGACAAACACAACCAGACAGTGTCCTCATTAGGGAGAGACAAGAACTTTATGGCTATTGTATGTCCGGAATAAGTATCGGGATGAAGCTGTTTAGAGATTAAAATCTTCTCTTCATTATTCTGTATCGATGGCGTGTATCGGATCTGCAACCATAGAAGAAAACACTGTGGAGATGGATTTAAGTCGACCTGCTTATCAATAGCACTCATAAAACTCCGTTTATCATTATCACACCGATTATTTTAGCGACAAAATTATAAATGTTCGTTTATTGCGCATGCACGTCTCTGCGTAATAACCCGTTCTTACGATATTGCCAAGGGAAGCTAGCAAAAAGCCAGGGATGAAATTAGAACAGCGACAACGATTGAAAACAATGAAATATGTCTCCGACATATTTGAAGCAAAAGAAATCTGATCAGACATCAGAATTTTCATAACTGAAATGGAATTCAGAGGATTGAATGTAAAATATCAGTTTATTTACAAAATACCGGTAAGAAAATGAGTATCGTGGGAAAATTACTCCTCTTCTTCATCATCTCCGAAGGAAAGCAGCCGACTTTGTGGTTGAGTTTCTTTTTGCATTTCTTTCTTCTTTTTTTCACTTGTCTAAATAATATTATGAGTATATAGACTAATGCAAAAACCTCTGGCGATTCTTCTGCTACACGTTTTACGGGTTTTTTGAAGATAATTTTACCCTCTGAAATTTTCTGCTCTAAAAGAATACAAGCATAAGGAGCTGCGACGTCACCTACCATCTTCCTCTTTCTGTTTAGCATCTAAAGCCTTTTTCAGGTCTTCTGGTGATAAATCTGTTTCGGGGTTTAATACTACAACCTATAAAACGGACTAAATACGGCTGAAACATCATGAAACGAACCTGGGGACGATCCTCTTCTCGTAAACGTAGTAATTCCGTTTCTGGCGTATCTGCATCATTTACACTATCATCATCAACAAACTATAAACATATTTGCAAATCATCAAATTTCTTACTTTATCTTCTAGTTTGGCTGGCTCTTTGTATCCCATTTTCTTCTTCATCTCTTTGATAAATTTAGGTTCTTCCTGTTCTACAAAACGCAATCCTGACTTTTCCTTATAAGTAAGCTTCTTCTTGTCTGCCATTTTTACTGCCTGAAAAAACAGAAATAAATGTCTGGAATATATTGCAATGGACGAAAAGTTCAAGTTTCTCTAGCAAGAAAAAAGGGCTCGAAATATATTATACTTCTATCGATTGGGGCGTGTATGACTGCCTAGCATTAGTTTTTATCGGTATCGCCAGCTAGTTGTATCGCTGGAAGGATAAAAATATGCAAAGCTTATATAGAACGGAAATAGAACGAAGAAAAATTGAAAGAAGGTGCAGTTTTTTGAAAAAATATTCGAACCATTTTGTGTGCAACGAGAATTTTGTGCCAGTGAACTTCACTCGCTGGGTGAATAAAGGCCAGAAGAACCGGAGCTACGGCTAGTGATAATTCCATCAGATAATTTGAGAACGAGCTATTTGAGCTCCGCCTAGGTGAACCGTAATCCCACGCAGGCTTCTCATAGATAAAGCGATGTCGGGGTACCCCCGAGCTGAGCTCAAGTGAAATCGAGACACCTGAAAATGAACGAAGACTTATGCCAAAGAAAGCTCTCTTGGTAGGGTTGAAAACAGTTTATAACGATAAGATAGACTTCTCTTATTTGTGTAGGGATCCAGCAATGGGTATGCTCCCAGCTGACCAGGATCCTGCCAGCCTCTTCTTTGGAGAAGAATGGAACAAGACAATTTTTGGGGAACTTTTCATTCGTTCATAACATAACTGCCATAGATATGATGTTCTCGAAATTGCCACAGAGTAAAAACTTTCTACGAGATAGCAAACTGAACTGTACGACGGATGGCATGTGGTGTGGATCGCAAAGGATGCCCATTTCATCTGCCCCGGTCATAAAAACGGCCAATTACTGTAGCTTCATTGGCAAGCCGTTCTCCCCCACCACTTCTCCCACTTCGGCATATTTTATAGATCCCTATGCCTCTCTACCTCCCGAAAGAGGTGAGGTTGTAATTGGCCCGGAATGTCTGCCAGAGAAGGTCTTCCTCCCCAGTAGTGCCCCCGTCCTCGTGTGAGTCAGTCCGTCCGAGACACTGCCCCCGTCGTGTGCCTGTCCCCGGTAAGTTTGTGTAACCAGTTGTGTGTCCTCCCCGAGGCTTGACCATATAAGTGGGATCGATCGATGTGTTCTGGAATCAGTATAGACTCAGACTAGACAACCGACAGCGGGAGGAGAGCTCAAAGACACGGCGAGATAGCGCCGACTTCGAGGAGACCCAGAGAGGCCCCGAACACCGAGTTTGCCATAATATTATACACAGACGACGGCCCATCTCTCGCCTTCCGGACTGGCTAAGGGCCGAAATCTAATATTAACAGGCAATATGGGTGTCGGGGGACTCGTCTCCGTCTGGGGAGCCGCCTGGGCCGGCAGAGGGAGGACGGTCATCGGGTACTGTCCGAGGCCCTTCCGACCACAAGGGGGCAGCGTGGCCCCCGAATGGGAACCTGATTAGAGGTGGCATTTGCCTATTTTGCACCGCTCCCCTTTCGACATTCCAAGTATTGGTCTCTTTGTTTGCCAAGCAACAAGCAAATCAGCCGTTTCCCAGCCGGAGAGGCACAATTGGACACCCCCTGCCCGGGCCCCTTACTCGGTAAGTCAGACTCTTCGCCGGGGATACGCTGCAAAAACCGGTTGGGGGACTTGGAGGAACGGCGGGGCTGGGGTAATTATTAGGGAACACATCCGCTACTGCTAGGCGCTACGGTAGGTGCTGGTCCCGACACGATGGCCTCTTCCTGTTACTTCCATGTCCTACTGTAATAGTTCCTCAAAGTATCCTGAATTCTCCGGATAGACAGACGAGGGCCGCCTGCTCCAGACGGGGCAGACACTCAGTTCCCTCGTTTTCTCTCTAGATATCAACAGTCAGAGAGTGTAAAATGCGTGCGGGCAGTTTACCAAGGGCAAGGCCCCCGGAGTCTCGAGCGCCCGTTTTTCCAGCCCCTCCCCATGCCTGTAATTCTCCACCACAAAGCAAAGCGCAACCCATCGATTGAAAACACCTCCCGGGGGGACAGGACTAGAAGGAGATCCCCCTCGACTGGTAAGGGGCTGTCTCCCTAGGAGAGGGCCTTATCGAGGGGCAGGGGGCTGAGACAACTTCCGGGCCCCCAAAGGTAAGAGCCCCGGGGAAAGAGAGTTGCCTTGGTTTGTTTGCTGCTTGTATTTGCGCCGTATAATGTGCTGCCCTCTCCTCTCCCGGTTTGCCTGGCTATTGGCCCCCGGAGGTGACCCCTAATCGTCGTCGTCGTCGCCCGTCCTTTCCAGCGCTCATAACCTATCGGCCGGCTAAATTTTACCAGCTGCGCTGCTGTGTGTGTCCACGCGCATTGTCAGATTGATCTCGCTCTTCCGGATGTTGACATCTTTTCGTCGTCCTCCTCCTTTTTTAGGTTACTCTTGTGTTCAATTAGTCATTCAACGGGTCCCTTCTCCCTTTCTTCAACACCTGCGTACCCTCATTGAATATGCCCCAGGGCCTTCTCCCTCGGCCAGAGTACAGTCCCCCTTTTATTGCTGTCCTCCAAAAAGTGACTCTCCCCTGCCGATGAATAAATAGCGTTTTCTGTCAATAGGCCCTTCTTGTCCAATAAACCCTCGGCATCCTCCCTCCTCCCCTAACAATGCCCCCTCGTCCTCCTCCATGAGATCTCCCCTTGTACCTATCCTCCCCCGTGTGCCCGGTGCCTTGTCCCCCCGCTTGGCGCCCCCTCCCCCGGTTTCTCACCTACTTATGGTCACAGTCGTCGGTCGTTGTTTTGAGGAGGCAGTGTCTGTCGGTGTTTATCCAGGCATATAGCGGGACTTGTGCCCGATAGAGCTACTTGATATTCCTGCGAATTGAGCCCTAACCCCCCGGAAGAACCACTATTAAAAGTCACCTCTGCCCTTCCCTCAGGCACCCCCCTCTTCGAGGAATGGGATAAATTACTCTCTGACCCCTCGAGGTCTCCTCCCAATCTCGACGTCATTACGTGACAATTTTGAATGGCAGAAGCCGCCGCCCTGGCCTCTCGGCCGAGTCCTATCTCCCGAGCTGGCAGTCCTCCCTCTCGGCCATCATTATCTCCGTGTAGTGCTCGTCGTGGCGAGTCGTCCGACATCCTATATGATATATAAATGTGTTCGTTTGATTTTGGCGCCCTCGGAAACGGGAGCTAAGTTTCTGCGGCCAGGCCTGCGAGGCGGCCGATAATCATACAAATTCTTCTCCAACCAACAAGAGCAGCACCCTTGCCGAAAATCAATAATTCGGTGTGTTGCCCCTTCATAGTGTGCCGACTCAACACACCCAGCCGGGCATTTTCCCCCTTGGCGCCTCTCCGGCCAGTCAGTCAGCTCATCGTGACCTTGGTCAGGCACTGTTCCCCCTCTGGATGGCTCTGTAGGCCGCCTCCTGCCCCGATCCCTGCCCTTTTCCGGGGGACAGGCCATCCGAGTTATTTTTGGCTCTACCCTGGCTATTTTTAGACAGTCAAGGAACTGCCCAGTTCCCTTGGGGGTTCTCTGCTCCCTCTCCTCGAGAAAATGGACAATACCCAGGGTTTGTCAAAAGAGGCAGTAGATGGCCCTGTGCAGGTGTCTCCCCAGATAAGAGAAGGTTATGCCGTCCCCCTCGCAACGGAGAGAGTAGTTCACATGTTGTCTTAACTCGCCGGCCATTATCAAAACAACGGGCCGGGGCTGTTTGTCCCCTTTCCCAGATGAGGTTCCCCTGGTTATTCCTCTCCTCTGTCAACATACAGAAATCGTTTCATGGGCAGCCGGGCCGTGCTACGAGACAAAAAGGATGTTTACCGAATTGACAGCAGCCGGCGTGGTGATCCCCCCGGCTGCCACGTGTCTGGAATCCAATTTTCCTCCTTCTTTTCCTCATTAATCTTGACTAAACTACACTGTCCCCCACCTTATTCCGTCGGTCAGGTTGAAGGGGCTCCCCTCCGCAGTAACCTGGCCCCCCGATCTCATTTGGCCATTGTGTCTCATCTCCTTCAACATGTGTTCGCCATTCGTAATAAGCACTCTTTTCCCTCTTCCCGCCTTTACCAGTCGCTTCCCCAACATCTCCTCCTCCTTCTGGGGTGTCTGATTAGGGGGCGCTGTGCCCCAGTAGAGGAGGTGGCCCCCCTTCCAAAAAGAGGGGGCATCCTCCTCGGGTGATGGTAATCAGAGCCGCTAACCTGACTGACCCATTTCAGACACCGTATTGATTGAGTTAGTCCCCCGGACGCATAACAATCCTCAGATGCGGCCGATGTTTTCGCTCCACTTCTCTGTTCTTACTCTTTCATTACCCTGCCCAATCCATCGACTCTCCGGGATAAGATGGCGGGGGATGGAGGAGGAGGAGGAGTATACAGGAGCCGGGGCCTGACTTTTATTGGAGGATTCGTGGAATGAGCTATGCAGAGGGAAGATTAGCGGGCAGAGAGCGAAATAGGCCGGGGGGCTGCAAATGTTTTCATACTTTGGATAAGGGCGAGCGACTGGGAGAGAAATTAGCGACTGCCCACGACTGGAGGAGAGGTCTCTCCTTGTGGACGGAACCGACATTCTGGGAGATTTATTTCCCGGGGAGGCCGGCCCAATGATTACGAGGCGAGAGAACAAATACCGTAGTCAAAGCTGGTGCGAAACTCTTCGAGGCAAAAGTTCAAATCGAGACAGAGTCACATTTCGCACTACTGGCTACTCGGCCTTGGCTCTCTTTAGCTTTTCAATAAGTAGAGAGCTAGCTGTAGACTGCCCCCTTTAGAGAGCTGGCTCAAATATCGGTTCCCTTTACTTTTTCCGCTTGAAAGAGGATGAGAAAGGGGGTTTTCTCATTTCCCAATTCCTTTCTAACCACTGTTTCCCAATTGAAAGACAGGCCTCTCGTCATCCTTGCTATGCTCCAAAGGTTTGCCCTAGGTGAGTTGCACTCTGACTCCGTCGTCCTCCACCAGTCTTCTCCAAACTTTCGTGGCCGGTGATTTGAAATCTCCCTCGTCGGGGGATTGAGCCAAGTTCTGGGGAAGAAGGTGGAGGAGGGGGATTGAGCGGCATCGATTATTCCAGCAGCCGACAGCCGGTCGGGGGTGGACAGACTATAAGTGCCAGAGCGGTGTCCATACCGTGTTACCGGGCCGTGTCCTCTCGTCGGATTAGAGGGGGCCAAGAGAGAGAGAGGAGGATATGGCTTGGCCAGCTATCGATCGCTGTAACAATCACCTTCCAGCTGGACTTATGGCATCGCGTAAACGCGTTTTTGGTCAGCCCCTGACGTCACCTGTTTGCTCGTCGCCCATCCGACATTTTCTCCACTCGGCCATTTGAAACCGAACTCCCTCCTTTCCTCAGAGCTACTTGGCCGTGTCCCCCTCTCCCTTCTTATTCTTTCTCTTCTCTCGTCCTCGCACAGCGTCTGTGCCCAGAAGGAGGGCGGCCCCGACAGAACTACCTTTCCCAATCAAAATGTCATTTGGCGCCAAAAAGTCAATCTTCAAGCGGAAATGTTTCGCAACCCGACGAAGGGGGACAGTACCTTCGCGCCGGGGACCGTTTGCTCCTCGGACAGCGAGGCACCGCGCCAGGGAAAATGTGACCGGAAGTTCGAATCTTGTCAAGGAAAACTCAGCTCAGGCCAGAAAAGTAACTCGTGATCGCTCTGTTCCCCGTGTTTATTTCAAATATGAGAGAGTAAACAGGACGATCCTCGTTAGCCGGTCGAAGAGTAACCCCTCGTCCCCTTGTCCCCCTCCCCCGAAAGGGCAGGTCTCACTTTCCGTCTGCCCGTACTCTCGAGGTACTTGGCCCAACTGATTCATTCACTCTTATGCATCTCTCCCGCGTGGGGACTGCGATTGTCTCTCGGCTTTTGCTTTTCTTTTGCCCATCGATTGCTGTATTGGTCCATTAGTGTCCAGCTGTCGAAGGTGATACTCTCCCCTTGCCGCAGCCTCCCCTCCTTAGCGTTTTTGGGCCTCGCCTTACTCTGTCCTACCTGTCCCTCAGGTGGTAGAGTATCATCCCTGCTTATTTAAACTGAGGAAACTTCTCGTTTGGTGTCTTGTCCCTTCGAAGAAGCCGTGAGCTGGGAGTATGACTCGCCTGACCCGATGAGCATTTGTCAACCTCCGCGAGCAGTGGCCGATCATTTTTGGCCCGATCGATAGTTTGGGGTCATTCCAATCTCGCCATCACCTTGTTCCCTCGGCGGCTCGCCCTAACCCCGGGCTTTGCCTTGCCTCCTCCTCCCCAATCCCCTCTTATCCAATTATCGTCTCGTATCATTTGAGGGGGAGGCCAGTTCGATCGAGGGAAGAAACTGTTTACATCGAGGGGGTTTTCGTGGAAGCAGTCACGGCGATAACATTCCAAATACAAATTTTGTTCCCCCCGATGGAACAGGTTCTTCCCTGGCTAAAAAAATCGTTGAATTGGCCCCGGAGCCAACGTTCTCCGGCTGGAATAACTGATGGCTCCTCGATAATTTCTTGAGGTTCCGCTAGACTTCACCAACTCGGCACTTAGGCCGTGGCACTCGGCTGGTGACGTCACCGGAGACTGGTCGCTCGCCTTGTTATCATTTACTGAAATCCTCCTCCAAATGTGCCTCTGCCTTGTTTTTCTTCTTCTCCTATTGATCTCGCCCCCTTCAAACTGCCTCTTCCAGGTTTCAATCCAATGTGTTAGCATACGGGCATCCCATTTCCTATGACTATGTCCCAAGCAGTTACTGAACCTCAGGTTAGTCGGCCCCGTCCCTCCCGGTCTACAAAGAATCCCCTCCAGGCTGGTCCAATGTCCCTCTCCAATGGTTGCGACATGGAGGCCAAGCATCTCCATGGAATGGAGCCAATGGATCTGTCGGCTGGCCCGGTAAGTTGTCGGCTCGAGCAGGGCAGCGCCCCTAATTGGGTCATTCGAATCCTTGTCCGTATCGCACTTGCTCCTCTGATCGCTATCGATTTTTACGAACTCCTTCCAGGGAATGACGGACCATCCGGACGACGATCTCCACGCTAGCCAGCTCTGCCGACGGAGTACACGGGTCTCCGCCCTCAAGGCACAAGAAAAGATTAAATTGAAAGACGACATCGTCCCCTCACAAGATCCTGGGCCAGCGGTGAGTCTCTTCTTCTTTCTTTTGATATATATTTGACTGTAGGAAGAGCGAATAGAAGAGAAGGAGGAGAACACACTCGAGGAACCGCCTATGAAAAGGAGCAAACTGGCCGACCCCAAGGCCATGGATCAGATGTCCCACACCTTCTATATCCAGGAGCAGCCGAATGGGACGGTGGTCGAGGTGGAGGAGGAGTCCGACATCTCCTCTATTAACTCGGCCGATGCCGCCACGCTCAAACAGGCATACGAAAAGGTACGGCCATCGATTTTATGGAAGTAGCGGGGGAATGTTCAGGTGAAGGCCAAGGAGCCGACGGACGAGACACTTCGAGAACGGATGACTATGATCAGACAACTCGAGGCAGAACTCAGGTAGTCATCCTCTTATGTCTTGATTGAGATAAGGGTTTAGAAATGAGGAATCTCAGCTGACCCTGATGAGGAAGATCCAGACGAGCCAGGTGATAGCCAGACAGTCAGAGGCCAAGAAGCTGCAAAGTGGAATGAGTCTCAACGGCGGCGGGGCATACAAGCCGACGATAGCCACCCCGAAGAACGGAGGCACCAACAATAATCAAGGTGGGAGACGAATTTTTACTTGATACAATTATCCTTTTCAGTCAAAGAACTTCCTCCCGATGCCATCAAGATCCTATTGAAGCTGTCTCCAGAACAACAGAAGGAGGTGAGACCCATCCTCCTCTTTTCATCCAATGCCCATTTCAGTTCATAATCAAGGCGAACAAGACGAATCCCCAAGTGATCCAGCAGCTGATCCAGGCCCTGGCCAAGGGGGGAATAGCCACCCAGGCACAGATCCAACAGTTCATCCAGTCCATCCAGGCGGCTCACAAGACTTCAGCCATCCAGATCGACCAGCCTGCTCCTCCCCGGCCAGCACCGGAACCGTCACAGAATATCGTGAGAGATTTATTCTTTTTTTGTAATCGAGAGTGAACTTCAGCTGGCCACAAATCTCGCCAAGCAGACGCCTCAACAAAGGGCAACCCACGCCCGGCAGGCATTCCGTCTCCAGGCAGACAAACAGCTCCAGCAATTCGCTGTCCAGAATCTCTCGGCCCATGCCGACCTCCAGTTCATCCCCAACCCCAACCAGGCCGACTTCCCTTCCCTCGTCGCCCTGGATATCATCGTCCAGAGGATACTGAAGGACAAGATCGCTACTGCGTGAGTCTCTCTTATTCGACTAGAAGACATATTCCATTGTAGGGACGTCTCCGAGGGGCCTTACGAGTGTGAAGAGTGCCACACGGACTTCACCCCGTCGTGGAAGGCCATCGGTGTGCCCGGGGACATGCACCTTTACTGCGAGGCGTGTGTCAGGGCCTCCCAGAAGAAGAAGAACATGAAGGACCACACCAACTACCTCCGAAAGGCATTCAACAAGGTCTCCACCCAGGAGAAGGTGGGTCAAAGGGGACGGAAGAGTCTAATCAACAAATTTAGGAGTTCGAGAAGCACATAAACGAGGGCAAACTGGAGCAGGTGTTGAACCAGTACATGCAGAACCAGGGCATGCAGGCGTCGACCTCCTCGCCGCAGAATCTGTCCCTGAAACAGAATGGCACCAGTACTCCGACATCGACGGCCAAGGCCACTCCCTCCTCCGCCCCCACCTCCTCGAAGACCACCACCGCCAGTACGGGTTCCTCCTCATCCCAGGCCAAGAAGACCTCCTCTTCGAGCGGCAACAGCGGCATGAGCATGGTGAGTCGGCCGCCTCGTCTTCTTTCAGGGAGTGTCGCAGTTATGCCTCCAAAAGATCCGAAGAAGCTGTCTGTCGCGCGGAGAAGTCTCTTTCCCCCCTTTTTTCTTGATTTGTTTGTGTCTCCCCCCTTTTTCCTCTTTTCCTCGTCGTGAGTTGCTGCAGTTATGCCCGCCGGTGCTTCTTTCCTCTCTTCTTCTCTTTCTCTATGGGCGTAACTGCGGCATCCACCCTCCTCCCCTCCCCTGCCCCGACTGATCTCACCTTTAAAGCTGGCCAGCCTCAAGCTGAAGTCCATGGAGGACGTGGACCGCCTCTTCCCCTCCGAGAGAGACGCCTACTACAAACTCATCGAACTCGGCTTCTTCGACCGCGAGGCTTCTTGTTTTTACTGCGGGAAGGCCATGAAACTGCGGTGGCGGAAGGACGTGCCCGAGGTTGCCCCGCCCTCCTCCTTCCTCGTATCCTCCCCGTTTATAGTGGCGGTGCAAACAAGATAAGAAGAAGGACTGTTCGTGTCGCTCCCTCCGAACGGGCACCTGGTTCGCCAGGACCCAGCTCACCCCGCGGATTGTTCTCGCCCTCGTAATCCTCCACTGCAATGAGTAGATCTCCTTCTTTGAACATCGCTAGGTGTCTTTTAGCTATTCCACAGAGGATATCGCAGAACTTCTTGACATTACCTGGACGACGACGGCAGAATACTGCCAGATGGTCAGGGACGTCTGTGTCGAGTCTGTCCTCCTCTCTTTATCATTAGATGAGACGATATTTAGGATAGAAAAAGGATACGAGGCAATAGGAGGAGAGGGGAGGGTCATCGAGTTGGGCGAAGTCTGTCTCCGGGTCAAGAAGGGCAAAAACGAAGCGGAGAAGGAGAATGTCCACCGCTTGGCCGGTAGTCCACTGGCCATCTTTTCAGTCCTCCCCCGTTTTAGGTGTAGAAGTCAACTCGAAACGCTGTTTCACAAAAGTTATTCACAAGAAGGATGAGAAAACATTCCACGAGATTCTTACCCAACACGTGGATTTCGCCTCGACCCTTCAAACAAGTGCCTCATTCCTAAAACGACATCCGTTTCTTCGTAAATGGTTCAGGAGGAGTCAGATCTTGGAGACTAAACAGTCAGTCTTTCGTTGTCTCCTCGTACTTCAGCCCCTTTAGATCCTTCTGGAAGAGACTAGAAAAGCTGGAGGCCACCTCGGACTCGGTCTCCTCGCTTCTCTCGGAGGTGGTCGTCCGCCAGAACGAGGCAGACCTCTTCCTCCCCCGCGTCCTCGACCACATCCGGTGCTTTCGTACAAAATAGACTACGGTTAACAAATGAGAACAGCTCAATAAATTATATCATTCCCAATCCATATTGCCCCCCCCCCCCCCCCTTTCAGAAGCTGTTCCATTGACAGAGAGAGAGGCATAACTGATCGTCACTCCCGGTGTCCCCTTGGATGCTCCCCTAATCCCCCGAATTTTCAGTCACAGCAGATGCAAATGGCCATGTTGATGAGAACGAATCCGATGTTGGCGGCCATGATGAGCAACCCGGCCATGATGCAGATGTACAACCCGATAATGATGATGATGCAGATGAACCAGCTCCAGCAACAACAGCAGCAGTCCAATCGCAGCTCCTCCAATTCCAATTCAGCTGTGAGTATTCCTCTTCTTTTTAATAAGAGAGATATTCTAGGCCCAGAACCAGCAAAATATGTATGCGATGGCTCTCGCCCAGATGGCCGCCTCTGCCGGTGGAGGCGGCTCCAATAACCTGACCCAAGCCCAGCTCAGTGAGTCTCCTCCTCCCTTTCCAATAAATACTGTCTGTTTAGCTGCTCTAATGCAAAATCCCCAACAATTGCGGCAATTGCAAGAGTTCGTGCGACAGAAGGCGGCGTCCCAAGGAATGGGCAAGAAATGATCCGGTCATGTCTATGATGTTGTCATCTTTCTCTCTCAAAAGTAGCCTTAATCCGTATCTTCGTTACGTGTTTCCCCCGTCCCCTTCCCTCCTTTCTTTCCAAGATCCTCTTGGTCTACTCACTTGGTTGTTGTGTCAAAAAAGATGACACTCTGCAAAACTGGTCCTTGGTGCGGTTGTCAGTTCTTTTTACTCTCCCCCCTTAGGGTTTAGCCTTCTTTCTATCTATCAGGAGTTTCTTCGTCGTCATTTTTTGTATAATAAATTTATGTTTTCGCGTATTTAGTCCTCAACTAATATTATAACTATTTGTTCTCAAACCGTGTGATTGATTTCTGTACGATTATTCAAGTGCACCGTCGTTTTATCCGAACTTCCCAACTTGATTGCATAACATTGTAGACAAGTCCTTTTTATTTTCAATATAAAGTGGTTTTCTGGATCTTTTGTTATGGTTTCCCTTGCCAACAGAAACAGCGCGAGAAGCCGAGAACGATAAAGGCTGTTTGAATTCGCGCCGACCCGGACTGCAATCTCGTGGCGGGACTATTTTCCCCCGAATTGCTCTCGCGTGTCACTGGAAAACACAGCTTCGTTTACTTTTACTCTACGTTTGCCCTCTTTTCTTCCAACCAGGTGGCCCGTATACATTGTCTCTATTTCATTTTACTTCACAAAGCATACTACAAAATGTCAACTCACCGATGATTGTTTGCTTCATATTATGTTAGACAGCAGACATTTTGTTCCAAATAGTCGAAAGAAGCTCTCTGTTCTTTGATTTGCTTCGAAATAAGAAAAGGTTGACTAGGTTATCTTCCATCTATTTTTCGTTATAGTTGTCATGTACTTTGCCCTAGTCTTCCTTCCTTTCGCTTCTTTCATTATTAGTCTAAGTTTCAGATCTTTATAAGTGAAATGGACCAGTTCGAAGCTATCATTGAACCCGCTCGCCAGTTTGCCAAAGACTCGCTACGACTCGTGAATCGCTGCACCAAGCCAGACAGAAAAGAATACCAAAAAATCGCAATCGCCACCGCCATCGGATTTGCCATTATGGGCTTCATTGGATTCTTCGTGAAGCTGATCCACATTCCAATCAACAACATTATCGTCGGAGCTTGAGCGTCATCTTTCCTTACATTGCGGCCGTGTTCAGCGAGACTGTACGTTTTTCTTTCTTTTCGTCTATTTATTTATACATATTTTGAATAAAAGGAGTTTTTATAATAAATTTTATCAAGATTCATTTCTTTAGCTTCAAAAAAAAGACAAAAATACAAACGTTTTATTATAATTCTACCCATGAGCAGAATAACCGGTTTTCTAGACTAGAGGGTGATGCACTGTTAAAAATATTTTGTGCCTATACGGATCAAATCCTATGAACTCCTTGGTCGCTCTCCAAATTTTTAGCCAAAGGGGCGTATCATCAAGAGTTTCTTCCTCTCTTACCTCGGGCATTGCATTCGCTAGGTATTTTCTGAAAAGAAGTTTCTTCCTAAAAGCAGAATGTGGCCACTTGATGTGCTTGACAGGGTCTAAATCACATGTTCCATCTTTCTTACGGAAATACAAATTGTTCTTCTTGAAAAGGTCAATTTTTGACAATTTAGATTCGTGATCAATCTGAAAAATCCATCTATAGTGTAGCCGGCTTACTTGAACCACTGCGGGGGTAATATTTCTGTTCCCCAAGAAATAGTTCGAGTTGGAAACCACACTAAACTAAAGTTTTAATTTTATACTGAAGGTTTACTCTTTAGGCAATTTTACACATTTGTAGTGCCCTGCACCACATAGGTACGTCATGATGGAGGAATCAGGAGACTGCTTTTGTGTCATTATTTGAGCCACCTAAAAATGTATTACGACTGGAAATGTGTTGTTCTGGTGGAAGTAGGAAGGGCAAATATAAAACCATGTCAAAGAAATCGGCTGTTGTAGGGTTGGCTCGAACAAAAAACGTTGATCCACATATCCATCCTTTCATGAGATCGAATATACGAAACTGAAAGATGTATTCATGGTTTTTTACATTTATTTATTGCCTGATCGTTACCAACAGTGTCAAATAACAGATTAGCCTCTGGATACTCGGCTTCTAATCCAAGGTCTCCGAAATTGGTTGTCCAAATGGAATCCTGAAAAATGACTTCTTTTTCATATGCAATAAACGGTCTGTAGCGATCTGATAAATGAAGAACCTGTTGCATCGCCCAAAAGTCGATGCCCATAGTAGCTAATGCCGCTGCAATTCGAGCTCGTAGTAGCAAGATCAGCTGGTATGTGACATACTTCTTGTTCTCCAAGTTTCGTGGTATTTTTTTCTGCGTGAATGGGCAAGTTTTTGTGAGGGGAAATACCTTGACTTTTGTGAAGTCGACAGTCACAGTTGGAATGAATGGAACGGCCGCGTTCAGTTTTTGTTCAGCATCCGCTTCAAAGGCCACCGCGACTAACCTAAACACCCTGTCTTCGTGGTGTAAAATCTACCTCTTCAATTCTCCGCTAAAATATTTTAGATTACAAATATGGTTAATCGTCACTTCCAAATTCGAGTTGTCAAACTGAAATTATTATTTTTGAGAAGGGGAGGGCAAACTACAAAGATAACGTAGGGCGGTTCACCCATGGATTTCAGCCGGTCGGCGAAAAGTGCAAACTGTGGATTGTCCATTACGTAGTCTAACGAGAGCTGAAATATTATTGGCTGGGTAAAAAAAGGAGAAGCCCATCCGGGGAATCTTACCATCTTTGAATACTTGGCCACATTGCCTATTAGCCGGCCGATCCGGTGCCAATGAGGGAAGCTGGGAGAGACCTGAGAAAGTCTGGAGAAGAGAGAGGACCATAACTTACAAAATTATATTGATTTTTGATATGGTAGAAGAAGAAGAGGAAAAGGAAACACATCCATTTGTTCCGGTATAAATGGTCCGCCAGGAGACGGAAGCGGAAACGATGAAATTTTGACTTCATTTATCTGAAAATGGATAGGGATAGAAGAGGGAGGATGAGGAAAGGTAAACAGAGGAAGTGGCCAGGAGGGAGTGCTCCTGCCTGAACAAGTCCATCTGCTGCCGAGGATGTTCCACGCGGACGATAAAATCGCATCCCGGAGGCAGCCGGGCACGACGATAAGCAACATGCTAAAGGCTTTTCTTTAGCCGTCGAGAGGCTAGCATGCCGCAATCGAGACGAGTCACGGATGCCGTCTGGAGCAAGGGAGACGGGACACCACCGGTAGGCACCCGAGAGGCATACTGTATCCTCATTTTTAGAGAAGTTCGGCAGACAGCCAGCTGGAACTGGAGCCGGGACAGGATGCCGAGAGGAGAGGAGTCTTTGACCGGATCAAGGTGAGTCGGGTGATTAGGCGATGGGAACTGTCTGGACTGGGCTAATCTCGGACTAGAAGGCGGTGGCCATTTCCCCTTTGCCATTGGAGAAGATGCGTGACGAGACTGGCATCGCGAAGAACCCGTCGCCGGGCAAGTGGCGCTCGAGGAGCGTCAACCGGAGCCAGGTGAAGTCGTGGAAGAAGAAGAAGACGGTGTCGGACGAGCCAGGCAAGAAAGCCAGAAAGCCAGAGGGAGAGTCGAACGAGACCAAGTCGAAGAGCACCAGCCTGGGATCGGCCACGGGCAAACCCGAGCCGGACGAGGTGGCGGTGGACAAGGTTCTGGAGAAGACCCTCCAGGCCGTCGAGGGCTACCACGGCTATCTGCCCCGCGAGGACATCGCCTTCCTGCTCAAAACGCCCGGCGACTACCTGATCCGCGTCTCAGAGACGGAGAACGAGGACGACACGCCGGGACACTCCTCCAAGATGAAACAGATAGTGGTCTCGGTGAAGACGGACCACGCGGCCGACACGAGCAAGGACATCCTGAACCTCATCATCCGAGAGAAGCAGAAGAAGTACTACATCCACCCGAGGAAGCAGTTCGACACGATCGCCGAGGTCGTCGAAGACAACAAGAGGAAGCCGAGGAAGCTGGACGCGAAGGGCGCCAACACCTACCAGCTGATGAGGCCAGTCCCGCTGGCCAAGTGGGAATTCAAGCACGGCGATGTGAAACTGTGTGACAAGGAACTGGGCAGAGGAGCCTTCGGGGTGGTGCAGCTGGGCGAGCTGACCCGGCTGAGCGGGGAGCAGGTGAAGGTGGCCATCAAGTCGTCGAAGGGCGTCGTCGACCTGACCAAGGAACAGATAAAGGAGCTGATGAACGAGGCCCGCCTCGTGCGCGACTTCAAGTCCGTCCACGTCGTCCGGACCTTCGGCGTCGCGGTGGACGAGCAGCCGCTCTACATCATAATTGAATTTGTGGACGGGACCAGCCTGGACAAGTACCTCAGAACGAACAAGGACACCCTGACCCTGCCCGAGCGGCTGACGATGACTCTGGGTGCAGCCCGCGGCCTCCACTACTGCCACAAGATGAACCTCGTCCACTGCGACATTTCCGCCAGGAACTGTCTCATCGTCGTCGCCAAGAAGCTCGTCAAAATCTCTGACTTCGGTCTGTCGGCCCCGCTCAAACCGGAGGAGGTGCTCTCGAAGAAGCACCAGGCCAAGCCGCCGAAGCTGCCGATCAAGTGGCTAGCCCCCGAGACCCTGTCCGACCTCAGGTTCACCCACAAGTCCGACGTCTACACCTTCGGAATCCTGACATTCGAGATTATGAGCAGCAACGCGCCCTACTTCGGGATGGAGAACAAGGACGTGCGCCCGCTGGTGCTGGCCGGCCGGGCACCCGACCTGCCGCCGATAACCCCGGAGAAGATGGTCAGTTTCTACCAGGAGAGGATCACCATCAAGGACGAGGAGAAGCGGGCCACGATGGAGGAGGTCTGCTTCGCCCTCGCTACTTTTGGAGCCCACGACGCCGAAGCCTAGCCGAGCCGCGGCCAAGGCGTCATCTAAAAGTAGATATACAATTGCTAATAAAATCGATACTCAACATGGATCGTGTTCCCTGGTTCCGGCCGAAGGGGAAGGCCCCCGTGTCCGTTTTGTTTTCGCCCTCTCTGTCCAAATAGTGGTAATCTTCGTGGACGAGGAAACATCCTCCCATTTGACCTACCGGGCAGTTCCTCCTCCTCCCCGCCGTCCTCCCCTTTTAAATATTCGACCATAACAAGAGGTGAAGCCGTGGTTGCAGGGGGAATGTAAATGCAAATCCTCGTCCTCCCCCGAAACGGTCCGTCTCTCGTCCTGTCATCGCCTAAAAATTGCTCGCCTTTTCAAAAGAGGCCGTATTCCATTGTGCTTATTCGACTTTTCACAGAATACCATCTAATTGTCCATTTTCTTGGCGTTCTTCCCTTCGTTCCTTTCCCACCCTTTCATTGATTTTCCCAGTCAGAATACCCCCCTAAAATTAGCATCGAACCGAGGCTCCTTTTTACAAATGAACAGCGTCGTCTCTGTCTTTCTGGTCACATAATTGGTGGCAATCCCCCGACTGTCTAAATCGGTCCGGAAGGGACTCAGAAAAGCTTTGATAAGCCAGACAAGTGGGGTTGTCGACGCCCGCAGATCCACAATCCCGCTTCCGCTACCATTTGACTTCTCTTTCGCTTCTGGCAGTCAGTCGTCTTTCTGTCATGCAGTCGCGCTGGAGAATTAAAAGTGCCAACAACAACCTCTTCGATGATCCGTACCTTTTGGTTTTCTCCGTTTGTTTCTTATTAATTACCAGCAATTTTCAGAGAAGGATGGCGTCTTCGGCGACGTCCAAGAAGACGGGATTCCTGACTCCCCGCGTGATGAAGGTGCTCTCCCTTGTCGGTGCTTTTCTCGTCGGTGCCGCAGTTGTCTTCCTCATCTATCAGGTCACCGGTGACGGAGGATCTCGCACGGCCCACGGCGGCCCACCTCCCGTCGTCGAGGAGGAGAAGCCAGCCGGACCGGATAAGCGGCGTCTGATCAAGGACATGCTCCTGCCGAGGGACGTCAAGCCGTCCTCGTACAACTTGAAACTGAAGGCCTATCTGCCCGGCTACGGGGCAGCCATCCCCAAGGACAAGGAACTCTCCTTCGATGCGGCCGTCGTCCTCCACCTGAAGGCCGAGAGCGAAGTCAACGAGGTGGTCCTCAACTCGGCCGAGCTGACTTTCAAAAAGGAACATTGCTTTGCCGAAACTACCGTAAGATACCCTTTATTACAGTAACCTAGCGGGTTCAGAAGGGAAAGGTGTCTGTCTCCGATGTGGTGCTGGACGAGCACCTGCAACGGGCCACGTTCAAACTGAGCAAGCCAGTCAAGGGCGAATTCACCCTGGAGATCATCTACGAGGGGAAGATACGGCCCCAGCTGAACGGACTCTACCAGACCAAGTATACCAATGCCCAGGGACAGGAGAGGATTGCCGCGGCCACCCAGATGGAGCCTCAGGACGCCCGGAAGATGGTCCCCTGCTTCGACGAACCCGAGTGGAAGGCCAGCTGGAATGTCACCATCGTCCACCCGAAGGGAACCAGCGCCGTCTCCAATGGCATCGAACGCGGCGAGCCTATACCGTCAGTTACCCATTTTCAATATAAGAGTTGGATGTTTTAGAGTGAATGGCAACTTTTTGGAGACGTCCTTCAAGCCGACGCCGGTCATGTCCTCCTACCTGCTGGCCGTTTTGATCTCCGAATTCACCTACGTCGAGGGATATACGAAGAATGGCGTCCGTTTCCGCATCTACAGCCGACCGGAGGCCAAGGCGACGACGGCGTACGCTCTACAATCCGGAATCAAGTGTCTGACGGGACTGGAAGACTTCTACGGAGTGAAGTTCCCGCTTGAGAAGCAGGACATGGTCGCGTTGCCGGACTTTGCTATGGGCGCCATGGAGAATTGGGTATGGCTCTTACTTCTCGAGGAGAATGAGAATTTATAGGGACTGATCACGTACAGGGAGACGGCCCTTCTCTACGACCCGAAGAATTACAATATGGAGAACAAGAGACGCGTCGCCACTGTCATCGCTCACGAGCTGGCACATATGTGGTTCGGGGATCTCGTCACGATGAAATGGTGGAACGACATCTGGCTGAATGAAGGTTTCGCGTCGACCGTCGAAAATATCGGCGTCGATATCATCTCCGACGGCAAATTTGACATGGTGAGGAATCTTCTTATTTTTGGAGAATAGGCCTTCGGCAGCCTCAGGCTGTCGTAACTACAGCTTATCCGCTTCGACCTGTAGGGGGCCTTTTCCACTTTTGGCCGACGGCCGCCTGTGGTGTCCCCAGAATTGATAATCCCTTTACCGTTTTACACTTTCCCATCGGACAGACAAACACCATAGCACTTTAATGGGAAGAGAATTCAGGAGAATACGTTTGTGGCGGAGCAGCACAGCTTTTCGCTGACGGAGGACAGCTCGCGGAGCAGCCATCCGATCATCAACGACGTCGAGTACAACGAGGAGATCGACGACCTCTTCGACGCGATCAGCTACAAGAAGGGGGCCACCTTCATCTCTATGGTCAGTCATAACAGTTGAGGGGAGACCGTATCAATTTCAGGTGAATCATCTGCTGGGAAAGGAGAACTTCCAGAAGGGAATCAAGTCGTATTTCGACAAGTACGCCTATCAGAATACGGAACACGGTCAGTTGTTCGCAGAGTGGGACAAGGCCGTGCCGGACGGCATGAAGGGTCCCGACGGAAAGAAGCTCAGCGTGACAGAGTTTGCCTTGAAATGGACGACACAAATGGGCTACCCGTATCTGTCGCTGGTCAAGCACAACACAACCCATGACGAGGTCACCCAGACCCGCTACCTCATCAACCCCAACGCCCCCGAGAGGCCGAAGTTTGCCAATCCCAAATACAAGTGAGCCATTCCATTTTGACTTCAATAATGAGAGATATCCAGATATAAATACGATGTTCCCGTATGGTACCAAGTGGGCACGCAGAAAGAGGTCAAGCTGGCCTGGCTGCCCTACGACGGCCAGCTCTACCTGCCCAAGACCTCGGAGGCCGTCGTCCTTAATGCCGACAGTTATGCCATTGCCCGGATGAATTTCGACAAGGCCGGGTGGAAGAAGATCTTGGACCAGCTGAAGGCCGACCACACGGTCTACAGCCAGCGGAGCCGGTACCGCATTGTGAGCGACGTGTTCGCCATGGCCGAGATCGACAAGATCCCCTACGACGTGGCCTTCGACTTTGCCCAGTACATTGTCAAGGAGGAGAGCAGACTGCCGTGGATGGCCTTTCTGAACTCGCTCAACTCTCTCGACGACTACTGGGGTAGCACACCCGGCTCCAAGGCCATTGACGACTACAAGAAGCAGCTGCTCAAGCCGATCGCCGAGAAACTGGACATCAAGGCTCTGGTGGAGACGGTCAACTCCTCGGAGGAGCAGCACATCGCCAAAGGGATCAAGGTCACCCAGTGGCTCACCTATTGTGCCGTCGACAAGAAGGCCTGTAAGCAGCTGAAGGATGAGATCTTCGAGGAGAAGTTCCGCCAGCCCTGCTCCGAGGACGCCGAGGCCAGCCAGTGCTCAGAGGTGCCGCCGGCCATCAGGGTAAACATCTACTGCTCGGCCGTCAGGGACGGGGACGACGACAAGTTCCAGCTGGTGAGCACTTTATAATAGCCAAGAGTATAGGAGACCGTTTAGATCTTGGCCAAGTACAAGAAGGAGACGCTGCAGCTGGAGTCGAGACAGCTGCTGAGGGCCCTGACGTGTAGCCACGACGTGGTGACGCTCAAGTGGCTCATGGGGGAGGTCCTCAACCGCGGCAAGGGCATCGTGCGCGGACAGGACGTCGGAACCGTATTCCTATACCTCAGCGGCAACGAGGTCGCCTCCGAGTTCCTCCTCGACTTCCTCTTCGAGAATTGGGATCAAATCCATAAACAGTACGTTGTCCTCCTGCTTCCGCCCCCTAACCAGCCATTCAGGTATTCGGACGAGCAGTCAATTTTGAACCATATAATCGAGGGAAGTGCCTCCAATATTCAATCAAAATATCAACTGGAAAAGTTGAAATCGTTTGTGAAGGACGACAAGAAGGCCCAGAAGTATTTCGTCTTTACGAAGATGGAGCACAAGGCGGCCAAGAGGATCGAATGGCTGGAGAAGAACGGCGCGAAGATGGTCGACTTGATCCGCGAGAAGACCCGCCAATTGTAGATAGAGTGTAAATATATTTGTTGTGTTATGTCTCTAGTGTTTTTCTCGTCTGCTTGTCTCGAACCATTAGTCGCCTTGTTCATACCGTTACTTGTTCATAGTCTGTCACATAAATCATACTCGTAGAGCCTTGATTGAGTTGAATTGTAGTTCTTCCGAAATCTCACTTGGACATTCTCCCCATTCACTCCCATTCTCTCGTCTGTAGTTGTAAAAATTCTTGAAATGAGCAGATCAATTCCTTTTTATATGGTGATACCTTTTTTTGTTGAATAGGGTTGGCTAGAAGGGGGGTGAGTCGCCGCTTCGACGGTTGGAGCCGCGACAGACCAAGTCTGGAAGAGGTGTGTCAGTACAGTATCAACGTTCTTCGGATGATCTCCTCCAGGTGTCCCTCCGATGGCCTCGGTCTCCTTGTGTAATCTCCATATCCCCCGAGATACTCCTCCTCCCCTTTGGCAGATGCTTAATGTATCCTGACTTCCTTGGATGACTACCGGATAGTTCCAGCCTGGATGCCTTTCATCTTCTTCTGGGAGATCTGAAAGGGGGATTAAGGTTTATTGAGAAGATCATGACGGGTTTGGAAATATGATAATATATAACATCGGGAGGATGAAGTTGACGACCTCGTTGATTCGGGGAGGATGGATGAATCACGGTAGGTTTGACCAGATCAAGAAGTTTCCATATCTTTCCGTAAGCATAAAGGAATCCTAACATGTCGACCCACTAATCCTCATTCTGAGCTATTTCGCTCAAAATGGGGATTAACTCCAACAGGTAAAGCTGTCTGCGGTTCATTACAGGTTATCCCCTCCATTTGATGTGGATTTTCTGGCCAGCCGTCCTCTGCGACATCTACTTTTCTTCTTGTTTTCCCTCATTTTATACATTTAGACAATATGTCAACGTCCGAAGTTGAAGACCAAACCCTCTGTCCTACAGAATGCAGAAATAAGATCGGAAAAGCAGTTTTGGGATCTTTTGAGTTGGAGGCCCATAGGCCGAGATGTCGGAGTGACTCGCCACTGCCCTTGCTGGCGACTTGCTACACATACCCTAAGCATAGTCTGAATGAAGTATCCGATTATATCGTGGTAGTTTTGAGTAGAAAGCAACGTCTTGCTGCTTGACCGCGCTAGCTGTCGTCGCCTCGCTGGCCCGAGTCGAAAAACGGACACTCCCTCCCCAGCTCCCCCTTCCAATATTTGTTGCTCTCTTTGTTACTATTTATTTTTATCTGATAAAAATGTCGAACATTGTTTTACGAAAACAAAACTGAAATTAGCGGATGTACTGAAAAACTTTTGTCAATGTTGATCACCAGTTATATTGACGCCGTATTCGGGCAATTCGGGGGAAGAGGAGAATTTCATAAGTAATGTTACATAAAGCGAAGATGGGAACAAGCGAGATCGATTCATAACGGGCACCGGACGGTCGTCCGGCCGTCGCTAGTAGTCGCTGTCGCTCTCATTTGCCGACTTCTTCGAAGCACGTCGCCCACCGGCCCTGCCCTTCTTGCCGCTGGGGCGGTATTCCTCGTCGTCGTCGTCGCTGGTTTTCTTGGCCTTTCCACGACCCCGTTTGCCCCTCTTGGCCGTCTCCACCGAGGTGGGGATCTTTGCCCTGGAGTCGATATAAAGGTCGAATTGGGAAGGGGCCTACCTGCTCCAGTCGAATTTGCGGGGATTCTCAGTTCGAAAGTTGACGAAACTCTCCTTCGTTTCAATTGATTTACATCTTTCGTAGGGCGTCTTTCCGTCGTTATCGACCACGCCGGGATCACACCCCAGTCCCAGAAGACACTGTAAACGGGGAGCATGAGAGGGAACCGGGCAGACGGGGATACCTCGATGGCGTTGGGAAGATCCTTCATGGCGGCGATGTGGAGGAAGGTCTTGTCTCCGAGATGGGCGTGGGAGGCCGACAGATAGGCGATTGGCTGAAACAGTCCGCTACACTTCCCCCCGGGGCCGACTCACAATGTTGATGTCCTCGTAGTTGTGGGTGAGATCGAAGATGAAGTCGTACTGGTCGGACATGACGGCTGCCTCCAGTTCCTCCTATAGAAATCAAATAAAACAAGAGGGAGAATGGCCTACCTTCTGTTCCTGGGTGAGTTCCTCGTCCTCCTCCTGGTCGTCCTTCTTCTCGCCCTCGCTGGTGTCGGGGATAGGGTCGCCGGTCTCCTCCTCCTCCTTCTTGTCTCCTACCTTCTCCGTCTCATTTCCATTTTCTTCCTTTTTCTCCTCGGCCTCCGGCTTCTTTTCCCCACTGGGCTCTTCTGTTTTCTGCAGGACGCCGTTATCTTTCGTGGAAATGGCGAGACCTTACCTCGGCGGCCGGCTGCCTCTCGATCTTCTCCTCCTCCTTCGAAGACATTTTCAGATTTGTCTACCTAAAAAACAGAAAATAAAAAATATTGTAAAAAAAATTAAAAAAGATAAAAACATAAAAGAATGGCAGGCATTGTTGTGAAAGTGAGCGTCGTAGGGGGAGGAAGATGGCAGGGCGGCGAGAGAGCGCAGACAGTCAGCGTAGGCTCCCTAGACGCATTATCAAAGCACAACGAATGGCGGACAGCCCAGGTCCTCTCGAATTCAACACTTTCTACCAGCCATCGGCCCCGATTAGGTAAAGACAAGAATCACTGGGACTGGCAGGAGACAGCCGGGGGACAGCCGAATATCGATTATTGATATCTATTTCGAAAATAGACGACGTGGTGGATGGGTGAGAATATGGCCACGGCGCGCGTTGACCATCTTCCGTGGGAGGGGGAATCAGATTTAAAAAAAACAAAGAAAGAAAGAGTAATTAACTCGAAAAATATTTATTTTTGAATAGCATATTTATTGGGGCAGCTGATATATTTGGGGAGATATCGATCGATGGGTGGGAGGAGTGCTCTCTCCTGACGTCAGTTCCTTGCTCGGAGACGATGTTGATCCCTCATTCGCCCGATTGCCCCCGGCAGGTGGTACTCGTGATAAAAGTTGTCCGCTGAAGTCAGCCTGCTCACTCGGGCAGACCATCCTCCCGTTAACATTTTAATCTCCGGGCGAGACGGCCACAAGATCAACTTCTGAATGGCTGAAAGTTTCCCAGAGGGCAAGGCCAGCCAGCCAGATGACTCAGCCGGCAACTCGTACTCCCTCCCCCTGCTTCCGGACAAGGTTCGGCCCCCTCCTCCCGCTGGGACTGTCCACTGTCGTCCCTTCTTGCGAGGACAGGCCGGGAGCCATTGATTCGGCAGAGTGAGGACCAGAGACCTATCAGGCCGGGGCGAGTGCAATATTAGCCATAGTTGCAACATTTCACGCGTCCGAGCCTGACTGGTGGCAGTCGTCGGGAGATGGTAGTGGTCTCTCTCGGGGGTAGGTGTAGGTGGCAGAAACCCCTGGAAGGAGGCGGGCCCGGGGAGGGGAGGCGACCTTGGCAGAAAACCTGTAGCCCCAAAGGGTGACCGCCCTCTGGGCACACGCGCGTTTCAAAACGAGCCGAGTCCCCCTGATCCCCAACCGGTCGTCAAGGAGGAGGAGGAGGATAGCCGGCCGGAGGGGAGGATGGCAGCCCGGCGGGAGGAGGACGGGATAATTTGCGGAATGGGCACCGAGATCGGTCCACCCGAACCGTTCGCGACTGTAAAGCAATGTTACACTGTTACCATGCTATTTGAAGGAAACGCCACCCGTGGACTGAATAGTAGCCACGGCTCGGGGCAACATCACTGTTCTTTGGGGGACTACCGTTACCCGGAGGAGATAATCATCTCGACTGGGACAAACCGACTTTCGAACCACTTTTGACCAAGGGAGACGATAGGGACCAACTGAGACATAGGGAAGAGTGACCAGGAGTTGACGGGCAGCTGGAGGAGGTGGATCATCCCGGGCGGAGAGGACATGTGGCTCAGACGAAATATGGCCCGTTGTTGTCGGCCGAGGAAGTTGGGTGACCGGGCGAGTTATATAAATGGGAGGGGTGACTGGATCAAAGGTTGGAATAGCAACAGATAGAGCCATGCATGTTAGAGGAGCCGCGAAGGACGGAGGAGGCCCGACCGGGAGGGCACTGTCCGAGTTACCGTAATCCTGAGAGGAGGGAAGGAGATCAGCCAGAGGGCCCACAGGCCGAATAAGTAGTCGGATAGCCGGTTTGGCCCCGCCTTCTAGCCGCTAGCCGCACATTTTTATGGTCGGAGGAAGGAACGAACATATGCAAAACGAATGGAAGCTGGTTCTTGCGCAACGACGGCGCGAGGGGGAGATAAGCCAGGGGGATGAAGCCGGGGCAGGCGGCGGAACACACAGGTGCCCTTGGACGACGGCTTCTCAGAATTATCTGATTCTGGCTAGGCAACACCTGCCGTCCGTGGCCGACTCGGTTCTTGATCTAATCGTTTCCTTGGGTTGAAGGAGGAAGAGGGGCGAGTACCTCCTCCAGAGTTTAAACCGGTTGAAGATGTTCCCTAGTATTCCAAAGGCTCTCCTCCCTTCCCTTTCCTCTTTATCTTGTTCTCCTGTGAGTTTTCCAGCTAATAGGCCTATGCAAGCAACCCGTTCCGTACCAGCCGGGCGACTGGATCTTACGCCATGTGGAGGAGGGGATTCGACACAGATAAACCGAATGGCAGACGGCGTGTTGACGGGAGACGGAGAAGATCGAACAGCCCGGTGATCAGATCCAGAAGTTCCGCTTAGCCGCCCTTGTCAGACGTCGTGACGCGTCGTCTCACTTGTGGAAAGAGAATCGCAGTTTCAGTTTTATGCTGCTAACTCGCAGTTTTTTTATGTTTAACAACAGCAAAAGGAGGAAACCAGTGGCAAATTGGCCTAGGAATCGAAAGCTTGTGCAATTTGAGAAATTAACATAATTGATGGACTCTCAATGAGTCTCTGTAGAGAAAGGAAGATTGTTTTCCCTTATTGAGCTAGCCGGAAGAGTTCCAAGCACAGCCACTTCCTACTCCTTGAGATGATCATCATAGCATGAGTTTCTCTCATATTGTTGGCTTGTATGCTTGGGTTTTGAAAGTGTACAAAATCTAGTAGCTACAGTATATTTCCGACAAAATCACCTACGTAATACGTCTCAATCTTTTTACTCAGACGAGACTGCCTCCCGGCCCTCTTTCTTTTGCGCTGTACAAATATTTCTTGTTTATTTCTGGCTTCTGCCTTCCTTCCGCATAAGTATAATAACCCGTTCCAGGTAGTAAACATATTGGTAGAACAGATAACGTAAATGGGATTCCTTTGGTCTGTTTCAAAGTAAGTTTTCTTCAATTTGTCTGATGAAGGTGAAGAAAAGCCGAGTAATTTTTCGTAAAACTTATAATCTCCTTCTAGACTCGCTCTCCGTGTTGGACTTGTTGCAGGAGCCGTAAAACTTTCTATTGATAATGACATCTGGTCGTTGAACACGACAAAGGTTAGGTATAATTATTTCTTTCATATTTTTTTTTAGGGCTCCGATTTGTACGAAAAACTAAAGAAATATATCTTGCCTGGAACTATTGTATATAAAGACAAGGTTATTTTATCTTTATAACTAAAATGTATAGATAATTATAGCTTCCCAGCAAAGAAGAGGTAGAAATTGAAGTAAAAGGAGGCTGGAATAATGGAGTTGATAAAGTAAGCATCTAAAGAAAAAAAAAGGTTTAGCAGTTAATATTGCTGCAAAGCTCAAATTGGATGTTTCTTTGTATGCGAAATGACGAAAATCATATTTCCAAACACAGCTATAGAACTTGTGATCAGTTTGAGATAATTTGTTTTCAGGTCTTCACTGCGATCGAAAGAGTACCTTCCAGCTTGAACACAGTTGCAAATCACCTCATCAATAACAAATAGCTGCACACCTTTTAGAGATACCTTTTTGTATAGGTATTTTATATGTTACGAGTAAACTCAGGCGAACATGTTTATTTATTTTTACACGGATATACGATCATGGGTCGCTGAAAACAACTTGACCAAGAAGGTTACTGAAAAGAATAGCTAAAAATAGATTAGCTAGCCTACTAACCAATTAAGTCAAGCATCAGTTTACCTATGACACTGCAGTCAATGGGCTACCATACGACGTCAATTGCCTCTACAGATGCACATCACTGCCCCAAGTAGAACTCCGCCCCTTTGTTCATCTCAACGATGATATCCCCTTCCCCTTCTAATTGTCTTCTCCACTCGAATTACAATTTCTAGCACTGGATGGATCCCTGTTTAGCGGCTAAAGCATTGTCCGAGAGCTTCTATATGAAATGTCTCTTATGTGTAAAAATTATAACCTGCCTTACTGGCATGACACTTATCCTCTGGAATGCCAAGCAACAAGTTAGTTATACATTCTTTTACTTTTAGAAGTCGGTTATTTACGATTTGGTTTATATTTAGTATAGCAAAACGTTCCTCAACTTTTTAGACGTGTAGGAGGAACATTACACGTTTGACTGACTTTGATCTAATGAAAGAATTGCTCAAAGAATTTACTAGCGAGAGTAGCAGGTCCCATGGACTTCCGCATTGCTCTTTCCCAGACTTCCGGTTCTAGCAATCATATAATTTTGAAGAAGATAGATAATCACAGATCATGTGTCTTGGGATGATACGAAATCGAGTTTTGCTGAACAAAATAAGAAATTATAGGGTATACATTGGCTGGGACACATAAATGCAAAATGTATTTTTCTTGTTCATCTACTTTTTTCCTTTTTGGTTGCTTTCTTCTTTTGTATTCTCCACACACTCGATCTCTGCAGGTAAGTATCCCGCTCTAAAATAAAAGAACTCTGTCAGATTGTCGGTGTATCATGCAGATCCCTGTGCCTACCGTGTCCCTGTCATAGTCTCTTTCTGTATAAGGCTTCCTTGTCAAGTATGCATCTACATCCAGGTGGAATCAACATCTTCAATCCTCAAACAAACGGTTTCAGCTCTTGACAATGTTTGCCCTCACTTTCGAAAGACTTATAGCCGTTTGTAAACCAAGATATTATGAAAAAGTGGCCAAACCTTACCTGGCTTTGGTACTTATTCTCCTTGTGGTGGGTTGTATCGGAGGATAAACGAAACTCCTTTTAGACAGTATTTTCTATAGTGTTTCCTCTGGTTCTTTTGGTTCCTGGGGTGGATCTGTCCAAGTCTTACACGGGATTCACCACAAAGACTCCAGAAAATGCAACTGGCTTCAAAGTAAACAGTCCTAAAGATTTCCAAAAGCTTTTTCCTTTCAGATAGTCATCCTCTTTCAACTGTTTCCCCAAATTATTTCCCTAATCTTGTTCCATTTTGTCCGTTGCAAGTCCAGAAAATCGACAGTTCGAGATCTTGGTGTTCGCTATCAAATGGAGGAGAACCGCCGCCTCTGTCACAACCTGCTGCCCGTCTTCTATTCCTATGCCTTTATTTTGATCTTCTCGGCCGGGGGAATATCTCTCATCCCTTGGGTAGGCCTCAAAAAGGAGATGAAGCCATCCTCCTTCAGTTTCAGATGGTCGTCGGGCTGGATGACGTCAAATTTGCTGAAGCATTGGAGACCACGGGATGGACTCCGCTCTACGCGACTCTAATGCCAATTATTGTACATTTTCGCTATTCCTACAGGTATAAATATCGAGAAAAGGAGGAAAAGAATGATTATAGGAAAAGGAGAGAAGCGGCTAGAGCTCTTCAAGGGAGTAAGAGCCTCTTCATGCCGATTGACCGCCCCTGGACGGCTGATTCGGCCGATTCTGGAAAGTCGAGCTGGAAGAAGTCGCCTAGCCACGATAGGAAATATTGAGATAGATCACTTATATATCTTTTAAATTGTTCTTTTGTTCGTTCGGAGTGGTAATTGGGGGCGGTGCATATAGTTATCCTACTGAACCCCATTCCACCTGCCCCCTTGTCACCCTCCCCGATCGCTATAGTTTATACGGATCAAAATGTACATCTACTAGAAAATAACGAGGACGCTGACTCCTTGATTCGCCGAGAAAATGCGTTTACTCGAATAGATTTCCCAGTAATTTTCCTGCTTCTTGTCAGGTGACATTCGCTTTGTCATCCAGCTCCACTACATTGTTCTGGTGTTCGTTCTCGCCGTATACTGTATTCTAATCATCCCTGAATTATTTTTAAAGCTGTTTTCTCATCATTTACATATTCTAAACCTAAAAAAGATATTCAACATCGTTATCAGTGGAAGATTCAACGTTTTTTGTGTCGGGAAACTCCTGAACTGGCCGTTATTGTCCTATTACTTTTCCCAATCAAAGCATCACCGTATCCAAGTCTTCCACAAGGATATTGCCTCACAGGAGATCTCAAATACAGCTTCACCTTCAGTCACTTCCTCCTATTGGATTACTGTAATTTCCACGTTGACGTTGTCCCTCTCTCTCTGACTCATTGATAAACGAAATTCCAAGGGAACCTCGTGTCTCAGGCAACTCCTTATTACCCGGAGACGTCATTCCCTGTTGTCCCTCCCCCTTCCGGCTGATAGCTTACCAATGAGCCGAGGTCGGACCAATTAAACTTCTCCCAACAATCAACCTGTTTTCCCCTCCTCCCCCAGAATAGCTTTCTACCTCCATTCATCTCCAGCCAAGCCGTATGCCCCCGTCCCGCCTCCTCCCCCTCTTTTAATTATAAATATCGTATTTCCAGAGGATGGATCCCTGTCACGCGGCCGAGGCCCTGGCCAACAGTTGGTATATGAAGGCCCAGCTGGGGGCCAAGATCTTCACGTGTTTCCTCGGGATGACCCTGATCTTCTGGTTTTCCAAGAGACATGTAAGTCTGTTCACCGGGTACATTTCTCACGGAACCAGAAGGACAATTCCGTTTGCAGCCAAAATTAATTAGACATAAATGACGAAGATTGCAAATGCAATTCAGGGGATCCACTGGCTCGGCCACCCGAATGCCAAATGGATCTTCTCCACCCACCTGCTCTTCTCTTTCCTCGTCGCCTTCAACTTCTGTATTGTACACTCCCTCGACATCATACGGTAGTCTCCCTATCGGATTCCTGTAATCACCCGGTTCAGACTGTCGATGCGACACGGCGACCCCTGCGACTATCTCATCCCTGTCACGTACTCTTTCGCTCTCCGGGGACCGTGTCAAATATTCATTTATATACAGGTGGGCGACGTCTTTTTACCCTCATAAGCAATGATTTCAGGGTCTGTCGATGTTCGCCCTGGCAATTGAGAGATTACTCGCGGTGCGGCGGCCAAAACTCTACGAACAAACGACAAAACCAACTTTTGCGATAGTTGCCATAATTTTAGTGGTGAGTACTATACTCTACTGGAAAGAGCACAAAAAATGGAGCAGAGTGATATAGAAAATAGCAAAGGAAGTAAGGAAAGGGGAGCAGCAGCCGAGCATTCTGTATACGGCTAAAAGCAAAAATCGTCAAACTACCGGGTGCCGTGGCAAAGATTGCCCAAAAGAGCTGGGAGAGCCTCTCACACTGTGAATGGACTAGAGCATGTGAAAGATCACAAAAAATGGAACAGAATGATATAAAGAACACCGGAGAAAGTCAAGAAACGCGTGCTGCAACCGAGCGATGGGTATAAGGCTAAATGCAAAAAAGGCTAAACCACCGGGCGCCGTGGCGGGCGCCTGTGAGCCAGTTTCAAGGCGGTAGATCGGAGTGGATGGAGTGAGGGGAGGATTCCCAGTGCTGTGGCTTCGGCTGTGGCGACCGAGCGTCCGTGTCAAGCGAGGCGTCAACAGGGGTTCTGTGTCGGAAGACGCGGTGTCCCGGTTGGTCAAGGAGAGGTGTACGGCTCAGGCCCGAAAGGGAGCAGGCAAAAACCTCCGCGCGTTGCAGTGGCAGGACAGCGCTCGAGAGCAGCCGGCTCAGTACTGCCAACCCAATACCCCCAGACCTCCGGTCAAAATTTTTTGCTTTTTTCAGATCACCTTCTCGATTGTCTTTGTTTTGGCGATGTTTCTTCCTGGAGTTAATTTTGACGGCCGTTATCCCGGCTTTGTATCCAAGACAAAAGAGAACGCTCTTCGTTTCTATGTTCGTTTTTTGTAGTTCCTTGACTTCCCATTTCCAGATAGTGATAGCCTTCCAATTCATCCCAGAAATAGCCACCCTGATAATATTTCACGTTGTCAGGAACAAGTCCAAATGCACGATAGACCAAGACCTGAGCACCCGTTACCAGCTGGAGGAGAACAGAAAAGTCTGCCACCATCTGCTGCCCGTCTTCTATACCCATGCGGTCATCCTGATGTGTACCTCCGGAGGAATATCCTTGATACCTTTGGTACACTCTCAAAGAAAAGAGAACATATTATTTTTCAGTACCAATATATTTTCGGTCTCGATGACTTGACATTTGCCCAGGCTCTAGAAACTACTGGCTGGGCTTTGCTCTATGCCGCCTTGATGCCAATCATCGTCCGTCTGCGTCAGCGATACAGGTGAGTAAGAAAGTTATTTTATGGAGAAGAGAAGATTTAGGAAGAGGAAACTGACGAAGAGGACCAATCTGGGGATGCGGAGCTATTTCATTCCGATCGACGACTACCCGGAGGTACTTCGACAGAGGGACAGTAGCAGCTGCTGTGAGACGAGGAGCTAGGAGAGAGGATGGCAGAGAGAGAACGGGAGGAGGGCGGTTGGGCAGAAGACAAGATGGCCCGGGAGGAGCAGGACTCGCGGAAGATCAGAAGCTCGGGGAGGACAGATGAATAAAACATGTACTTCCTCATTACCCCCGGCCTTCCCAATCACCCTTCGGAACTTGTTCTCCTGCAACAAAAAGATCTCGAGATAATCAGTCCGAGTGATACTCTGATAAAGGGAGGCCGCTCCCTATCGATCGCGGATAAGCTCCTCATTCTCGTCGGCCGATGGCCCGCACCCGTTCTCAGACTGCTGCTCGTCGTCGTGCCGGTTGGCTTTCTTCCTTTTCCCCTAATCCTCCTCCTTCCAGAACAGGCCACCAACAATAACTCGGAGCGTCGTGTCGAGCCGATCGCCTTCTCTCCCCTGATTCGCTCCCTCCCGGAACGCGGCAAGGAACTCTTCAAGCGGACTTGTCGTCTCCTCTTGGAATTGACCCCCAACCAACAGAAAGATGTCCTCCTCCCCCATTACCCCTAATTTCTCTTCTTTCAGATCTTCTACCTTTGTGAGAACAGACACCTCGAAGTGCTCGATGACATGATCAGCTATATGGTACGTGCCCGGCTGTCCTCCCTGGTATTTTAGTCTCTAACCATACCATGAAATATTCTAGGAAAAGATCAACAGGCTGACTCTCACGTGGGAAGAAGCGCGCCGTGAGTCGATCGTCTTCCACCACAGTATAAATGCCCCGGGGGGATAAGCGAAGGAAATAAAGTGTTTTATATCCGAGAATATACAGAAAACCGGTGTGACAGGTGCACTTCCTGAGGGGAAAAGAAGAGGCCGACCACGGGAGTCACGCCATTCGGACGGGGAGGACGTAGTTCGACTGGCCGAGGCGACGGGTGAAGATGATCGGCAGCTCGGAATCCTCGGAGGCACAGCTGGCCGTCGACCTGGAATGACGTCGTCTCCGTTATTTGTATTCACACCTGGCTGAGAAGGCCTCCATCCCATCGGATTGTTTATACGTCTTCAATATGCCCACACACACGTAGGCGATGAACGTGACCGTGGCCAGGGTGGTGAAGCCGAAGGCGGCCATCAGAATGGCCACGGCCTGACGATTCAGACAAGTCAGTTGGCCTTGGGAACTCGGCAGGGGATCATCCCTCATCACTGAAGCCGGAGATACACGGGGAGGATGGGGGAGATGATACCAAGTGGCTTAGGGAGGAGCTCCTCCTCCGGGGGAGCATGTACTTCGATTGATTGGGACTCAATGTCGAAGATGCTGTCGGCCAGGCGGCGGTGTCTCTGATCTTAATGAATAACGTGTCCCTGATATGAGGGGGATACAAACCGCCGTCGAAGTGCTTGACGTCAGCGGCCGGAGTCGAGCTGACCACGACAATTTCAGCCGGGTCGTCGCGGAGATAAATCCCGGCGTCTTGTTCAGGATGCTCTCTTGTGGTGACCTCTGGTGATCCCTAAAGGAGGGATAGACAGGAAGACACCGCTGTCCTACCACTTCGATCTTGGTCGAGTTCTCCTTGATCACGGGCAGCGGGGCCATGAATTCCTCATCGTGGATACTGTTGTGTTCCTTCATCCACGGCTCGACTTCCATCGAATCCGGCACCAACACGGTGGCTGTCAATCTCTTTTTCAGAAATTCTAGACCCTTACGTGGTAGGACTGGAGGATTCTCCCGGATGGGTTGATGCATTGACCCGGCTATGGAATTGCTCAGGCTGTTCGTGACGAACGATCCCTGGAAGGTGCCCAACACCTTTGTCACACCCACCATGTCGGTGTCGATGATCGAGTTGGGACGGAAGCCGCTTCGGGGAACATTCGGACAGTTCGGTGGCTGAAGCAGCTTGTTGGGGGCAGGACAGACGGCTTACTGTCATTCCAATGCACTCGCCGTCCTTCTTCGAGCAGACTTTGATCTCACAGCGAAATTGTTGGCTGCTCCTCCCGGCGAACGAGAACGCCTCGATGGCAATGTAGGCAAAGTTGAGGGTAGAATCGTAGACAAGCTGGCCAATTGAGGGAATCTCCCCGACCACTGGGCATCTAAATTGATATCATATCTAGAAGAAGACGACGACAAACCCTCTCTCGTCCAAAACTCTGATAGTGGAGAGATCGCCATCCGTCACGATACAGTTCCTAACCAATATACCGTACTTGGCTAGAAATTGAAATATACTGTATACTATAAAATCCTACGATTGTCACATTCCCATCTGTGAACAAGAGTCCTTCCAATGGTTGTCGACCGGGCGACGGGGCCCTCCAAACTGCCCTCCCTTACGGTGTAAGAACACGAAGGGAACAGTGTCTGATGTTGTTCGATGGTGTCCGTCGGAATGGGACTGTAGAAGGCAATACGGAAGAAGAAAAGTGGAAATTACCCAAGTTCCATGAAGTGTTCGACGACTTTGGTGGCCTGTTCGTAGAAACAGTGCACATTGTAGCTGCGGTCGAGTTTGGTCACGAGCTGGGGGTGGAAGGTGGCCACGAAGACGGCCTTGTAACTGATTCCAGCCGGCTAAACTTCTCTATTCTCCATATCTCACAAGGGTTCACCTGACGGAGTCTGATCATCCCGCAATCGCCCACTCGGACCGTGAAAGTGGCCTCGCTGGCGTCGTTGTTGTAGAAGATCATCCGGCAGGTCTCGGACTCGTGCTGTCCCCGGATAAAGATACTTCCCCTGAATGAGATTAGAGGAAATATAGAGAAGACACCCACTTGAAGGGATGAAGTGTCCGGATGGAGAAGGTGATCCCCTCCTCGCCGCACTGGACCGTCGGCTTCTCGATTATTTGGTTCTCTCCTATCACCGAGAGACAAGCCACTGGCTGAAGTGGGCATTGTTGGGGATAGACTAGCACTTACCAGTAGCAGGAAGAGGACGAAGGCGTCTATCCGCCCCATTCTGAAATTCGTCTAATAAGAAAAGGAGGAAGAGGTTCACAAAAAGAAAAGAAGGATCAATGTCGGCCCGCTACGTGAACGGATCGTATTTCGGTCGCCAAAAGGGACACTCCACGTTCCAACTTTTTCGTCCCCGTGGCCGGGGAAGAAGAGGGAAGAAGAGGGAAGACGAGGAGACTGTGGATGACCCCAGCTGGCCAAATATAATTTTTGGGAGGAGGACCGACAAAGCTGGAGACGGGTAAATAAACAAGCAGCTAATGGCAGGCAGGAGGGGATCTCCTGGCCACATTTGAATGGCCATCCTCCTCGTCCTCCGGCAAAGGGAGGACAGTCTTCGGAAATGGAGGTGTCAAGGGGTCTAAACGGGGTGGACGGACAATGGGTCATCGGGTGGCAGGTAGGGAGTGTGAGTATTTGGATAAGAGAGGGGAATGGTCCAAATGGTGCTCCGCGGCTGGAACAATGTTGCACTGGCAAGACATACAATGCCCAATAATAGACACGGAGTAGGCCCCCTCCCGGACAAAGCCGATCAAAATTACATTTCCTGGTGGTCTCGTGTCGGATTATGAACCACTTGAACTCGGCTGAATTTCAATTGGACAGACTCTCGCCGGACGGGAGCCGAGGCCCGCTAGGGAGGCGTCTGGCAGGTGACGGTTTTTTGACGGCAGCTGTATCCCCTCGCCCCTTTTCAGGTAGATAATTACCGGGAGAGGAAGGGGATGATGGCTCCCGGGGAAAATAGAAATATTTATTGCGGGAGCGGGAGAGAGACACGTCTGGATAATGCACTCTTGTAGGACTGTTTTGGCAAAGAATCTCACAGATCAGTTTAGGCAAATGGGGGACAGAGAGGAAGGGAGGGGCAGGTGTCACAGGAGGGTCGGGGTGCCGTCCGGGGCGATGCCCTTCTTCTGGAGGAACTCCGCGTATCGGCCGTCGTCCGCCTCACTTGTCAGATATCTCGGGCTTTTCAGGCGGATCTCCAGGTTTCGCAGATCCAGATACAGCTGCTCCCCCTTGAGCCAGTTGTGACTCAGACACTCCTCTATGTTTAGACGTTCGTTTAACTGGAAATAGATATTTACTAAAGACAGGTCCGAGACACCCACGTCAACCCGTAGTAATCTCTGGATGAGGTCGGTGGCCAAGGGGGAGATCTCGTTCCACGGATCAACCGGGAACATAAAATCGGCATTCTGGATCTGTACCGCTATCTGGAACATTCTCCTCATTTCTATTACGCAGAGCCTCTCACCTCGTCCCCATCGTTGAAAGGGAATGTGCCAGAAAGGGTCACGTAGATGATGACCCCGACGGACCACATGTCCAAGGATTTGTTGTATCCCCGTTTGGAGAGAACCTCCGGCGGGAGATAGGCCGGCGTGCCGACTATCGTCTTCCGAAACTGAGCCTCGGGGATGAATCGAGCATAGCCGAAGTCACAGATCTTCGTCTGGGGAAAACTGGTGCTCATGTCGGAGAGGAGGACATTCTCCGGCTTCAAGTCACAGTGGGCAATCCCCTGCTCGTGGAGATATTTCAAGGCGGAGAGGATCTGCACAATGAGGAACTTGGTTATCCTCTCGTCCAGTCGACCGGCTGCCTGGAATCTGCCAGTTAAAAAGGAAAGAGGATGAGGGCCACCTGGCTAAGAATCATCTCCAGCATGTCCCCGTTCAGTTTCTCCATGACGACGAATATCTTATCCTTTGTCTCGCACATGAATTCCAGCCGGACTATTCCCATGTGGCAGGTCCGTTGGAGGATGGCTACCTATCATATGATTATACCTCGGCGAGTCCCCTGCCTACCTCTGCCCTCATTGACTCCTGTCCGTTGTTCTTCTTCGAGAACCGTTCTTTTGAGATCACCTTGACAGCCACCACATGACCGTTGCTCCTCTGCACGGCGCTGTAGACCGTACCGAACTGGCCCGACCCAATTGGACGGTCATTCATCACCTGAATCTCTTTGTTTACAAACTAATAACAAAAAAGGAATGCCTGATAGATAGAGGCAAAGTCAAGGGCTGGTTCTTGGTTGGGCGAGTCGTTCTGTGACATTGGGGGTTGCAAAGCCTCTTTTAGCGCCTAAATGATAAGAATTTCTGGGAAAAACAAGGAGAATCACGTACCTGGAACCAGAGTTGGGTATTGCTCGGGGGACGGATACTCATACTCCGGGGGATCTTCTTCGGGGGGCCACCCGAGTAGGCCTGGTAGTTCTCGCCTACACAGTAAACCGTGTTCGACGTCGTCCGCAACTCGAAGCAATGGGGAGGGTTTCTGAAACATTTCTTGAAAGAAGAGGAGAGATAGACCAACTTGGACACGACTGGTGGTCCGTTGTGTTGGGTGATGGCCAGGATCGCCGCCAAGGGGATACTCTTGTAGCAGCGGTTCGGGTTGACTCCGACACCTAGAACACTGGTCCTTCTTTAGGGATATCTCAACCGACCTTCGATGTACTCGTGGTACATGTTGATGGCGTTGTTGGCCAGTATCCAGTAGTGTTTCAGTCGCCTCTCGGGATTGCTCAACTCGAAGTGGATCATCCATCCCTCCACCTTCGGCTGGCTCGTCGCCCTCGCGGATGCCTGTCCCGGCAGACGGAAGAGGGGGATATTGTCATTGGTGGAGGTGCTCTCCATCGAGCAGTCGTCGTCTGTGCTATTTATCGTCGTCGTCGTCGGCATCTCGGTGATACTCATCCGGGAGATGGCGTGGTCGGCCAGGGTACAGTTCTGGGCGAGGTCCTTGGCACACTTCTTATGCACATTCACCTAAAACGAACTTTCATCCTCCAAAAAACAAGGTAAAACCTACTCCACAATCTCGACATTTCAATCCCTGTTTCATTATTCCGACGAGCAGATTGTTGCACACTTTACAGAGGGTAAAATTCTTGTAATTGTGCTCGGCCAAGGTGTGGGGCAGGCCGGAAGGGGAGGGCAGGGCATGGCTCCCCGAGGGTCCTTGTCCGATGGCAATTCCTCCCGCCGTCATGGGAGCCGGAGCCATGGTGGTCAGCCCGGAGGGAGAGACGATACAGTTGTTCCGGGGGGCATTATAACACCTCTTGTGGAAATTACACCTGGACGGAGGAGAGATAAAAAGATAAAAGGATTGGGCCTACTTGCAGTTGAGGCACTTGACACCCTGCTTGATGACACCGGCCAGCATCTCTCCACAGTAGTCACAAAACGTCGGGACGAGATAAGTATTGGGCTGGAAGGAAGAGCTCAAAGAAACTAGAAGGGCAGACTACCTCGATGACATGTGGCCGGGTAGGTCCTTCGTTTTTATCCGCGACGATGATCTCCACCACACAACCGTTATCCTGAATTTGTCAATGAATAAAATAGTTGGTAACCTACGAGTTGGGCAACGGAGGCGATGTGCTGGAGCATATTGGGAGAGTTGTAGTTGTGGCGGAAGAGGTGCAACTCGTTGACCTCTGTCCCGGGAGCTATCCTCGCCACCAAGGACTTGGCTCTGCTTCGAAGGGACTCGAATATCTAGAATTCTTTAACAAAGAAAAAGGAAAAGGCCTACGGAGGGATCATCACTCCTGGCCAGGACGACCATCTCCTTCTGATTACCATACTGTAGGGTGACATGTATCCGCGGGTCCGACGACGAACCCGACGAGAACATCCCCCTGAAAGACGAGGAGGATGACGGAGAGGAAGAGAGTAAGACAGACATATTTACAACGGAACGAGCCCCAGCCGACGTCACAATTGGGGAAGCCCGTTTAGTGGTTCGGTTAGGGGGAGAAGAACTGGTTGAACACTTCTCGGGGCACTCTGACTCATCCCCTCGACGATCAGAAACGGAATAACTGGGCAGGGGACAAGGAAAAGAGAGAGGAAAAGAGAGGGGAGAACTCTTCTGGAAACTATCAATTACACGGAGACAAGCAAAAAAAAATCAGGAAGGCCATCGAGGTCAATGACAGTTTTTAGGTCTCCCAGATGGAAAGTTCTTTGGTCGGGCTACAGACCTCGTTCCGTCGAAAGAATACCTCTTGCAAGGAAGTACAAAGGGGTGCAAAGCAAGACACATTCGGACCGGGAGGTGGTCGGTGAGCAGAGAAAGAGGAGTCAACGCCGTACTCTTTACAAAATATTGAGATTTGAACAAGGGAAAAGCCACGAGGAGACGAGGGGATACACTATCTTCTTTATCCAGGAGTCCCCTTACCCCCACGTCTCCGCTGTTTCAAGCGATTTCTACAGATTTTATACACGAGACACTGTGTGGACAACGGAGAGAAAAGAGAGTAGAGGTCGGTTAAAAAAATAGATGGTCCATGTTCTGTCTCGAGGCCAGTCGGCGACTAATCGAATATCAAACACGCGAGAAAACAACAGTGCGCAATGTTCGAGCATTGTGGATATTGAGACCGGGAGGAGGCCTTTCGTTTATTAGGAAGGGGAGAAAGGGGAAATCTATTTCAAAAACGAGAGGCACTCCAAATTGAACCAGCTGTCTGCTTTAAAAACACAGTTGGCTCCCGAAAACGAAGGGATTTCCCAATTAGAGAAGGGTTTCGTGGTAAATAAGAGGTCCTTTTGTCGAGGAGAACAAAGAGTAGGCACCGGGAGATGGCATCTCTAGATGCGATCCACGAAGAGTTCAAAAGGGTGAAAGCCCAAAATGTTTTGCCGTATCCGGTTATTTTTGCATTTTCTCCACCAAAACAGTCAGTTTTTGGGGGCTGGGAAAACAGAGAAACGAGAGGAGGATCAAAAATCCATGAGAAAGAGACTGTTGAAGCCGCGACAATTCGGGCGGGGCGGTGCCTTTCTGAACAAATACCACCAACTGCATGCCAACGGAGGGCCCCCGGTGCTCGGCTTTAATTCTCGGGGAAAGCCGGGCCGAGACAGGAAAAAGTAAAAGTGTGCCAACGAGTGAAAAATTAACGGATGGGGCGAGAAAGACACGCGTCCCGTAGCCGTGTGCGCGAGGAGATCGGCCACCGAACCGGTCTCCCTCGGTCCGCCATCACCGCACCACCGAGCGGCGGTCAGCGACGGCGAGAACACAGCAGAGGCAACAGCAGCGGCACACGGCTAAAATGGCTTTTACAAACCGGAAACATTTGTGCCCGAGTGAGAGAGTACGGCCACCAAGACGAGGAGGACTACTCTGCGGGCATTTCACAATGCGGCACCCGCCTCCACCTCCTCGTTTCTCTAATTCAAGTGTTCCCGAGGAACTAGAGCGCCCATGGAGATCTCCTCCTTGGATATTTCTCAATATGGCTTCTCTGTGCTTCCTTACCTCACTCTGCTTGGACACCTCTTATTTTTCAGCTTTTGGAGGTTGAATGTTCCAGGAGATCGAAGCACCCCTTGGAGGGAGGCGGCACACTCATCCAGGCGACCCCTGTTTCTCTCTCAAATAATAATATATAAACACATGTATGAAGAATAATTTATCAATGGGAAAAGCCTAAAACAATCTCTCTATAATGGTAGAAAATGAAGTAGAAAGAGAGAAAGAGAGAGAGAGAGAGAGAGAGAGAGCGGACCCCAAGACAATTTGCTAGACCTAGGCTCTCGGGCTGGCTGACTAGAGACGAAAGAACTCCATCACCATCTCGTATATAATGACCCATTTCTAATTTCTGGTTTGGATATAAGGATGAGGGGAGGTAACAGGGCAGGGGACACATATAAATGGGAATATGACTGACAACGAAAGTTTACAGGCACAAAGGGAACCTAATTGACAGCACCGGGCAGGGGAAGGAGATTACAAAGGACGGAGGGAGGATACCTAGAGATGGATAAAGTCGAACTGGATGTTGCGGTTGTCGATGTCGAACTGGTTGACGACTTCCTCGGCGATGCCCTGCGACATCCACAGCTGCTTCAGTTTGTTGTACAGCGCCTGGTTCAAATGAAGCGGATTTCCTCTCCTACAATTGAATGTTATTGGGTAAACAAGAATAGAAAGGCACCTGAATCCTTGATCCGACTCGCCGAATTCGTCCACATAGGGAGCAGCTCGGATACATCCTCGTCGCCTCGTCGTCATCAGCACCACGATACAGTCACGGATCCTGAAATTCAATTTATTTTCCAGATATAACACGTCAGGTGGCAGATCCCTTCAATCCCTTTGCCCAATCTCCTACCGCATTCTGTTAGCTGTGCTTGCCGTAGCCGGTCGACTCTACTAACCCTCCAACTGACCATGTTGCCAGCTCTGCTGCTGTTACTGACTCTTCTTCCCGGAGCCGCTGCCGCCCCCAACTACGCGCATCGTCCCAAGTGTATCGTGCTCTTCGAAGCAGTTATCTACGAGGCACCGCTCGAGACGACGGAGACGGCTCTCGCAGTGGCCAAGCCCACGGATCTGACCGTTCGGAAGACGGAATTCTGCTTCTATCCCAAGGTGACCGCCTCGCCCAAGAAGGCTGCTAGCAATTCGGTACCGACCCGTCTCCCTGGACCAATTGGACAGTCTTTCCCCGTTTTCAACAGTTCTAAGACGGTCATCGAGCTCGTGGGACAGCCTCTCCTTGCTCCCGTGCCGGCCAAGGCAGCCAACAGCTCCCCGTCGATGAGACTCGTCGCGCCCCTCGCCGTCAACACTGTCCAGAAGGCCGTGGCCTCGATCAACAGGACGGAATTGGAATCGATTCGCAGCCAGAACCGCCAGGGACTGGAGATGATGTTCTCTTCCGAGTGCCTCTTCCGCCTGGCCATCCTCCTCCTCACCCTCAATCTCTTCTTCTTCGAGATCCTCGACCTGGCCGAGGAGACGACCGAGGACGAAGTCAGCAGGATGTCTCGCTCCGTACAGACGGACGACGACGACTACCTGGCCGACGACGAGATGACCACGGCCAGTGCCATTTCCGAGGAGGACGTGTTCGCCGAGGCCGAACAGGTCCTGCAGGATGTGCTCTCCGAACTGGACGAGGAATTCATCTACGCGCTGGTCCAGGAGCAAGCCGTACAGATCAACCGCCTCCACACCATCAGCGAGAGGTCCGAGCCGTCCGACGCCGAGGCCCACAGTGATAGCGACTGCTAGACGAATAAACATTCTCCCGGGGCCCCTTGTCCTTTTTTTCGTGTCCTTCCTCTTACCTTAAAAATAGTCCAACTGAACCGGAACACGTCTGCATGTGGAACCGGCAGGCGCCCATGGTCTCTTTACCGACCGTCTTCTGGCAACAGTAGCTCTGGGAGCAGAGGATGGTTCCGCAGACGAGGCAGATAGTCGGGATGTTGGAGGTCGGCTCGTCGAATGGCACTGTCGGACATCTAGAAAGACCACTGGGTTAGATCAGATGAAAATAAAACCTGAATGTAGTGGCCATCTGGATGAGGTCGCTAAAGTCCTCGGGCAAGTCAATGAGCTGGTTGGCTCTGACAGGCTGCTTGACGAGGCTGTGTCTCTGCCAGGGATCGGGAGGAAGAGCAGCTGACCACATTTGGAAGAGGCTCAGGATGGCGGGACCGTCGACGATGTTACCCAGGGTGGAGGGCAGTCCCATGTAGCGACAGAGGGGCTCGAACTCGTCCACCGACGGATCTGAAACGACTTGCTGATAGTGTCTAATGAGGGGAATACCTCTCAACGCCTCTGGGGGAGGCACCATTGTGAGGTTATTGTAGAAGAGCGCCAGGGGGCGGAGGAAGGAGAGAATGGCTTCGCGGAGCACGTCTCGTAGCCGTTTCTTCTCGACCAGAGGGGCATCTTCCGGACGGGCAGCTGCCCACAATTCACACAGTCGGGCATCAACGGCGTCGTCAATCTGCTCTTCTTCTGTCATATCACCATCATCAAATGTGGCTATAACCTGAACAGAATAGAGGATAAATAGATAAGAAGGACGAGAGTACCTGGAATAGGATGCCACAGAGGCAGAGCCGGATACAGTGCAACTCGTCCAGGGAGCCGTCTGGCAACATCTCCCTCTGGTTGCGTGACTGTTTCATCGACTGCCTGCCATCGGACCATGTCCATCCAATACTCATCGCCAGGGACACGGCCAAGTTGAGCATATCGACGTGGAGAATATTGACCAGGGCACCCTTTGAGGCCAGTTTCTGATGAGTCGACAGGAAGAGCATTGTGAACGACTCCTTGAAGCTCAGGGCATGTGGAGTGGGTGGAGGTCTAAAGAGAAGATGGCCGTAGAAGTCAAGAGACAGGGAACATACGTAGCTGGGGATTCTGTGGAGCTGGTGTTGCTGATATTGCTGACGGAGGCATGAGGAACACAGAGAGGAGACTTGGGACTGGTGGGACAGAAGCTGGGCTGGCTGACGGGAGGAGGCGAACTGAGCAGAGCCCTCAACATGACCTGGATGTGCAGGGGCATATTCTGCATATAGTAGGACAACGAGGCCGAGAGACGCGTCAGGGCACTGCAGCAGTCTCTCTGAATAGGAGAAGTAGCTAAATAAGAGAGGAATGGTTAACCTGTCGGGTATTCAATGCGCCGAAGAGAGGCTTGCCTTCCGACTGGAGGATGGCCGAGATGCTTCGGATCACGTGGACCGTACTCTGCCAGGTGGTTATCGTCGCCAGGTAGCCTTTCATGCTGTCGCCGTGGTTTTGATTATCCCGTGTTTGAGTCTAAACAATCGTCTTGTTATCCGAACTAGAGCAGATCCCACCTTGACCAAAAATTTGGCAAACACCCGAATGGCATCGTTGTATCTGTCGTAGGAGGGCCCGCTCATATTCTTTGTCCGTTGCATTATGGCCCTCAGAGCCGTGGCCACCGAGGCCGGCACCTTCTGGATGTGACGGGCGAACTCGGCCAAAACTTCTGATCGTTGTGCTGTCGGCGACTTGGGCTGCTGGGAATTTCCCTCGTCATCTATCATCGCCGTCAGCTCTTGGAGGATCGGATCACCGTACAGAGTATTCTCTGTAATAAGAAGATTTTATAAAAATCGCAAGGATAGAACGTACCCATTTCCATGGTTGGCTGGCTCCCGGCAGTGGAAGGACCCTCGCCCATCAGAAGTTGCATGGTCGAGGCAGTCGGCACCGAGGTGGACAGATTATTATCCAGGGCCATCGAGGAGAGGTCGTCTGCCTGCTTGGCCAGGTCGGCCAGCGATCGCTCCGAGTGAGATCTTTTCCGGCTGTGACTCTTCGGCTTCGACGGGGTCAATAGGGGAGGCGCCTCGAGCAGCTCCTTGACCCTCGCAACCCACGAGTCAAAATCTTCCACTACATTCAATCGGGCAGACGAGAAGCTGAAGAGAGAAATGGTAAAAATATAAAAAAAGAAGGAGACGAACCCTTTGATATTCATGAGAGGGACGGCGGGCAGGACGGGCAGGGCCGTGTTGGAGAGACGCTTGCACAGGGGACAGTGGTACTCGCCCAGTTCGATGTCGATCATCTTGTGAAACGCCACGTGCTGCCGGGGACGGTTTCTCTCTTTCGTGAGGATATTTTCCGTTAAGCTCTGATAGCATTCATAGTGCATGACGTGGGAACAAGTCGACGTATCCAGACCCATGGGGAGGGCGGCCGAGACAAAGTCATGGCGGAGACCGCGAGTCGCTTCGATCGACTCATGCTTCTGGGCGAATAACATTGATCTGAAAGTGTTCCTTTGTCAAGAGAAAGAGAGGAAAGTGCAATACCTTTGAACGTAGGCTGCACAGACAAATGTCCCGTGTCCCGGCTCGAGGAGTTCCTCTTCCTGGCATAGCATACACGTCACTTTTCTCGGCAGTGTGGTGTCTATCTTCCATCGACCGACACCGAGGCAAACGGGAAAACTGTCATCCGACTCCATACTGAACTTTTCCGTACAATATAAACCAAAAAAGTCCCTACCATGCCCAGTCGTCGTCGTCATCCATTCGCATGGGGCGACACTTCTTCGGCTCGTTCGTCTCGCTCGTCTTGTCCACTTCCATCGGCGCGGCTTCCGGCTCCATCTTATTTATAAATTTCTTCTGCATCTTTTGCATCTTCTGCATGGCTTGAGCCCTCATCTTGGCTGCCATCTCTGCTCGTCTCGCCTTGGCAGCTGTCGGGGAGTCGTCCCTGTTGGCCGTTTCTTCCAACGGAGCCGTTTCCGGGCCGGATGATACCAGTCGCTCGACTTCTTTGTACTTCTAATAAATTCTCTTAATAAAGCGTGACAATAAAACGTTACCTGAATAGTCCACGAGAGGAGGTCGGCGTGTGTTCCGGCTTCGGCGGTTCCGTTGAGATCTTCCATCAGTTTGAGTATTCCTTCTTGGGCAGCCGGGCCGAGGTAGTCGAACTCCGTCGGGTGTTGTTCCTGTTCTTGTAATCCCATGGCAATCAGATACAGCGACTGAAAGAGATCTCTCTAATTATTTGGAATAGGCAAGGAATACCCGGTGGAGGAGACGATCACTCGAGTACCGGCTTCTCTTCTGTGTCCTCTCCAGGACGGCCCGACACAGGCGAATCATGACGGGACAGTCGAGAAGTCTCAAGAGGGGCTGGAAGAACGGCTCGAATTCGCAGTTGACCGGTGGGGGACAGGCCACCAGGGAGCGGTCCATCTTCTGTCGGATCTTCTGCTGGTAGAGCTCGGCCGCTGACACGTTGCTCTTCGAGTAGTGGTAGAAGAAGGGATTGTACTCTTTGAGGAAGTCGTCTTTCAGATGGAACTGGCCAGCCGAGGTCGGGGTCAACTTCCTGAAAAACTCTTCTATAATAAAGAAAAGAGGGAAAAGAACTGACTTGCACTCGGCAATCTGGTTGACAATGTCATGCAGCTGGATCTTCTCAAACAACGGGTCGTTGGCCATCTTGCGCATCAGCTGAAATCGAGCCATTTTCTAAAATTCTCCACAGTGAATTATCGTAGAAAACATGCAAAACGAGTCAAAAAGGGACAAGGTGACCTACGTCGCTCATCTGGCTGAAAGGATGCGGTCCGGTGCAGAGGAGATGGACCAGCTCGCGACGGAACATGGTCGACGTGGTGGACTTGCCGACGCCCGGCTGGTAGCGCTCGGAAAGCATATTGATGAGGAGATGGAGCATCTCCTCTGCCAGAGTGACTATAATCTTGCTCGTCTCATCCTTGTCCATGTTGCTACCGTAGGGCGAGGACCGCGAGGCGTCAGAGTTCGTATAGTTGAGGCCGGCCCATCCGGCCAGCCGATATCTCGTAATGATATGGATGAGCACGTCGCGGGGACTGTTCAGCACGGCGGCCACCTGCATCATCAACAAGTCCCGGTCGTACATCTCCACCCGGCATATGGGCGAGTAGTAGTTGTGGATCTGATTTATCAAAGAGAAGCCATTCCTTCTCCACAGCTGGGCCTGCACCTGGGCACAAAGCACCTGTACCCGCAGCGGCTCCTCGAACATATGTGTTCCCCAACTCTTGATCTTGTCCACAATATCCGACTCTTCCGGGGTACGTTGACTACCTATACTTCTCATTAAATATTATATAAAAAGATCACGTACTATTGAAAAAGTCGAGAAAGTCTCGTCCAGCTGCGAACAACCCGGCGGTGAACCTCCAAAGCGGCTGATGGATGGAGACGATGCCGTGCAGAATGTCAAACTGAGGGCAGACGTACAAATCACCATTTACTGGAACCAGTGGGATAAGGGGAAAAAGATAGGCAAACTAACTCTCAACTTTCATATGGGTTACGGTAGCTGTGCCCTCCTCCTTGCCACAAGTCGGCCGATATTTCATCATATTGTCCAGTCCCATTGCCATTAGTCGGCGATGCACCGTCTTCTAAAATAGCCATCACATCTATAGGACGAGAAAGGATAACATACATCAGAATATGCCCAGAGCTGTGTCAGGGTGAGGACTTCTTGTATCCGAATCTGGATGTTGAAGGCCGACTCCCACTCCATCTCCCAGACCTGATGCTCCTGTGCCTGTCTCTTGACCTCGTCCATACCCTGAAATATTCCTCCTTCTATCAAAAAGTCAAGATATTCTCCGTACCTGCATCCGCGAGATGAATTCCAGCTGCCTGGCTACTCCCCGCACAAAGCCGTCTCTCAGTTCATCTGTCCACTGGTTCTCCGTCGGCGGGATATTCAAAATGTATCCCAGGTCGCGTACCATGTGGAGGGCTCTCTTCAACACGACGGGAAACTGCCTCGTGGAAAAGTCAAAGATCAACGGCTCCTTCTTGTTCCCGGCAGCTTCTAAACACCCGACTCTAGCCAGTTAAAGGAAGAGAAACTGACCAGTCTTACAGTATTTGGCAGTGTGGGCAAGGATCGAAGTCCATACCAGATCCATGACGTTATCTTCGGCGATGAGACGACGAGCCAGGCTGGGCACCGTCAGGAACTGCACGGCCAGGCTGACGATGGACATCTCGAGGTCGTGGTCGTCGTCGATGAAGTCGTTGTATATCTCGTCGTAGTGGCGGAAGTACGTCTTGGCCAGTTCGATCTTCTGCTCGTACTTCATCAGGACCGTCTTCATCAACAGCTGGTGCACATTCTGGCGGACAACTGAACACTCTCTTGTTAAATAATACGAAAGGTCTCCTACTCTTCCACAGTTTCTTATCGTATCGTAGATATTTGACCAGAAGTGTCTCAGTCTCCTTCTGTTCCCCGTCCACCTCCATATCCTCGCTTCCTGGCGGGATGGCCAGCTCGTTGAGAAGAATGTCGCCAACAATCTCAGCCAGAGGAGCTAAACCCAGAGGATACCACAAAGAAAGAGACAAGACTGACGGAATATCTCGAGCTGGTGGTTGAGCCAGACCATGAGGGCTACCGCGTGGCACTGGTTGACGACGATCTCGTTCTCGAAGACGTGTATCGACAGCGGGTCGTTTTTATCTGTCCGTCTGTTGACATCCCGGTTGACTTTCTTCTAAACGACGGCAATCTCTCCTCAAATAAAAGAGATTCTCACCACCATCGATTTTTTATTCTCATCGCAGTCGTTTTTCGTGCCGTATCGAACCAGACAGCGCCCTTCCCGGTCAACAATAGTCGCGATAAGCATGGCATCCTGGGTGGTGACACCGGGGACGTGTAGCTCGAGCGCGCGGATCACCTGAACCACATTAATTATATTCTTTCTAATTGATTAAAAAGAGAGTGCTTACCGTGTCAAAGGTGTGAGTCTCATCGTTGTACAATGCCATTAAGTATTGGCCGGCCCCGGTGATCTCATCTCGGTCACCAGCTGCTCTGAAATGAGTTGGCTACTTCCCGGCCGACACTCATCCACTCACGATTTGATGAATTCTGGGATTTTAAAGACGGGCTTCTTCTCCTTTTGGATCTCTTCCGGCGCCTCGTGACACACCATACCCGTACAATACTGCAGGATTATCGTGAACAGCGCCTTCAGTCGTCGTCTCAAGTCTTCTGGGATTCGAGGAGGCTCCTCACTGGAATGTCTCTCATTAAAAAAAGAATTATAAGTCTCTTACCCTTCGCTGTTCTCCCGGGGAAGATGATCCGGACAGGCGTAGCCAGACTTCCAAGCGTCTGGGTCTCCACAGTCACAGTAGCCGGACCCATTGGAACTGTGTATCTGAAAGACGAGAGTTGGAGCTCACTTCACTCGAAAAATAATAGAAAAGGAGCAGTTTGGTTAGGAGAAAAGAGGGAATAGTATGTTTAATATCTACCTGTACCTTGTACTTGTGATTCTTGTGCTCCGACTTGTGGAAACACTCGTGGCACATCACGCACGTCGGATCCGTGGCACAGACACTGAAAGAGAGGAGGAGGATTAGACAGAGAAGAGGGGAGGATGGCCCGTACCTGCAGGAATAGGTCAGTTCTCCATTCTTGAAGACGTGGCCACAAATCTGTCCGGCCCTGCTCATCTCGCCGATTCCAATCTGCTCCGTGAGGCCGGCCAGGGTGTGCCCGACGTTGGCCACAGGGTCAGCCGGGCAGCTGATCGCCTTGACCAGAGGGACGAAGAGGGTCTCATCTGGAAAGAGACTGCTGGATGAAGAGAGAAAAGAAGAACTGACTGATGCGGTTGACCTGCTCCTCCGAGGGCGCCTCCCACGGCTTGTGCTGGTTGCACTGGTAGACGCGGGGACACTCGGTCAGCCACTGCTGGTAGAGGATCTGCCGTGCCTTCTCCCAATCTTCCCGTTGGACGCTGCTCACCAGATCCACGATCATTCCATTCAAACTGCTGGAATCAATAGGGTTTTGAGACGAAAAAACAAGGCATAGCCACTCGAATGAGGCGGAAAGAACAAACACGCGTGGGGGAGACCCCGATGGTCGGTGGGGATGCCCCCTTTCTAATACTTACAGGGAAGCGAGATGATGCTGGAGAGACATCGCGAACTCAATAAGGAAAGTGAGAGAAATTCGGTGAGAATTTGGTCGAACGGAACATGACCGACAGGATAAGACCGGAAGGAGCAGGGACACCTCGCCTCGACAAGTGGATGACAAAAGAAGACGAGTCAATGGATCCGGGGGGAAATCGAGGAGGAAGCCGGCCTCCGCCAGGTGGTTCTACCCAAAATCAATTGATTTCAACACGAGTCATTTTGGATGGAGCCGGGTCGGGGGACACAACAACTTCCTCTACTGGGGAGACGGAGACCGAAAAGTTTAATAGTCAGGGTTCGGGTGGAAGCGACGGGACAAAATACTCGGAAAAACAATGATGGAGATCAGCTGCCCAGCGGACTCGCGCAAGGCGTCGCCGAAACGGCAGACGCAATTGCGTACATGGCGGGGTCGAAGGAGGCGAGCCAGGCGGAAAAGGGAGTGATAAATGGCCTTGGAAAGAGGACGAGCTGGGAAAACGCCTCAATCAATTAGAAATAAAAAGAATATATCGCTTTTCGCTTCACAATAAAATCGCGTCGGCCTCCCCCAATTGCTAGGGGGGAGATAGGATACAGTACAGTATGATAGGTCACAATTGATGGGTGAAAAGTATAGATGATAGATGAACTTTTCTTGTTCTCCTTTTTTTGTCCGCTTTCCCGCCTTTCCTTCATGTCATCGACCTCCCGCCTTTTGTGGTATCTGCCCCGAGAGAACCGGTCGCTACGGGCTATTCACGCGTGCGCCGAGACACCCCCGAAACAACAACATGCTATCTTCCCATTCAGATTTGTCTCTTCCCAGGATAATCTTCTCGTGTCCCCTCTTCTATCTACAGCCATCTGGCCACTTCTCCCGCCTCAAGGCCATCGTCCTCCTCTTTCACCTAGTCGTCCTCCTTTCCACGTGACCAGCTTCCTTCGAGCCTTTCTCATCCCCTTGCCTTTCCTTCCCATCCCCATTCCATTATAGATAATGCCCCGGCTCCCTGTCCCCCTCTATCACCTGCTCCCCTCTCCCCGGCAAATCTCTACATCACCCATACAATTGGTATTGCTATAAAGCGCCCGGAGATCGATTTGACACACCTGGAGAGGGGAAGCCTGTCCGCATTCCGAGCGTCTCTTTCCTCCCTCTGTCTCCCGTCTTTTACCGTTCAAAATCCATCTAATCGAATCATCATTTCCATCTCATATTTTTTCGTTCTCCGTTCATTTTCTATCAGTTTCAGGTCTTCCCTAGTTCGTGTGCCTCCTCCCCTCTCTGTTCCCTTTCGACGAATGGCCAGGTATCCTCTCCTCTATTAGAGGTTGACGGAGTCCGTTTCAGACGCTATCCGGAGGAGCTCCTGACCCAGAGGGAGACATTCGAACGGTACGAGAGGCCATCCTCGGCCAACAACTACAGTAAGTCCCGTTACCCCCGAATCAATAATTGAGTTAATTTCACTTTCCAAGGTCAGACCAGGTGCCTCTAGTTTCTCCTCTCTCGACGAGAAACACACAAAATCTATTTCCAGCACCACACCTCAATTATAGTCACGAGTCGCCATAACCCCTCTCGAGCTCAGCTGACCACTCCCGTTCAGACCCTCCCCAACTGGCATGTGAATATCGGCAGGCGGTACCTCCCCCGGTGCCCCGGACATCTTCCCACCCTCATGGACAACTGGCCTGTGAGTACAGGAGAACCCCCTCTGACCACCACCCCTACCCGCAACAGCTGGCTTGTGAGTACCGGGCCGTCGCTCCACAGAATCCGAACCAGCTGGCCTGTGAGTATCGACAAGACCCTCTGATCGACGGTATCCTCGTTCTCCTCCTGATAAAAACAGCCAGTTCCAGATCCTCGAATGGTCAAAGGTCCTGCCACGACCATTAGAACCTATCTACCCGCAACAAATAAAAAGAAGAGTAGGTGTCTCCCTTCGCATCGGCTTATCTCCCTTTTCAGTACCACTGGGACTAATAGTCGGACTAGCCATCGCTGTCCCTATCCTCATAATCATCATCCTGTTCGGAGCCGTCTGGCTCCAAGAACTGGGCATCTTGTAAACAGAGTACAAAGAACGACCCCCCTCCCCGTGATCTTTCCCCCATGAACAAATCTCCTTGCCTCATAAAATCTTTATTTTTATCTCTATATTAAACCCCGAACGAAGTGATTTTCAATGGAATTTCTCCCGGTTAGACGGCCATCCTCTGCTGGCTGCCATCGGCGGAGGCCGGTGGTTGAGTCACGCTCGGGACAGTCTTCGAGTCCTCATCCTTCGTTGGCTCCTTTGTCAGGGAGCCTTGACTGTTCTTGGACATCGACGTGGCCGAGGGCGTGGTTTTGATGTCCGGGAGCTCGAGAGGCGCCTCTACCCGCCGGAATCTCCAGCCGTTGTTCTGATTTTCGTATCTAAATCGGGATTATCCTCTCCACGGAATACACATACCTAATCTTGAAGTGCATTCCGTCCTCGACCTGCGTGGGCAGGGGGAAGAGCCACAGCCCCCAGCCGAAGACCTGCCGCACATTGTCCCACCGGCCCATGTTGTAGTCGGCGCAGTTGTCGTTTCTCAAGACGGCCGGTTTGGCCTGTTCACAGGTTGTCTCGTTGATACACATCAGCTTCCAGTGGTAGACGAGCAGCTCTCCCAGGGGAAAATAGCCGAAGATACAGAAGGGCACGAAGGCCGAGAGGATGAAGAGCAGACTGGCCAGGTCGTCGCCCCACTGCTGGCGGACACAGAAACGGATGAAGCACTCGATGGCGCCCAACAGGAACCAGGCGATGATGAGCACGGAGTAGAGCAGGTAGAGCAGGAAGAACTTGTAATTGTTGTAGTTGACGCAGTGGTTGATCCAGGGACAGTGGTGGTCGAAGCGGACGACGCAGAAGCCGCAGCTGCTGCAGTGGTGTGTCCGGTCCGGTTTCATGTGCCCGCACTGGTAGCAGAGCTTGGGCCGGCCCACGTGGTCACACTCCGCCTGGGACACCTTCAGCTCCCTGGCCACCTCCTTCAGGATCGCGTGCTGCTGGGCTATCTGCTCGTCGCTGGACTTGTCCGCCACATAGCGTTTTCCCTCGACCGGGGTGACCTTCTTTAACTCGTCCAGCTTCTCCGGACTCAGTCGCCAGTCGTCCGGCACCGTCTCGATCCGCCACCAGATGGTCGTCTGCAGGCACCACATGCCCATGAAGGACAGCGAGCTGTAGATACAGAGGTAGATGGTCATCTGGACACAGTCCGTCAGGAAGTGGCCACACACGTGGAACAGGTACACGTAGATGCTGGAAAAGACTCTCCCTTAGATATGGAAAACAGTGGAATACCTCCAAAGGTGGCCGGCCACCTGCATGAGCAGGAGGAGATTGAGACATTTGGAGAGAAACCATCCGCGGATGGGATTCGCCTGCCGGTAGAGACGGACCCGCGTGTAGATTGGAGCGTACCACGACATTCGAGGACAACCGCACCAAAAGGAAATGAAAAGCGGGATCGACAAGGGGATAAGTGATAAAGACAAGGATTAGACAGTTCGAATAATAAGGCAATGGAGACCGATAGAAACAGGGAGACACGGTTGCTCGGCCGATCTTCTTTGGCTAGAGGCCAATAATGGATACAAAGACAAGACGAGAGTAAAGTAGAAAATAAAAGACGAGTTTATTGTTATCCTTTGTCTCAGTTCGTATTCGTTTGGCTTTCGGTCTTCGTGGAGTCGCTGCCCGGGGTGCTCTTCATCTTGTTGTATTTCGACCCGTAGAGCACTTCGAAGCAGACCTTGCCATCCCTGGTGATCACGGCCACGGCTCCGTTGTTGTCGTTGCCCTCGTAGCGCGGGGCCGTGAAGATGGTTACCAGCTGGCGAGTAAAGAAGAGAAATCCGTTGGGGACAACCTAAACTCGAGTTGAAAATGAGAAGCAAATTGACAACAACCTGGTGGGCGCGGATTATCAGCATCAGCTGTAGGTTGTCGCAGGTCTGCGTCACTGCCTTTTTGCCGAAGACTTCGATATCGGCGCCTCGCAAGTTGTTGGACCCGTAGTTGTCGACGGCGGGCGACGGGTCGGCCCAGAGGAGATCCTTGGCCAACGGCTCCAGAAGTGGATCCTTTATCGGTCTGATTATGCCCTTTATATCACTCAAATGCTTGAGGCACGACGAGATTCCTCCATGCATGCACAGAATTTTTTTGGCGATGAGGCCGGCCAGCGGCAGGTAATCGAAGACGTCGTTGAACTTCTCCCAGAGCTGCCTTCCCACCGTGTAGTCGAATCGGTCGATGAGCTCACGCTGGAAGCCGTAATCGAGGTTGACGGCCCTCGACTCGTGGTTGCCGCGGAGGAGGTAGTAGCTGTTGGGGAAGCGGCACTTCAGGGCCAAGAGGAGGACGATACACTCCAGCGAGTTGTGGCCACGGTCCACGTAGTCACCCAGGAACATGAATTTGTGCGTCAGTGCTCCGAGCCACATTCCGTCTTTCTCAAGCTCGGGCTTCCTGAACATGGCGAACATCCGGTGGAGGTCGTGGAATTGGCCGTGGATGTCGCCCACCACCACGATCTTCTCGGCTTCTCCTGGTATCTTCGGTGTGCTATCCTTCTCCTGTGTGTATTGGAAGCCAAATTCGACAAGCGTGTGATCCTCCTTCACCACCTTCTCGGCCGTGTCACACAAGTCGAAGAGCTGGCCCGTGTCATAGTCGAAGCGGAACTGAAACAGGCTGTGGATGAGAAGCAGCAAAGTAACAAAGTTACCTTTTGCTTCTTGCTCTTGGGCATACTGCAGTGGGCCTTGATAATCACGGACAGTTGGGTGTGGCTCAAAATACGCCTTTCCTCCAGCTGAGAAGACGTCATCACTGACTGCTGGTAGGCTGCCGCCCACTTTTATACCTGACCGGGTCTGATCCTTTCTAATCCGAGTAATCTTTTTCTTGTATAAGCAGGTTTGTCATTGGATTATGCAAATAGGGGCAAAATTGTCGAACAGGCCAATAAACTGTCGGGCAAATCAACAAACGGACATTCCCAGGAAATGTTTATTGTTTTGTATTCATTCTTGAGGATCAAAGTGTGTCTACCGGTAATTATGAGCCGTCAGGAGGCGTCGTTCCCCTAGTCATGACTCGCAACACCTCTTCTTCTTCTTCGTCTCCTGTGTCAGTCGAATAGAGTCCGACCTCACCATCTTCGGCTTCTTCTCCTTCAGCAGCAGTTGCTCGGCCACGTACTTGAACGGCCGGTCGATGTTCGAGTCATTCTTGGCACTCGTCTCGAAGAATTTCTAAACCTCCACTGTATCGGGCCAGGTGGTGAGGACTCACACAACCCAGCTTCTGAGCCAGGGCCAGTCCCTCTTCCGCCGTCACGTCCCGAGCTCCGTGCAGGTCACTTTTATTGGCCAGGATGACAATTTCGATGGGGTCGGCTATCCACCGGTGGATATCTGCAAGGAGGAGAGGGGTATCTATTGGGGGCAGGAGACCCACCATCGACCCATTCGGTAATGTGTCGAAATGTCTCCCTCCGGGTGATGTCATACACCAAAAAGGCTGCCTTCGCATTCCGGAGATACAGGGGCACCTAGGGGGGATGAGAGAGGGAGGACGGGGAAGAGACCTACCATGGATCGGAAGACTTCCTGGCCAGCAGTGTCCCATATTTGGAACTGGACGAACTCGTTGGCTATTTGGCTGGAAAGGTGTCGTCTCTCTTTCGAGGCGGTGACTCACACGGTGCTGGCGATAAAATTGGCGCCCAAGGTGGCCGTGTACTCTCCGTTGAAGGATCTCCTCTCTTGCATCAACACGATCGACGTCTTCCCGACACCGCTGTCCCCCAGGAAGATTACTTTGGCTCGTGTTGTAGCCATCTCTCTGAAAATGACGAAAATTTGGAGGGGGCCGGTATGTAAACATTGAGTCAACAGACGGTCTGCCGCGCCTGGACACCCGGCTGGCTGTTCCGGGAAAATAAAATATCCTACCCTAATAATAGGCAGATCTCTGTCTGTCTGCAAGATCTGTCGTCTGTACGGATTGGCAGGTCAAATGAGAGAGAAGCAGAAAGTTTCGACCGTTTGACCTTATCCGACGGTCAAATCTTTTTCGACTGTCAAATTTGTAACCCAAACGCGGCCAAAGACCGCCGGAGGCATACTGGTTACAGAGAAAGAGAAGAAAAATAGATATCATTGGTGTTAATTGAGAGAAATTTGAGGGACGAGAGGAGGACAGATAAAGGGGAGGACGAGAGGGACACTGGCCGTCTGCCCGCTTCACATACAAACATATTATGTGATACAGGCAGTTCCTTTTCTAAAAACATAATAAAATGTGGAGATAAATAGGCTAAAAAGGGTAAACAGACGGTGAGAAAAGCCCGCGGCCAATGAATTTTCAGTCGAACGATGTGGTTTATGACCTATGCTGGGGGAACGGCGGTATTGAACCGTTCGCAGCCGACACGGGTATGAATCGATGATGGCTGTCTAACTGTAGCGGGGAATGCAGGATAAAAGGAGGAAATCGTTGACATCCGTTTTTTATACGGCTGTTTGTGGCTTTGGGAGAAATAAGAGAAACTGTTGTCGACGAGCAGGATGAGTACAAATGATCAGTTGTTGTTGAAATAATTGAATCGGCGGGGATTATACGGGGAACGGGGCTTATGCTGTTGTCTGTGTAGGAGTGATCGCTGTACTGTTGCAACCCGGCCTCAAACTATCAACAGAGGGTATCGGAGAGGGGAGAAGTGACTGTGGCCCCTGCCTGACTCATCCCCTCTTCCTTGTTTATGTCGGTGTTCTGTCTACTTTCGTTCCCCTTTGCCCTGTTGCTCATCTCACCCTCTTGGAGTTATGAGTGAAGAGACTAATAACATTAGCTGTCTCTAATTGGCTCGGCTCCTTGGAATTTCGACTAATTGCTCTTCATTTGTGAATAAGTGAAATGTACAAATTGCAGTAGATTGAGATCGATGAGGAGAGGAATATTCCCGTTTTGAGCAAAGAATTATCACTGGAGGAGGACGACGACGCCGAGGAGGAGGAGAGGACAGAGACGGAACGCGGCGCTGTTGTGGTCTTGGTGGAGACCTGAAGAAAGATTGAATTAAACACAACACGAATGCGAAGAAAAGACGGGTGCTAAAGAACGTGCACATGCCTCGTGGAACGGTGCCGGGATGGGGTGCGGGTGCCACGAAATACTCGGCCTCGCGGGCGGAGACGGCCTGTCGTAGTCCCCGATCTGAATCCTCTTCATCGTCTGAGTCATTACCCGAGCCTGTAAATGTGCCAGTGCAACACGCCCTCGGTGGATACACACCCACACCCAAAACACCGGAAATACTCGAAATACTCACCCTCTGGCACGATGTTCGACTTCAAAAAGTCCACTGGCGACTCTGGAAACGGACGGTCGGGGGACGAGGAGGACACCTACCCTGGAGGTCGATGTCCGCGTGGTGGATGCCGTTGTCATTCCTGGCTGTGCAGCGGTAGGTACCGTAATGCCTCGGCTCGACCTTCCTGATCTCCAAAACATGGACACTGTGGTACTGGCCCGAGACTGTCTGGCTCTAAAGCGCCCATCTCCTCTCCAGTCCAAGCCTTCCCTACCGTGGAGTACTCATCGCTGTCGAATATCTGCTTCCCCTCGCTTTCCCAAAGAATCTCCGGTCTGGGCCACGATTCCGCCGTGCAGACGAGTCTGGCCATCCCCCCGACGGGTGTTCGGATCGTCTGCTCCTTGGCCACCACAAGAGGAGGAACTGAAACCGACGGGGATGCCCCGAGTCTTGTGTGTGTGCCCCCAGGGGTAAAGAGCGACAAACTGTGTTAGATTCTGGGCATATTCGGACGACTCACAGGTGACGAGCAGCTTGATCGTCCACGACTCGTCCGGCGGGATTCCGTTGCTAGCCACGCAGACGTACTCGCTCATGTGCTTCCGGTTGACTTTGGTCAACTGTAGATTTGGTCCGTGGAATACGCTGGCTGAATACATTTCATACATTTCATCATCCTCGTGTAGTTCCCAGGCGGCCATTTGCTCTCCCCGTCGGCCTCGGATTCGGGATGTGGATTAGCCGTGGGTAAAGCTAACAGTGGAGGCAACCCCGGCCACGTAAGGGTCAGATAATCCGACCATATGTTACGCGAAAATGCACTCCGGCCAATTAACAAGACCAAGACGTTAATTAAGAACGGGGGGAGGATGGCGGGGACTCGGCTAACTGTATCCTCCCCCATTAGAGAGGGGTCTCCGCTCCCGCACCTCGGGTTCCCTCATACTGTAATTACCCAATCAGTGTCCCCCGAAGAAGTAAATATTATTGGATTAGGCCTCGTATTCCCACCTCCGAATCCGGTGGCCCCGTTGTAGCGGATAATCTGTCGATCCTGTCTCCTCCAGATGACCGTCGGGGTCGGGTTGCCCTCGGCTTTACAGGTCAGCGTCACGTTGTGTCCCTCCCTCACCTCGACAGCCGAGGGGGTGTTCCGATTGACCGTCGGGGGTACTGAAAATGACCGAGATTTGTTTATCCTAGCCTCGCCCCCGGGTGGCAGTCCCTAATGAGCTCACAATGGTACTTGACCACAGGGAGGAAAGTAAGTGGACAGTCAGTCAATTATTTTTGAGAATTTCTAATGGGCAGGGGGAGATCTCCCCCCGGCAGGGAGGAAGTTGCCCCGACCCCCCGGGTGCATTGTCTTTGGTGGTGGGACAATTAGTCGGCAACCATGTAATCTCTAGCGGTCAATTCACCTGTTGTCACATAATTACAACCAGCCACAAAGAATCCTCACCCCGGCCGCCGGCCAACGGACAATTAGAACGGAGGGGCACGGTAATGGCCTTCTGGCCCAGAGCTTAGAAAAGACATTAGGAGGAGTCTCCCCCTTTTGACAGGAGATTTACGGGCCTCCTCTGATTTGCATGTTAATGTTATGGAGTCTCCCCCTGCTGGGGCGAGAGGCCCGAGACTTGCCTCTGATGTCGAGTTCTCCCGTGATGACGGTCACCGGATCCGTATTTATCTGACATGAATAGTTCCCACGGTCCTTTTCCTGAAATATGAACTGTCCTCCCCTCTGCCACTCGAAAATAACCTGGGCATTCTTAATAGTCAGTATCCACTCGTTATTAGTCGGCCCCATGCGCGGCTTCAGCTCGTACTTGTCCCTCTGTCGGAATATCTGAAAAGGACCCCCGATATAATCGTGTGCAAGTGGAGGAGGCTAATTGTATCTACGCCGCCGTCTTGAACGCGTTCGCGCGCACTGACCCAGCCCGGCCCGAATCTACAGATGTCGCCGGATAGGGCAGACACCGATACCCACCTTCTCGTCGTATGATATCAGCCGGGGAGGACTGCCCGCTCGGACAAAGGCCACCTGAAAGGGGGAGGATGATTAGCAGACGGAGGAGAGAGGACTAACCAGATGTCTTCCCAAGTTGTCCACTTTACAGGTGAAGTCCACGTCCTGGCCCATCAGGGCCACCGTGTTGCCCATAGAACTCTGCTCGATCATCGGAGGCGCTCCCCGAGTGCATACTGTAACGAGTAGATTAATTTGGAGGCTGTTATTTGCTGTGCCCGTTTGTGGCGACTCGGAAAAAAACACTTTTAAAACACAATAAAGTAAGGCGTCTAACTAGGGGAAAGGCTAGCTGTCCAACTAGAGGAGCCCTGTGATAACCTTCGCATTAAATGGCTCGTCTAAAACTCTATCCAACTATTGGAGTGAGAGTATTTTTGGTGGTAGTGGTGAGCACCCTCCGCCCGGCCGTGCATTTATCCCCCCAGATGGCAACTTGAAAATTGCATCAAAACGTGTCTCTCCCCTGCCCAAAATGGAGAAATGACTCGCGAAGTGGCCTACCATTAAACATTTGACAGAGAATCGTAGGGAACATGAGGATCGAGGCTTCGACCATGGCCGGCGGGTGGTTGGTTTGTGTATGGAGCACAGATTGTGCTTGTTACGCGCGATTCAAGTGTCCCCCGGGTCGTCGTCGGGCCGAAATTCGTTTAATCTCCGGGAGAGCATGACTTACAGCAGAGGTGTGGCAGGAGGAGGAGGAGAAGTGGCCGACGAGACATGGTAATGAGAGCAGTCTCCCTGGCAGTCCCTCTCCGGCTGGCAGGTGGCCGCTTTGGGGGGTGGAGCCCAGGAGTGTTTATGGTCGGAATTGAGTGAGATAGAGGCCCGCCAAAAGAGGACATCATCCCCCGTTTATTTCGGACGACCGAGAGCTTTTTCCCCCTTTTCGATTAGACTATTCCACTTTTTCCGCTTTACTTTCTCCTCCTTGAGTAATGTACTCCTCTCTGGGAGAAGAGAGGCCAACCATGACAGATAAGCCTTCTCTTATAAACGAGACAAGAATAAATGAGAGGAGGAGACGACTGGTCGCAGATGTTTATTGTGACACAAGTTCATAAGACGAGCGAAGAGCATCGTCCGGGGCGCTGATGATGTGGGTCCGGACTCCCTCCAGCCGAGCCAACTCGTTCGAGACGGAGTAGACGAACTGGCCGTTGAGGAAATGCTTGAGGAACATCTCGAGACAGAAGAAGAGACCCAGCAGCCAGATGACCGTCTCCAGGAGGAGCCATTCCGAGGGATAGAGGGGCGTCTCGACCAGACCGAGTTCCCACGCTTTGTACCAGCGAGAACGGAAGAGGAACATGCTGATGGCACTAATCAGAGTCAGGAGGACGTGGACACAGCTGAGGAAGATGGTACCGAACTGAATTTCCTCTGATTTTTTGGGAAGGAAGAGGACCCACCTTGGTGTACTGCTGGTTGAAGAAGAACGCGTAGCCGACCTCCAGAAGGAGGATGGTCAGAAGCAGGCTGGAACAAGTCAGGACAGCCCGAAGGAGGCCGGCGGGGAAGAGATGGTCCGAGACGATGCCCCTCCAATCCGCAGTCACACACGATGTCAGGTACTTGGACTCCTTCTGCCGGGAGCTCTTCTTCTCCTCCTCCACCGCCTCTGTTCCATTCGCTTGTCGCCTGTGCCGCCCGCTGTCTCCACTGCTCCCTCCATAAATTGTGGTGCTACTCTTTGTCCTTTTCACGAATTCCGGCAGAGTCTCGTTCTCCCTGTGCCAGTCGCTGAGATCCACTCCGCGGAAGGGCTGGTACACATAGAAATCCAGGTACTTGGTCAGGGCCACCTCACAGGATCCATTCGAGTCGCGCCTCGTGGCCATCTGAACCTCCTTCTCGAATTGGGCATAGTCCATAGAGGAACAGATCTCTGTCCGGCCGAGGAGACAGATCAAGCAGACCAGGACAAACACAATGTGCACAACTCTAACCCCATAGACTACGTGCATTCTGAACTGGGTGGTTGCAGGGCAAAGACGGCCCCTACCGGACAAGGGAAAGACTGACGACACAATGGGCTACAATGGGCTCGACAAGGTGCTTACTTCTTGAGCGTGTCTGTCATTTCGTGTCCAGGCTCGGCTCGAAAATTTTCCTTCATTCTCTTTCTGCTCCAGCCAGAGACAGGCTGAAATGGACTTTTTCAAAAATATCTTCGCGCACATTAAACCTGAAAAACAGCAGAAACAGGAGCCGCCTCCTCCACCGACTGTGAGACAGACCACGAACGAGAAGTCGAAGCAGGAGCGACGCTCCCGGCAGGCGAGTGTCTCCGTGAAGACGGAGCCGACGAGGAAGGCCAGCTTCCGGAGCGACGTGGTCAGGAGACGTCGCAGTCGCCAGAAGTCGATAGAGAGAGGAGTCGAGAGAGGAACCGGGCTGTCGTCGCCGAACACGACATCTACGGCTGCCGAGGGATCGGGATCGGGATCGTCTTCGTCGGGCACGGAGTCCAGCCAGCCTCAGAGACTGTCGGACGAGGGGAGGGCGGCAGCTGAGACGCCGATCGGCGACGAGGGAAAGAAGGAGACGAAGAAGACGGAGCCGGCTGAACAGAAGGCGATTGAAGGAAAGGACGAGGAGAAGAAGGAGAAGAGGGCGAAGCATCCGACGAAGAGAGCCAAGGACCTGCTGGAGACGAGCACCGAGTTCGAGGTGGTGGCGGCGCCTCTGCGACCGGCGGTGGCCGACGAGGACAAGAAGCCCAAGGTCATGCAGCTGGTGAAGAGGTCGAAAGACCAGGAAGAGCCGATGACGGACTTCGAGGCGGTGGCCGTCCCGAGCAGGCCGGCCGTGGCCAAGGGCCAGAAGAAGAGCGCCGCCATGCGACTAGCTAAAGACCAGAGAAGACTGAAGACGGACAGCGAGCTGGAGGTGGAGTGCACCATCGAGTCGCCGCCACCCTCGGACAGCACGGCCCGCGAGACTCCTTCCCGCTCCAGCAGTGGCGAATATCCAACTGCGACGACACCTCATGACTAACTGAAATAAAAGTTGAATAACATCACTTGTGTCGTCTTTTTCTTGTCCTCATTCTCTTACAATAAATAATTTATTAATAGAAATATATGATATCCGTCTATTTGATATGACTAGATGATGGCCAGCCATCCGCTGAACAGCTTGGATAGGTTCTCGAGGTCGGTGGCTTCCGATAGGAGGCGATTGGTCTGTTCCGTGGCCGAGACGGGACTAATGGTTGCGTCGGTCCCGTTCAGTTTCGCCTGTAAGCGGCCGAAAGCGGTGGCCGAGGCGAAGGATCGCTGCTTGTCGTCTGTTGTGTCCTTGAAATTACTGACAGTTTCTCTCAGAAATACCGACGCCACCCCGAGGATCACCTGAAAATGTCTCTATACACTCTAGAGCAACTTCCTCCCATACGTCTTTGTTCTTCCTCGTCTTATCCAGAGCCTCGGCTGCCTTGTAGGCCAGGCTGCCTTTGATGCCCTGGACGAGGATGGGATCCAGGAGATCTCTCGTCATTCGGAAGGGGACCAGTTCGGGGATCGGGAGCATCCGACGGCTGAACTCCAGAATCATTCCTAGAACATCGTATTAGAAGGGAAGGAGAGCAGACTACCGAGATCGATGTGGACAAAAGAGGATGTTCTGCTTTCGAAGAGGACGTTGCTTCCGTGGCGATCTCCTAGTCCCACTACGTAGCAGACTGAATATTTCTTTTAGTTGGAATGGGCAGGTGACTAACCAATAGACCACTGTGCCAAGCTCTCCGTGTATTGTTGGATCATGGCATTCCAGTCGTAGGCCCGTGGGAAGGACCGGTAGAAGTGGTACCTGTATTTGACAGGGTTATATCAGATAGTAAACTACCTAAACACGGGGGTGACATCCTTGAGGAAACTCTTGAACTGTTGCACGTTTATCATTGTCCGATCGGTTATTTGGATCTGGTTCATCTTCTTCCTTACGGCCATGACAGTTTCATCCGGGTAGACCTCGTGGTGGAGGCCACTCTGGGAGTCGACTCCAATCAGGAGATCTTCTGGAAACGGGTCATTGGGTCACTTACTGTATAAACAACAAACTGATAGATTGGGTTCCTCCACAAAATTCAATTATCCCGGAATGGGAATCCAGCGGGACGACGTTGTATGTCCGGAGATTGGTTTCGAGAAGGCCACTCATGACGGAGAACAGATCCTGGACGAGGGAGTCCTGTCTCACGCTCTCTCCATCCTAAACTCTCTTTCTCTCTTCTATAGGTACCGTAACTACCTTCCAGACCATTTTGTAGATGGTTCCATTGGATCCCTTGACTCTCAAGACCTTGGGCGACGAGTTCCCGTCCGCCTTTTCACAGTGGGGATCGATGTGAGCCCAGAGGATCAAACTGTCCGGTCCGTAGTCCTTGGCCCGTCCAACTGGCTGTGTAACTGTGGGAATGGGCACCCTTCGGAGGAGTTTGATCTTGGAAAGGAGAGGACACGTCGCGGAGATTTTGTATTTATCTGGAAATGTAGATTATGGACAAAATCAAGTGAGGTGACCTTTGCCATGCACTTTGACTGGTTCGAATTCCTTGGAAATGTTGTCCTTCTTCAGCGGTAGCCAGACAAATTTCCGGTAGACGTCGTGTGCTTCGGAGATGTCCCTCACCACCAGTTCCAGTGTCTTCTGACTTCGTATCGCTCTTTGTAAAAGGCTCTCGACGATGCTCGCTCTCTGAAAGAATTGCCAGTAGTCGACGAATGATCACTTTCCAACCTCTGTGCAGAGCTTCAGTTGATTGTATTTATAAGAGAGGAGAGGAAGGACCGTGTGGAAAGGATACGCAATGAGCATTTGGACGACCAGCTGGAAAGTATCAGTTAAGGAAGAGGGGCAAGGGGCACACCGCATTGATGGCATCTGACAGTGGGCCGTTGAGGAAACAGTGTGGGAGGAGATGTGGCAGGGTGGGCAGCCAGACGGACGGCGCGAAGTTGGGCAGACTATTCTGGAAGAAGATATCTTGTAGGGATAGAATACGGTATGTGCCTTGAAGATGGCCACGACGTCGTCGTTCTTCTCGTATCGAAAGACCAGGTCGATTAAGGGAAATATGACCCTCATCGTCTTGTCCTTCAGTTCTTCAGGCACAGGATCCGTCTTCTCCATTCGATTGCAGATGAACTCTAGAAGAATATCAAATGGACAATACTTCTATCAAACCGAGAAGATCGATGGCCGACTGAACAGCGAAGCAGGCAGCTTGGAAGAGTTTGTCGTCGAGTCTCTGCAGCTCCTCCCTCTCGCAGGAGTATTCCTTCCCAATCAGCCGGTTCCTCCGTACTTCATCAGCATTCGAAGTCCCGCTGAAATCTCATCTTTTCAAAATAAAAAGAAGCAAAACAAACGAGACGCGCAGTGCTTGAAGTTCCTTCTTGTGTCGCTCCCGTGCCTCCTTCCTCAATTTTATCATGGGCGACTCCATGTATGCTTCCATCGCCTGGAGCTGTCTCAACGCCATCGTATAGACATGTTGGGCAGCTCTGTCATTTGTCATATTGCACGTGTTCAGGGCCTTCAACGGGACGAGGGCGTGTTCAACGTTCCTCGAGGAGTGGTCCGCCCTGATTTTTGACAGCAGACAGACGACGTCTATGCCGATGTCCATTTCGTGCGGACCCGGCTGGGATGTCTCGGCCTCGTCTCCATGCAGCCTGATGGCTTTGGACAGATTGAAGAGTTTGTTTTCGGCCAGCTGGTGGTGTCCCATCTCTATGTGGATTTCACACTCCTTCACCGCCAGTCTCATGTTGGCCAACTTCTCGTGGCTCGTAATGGACTGGACCACGGGAAGGATGGTCAAGGCAGCCATAAAGGCCTTCTTCTGTTTGAGTTTCTCGAGGAGGAGCAGAGCTGAGACTTGGAAACAGTCCCGGTAGTCGGTGAAGGAAATGGTCGCGTCGGGGTCACCCAGGAAGACGCAGTGGCGGTACATCTTCCACATCAACAGAGACAGCTGCTCGAGAGGCAGGGACTGAAAGGACTCGGTCAAGAAGACAAGAGACGTGGCTACCTGGAGGAAGGCCTCCGTCAGTTGCGGCTTTGTGGCGACTTCCAAGTCAAAGAGATTCTTACATATTTGAGTCGGAATAATTTCGGATGAGGCAATTTCTTCCAGGTACATCTCTCTAAAATGGATAAATATAGTCTAGCTAGACGGAATACCGTATCCTCTCCGTGATAATGGCCACGTAGTGGTTCTGGTTCTTGATCAACGAGTACAGTCGTTTGTGGTGGGTGTCCAGCTTCTTTGGATAGCCGACCTCCCATTTCCCGCCGATCACAGCATCCAAATATTTCAGGCAGCTCCCCTTGGGATGTGTTTCAATGCCACAGAACCACTTGGCCCAGAGGCGCTCTTCCTCCGTGGCCGCGGGTGACTGGGCCACCTGTAGCCATTGGTGGGAATCGACGGCGCGAAGCAGCTGGACATTCAGATGGTCCTAAAGCACAATAAACTCTATCAATAAGAGACTAACCTGCATATATCGTGGAAGAGAGTCGAGAGCATTACAGTTCTTTGTTTGGAGGTAGATCAGCCCCAGCAGGTGCCACAGGCCCTCGTCCGAGGGAAGACTGCCGCCAAAGGCAGCGAGATTCCTGTCACTGCTAATGAATCTAAACAACGGATGAATAGAAGGATGGCCAAAGTACTTGTCAAAGGCGAGGTTGGCAATAGCATAGGCGTGGGTGGAGTACCCTCCCCTGAGGAGGATATGCCCCAAGACTGTCAGTTTCGACCCATCCACGTCGAGGTTGGCCAGGTTGTAGAGACCACAGCCGTCGACACACTCGGCCAGGGTACGGATAAAGCGGAGATCGGTGATGGTACCTGGAAGACGGAATATGTCGACTACAGACTGGGGGGCTTACTCTGTGAGATAGTCGTCAATTCGATTAGAATTTTTCCAGTCTCCTTGCTCATTGAGCAAAGAAAAGGAGCGAGGAGGTTGGCAAAGACTGGCTGAACTATATGTATTGGGGAGGACAAGAGTCCCACCATTGATGAATACACTTCGAGAAGATCGAATAGCTCCTTATCCAGGTCGATCACCGTCTCATTCAGGTGTCGAATCAGTTGGGAACAGAACAAGGAGGCCGGATCTTTTGAGTCACCCGGTAGAGGTGCCTGAACTTCGTCTTTAGCAGTGTCCAAGTGCCCCTTACAGATGTCTCGGATGTCTTCCCATAACTCAGATATTCCAGTATCCTCAAGCAGACGGCGGTCTCCCCTTTTTGAACCGCGCTGGGGTCCATAATCCGGAGGAGGCAGAAGTTCCTGACCATCTTCTTCATCTCCTCCCTTTCATATCCGCCTCTCCTCGCCGAGTTCTCCCTGCTCTGTTCGAAAAGAGGCATCAGCTCTGCTATCTCCGGCCTCATCTGGGGGAGGACATCCCAGAAGAAGAGGATCTCGTCATAGAGATGAATTCTTCTGTCCTCTAGGCCGGAGACAATGGCAGGGGTGAGAGTACTCTTCAGCATGCTCCAGAACACCTTGGTCAAGGCGAAGCCGATTCTCTATAAGAACGGATGAATAGAAAGAGATGGCCACACCTCCAGTCCTCCTCCATTGATTATCTTCTCGATAACTCCCTGACAAACGGAAGCGACGCCCTCTTTCGACTCCTCGCTTTGATCACCGCTGGAGAAGTGGTCGTAGATGAGTTGCTCCATCTCGTGTCTCGTTTCTATCCCCTCCAGGAGGGAAAGGAGAACGCGGAGCAGTGCCTTCTGGCAGAGAACATTCCTAGAAGCCTTGTAATTCACATTTGGGAAAAGGAACTAACTCTCCCGGATTCGTGGACATCCCTCCGCAAATGCCTGTCCCGATGAGAGACAGAAGAGAGAAGAAGGCTTCTTCTCCGTCGGCCACTTCTCCTACGGCCTTCTCCATCAACCGTGGAAGACCATTTCCCATTTTTAGAGATCTATACTGTGCTGCCTGGTAGAAGATATCGAAAAAGGAAAAATTGGGGCGAACCATGGTCCTGAAAAGGTCTAACTGTGGGATTTCCTCCCCTTTTGTGTTCAAAAATATCTTCTCGTGCCTGATCGCCCGGATGTATTCTTCCGATTCTGGGAAGACGTCTGCCAATACCTAAAGGTCGGAGTATCTTGTCCACCATAGAGACTGACCTTTCTCAATTCGGACGTCGTCCCGTATTCCAGGAGTAGTCGAGAGATGTCGTAGGTATCAGAATTGGTCAGGAACCATCGGACTAGCCCCTGTTGAATAACGACTGGAAGGGAATAGCCGTCTTCCCGTCGGGCGAGAAGTTGCCGTGCCTCTTCTTCTGATGGTGACAATATCTTCCCGAGATTGTTCCATTTCTCCAGGTCTGACTCATTGAGCCGTGGAATGAGGGAGAAGAACGGAGGCTCCAAGGCGTTTATGCACAGTCTCTTCTTGAGGTTTACCATCTCCTCCGAGTCGCTGGCCGTGTCTTCCTCTATTATAGCCCTGTAACACTTCACCGTCTCCATTATAAATATCAGTTCCTACCCGGCTTTCTTTAGGATCCGCTCCAAATGGTTCCTTTCAAGGGCGGATCTACTCGTCTCCACCAGGGTAATAACATCAGGGAGAAAGTCCATCTTCTCCTCGATGAATGTCGTCACAGTTTCCGCCAGATATTTCGAGAAAGAGAGTGAATTCTTCAGAGACAGCCGATGGGTGAGGGACTCCTCCTTGACCCGCGAGACATGAACCACCACGGGGAAATCTCCGTATTTCTTGATGATTTCCATTGAGTGGACCAGAAACGGCTTCTGGAATATAACAATCAGAGTGAACATAAGCATCTCTGACCATTTTCGAGGCTGGAATCTCTTGATCCGTGGGAAAGCGGGCATAGAGGGGAGGGCACTCCTCTGCCCGTTCCTGGAGGAGTCGTCTGTTGACGGAGGAAATGAATCGACTGCCATTCCCTGGATCCAACTTGCTCAAGTCAAAATCGCTTTGAATTAGAGTACACAACCATTCGTTCACAGTCTAAAGTGTTCTGTTCGGGAGTGCCTGGTGACCTTACGTGGAGGAGGGGGCCGACGATGTTGAGGGCTTCGATGTTTTTGGTCACCTTGGTCGAATCGTGGAAGTAGCCACAGAGGGAGAGGATTGTGGTGAACAAGGAGAGGCGGGTCTCGTTCGACTCGGCCTGGGTGAACTTGTCCAGGGCGACGTGGGCGAGGTACTCGACCAACTCGTGGATCAGACAGGCGCCCAACTTCTCGTCTACCTCGGGCCGCGGGCAGTCTCTGGACTCTATGAGGCCGCACAGTTCGAGTGACTCTTCCAATTTGTTCTTTTCTATGGACAGATGAGTAGAAAGGGGGATGATCTTACTCGTGGTATGCCCTCTCCTTGAATCAGAAGGAGGATGGTAACAACACAATTGGTACAACTGGAAGGAGACATCTCCGGTCACTTTGTTGAGTAGGTGTTCTCCAATTTGGCTACGGAAACTATACAAATTGAAGAAGATACTCAAATGCCACTCACCTCCAGTTCTGGATGCCGTTTTCTTTGTTTTCTGCCCCGCTGAACGACTTCAACTCGTCGAATTCTAGCGAGGCCAACATGAGGGAGAGGAGCTCGAGCATCTTCTCCCCGTGTTGAGAAGAGATCACGGAACAGATGGTCTCCACCAGGTGGTCATCCTCCTCCGGAGCAAGGACACCTTTGAAGTTCTCAACCAGCGACATCATGAGATCCATAGCGGCCTCTGGGGAGCTGGAGCCGTGGGCAGACGACACCGCCACTTTCCAGAGTCCCTTGATGGTTACTCGAGGATCCTGAAACAGGAAATTGAAAGGATACTGGATATGCTCACATCCATGGGATTGAAAAGGATTTCTTCGCTCTTGATATTTGCAGAATTTCCCAGAATTCCAGCTTTCGCCAGTTGGGAGAGGAGACGACAGTATTCGGCCATGTGAGGGGATCTGTAAGGGATTCTTTGATGTGAAAAGAGGAACACGGACAGAGAAGTCTTGGGCAATTTCAAGACAATCCTGGCTAGGTTGGACAGACGGTCCGGCCCGAGGCGATGACTCCAGTTCTTGACGACCTGCTCCAGGAGGAGGAAGACGGAGGAGAGATTCACGGCCGTGTTCGGTCCTCTATCGGCCAGGAGCTCTTGACACACCGTCTGGAGGAGGATAATTTAAAAGAAGAAGGAGTATCCTACCTCCAGAGGGGTCAAAACCTTCGATCTTTTTGAATCATTGGGCTGGGAGGGAATGACGGTGGAGGAGAGCTCGGCGATGACGGCAAGTTTCGCAAAGAGCGGCGCCTTGGAGGATGGTATGACGAATCCCGGACGGGTCGTGGACATCTTCTCCAAGTCTCTGAAACACTTATGTCTGGCATAAAAGGGGTCTTTTACTTTAGCAGACAATCGGCGACAGCAGTCGCCACCCCGAAGACCCGCTCGTTCACCAGGGTGCTCGGCCGACAGTCCGGGAAAGCCAACGTTGTCAGTCTGTCGAAAAAGACCCACTCGGGTTCCTGAAAGAAGTTTCTTTTGTTGAGATCGAGTCGAACAGACTTCGATAGAAGTGTCAGCGGTATCTAGCCCTAGTCGACCTATGAAAATAGGAACGACGTTGAGTAGTCTATTCAGAAGTTGGTCTCTGAAGAGGACGCCCCATTTGTCGACTAGAAGATTCAGGAAGACCAACACGGCATAATTTAACCGCTTTGGCCAGCTAAAATGCATTCTTTGTCTGCTTCATCGGCTGTTACCTGTTTTCGTTCTCTTTCCATCTTTCTATTGTCTCAAAAAATGTAGCAATCGTTTGCGAGATGGTATAATCCAATCTGATGGAAAGAGCCGTTTTCTGGAGATCTTCCAGTATCCTCGTGAGAATACGAAGATGATTCGAACAAATTGGGTCATTGAAAGGGATGGAAGAGAACATCCTCCAAGAAAATGACCATATTCCTGAAACCGAGTTTTATAATTTTGAGTAAACTTACGTTTGAGGTCGTTTTCATCGAGATTTCCTGGACCAATTGTGCAGATTATATTATAGATGACCTCGGAAAGGTCCCGCATTGCTTTAGAATCTCCCAGAACTGCTTCGTGGCTAAATAGATCCAAAATATTCTTCACTATTTCGTCTTCATCTTCTAGTATTTCCATATTGGTAGCTGTTAATGTGCTAGTATACAAATCCAAAAGTAAAGAGCCTTACAAACGTCTTCTAGTACTGTTGCAAGGAGATAAACGGCATCAAATTTTTGTGAATTTCGGTGTTTCTTTGAACTTTCCTTTGCTTCCTAAAGAATTGCTCGACTAACGGGAAAGCTTACATTTTCAGCTGCCAAGAAGACGGTGCTAATCAAGTAACCTGTCTTACAAATATCATTAGCCTCAGTGTAAATAAGTCGAGAAGTACTTTCGTAGATCGTGCGAACATTCGTAAGTATCTCCTATATTATTTTCGCCCTCTTACACATTGTTGCTTACTACACGCTGTTTAGCTGCAGTTTTCCCTTGTAGTTCCTTTAATAGGTGATTTAAACGGATGAGACGCTGTTTCTCATCCTGTCCCACGGAGGTTCCCAGTATACTCATTCTAAAACCGACCGACTATGGGCAAAGAATATGAAATATGCCAAAACCCTAAAGTCAAAAGAGAAGCGAGCCATCTCCAGAATTTTTCACACAAACCGCTTTCATATTGGGTTTCATATCAACAATAAGATGTGACAGCCACCTCCTCTTTTACTAATCTAAGGGAAATTATCCCACTATCCTGAGGAAACGATGATTATAAATAAGATGTTTATGAACATATTGACATTTTCTTACTGATTAAATGAGATCGCTTGAAGGTAGTAAACAATAAGGTTATTCTCTGGTTGCCACATTAGAGATCATCACTTTAACTTCCCTACCAGCATCGAGTATAAGGTTTACCATCCGTTGTGATTCCTTCATCTAAAGTTACAACTTACACATAATATAAAAGTCTATGCATATTTCATGAAAAAAAGAAAAGAAGCAAGAGACGTACCTCTTGATTGATATGTGCTGTTCCAAGTAAAAGAAGGTAATCTTTCACAGACCACGTCGTCTCATCCAATTTGTTTAGTTTCACGAATTCGCAGTGATCACCTCGTTTTACGTGTTCAGCCCTAAAACTCGTGTTAAAAGAACGCAAACGAATACTACGTATATAAATGTACATACCACGGATTATCTCCTTCGTCAAAGCATAATTCTTTATTACAGAAAACACAGATAGCCGAAGGCCCCTCCTCTGTGGAGGTATTAATAAAACCTGCTTCTGCCATCTAGGTACAATGAAATAAATAAATAGATTCGATACCTTTTCGGCTCTACAAGGCGAATCTTTGTCGTTTAGTGTCCAGCCTAGAAATGTGTCCATTCGATTACTAGCAAAGACGAGAGCCGCTCCTTTATAATTATTTTTTGCCATATCATCGATATTCATTTTCTAAAAATAAAAATCTGAAAATAATAGTATGCAAAACATAAAACAACGTAAAAATAACCGTATCTGTAGAAAACAACGGTACAAAAGTGCAGAAAAAATGAAAAGGAGGTTGAAGTATTCAAATGAATCGGAGTTGCCGCCGGGTTCTTCTCATTTTTAATCTAACGAAAGACCACGTATTTTGCGTACGTGATTTTGCTAGAGTTAGAGAATGGGCGACATCACGGTGAACGTGAGACGACTTTCTTTCTACCTTTCCTGAAAGCAACATGATATTTCAGACAAATATGCTCAAAATACAAAGGCTCAGTGGTTGCTCTAGACTATTTTCTGCTGCAGCTGCCCAAGAATTTAATAAAACTGAAGAAGATGGAGTTGCCCATGTTACTTCTATAAATGCCAATTCTGGTGATAGATCTATTATTCAAATATCAAAGAATGAAACAAGGATTCGAAGATTTAGGTAACCTTCTTTACATTTGTTTCATCTTTACCTTTTTTGTCAGAAGAGAATTCCATCTGCCTGATGAAGCAATAACCGGACTACGACAAGCATTAATTGCGTCTAAACGAACCCCAAAACAAATACAACACGAAGCTGATGAACTAAACGAAAGGTTGAATCAAAGAAGGTAAACGTACAAAATTTATTTAATATCTGGGTGACTTACAGCTTTCCAGCATCTCCACAAGCTGTTAAGAAAGTTAGAGATAAGCTTAAAGAGTCTCTTTCAAAAAATAAAGAATATGATGAAGCTGCAGATTTTTTGGGTGACCATAAAATAGTAAGTAAGGTTGATTTTTACTGTTTATACTTTTTCTCTGTTCAGAAAGAAGCTCAAGAGTATGAATTGCGCCATAAAGTTGATAAAATTATGAAGAAAACCCGCTACAATTGGAAACCCTTAGAATTTGATAGTGCAGAGATGGCTACAACATATGCTTTGGCAAGGTAGTTGATAATGCACATATTCATCATTTGGTCATCACTTTAGGCTTAGTGCTAATTATACTGAAATTTCCCGTTGCTTAGAAGAATTGCCCGATTTCAACCCCAATAGTGTACTGGATTTTGGTAGCGGTTGTGGTGCTGGTTACTGGGCAGTAAAAGAAAGGTTTCCTAATGTGAAAGAGATTTCTCTAATTGACACATGCGATAATATGACTAAAATATCTATGGATATTATGAGAGTAAGTTATAATTTAAGTATGTAATGTTTTTAGAATCAAAGTAGTCAATTAATTGATAAACGGGTGCAATTTCGTCGTCATCTACTGCCTTCGCTTCAAACTACATATGATTTAGTAATAGGTCATCGGATTTTGTCGGAAATAGGATCTGAAGAAAGTAGAATACCGCTAATAGAATCGCTTTGGAGCCGCACTAACAAGTACCTCATTTTTTCATTTTTATAATTTTTGACAAGGTACCTTGTATTAATTGAATCAGCCCAAGGGACAAGTTTTGAAGCGCTTTTGAATATACGCGACTACCTTTTGGTTGCTGGTACAACTGTAAATAAGGAAGTCCTTCTTCGCCGTTTAAAGGTTTGTGCTATGTAGATTCGATCTATAAGAAAAATGCAGAAAAGAGAAGAAGCAGAAAAAGTACAAGAAATAGTTAATAACAATAGTACTACCGATATTGAGAAATTCAGTTTACTACAAGAAATAGTTAGCATTTATTCACGTTCTTAATTTGTTCCATTCAGGTGCCCGAAGATGTTGATATTCCCACAGTGCTTCCCACAGCCACCGTAGTTGCACCGTGCCCACATGATTTAGGATGCCCATTAAGAGGGAAAAGTACTTGTGCCTTCAGTGTACGATGGAAACCGATACGAGCGGATGGAAAAAATGGATCCGGAAAAGGAGATGGCACGGAAACAGGGAAATTCACTTTCGTCATTCTTGAAAAGGGAACTCGGCGTTCAGGAGAACAGATAGATAGAATTCTAAAGGTGTGTAGCTTTTCTGCCGTTACTATTTTGTTAAGATGCGTAAACTTCACGGACATGCAACTTGTGATGTCTGCACTGCTTTTCGAGGAATTCAGCGTATAACAGTGTCTAAAAGAGCGGGACAGTTATACCAAACGCTTCGCACTCGACGGGATGGTGAACTATTTCCTCTTTCGATGCAAACAAAAGCGACTGAAGGTCTTTTCGACCTTTATGATTACGGGAAATCATCTGCTAGTGATTAATTTTTCGTTAACAGATTCTTTTTTTGTTATTTTTTTTGTTGTTATTTATTATTTTATTAAATTTTTCAGCTTTTCTGAGAAGAAATAATGACCAGAAAAATAATTGTGACACCGGACAATGAATAAACTCTAAAATCAGGAACAACAATGGGAAGGTGTAAAAACCCGTCGCACAGATGTAAAAGCTTATAACGAGAGCAAAACAGCTCCAATGTGGTTTTAAAAAAAGCTAAAAAAATACTAAGGAGAAACTACTGATAAATATAACCTAAAAAAATATTATCTGGTTTGGTCTTGCCAAGCATGACGCAGCTTTTCTCCCATCTCATGGACCTCAGAAGATACTTTATCGGAAATGTCGCGCCATTCTTTTGCTAAGTGGTCAATAACCCACTCTACACCTTTCCTTCCCTGAAAAGAAAGTTAATTTACTCATGTGGAGAAAATACTTTTGTTGCATTTGTTGAATAGACGCTGAGGAAGGTTTTCTCACAATAGTCTGCAAATGCTGGTAGAGTAACAGTCACCATGGCTTCCTGTTTCAATATTGTTCTAAAAAAACTTATTTCCGAATAATTTTAGAACTTACTTCGTAGGGTCTTGGGGAAGGGGAGTATATGTTAATTTTTCATCAACTCGTAAAAAAGAAGATCCATTGAGCTATAATAAAAATAGGAATAAAGACTGTAAAAACATACGTTTCTAGTAGTTAAACTCATCGTCTGTTTCTCTGGATCTATAACTGTGTATTCATGGGAATATTGGGTTCCAGAGAAGCCTGTCAATTTTGTCGCCCAAGAAGGAATGTGGAAATGTGATTGGATTATTCGCTCAGATAAGATTTTGCCTTAAATATACATACAATAGTTCTAACCAAAAAAAGTCTAGCAAAAATAAATTATTACCTGCGTTTAAAGATTGTTTTATAACATCCATGCCAGTTACTCCACTACTAATAGGGTTCGGATATTTTCTCCATGCGGCATTTACTACTGTTTCCCAGTCGTGCCTAAATAATAAGTTTTACCTATCATATTTCAAGAAAGTGTTGGCTGAATAAAACTTACTCGAAAATATGTTCAGAAGTCCAAATTTTCATTATATCTGATAGTCGATAGAGGATTAATGATAAAAAGAGATCGAGTAACTGAAAAGAAATCAATAAAAGATAAAATGAGCAAAGGGGAGGAAGAAAAAGCAAGAACCACAAGGCATTGCGAAAAGTAAAGGAAGTGTCTGACGCAATGGGGTCGGGGCAAACATCAGCTGGTTGGTTCTTTGACGAGAAAAAGCTAGCATTCGGTTCCTAGTCTAGACAATGCCCTTGACTTTTCACAAATGAAAATAAATGGTCGTGGAAGTAAATCTATTGAACTAGTGGTCCCCAATTAGAATATATAGTTTGTAAAAATGAGTAAAATAAAAAGCCAGACATTCTCTCAAAGGCGCACAACAGCTGTTTACTGTTTCGCTGAACCTTCGAATCATGTGAAACCCGTGAGGTTGAGACGACTGAACCAGGGTATAGTCTGCCAGCCAGACTGACTCTCGCGCAAACTATCACCACAGACCTCTTATCGCCGGGGTCGCGTTTATAGAACACCCATTTCTGTTTTCCATCTGACTGTGTTACTCAATTATAAAAATAGCAAAATGAATGCGGTTTCGTATATACGCAAATAAGTGTAAACAGTTTATTGAATGTTCCGGAAGGTTTACTGTGATATCGATTTATTCATTTTGAGTACCGATACACATCTAACAATCCCGGATATTAGGGTTAGATGGCAGTGAAACAGATAATAAATCGAAACGGAAGATAAGACCTCATCCATTATGTTCTTCTTTTTTATCTTCTTCTTCTTTTTCCGAAACCCTTCTTTTCGAAGTCAAATAGTCTCGACGCGCGGACGGGCATAAGAGAGCTGGCAACGAGCCAAGAAATTTGCCTCATTTTGTTCATTTGTTTTGCCTTTGAATTTTCTAACCTTTTTGTGAAACTGTTGTTCTTATTGGATGGCTATATAGAGTTACTCATCCTGGTTCTATTTTAGATGTCGTGGTTTGGATGGGGCGGTACGACGGAGGAGAAACCAAGCTCTTCCGCCAATATTGAAACACCTTCTGGAGCTATGGATCTCAGCGGTGGTCTCACTTTCGGTTCTACTGCTGGATCTGGACTCTCGTACGAAACAACATCTCACGATACATCTTCTTCGCCCTTTTCCACACCAGTTCTAGCTTTGGATCAGATAAAGCATGCTGGAGTTCCTATGTCAAGACAAATGTCTCCTTATTTACAAGTTAGTTTTTATAATAAATTCTTTAAATGATTTTATGAATGATACACTAACCAAATTAATGGCGTTTTTTAGATGGATCCTTCAATTTTTGTTAATTCTACTCCACAATATATCATGCCAGACGGCGGAGTAACAGGTACGATCATTTGATTAATTTTCTATCATGTGAATTGCAGGTAAAGGAAAATTTGAATTTGCCCTAGGACATATTGGCTGGGGAGTTGGAGGCGGATTTGCGGTTGGATCCATTCGAGGATGCTTGGGTGAAATGACAAATCCGGAAACAAGGAAGATGGTGGGACTCTTTTTCTCTATTATACTTTCAATATTTCTGCAGACAGGTAAACCATGGATGACTAGAATTGTAAATGCTACTGTGAAACATGGATCGGGATATGCACAACCCACGGGTGCCGTTGTATTTTTATATTCTGCTTTGGAAATCGGTCTTCGCTCAGTGCGTGCAGATGATGATTTGAACGGTCTCGGAGCCGGTGCACTTGCTGGTGCACTATATAGAAGCCCCCATGGATTGAGAGCTAGTGGAATTGGTTAGTGATTTATTAATAACAACATTTAAAAAAAATGCATAAAACTTCTTAAAAATTATTTATAGCAAATTATTTATTTATAAAAAAATATTCAGGTGCTGGAGTCGGTGTTGCACTGGCAGCTCTTTGGATCATAGTCAATCCTGATAGCCGGCAAAGGATACAAGAGATGTTTGCATAAATTTATGATATTGCTTCTTTTAGTAGAAGAACTTATAGGTTATCTGTTGAATTCTTTGTTGTACCGTTTATAAAGGAATGCCAATTAACCAGTGTTCAATTGAAAAAAAGAAACAAGCTGATATACCTTTTTCACGTTGCCAGCTAACCCCTTCGTTACTATACCGTTCAGCGCATCCCCGGATCCTAATGGCCCCGCTTTTGTGTGTACAGTATGTTAATGTGCGGCTCCTCAAGGGATCACTTGTCTTCTTCCACCTGCTCTTATGTAACCGCCACACTGTCTCAATGGACCCCCACTGCGAAGAGTCACAATGATGCCTCTTTCCATCGGCCGACAGCTTCCGGTTTAATGAAAGGAAACGTTGATCCCTGTTCGGGCTGATTCACAATGAGATGCTCGAATTTCCAGAACAATCAAGAGCCTTGACTCGAACAATTGTAACCATGAATAATTGTTCACGTCAGGCAATTATAACGAGTAATCACACAGAAATTCAGATATATCGAGCAGAAACATGGAACTATGACATTTGATAATACATCGTCAATCGCTCTTTACTCGTGTTTATTTCTTCTGCCCGGCGTAGGTCTTGGTGAAGGTGGCGGCCTTCTTGTACTGGAACTTGGGAGCCGGAGCAGCAGGAGCAGGCGGAGGCGTGGTTGGAGCCGGAGGAGCAGCTACAGGAGTGGGCTTGGCCTTGGAGGCGCCGAAGAGCTCAGCGTCCATGTCGACATCGAGATCGCTGGCCTTGTGACCCTGGACAGCGTCCACAGGAACGAAAGCTGATTTGTCCGCCATTTTATTAGTCGTTGAACCGTCTCAAGTAGAGACTAATGACGAAGTGAGCCGATCTTCCCAAATTGAGCTCTAATTTGTATCTGTCTTGTCTTGCAAAAACTAGAAACAACAAAGTTTGACAAAATATTTCATCGTAAGTATTCTGCATAAAATTAACCGGTAAAGGGATTGAAAAAGTTAAAAATCAACATCACACGGCGAGAAAATGACTGGCGAAGGAGGGCAACTGAAAGAATTTTGGGGAGGAAGATCCTGAGAACGGAGAGGATATTTACACGTGAGCAAGGCTATGGGGGGAGCAGGGGGAAGTACTACTAGACACGTAGGAGATTGGTCTCGAGAGGAAATCACAAAAAGACCCGTAGGGGGAACCCGCTTGGCAGAGACTACGTCGGGGGTCAGACCAGAGCCGACGGCACGATCCCGTACATGTCGGAGTAGATCTGGCTGCTGTCCGAAGGAGGAGGGCTGTGTCTGACGGGCAGGGCCGACTTTAGCAGGGTCCAGAAGAGGGGGTCCGACATCCGGAGGATCGTGTTCTTCCGCAGCATCTGGCCCAGCTCCTCGTCCAGCAGGTTCTGGTTGACCCCGTCGTCCACGAAGATGGCTATCACCCGTTTGCCCCGGGTCTTGGCAAACAGAAGATGGGATGTCTAAAGAGGACGAGGTTAGGGGACGGGATGGATGGCAGTCACCTTGACTTGGAGGGTCCTCCACTCGTTTTCGAGGAAGCCTTTAGTCAGGACGAGGATGAGCGACTGGGAGGCGCTCATTTGGGAAATGAGCTCGTCCGAGATGGTGTGCAGGCTGTGCTCGTACTTGGGCCCGTCCCTGTGCAACATACACAGGTTGTAGTCACACTCCTCCTCCAGTCTCCTGAATATTCATTTAGAGAGGGTCAAAAGAGAGGCTAACCTGCATATCTTCTCGTCGACCATCTTCTCATCGCAACGGGAATAGCTGACGAAGGCGTCGAAGTTGATGAGTGGCAGCGGAAGAGGAGACGAGCCGGGGGAACTCGAGCAGTTCAACGAGGAACTGGCCTTGTACCGCCGCTGGTTCAGGGCAGAGTTGGTCCTTCTGGCGACAGAGACGAGGAGGAGGATGAGGGCGATGAAGAGGAAGGCACACGCACACAGGAAGGCCACCAACAGGATGGAGTTCTGCGGCTCCTGTCCGAAGAAGCCATGACTGATCGGAACACAGATGGTACGATTAAAATCCCTCAAAAACTCTGGAATATTCGGATTGATTTGAGTCTTCGAAAGGGGAACATACCGTCCATGGGCATGGTGAAGATGTCGTGTCCGACATTCGGCGGGTAGGCCGAGAGGATGGTCGTGTCGTTCTCCCGGAAGGCCTTGGTCACATTCTCCACGCAGAGAATCCTTTCGGCGTCGACGATCCGTCCCCGGTTCTCGTGGATCCAGTAAGGAGCCGTGTGGACGGGGGAACAGTCACAGCGGAACGGGTTACCCGAGAGGGAGAGGGATACGATCTGGCTCGAGGAGAGGGCCGACGAGATGTTCGACAGATGGTTCTTATGGAGGGTCACCTGGAAGAGGATTACTGTATACACTGTACGGACAGCTCTTACCATTTGGAGGCCGGGTAGTTTGTCGACGAGACTCTGTTCCACGGTGGTCAGCCCGTTGCCATTCAAAAATAAATGGGAGATGCTGTTCGTCTTCTGGAACTCGTCCCCAGTAAGGGTCTCCAGAGAATTGTCCGAGAGATCCAACAGTTTCAAGTTGGGGAGGGAGTTGAAGGCCTTGGGCTGGATGATCTGCACCCGGCTGGCATTGATGTGCAGATGTTGGAGGCGGCCACGCCCGAGGAAGGAGTGCGACCGGAGGATGTGCAGAGACAGCCCACTGAGGTAGACGTGGGTAGCGGACATGGGCACATCGGACGGGGAGAAGGACTCCATGCTAGTCTTATTCAGGCCGTTGCAACGGACGATATTGTGGCCGAAGTCTGCGTCGCGGTAACAGGAGCAGCCAGCTGGGCAGACGGCCTTACAGTCGCAATTGCCATACTGGCAGCAGACACAGTCCGGCTCACACACTTGGTCATATTGGCAGAGAAGGTCACCAGCGGTCACCTCGGCCAGCGGAAGCTTCTTCCTGCTCAGAGCGTGTAGACAGAATGTTGTCTCCGCCCCACTGAGGATGAGTCGTCTCTTGATGTCCTCCTTCCTGACCCAGTCCAGTTCACAAGAACAGAGAAGAGGATTCTCCCGCAGGTCCACCTCCAGTCCGTGGACAGCGTCAACCACTTCCAGTCCGTCCCTGGCTAGGATCGTCAGCTGGTTTCCAGACAGGTTCAGTTTCTTCAACGTCGTCTTCGACCCGAATGTGCCGGGAGCAATGTGCTGGACTCGGTTCATCGAGAGGTCGAAGTGCTCCAGGGAGGCGGGCACCTGGTCGGCCGTGAGCTGACTGATCTTGTTGTTTTTGAAGGAGGCCACCCTGACTCGGGAGGAGTAGGCCGCCCCGAGGAGGGAGATCTGATTGTTGTCGGCGATCAGTGTCTCCAACTTGGAGGGGAGGGCATCCCACTTGAGCAGGGACAGCTTATTATGGGAGACATCCACCCTGCGGACGGACGACACCTGGGAGAGGGCTTCCTCGATGGACTCGATCCTGTTGTAGGAGAGGTCGATCCTCTTCAACTGGGGACACTTCGAGAATGAGTCCTTAAATGCCAGCTGCAGGTGGTTGTGGGAGATGTTCAGCGTCGTCAGATGGCTACAATCCGAGAACACGTGCTGGCTGATCTAAACATTGGCTTGTCTCCCTTCCAATTTCCTAAACTGACCGATTGGAGTTCATTATAGCTGAGGTCAATGGTGTGGAGATGGGGGATCTTGTTGAATGTGAACTGGTACAACTTGCTGATCCGGTTGCTCGAGAGGTCGAGTCTCTTCAATTTGTACAGTCGCCCAATGGCAATTGGGGCTTCCGTGAACTTATTGTGCGACAGATCCATCTCGTCTAAAAACCGTCCATCCTCCTCAAATTCCCTCAAAAAGACAAACCAATGGCCAAGTCGGCAAAGACGGCGGGCTCTACCGTATCGAGGGAGTTGTTGGCCAGCTTGAGCAGCCCCAGATGCTGGATGCCGGAGAAGACCTCGTCGCGGAGTATCCTCAGCCGGTTGGATGCCAGATTCAGCTGAAATTATGTAATTGGCGTGTGTCCCCGGCGAGTTATGCAATGTCTCCCATTGACGGACATGTTTGTTCTGACCGGGTTGGTCTATTTGGCTCGGCCCTTGTATTAACACGTATTGAGACAACTCAAACACTTGGCCCTCCTTGTTCGGGGTGGCCAAGGCCCTGTCCCGGCAGCCATCTGCCCTACCTGGCCCCTAATTGCCGGGTCTAATCATCAAAACAATACGCCTAATATCTCGGACGACGTCTTCGCGGGTAATGGCCCGAACCAGGTGTCACTTTTCACACCTGGGTGCCCCATTCTGCATATTGTTTCCGTCTCCTTTTTCTCCCCCCAAAAAATCAACACAACTCGACACCGGAGGCTGTCTGCCCCCCTGCCGAAGGTCGCATGCAAATCGCAGGCGGCAATTGTTGGCGAGAGGGTTCCCGGGGAGTCTTACCCCTCCTAAATCGGACCACCCGGCCAAAACAAACTCCCGGTTCAAGGTGGCAACGAGGCCGACGATCCACCTTACCGTCTGAAGTTTCGTAAAATTCTGTAGCTCGTTGGCCTTCATCTCGGAGATCTGGTTCTGTTCCAGGTTGAAGTGGACCAGGGTGGACAGCGAAGCGGGCAGCAGCCGGGTCGGGAGGTGCTTCATCCTATTCCACGACAGATCCAGAGATTCTAACACCGTAGTCACTGAAATTATCTTGTTATTAGAATAAAGGCAAAACAATCAAACCTAGAACAGAGGGGGATGCCTCGTCGACGGCATTGTGGGACAGATTCAACGAGACCAAAGAGGGCAGTCCGGCCAGAGAGAGAGGAAGCACTCCCAGCTTATTGTAGGCCATATTCACGTGAATCAGGGTTACTGTAACTATTTTTGTGAAGTGAATATTAAACAGTACTACCTGGCAGTCCCTCTACAGTATCCAGTTGGTTGCCTTCCAAGTCCAGCTGCTGCAGATGAGCCACCGCGGCCAGGGAGGAACTGGGGATGGAGGAGAGCTTGTTGTGGGCGAAGGAGAGCTGTCTAACTGAGGGGAAATTCTTCATGTGATCTCTGAAGACACTACAGTATTCATAATTAAAGGGTTATATGCACCCGATCTTGTCGATTTGATTCCTAGAGAAGTCAGCAATGATGAGCTGGGAGGCGAGGCAGTCCGACTCGGTTTTGATGGAGGAGAGGGCATTCCCCGAGACATTCAACACCTGAAAAGAGGAAAAGATAACGGTGGTCGGGGATTAGCTAATTGGCGGCCGGATCAAAGGTGGCGGTGGTTGCAATTTGGCGTGTTTACTGCCAGCCGAGAGGGGGACAATACAAAACAATACAACTAGCCACCCGAGACTGATATGGTACCTATTGAAGGGGAGAAGTCAACCGGCTAATGACTCTGTTACCCCGGCTACCCGATGGATACCCTCTCTCTTCTGGTACAGAAGACCCTGTTGAACTACGGGCCACCTGCGAATCTGTCCCCATTCGTCATGGTCCGTAGCCGGCAGATGGCGTTCTGCTTCCTCTCCCGGCCCATTGTATAAGGCGAAATGAAGTGATCGCTCCTCCATATCCGCAATAACTGCGCATAATTGGAGCCGCCGGGATTTCCCCCGGGGGCAGCAGGTGCTTCTCCCTCTTCTTCCCCAAGATCTCCCCGAGATTCCTTACCTGGAGATTCTTCAGAGAGCAAAAGATGTCCGTCGGCAGACGCTGGAGTTGGCTGTCTGCTATTTTGAGGGTCTCGAGACGATTCAGCGGGTTGAAGACGCCTTCGGGGAGAACCAAGAGGGTGCCGCTGATCTCGATCAGCTCGAGTGATCGGAGATTGTCCAGCTTTTGGAAGAACTCCACGGGGTCCGAGAGGCGACATCCCTGAAAAGAGGAGGCTCATGGCCGGCCGTCTGACCAAATGTCATCCACAATCCGGTCGCCAGTCTACGCAACATGCGTAGCGCATTGTAAATCGGTCGCAAAGTGGCGCAACTTATTCACCAGCTACCAGGTTGTAAACAGCATGCAGCTGTTATCCTACGGACAGTTTTACGCACTTTTTATGGTCTGGCAATTGGGACTGGGGCTAGAATTCGGCGAAAACAATTGAGTCAGCCATTTGGCATCAATTCACGAGCTGATCTCTTAATTAGAGATCTTAGTGGCTAGAAAACGCGCTCCACTGACAGCTGCCCTAATCCCACTTGAGGCACAGTCGAACAACTGCCTCAATTAGGGGCTGACACTTTACATCGGGCCGTCTCTACAGTTCAAAAGCTGTACATTGAAAATTGCGGGTTAGGCGAGGGGCACCTCTCATCCGGCACCCGATAGCATCGTTCTTGCGCAATCTAGCATGCACTCGACTGTGGCTGGGAACATAATTAGAACACGCGGCGGCAGATGAGATTTTGAGCTCTCTTATCCCGGTCGGAAATGGCCATAATACGCACCTCTATCTTCAGCTGATGAAGAGTCTCGGCCGAGTAAAGGAGATCCGGCGGCAGGGAGTGGTCCTCGCAGAACAGGTGGATAGACCGCACGTAGGAGAGGTTCGTCAGCTGAGGGGTGTTCACTTTGGCAGACCACCGGCAGACGAGCAGATGCAGCTGGGGGTTGAGGGGATCGGGGATACAGTCACAACTGGAAGAGAAGGATGAACAGGAGAGCAGGAGGACTTACCCTCGGGGACAGTCGGCTTCCGTCGGCGACGCGTAGAACAGAATCACCCCCACTAGTATCAGAAAACGCTTCATTCTCGTCACCTGGATGTTGTCATCTATCTGGAAGAAACTATTGAAGATTTAGAAGAAGAGAGAAGGGAGATAAGAATGATGGATGGGAGGAGGTGAGACTAATGGGCCCCGAATGGGAAGAGGTAACTGTTTTGTGGGATGAATCCCGTGGGCGGTGCGGGGGCGGAGAGGAGGGCGAAGACAGTGCGCGGAGGACGGAGGGCACAGGGATTGTTATAGGTATCAATTCCCGGATGGGGGTGGCCGATGGACTGTTCTCCTTGATTAGCATGGAGAAACTGGAATAAGGAAGAGGAGGATAGACAAAAGAGAGGAGAAGAGAAGAGGAAAGGAGAAGAGGATGGCCGGGAGGGTCACCTCCTCCCTATCACAGAGGTCCTATCAGCGGTGGCCTTGCTCCAACACGCGTATTCACACCCCACTGCTTCCTTTTCAACCAGCCGACCCATGGCTACCGTCCCCTCCCAAAAAGGGAATAATTAATTGTGTACCTGATCCAGAATACCGGAGAGGGTTAGATAACGTCGATCACAATGTAAAGGGACGATAAACACTTGAGCAGAATAAGGGGAAAGGAAGCCGCCGAGGATTAGGCGGGCCATTGGCAAGTGAGAAGAACTAGCCAGGTAATGGGTTAGCCCAACAGGTGGGCCGCTCTGGGAACTGCTCTTCTAATCCAGCAGGAGCAGGAAAAAGCCCGGAGTCTTCCTCTCGGAGTGAAAAAGATCCATTAGGATAATCCCGGTGCTGTCAGGTAACTTGCCGAAGGGGCAGAGTATAGTTGTCCAACACAAAAGGTGACACCTCGACCCCAGTTGGCAATCCGAGGAGACGGCACCCCGGGGAATGGCCACCATTATACCCGGTGGGAGGAAGACTCCCAGGGTCATGGTGACAGGGAACGGAGCATCTCCGCCAAAGGCCAGGTCGAGTATGACCCGGGAGGAGGAAAAGTACAACGACGCCGCAGAGGGGAACGGGCAGGGGATGGCAGAAGAAGGGGAACCGGTCTCTGTCTCTGTATCAAAACAGCTCTACTCTGCCGTATTTTACCACATTTCAACCGGGAGGAGCCACTTGAGAAGATATTTGCAGACGAGGCTAATCCCCCTAATACAGGAGGTTCTTCGCGGGAGCAGCAGCAGTTTTTTGTGTTTGTTTGGAGGCAGATCGGATCGGATTCCAGGCGACATGATTGATAGATACACACAGGGACTGGCCACTTCAGACGGGAGGACGAGGACGAGGAGGAGGAGGATGAGCTGGCTCACCTAGAAGGCCGCTGACCCTGTGGAGAGGTAGGGGAAGAGCACACTGAGGAGAAGGAAAATCAGACGGGTTGAAAAGGGAGAGGATACCATGAAGTCAAATAATAGATAAGGAGGGAAAGACCCGAGTAATCCTCATACAGTACGCACTTTTCGAAAGAGGCGGGAGGATATTCTCCAAAGAGGCAGATGGCCGTCGTGTAAGGGGATTTCCCTCTGGTCAGAGCAGGAATCGTAAATAAACAGACAAAAAGGTGGGCGGAAATGGAGGGATAGGGGACGGATATCAAACAGACGATGTCGGAGGAGGGGCCGAGTTTGTTCGCACCCCATAAAAGGGGGCTGGAGTCATCTCCACGAGAGGGACTGTCAATAGACGTCACGTGCCCTCTCCCTCTCTCCGGATCCGGGGATTTGTTCTATTAATTAATTTGGGAGCACCTGACATTGTGTGGGGTTAGGATAAGAGGGGATATATTTGCATGCAACGGCAAGGGGAGGCTTAGCCAGCGGCGTCGTGGATCAGCCACACGTCCTCCTCTCGTTGCCTCCAACTTCATCCTCCCGGTAATTATTTTCACGCCAATTACTCTCCCAGATGGAGGGATCCATTACCGGTGAGGGGGAGATGTTTTCGGGGGCACAGGTCAATTGTTGCCAGCTGCTAGAAGCAGCTCAATTATGGAATGATCCGGAGGAGAAGAAATTCGAAAAAAAGGAAGAAAGCAGAGAGGACAACTGGGGTGATCCAAGGGGTCAAGAGGACGAGGCGATGAATGGAGGAGGTGGATAAGTGATCCCGGATGGCCACAGTCCGGGGGTATTCCAGGGGAGGACAGATCCCATAAATAACGGATAACAGCCACATTTGTTTTGAGGTACTAAGAGTCTCGTCAAAACGACTCAACTGTCATGTCAGGTAGGGTGAGCAGGAAACGGCCAATTCGGGTTGACCCACGGCCGGCCTCTTTTTACGGGAGGGAACCATTAAAGTGGCCAGTAAAATGAAGAAGACGAGCCGGAGAAGGGGGCCGTTTGTCATCATATCTTCAGAAGGATAACGTCTCCCCCGGGGGGAGCGGGGGCCCAGATTGAGGTTGAAAAGTGAATGATGGCCGAGTTTTAAAGGGAAGGGCCGAGAAGTACCTGTTTCCCTGGGAACATCGCCTGATAATCTCATAATTGGAGGACGTTTAGACAGGAAATTAAGGGGAAGGGGAGGATGTACCGACACTATACGAAAAGAAGAGCAGAAGTAGCAGCTGGTGGCAGATCTAGAGACTGGTCAGGGAGAGATATGCTAATCGAGGGTCGCCCTCCAGTCAACAAGTCCCTCCACTCCTTCCAGCTCTCGGTCCTTGTGTGTTATGTGCCATTTGGCGTCTATTGTCTTGCATAATCTGTAGGGTAAACGGCTCGCGACCGGGCAGTTCCCCCTTCCAAAAGAACCTAGGGGGAAGTAGAGGGGAAGAGTTCCCACGGGCTGCCACAGTTTGCATGCCGTGTGACGCGAAGGGAAAATGACAACCGGCTGGTCGGAGACAGTAATTACCGTGTGAGCCAGCGCTCTCGTCCTGGTACTACAGTAGAGGAGATCGCGAGCCATGTGGCGGCCGAGATTCAATGGAAGACGACATGCTCCATTTGTGCAACAGTGCGCTAATGGGGGTCGACACAATGGCTCGGTGGCAGAAAACGAGACAGGAGGCGTTGCGCAACGGGGAAAGCCATTCCGAGAGAGGGGGGTCTAACAGCGGGGCAAATAGTATGCGAGACGAGTCACAGTTTATGAGACGGGGGATAAGCGACGGGGCATAAACAATCCTCTCCTCGGAGCTGTTCTACTCGAGAACTCCGGGAATACTGCCGGACGTGTGAGCTACGTGAGGCCGGCCGGTCCGGTGGGAGCCGGTTCGGGGCTGGCCATAGAAGGCGGAGGGGGAGAGGGAGACGGTGGTGACTCATGAAGGAACTCAATGGAACGGCCAGGGGAGTAGCAATCGCGGGAGGAGGAGGACAGCAATCAGTGACCTCCGGATGTAATTCATAAGCCCCGGGCAGTTGTGATGGATCTCGGAGGACGAACAAAAACTTCTCTCTCAGGGTCCTCGACGTCCATATGGCCCGAGGGGTTTGCCCTCCTCTGCCCCGGCCGACAACAGATGGGGGATTACATAAAATAATTGGGGAAGAATAACGGCTGCCTGGAGGAGGAAGAGGGCAGTTGTTTGAAAGGTGCCGTGGGAGTTGGGGTCTCTGATTTCAGGAGGACGGCTTTTTTACTCTCCTCCCTGGACTAGGCCGGGCAGAAGGTGCGAAAAGCGATGTCGTCGGGAGGAAAAGTGAAAAGAACCGGAATATATGCTAATCACTCCCGACGGATTATCAATCAACAAGTTCAAACAATCCGGGCAAATAGGAGGAAATAGGGGAAAGGGCGAGGGGAACAGGAATCTTATTGGGAAACGAACACCTTGGGTGGCGGACGAGGGACAGGAGGAGGAGGAAAGGAGATCCTCCCGAGGGGATTGTAATATGTCCAGGGGCATTTTGACAAGACTAACATATCGAAAAGAAGATGGTGAAGTGCCACTTTGTGTTGTCTTGGCCAGGTATCCGGACGAGGCCCATAACAAGTTTGTTATCTCGGGAGAACGCTACTGACTGAAGATCGAGACAAAAGGGCAACGCCGATTTTGCCCCCTCTCTTTTAAAATAGACTTGAACAAACTCGAAGGGAGCCCCCCGATTGATGTGGTGTGTTACCAGTTGTGTGTCATGCATAAGGTAGCAGTTACTCGTGTCCCTCTCTTCAGCCTTTCATGGCCCTGTCACTCCTCCTGGCCCACCTCGTCTCTGCCCATGAAACCCAAGAGGACACGGCGTAATCTTTTGTCTCTTGCAAAAGAGACGAGCTGTTGTTTGTAGGGGACAGGGCCCGGGTTGATGTATCGCCGCCAGGGAGGAGAGGGCATGTCGTGGATCACCTTGCCTCGAGTTGTAATGGGACAATGAGTCATTAAACAGCCCGCTCACCGGCCACAGCCTTGGCCGGCCGAACGCGCCTCTCAAATTAACCTTCGCCAATACAAGGAAAAGGTGGCTAAACTGTCAATTTATGGCGTGAAAAATCAAACAGAGCAGGCGCCAAAAGTGTTATTTTCAAATTGGGAGAAGAGGGTGATTATAGGGAAGGCAGGAAGGGTGGGCTCATTATTTTACAATGGGAACGGCTTCGAAAACGGTTAAGAAGAAGATAAGATAGCGGGCACAGGTGGTCGTAATTGGCACCCCAAGGGGCTTCTGTTTTCAGCCGCGAATTCATTACTATTCGGCTATCTACCGGGGGGAGAAGAAATTGTTATTAAAATGGATTGGAAGAAGAATAAAGAGAGGAGGAGATCAGAAGGAGCAGGCTCTGACTGACAGCCAACGGACGAATGCCCAAATTTAAAGAGTCCTGGGAGGATAGTTGTCAGTTACCAGAATGTATAAAAGGGGAGAGATCACACCCGGCCGTCAACAGGCTGTGAACCGTTTCCTCGTGCCGATAAAATGGACAGGAAAGGGGGAAACAGAGGCGCCGAGCGGTGTCCGTATCACGGTGGAATTGAAGGTCGGCCAGGGAGGAGAAGTGTTCCGTGGGAAGGAGACACTTCTGGCAGAGGAACTGGACTAGCTAGACTAGCCCCCAAACTGGAGTATTTGATGGCCGGAAAGCCAAGAAACAATGTGGCGATGCATTAAAAATGAATGGGGAGAGCCGGGCTCCAGCTGGTGATCGAATTAATTTGTCCTCCTCATCCAGAGGAATCTCCTGTAAGGCGGCGGCCGGAGGGGGAGGAGCGGTGATATCTAGCCCATCTATCACCCGGGAATCGATCCTAATTGCGGCTGGCAGCTGGTCTTCTCCTGTATTTTTTGGTAAAAAAGGACGATAGGCTGGAGATCGTAAAAATGTGAGAGGGGATAGTGGCCACACGGCCTCCCTGATTTATGGGGATCGTCCTCCTGATGGATCGATTAGCCCCCCCCCCCCCTGCCTCCGTTGAAAAAAGAGCTAAAAACTAATCCGGGCTGAGAGGATGACGAAAGGACAAAAGAGAGGAACTGCGCCCGGGTGGCTCTCTCTTTTCGGGGAGGTGGAGGACAGCCTCCTTCGTGGCCAGGTGTCTTCCTCCGGTCAGGAAGGTGGCCATAAAGTTGTAAGGAAGAAATTAATGGCAGCCGATGTCGGGAGTTGTTGTTGATCAAAGAGGGCCGCTGGCCGAGTAAAAGGCAAGTGCCGCCAGGGAGTGACCGGATCTGGAGGAGGAGGTTATTGTCAGCAGAGACAACGGGCAGAAGACGGCCGGCTGATGGAATCACCAGGTCGGCTTAGTCATGCCCATCAATCAGGCCTTTTTTCGGGGTCGCCGCCAGTCTTTAGGGGGAGGAGGACTTTGTGTGAGAAACAAACAGGAGTGAAGAAATAGACCAGTCACCCACAAAAAAAGGTATGGTTCCAATTAACCGGGACAGAGTGCCGGTGGCATCTGGCGGAAGCCGGCGGCGATACAGTCAACAATTGTAAAGGGGCGTTGCCTTTCAAATGCTAATTCTTCGCCCTTCGGCAGAGACCCCGTCTAATCCACTGGGCACTGTCCGCTGCCGCGGTAGAGGGGCGGGTGTAATTCCCCAAGTGATCCAAAAATTGACAGCGATTGCATATAAAGTGACGGGGAAGTCAGCTGTCGGGGTCATCCCCCAGTTGCGCAGAGTTGGAGGATTTAGGGACCGGGGTGGCAGTCGTAAAGCCAGAATGCCGACAGGGGTAGGGCCTATATGAACAGGCGTCGGGATTGCAGGGGGAGGACAGGTGGAAATGGGATGGATTCTCTGATAACCCCTCGGTGGCTGTATCCACATGTCCCTCCTCTGTTAAACGGCTCTCTATCAACCAGCCACCTCTCGGGGAATACGAGGCCAGAACATAAGAGAGTCCCGCTGGAAGTGATAGGTATCAGTGGCCACCTCCCCGTAAAGGTTGCGTGCGCGGGGAAGTATGAGATAATTAGTGACAAACAAGAACATAAACCGAGGGTGTCGGCCAGATTCCGACGGCCGATACTGTCCCCCGCAATCCTCCTCGAGAAGACGGTAAGGGGCGTCCTGCTGATCTCATTCATCAGCACCCTGCCAGCTGTTACGCAAAATTTGAATTCGGCGTGTCCCATAACCTTGAAAAAAGAAGCCTAACGGTAATGAACGAGGCTCCGTCGCTTGTCTTTAGCCGTGATCATGCACTCACAAGGACAGGCATTTTTCAAACCGACGATGGGAAGGTGACAATGGAAAGGGGTCTCGAGGAGACGGGCTAAGCCCTTTGAGGTGGTGGTAAACAGATCGTAAGCCTGCTGGATAGATGGCTATCTTCGCTCGGTGACTGCCCAGATGGATCGACTGTCAAAGTGCCCGTCGCCCGCAATCTCGACACCCCTCTGGTCATTTGAGCCTGGTGGTAAATAGATTTTTATTCATCTTTTTATTCTAGCCACGAGGCATCGTCGCAGTTGGATATTCGCCACTGCTGGAGCGGGAAGGAGTCTCGCGAGCCGTGCTGTCCGAGGGTGGCGGCGACTCGATGGTGCACTCCACCTCCAGCTCGCTGTCCGTCTTCAGTCTTCCCTGATCTTTAGCCAGTCGCATGGCGGCGCTCTTCTTCTGGCCCTTGGCCACGGCCGGCCTGCTCGGGACGGCCACCGCCTCGAAGTCCGTCATCGGCTCTTCCTGGTCTTTCGACCTCTTCACCAGCTGCATGACCTTGGGCTTCTTGTCCTCGTCGGCCACCGCCGGTCGCAGAGGCGCCGCCACAACCTCGAACTCGGTGCTCGTCTCCAGCAGGTCCTTGGCTCTCTTCGTCGGATGCTTCGCCCTCTTCTCCTTCTTCTCCTCGTCCTTTCCTTCAATCGCCTTCTGTTCAGCCGACTCCGTCTTCTTCGTCTCCTTCTTTCCCTCGTCGCCGATCGGCGTCTCAGCTGCCGCCCTCCCCTCGTCCGACAGTCTCTGAGGCTGGCTGGACTCCGTGCCCGACGAAGACGATCCCGATCCCGATACCTCGGCAGCCGTAGATGTCGTGTTCGGCGACGACAGCACGGTTCCTCTCTCGGTTCCTCTCTCCATCGACTTCTGGCGACTGCGACGTCTCCTGACCACGTCGCTCCGGAAGCTGGCCTTCCTCGTCGGCTCCGTCTTCACGGAGACACTCGCCTGCCGGGAGCGTCGCTCCTGCTTCGACTTCTCGTTCGTGGTCTGTCTCACAGTCGGTGGAGGAGGCGGCTCCTGTTTCTGCTGCTTTTCCGGTTTAATGTGCGCGAAGATATTTTTGAAAAAGTCCATTTCAGCCTGTTTCGGACTAGAGTTTGGAAGTAATGGCAAAATTATCCGCTTATGAGCCTACCTGCGGCAGACAAGTAAAACAGAAAAGGGCAAAGAGGGGATTTACCCTATTCGGGCAGGGACACCGGTGTAAAGGCAAGTCTCCCCGTTTAGCAAGTCCAAGTGTCAAAAGAAAAGAAGATCCATGATGGAGAGGGGAAGGATTGAAGTAATCGGGAGAGCATCAAATCTAGGAAATTGGCCATGTTCGGGCACAAAGGACCGGGGCTAATGGCCGCTAATTGAGACATTGCCCCCAATTTTGTAAGATACCCGGAATTTGGCAATATTTCTGTATGATTATCGAGGGAAACAGATGGTACGGGGGGAGAGGAGGAGAGTGACGGGCAAGGGAAAGTGACCGAAGAAAGTGAAATTTAGAGAAAGTCGACGGAAGACAACCATTAATGAAATTAGGACTCATCAATGCGCAACTGGGACGGCCATTGAGGAACACGGGACGAGGGGAGGAAAGGTTCGAAGACGGGTTGAAAAATACTCAAGACTGGGAGGGGGCGAGGATGAATAAATACAGATGGCGAGGGCTTCGAGGAGACAACCGGGAGACAAAGTAATATTCGAATGTTTATGACGGCCTCTTCAACCCGGACGAGACAGGGAACAAGCAACAATATATCTAGTCTATTTCAAATGAATATTTCCACAAGAACCCTGAATCAGAAAGAAGGAATGGTCTTGAAGATGAATTCACTGGAGATCGGCTATAGTCCCCAAAAATAAGCCGAGCCGAAGTTTTGGCCGGATGAACGGCAAAGGCGTGATCTTTCTGCGCCTCCTCTCGGCTGGTAATCGCATTTTTCTCGGATAGAGTGGCAAAAATTTGTCGGACGTGAAGCGGAAGAATAACGAAAGGAAGGCGCGGGATTGGATTCCGAGTGTAGTCTTCTCGAGAAGGATGAGGAGTAACTGACCATTAGGGGGATTAGGGGGAGAACTCGGGCTATTAATTAGAATGACCAGGGGACTCCTCCTGGGAGGAGGAGGAGGGCAGTGTTCGAGTCAAAGGACCCGGGTTCGGACGAATAATTCATAGTCTCGTTTACGGGAGGAGGGAGAGTTCGGTCTGTATCACTATTTTAAAAAGAGAAACTCAAAGAAACCTTGTGGTTTGATAGGAGTGGACAAAAAGGAGGCGATAATGGGGAAAGGGGAGGAATGTACAAAAAGGGAACGATAATTTGAAGAATCAAACCACTGCACTTTTGAAAACGGTTGAATCACCCGCCCGCTCCCTCTTATTTTGTGGTCCAGTGTTATTTGGGATTGACGTCTTGCCTTCCACCAATTTACCCTTCAAACCTCATACCATGATCCATATACCATCTGTCTCAATTTAAAAAAAATTAAGGCTCACTTCCCGTATTTTATTGTAATGACATTTTGCAAAACTTGTTGTGCTCGTCCTGCTTTTATTTTATGGACTACATCCCTGAAAATTTGGGGATAGGGGTAATCGACCACCCTCAAAATTATGGTTAAAAAAGATTTTCACGAAACCTCAACTGAAAAGCTCTGTGCGTCAAAGTTACCTTCCGGAACCTGGCACTACCCCGATGTAAAGTCAAACCACGAGCCGCGCTTCGCGCGGCGCGCGATCCCTTTCGGACAGATAAATCGAAAGAGACAAAAGGCAGAGGAAGGTGGCAGCTGTTAGCCAACGGGCAGCCAGTAGTAAAGGCACAAACCGGGGGGTCAAAGCCGTTTACGCGCCTCAAGACAAAAGGGCCCACTAGGACCTACAATTAGGAGATCCGACCGAATTACAGCTGTGTTCGGCCGGGGGAGGGGGGCGAGACGGAAAGAGTAATAAGCGGTTTTTGGAGGAGAATTCAAGACTTGGGTAAACAGAGAAGGGGTGAGTGTTTAATTGGGTCTGGAGGATACTATTATGAACAAGGTGTGGCCGGCCGGGGAGGAGGAGGACAGGAGAGGGTCAAGGGGCACCGAAATGACAAGAGACACCTGCCGGGGCTAGTCGGCCGGAAGAGAGAAAAGCAAAGGAGGAGATAATGGGGGATGGCTCGGGGGAACACCTTCTAGCCCCAATTACCGGGGGCCGTGTGTCATCGATATTTCCATCTATTCGGCTTCTATTCTTCTTCTACACGGGCCAGATGAATCAGTCGATACGGAAACCCTGTATTCACATCTGTAAAACATGATGAAAACATAAATGAGGGACCCGAGCAGAATTTGGGCAGGACATCTTCCAGGAGCAGAGGCTATCAAGAGAGGAGGACTAGTCCTAATTCTCAACACCCGTCTCGGCATATGATTTATTCCTGTCAAAGTAGTACAGGATGAGCCACGTTTCGCAGTTCCTGCTGCTGAGTGTGGAGAATGCCGACTAATCCTGATCCGACAGGAGGACAAGGCGGTATGCTCCTCCGTGGCTGGCCTACAGTACTCCTCGACGATCGGGATACCAGCCTTCCTCCAATAAGAATATCTTCAAAGACAAACTGTCAATAAAAGGGCTGGCTATTCGGTGTGCGTTAGATTGAAATGGATACCTCGTCCTCCCTCGGCCTCCTCCGGTCCTTCTCCTGTCTGACCCTGTCACTTCAAGTACTCGGCGGCCCCCTTATCCTCCCCAGACAGTCCCCCCTCCCTACCGGGGATCTCCCCCCATATCCCATTCCCTATAATTGTTTTTCTAGTAACTGTTTGTCCACGTGCCTGTTCGTCATTTGATTATATGTCTGTTTCAACTGTTAGTTTTTCCCGGGATATTGTCGAAATCGGCTATTTTGGGAGGGGGGAACTTTGCCGTTGTCGTCACTGTATTTTTTGGGAGAGACACAAATAAGCCGCTGTATAATTCGGAACGGACGACATCACAGAACAAAAAGTAGCCAGACTGTTGTATTCGGAGTAACACGTGTACCAGAAGGGGGATAGACCTTTGGCCGGGCTATTATTGGAATGTCTGAGTGAAAGAGAAACATCCGGAAAAGGAGTAATTTATGCCATTCAACTTCTTCAATCTCTGGGAATATGTGAACCTCTGGGAAAAGAGGCCTTGGGAACATGCTCTGACGCCTTTCTGGGAGCAATTCGTTATCCACAGATCACCCTGATGCCGGCAGGCGAGGCTCTTCCTTGTCAGTCGGCCAGCAATCTCCTTGTAGCTCTTCTGGCGTCGTCTCTCTATTTCCGAAAGGCCCTCGAGGTTCTATCGTCGGATATTTAAATTGTGTAACTTATACACCTGTTACATACTAAAGGTCTACTAAGTATTCATAAGAATCCGTTCAGAATGCTTCCACAATCGGATCACCTGCGGCCGGCCGCCTGGTAATCAAGCCATATGGGGGGACGGCGGTCTCCTCTCCTTTATTACGTTACACATCAGCTGCTCATATGGAAGAGAGCATCCGATTGTGTTACTTGTCGCAATGAGAAGCACCGATTGAGAGGGGATGCCAATGAGTCGGGCTGGGGGATCCTCTGTCCACTCGGGCTCTTTTCTGATGGCTCCTTCGTTTATTAGTGTACAAGCAATAAAAGACAGGCTACACAATGACTCCCCCCGTCCCTTCGAGACGGTCCCCTTCGTCGTCGTTGCTGTATCTAGCTTGTCCCCACAACTTCTCGCCTCTCTTTTTCTGTTTGCCCATGATTTGCTGGTCCCCGCAACATGGCCGCGAGGCTTGCCACCTCTCCTCAAATATTCAAAACATTGGCCGAGTTCCCTTTGACGCAGCAGTTCATAATGTGGTCGGAGGAGGAGGCGAAGCAAACATCTCTCCTTGATTTGAATGGCTGATTAGCTCTCCTTTTCAAATAAACTCGAGCAAAAAGAACCCGTCTCGAACCGAGAGATAATGAGGATTGTGGGAATTCAGATGATTGAAGGGCGATCTCTTCATTCGAGGAACCACTGACAATTTGAAAATCAAACGAAGATCGTATCGGTTGGGTGACGCGTACTGGATCGCCCTGTCAGATAAACCTCGGATTATTTTGGTTCTGTAGTCATCCCGGGAACTTTGGCGTATGATCGGTGTCGGACACGAGACAGCCTCCAAAAACAGCCACGGCCAGCTGGGTACATGCTGTTCTCCTCCCGTAGTGTCCTCTCCTTGTACCAGTGTTTGATTAGCAAACGAATAATAATATGTTTTCAGGGAACCAGGGAAAATCAGTTTACTCGGAGGACACGGAGTCTATTCCGAGCATCTGGATACCGTAATCTGAAATAGAAAGAGTTCCTCTTGGTTTCAGAGGCTCCCCCTCCCCCGGGGTTGATTCCTGCTCGACTTGTTATGCTTCCCTTCTCGGCACCCGGGGAAATTTAAATTTCCGCTTACGCTTGTGAGATGTTTGTGTCGAGAGCGGCCATCCATCAAAAATAGTGACTGTGGTCCCCGTTGGCCGCTCTTTGGACGGGCCATTCCATTCCCTTGCAGGCCAGTTTGCACTTGGGTTGCACCCCGCCGGGTAACGACACCTCATTAGTCCCCCTCCCGCGGTAATTGCTCTCAAACTTTGAGGTAGCTAATTGTGGCTCAAGGGGGCTATCTGATCCCGTCGCCGTCAATCAGAAACACACAGGACGAGGAGGAGGAGGAGAAGGAGGATGGCCGTCCCTGGAAAGGAAGCTGTTTACGACGGGGGACAGTAAACAGTCGAGGAGAACGACCTCATTTCAGCTCGAAGAAGAAGGTCACCCTCTGGGGAGAGTACTCGATTTAATGGGTTCCGTGTACAAAAGATGAGACGGTTATTATCCGGCGGCCGCATTTCCTGGTCCGAGACCCCGTCAAGCATAAGCGACAGCTCTTCCTGGTCCCTGATGGCCGTTCTTTGGCAGGCCCCTTGCACTTTTCAGTCCCTGCAAATCCCCTCCTTTCAGGCGGCTGATTGCCTCTCTTCAACGCCCCACTCCTCTCAAAAAAGAGGAACTTCAAAGCCGATCGAAGCACCTGCATTATCGGGTCATTTCCTCGGTCGTTTGTGAATCAGCCACCCCCAAAGGGGCCAGTCAGCCAGCATGAGAGATGAGCATGTACTGGGAATCACAGTACATTTTCGGTGGAAGGGTGGTGGACTCTGAGCTTCCTCTCTGCAAAAAAACACGCGGCGTATGCAAATTGGCCGAAATTTGAATGATGGCCGGGGCGGAAGCAGGGCAGGGCAGAGATCGAAAAATGGGGAAACCGGTTCACGGGGAAGAATGGCAGCATTTCGAGAAGAAAGTGAATGTTTCTGGTTGGCATGTGACGGTTCGATTCTCACGGCCCCGGCCAAAGTCCCTCGTTTCAGACCAGGGAGAGCAGGACAATTTCCTGAGTTCCCCCGAGGGGGCAATTATCCCAGGTGACAGTTCTCTTTCCGGCTGAGTCACCCCCGCCATTCCAGTCATTGTTTTCAGCCGTATCAGACACATCGTAAAAGTCCACGGGAGGATCATACTCGCCGAATAATAATATTATTCCCCCTCCTCGTCCCGTACTTTGGCCAAGAAGAGCCGGTGTGGGAAGTGCCACGTTTTTCGATCCACGTTGCACTGTGGGCCTCGTCCCCCGTTCACTCGCAGGCGTGCCTTTGTGGCGAAGACAAAGCAGCCGTCGTTTTTTATTCGAGCTGTACAAACGGCCCGATTTGTTTCCTCCATTAGATTATGAAACCGCACAGGTGCTCGGCGAGTGCTCGAGGCCTTATCTCCTCAGGTGATTAGCCGGGATCAGTCCTCTGACGACAGCTCCCTCCATATTAAGACGGGCAGAAGACGTTTTTCTGTATTGGACACGGTGTAAAGTAGAGGAAAAAAGACAGGCAAACAGGTCAATACCGGGATGGTCAGATAAAAACCATAGATACCTCATTAATCAGAAAGGCTCCCTGGGGAGGTTGCCGGCTGTGTCCCGGCCTTCAATTATTCATAGCCGGCAGTCGATGGTGGTCATCGTCCTGATGGATTCTCGCACGGAAGGAGAGGACCCGAGTTGATCTCCGGACTGTTTCCCCTGCCAAAACGGGTCGCCCTCTCTTATCGAGTACAACTCCTTCGGCCAAAACAGTCTCCACTATTTTTACCGTCACAAGACTCCTCGCCCCGATAAGTTCTCGGCCCCCTCGATCATCAACAAACCGTAATGACATCACGTGTCGGGGGAGGAGGACGGACATATTACAACCGGGACTCTGCTTGACTTCTCCTCCCTCACAACAAAGGCCCTTTTTCCGTCGTTGGACACAAAAAAGAGCCCAAAATAGTGACTAACAAGCCGTCTATTTGGCACCCGGCAGCTGGCCACACCGACCTCCGAATTTGGACGGATTGTGAAAGATCTGATTCATCCCCGGGGCAGGAGACCACGAGCCGTTGTAGTTGGATCCGAGTGAATCAGCCCCCGGCAGATACTGTTTATCGAGGGGAAGACACCAGAGACTACGAGACGGGCAGAGCACTCCCCGGGTCAATTGCCCCCCTTTCCCTTCGTCGTCCTCCGTCGTCCTTTGTATATCCAATTTTCGGGTCATTTCACGGTCGACACGCGACAGCCGTGAGAGAATATTCGGGAGATCCGCCTGATTACGGGCCACCATCCAAGAGAACTCCTGGCCCGGCACTGACAGGAGCTGGGAGGCTGATAAAAGAGAGAGGGGGCATTCTTTGAAAGGCCGTCAAAGGCCAGGGGCTTCGGGATGAGCAGTGGATGATCTCCCCCCACACACACTTTCTCATTATCGAAGTGAGGGATTTCTTCGGCGAAATAAACACGGCCCGTAATAGTATTAGCCCGGTTATTTTTGGAGACATCGGGTCGCCGGCCATTATTCATTAGGAAGAAGTTGTCTCGCCTTCTGATCGCCGGCTTGTAAACATCCGTCGGCGGCTCATTGCCCCCACCACTCCACGTGCATATAAAAACTCGACCGGTTCCCCTCGGCAGAGAACACGTTTTTGCCTCTTCGAGAATACTAAAAAAGTAGAGAGGAATCGCGGAAAAGTCGAGTCTTATCAGGTGTGATATGGGTTCTCTCCCGAGCAAACACAACGGCCACAGACCCCGTGGAGTCCGGGCCCGTCTGAATTCGGACTCGTCCCCTACAAACACCCGGGCAGAGTGTCCTTGGTTGTCACAAACAGGCGTCTTTCCTCGAATGGCAACCACTCCCTAGCAGCGGCACTCTGAGATTAGTCCCCGCTTCTTTGTTCTTCCTCCTCGTCGGATTAGAAGGATCAGATTTACTGTCATTTCCACGAATCCGGGGGCAGGAGGAGAGGATTATCAGAAGGGGACGAGAAGGGGGAGATGCACCCGGGGGACTGCCCCTTGACAAAGACAGCCTGTCCCGGACATGGTTAGATGTTTCTCTTCGCTCTGTATATGGGACAGGAGAGACCATCTGGGGCCGGGCAGATGGGCCACCAGGTGACACCTGCCATTGTGGGCTGGACGGGTCAACACGCCCTGGAGTGGGCCCTCTGTTGCGTCACCGCTCCTTGGCTCTTTGTCAGCCGAGCCAACTGTCTCTGAGTCAATTCAGAACAAAACAACACCAATCACACGACAGCCACAGTTACTCAGCCGACGAACAGCTTGTTGACGAGAGCCAGCCGAGGGGGTCTGCTGATCGGTCGGATATCTGATTTTCGAGGGGGCACTTTTTCTTTGTGTGTCACATGGGGACCGCGATAAGATGAACTTTGTTTACGGGAGTTTTCCGCTATAGACCGGCCGGGGGCAATGAGCAGGCTGATCGGCTGCGGTCCACCGCCAATTAAAGGCCATCTTCCGCCTCCAAATTATCGGTTAAGCGGGAGGAATCAGAGCTCGAAGGAGGATAGCCGACCAGAGACCGTGGACAACAGTGTCCCCCGGGTGGGGGATCCCCTTCCAAGGTGCCCCCCTCTCCGCCACATAAAACGGCCAATTTGACAAGTATTGTTCTTTTCTAAATGTGGGACACCGATCGAAGACCACCCCCTGTTCCCATCCGTATTGTTTTCTCCAAGAAGAAAAGAGTCGAAACTGTTCGCGAAGCTTCGTCAGCCTGATGCAAAACGGCCGGGCTCGCCGCCCGTTGCCTTTCGAAACGGGCGCGATAATCGCCGTCCTCGTACGAATTCCCCCGTGTCAGCGACAGCTGCACGAAACCATTCGAAACGTTCGAAATGTTCGAAAAGTATGCAACCTTTGCGAAAAGATGTCTGCGAAAGACGTCTGCCGACTGTTCCGGAAAGGCGGCTATTTTCGGATCTCCGTCCTTTCTGCAGGGGAGGAGAAGCTCAGCCAAGCGAGGAGGAGAACGGGGGAAAAGGAAAGGACACTCCTCCAGAAGGGAAAAAGAGCAAGAAGGTTAACATGTGCACTTCTCCGAGAAAAGGGGAGATATCCTCCGCGAAAGTGTTAATCTCGTGGACAAAGGGACAACGGCCTTGACAAGGTCGCCGGGTGCAGCCGAGGAACAGGCCGCCATTAATGAATAATTGGGTTAATTGGCCTCTCTCCCTCCCTTTGTTGAGATTAGATTCTTTTCGAAAGGGTCTCCCCCCGATCGGACTGTGTTTGTTGATCTCGGGGGGCTTCTTCTTCCGTTTTCTGCTCAAAAACATCACGTTCTGTTATCCCCCCGGCCTATTTTCCCGACTTTCCCATAAAATTGTACGATCCGCGACCAAAAGAGCCAAAGAAATTCAAAAATGTGTTGTCCCGGGACGAAGAAAACAGCGTGGGGTTGTTTGTGAATCAGCCCATTCCCACGGTATTGGCGCTCTGTCGACGGGCGAGCGGCCGCGTCGCGTGGCTCCGCCTCTGGGACTATATAAGCCGGGTGGCTGCAATTGTCGGCACGCCGATCTCCGGTGTCTTTCGTTTCGGACCGTGGGCCGTACCGGCGGGGGATCCTCCCTGTCCGGGCGGCCCCTCCGGCCCTCCTCGGCTCTCTGGGTTCATCCTCTCTTTCCTATTCTAGCTACTTAGGACCCAAGGAACCTTACACACAGTGAGTTTTCCCCTATAATCGCCGAGCTGTCTCTGTTGATTCAGCTTATTTTTTCCGCTCTTTCGTAATTTCCACGTTTAATTAGAGTCTTTCCAGGATCGTCTCCCGAGCCTCCCCCAAATGTTGCCCTCTTCGCGGAATTCTACTTCCCCAAGGATGGGTTCTGCCCATTTCTGGTGAGTCCTCCCCCCATCGCCCACCGAATAACCCCTTCCTCTTCAGATACCATCGCGGTTGTCTGTACATACCCCGCCCTCCTCGACCGAGTCATTCTGTCACCGTAGCAGAAGTTCGAGCCGTGCCCGTCGCGTCCTCCTCCAACTAGCAGCCAACCCGAATCTTTCCTTCCGTCGTGCCTTGTCGACCGGCCCACCATCGCCTTCGTCGGCCACCGAAGTTTGCTCAATCCTCGGACTTGTGGGTTCTTCTCCTCAGTGTCCTCTTCCCGGGTTATAGTCCATTTTCCAATTTTGGCTAGTTGTTATACGGGGAGTCGGTCGGCTGGGGGCCGAGTCGGAGCCAGGCACCCGTGGAGTGTCTTCGAGTTCGTACTACTTCCGGTCATACGGTGGACCAAATGGAACGACATGCGAATCTGCGGGACACTCCCCCGGTCCTCCTCCTGCCGCCCCGGTCGGCCTGCTCTCCTTGAGGTGGTCCTGGTCCCGAGAGCATAGTCGGGCAGTCACTAGGCGTGCCATTCCTCCCGGACATACGGTGGTCCATATGGGAGCTCCGGCCTGGCTAGGGCTGCCCCTGAGCTCAGTCGGACCACGGAGCATTTCTCGTTCTTTTGTTACTCGTTCGGATGATTTGTTTTCTAGGCTTTAGCCATGCCCCAGTGCCTCCCCCCTTTCTATTACGGTTTATCCAATCTCTCTCCCTCTCTTCTCTCCCACCTCCCAATCTCATAAAATTGTATATAAAAATAGAAAAAAAAACGCTAGAAAATGTACAAAAAATCCATGAAAAAAAAATAAATGAAACGTCAAAAAAGTGTCGTTCCGCCGGCGGAAAACACGACAAAAAGATCGTAAGCAATCTGTTCCCCCAGTGTTCTTTTTGTTGTAACGCCCCTTCTCTTCTATTTTTATTGTAACGCCTAATTATTATTATTTCTCTGTGGTATACTAAACGAGTAAACTCTTTGATTTCTCATTCTCAGTCTCGACTCTATCGATCCTCCGCGGCCGGGAATGTGTGGGGAGAGTAAGCAGCAGCGACTCGTGCAAAACGAGCCCGACAATTTCATGCAATTTCCTGGATTTGTGTCGGCCGTATCTGATGGGGCGACACGTGTCCGTCCTCCTCCTCCGGAGTCGCTTGCGCGCCCGGTTAGCGCAAGCCGGCCCCCCAAATATCGACGTTCGTTGGGAGAAAAGAGAAATCCGAAGGGGACGAGGCCGACGTTTCCTGAACCTCCGCGAGCACACAACGAAGTTTGTTTAACTTTCGTCCAACTCGTCCTCTTATTACACCCGGGGTGAGGGGGGCCGGGGTTCACGTGAACCCATCTGCCCCGCCTGACAAGGCCCCCTTGTTTTATTTAGCCCCCGACTGTATCCAATTCCGTAAACACAACTGCCCGGAGGTGTCCCCTTTCCTGAAATATTCAGCCCCTGATCGGCTATTCGTCTGCCCTCTCGCTTTTTTCTGCTCCGTCGGCTCTCTCTTCTACCGGAAGCCCCGGGAAACCCTAGAGGCAGCCGGGGATGAGATGAGGGAAATTGGGAGGACGCTGCAAAAGAGATGGATGGCCGGGGAGATTACTCGATTCAAAAATGGTCCGACAAACCGGAACGCGGAGGATTTCGAAAGAGGATCGGCCCGACCGGGTGTTTGCAGGGGAAGGACAAAGATTGACCCGTTATGCAAATGTCTCCCCCTACAGGCAACTGGTCACACGACCCGCTCCAATCTCTTCCCCTCGAATAATAATCGGCCAACTCCCCTCCTCCTCCCCCCTCTCCACAATCGGGCAATTAGGAGAGGCCGTGGGAGGAGATGAACATCCTCTCTATGGAATTGGTACGGGGAATGCGTCTAATACGATAAGATACATACACAGAATTATTTATCAGAATAACGAACAAATAACCTCAAAGAACACGCTCTCATCGAAATTAGATTGAGCCAACAAGTCTCTCCTCCGCCATTTGGCAGTATTTGAGCTGAAGATGTTTATTGGTGAATGTGCGTAACTTATCCGATTAGAAGAGTCAGATTTTAAAGAGGAGCCGCCGTGTGAACCTCCAGGAAACAAATTACCAACAAGCTACGGAACTGTTTATTTAAAAAAAAAAGTGATTGAGATCAAATTCATATGTGTGCCTTATCAACAGGAGATTTAGCTTCGAAAGGGGAAATTCCTATAGGTGGAAGGTCTATCACTGGCTTAGCACGTGGATACAGGCCAAGAAGAGACCGAACTAGGTAAGGAGACTCGACTTCTTCAAAACCATTGCTTTCCATTTTTGTCGCATCTTGAGAATCCTTGTTGCTATGAACGAAGATTGTTAACTGGAATAAAAAATATACAGCAAAGCAAGTGGAACGTACCGTTTTACGCTCCTCACCATCCTTGGCTAACTTTCGATCGAAAAAATCAATTAAATCTTTTTTACTGACATTACGCAGAAATTCGGCCTGATTTTCATCTGAAAACAAAAGATAAGCACAAAATTAAACCAACTTTTTCGGAAATCGTAAACCTTGCTACCGATCTGGTCTAAATAACGATTATTTCTACCATCCATTGTTTTCGGCTGGATTAAGAGTTCACAAATGGTAGCTTCTCGTTGTTGAATAAACTCTTCTTCTGACATATCACTTAGCAGCCCCTTAAGTGACATTCACAATCAATACAAAAAATGCATACCCTAAAGGAATCCAAAAACGCGTATATTCTACCCCTGACAAAATCAGGACTATGATTTCCTTGAACAATTATACGAAGTGCGCTCGTACCATGGCTTGTTTTAGTGGTTGAGTGTACAACATATCCTAAAATAAACATTTCTTAAAAACGTATGCCTAACCAAGAGTTTCCTTTGTCCGGAGTTGATCAAAAGCAGGTTCATGCATTATATGGGTAAGAAGATTATTCATAGCATGCACTTCGGTATTCTAAATCTATAATTTTCATGATCAAATGCATATCATACCGTAACCCCAATCTGATACCAAACTTCTACACAAGAAACGTCATGTGTATTTTTCCAATGTCGATAAACTAGTTCTTTTCCTGTAGGTAACTCTATTTCCCTATTTAACCAATATTCGTTGGCATAGAGAGGACGGCACTTTCCTGAACTTGTCAGAACATCTACAACCGAATTAGCGAGCTCAAGTGATTCCTAAAAAGTTATTTTTTTGAAACTATAATGTAATACCTTTTCAGTAACGTTACCATAACTTAGGAGTTCGATATGGAAAGCAGAAAAGACTTCTTTACGGAATTCTAGGACATCTTCTATTGTCAGATTCAGTGATTCGGCCAGCTTTTGCTCATCAGTCCATTTACTGTTCCATAAGATGCGCCGTATCCATTCTTGGGAAAGAGAGGTCGGCATATTGTAATCGGCATTTCGAAACCCTCTTTGAAGCTCTTTCAACAATATGTCAAATCTACTTTGTTCTGCAAATTTAATTATATAGAAAAGAGACAAAAAAACCTGGCACGAAGTTAATAAAATGTTCCAAAAGAAACTTTAGGAAAATAGCTTGCTTCTCATTATAGCCACTGACTTCGATATTAAAAGAAGTAAGGCCGAGTTCGAAAGAATTTTGCAAGCCGGCCAAACTAGGATTGTATATTTCTTCAGTAAGGGAATCATTGTAGAGATAACCTAGAAGTGCTATAAGAGCAGCACTTCGAGGACAGCGACGAATAGCTGGAGAATGGATTCGGACTGTAGTTACAGCTTTCGGGAGAAGATACTCATCATCTTTTCTATGCCACAGCCGCATCCAGGGTGTATCAAGAATAACTGTTGGAATATCGCTTAAAATTTCATATACTTCCAGGCAATAATAATCAGACCTTTTCGGCTTCTCCGCTTTTAAAGTGAGATCTGTTGGAATGTACAGGTTCTTCTCAGGTAACTTGAAAGCAGGATTCACAGTGTTCAGCGCTTTATGGTATTTTTTAAGAATATCCTAATCAAATGTAAATGTTTAATACCGCTAACCTGGGAGAAGTTTTCGATACAGTATTCAGATCCGTAGATAGGTTCAATCTTGTTGCTATCACGTCCTGCAATCGATTTATCAATCACGAGATACAAAAGATTTTCCGGAGTAAGACTGTTTAGAACAAATTCAATCAGATCTGAACAAAAGGCTTGCTGATAAAAATATATGAAGATAACCTGGACGAAATTCGGTAAGAGTTCTCCTGCAAGTGAGGATATCCTCTAATTGTGTTTCATGCATTTTAGCTGCATATGATCTTACAAACGCATCTGGTCTATCTTTGTCTTTAAATTCAAAGTCAATATCGCTGATGATTTTCAACTCTTCAAAAATCCATTTTTGAGTTCCTTCCTTTTTCAAAAGAGCAATGTATTGAAAAACCATTTGAACAATTTCTTCCGTCTTTTTTAGTCCTTCCTCGCCCAACATCATGCTTACACAAAAGGTAGATATTCCACGTGCTTTAGTAGTGCCAGAGGCAGACAATGTCGTTACCCAGCCATTCTTTTTCAGTTCAGAAAGCAAAGATCCCTTTCCTTCATGGCCCAAAAGGTGAGCTGTAAGTTTAAAAAAGATGTTTGAAAAATAAACCACCTACAGAGATAGTGTGTGGGATCTGCTTTATACTCATGATTCATGTAGGGAATATTAAAGTGCATTTTTAGCAAACGCATTTCTTTCACGGGTACAACCTAAAATTATTGCATAACTGATGGTTACGAATCGTATAATTTTATCTACTTACCATAACCTTTCTCTTCAATTGTTCTGGACCGTAACAATGCTCTTTCCAATACTTTATATCCACATTCTTATTCGGAATTTTATCAAAACCCATTGTTGACAGATAATTTTCCAATTCATCAAGAGATTCCTTTCCGAAAAGGATGCATGACATGCTACAATTATTATAAATAATTGGTAATAAGAATCACTGACATGTTACTACTGTACCACTCCTGGTGAAATTTAAGAAGTTCTTTACGAGTATCGAGTCCTTTAGCTACAACACCTTCTGCCAGAGTAAATTTATCACCAGTTCCGAATTTACCCATGTCGTGGCCTGGTTTCGACAAACATCTGAATGCAAACACTGAGATTATAAGATATACCTCACCGTTCAATCTCCTGTGTTCTCCAAAGATCTGACTTTAGATTTTTGCTGTGTTCCGAATCAACAGCGAGAACTTCTCTTTCGGTGGAGCTGACATCAAACTGCGGTGTAAGGAAGAATTGAACAAAACGATCGAGTCCACCAACAAAGGCTTCTGGCTTTACATCGAAATAGTAACATGTGTGGTCGCTAGCGGTAAACGCATTGGTATATCCCGCGTTGTTTGAAATATACTATAAAATCATATTCGAAGAAAAAAAACTGCTAACCTTTGCATACTCGTTTTCAACAGGGTATTTTTCTGTTCCCATAAAAAGCATGTGCTCGCAGAAATGAGCAAGACCTGAGAAAAAATGGTAATAAAAAAATTAATACTTTGCTAAAAAGAATACCTGGTACTTCCCATGGGTCATTCAAATGGCCAACGGCTACATCTAAAGAAGCTGCGCTCTTGTCAGTTGTCGGATCAGAAACCAACAGCGCTTTGAGGCCGTTCTTGAGTACTACACCACGGTACTAAATACTTAGCTTATGACAAATACAAATACAATTTGCTTATCAAAAATAAAATAAATTCATGTAAGGCAAACCTTCCGCTGATCCAATGAGGACTTGGTGATATTTTCGACTCTTCTAGCAACTGACGCCATGGTAGTTGAGAATCGTCTAAATGAAAGAGCCATTCAGTTTGTTCTAAAGTAGGTGAGAACGATACTAAGAAAAACAACGCGGAGAAAATTCGAATCGCTCTGCAACATTGTAATATAGGGACCCCAAGATGCTGATTCGCAGGAAAATATAACGAAAAGGGTTTCCATAGCACAATTCAAAAACAGATTTCATAGACAGCTTTCAGGTAGAGTAATAGATGTTTGGTTTTTTTTTTATTTGATGCAAGGTGTAGGAAAAAGGGGGAAAAGGAAAGAGAAAAGTAGAAAAGGAAGAAAATACATTCGTAAACAGCAAGTAAAGTGTTTTCCTCTCACCGACTCCCCTCTGTCAGTCATGGAACGAAGGAAATGTTAGTCATTGGTGGTGATAAAGATGTAGTGTTCATCAAAATACGATACAACGGTGGACGATATGTTTGAATGTACCCAACAAAATTATAACAATGTATTTCTTTCTATACATGTTTCGATATGTTTCTCTCAAGGTATTGGAAGATGAACACGCCTGTGGGGTTCACTAAAGTCATAATTATGTCATAAAACGAAAGTCATTTTGTGTAATCAGTGAAACTACGCTATATCTGAGAAATCAGGAAAAACAAGCACAGCGAACGATATATAGCAGTACGGGTGGCCGTCCTGCCGTGGTCTCCATATCAAGAACAAAGATAAGTTCTTGAGAATATTTATTGTGCAGGTGCTGCGAGTCCCCATTTGTGTGTCTGACGGGACCTTTATAGGGTGCGCAGACTGTGGAAATTGAGACAAAATATAATCGACACGTTGCCTAACGAAATTGATTGGATTCACCATACATTCGTGACAGCACTTGTGTGCACAAAAACCCAGGAAGGTGTGGTAAAGAATCTGTATGAAATTCTTTGTCAAATCGATGGGAATAGAAAGTCAACATTTTCGCAGTATATATGTGTACTGGAGTTGGACGACATGTCGTTTAACAACCGTAATGTGTACACTGATATTTCAAGAGCTCTAGAAAAACCTTCGCAGTCAGAGAAATGACGAGATTTAGCGTTCATTTCATCACATGATGAAAGTGTGGGTCTCCCCATGAAATAATGAAGGGGGTCAAACTACACACCGAAAGCTCTCTGGTCACCCTCTAAAGTAAGTCCTCTTTGAAAAAGAAAGCGGGCGAGGGGTACAAAAAACGAGAGAAGTAAATACAGACAAGGTCCAGTGACCAAAGATTGTGCACACCAGAAGAAGAAAACGGTTTATTATCCCGTATTCAGGCGGCCTTTCCGATGCCCTGGGAGAGGTTGGCCCCCGGTGGCAGCGCGTGGAGCAGGTCCTCGCACTTGTTCTCCTTACAGACGAAGCCGACACCGCAGTCCCGCGGGGCCCACGCACAGAACCTACCGGCCACGCGGACGCAGTTTCCTCCCTCACAGGCCTCCCCCAACTGGCAGACCTTCCGATAGCAATCTAAACCGGGCTATAGGGAACAGCAGGAGGCTACCATTGCGGCGGCATCGACCGTCGACGCACTCGTAGGGATCCTTGCACTCGGCGACACAGGGCAGTCCCTCGATCAGACGGCATTCGCCCATTCGACAGTCCTGGTCGGCGGGGCATCTGAGAAGAGTTCGAAGGGGAGGGGAGGGGACTACCTGGCCGGGCAGGGGTCGAGGACACAGGCCCCATTGACACAAACTGTGTTACTGTGGCAACTGTCCTCGCGGCAGTCCAGTCCCACGGCTAGAATTAGATTGGAAAGGAACGGAGAAGAACAAACCATTGACACACTGCCCCTCGACACAGTAGAACCCGGGGCCGCAGAAGATTGAGGTACATTCTGGAAGGGGGGATTTGGGGGACAGGGGGGAAAGGGCCTACGAGAGTTGGGGTAGCACTGGCCGTGGTGACAGATCTCGTGGGGCTGGCAATTACAGATCGGCTCGACTGGTCTGGAGAGGGTTATTAGGGGAGACTATCGAGTATGAGATACTTTAATTGGCACTTATTACTCCGACACTCCATGGCCGGGCCACAGTCGGCGTGGCCGAGGCAGAAGGCGTCCAGCAGCTTGGCACAGGCACCGTCTCGGCAGATCTCGCCGTCGGGACAACTTATCCCCGTGCATCCTGGACTACTTTAGAGGAGGAAAGAGGAGATCTTACTGTCCAGAACACATTGCCCATTCACACATTTTCCCTTTTTGCCACAGTCGGATACTATGCTCTTGGCGGTGTCTTCGGCCACGAGGACGTGTCTAATGAAGGAAAGATGAGTCAGGGGAAAATATTACCGGTTGCATTTGAGAGAAGTGACTGGATAACACTTGCCCTCGACACAGGCCGTCCCTTCGACGCATTCCACCTGAATTCTCCAGTTTATATTAATTATTAGCTCTTACATCCAAAGAACAGGCAATGGACGGCTCCCCATTCAGGCCGAGGCACTGGTTTTCTTTGCAGGAATAACCTTGAGGGCATTCGAACTCGCCCACGATTGGAGGACATCTAAATTACTGGATATTGGATATCCGGCTGGTGAGAGGGGATACCTTTCGGCGATTACTACAGCCAAAGATAGGAGAATGAGAGAAAGGAGAAAAGAAGACATCGCAAAAGGGGAAAGTTATCGCGGATCGAAGATGCGCAGACGGGAAGTGACCCGGATCGCAAAATAAGTGACTCATTTTGCGGAAGGCTATATATACAAAATAAAGGAAACTTTGTTTTTGACCTGAATAGGAAGAAACTCACCATTTTTTGGCGAAATGGCTAATTTTTGACATATTTGATGTTCTTTTGCCTTCTCTCATCAAAAAGGGGTTATTTTATCCCAACTTCCCATGGACGGATCCACTTGAAAAGGTAATTTTTTCAGCAAAAAGAGAAAAAGTGTGTTTTGTTTCTCCGAAATTCCCAAGTTCTGGTGGTCCGTGTCTTGCCGCGAACAAATCGCCCCGTCTGCGCTAACCGTCCGGCGACTGTTGACCGAATGTATATATTTCCCGTTATACTTCTTTCTTATTGTTTACATTTTGTATTATTCGTTTTAGAATGGATTACAAGGAACAACAGGAGCAAGAGATTGAAGCATTACAAGCCATTTATCAAGAAGATGAACTGGAGATCGAATCTGATCAGTATCCGAACATTTCTCTACGTGTGCATTTAAAATCAAACCAAGTTAGTCATTTATAGTCAAATTACACGTTTATTTTCAGGATGAAAATGCTGGTGATCACGATTTTGACATATCTTTGTTTATCGAATTGCCCGAAAATTATCCTGATACTATTCCTAAAATCACAATAGAGGGCTTGGATGAAACATTTGATGAGGAACGAATACAAAAAACACAAACAGTAAGCTTTACCCATTTACACGTTTTATTTAATTTTTAGAAACTGGAAGAAGAATCCGCAAATTATTTGGGAATGGTAATGGTCTTTTCTATTGTAAGTGCTATGCAGGTTAGTGTCTTTGAATTTTTCTAGTATAATTTAACCCCATAGGAAGAAATTGGCGCTCTCCTTCATGAATTAAAAGAAGTAGCCGAAACAATAGCTGTAGAAGAGAAAGAAAAGAAGGATGCAGTAGAACGAAAGAAATTTGAAGGTTGGTTCTGGGTTCTCAGACAGTGATTCCAGTTATACACACACTTTAGGTACAATTGTTACTCAAGAATCTTTCAAAGCTTGGAAGGACAAATTTGACAAAGAAAGGAAAGCTCTCGTTGACAAGCAAGAAAAGGTTTGGCTTTTATGTGTTCTTTCGACATATTAACGTGAATTACCATATTTTATGTGAGTAATCGGCCCCCACGGAGCATGCGTCACTCTGGGCTGCGGAATTCTCGTCGCATTTTAACGATAAGCGTCTATACTGTTCTGTACACAATCACCTTGTTCTTTTTTGTCTCGCCGATATATTGATTACCACAGCTCTTTCTCGTAACGAAACTTTGAAACATAGAGGTTAAAAAAGTACTTAAACATCTATAAAGAAATTATCTTATCTCTAATTATATTTCAATTATAGGATCGGGAAGCTGCCCTTGCTGGAAGGCTCACGGGTAAACAGCTATTCTTGAGGGACGCCACTCTAAATCTTTCCGATGTTGCCCTTATTGAACAAAGTGTGGAAATAGATGAATCCCTCTTTGATGCAGAGGTTAGCTTATTTATTCTTCCTGTTTAATGATTTTATAGGATTTGGAAGGCTTGGAAATAGATTCAGATGAAGATTAGTTATATTTTTTTTTATGCTTGCGGGTAATTTTCCAATTGTTTTATTTGTTTCTTGTTAAATTAAAGTTTTATGAGCCTTCCTCAATTCATTTTACATGATGGTTTTATATCCATGGTTTTCTTGATAACATCGACACTTCGTTACTTTATTTTCAGAATGTCCCATCATTCGGATGGAAGGGCGTCGTCAAGCAGAGGATCAGGAAATAGTCGACATTCTGTAAGTCTTTTAACCTTCGTTGTTTACCGAATATATCGAGTTATGCATGTTTTTCTTGTAGAATGGACGTCCTTCCGGCCCACTGCCACACATACATAGAACACAACCTTTTTCTGCAAATATGCCGCCTGTTCTACAGGTAATTTCCTTATTTTGCTTTACAAATGATCTGTGTAGATAAAATCCAAGTTTGACGCAGAATGGCGACGGTTTTCCTTACCAACAGAACCTTCCCCTCCAACCTATGAGGGATTCCGTCGGCTTGTTGAAAAACTGCATCATTTAGCAGCAGTTCCCTTTACTTTGTGCTACAATAGCTCTCAAGGGGATCTTTTACCTATTACTAACGATGAAGTCCGTTTGGTTCTTGCAATATTAAGCGCCATTTTAGAACTTGAGAAAATCTTTTGAATCTGCAAAACCTACTCTACGCTTACTAATTCAACGCAAAGGCGAATCATGGGAGGAGAAATACGGCTATGGAACTGACAGCAAGTACGTTTCTTTATTTTTTGAATATTTTCTATCTTTTTTTCAGAAAAGGCAAAGGCTTTACCGGGCTTATATCAACGCAGAAACCACCAAAGAGAAACTATTCTATCTCAAATCCTGAAGATTTTCGCCAAGTATCGGTTCTTTATTTCCATTTATATTGTACCTCAGGTTTCTGCGATTATTGATGTGGATATATTGCCAGAGGCGCATCGTCGAGTACGGTTGTGTAAACATGGATCCGAGCGCCCTCTTGGATTTTATATAAGGTATGGACGTTTTTTTTTTATTACAACGATTTATATTGCAGAGATGGGGCCACTGTACGATTGACAGAACGGGGAGTCCTGAAAGTTCAGGGAATATTTATATCTCGGTTAGTTGAAGGAGGTCTAGCGGAATCTACCGGTCTTCTTGGTGTCAACGACGAGGTATTTTTTTAAATAGCGATTATAATGCGTTTACAGGTTTTGGAAGTGAATGGAATTGATGTGAATGGAAAGACCCTTGATCAAGTTACGGATATGATGGTAGCCAATGCTCACAACCTAATAATCACAGGTCAGATATTATAAATTTTCTCTCTGGAAGTTCATTCTTTTAGTGAAACCAGCCAACCAAAGAAATACTTTGGCCCGTAATACTTCCAACAGGTCGCATGTACCTCATCCAGAAGGGGACTTCGAGTCGGATGACGATGAAATAATTGATCATAGCCGTCGTTAATAAGCCTTATTTCTTTCTCTTACTGAGTGCCTTAACTTTTCTCACTTTGTGATATATCTGCCGCCTAGTAATAATAATTGCGTGATATCCCCTATCAAAGCTGTGATTTTTATGTGTAGCTATTGCTCAAAGTAGTTGTTTTTCAGGGATGGTTAGAGTCATTTTTATCCACATTATATTTCAGTTTGATCCCATATCCCCCCAGGTTGTGTAATTTTTTTGTGATATCCCCACTGCTATGCAGATTGTCATTTTTATCCTAACTTTTCACTGTGCATGAACTATTCGGTTACATATAATGTAAAATAAATTATTTCCTTACTATATCCCCTGTACACTGGGTTATGGTGAGAGAACACAATCTATATGAAAGGAATTGCTATCTATTGAACAAACATTCAGACTAATGTTATATCGTCTAGTTGTGAAGCCCTACAGGGAGATCATAAGAGCTTCCTACAAAACCCGACCCTTAGCTTCGTCTGTTCTTTACTCTTACATTAGAAAAAGAAACTATCCCAGCTGGACTTCATATTTCATTGAATATAGGTAGAATATCACAAATGAGATGAAGACAAAGCGACTTACAGACAGATTCAAGACGACAATTTCGGAAAGAAACATTTCAATTTTGACGTTGATGGGCACAATTATCATATATTGAGGTGAGAGAGGGGTGAATCTGGCGGAAACCCTCGACACAATGCCTCTTTTCGGCCGGTTTAGCCGTCCTTCCATTATTATGTTGTTGCCAGCCGCTGCGCATGTGTTCAAAGCGTCGCGTGTCCGATTTTCCATGAACTTTCACATTTCCAAATCCCCTTTGCCCCGGCCGGGTCAACATGACTCTCCCTCTTTTAATCGTTTCCTTTTTTCGAAACCATCTGGATTACGACCCAGCTGGGCGTGAAAAAGCGGCCCATGATCGGGACATCTGTTTGCATTTTTATAATAAAAGCGCCCTGAGCCGAGTCCCCCTCTCATCTCGCCGTATTTGCATACATTTGCCCTCGCGGCTCGGATTGTCGGCTAATTCTCGCCCGGACCGTACCCGGACCTTTTCAGGGTGGAGGGGGACACGGTTGTCATTCGAGATAACCCCCGGGTCCTTTCCGCCCTTATCAGTCCGAACCTATTAGCGTTATTCTGTGTCTTATCTCCTCTTCCGTCCTGTCACCTAGAATTGCAGCCGTTTTCCTACGATTCCTTCTGTTTTTTCGTCTCTCTCCCCCTGAATATAAGCACTGTGCAAAGAGAGAAAGAGAGCCAACGATAGGGGTGATTAGCGCTCGCTCCCACGCCAATTCAAAAACCCCGTCTCTTCTTTCCCTTTCTTCGAATCGAAATTTCACTCGAAATATTTCATTATCAGTTTCTTCCTCTTGCAATAATTTGCAACAAATCAAATTTCCTCTTTCCTTCTATAAATCCGGGTGTTAATGATTCCACGTCGTTGTTGTTGTTGCCATGAGATTCCAGCCGGGCTATCGATTTCGCGTTTTCTCCTCGAGTAAACTTCCACCCCCTCCCTTTCTCCCTATCAACTTACGCCATCTTCTCTCTCTCTATTTCGGGGAGACTAGTCATTTTCTCATCAGCTGGGATTTCTCCGATTCTCCTTCCGTGTCCTTGACAAATGGGAGGAGGAGGTGTAACAACCAGCCGATTTCAGACCCCCCATCCGTTTCTCACCCTCGGTCACGTGCCCCCTCTACCTCTTTCTCTTCTTCTGTCGATTGTTGCTGCCAGCTGACAACCACCGCGACAGCTGAGAACGGCCGAGGGTGTAACTCACAATACCTTGTTTTCTCTTCTTCCAATCTCCTTCGCGGCGCCGAGATTTATGACCCCTCCGTTTTTTTTGTATTCCCACTTGGCACACGTCTCTCCGTCTCGAAAACCACTCCTTCCTCTTCCAACGGGGACACGGAGAATGCGCTTGATCCAATTATTTATGCATAGTCAGCCAGTGGGTCGGTTGGCAGCTGGCTGGTTCCATCAGCCGGATCATAACAGTTGGCCCGATCCGTCTTCTGTTTGACGTGTTCGAGGTGATCCCCGTCCCCCTGTAATCCCCTTTTTGTTCCTTTCTTTTCTCCTCGGGGATGTCTAAAATCTTCGCCCTTCGGGAAGCAATTGGCCCCATTTCCTCGTCCCTGCCCTCTGTTATGTTGCTGTCTAAACAAATCGCCCCCCATCCCCCCTCCCCTCCAGTCCGTAAAATGGCTTGTTTTGTCTATTTTTATCGACTGTTTTCCACTCGTCCTCCTCCGAGTTCCGTACATTTTGCCATCGCCTCGCCTCCCATGGTTCGCCTCGTAATTTCGTGTCAATATTTACTTTTTCTTTTTGTGTTGGCAGCCTCGATGCTTGAAGATTGCATGTTTCCCAATCCTCGCTCGCAGTTAACTCTCCCATCGTCTCCTTTCCCAGGCCGACTAAAAGAGACGGTCTTTTCATCGGCCACGCAATCGTCTCGTCTCCCTGTCCCCCTTGCTCTCTCCTTTCTGAATCATCCTTCTCCTCTCGGTCACCGTCTTCCCCTCGGTATCTCCCCCTCCATCAAAATCCGTCCTCCCTTCCAATTGGGGTCAATTACTTATTTTCAAATGAGCCCGTTCCATTTCCCGCCTGCCCTCTGCCCAAGGCCGTCCCCCCTGCATAAATGAGCGTCGGTTGAACTGATCGATAGTCGCCCATCGGAAGAAGACAAATTACCGTCTGCCTGTCCGATCCGTCTCCTCCTATCTGCCAGATACTGTTATTCCAGGGTTGGTTGCTTCCCCTACATCAAGTACCACTGCACCAAGAGGCCCGTCCAGGACCTGACGGCCGAGGACACCCTCTACCGGCTGATTACTGCCCTCAATTTGGGTAGGCCCTGCTCTTTTTTGAGTAATCCCCCATGTTCAGGGATTCCATGCATTTTATACGGACTGGCGGCCATTTGCTTGATAAAGCATACTGACACTGTGGTGGACGAGCCGACCGGACAGTCCGTCCGCATCCATTTTCTCATCGAGGAGGACCACATTTGAGTGAGATTTTGTCCTTTTTGTTTTCTCTTTTAATTACATAAAAAGTCTCTCGAAACAGATGGTTCGAGTCGCGTTTTATCCGTCGACTTTTGCTTGTCCCGCCGCCATTGAACGTTTGAGTTGAAGCGTCGCTAATCCGTTTTGAACAGCTCGGCCCTCGACTGCCTTCCTTCTTTTTCTCTCCCCCGTCTGCCTATGTTTTCCCTTCGGCGCTGTGACTGTTTCCCCCTAAAAGAAGAGAAAAAGAATCCCAACAGTTTCTTCCAATGGCTTCTCTTCTTCAGATCGGCGGCATGGTCGCCCCGTCGTGTTGCCTCGAATACCGCCCGACTGCTCATTTCTGGCTCATCATTCTCTTTATCATATTCCCCACCATTTATCTCTGTGGAAAAGTGAGTCCTCCTCCTATATTTATAGAAAAGAGGGATATTTCCAGGTAGTAGGCTGCTTTGTTACAGTATTGCTCCGTGTCCTGAGGGGCATCTGCCGGTTCATTTTGTGGGACGAGGCAGACTACGAGGAGGAGGACAGGAGGATGGCCGAGGAGAAGGGGGCAGAGGCCAGGAAACTGCTGGAGGAGAGAGAGGCCCGAAGGGAAGAGGCACGGGCCAGGAGGCGGGAAGAGAGGAGACGACTGCGGGAGGAGGCCAAGGAAGAACTGAGACAACTCCTCGCCCAGGTGACTATCCTCCTCCTTTTGAGATATATTCAAGATTTTCAGACAAACGGGAAGCCGAAGGTGACGAACGGCGTCTCGAAGCAGACGGTGATCCGCGAGGAGCCGCGTCAGTCGTCAGATAACAGTGATTCTTTGATTTCGGAGTGCGAAGACGAAAATTCACAGGCGACCAGCGGGATCGTCGTCTCCGAATCGCGTCCAAGAAAAGCTGACCACCTCAAATCGGCTCATTGACCCCGTGGCCTTCGTTGTTATCACTTGAACCTCCTCTCGATACGGGCTCCCGCTGCCGTGGGCAGATCTCTCCTCCTCCTCCTCCCGGTTGTTCATATCCCTTGTTCCCTTTAAATAGAATCTCGGTGTGTTGTCTGTTCCCGAATTCTCTGGTGCAATTACTGCTTTATTTCTCAACTTCGCTAGACAATCTAATAAAATATCTTCATTATGCCCGGACTGTGGATGAGATCGGGGGAATGTCGGGAAGAGACTCGTAAGGGGTGGCCAATACATGACATGATATGGGGGAGGGAACCGGCCGACGGGGACCGTCAGCCCGTCTGATGGACGAGCTTCTGCCGGTCCGAGCTCGGCCCGAACAACTCGTCGTCCGAGTCCGAGTTCTCCGTCAGCCCCGTCTGCAGCTCGCGAGACGACACGATGTCATATTTCCTTATCCGCGAGCGGGACGACTGGGAATTCCTGTGGAGTCTTCTTTAAAATAAAAAGGGAGAGGAGGCACCTGTAGTAGCGGATGCAGCAGTAGATGGCCAGGAGCAGGAGGAGACTGCCGATGACCGCGGCCGCCCGGAGAGGGGCGAACTCGTCCATGTCGAACGCGCCGCCCTTGTGGGGCCCGGCAGTTGTACTTGTGGTTGTGGGCATCGTCTGAAATACTCTATATCCTCAAAAATGTAGACGGTGAAAGGGAAAGTGAAGCGGCGGAGATTTATAGTCAACTTTCGTGGGAAATCCCATCGATCGACAGCTTTTGGCTGGGCGGCGGGGACAGAAAGGGGGACTGTTATGGGTGGACAACAAGGAGCACCGAAGAAGGCAGACTACCGGGTACAAAGTGTGCTCCTCTGGGCGGAGGAGATGGAAAATAAATAGGTCTTATAATGTATGTTACAGACGATAAATGTGACAATTATGATGATTAACAGAAAAAAACGGCAGGGGAGACAGTGAACGGGGCGAATATTTCCCTGGGAAATCAATGCCGGCGGCCGGGAAATATTTGCCCACTGCGAATGAGTCCGCGCCCCGAAGAAAACAAGCATTTTTTTGGTTAAAAGGGAGAAAAGATTCGAAAAAGGAATATAAATTATAAACAGAATGGTTGTCCCTCGTTGGCGTTGCTGGCCGGCGGCTATCTTCGGGAAAGATATCGATTGGGCGGCTTTCGGGGGGACAACAAACACGCCGCGGGCCTTGATCTACCCGGGATTGAGACGGGTAATCGGAGGAGATCAGAGGGAAATCGGGAGAAAGTCAATTGATATCAAAAGATGCCGTGAGAACTGTATTGTCCTCTACAATGTGCGTATGGTAACCGGGTGGCATTCAGTAGGTCAACCAAGGGGAGTTGTGGGTTAAAGTTGTACTGAAAACATTTGAGACCGCCTGTATATTTGGGCTGGAAGAGGCCTTTGGACTATACTGCACATAATTCGAGATATGCTCCAGCAGTTCCAGGAAACCCGTAAACCCACGAGCATCCGCCATTTCCTCAAGAGGGCGTACTACAAACTTTTAGTCAATCTGTCCATAAGAATTCGTCTCTAGTAGAACTTCTTCTCTCTAAAAGTTAATACTGATCTGAACTGCCACCCCAGGTAATATCGCCCCAGAGAGTTGTCCACACATGCTCCATCTGGCGCATATGGCATCGGCATCCTGGCCACATCTTTGGCGGTGCCAATCAGACCGTGTTTGCTCCGTGTGGCCGTCTCCCTGGCCTTTTGTTATTGTGGCCGGGTCAGCTGCGGGTTGCGGGTGTTCTTACACTAATTTGCATACCGCAACTTGCTCCCAGCCCATTTATCCCGCCTGCTTTGTTCGTACGGCTCGTCTGTTTACATTCACTGTTCGCAGTATGCATAAGCAAGGCGAGACGATGCCCTCACCACCTTCGCCATAAGCCTCGTCCGCGGCTTTTCACTTCCTCTTTCGCGCCTCTCCTTACCGTAGCCTCCCCCGACCGGCCATTCCCATCTGATTCAGTCGCCGTGCCATTCCAAGCGGGGCACTCTCCCACGACGCCCTTCTGACCAGTCGTCTTCGGCGGCTGACTCACTCCCCGCCGTACAATTTGAGGCCTTTTTTGGCCAGGCTGATTTTACGAGCCGCGGAGGTCTCTGTCCTCTTTGTCCATGCACATCTGCGCACCTGCGTGTTCCCGGACCGGAGCTGGCTGGCTGTACAATCTCTGTCCCTTCCCCTTATCCCCCCGGTTGTACTTGGCCTGTCCAGACGGGTAGAAATTAATCCGTGGCTGATCCCGCAGTCTTTTTTGTGCTCACTTCGTCATTAGTCTCCACTTGAGACGGTTCAACGACTAATAAAATGGCGGACAAATCAGCTTTCGTTCCTGTGGACGCTGTCCAGGGTCACAAGGCCAGCGATCTCGATGTCGACATGGACGCTGAGCTCTTCGGCGCCTCCAAGGCGAAGCCCACTCCTGTAGCTGCTCCTCCGCCGCCTCCTCCGGCTCCAACCACGCCTCCGCCTGCTCGTGCTGCTCCGGCTCCGGCTCCCAAGTTCCAGTACAAGAAGGCCGCCACCTTCACCAAGACCTACGCCGGGCAGAAGAAATAAACACGAGTAAAGAGCGATTGACGCTAGTCTCCTATCTGCTGCTCTTTCTCTCGTATGTACCCGACACAGTACACACCTCCGGGGGTGATAGCTGGGGTCGCGGACCGTGTTAAGTGATTCACACACGCCTCTATTTACTCTCCGTGGCCATGACCCGAGGCTCTATTTTTTGGATACCACTCCTCCGGGTCTCCTCAAATAGACACAGGCCGCCGCTTTTCCTTGTTTGGCCGGTCCTGATCCGCGAACCGTCTTCGCTTTTTTCGCTCGTCTTACCATTTTCACTTCCCTCCAAAGAATCACTTAGGTTGTTTTGACGGGGAGGAGACGCGCCACCCTCAAACGGACTGTGACTGGCCGGCTCCAGCTTTTTCTGTCTCCGGTCCTCCCGGGACGGGATGACCTTGTCGGATGGACTAATTTGAATGCTACACTCGATTAGCTTTTTGTCTTTTTTTTTGGGTGGAGGACAACGGGAACGGAAGAGTCGGTGACGACACCCAGATGACGATATCTAACCCATCGATCGCGACAAAATTCCGCAGATAAGACGAGAAGAGGCCCAGCCTCTTGGCCCAACTTTTTCGACTCTTTTTTGGGGCCTCTTCCCTCCCGGCCTCCGGCCCCCGAAAGAGGCAATTCTATTACTCTCAACGGGGGAAATTACGGCCTCGTTGGGATTACTCCTAATTATAAATCTGTAGGTCACCGCCCGGCTGATCCCCCTTCGAGGCTATCATCCCCTCTTCGTCTCGGGACTCGACAAAAGAACCTGTCGAAATTCGGCTGACCTTCGGAGAGCCCGCTTTCGCCTGCCTGCCTGCAGGTCATTCGCATTCCTGGAGAATTTCGCACGCGGTTGATACCGCGATTTGCGACAATCGTCGTCCGATTATCGATTCATCCCATTATTCACTTTCTCCCTTACTTTCCCATATTCTCAATATTCGAATTCTGAGGGTGAAGGCCCTCCATGACCCCGAGAGGCGGCCTTTGCCCCCTTTCCTGTTCTTTTCCCATCTTATCCTCCCAGATTCCTGCTATTTGATCTATTTTAATCATTGTCCAGTTCCTGACTAACGATGTCCCTCTCCCTGTTCTCCCACGATGTCTGCCGCCATTTCCCACCTTCATCATTGTCCACGGGGGGATTTCCGCGTTTGCGTGTCCTCTTTTTTCAAATCCTGTGTGTTTTGTCGTTGCGCAACATGCAAATTCCCCCTCCCCCGCTCCTCCTCCTCCTCGGGATGACCCGTCCCCCCGGTGATGATTCACGTTTCCGGTAAATTGGCCGTCAATCGGCATGCATACCGTCGGCCGTCGGTCGGTCTCCCGAAGCCATTCGTCCCCCGTCCCCCTGGCCTTTGCCTCATTTTTGACTCATTGTCCTCGTCCTCCTCCTCCTCCCTCTTGTTTTTGGCACATCCAGATCGGGCTTTTCTCTGGTAGAAAAAACCTGTCAATGGATGGCGCCCGCCTAGCAAAAGTCACTTTTTCCTGGGGGAGGAGGGACAGAGGGATACAGCAGCCTCCTCCTGTCCTTCGTCCTCTTTCCAACCTTGATACTTGTTTGGTCAGGGAACAATGACACCCGGCTGCCCCCTCTCATTACAAAAACCATATTCCGTGGGACAGTCAATTACAATTCCTGCATAAGAAGGAGGCCCGTCCTCCCGTCCCCCTCCCCCCTAAGATCATTGTTTGGAATCCGAGTCAGCCACAAACCATTCGGGTCTGTTTGCCTGTGTTCCCCTCCCCCCTCCTTATCACTCCGTCCCCCTGACAAAACAATTCGAATTCCCCTCCGATCCCCCTTATGGACCCCGTGCTTATCGTTCTTTTATGCCCCCGGCTACCACGGCGTCGCTTTCTCTCCCCCGGCCCGATCTGCCCCCCGTGCCCCACGAGGAGGAGACCTCCCACAGCGAAAAATCGCGGCACCTGCTTGGCACGCTTATCCCTCGGTGTGATCGTTTCATTCGCAACATTTTTTGTAAAACAGCCCGACTGGATCCCCCGATGGGTATCTCGCCCTTCTGATGAATTCATCCATCTCTCCAATTAGGGGCGTCTCCTGCCAAAAACCTCTCCCGGCTAATAATCCTCGGCGCGAGGTGAGAGGAGGCCGGATAATCGGATTGTCCACAGCGGCCCCTTTTGATATCCCCCGTCCTTTCATAACCTCCTCCTCCTTCTCCGGCTCCTTCTCCCTTTAAAAATAGACAGTCACCCTATTCTTGCAGATGACGGAATTCAACTCGAACTCCTTTCTAATTGAGCTGGACTCGTTCGGGCGGCCGCCGCCGCCCCAGAATATCTACGGCAACAGCCAGACGAAGGAGATCGCCACGAAGCTGGACGCCATCAACATGGAGAAGCAACGGGTGGGTACCGGTCGGCCGAATATGGTCAAGTGCACTCGTCAAGTGTCCCGGATGGCCACACTACCGAGTTTCGCCTCCACCTGTCCGTTTCCTGCCCCCTCCCCCAACTGTTTTATCCCCCCCAAAAGGGGGACCTTGAACCTGTTCGCTCCGTTCCCTCGTGACTCGAACCGACCGAGAACTAAGCTCTAAATTGGCAGCGATCTTCCCGTCATTGTTCAACGTCGAAATTTCAGAAAATGAAGGGAGATCTGCTGACGCCGTCCGAGAACGGGATGGTCAAATTAGGCAACGGAGCGGTGCCCAAAAAACAACAGATAAATGTGGAAGATGCCCAGAAGTGGAGGAACGACGTGTTGGCCATGAGTCGGCCCAAGGCGGCCGGCGGCTTCGGGACAGAGACCCCGGAGATGGCCAGGGAATACGTCCGCCAGATCAGGAACAGCACCGTCTATATGAACCACAGCGACAGCGAAGACGACCGCGGCACGGTAGGAGATAGTCGGACGAGGGACAACTCCTTTTAGAGAAGCTCCACCGACTCCACCTCGCTGCCCTCCCCACCGGGGGAACTCTGCTCGCCTTATCTGAAGATCAGGACGGACCACCACCACGAGAGGAAGTCCTCGGACTACTCGTCCGCCTCCTCCCACAAGAGTCCCAGTCCTCCCAGCCAGTCCTCGTGAGTTCGCCCGTTCACAATAGCCAACGGCCCCGTGTTCAGGTACTCGGACTACGCCTCCCTCTACAAGTCCCAGACCAACACCCCGTCCCCCCGGATTGACAGTCCCACCAAGCATCAGTCATTCAACACCGCCTTCCGAAGTGCCCACTCTGTCCCCGTTGTTACCGTACCCCATGGACCCCGATTCTCACCCCTGGGACAGGTACCGCCCTCTATTTTATAAAGAGAAGACAAATCTTCAGAAATCGGAGCTTCCTCTACCCAAGACGGCCCCGAAGACGCCGGGAGCCCCGAACTTTGGCTACGGTCCGAGCCTGACCCAACAGATCAGGGTCAACGCGAAGCCGCCCAGCGGCCGAGCCCCGGGATTCGGCTCGGTGACTAATTTGGACAGTCGACGGGCAGACACGTGGAGGAGGATAGAGGCCGAGAGCAATGCCCAGGACAGGAAATTCGAGGAGCTGACGAGGAAACTGCACGAGAACCTGGTGATGGACAAGAGGACAGAAGTCGGTGGGTAGATGACGGCAGACGGGGATGGACGAGAGAGATTCAGGGAACTGTGCCCACTGTCAGCGGCCGATGTACGACACGGAGGACCGGTACACGGTCCAGGAGAACACCTTCCACTCCAAGTGCTTCGTCTGCGAGGTCTGCGGCAAGGAACTCAAGTAGGCCACCCCCTCGCCCTCTCCAATTTCGGCTGTTTCAGAGACCAGCAGTTCTATCTGAGCGGGGGTCGTTTCTTCTGTAAACAGGACTACTTCACGGAGCAGATGGTCAAGCAGAAGGAGACCCTCTGTGCCGCCTGCAAGCTGCCCATCCAGGAGACGGTCCTCTCCACCCTCAGCCGCCACTTCCACCCTCGCTGCTTCCGTTGTACCGACTGCTACTCCGAACTCGACGGAGTGCCCTTCTCTGCCGATAAAGAGAACCAAGTGAGTGACCCCTCCCACTCTCCTCATGTCCATTTCAGCCGTTCTGTCTCCCGTGCTACCATAATCGGTATGCTCCTCGATGTGCCACGTGCAAGTGTCCCATCACACCTAATCCCGAGACGGGCGAGACTACCCGAATCGTCACTTCCAATAAAAGTTATCATATGGAATGCTACGTCTGCGAGGTAGGAACTTATAACTAGAACCTCTATACTATCAACTTAGGGATGTAACCTGGTCTTTGACGAGGAACAGAAGTGCTATCCCCGGGAGGGCCACCTCCTCTGTCGGACGTGTCATCTTCATTGGGCCAAGACCCGTATCACCGATCTCTAAATCAGCTCAAAAGGATCCTTCGAGCACAAAATCTAAGTCAATGCTCTCGGTTTCTTGTTGCCCCCACTAGTGTCCAAACTACCTCTCTGCCTTCACATCAGTATAATATTGAAAACCCCGTGTCCATCATAGATTTTACTTTCTCTTGTTAGAGTACAATAATGAAGATAAAAATTAATTTATGTAGACTATTGGTACAAAAACTTATCCGTCTCCAATTTTAAATCACAGCCATTCTACACAAAAACAAACTAGTAACCGGAACATATTCACATTTAAATACAAAAAAAAATGTAGATATGAAGTTAAGTTAAGAAAACGACAAAAATTACGAAGAAAACCATCAATGTACCCAGTACTTTAATTATTAGCCAGCGGTTTCTGCTAATATTGGCAAAATAACGAACAAGCTCGGTATGTGCAGCATCAATATTCACTGTAGCGTCATCAACATTGGAATCTATTCTAAAATATAAAACTTTAATATGAAACCTGCAAAAAACTAACCTCGTGATCATTTCACCTTGTTCACTCACTAAACTGGCTAATTGAGAAAATATTTGACCGAGTTCATGTATAGAGCCTTCAATTCTCTCCATAGCATTTGATCTCGCTTGGACATATTCATTGTTTTGATTACGAAAAACCTAAATCGCGTAATTACTTTTTAAAAGAATAATACTTGTTGTTGGGTTGTGTATTGCTCTACAGCACCCATATCTAACGCAACGCTACCATTTCCTTGTTCATATTCATCGGCAAGAAGGCGAGATCGCACTGAAAGAATAAAAATGCCTAGAATATATTACGCATACCATTTGGTGTGCTGGATGAGGACGGCAGTGACATAGGCAAAGCATTGGAATGTGAGAATTTTTCACGACGAGTTTTTTGGGCTTTTAAGTTCTGCAAGATATTTTAATAAAGTTAACGCACAAATACCTCTGTTCCTATTTCCAAAACTGTCTTGAAATCTTGGCTGACGGTAGCAAGCTTTGATTGTAACCCAACTACTACGTTTTCACTGCAAAAATATTTGTTTAGAAATTGTGAACTAACCTATGAACGTTTCCTTGAGATTTACCACCTTTTCTTCGACGTGAAAATTCATTTAATGTGGCAATTTGTTTGTTGAGAGCAGTGATATCCTATGTCTATGGGTCTCCTAATGAAAATGAACTAACCTCTTTTACAACTTGCGATAAATGGTCCATTTCTGAGCGTTCATTCAACAAACTTTTCTTTTTAGCCATTTCAGCCAGTTTTTCCATTTTTGCACAAGTTTGACTAAGATCTCGTCCAATTCTTCTACAAAACGCGGTTAACCAGTTTTAGACAAAGAAAAACCTGGCTAACTGATTAAATTGAACAGATTCCACAATAACCTCCTTTTTATCGGGCGGACGATGACCATTTGCTTGAATTTTCATCTAAAAATATAACGAGTAATTTTATGCGAAAGAACTAGTACCTGAAACGATTTTGCTGTGGTACGAAATTCATTCGTTCTATCACGAGTAGGCATTGTGAATGCTAGGAAATCCACTCGGTCACCAAAAATCGCAAGTTTCGGAAATTCGACTTCTACAGTAGGTTCTTCAGCCCCTGAAAATATTAGTATAAATGGTAAGAAAAATGATTGCGTATGGCATGCTATAGTTGACAAGCAAATAAACATAATTATACACCTGTTTGGGTTTGGAAATACTGGACGGACGGTGGAATCGATGAAAACGCCTCCTGAAACGGTGAGATTTAGCCCGGAGATTAGGGAAGCGGACACATTCTCTCATCTGTGCAAATATATCGCATTTCGATGACACTGCATCGAGTATTTTCACTAATTAATAAAATATAAACTTACTTGAGCTGAATTCCAAAGCTGAGCAGGAGAGGCTCCAAATACGGTGCTTAGTGGGTTATATTTATAGCCTTGGGAGTGTGTTGAGATTAATGCCTGACTTTTTTTGAGGTCGTGGTCCTCAAAAACAACTTCAGTATTCGAACAATCTTCTGTAAGTTTTCGGCGCGATCTAATTAACGAATCCGACATCCGACATCAATAATACTCTGAAGGCTAAAAAAGAAATATTTGTATGCTGTAGATACGATCTATCAGAAAAAAAGAGTTATTCCATACAATTGTACAACATGACGATGACATGGCTATGCCACGTGTCACTTCTATAAAAAGTAGGAATTTGAAGCGGGAACAGACACAGACTCCCGAATATGTGTAAGAATTTAGACCAGTGGTGTAGACAACTCGATCAACTGTACAAATTGTAATTTCAAAATGTGAACCATTTTCCAAAAAGTATAGTTTTACCACAGAAGAGCGCAAAGAGATGTGCGCTCAGCATATTAGTTATTGACTGAAACAGTCTATTGACTACTTCTGACAAATGAAACAGAGCTACGATCAACAGAATACAAAAAAATGTATACAAAAAGGGCAAATGCAAAAATATACAGTAACGGGTCACGTGGAACTCAAAATGTCTCGACACTGCGTCCCAAAACAACCGTGAAGGCGGTAAATAAGGTTCGGGGAGGTTTCAAAATATGTTTGCTTGTTGTTTTCACGTGACAGGCCTCATTATACGTTGATATATATGTTGGTAGTGTTTTAGGAAATGGATGACGATGATGACATTGAAATTATTGAGGAGGTGAAGATATTGGAGAAGAAGTCAAGCATAGACAATGTCGAAATCATTGGAGATATAACGGAAAAGGTGTCAAGCATAGACGAGCTTTCAGATATTAGCCTTTCTCCAAAATATGGAAGTAAGTTTTATTTAAACCGTTCATGTGTAATAGAACGCAGAAGCACAAAAATCACTGTTACCGAAGAAGAAAGCGTTGAAGTACAAGTTAAGAAGAGGGTTCGAAAAGATCCTTTAGTTGTAGCACAGGAAAAACTTCGAAAAGCTCAGGAGCAGGCTGAGAAGAAGAGACAGCGAGAGGAATTAAAATGTACAAAAGAGGTATTTATTGCTTGTTTCGGCTAATCTCAATTTAGAACGAGAAGAAACGGCGCAAGATAGAAAGAGAAGCTGTTAGCGCCAATAAGTCGAAGTCAGAACAGTATACATACTGTCACGTGGGGAAAGAATTTAAAAAACTACGTGAGGTATCAAAGTCTTTCTGAGAAAACAGTGGTTTAGAAGGGCTAGAAGCTGCTGTAAGGACGGTTTTTGCTGAAAGAAATTTGATAGAACAGTTAGTGTTCGATGATTCCTTGGATGTGCGTGTTCATTTTCAACGTAAACAAATAGAAGTAATGGAAGTGGATAACTCAATTGACAAATTAGAATACACAGTTAGTAAAACCACTACTTTTTAACCAAATATCAGTGTCTGCAACATATTTTTGGGGTTCTTGTTGAAGCGGACGCTTTCCGTGAACTTGTTCTCTCCAAAACCTTGAATGACTTCGTCATTCTGCAACAAACTTCCTATGCTATTCCGAATTCTCAGCTGATTATTATTTGCTTTGGTGAACACAAACTTCCTCCTCGAAAAGTAATTTCTTTTTTTCTAATGAACAATCTCCGCTTCTAGATTATGGAGGTTTCTTTAGCCTTGTTTGATGAAAATCACACTCATATCGAATTTTTTACTAATTCTGGCGATTTGGCTCTTTTTCTTGCTCAGACTGTGCGTGCACTGGCTAAAAAAGCTTCATCGAGACCGGATAAGCTTATTGTCGACATGCCAAAAGTTAGTTGGTTTTTTTACTTTTTATTATTACTTATTACTTTTTACAGGGAATAGTGGGCGGAACACATGATGAAATCGTAAAAGATTGGTGGGATAAGATGCTTACTGCTTTAGAACGTCTAGGAGGCGCACAGCGCCGTGCTATTATTCGACATATTCCTGATCCACTAAAAGCCATCCTAGATTTCCGATCGGTTAGAGGATGGTACGAGTATTTCATTCTATTTTATTTAGAGAGGCTATGACGTGGTTACTAAAGAACTGTCTAATTTAATTTGTGAGAATGGACGTCGACTGGGTCCAGCAATGGCTCATCGTGTTTTTGTTATGTTAACTGACACTACAGGCAATCCTGTTATCGACTAAAATGTAATTTAACTTTTTTTACGTGTGTGATTCGTTACCGGTATTTGTTTATGCATAAATTTTAACCTTTTTGAAACGGTGTTTAGCATTTTGTTTGCAATCAGATAACTATTGATATAGAAAAGTAATACTCAATCTTTTTATTTTACAGGAAGCATCAAAATTGTTGGGCAATGGTATGCTGATATGGCATTATGATCCTTATAGTATTGTTTAGAGTGATATTCGTAAATTCTTTGGTGATCCGAACAGAGGACGAGGTAGTGCACTTTCTGCTATCAGGAATTCCTCTACCGCAAGTCCTTCTGTAAACCAAACACCTGTTTCCAAAAAAAGATCTCCGAAAGTGACGAAAGTCGACAAGCAAATTACGTTGGATGAATTCAGTGAATGTGAGTATATATAGAAGTGGTTTTTAATATATGTTTAGCTGACGGTGAATCCCCGTTACCTAAATCAGTTAAAAAGGCCACTATGAAAGCTGCTAAACGAAAACCAGTTATTATTGAGTCAGGTATTATTTGTCTATACTTTCTTTTCTTTTATAAACATATTATTCGTCTTTTAAGATTCGGAAGAAGAACATAATAGTCAACCCAAAGCTAAGTTACTGAAACCAACATCACCAGATATACCGAGGAACACCCGCAAAAATAAGCTCAGGATTTCAAGCGGAAGTGAATCATCACTTTCACCGAAAAAATATAAACCCCAAGCGCACAAAAAAACTGTTTCTTCGGATGATTCTGTGCTGGTATGTAGTTTTCGGTTATTTGCCGGTATACTGAACATGTAGAGCATATCTGATAGTGATGAAGAGCCTATCACCAAAACCAAGAAAAGTATACCTGCTGGGCAAAAGAAATTAACGCTTGTTGCAGGGAAGAAAAATCCAGAGACTAAAACTCGAGGTATACAGCATTTGTCTTCAGTTCATATACATCTTTAGTGGCCCCATCTGACATAAAAAAGGTTAGCGCAGAAGATTTCTTCAGCAGCGGTGGTTTCTCAAAAACTTCAGAAGGAACAAGGAAAGTGAATAGCCCCACAAAGAAGACGTCTACTGGCAACAAAGAATTTCGAGTATGTCATGCACTCACTAATACATTTTCTAAGGAGAAAACACCTCCATCTAAACAGAAAGGAAAGAAACCAGGGCCAAAGCCACGGACACCGAAAAAGCTTATTGACGAGGATGAGTTTGCGGTAAGTAAGTATTTATGATTAGATATATAAAATACAGCAGATGAAAAATGAAGCCACCAAGAAAATTGTGAGTAGAAAAAACGAGCATCAAGAAAAGAAAAAAGACGATATTCCAAAAAAAGCTGCATCTTCCAAAAGGAAGGATCTTGCAAGCGAATTTCTAGTAAGGTTTAAAAATATTTTGCAGATATTTCTATTATTTTACGAGAGATTCATTAAACTTTTGGTTTTACTCGATGGAAATACCTTGTAGAGAAAGAGCTGTATCCGGAGTAAGAACATGAAGCAGAAGAGCGCGATGGGCTTACTCATAAAAACAGTGATGCATTAAAACGGCAACAATAACCACCTTATTTTTGCTCTTTATTTCTGAATTTCTCATAAATTTGAAGAGATTATATTACAAAGCGGGTACCGAATGTAATCTCTTAGGCGTTACTTGCCCACTACCTTTAAAATTCTTTTTAGGAGGAAGAAACAGATGTGGTTCCAAAAAAACCAAAAATAAGTCCATCCACAAAAGAAAATCGGCCTCATGAAAAATACGAAAAACCTAAATCTCCGGTTAAAAAATCCAAAAGACCGTCCGACACTACAAAAGAAGGTATTTAATGATAAATTGTTTAATATTGTTTCAGTCCCTACACCCTCTACATTCATTTCTGGAACTGCTCAAGTTGTTAGGCAAAGTGACGATGCCAGTGTATGCTTGTTAAATATTATAAGTCGTTCAAATTGCAGTATGAATTACCATGGGTTGATAAATACAAACCAAAAGCATTGAATCAACTTGTTGGGCAGCATGGAGAAAAAAGTCCTATGAACAAACTGCTTGGCTGGCTTAAGGATTGGTCAAAACATAATCTTGGAGAGGGTGCCAGTATCAAAAAACCGAAACCCGCTCCTTGGCAACAAGGAGGGGACGGTACAGCATTCAAAGCTGTCCTTCTTTCGGGAACTCCTGGTTTGTTTTTAGTAAACTTTACCTTGGTTTCTAATAGGAATATAAAAGTTTCATAAGGGTAACAGTACTCTTTTAGGTGTTGGCAAAACAACATGCGCACATCTAGCTTGTGACACGCTTGGTCTTAAATTTGTTGAAATGAATGCTTCTGATGTTAGAAATAAGAAACAGCTCGACGCACAGGTCGCTCAGTTAACGGGATCACATCAAATCGAAGAGTATTTTGGTCGTACTTCGACCGGACAGCACGGTAGTTTTTGAATTGTTCGTTGTGTGAAGAACATATAGATGACAACGACATACATCATGTCTTAATTATGGACGAAGTAGATGGAATAAACGGAAGAGAAGATCGAGCTGGCATTGCTGAGCTTATTCAGATTATTAAAGAAACAAAAATTCCTATTATATGTATATGTAACGATAGGTATGCTCATTTTCCTTTTTTTTAACTTTTGCCTTTGAGGTCACATCCGAAAATGCGTTCTTTAGTCAATTATTGTTTCGATGTCCGCTTTCCCAAGCCAAGAGTTGAGCAAATTCGGGTACTGTTACTAATTACCACTATTATTTAATTATAGGCTCGTATAATGAGTATTGCTGCCCAAGAGAAAGTCAAATTAGATAAAAACGAATTAGATGAACTTATCGAACTTTCTGGCACGTTTCATAAATTTATTTTCTTTATATTCTAAAATCTTCATGTCTTTATATAAATTTAGGGCACGATGTTAGACAGACAATTTATAATTTGCAAATGCGCTCATCATCGGTTTCACCTAAAATCGAACAAAAGGACTATACGATTGTCAGTTGTTTTGCTGCCTCAATACATAATATGAATTCAGAATACTTTCGAAGCTGCAAGGAAATTACTGCATAGCGGATCCACATGGATGGAGAAACAGGACATGTTTTTCGTAGACTATTCGCTTATGCCGCTTTTTGTGCAAGAAAACTACCTTAATATGAAAAATAAGACCCATAGGTAACATATAAAAGTTATCATACAAATTTACAATTTAGCAAAGAAACATCTCTGAAATGTATTCGTGCGGCGTCAGACCTTATTTCTTTGGGTGACACAGTAGATCGCTGCATCCGAACCACTGGCTTTTGGAAGCTTCTTAACGAGGAGGTTAGACGCAGATCATATTATTAGGCAGTTTTGAAATTCTAGGCAATGTTTTCTTCTATTCTGCCTTCGATAGCAATCGATGGACACCTGAGTTCTATGATACAGTTTCCATCTTGGTTGGGCAAAAATTCCACTGCTGGAAAGCGACAACGTCTTATGAGACAACTTGCCTGTCATGCTCACTTGAAGTGCTTTTCTTTCGTTATCCTCTTCAATTAATCTTTTTTTTAGAATTTCCGCTGATGCACACTCTTTAGTTACTGATTATGTACCTGTTTTACGCGAGGCTTTGACAGTACCGCTGATTCATCGTGAAAACGACGGAATACCGTAATTATGTTATTATATTTAAAAAAAAACGATACTTTTCAGAGATGTTGTAGCTAAAATGGATGAATATGATTTATTAAAGGATGACCTAGAGGCTTTAGCGGAACTGGCCGTTTGGCCAGGTAAAATCGATCCTGCAAGCAAAATCCAGTCAAAGGTAGGGCAATTTTATCGCGATAAATCTGTTGTTTGTAGGTTAAAGGTGCTCTGACCCGTGCTTTAAACAAAGAACACCGTTTGCTTCCATATCATATTGACGATGTCGCAAAAGGCAAGAAGAAGGCTGCGTTCCAAGCTGGTTTGATTAGCATTAGTAGTTCTAGTTGATAATTGTAGAGGTTGAAATTGATGAAGAAGGTTATCTAGTGGAACGAGTGGATGGTGAGGAGGAAGTAGAGGATGAAGATGAAGAGAAAGATAATGGATCTGCAGCAGTTATTATCAATTCGTCATCTGGTAACATAATTTGTAAGAGGTAAAGCAATATTTTTAGGTAGTCGTGGTAGAGGCGGTGGTAGAGGAACCCGTGGTACTAGAGGCAGAGGCGGTCGGGGCAAAAAGTAAATTACAGAAAGTCATAATTTCTGATGTTCTCTTTTGTATTGTTTATTTTTTTGTAACTCGTTTATATAAAGGCATGATACGTTCTGTTTTCCACTAAAATGACTAGAAAAAATCACAACACCATTATAACAACCAAAATGTGACACATAAAGCTTTCCCATATTGAAAATATGAAATGTGGTGATGTATACAAAAAATACTCAAGGTTGTTGACTCCTGTTTGGACTGGCTCGTTCAGTTGCCGGTGGCGAACTAGTTGTAGTCCTCAAAATAAGTCGGGCTAACCGTGACCGCCCCCCAGAAGAAAGGTGTTCGACGACGTCGGGCCATTCTCCTCTGGCGGCTTCCGCCAGAACAAAACGGCTCTAATTATTATTAAAACGATCTTTCAAAACAAAGTGTACCTTATCCGAGTGTTGTAAATGAGTAACCCATTTGGAGAGGATGTCTTCCGGGTTCTCGAGGCCCATTTTGGCATAAACCACGCTTTTATTCCATTGTTTCTGCGACTGTAGATACTTACAGGCGTCTGCTCCTGCTCCGACAAGGAATAGCAGCTCGACTCCGTCTTGAAACTGGTTGGGTAGGGGCTATCCCTCGCGTACCTTCAATCATATCCGACGCGATCAGATTGGTAGCGATGAGTTTGATGAGCGACTTGGCCTGTTCGTTGTCCTGGCTCGAGACGAGGAGGGCCGCCTTCATGCTCGCGTAGCGGAGGTCGTTGGACCCGATGAGGCGGTCGACGACCCTCTCCTTGGCCTTCCCCCCGGCCACCACGGCCCTCTCCACGAGACGACTCTCCACCACAGTCGTGGCGGCACACCCGACACAGGCCACTCTCATTTCTCTCTCCTGGAAGTGGCTTCTTCATGGCGAACAATACAATATTACCCGAAATTGGCCATTTGGCCAGAAGAGGTGCAGTTCCGGAGGGAGCATGACACTGCCGTCGTCGGCCAGCACTGACTGGACCACCTCGAGCAGTAGGTGGGAGAAGATGTCGCCGATGAACCGGGACAGGAAGGACTCGTTCCTCAGGGTGGTCAGGTCCGTCCCGTGCTCTGTGATCGTGGGCTTTTGCTGAAGGGGCCGGTTGCAATAATTTCTCGAGAAGGTATTTCCCACCTTCTTACTCAACATCCACTGGGTGTAGGGCTCCTCAGAGACGCCGCTGTCAAACTCTTCTATCATCTTCTCCAGTTTGGTCTCACTCATCAAAAATGGCACGTCTAGATTAAACTGAGGAGGATAGGGGGACGGGGACAGACCTTTATCGGTCATGGGGCCATTCCTCGAGCTGGGGGAGAACTGGAAGACGTTGTCGCTGGTGATGACCACGGGCGACACGCCGCACAAGTCCATGTCGAGGGCCGTCCTCGTCGGGTCGACGACGATCGACTGGATCTTCGTCAGGGCCTCCGTGTCCCAGAGGATCAGTTCCCTCTGGTGGAGGACGGCCAGGGTGTGGTCGCCGGCCAGCCGCGAGAAGGACATCCTCATCACGGGGAGACGCGACGACCGGATGTGCCGTGACTGCCCCTTGCCCAGATCCCAGATGGCTATCCTCCCGTCGGCGTCGCCCATCGCCAGGATGTCCCCCTTCCAGGCCATGTTCCGGATCGACCAGCCGCCGCTCTTCCACATCGTCGGCACTATCGAGCCGTCCTTCACGTGGAGTCCCTTCACCGTCACACAGTACAGTCTGTTCTCTGAAATACCTGGGTGTCTGCTCTGTCCAAAAGTTACCCGAATCGAGAACAACGAGGTTTTCGAAGTAGACACTGTGCCCGCTGTTCTCCGTCGTGTTCACTCCGCGGTGTTTACTCGACCAGGCCTGAAACGACTTCTTCTCTCTTCCAATTGGGGCACCCACCATATCGGCTATCAGAGGACAAGTCCTGCTCATCCTCCTTAGCAGACGAAGGCCCTTCAGGTCCCAGATCTCGAGGGGTTCCCGCTGGAAGGCCAGGGCCAGGTAGCAGCTAAAACTGGATGAGCAGAGGACAAGAAGCCGCTTACTGGTAGAAGGAGACCCGCATAAGGGTGATGGGAGACTCGTCGGCCTCGGGGCGGATCCGTCGGCTGGCCCCCGTGCGGATGTCCGTAATGAACAGGTCATTCCTGACAACTTGAGTAGTACTCAACGCGTAGCTGTACCCGGCGGTTAGAATTGTATACGGTCCTCCCCATTCCAGGTTCCTGTAAAATTAAATAAACAGGCAAAATCTCTTACTTTATGGGAGACGTCTGGACATTGAACTCCTTGATAATTTGGGAGGAGAAGACGTCGATGAGGTGGAGGATGCCCGACTGGCTGCCCACGGCTGCCAGGTGGGCCGCTCCCAGAGGCGAGTTGGCGTATTCGTCCTCTTTTAACTTGGCCAACTCGTCCATCGGCCTCATCCGGACACAAGTTACGGTAGACGACAAGGCCCCGAGGAAGCCGGACTGGTACAATCTGAGGCGGTGGGAAGGAGGGATTGGGCAGAGTACCTGAGAGGCTCGATGGCCGAGGTAGCCAGGGTAGAGTCGAATCCAATGGCCTCCGTTATACAGAACTTTCGGTAGTCCGTCGAGGAGTTCTCCGTCGCCTGTAATCTCCTCTTTCCTACGGTATTCATCCCGCTCACCACTTGCCAGAAGACGATCCTCCCGCTGCTGTAGAGGACAGCCACTGTGGACTGCGTGGCCGGGCAGAGGGCCGTAGCGAAGACCCGCTGCTGTCCTCCGTGGCGGAGAGTGTCACAATTGACGATCTGAATTAGAATTTGAGGACAGGAAAGAGAGAGGGACACCTTTTCCAGTCCGAACTGGGCATTGGCTCGGTCGTCGTTGGAGTTGTAGGTGCCGACGCGGAGGGTTATGGAGCCGGTCTGGGTGACGGTGAAGATGGCATCGCGGAGGGAGCAGGCAGTGAGGGAGACGACGTTGGCCTCGAGGGGCAGGTGGTAGAGGGTGGCACAGAGCTCGGTGTCGAAGAGGACGATCTGGAAGGGGAGATGACTTCGAAAGAGGAAGACCTGCCCCGGGAGGGATATATTCAAATAAAGGGGAACGAAACGGGGAGAAGGAGAGAACAGAAAGGGGAACGCCCTACCGTCGTGAATATTTTTATGTAATTGGTAGTTCTCGTCTAGAAAATGTGAGGGAAAGGAAAACGGAGAAGGGGACCAACCTGGCCGGAGATGACGAGGAAGAGGGCATTCCTGTAGGCGTTGTGGTACTGCATGATCTGGGTCGAGGAGGCCTTGTTGGCATCCTCCCAGAGGACGGCGTGGGACCCGTTGGAGAAGGGCTCTGACCCCAACTGGAGGTCACGAACCAGGAGGATGGAGCTGCCCGGACCGGAGACTGAAATAGGGGGAATAGTGGGTAGGAGGGCGGACTGACAGCAGAGATGCTTGGGGTTGAAGGGGTCGAGGGCCATGTCGAAGAGCGGGATAGTATAGGAGTGGGACCAGACCTTGTCCCCGCTATCGGCATTCCACAGCACCAGCTGGCTGCCCGAGTGCAGGGCCAGCACGAAGTCCCGACTGGCATCCTTCCAGAGGAACCACTTCAGAGCTGTAACACCAGTTAAAGGAGACACATTCGAATACCGAGGACATTAGTGTTGGAGTAGGAGAACTGGGAGCACTTCTTGCCGGAGACGACCTCGGTGACGACGATCTGCCCCCCGATGTCGGACGACGCCAGCCGGTAGCCGTCTTTGACCCCGGTCTCCGAGAGGGACGACGGCGGTGCCCAGTTGACCTGTGCCAGCTAATTTTCGATAAAAAGGAAGAACCAACATTATTGACGGCCGAATTGTGGTGCTCGATGGTCTGGATCCGTCTCAAAGTGAACGCGTCCACAATAAAAATACGATTGTGACAGCCATATGCAATAGCCCCGTAATTATTCCTAAAAGTAAATATAATTGGGAAAAGAAGTTTCAGACCAATCGATGCAGTTCTTATTGGACGGGTGGAGAGCTCCGGGGAGGGCCTGCGGCATTCTCGACCCGAGCCAGCTCTACAAATCAAACAGAACTATTGGAGTCTGCCAAATGTGATCTGAGTCAGCCGTAAAACTCCATTCCTGAACTGTCAATGCCAGTGGAGAGAACGCAGACGGCAAGAGACTCGGTCCTACCCGGAAATGCCGTATTTCTACATACGCGTGCAATTATCTGCGCAATAGATACCCCATATAAAATATTTCAGAAGTAAATTAAAAAGCTCATTTATTAAAGAAAAACCATCGGGCGAGTTTGTGCACATTCACATAAAGCTGCGGGGCAGGAAAAAACATTAAAGCAAGACATAGAGGAATGTTCGAGGAATGGATCAAATGAATCGTCTGGTAACCATATCTGACAAATAATAAGTGAATAGGAGATGTATCGTTGATTATGCCGGGGGAAGACGTTCAATGATTGCACGAGTCATAGCTGCAGCTCGAGCAGCTGCATGTGCCTAAAAATAGATAACTAGATATGAATTATATGAAGGGTGTACCTGCCACTTGCGACTAGCCCTGCTTTGTCCATGTTGGTAGTCGGCTACTCCTCTCACCAAAGTCCATGAATCAATTCTAGATCCAGCAATAGCAGCAATAACCGAATCGAATCCAACATCAAGAGCACGAAGATGGTATTCACTGCTGAAGCGTTCCCTAATCTGTCCAAATCTGCTTTCCTCATCTTCTCCGTTCTCTAGCGCCACTTTTTTAATATTAGCGATAGCTCCAATGCTGCCAAGATGTATCTGAACAAAAAACGGATCTAAATTAATATTTGCATACCTGGAATCCATTTCTTTCCTGATTTGGATGAGGAATGACCATCATTTGTCCTCCGGCTGCGGGAATAGCTAGTATATCAGTCGATGGATCAGGAGCGGAAAAGTCTACGTCTAAAAAGGGAATTAATATGTATAGTTTTGTGCTAGCGTGCCGTGTGATTCGTCATTCAATTTTTTCACGGCATGAACTGTGTAATTATTCCATTCTTTCCGAATATCGTCTTCGTTATCGTGGACAGTCTGTTCCACAATCCTGCTATCAGGGTTCCATTTTCTTACAGCAAAACCAGTCAATACTTCGGTGTTTCTATCAACAATGAGATCATGTGAATAAACATAAGCATCTGGATTGCGAGCGCTTACAATAACATCACCTAAACTTTAGATGATTATTCACAAGGAATAAAACAAACCGAGCCGCGCATGAAGAGATGCGTCGGTAAAATGAGGCACTCCGCCGCCGATTCCAACTACAAACACATGTTCAATATGTTGGAAATTTCCAAGGAGTCTAACAACTTATCCAATAAAAAGATATATTGCTACCTGGTTGTAATAGAGCCCGCGCTTGTGATTGCTTCTCTCGAATCGCCGATTATGGCTAGCTTTGTAGCAACTACATTATGACCACCAATTTTTCCTAATGTATAAATGTTCGAGTCGCCACCGGATTTGTACTAAAAGTTTCATTTTTAAAATTAAATGTTGTTACCTTGTGGATCACGTAACTATCTTCAAGCAATGCATCGACCGCTTGTTTTTCAACAAAAAGGCAGGTAATAATAGCAATCGTAGGTTGACCTGACGGAGCTTGGTGCTGACGTGCCAGTTTATTCACGTTGCGAGTGTCCACGCGAATCCATTCATCACCTTCGCGCTTCACTATTCCAGATGCTTCTAATTCAAGAAGGTATTGCATAGCTTCTTCTTCCGAGCACCTAAGGAAATTAGGACTCATTTTTCTCATGCATGCAAACCTCAAAGCGTCGGATATGAGCTCGACAGTTAAACCATTCGGATAAGCATGCTCCAAAACTTCCTGTACATGGGCCACCGTAACTTCTTCTGCCTCCGAACTGGAATCTAAAAAAAGAAATCAAAACTCATACAAAATTCAGCTCCAAACCATACTGGGCCGAATCTGGTATGACAACTTGCTCCTCTTCTGCTACTAGTTTGAAATCTGCAGCGATTCGTTGAATTTCTGGATATCCATGCTGCATCAGAACAAGCATTTTCTTGATAAAAGATGTGTAATCTAAAAAGTTGCAGGCATGAATGAAGGCGAAATTAACTTACGGCCAGGCAGATTTCCGACCAATTGCTTGAAGAAAGAGTGAACAATTCCGCGGCCATGTGATATGTCAACAGATTCACAAAGATAGAAATCGAGAGTGCGTTTTTCTTGTTTAGTATCGCTTCCATCGGTTATGCCGACGGAAAAACTCAACGTCACATCAGGCATTTTATCTTAATTTGTTTATTGTAGTTATAGAAATCTTGGAAACCTTCATCAAATTCTCCATATTTGTAGACCACAATACCCATAAGATGCCCAGCGGCAGCATGAAGTAATTTATCGCTATCAAAATGGATTTCTCTATAAAAAAATAGATATACAATAGTGAAAGATGATAAAACTAACCGGTGGATCTGTACGATCGTGTGATCAGTAGACTGTTTCGTGGGCGTAAGGACAACTAGTGACGGTAGCGGCGAAGGAGGTTCATTGCTTCCAGTCATTCTTATCACCCGCAAAGTTCTGAAAACCGTAAATGAAGCAAACATAGTGAAGCGATTGAGACTGCCATTGCTAGTATGATGATACGTATCAGCTGAATTCCCAAACTGACTCATTTGTGAATAACCATAGGTTTTATACGACAGCATATCAAAAGATGAAGCAATAGGTTCCTTTATATCCGCGAAATATTTCGATATAAGCATATAAATTCCATAAAATTAGTTCGATGGGACTTAGCAAGCTCACACGCCAAAAATGAGTAATAGAGAATAAACCAATAAGCTAGAGCGACGCTCAATTGACCAGAGGCTACTCACGACATTGACGAATTGAAGCTGCTAATTATAACAATCACGTTTGCTATTTTAGAAGTGCACCAGTAAAAGTGTGATCATTCTACATATTGTGTACTGGCAATGTTTAGGACGCTAAGAAGTGTGCACAGCAGTGTCTTTATGGTATACCGCCGGCAGGTCTGCTCAAACACAGCCCTGATCCCCCGCAGAAACATGCAGAGAAAATCAATGGGAACAGTGTGAAAATGGCCATGAGGTGAGTAAAAGGGGGAAATCCCATCAACGAAATCATCGCGCTCAAGGTTACTAGGCGTTTATAGCGAAGATTCCGAAACAGCGCGAGCATCCACCGTTGTGTCGAGGAAGGGCATACAACTAGGAACGTTTTCGGAGCACTGCCGCTGTAACAATTGGTTGTAACCAATATAAAAGTGTAATCTTGGGAGGTCAATAGAAACAGAAATCTATTTCAATAGAAGTCATAAATAGAATAAAGCTGCAGTCAATAAGGAACATTGTTTGAGGAGCCGTGTTCTGGGCGAGATCCCTCGGGAATTGCAGTATATCCATCAAAACTTGGTTTCCTGATTTACAAAACAATCATGTGACCTAGGTAATAATTTGTGTTAGATGAGAACAACGCAAACCAAGTAAAAAAGACAGGAAAAGATATTTCAAAAAGAGTCAATTATGAAAAAATCATGGAATTCGAACATCCGCCGGCTATTAGAGCAGCCTTACCGCTTGTAACAGGTGAAGGTGGCAGCTCATTGAATGGGAGCATTGACACGGGAGGAAACGGTGACCGACGGGGGTGGTTGAGTGCCCTCCACAATCAATCTTTTCAGTTTCACCCTCCCACATGTCAGAGAAAAGGCCATTTTGATCCCTAAAATGGAGTTTCTGACGAACAGACAGCCTAAACCTACACAGTTCCCAGAGATATTCTTTGTAGGGGCGACAGGAGGCGATCATTGTGACAGTGCCGGCCGGCGAGGAGATCCCCATAAATACTAGGCAGCTGTGCATTATGGCTGTATTCTGTTTACAAGAAATAGAGCAGAACCTACCATTGGAGCCGCTGTCAGAGACGGCCAACCCACAGGCCACCCCGATTGACACCCCGAAAAGGATCTGGGTCACACAGACCTCAAAATGTCTTATTTACACGAAGAAGGGGAGTGTCACCTGGCCGAGGAGGGTCTTTATGTAGGTACGGTGCATCTGGCGCGTCCTTTCGGACATCATCCTCTTCTGCTTCTGGAGGTAGTAGAAGATGGACGAGGAGAAGAAGAGCACGGCCGAGACCATGATGACGAGGGCCAGGAGGAGGATGGCGAAGGTGAAGGTTTGGAAGGGATTGTCGGCCGAGATGAAGTCGAAGGCCAGGGTGTCCCGGCTGTAGAGGCGGGCCCCGCTCTCCGGGCAGCGGGCGGCCATCTCGTCCTTGACTTGGCCGGTGTCGGTGGTGGCGAGGGAGATGATCCAGACGGGCGGGGTGATGGCACTCGGGTAGATCAGCATCAGCGAGTAGCAGAACCACCGCCAGTAGCGGTTGGCCATCGGGTGGCCCGGGGGCAGCACGCTGTCGCACCGGTAGAAGAATGGCGCCGCCAGGGCTCCTCCGTACGCTAGAAGATGTTATTTGGGGGGTAGGAATATTGGAAAGGACTGACCGGCCATGAACCACATACAGCCGATGTACTGCCAGGTGATGGGGACCCCGAGGAGGCCGAGCAGCCCGCCGGAGTAGCCGGCCACACAGGGGAGGATAAACACGGGGATCACTCCTCCCGTCAGGTAGAAGTGAAGCCAGAGGGATCTGTTCTATTCTCTCTCTAAAAAGGGGAGTCTTACTGGGCCAGATAGTTGAGACTAAGCGACTTGTATAGCTTCGTCATGGTAGGAGGGGAATTCTGGATGACACAGACAATCCCGAGGAGATCTACCACGGTTCCCAAAAAGCAGACGCTCTAGAAAAGATAGAAGCGCCATCGGATAACATACGGCCATTGAGATAATATAAAGATCGGGTGACGGGTAGGACATGTGTGAGTGACTGGACGAAAACTACACCTGCGGCCAACTGCCGTCATGAATTTTAAAAAAGGTTGGTTCAAGGTTTATTTCAAGAGTGGGTGAGAGAAAGAGCAAAAAAGCAAAAATTTTGACCGGAGGTCTGGGGGTATTGGGTTGGCAGTACTGGGCCGGCTGCTCTCGAGCGCTGTCCTGCCACTGCAACGCGCGGAGGTTTTTGCCTGCTCCCTTTCGGGCCTGAGCCGTACACCTCTCCTTGACCAACCGGGACACCGCGTCTTCCGACACAGAACCCCTGTTGACGCCTCGCTTGACACGGACGCTCGGTCGCCACAGCCGAAGCCACAGCACTGGGAATCCTCCCCTCACTCCATCCACTCCGATCTACCGCCTTGAAACTGGCTCACAGGCGCCCGCCACGGCGCCCGGTGGTTTAGCCTTTTTTGCATTTAGCCTTATACCCATCGCTCGGTTGCAGCACGCGTTTCTTGACTTTCTCCGGTGTTCTTTATATCATTCTGTTCCATTTTTTGTGCTCTTTCACATGCTCTAGTCCATTCACAGTGTGAGAGGCTCTCCCAGCTCTTTTGGGCAATCTTTGCCACGGTATCCGGTAGTTTGACGATTTTTGCTTTTAGCCGTATACAGAATGCTCGGCTGCTGCTCCCCTTTCCTTACTTCCTTTGCTATTTTTTATATCACTCGGCTCCATTTTTTGTGCTCTTTCCCGTGACGTACATCGTTGACAGGGAGAGTGGTATCTCCGAGCTCTTTTTGGCTATCTTTATCGTCATCGCCCTCTGACCTAATTACAGTGATTGCTCATCGATTTTCCTTTGACTGATTCTCTGCTCTGTTTTGTCCTCCCCATCTAATGCTATTTCTTCTCCTGTTCCTCCAGTATGGGTCGTCCTCCCCGAGCGATGTTTATTCCTTGGAGGAGAGGGGGGTCTTCGCCGTCAACTGCGGTATGTTACAGAGTCATCCTCCATGACTTTTGCCAGGTGGCCCCCTCCACATAGGATATGGGGGACTCGTCTACAAGGCTGACAAACCGACCAGCGGAGACGAGGGCGGCACCGTCGGCGAGGCCTACAACTTCACGAATGCCCACCCCGAGGAGAGGCAACTCTACAAGACGGAGAGATACGCCGACGACTTCGGTTACATATTTCCTGTCCCGGAGGACGGAAACTATGTCCTCTTGCTCAAGTTCAGCGAGGTCTCCTTCGGTCGGCCCGGAGCAAAGGTACGAGGGGGGACGGGCCTGTCCATCGGCTGTTCAGATGTTCCACGTCGCGTTGAATGATCTCCTCCTTCTGAACAATTTCGACGTTTTCCGGCACACGAGACAGCTGGGGGCGGCATACGAGAAGAGATTCACCTTTTCCATTCTGAACGGGACGATGACCATCCGGGGCAGACGGATCTACGTCGGCCAACAGCTGCGACTTCTCTTCCATAAGGTGAGAGAGGGTTTTGGGAGGAGACGTGGATTGTTTAGGGGAAGGCTGACATGCCGAGGGTAAATGCCTTGGCCGTGTTGAGAGGCGGGCTGGAGGGACTGCCTCCTCTCCCGACGAATCTGGACACTCGGGAATACAACTACACGGGGTACCAGCTGACCTATGACGACGGGATGGAATTCTTCAGCCCCGCCCAGTGCTGCCAGTTCTGTGGGCAACAAGGTACGGCAGACAGTAGAGAGGAGAGGACACCCGTTCAGACACGGCCCTCCACCCGTTCCACTTCAATCCGACCACCGTCCGCTGTTCCGAATACTTCGAGGCAGAGTACATCTCCTTCTCCGACTATGCCCGAGTCCTCAGCTCCTACCCGGAGGAGTGTTGTAATTACTGTGGCGAGGCCCCGGCAGACTACTTCTACGTGGCGTCGAAAGAACTGAACAGGCCGGGTTGGTGTCGCCCCTACTCCGACAGGGAGGACGAGTTCGCCCCTTCGCAGTGTTCCCTCTGTGAGGATCTGGTCCGAATGATGTTGAAGATGGACACGAGGGAGGTCGACGTGCTCAAGTTCGAATTGAAGGACACCTGCAAGAAGGCAGAAGCCACTCCTCGGGTAGGTTCCCCTCTGACCAAAAAAAGAAAAAGAAGTTCAGCTGTGCGAGGAACTGATAGACGAGCACGGCGACACCCTCATCATCGCCGCCCATAGCAACATCTCCACGGAGGCCATTTGTACTTATATGGTGAAGATGTGTGACAAGGGAGAAGCTGCCTACCCTGTCAAGGGACTGCTCGTAGGTCTCCTCACAACAACCATCCCATCCCTCTGTTAGCCTAAAAGACATGAGTACAGTATTGTTAAACCGGAAGATCTCCGCTACCCGGCCGATCTCCTGAGTATCCCCGAATTAACTCCCATAAACCTCGACCAATTCGTGGGAAATGGCACCACCCAGGAAGGTACCCTCATCCTAATCCAGTCAATTGTCTAACCCCTGCAGGGAGGAGACGAACTCTGCAATTCCTGGCTCGATATGGATTAATCCGAAACGAGATGGCCTGTCCACTCCCCGAATGTTCGGCCAACATGTCCCTGGTGGAGGATGCCCTGGAGCCCAGATGGCGATGCGAGGGATGCCGAAGGACGAACGGAGCGGGCTCTCATATGTTGTCCGTCAGAAGGGAAAGCATCTTTCAGAAGGTCAGCCGACCGCCACAGAAAGAGAGACACAAATTTAGGATAATCTACGCCTGGAGGAAGTTCTGAAGATCATGGCCCAGTGGGCGGTCAGTCCGGATACGACGATGACGAAGGGTGGGCCCTCCAAGTGGTTCGGCATCTTTCGGGACATCTGTGAGGCCTGGTTTACCCGAATAGTCTCCACCGACAAAATAGGTAGGTAGTGGTTGTGACCCTTCTCAAGTTGACTCTTGCTAGGTGGACCGAACAAGACGGTGCACATTGATGAGGCCGTGACGTATCGAGGGGAGAACAAACAGGGACAGAGAATCCTCGGCGCCTTCGAACTCAGCTCCCGTAAGGCGGCCCTCCTCCACTTGGAGAACAACTGCTGTTCATCGTTCGTCGACGCTCTGAAGAGGGTCATTCTCCCCGGTGAGTCCATTCCAAAACAATCGTCGAAACGGTTCAGGATCGACCTTGATCTTCGACAATTGGACAGACTACTGCGTGATGCCGTCGCTCGAGTCCCTCCTCAACGGAGACGGTTCCCCCAAGGCCGGCTATCTAATAGCAGACCACAGAAGAGTCTATTACTACACTGTGTCCCTGCCTGACTCATACTTGAAGTACACCCTGACCACTGAGCCGAACGGCGCACCTGAGAATATCTTCATCTACTGGTTCCGTCGTTACCACGAGGAGAAAATCATGAATCAGCTGCTGTTTGAAATGGCCGAACGATATGGATCTTGACGGAATAAACTGTACCAAGTACACTCTTTGAAGAACTTTTCTCGAGATTTGGGTGGGAGACGTCACAAAATTGTATTCATATCCATATAAGGAGAGCCGAAATGGCGGCGACGATCAGCAGGGTGACCACGTGGGATGTCTTGAGTTCGGACCACCCCTTCAGCGGGTACCACAGCTCCTCCCAGCAGGTCACCTCCGACGGGCAATAGAAACGGCCCCTCGTCGACCAGAACCTCAACATCCCCGTTTCTAATGGTCTATTCTAAAAACAAACCGGGAGTTGACAACAGTCGAAGAGTAGGGAGGATAGGTGGCCTTGTAGGTGACCACGAGGGGACGGGACACATCCACATCCCGCCAGGAAAGTCTAGAACAAGAATTTGATTGGTTGGGCAGGGGCATACTTCAGGACAGCTCCGATAACTCGGCCGTTTTCGGTCGGGATGACCAGTTCCCAGGTGGCAGGCACGACACATGTCCCGTTCGGAGGACCGATCTCACTGAAATATCCTTTTAGGGAGGGAATTCAGTGTGTATCACCTGAGTATGGCTATTTCACACCTCTCACAGTTACACAACATCGAATCGAGAAAGTGGCCGGGGTTCAATCTTCTCCGCAATGAGTCACAATCCTGAAAAGCAGGCTCTAATCTGTCCTCCGGCCGACTCGCCCTCTCCTCCACCACCCGTTTATACGTAGCATTTACGTTGAATTGAAGTAATGAGAGATTGAAGACTTGGGGTTGACCCACGGCTTGGGGAGCTCTGGCAGATAGGGGATCCCCCGTCTGGTAGCAAAGACTCTCGTCCAAGTCATCGGGAAAAGTGTCGAATCGTTGGATAATGGGAGACGGCAGCTGAAATAGATGGATAAGAGGATATCATACACTCACCGCGTAGTCCTCGAGGGATATCTGGATGGTATTCGTGTAGTTGGCCATCTTGGTGACGATGTTCTGACACACTCCCCGCTCTACTCTTCTAAAATTTGGGTATTTCTAATCCAGTGGATGGCCTCGTACACGGGGGAGCATTCGACCCGCCGTCCTCCCTTTTTGCAGGTGGTGTTCCCGTCGCTCCAGCTGTCGAAGGAATATTGTGACGCGTTGCCAACTGGGCATTGTGATAATATTGTGAGACAGACATTCTCCGGCTGGGTCAGAGAGTCGCACTTCCAGGGAAGGCGGTAGACGATCTCCGAGGCGGAGGATTGACCCGCCCTCGGAGGGGGGATGGCGTAGTTCTCGTAGATGGAGTGCCGATGGCAGGGGAATCCCCCCACCACGAGCAGCCACGCTTCGCTGAAATAGGAAACTCAGGAAGGAGGACGAGACTCACCCGAAATCGACGGGAATCTCCCATTTTAGACGGACGACGAGGAGACAGAAGAGGAGAAATGAGCAGAGAAGGGAAATTTGGGTGACGGACATGGCAGACCATCGGGTTGTCATGGCAACGGCCACCCGGAGACCGAAAAAGACCGGCTAGGGACAACAAATATTCATTTATACGGGAAATAGACAAATTAGAGAGGAGGTTCTTTTATGGGGCGACGTCTTCGGGCCGGAGAGGTTTCCATCGTGACGTCGATCTCCTGCGATGGACGCGAACGGCGCTGCCCTTCCGGGGAGACGGCGACCAGACGGAGTAGTAGCCTGAAAGGAAGGATACGGAGGGAGGGGTCGAGGGGGCACCTGGGTTCGGATTCTTTGAAGAAGTCGGCCTCCGCAATAGGGACGATGAGCATCTCGCCCATGAGGGGCGCCTCGATCTCGGCGGTGTGTCCCTCGCCGCGGAGATGGACCACGAACTTCTAATCTCTGGATATTCCCGACTTTCTCCACTCTCACCTGTGCTCCCGAATAAGGGTCGAATTGGATATACAGCGTGGAATTCTTCAGAATGGCGGACACGTTGGTCGGCGTGGGCAGGTGTGGATCCCAAGATACGGCCGTCGCCACCTGGAAGGACTCTTCTCTTTCCTGAAAAGACACACCTCGGAGGTCGGTCCAACATTCCGCTCGTTGGCCGCGGCCATCTTCAATTGGACCTTTTCTCCGTAGCCGACGTCCACGGCCGCGCCTAGGTTGTACTCAGTGGCCGTCCCCTCCAGCTCCACCAGGTTCCACTCTTCGCTCGGCTCCTTTTGCCACCACAATTGGTATTTCTGGACGGGTTACGGTATAGTCCAGAATCTTCTTACTTTGATAGTGCCCTGTGGTCTCTTCGGGGAAGTCCAGTGCACAACCATCGAGTGGTTGTCGATGCTATCCACGTGGGTCACATTCGGGGGATCCCTCGGCCCGCCGTTCGGCGTTCTGACTACAGCAACCGGGCTTCTCTCTCCTTCTCCAAATTCATTTTCAGCAGATATTTGAAGGTCCAAGTTGACATTCAAGGGGATCTCGTCCTGGAAGGGAGGGGGTTGACCGGAGGAGAGGCCTCACCTTGTTCCATCTGACCGGCGGGCCGGGCACTTTGACCTCGCTGTGGCCGAGATAGATACGGTAGCTCTGAACATCTTTGTGAATTGAAAACGGAAAGACCGACCACAGACTCCCCGTTGGGGTATTTGATGTGTGTCCAGTTGAGCAGCAACGCGCCGACCTCGTCAAAGTCCCACTCGATGTTCTGCGGGGTGTCCCCAGGTTCTAAAACCCGATAAAAGGAATATCCCGATGGGGAGACCTACTCTTGACAACGAGGTCGATCCTCCTCGTCTGGTTGTCGAATTTGTTCTCGGCACGGCAGAGAATCGTCCGGCTGCGTCTGGTTTGAACCGAGAAGGCGGCCGAGAAGTCGTCGTCGTCTGCCGTGGGGATCAGCTCCACCCCATTCTGCTCATCCTGCCAGGAACGGAAGATCCTCGGTGTTGGGAGACCCTACAAAGAATATTTGAAAATAAACGGGAGCCAACCTTTCCACGGCACTTGAGTCGGACGACCTCATTCGGCTCCACCTCTCTCGAGTTGCGCCCGACCATTTCGAAGAACAGCTCCAAGGCCTCGTCTGAAATTTCTTGTTCACCCAGCTGGGATGACCTGACCCACAGGGCTCATCGGCCAGGGAGGACACGGAGTCGGAGATGATCCCGTAGCCGAGATCGTTGACGGCCTGGACCTTGACGTAGTGCGGGATGGACGGGGCGATGACGTCGATCTGGGCAGCCTTGCCCTCCACCTCGATCCTGTCCCAGTCGTTCAGATGGGGCGAATTCTCGAAGGAGAAGTAGACCACGTACCGCTGGAAGACATTTATTACGGAAACCGGCAACAAATCTACCAATATCTCTCCGTTGGGCACTTTCGGCTCACTCCAAGTGACATTCATGACATTTTTATGGGGGATGAGACGGATATTCGTGGGAGGAGAGCCGGGTCCTAGGACATTTTCAATGGAATTCGGGTAAAGGTACCGACGATTTTGAGCTGGAGGGTGGCAGACGAACTGTTCTCGGTGTTGGTCGTCTGGCAGGTGATGTTGCCCGACTCCTGGACGCCGACTCGGGACAGGACTGATCTGAAGGGACTGGTCGGGGGACGGGTACACAGTGCCTGGTCTTGGTGTCCGAGAGGATCTCCTGTGTCACTTTCCAGCTTCCCAGGTCGACGGCGGCCCCGTTCCAGTGCCAGCTGATGTTCGGGGCTGGACTGCCCTCGCCAATACAGGTCAGAGACAGCGTCTCGTTCAGACTCGGCCCCGTGTACTTATGCTCGCCCTCCTCTATCACCGCCCTTGTTGTTAATTCTGAAATTATATCGTACCTCCAAAGGTTCAATGAAACATAGACTTTCCGCTCGGGACCCCAAAAACTTACTGCCTCGCCCAGTTTTGAAATGAATGGGCTTGGAGGAGGGAAGGGTCCGGGAGGAGTCGCTGAGGATCGTGGAGACACGCAGCCAATGCGACCGGGAGGTGTTCAGCTCTTTAGAGAGGATGTGGATCTCGGCTAGGCCGGAGGACTCGTCGACGGAGATGTGTGCCGAGGGGACGACGTGCCACCCGGCGGAAGGGGGCACCTCACCCTCTGCCACCTCCAACCTGTACATCTGATACTTTACCGTAATCGGAGGGAACGGGAGGAAGCACCTGGACTGTTTTAGTCGTGTCATCCGGGTCACGCACCGCCGGGAAAGTGATCACCACGGAATTGTCGTCGGTTACGGTAGCGTGGACCTCGGTGGGAATGGGCAAGGCTGGAGAAGATATTGGGCGGTCGGACAGCGGGCACTCACAGGAATGGGCGCTTTCGAACTCGACCACTTGGCTGGGAGGACCCTCGGCCTCCTTGTTCTTGGCTGTCATCCTCACCCGGTACAGCGACTTGGGCTTGAGGCCGAGCTGGTGATCGAGGCGATACCTGGAAAATGGAGGTAGAGTGCCAAAGAGGATACTGGCCTGGTCAAAGTGGCCGGAATCTCGGCGGAATTCCACGACTGGAACTCTTCGTTGGAGATGCCCAGATCGCGTGTCAGATACACCACGTAGCTCTGAATTAATCCGGTCTGCCATAAAAGGGAGGACGGCTCACCTCGACGGGAGAGGTACAATTCGGCGGTAGCCAGCGGAGCACGGCGGTGTTGGCCTCGTTTATCTCGACGTGGAGGGAGTGCGGCGGATACTCGGGGCCGCCGTTGGCCGTGATGAACTGGACGGGGTCGGAGAGAGGACCGAGCCCCGCCGCGTTCCGGGCTCTAACCCGGCAGAAGTACTCCGTCGAGGGGGACAGGTCTTCGCTCTTGATCGACAGGCGATGGACATCGATGCCCTCCCGTGGCGTCATCGCGTAGAGGAGGGGGTCGGCGGAGTCGTCGGAGTCGGAGAGGAGGACTTCGTAGGACTGGAACGGGGTTTGCGGGAGGGGAGACACGGACCTCAATGGCCTGGTTGGGGTAGTTGGGGCTCTCCCAAACGATGGTCACGTGTCTCGTGTCGACCGAGGCTATCTTCACGTTCCGAGGGGGATCTCCCGGCTCTGTGCCATTTTGGGACGGCTAAATACGGGAACTCACTTTGAACTTCAAAATGGAGACTTGAGAAGTTGAATCCGACAGAGTTCTTGGCTCGACAGTGAAGGTACTTGGAGGAGACGAGGGACAGGTCCAGCTGGCCGACGACCCGGCCATCCTGGAGACGCCACGACAGGGACCGCCACACGTCGCTCTGACCGCTACCACATTTATAACAAGGCGTGAGTCAGGAAACGAATACCTCGACTGCGCCGGGCTTCGGTCGATCCGAGAGCGCGTAGCTCAGCTGGGGACGCGGCCTCCCTTCCGCCAGACACTGTACCGTAATCTGGAACAGACAGGTCGTCATCTTCTCCCTCCCCGTTGCTCACATTTTGACCCGGGTCGAGGATACGGTCCGGAAATATCGAATAGTTGAGGCGGACGGCAATCGGCACGGAGTCCCTCTCGATGGCCACCACGTCCGAGATTATCCCGGGCCCGTCGTCCGTCGCAGCCTGCACCCTCACGTAGAACGAATCCTTCGCTTCTTGGAACAGCCTGAACAGTCCCCTTATTCGCGTCTTGGAGTCTTCCTACGCGACGGCTCTCTCACTGCCGTCCAGGTTGATTTTCATCCAGTCCGACAGGGGCTCCTCCCTGTTTTGGGAGTGGTAGACGACAAATTTCTGAGGAATGACCATTAGGTGGTCGAAGGGATCACTCACTCGAATAATCCCGTTCGGCTGGGAAGGCGGCAGCCAGCCGACGATGAATTTCTTAGGCTCGGCGGTTAGCTTGACCGACGACGGAGGACTGCCCGGTCCACGGATCTTGACCCTCACCGAGGCTCGGGCCTCTCCCGCCCCGTTGACGGCCACACAGGTCAACGTGTCTGATCGCGTTCTAGAGAGGACAACTGAAAAGACAGGGGAAGAGGCACCTGGACTTGGCTGTGATTGAGGAGGTCGACCTGGTCCCGTCCACCGAAGATGTGACCGTGTAGAAGGCGTGGTCCAGGTGGATGGATTGGCCTGAATATCCTCTGATGTTAACATGGTCAACTGTTTACCGTTGACTTCCCATCTGAGATCGGCTGGGGGCTGGCAGACTGTGGAGCACTGGACGAGGAGCGGGGAGAGCAGGTCCGGGTCGTACTGGACGAGGGACGAGGGGGTGAGGGTGATCACGGGCAATTCGGCTGAATACGCCTTGTTCAAGGATAAGACCCCAAACAAACCGATGCTACTTGTGTCGAAGGCGACCTCCTGCGACGGGTTTCCCGCCACAGCGTCGCCGGTCAGGAATAGCCGGGCAATGTAGCGGCTGCCGTTGGCGGCCAGTCCTGAAGACAGTGACGGCCGGGGACGAACACTTACCGCCAGGGAGGACGAAGCGACTGCTGGGGTCGGACTGGAATGAGAACAACCGCCACTCCGGCTCGTTCTCCTCTCGATATTCCAACGAATAATTCTGTAAGCCGGCCTATAGATCGCTACATAAGGAGTCCTACGGCGACGAGGTCGGCATCCTCTCCGGGTACGAAAGTAAAGACGGCACTGCCGTTGAGCAGGACTTCCGGAACGTGGAGGATCGGGGCTTGGGCAGCTTTAACCCATTCATTCCCATGTGTTCAAAAATGAACATTTTTTGCCTTGGCCCCCCCTTTGGTGTTTTTCGTTCAAGTTGGAAAAATTTTTTCTTGAAAAATAGGTTCATTCGATAGCGCCTCTGGCCGCCATAGCTGAGCTGGTTTCTAACGGTTTGGAACGTCACAGTGAGGAATCGACAGCGTTTTACCAGAATTAAGCCTTTTTCTATGAGTGGTCTACTTTTGTCGAGGCTTATAGAAGGGTTTAATTCTGGTAAAACGTTGTCGATTCCTCACTGTGACGCTCCCAAGTTTATGAAAGAAATTCTCCTTGTAGACAGCGAGAGACGCCATCGAATGGATCTACTCTCTCATCTCCCGGTAAAAAATTTCTTGAAATGGGAAATTCGGGAAAATATGGGTTAAACAGAGGTATGCCTCTAAATAGGGCAACTGACCTGCATCGCGGGTATGAACCCGGACGATGGGCGAGCAGAACGTTCTCACATGGTGTTGGGCGACGCAGGCCCTGAGCCGGTAGCCGGTGTTCTGTCGGATGTCATAGTCGGTCCCTGTGCCGGCCCCGTTAGCCCGTCCTCCTCTCGGCCTACCCGTTATCTGATAGGAATACTCGGAGTCGGACGTGAGCAGCTCAATCTCTCTCCAGTCCTCGCCGTCCTCCGTTGAAAAACTGATGGTGAAACCCTTAAGCGGCGGGTCTTCTACCCGGACCGGCCTACCGTAATACTGGAATGTGTATCGGTGTTGGTATAATTGACGACGACTTGGATGTTGAGGGACTTGTCCACCGTCGCTTGGAGAGACATGGCTGGGGTATCTGAAGAGGCTGTGAGCACACCCCGTCCCGAGCGGTTTTAGGAAAAGGGAGGGCACCTACCGAGTGTATATAGGTAGCCACCGCCGGAGAGAAGCAGCAGGAGACAGGATATCCTCATTTAGGAAGTTGGGATAACTGGGCCGGCCGAGCAACAGTGGTGTCACGTGCTGACACGCGACTGGTGGAGGACGTCAGGTGGTCTGGTGTAGGACAGCTACACGTACGAGGGAAGCCGAAAGAGGACAGTCAGGTCATTTGTTGAATATCAAAAGACGAACATGGGGTGTTCAGGGGCTACAAAACGAAGAACATTGCTTAATATTTAAAACAATTTATCTTCTTACATATAAAAACATAAAGGTTAAAAAAATCTAATAATTATATTTTTAAAGAGGTAAACCCGTCACGTCGATTCCCATAGCTTCAATCTCTTCCATTTTTTCATCAAGTTGATCTCTTATGAGGGCCTAGTTTGAAATTTATATATTTGACATGACCATAACTTACACGTGCATTATTTACTATTTTAATAGCTTGAAATTTCCTCAAATTGTTTATTTTACTCAGAAGATCTTCATAATTAGCATTTGCTATCTGTAAAATAAAACTGAGATTTACAAAAAAAAGATGTACAGATCCTACTGTCTTATATCCGGCAGTATATAATTGGTGAGCTCTACCGCGTTTCACGCCGTCGATAGACATTAATGGTATAAGCTCAACTCGAGTGCAGTCAGATAACCGTTGAACGAGTTCAGGCAAAAGCAGCCTGAAAGGCCAGAGGCTCGCTTGCTTCTAAATAATAATCTTCAATGTGAACCAAATGAAGAGCACATTTGAAAACCTAGCAATAGCCGACGCTCTTCCTATAGAGCTCTGTAGAACAGATTGAAGCCACCCCCGATCAACGTTAAATGTTTGCGCTACGATGTGATGTTGCTCTTGATTCCATATCTTTTTAAGCATAAGCGCTATATAAAGCCGCATTATAGTTTCTCCAGCATTCTTGAAGAGTAATACAGATTATCCAAAAATGTTATACCAAGCGTTTTCGCAAACTAATTCCTTTCAATATCCTCGCTTCAGGAAGGCCGAACGTGTTTAAAAGATTTTTCTCACTTTCATGAAGTATTTTGTACTAAAGAATTTTGGTAACTGTTAAAATAAAATAAACCAACTTCATCAAGGAATAAATCCCAATTTATTTCGCAAGTTACATCTAATGGGGCAATGGTATAGAGAAGGTGGAAGTGCGATGAAAATATTATACCCTTAATTATAATAGCATGACTTTCTTATTACTTACTTGGTTCAATGATTCGAGTAAGCCTGTTTCCAATTCTGTCGCTTCTTTTGGATCTATATTGGCATCATAGGTACTATTTCCAAGAAGAGTAGAGCTTAAACAGTCCTAAAACATTATTGAAGCAGTGACAATTTTAGGCCCACTACGTTTTCATCCATAAACAACATTTTTTGTTTCAATAATTCGTCAACACTGGCTTTTACAGCTGTGTGAACTTCTGGAAATCCATGTTGTGACATTAGCAGCGAGCATCTCATAACTTCCATAATCTCGGTAACATTTTTTGCCATCTGCTGATTTTGAATGTTGTCGTAATAATCATACCTTGAGGACCACAATATCAAGGATGAATGACATCAAGGTTTCCGAAGTAAATAAAGAACTTGTACACGATATAATGGGCGAACTCAACATTTCACGAAACTAGAAGATACTTGAACAAAAAAAAAATACCTGTTTCTCTTCCTGCCCTTTTCTGATAATTGTTACGCTATCGCCTTGACTATCAAAACCTGGTCTACCAGCCCTTCCAATCATTTGCAAATATTGAGCTTTACCCAATGGATTGATCCCAACTACCGGAGCTTTAATAATAACCCTTCTAGCTGGGAGATTAACCCCTGCTGCTAATGTTGATGTGGCACAAATTACGAACAAAATTCCTTCCTAAAAACCTAGATTATATTACAGAAGCAAATAATTACTATAGCATACCGAATAAGCTGCTTCTATATGCTTCCGTTCATCGTGAGTTAAGCCGGAGTGGTGATACGCTATACCTGACTTAATACACGCTTCCAAACCATCATCAATCTAAACATGGATATCAAACCTAAAAACAATGAAAACATTCACATTGCCGTCACCATCTTCCTTAATTACAGCGATTAGCTTTTCTTTTTCTTCTGTATTCCGTTCACGAAAAGCCCTGAAAACAAAACTATAAGCGAAGTACTATCTCACTTTGGCGCACAGCGAGCAATCATTTTCGCCACGTTTTCACAATTCTTTTTGGTAGGGCAAAATATGATAACAGAATGATTAGGGACAATATTATGAAGCAGGTATATAACGCCATCGGGGTCCATATTACTTAATTTCTACAAGAATGAAGAATTAGAATAAAATTGCTTTACATTGACTGGTAAATCCGCTTCGAAAACCAGTTTTCCTTCGATCACTTTATAAATACTATTATCCAATTTTACGAATTCAACGAGTTCAATCTTTAAGAAATTTTTTTCGAAGAAGAAAATGTGATAATACAGGTCTGAAATTTGTAGAGTACACAAAAGCACCAAGAAATTGGGCCATTTCTGCCATATTTGAAAGTGTTGCCGAGATTCCCACAATTTGGCCTGTTCCTAAAATAAAATTAAAAACCATGTAAACTACTCTTTAAAAACCTCTACGCTGAAATTTTATCAGTTGCTGCTCAAGTATAGCGCCACGAGAGCCATCACCAATCATATGCAGCTGTACTTTTTTATGCACAAATAAAATTACAACTGTACCTCATCTATTACAAGTAATCCAATTGAATCCATTCTTTCAGTTTCTATTAAAGAGTTGACTATCATGTTAGCCTGTTTATTTTAGTAGAAAAAAATAATGTAAAACCTTTTCTATCGTAGCTACATAGATTGATGAACCTTTTCGTCGTTTTATAGGAGGAATCCTTCCTTTTGAAGCAGCATACTCCTCGATTTTAATGTCAAACTCTTCTTCAAAAAATGCTAAAGAATTAATCTATAAGGCGTGAATTAAATTTATATGTGCGTCAAAGCTATGCTCACCTTTTCTTGTACTACTGCTACATATGGAAGTACTAATATAGAAGATCGCTTATTCAACACTGCTTCTCGTAACATTAGTATCTTAACAGTTTCTATTTTTAAGAACAAAAAAACGTTACAACCTCGGCGATAAGGGTTTTTCCAGCTCCGGTGGGAAGAGATATAATACAATTGGAACCTCTTAGAAGTTGGTGACTGCTCAGACAGTCTTTTTGCCAGTCTTAAAATCAAGCAATTACGAAAATAGAAGCCTGACCTACCGTATAAACCCGTAATCTTTTTCTTTTCACAATATTTTATCTTCACTTGTTCTGGAAGACCACAAAACTGAAAATTCGAAGGCGAAGTTGGCGGTTTACACGTGTTTGTAAGCATCTGCACAATTCTAATTGGTACATAATAGTTGTGCCTTACATGGCCTGTTTCTTTTCTTAGAGGAGTAATGGCAATATCAGATTTTCTTTTGCTGCTTTGTAAATTAATTTTTGTATTCCGTATGCTATCTAAAATGCTCTTTTTATTCAACAAACAGCTAACAGTACTGATAGGTGACTTGTATTCATTTGCTGCTAAGGATGAACAGTTGAGAACTCTACCTGATGAGAATATAAACTGTAACAGATGCCAAACCTGATGGTGCTATATATTTTTGCTTCTTTCGATTCGCTGGCGTTGCCTGTAATGCTCCACCATTTATAGATGCTATCCTTGGAGACCTGCGCGGTGTCAGTTGCATATAATCCTGAACTATATATTCAACTAATACTTGACTCGAACTTGAATATTTTATTCTCGCTCCATTTTTGCATTTGTACGCAGCACATTTTCTCCACGGCAGCCAGTACCCAGTACGGTTGCCGAAAACATCTTTGATTTCAGGCGATTTCCGTCACCAAGTCACACCGGTTCATTCCCACTCTTTCACTAACATAAACAAATTACTCTTATATATATCATCAAGTCACTTCTGTTAATTTTTGTAGAAACTATCTTCAAAATCTACATTCGTAAATTACGATATGTATATATGTTTTTGTATTTGATCTGTAGTGCGGTTGCGGCAAGATTGCGTAATAAGGACAATAACGCAATAAGTGAAGTAGCGTTTTCACCAATATCTGGTATGCTCGTCGTCGTCATGGCAAATTTTTTCCAGCGCAACAGTATCGATTGTTATTCCCGTTGAATTTAGTTGTAGTCTTATATGTTTAATTTTCTCCTTTACGTTAGATCTTAACTGATATTTTTTTAAAACACAAATGGTATTGTATTGAAGAATTTTAGATGGCTTCAAGACGCTTACAAAAAGAGCTGGGTGACATAAAAAGTTGTGGAATTACCGCCTACAATAACGTGGAGGTTGACGAGAGCAATCTACTTCATTGGTCAATTCTTCTCATGCCTGTAAGTTGCTTTTTTAATAGTATGATCGTTTGAAACATTCTAAGGTGCTAAAACATACTTCCAGGATAAAGAACCTTACAATAAAGGAGCTTTTAAAGTAAATGTTGACTTCCCTCCTGACTACCCCTTCAAGCCTCCGAAAATTACATTTGCTACCAAGATTTATCATCCGAACATCGATGAAAAAGGCCATGTTTGTTTTTTTCTTAAATATACCAATATTTCTTTATACAGGTGTGCCTACCTATTGTGTCTCCTGAAAACTGGAAACCTGCTACTCGGACCGAACAAGGTAAGCTGCTTGTGTATTACTATTCGGTGCTTATCTTCAATTAAATAACAGCAATTGTTGTAATGTTGAATATTTAAAAGAAGAAATTATCTTTTTCAGTAATGATGGCTCTTCTCTCCTTAATTCACGAACCAGAGCCGGACCATCCGCTTCGTGCTGACCTCGCGGAAGAATTCAGCAAAGATCGAAGAAAGTTTAACAAAGCCGCTGAAGAATTTACTAAGAAAAACGCAGAAAAGCGGCCCGAGTGACTTTCTTCTCTTAACTAGCTGTATGTCACTATTCCATCTAATTTCGCTCATTATTAAGTCTAAATTAGGTACTTCTTCCATCGGTACCAATCACTTCATGCGTGTATTTATGTTTATACGGTCATCTTTGCACTCTTCTGATATTCTTATCTGATATGGGCACCGTTTCCGTGAAATAAACTTTTAGACCGGTTTTATTTCATCTTTTTTTCGCGTTGCCGTCTCCTTTCGGATAAATGTCGCTCGCATTCAAAATCTCGCGATCGTTTGTGTGCATTGCATTGGCGATAACGTGGCAGCGGAGCTGTTTCCACAGATAGCCAGCCCGTTATTCCTTTTACTTTATGCTTTGAAAAGTGGTCTTTTTACTTTTAGATAAGAGAAAATCCACAAATGCTATCGCCTTGGGCATCGACGGGTTCTGTCCGATTACAATCTTGCGCTCTCTTCATTCTCTTGCTTTTCGTCTCGCTAGCACACTTTTATACGCTGCATTAATAAATGGGTATGTATAGAAGAAGAGAGGTCTACATCTTTCGCTAAGAGCTGCAGGATTCCTTTTTTTTCATGATTTGACAATAGAGTTTAGGTGCCGAGCAAAGCTCTCAAACGAATATGAGCAGCAATACTGATGCTCCTAAAGTGGTGTTAGTCACTGGAGGCACCGGATTAGTTGGCAAAGCCATAGAACAGGTAACACCTTGCAATTATTTATTATTAGTAAAAATAGGTTGTAAATACCACTGAAAAAGTTGATGGGGAATCGTGGATATTTATTGGCAGTAAGGACTGTGATTTGACAGATTATGAAGCAACGAGGTTCAAAATATTATGGCTCTCTGCAGTATTGTTTTAGATCGCTATTTGAACGCATCAAACCAACTCATGTCATACATCTCGCGGCTATGGTTGGCGGACTTTTTCATAATCTTGCGCATAACCTACAGTTCTTTAGGAAAAACATGGTAATTTCAGGAATAATGATTAATTAGTATTTTAAGGCCATAAATGATAACATCCTAGCAGCATGTCACGAGTTTAACGTGGTAAAATGCGTTTCGTGTTTATCCACCTGTATTTTCCCTGATAAAACCACGTATCCTATTGATGAAACCATGGTGAGTACGTTTTCACTAGAGTACAACAAAATTCCAGGTGCATAATGGTCCGCCACATGACTCAAATTTTGGATATTCTTATGCTAAGCGCATGATAGATGTATTAAACAAGGGATATTCACAAGAACATAATAAAAAGTCAGTTTTTATACTCGTGCTTTGGCGCAGTACGCAGTGAAAAACTATTCCGTATAGATTTACATCTGTGGTTCCTTGTAATGTATTTGGACCACATGATAACTACAACCTACAAGCTGGGCATGTACTCCCTGCTTTAATACACAAGGCTTATGTTGCCAAAAAAGACGGGACACCTCTGCAGGTATTTTACCTTCCGTTTCTTTTATATATTTTTGTTGAAGGTATTTGGGACAGGGCGCCCACTGCGCCAGTTTATCTACTCACTTGATCTCGCCAAGCTTTTCATTTGGATTGTAAGATCCTATGAGGTATGGTATATCACTGCTATCAAAAATTGATCTCCAGGATGTTGAACCCATAATTTTATCTGTTGGAGAAGAGGATGAGGTTTCCATTGCTGATGCTGTTAACGCGGTGGTAAAAGCAATCGATTTCAAGGTTTGTTACGCCCCTTAAAAACATGTTACTTATAAATTATTTTGAAGGGCGAAGTCATCTACGACACTAGCAAAGCGGATGGACAGTATAAGAAAACTGCATCAAATTCTAAGCTTCGCAAATTTTTGCCCGAGTTCAAATTTACACCTTTTGAAGAAGCAATAGAGGAAAGCGTACAATGGTTCGTAGATAACTATGAACATGCTAGGAAGTGATCGTATATCTCCTTTATTTGTGGGTCCTCTTGGGTATTAACATAGCGGATGCTTCCACTTGCATTATGAGCAATAATTCACTAATTTGGTTTTTTTTCTCTCTATTTGTTACTACCATCTTTCATAGTAAATAAAATTTGAGATTATCGATTTAAAGCTGTTTCAATATTACACTGCAGCGATGATACGAAGAAAGGATGTGGTCTATAAGCCAGAAAAACGATATGCATCAGAAAACTGCCTGTGTGGTTGTTATATTATTCTCAAAGAGGTAATCACAATTTATTTAACTTCAAAAAGTGCTTAGCTTTAGTACTGAGAGTATCATGCTTCTGAATTTGTAAGAAGATGAATACACTCCTCAATTTGAAGACTTTGGGGAAGTATATCAGATGGAACCTATTACAGTACATCAAGCCGTGTGAAGTCTTACCATTATACGGGTGGCCATATCGCGGCAGATCATTGTTGTTAGACCGATAACTTCAAGATCAATAGCGGCCTAAAGTTACATATTAAATTAAATATCGTGAACTTACTATTACAAAAGTATAATAGGTGATAGGCTCTAACTTTTCGAGAAAAGCTTTATCCCAGCCTGTGAGTGGCTCTACTTCTGAACCCAGCATGGGATCATCATCTAGTTTTACTCCATTCCAGTAGCTGTCGTCATCTGCATGATGGCGAAGCCAATCAATCAGCTATACAACGCAGAACCAGTTTAGCAAAATGTGGCACTTACTAGGCTAAATATCTCAGGAGAGCAATCAATTTCCATTGGCTGATCTATTATTACAGAATCAATATTCTCCGCCGACTGACTAATTTCCTGCAAAAACTTTTATTCCAAATGATAAAATTACCATGATAGTCCGATTCAATACTTGAAACTTATTCAGTAGTTTCCTCGGAAGATATGCCTCTTCCCCATTGCATAATACTTTGAAATCCACCATTTATAAATGTACTGCTGATTCCTACGAGCACCTAAAGCAAATCTTAAATATACAAAACGCCAGGGTGTCTGTCTGTCTGTCTGTCCGTCACCGCCCACGCCGTGCGCGCGCGCGTTTAAACTAGAGCTGCATTTGTAACTAGCTCGGGCAGCTTTGTGAAACATTTTCGGAAATTTAAAAATCAAAATGAAGAGACGGAAAAGCTGATAGGCTGGGGGGCCGCGTTTCTGAGGCGGCGTAGCCTTCTTGTAAATTGTATATTCGATTTGCAGATTTGCTATGAAACAAAAAAAGTTTACGCCTTGTTGAAATTCGGGGGCAATTTTTTAAAATTTTGGTTATGCCGGGCGTCGTGTGGCGTGGTCGAGCACCGGGATAGCTTTTTGTCGTTGCCTTTTTCTCCGAGTTTTTGATTTTGCTTCTCTCCTTCTAAATTGCTTTGCGAATTCTGATGTTTTATTTGTTTCAGAGATGGTAAAAAAACCAAGTAAAGTAAAAAAGAATAATGCCGTCCACCGTGATTGTCTTGATGTTACGAATGAATTCTTTAGTAAATGCTCTGGTATGCCATCTATCTTTTTTTCTAAAATTTTATTAGACTTGAAAAACCATGAAATAGTTCTCACAGATGACGTTAAACTGCCTGATTTAATGAATTGCATAGAAATGATGGATGGAAAAAACGATGTTAGTGTTCACCAGAACAGTAACCACAATATATCAATTGATTCCCTCATCAAAAAGGTTAGCATATTTTTAAATTTACCTCCGTTTAGGGCTTTTTCAATAATCTAAAAATCCACCACATACTGTCTATTATTGACGAAACCTTTGCTCTTTATGTGTCGTACCTATGGGGAGATCAAAGCGAAACTACTGTATATACTAATATCCTACTGCATGAGCCTACGAAAATCATACCCGATAAAGCATTGGGTGTCTTTTGCAAGGCTTTCTCTTATCTTATCCCCCTAACTCGAGCCATAATGGATGCATCAAATGTTGTAGAACCGGTGAGAAAAAAATACTAGACTATGATGGAATAACAGGGAGAGTTCTCGTTTGCCATTCCCTCTTCAATGAAGCCAGCAGGAGAGTGGTTAGACATTAAAAGAATGGTTCAAAGCCTCGAAAGGGAATACTTATGCAAAGCCAATAAGCTACAATCTACAAAGGTATATACTATATAAGATTAATTATATTTTCACAGAGTGAAGAAGAGAAGTGCTACCGCGCCATTAGCGAGCGGCTCTTATTTATTCGTTTGTTTATTGAACTGCTCGATGTTACTATCCCACCTCTCGAGCTGCACTCGTTGAAGTTGAAAAGCGCCTATTTTAGGTAAATCATTTCACTTCAGCTGTCTCTAATAACGCTTAGCCCACAACTATCACTTGCGGTCAAATTTGCAGACATATTGTTACCGCTGCTTGGAAAGATTATAAAAGATTTGAAGACTTCCCTTATTGGATGTAGCGCAGGTTAGTCATGTTGGTAAGATTAACTTGGCAATAGGTAACGCTTGGAGAGATATTATTGTCCCGGGAATCAACATGTGCCATCTAACTGGTTCTATTCCTAAAACCTGTCGTTCTTTTAGTCCTTACGACGCTTTCAAATACTTGAGCGATCTAGTCAGTGTGTAGGTCGTCTTTTTAAAATTAACAGCAATATCTCCAGGATTAGCAATAGTATAAGAACAATACAACCAACGTTTTTTTCATTCTTGGAGTGTTGTGAAACGCGTGCATATGGTGAAAATCCTAAGTTTCTTAATCGACTGACATTCTTCCGAGCATATACCCAAGTATAAAGCACCCCCTTAATAATATCCCTATTGCATAGATTTTGTTGAAGCCTAGCTATGATTTTCGTGTTCTTGGGCAATACCCACTACAACCGTTACTAAAAGAGTCTCTGATTGGCGGGCTATCTGATCCTAACGAGTACCGACATCTTATGGAATGTTCTCTTTTGCCAAGTTTTATGGATGAAGCAACAGAATGCTGTTTAAGTATGATTCATTTATACGGTAAATACTGTTTTTATTGGTAAATTAACTATTTTCTCAGGATTTGGTTGGTCTTGTCAACTCCAAAACATTCCCTCTCTTATTGAAAAATGGATTAGTTTGTTAGATGTATCAGATAAACTCGATATGCAATGGGGCATGTCGCTTAATAGAAAGCCCAATGTTTCGATCAGAGATATCGTTCAATCACACATCGAGAAGCTATCAACTCGCTTCTTTGAATTGACATTCTCGCTTGATCTTTTAAATTCACATGAATATGGTTCTATGTTTTGGTACAGTGCGCTGCTACTCTAATTGATCATTATTTTCAGGTTTTATAATGAAGCTATAGTTAAAACAAAAAAGAAAACAACCAACCGTATAGTATCGGGTATAGCCAGCGCTGGATTGGGTTCGGCAATTATATTCGGTAGCAGAACTGCCTTTGCTGACAAGAACAGGAAGATTACGGAAGAAGAACGCTTTGCTAATGAGAAACTTAGACAAAGGTAGGTGTACTTGCGGCATTAAATAATACATTTGAGATATTGGAATTTAACTAATGAGATGAAGTTCTTCGAATTTGAGCATAGTATGTGTATTTCTGTAATCTACTTTAATTATGCGCTGAGACGTTTAGGACATTTACCAGTACGTATTATATTATTTTTATGATCAGCTAATAGGACTTGGAGTATGGTGAACATGCAGAGCATCAGGTATATAACATAAGAACGGCCATTTACAAATGGTTGCATAATATAGATGCCGGCAAAGCATTTGAAAATTGGAAAGAAGAGTACCATTTTTGAAACATTTTTCTAAGCTTGTTTTTATAGAACAGCGATGCTATATGAATGGGAAATTAATCGTATATGGGAAGAAGCTCATAATTGCCTAAAAGATGCTGAAACCAAGCTTACAGAATACAGATGCGACAGCCCTCTAAAAGAGTAAGCGATTATCGTTTTGTATCATTTTTCTATTTAGGAAACTATATGAGATTATTCGATATAATATGCTAATGTGTCAACTTATGGCAGATCAAAGCAACTGGGAGAGGAAACTAGAGCTGGTCATTACACATCCTATGGATAAGTTCCCAACCTTGAAATTTGCGAGTTTCGCTAAAATATAAGATTCTTTGCTGAAAAGACGTTATGTCATATAGTTAATAATAAAGGGTTGTCTAATTGAGTATACTTTTCGAGTTCCACAAAACCCTATATAATTCCTTTACCTTTAAGTTTCAATTGCCTATTAACCTTTTAGTGTCCACGGGGTTTTGCATTATGCGCCAATTGAACACATGTTTGTTTGTTCGGACTATTGATAAGCACCAACCACGCACAACCGTCTTGGTTACCTATTGGATACGAATCTCGATTAGATAGCGACTATTCCATATACTACCTGCTTGCCTCGATTCCTACTTTTTGTATTTAGAAATGAAGCTAATCATCGAGGAGAACAGTGATTCTGTAGCAGACTTTGCCGCTAAATATGTCATGAAGAAGATAAATGACCATAAATGCGGCACAAATCGTCACTTTGTTCTAGGTCTACCAACAGGTAAACTAACAATTGAAAATCGATGGATATATACCCAACACAGGGTCCACCCCATTGGGCATGTATAAGAAACTCATAGAATTCCACAAGAAAGGTCTGGTCTCTTTTGAGTTCGTGGTTACCTTCAACATGGACGAATACGTCGGTAAGAACATTGTGTGCCCTGTTAAATTCCACTTTTGAGCGCTGCCTCGAGAGCATCCCGAGTCATACCACTCATTTATGTTCTCCAATTTCTTCCGTCACATTGATATCAAGCCAGAAAATGTGCACATTTTGGACGGGAACGCACCGGACCTCCTCGAAGAGTGCACTTCTTATGAAAAGGCCATAGTGGAAGCGGGCGGTATTGACCTTTTCATCGGAGGTTGGCGTAGGCCCTGGTGGAGGTGAAAAGTCTTGTAGGCATCGGACCCGACGGACACATTGCCTTCAATGAGCCGGGAAGTTCGCTCGCCTCTAGAACTCGTCTGAAGACACTCAACCAGGACACCATCCAGGTCAACTATTTAATGAGGAAGAAAGATGTAGTTGCTTAGGCCAATGCTCGTTTCTTCGGAGGCGACTTGTCCCAAGTGCCGACACAGGCACTCACCGTCGGGGTCCAGACGGTTATGGACGCCAAAGAGGTCATGATCCTTATCACCGGAGCTCACAAGGCCTTGGCTCTGCACATGGCAAGTTTTCCCAGGGTGTAAGCTAAAAATAAAATTTCTAAGGCTATTGAAAGAGGAATCTCACACATGTGGACGGTCAGCGCCTTCCAGAACCACCCGCTGGCTATGTTCGTGGCCGACGAAGACGCAACTTTGGAACTCAAAGTGGGAAAATGGGGAAAGTAAAAAAAGGGATCGTTTCAGGTGAAAACCGTCAAATATTTCAAGGGACTTATGGGCCATCATCGGAAGCTCGTCGAATAATCGAAAACTCTTCAGTCTGTCGGATTTTCCCGTTTGAATACCCTATTTTGTTGTCTAATGAAATTGACGCTCGTTTTCTGTTTTGAGAAGGTATGGAAAGGAAAATATCAAAAGCAGCAAAGCAATTCGCAGGCAATGAAATAGCTTATTTCGTAATTTTGCGTGCGTCTACTTTTTCTGCCTGATTGTCCTGTGCTCGACGTCGGCGATCCACTTTTTAGGAACTTGGATGGTGAGAAGACTCGGCTCGGTTGCAAATCGAGACTCTCCTATCTGCAAAATTCTCTTCAATATATATGTCCAGTCCAAAAGGATATTGCTGCGGCCCATTATTTATAAGTTCAGTCAGGACATGGGCACAGAATCCCACATCGTCTTTCGGCATTTCTGTGGAAGTGGGGGCGGGCATGTACTCCTCAATAATAGTAATAACATCTGTCGCTCCATATGTAATAAGTTTTGTAAATCGTGGAGTCGAAAGGAACTCGTCAAATCCAGTGGCCGTATGCGGGCCCGGGTAGTTGATCGCATACGGCCATAGGAAGGGGTTGAGGGTTCGAAAGAGAGCTAAATAGAGCTGTGCATAAAACTTTCGGTCAACGGAGGAGCATAAAACTTACTCAACGAGTTTTTGCTTCTCATCAACTTCCATTATAGGCTCAATTTGTGTTGCTGAATTATCGTCATGGCCGATCATTGATGCATCCTGTGGGATATCAGCGACTGTGTAAGCTACTCTTTTCCTTTGCGACGGTGTCGAATCCGTAGTTTCAGACGCTGGACCTATATAAACAAGAGAAGATATTAGCTGCAATCCAATGATTGTAAAGAAAAAGTAAGATGCTTTCTAGAAATGCTATATAGCGCTAAATATATATGCTAAACTATATAATGTCTCCGAATTCGGCTATTTCTCGTGTCTTTCATTTATTTTTATGATTGGGTATGTAAAGTTGTTTGCGCATTATGCGCATTACAAAAACGTACTCGATTGATGTGTATCCTTTAGTTCCATGGGTTTTTTTGTTTTTATATTTGCCCAGACAAAAGATCGAAACACCTATAGTAACCAAGGCAATAACACATATTCCGGCCACCATACTAACAAATACTGTTGTGCTTGTGGTCGACTCTATATGCCTATGCTAATTTTGGAAAATGCTCAAATATATCTTGTCTCCAGCTTATTGTATAAGTTTTCCGCACAACAGCAAAGCTCTTCCTTTTCATTCTTACAGATAGCTTGAAGAGCTACTCCTTTACAATCCTGCAGGGGTAGGATGCGTTTCATTTTCTGTACAAGTATGTCTCCGGGGATTAAAAGTTGGGATTATATAAAAGTTGACGGTCGAATAAACGTTGGCCGTCGGCTTTTCTGCTTTCGACCGTCGGATTTGCACAAACGACAGGTCTTACAGTCAGACACACAGAGATCTGCCCATTATTGGGGTAGGATGCTGATGTAAGTATAACATAATATCGTCGCAAGTGATGATTTTCGTGTTGTCTAAATAATTTCAAAGCATATGTTAGATATTGCAAGTAACCTTTGGCACATTTAATTGACTGGGTCGACTCTAAAAACGGTAGTAGTAATAAAATTAAGGTGACATCCATCCCTCTCTTGCACACAAGTAATAATTCAATTTTTAGTTGCAATTCGAAGTATTGCTGACTAAACAGGAGATAACCAGTCTTCACCGAGCCCTCTTCGGGGTCGAATTACCGTGTGAGGCCATCATGTAGCCCATTGACTCACACAGACTGATAGAAAAGCATTGTTCGCTTGTGAGAGAGAGAGTTCTCTGATTATATATAACCTCATCTCGGAATGCTAATAACAGATCTCTTGACGCGGTGGTCCAACCAATTGAATAAAAGCATGCAGCAATCTTTCGCGCCATCGTCCTTTCGTAAACTTTATTGTACATTTTGTTGAGCTTACAAACACTTACAATATATATTTTGGCTGCGAACTCACGAAGGACATCTTCATTCATTCTCTAACGCTTCGCTTCCACAAAAACTAAAATTCTGCTTATATCGCTTTATGCTGCCGCAAAATTAGTAAAAAGAACCAACTGTTTAATTTATCAATGGGTATGAATAACAAAACGATGACACCTAAATACTTTATTTTATAGTATTCTTTTCATTTTTCTAAATTTTATGATATTTGTAATAAGTACATGTTTGGCGTTACAGGCGTGTGAAACAAAGAGAGCGCATGGCTTCGTCTTCGGGGACTAGACTGTCGGGCAAGTCTTCTCGAAATCAGCAGGAAGGTTCAACAAGCTCGAACCATATTAAAATGGCTTATAAAAACGGTAAGTTTGTTTGTTTTGTTTCTAAATACAAGTTTTTTTTTCTTTTGTCTGATAAGTTACTTTTTTGTAGCATAATACCATAAGTTTCAGGCTATAAGATAGTTGGCCGAACCGACAAAGGTGATGCACTCTATAGATTTGATGGCGTGTGCCCGAAGAAACCTGAGGTATGTTACATATTTAAATGAATTTCTGTAAAGAAAAAGCTTCAGCTTGACGTAGGATGTGTTATTGACCCAAGGACGAGCAGATATCTTAACAAGAACTGCAAAAACATGGAGCTTCCACTTCCGAGATTTGTGGTATTCCAGTTTTTAAAAAAAAAGTTGTAAGCTGTGATTGTAGATTGACAAGTTTTCGGTAGGACTTCCTCCGATGCGAGAGGTGTCCATATTCAACCTCAATGATAATGTTGACAGGAACTTTCTTGAAGGAATGGCTAAGTAAGTGTAACATTTTTTTTCATAGCTTGTTTTAGAAAAGTCGCTGAGCCAGAATTTGTCCAGGTTTACCACCACTCACAAACTAAAAAACATCTACAAATGGGTGTTATAATTTTCAGTACGGCATTAGGTTGGAATCAAATAATTAATATTATGGTTTACTTACAGATGCTAGGAAGTTTGTGATTGAATGGAATAATCAGAGAGTCATGGGGATGAATATAGGATGTTTGACAGACCCTTATCGTAAGAGCAAGCCTGCCCTTTTATTAATGATCTTCAGTAACTAAACTCTCTTCGCGATATTTTGAGTTGACGTGTGACATACTTCCAAAAACGCCGCATCTTTCACAGTTACCATGTGATATGCTTGAATTTCGTAGACAAGAAATAATGGAGAAAGAAAGTAAGCAAGAGACTTTTTAAATTATCAGAAAGAACTGCCAAAATAGTTTACAATGCTCATTATCATGTATTAATTTTTTTTTTCTCGAAATGCGGCGCACTTAAAATACATATGTTTAATTACAGAGAACTCTAAATCGTACATCGAGGATGAAGATTGCGAGGCACAGGAAATGGAGATTTCGTACTCACCACAAGAAAAAGCTGACATCTTCGAAGACATTATGGATATCGAACCATGTTCATCTTCCCCTATAAAGTTAGCACTCCTGGGTATTTTCAAGCTGATATTTTTTCAGAGCTGATTTTATACCACGTCTTGAAACCCCAATAAACGGATTGCCCAGCTTGCCTGCGCCAACTCTTATACAAGTTCCTGGTTTGTAATAATATGTTATTTTAATCATGCGGAATTAGTGTTAGCAACACCCATAATTCGCCCGAAAACACCAGACGCGTCAACTTCAATAACAGCTCCTCTGGGTTGGCCGGCGCAATGGTCCGGGTTCGGTAACACTATACCCAGCTCACCACCAGGTAATATGCTATCGAAATTTGATAGTAAATCTATTCTATGCGAATCGTATTTAATTTGAATATTTACAAATACAAATCAGTAACGTTAGCTAAAAAGTAAGGTTTTCAGATCTTGACAAAGTTGATCTAGGAATTCTCAGTAATCCACCTGAGGTTGAAAATAAAGACGTTAAAATAGAAAAACTTTCGACGCGTTTTTCAGTAGACAGCAATGACATAAAAAAAGAACAAATAAAATCAATTGAAGAGAAATCGGAAAAACGAGGTTTGCCATTCAAATCTGAAGTTTTAGAAACATAAACTTTTTCTTTGTTAGTTCATGATACCAAATCAAAACACTCTAACGATACAATCACGACTCACTATAAACGTTGCACCTCGCGTTCACCACGGAGAGAAAGGCATGATGAAAGATATTATCACTCGCACAATGGTGGATACAAAACAAATAAACGACCGTACTATAGAAGGGGTTCATATAGAAGCTACCCTTATAGAAGTTACAACAGAAGTTATAGCCGTAATATTTTCCATTTTTCGTTTTTTAGAGATATTCTTAATATACTCATAATTATTTCTTCCAGGCGCGCCTCCTCCCTACGAAGAAATCGACAGTTCTCGTAGAAAAGGTAAGATTTATTCAATATTAATTTATAAATCTATGAAAATGTCTAATTAAATTATTATTAGGAACATCTCAATATAGCCATTCTGGAAGGATATCTGAATTGCGGCATAGAGATCGGTCTTCTCCAAGGAAAACAAGCTCTTACTCGAGAAACAGGCGGCGATCTCGTAGCCTTAGCAGTTCCAATACGGACGAGCGCTACGCAGCTGTCACTTCAAGCAATAAGAAAAAACATAAACGTGAAAGGTTAGATATATATCAGCCATCATTTTTATCCCCCTCAGAAGTTACTCACACACAGATTCTTCATCTAGTGAATCTTCCTCTTCTCTGCGTAGTGGTGAATACGTGAAAAAAGAGAAAAAGGAACGCATTACTAAATGGAAAAGTGGGAAAGAAGAGTATGTGGAAATTAAAAAAACGAAAAAGATCACCCGTAAAGAAGGGCAGCGACCTAGCGGTCTGCAAGACGTTTCACCCATTAGTGAGGAAGAGTCAAGAGAAAAGTAAGCCTTTGTTATACAGTCATCTCTCTCCCTCTCTCTCTCTATAGGAAAGCAAAACAGAAGAGAGAAGAAGGTGGTCATAGATGGAGCTATTCTTCAAGCGATTCCGATATAAATCGTAGATCAAAGAAACGGAAGGAAAACAGGGGGCACAAAGAAAAACGAGTAGGTTATCCTATTGCCATAATAGCGTTTTTAGAAGTCCCACGAAATTTTTAAAAAAGTGCCTCATGATGAAATGACGCAGAAGACGGAAACTTGCAAAATACCGCTACCAGCCACCGCTACACCAATTGTCCCATTTATGCCTGCCATTAGCAGCTGCTCTTCTCAATATGTAGTTTGTTCTACAAAAGCTTACCACAAGCAGTTTTCAGGCTTCAGGGGATTTCCCACACTTTAATCCAAATATACCGCCACCTGGCTTTTTTTCTACTAATCATGCACTCCCACCAAATGTTTGTTTAAACACAACATTATATTTTTCTTTTATAATTTAGGCATACATGCAGGTGAACTTTACAAGTGAAGGAAAGGTTTTTACCTCCAAGCCGATGGAGACCTCACATCCTTCTTTGGGCATTGCTGAACGCATTGCTGACTTATTTGGAACTACGAAAGAAAAGCCTCCTCGACCGCCTGCCCCTGGAAATACGGAGCAGTACGTCACACACCTAGGCCTAAGTAAAACATTATTTTTAGCCTCATCGAACCACTAGTACCACAACCGCCTATTCATTTATCCTCTTCCCGTCGGCCAATTGAAGACTTTATTCCATATTCAAAAACTGTGAAAAATACCGTCCAGGAAAAAGATGAAGTTGCAAAAGTCAGTAATTTTGAGTAGTGTTTACTTACGCTTTCTATTTAGGAGCGTTTCGCCCAGGATATAACCCAATTAATAGTTTTCAAATTGAAAGAAGAAGTTATGAAATGTGTAAAGACAGACGTACAAAAGAAAGTGATGGCTGATGAAATGGCTGGTATGGAAGGAACATGGGGTCTGAAGGAGCAAGAAATGGAGTCTTTAAGAAAAGATAATTTGGTTAGTCTTTATTACAAAGTTTTGTGACTGCTATTATAGGAAACCGCTCGAAAAAAGATGGAAGAAAGCAAAAAGATACTACAAACATCGCCGACCAGGCTAAATATCGGAATACCCGCTATGATATCCTCTAGCAGTTTAAGTTCATATCGGGTACGCTTGAATGGATACAGTAAAGCAACCCGTTCAAATTTAGGTGCCCAAAAAACCTGCAAGTCCCACACGATATTTGTCAGAATCTCCATCAAGTTCACCACCCTACGAAGATTCTGCTGCTGATACTGATTCAGATTCATCTTCTTCTTCTTCTTCGTCAATGTCATCAAGCCAGAGGCATGTACTGTTTATGATTCGTTTCTAATGACTTTATAGTGAAGCATCTGTGGAACGCAAGCGTAGGCGAGTTCTTGATTCTGATTCCGACCGAAACGAACACTCTGATTCCCCTCTCGTGCAAAGGCCATCTTCTCTTCCTTCTAGAAGTCGACAGATATCTACAGAGAGTACAGAACCTGAGAAAACGAAAAATTCAGGACCATTACTTGGAGAACATCCCGAGGTGTGTATAGTCTCTCACAATCGTTGAGCCTTTTCGTGACTCATCTTACATTTAGCCTCGACCATTCCGAATACCCTTTGCAACCATTTCGGAGAAAGACCTTCCTCCCGCACAAGAATGTCTAACAAGAGAGGATTATCACTTTTACTACACAGAACATTGTTATGCTGATCTCAATAAGGAGGTTAGAACCCTTGCGTTTACACATTTAAAACAAGCTATTATTTACATTCTTTTTAATTCTACATACTTTAATCGTATCTAAAATCAGCGATTACAGCCCCCTACACCACAAAGTACTGTCGACAATGTGCAAGCAAATGTACAACAGATTCTACAAAAGTTCCATGCAATCGTATGTCTTTAATTTAAAAAATTAGTGCTACTTAGTCATAGAATTCTTTTTCCAAAAATCGTTCTTTTCTCGAAATGCGTGAACATGATTTTTGAGTTCATTCCTGTTGATGCTCTTCCATTGTTTAGCTTTGCTATTTCCATCGTTTTCACTATTTGGATTCTACTAACTAACTATTACAGGAAACAAAGCAAGCACAAGTTGTTAAGGCGGATTCGGCTGCTCCCAAGAAACGTCCCTATGTTAGGAAAAATGTGCCACATAAATCAGTCCTAAAACCGAAGACGAAGAAACTTTTCTCTAAAAGAGATGCAAAGTCCCAAGATCAAATAATAGCAAACTTCGGGGTATGTTTTTTTTTAAATTTTTTTAGTAATTTCTTACTTAAAGACTATTCCGGACCCTGAGGACCAGTTGTATCTGAAAGCTGTGTGGGAGGAACTCCAACCTGATCGAAATAACTTTACAAAATCTCTAGATGATTACGGAATTCCCTCTGCTGTCAAAGAACCTCCCCCTTGGAAGATTCCTGTCCCCTTTAGATATGTAGACGTCGAAGGAATGCCTAAGCTACTAGTATGCCCTATTATTTCTTACACCATTCCTTCAGGAACATCCCAAGATGGTGAATGGCATTCGTTGTTATTACGACGACGAAGAACTGGATGGGCTTGTACCTGTTATTGAGGGATGTGCTCGTGCCCAAGGTTACACAAAAATGGGGGTGAAAGAAAAACGATTACATATTCGAAGAGCAGACATAATGTGGGACTGCACAAAAATCAGCGAAACTGTAAACCACTTTTTTTCAATCATTAAGAATCGTTTTAGGATGAAATTATTGTACGGCATCAAACTGTCGCCAATAAGGAATGTCGCAGTATGCAACGCCGTTTAGCTGCCTCTCTTGGCGACACCAACTCAGAATTCTTTAAAGTTAATCAGCTCATGGTTTGTTCATTACAACATTTTCACTTATCCTATGTAATCTTCAGTTCCGAAAGAAGATGATAAAATTTGCCCGATCTCGTATTCACGGATGGGGACTTTATGCGATGGAGATCATTGCACCGGACGATATGATCATTGAATATGTGGGACAGAAGATTCGATCTGTAGTCGCCGACGTCCGTGAAAAGAATTATGAACGGCGCGGCATTGGTAGCAGTTACCTTTTCAGAATTGATGAAGATATTGTAAGTTTGCTGCAGTGCATTTGTACCTTAATATCAGGTCATTGATGCCACAAAAATGGGAAACTTTGCACGCTTTATTAATCACAGCTGTACACCCAATTGCTATGCACGAGTTGTGACTGTTGATGGAGACAAAAGGATTGTTATCTACAGTAAAACACTAATAAATAAGGTTGTTACTTACACATTATCAAGACCAATCACATATTTAGGGAGATGAGATTACATATGACTACAAATTCCCACTTGAAGACGACAAAATCGAATGTCTCTGTAATTCGAGAGACTGCCGTAGTTTCCTCAATTAACAAAACAATCATTAAATAGTACTTTTTGATAGGGCCATTTTCGGCGTTTCTTTCATGCACTGCTCTTTCCGACTACCTCATTAATTATTTATTGTATAATACATGGGAAGCATTCTATGCATAGATTTTCAAATTATTATGCATCATATTTTATTTCGTAAATACATGTATATAGCTTATATTCTTAGTTGGCAATGTTTCGCTAACTTTAAATATTTCTTTCCGAAGTAATTGTATCTATCCTTGATTACCAGGCTTCGATAATGGTATGCTTGCGGGTGCTAACCAATTCTTGTGTAGTTTGGAAAAGGACCTTCCATCTGTCTTTTTCACAGTTTGTAGGATTCAAACCAGGTAGAATTAAATTTTACTTTTATAAATGATGTTCACCAAGTAATCTCATCTGTTTGTGGCAACTGTAACGCTTTACTTAATCAATTGTGGACAGCGTATAACACTTTTAGGTCGAGGAAAAGGCGACAACGGGAAATCATCCTTGTTCAACAACGAAAAGAGGTGGAAAGATAACAATGCGTTTCAAGCACTAGGAACAACTGACGAACTTTCGTCTTTTTTGGGGTTAGTCTTGTCCTATTAATATTGCATATTCGTTCGCTCCCCTGTTTATTACAACCATACTGTAGTATCTGTGCTGAAAATGCTAAAGATGACAATCTTATGGAGGTTGTTGAATTGCTCACGCGGCTTCAGTGTTGTTTGCAAGATGTTATGGCTCATTTTGCAACACCTCCTGATTCCTCGGGAAGAAAACGAGGTTTGTACTCATTTTTTCAAAGTATAGTTGCATGCACAGAGTTAACAAAAGTCGACGAGAACATGTTGGAATGGATTAATACGGAGATTGATAAGTTCGGCGACCAGTTGCCTTCTCTCAGACAATTTATTCTTTCAGTAAGAATGATAAGTAAATTTAACTATTTTAGTATAGGGTGGAGGAAAAACCTCGGCGAGTATGCAGTACGCTCGCGCTGTGTGCCGTAGAGCCGAGAGAACTGTTGTCCCGCTCATTAGAGATGAACAGGTCGACGCCACAGCTTTAAAATTCCTAAATAGGTTCCTGTTGTCATTATGTTTGTATTACGGTTTTAGAACAAGTGATCTTCTTTTTGTGCTTGGACGCTATTCTTGCATGAAAACCCAACAAGAAGAAGTAACTTATATGCGGCCAAAAGAATTTGTTTCACAACGCTGGCAAAGAAAAAAGTTGTCTTGAAATATAATAATTGGAGTAAACATAATTATCGGGATGTCATTGTTGGAATTGGAATGTATTGCTTATGTTATCTTTTATTGAAGATTTATAAATAGCGTAGGTGAAAGTTTAAGGTTACAGTTATGAAGGAAATTCGGTATGACCGTCAAATAAGATTATGGGGAGACCATGGGCAAAGCAGCATCGAGGCATCAAGTGTTTGTGTTCTAGGATCATCAGCTTTAGGTTGTTCCGTATTTTTGTATTACTTTTTAAATTTCGCCAGTTTTAGCTTGATGCACTTATACCGATTTCTTTCAGCTTCTGAGATATTAAAAAACCTCGTGCTAGCTGGTGTACATAAAGTTTGTATAGTCGATGATGCTCGAGTGCAAAATCCGGATTTGGGACAAAACTTTTTTCTCACTTTGGATGATTTAGGGAAATTCCGCGCTGAACGCGTTGCTGTGAATTTAAAAGTATGTTCTTTTAAGACTAATATTAATTATTATAGGATTTGAATCCATCGGTTTTATGCGAGTATCGGGTAATTTCTCAAAAAGAACTCGGAGATGAGCAGCATATTCGTTTTTTATGCGGGTTTTCTGTTGTTGTCGCAGCTAATACCACAATTCACGAAGGAGACTATATATCTGATATTGCCGAACTTCTCTATAGCCGTGAAATACCTTTCGTTTATACGAGGTAATGGTGACCACTGCTTTTTGTTCAGCATACCTTTTAGAGTATATGGATTGTTGGGAACGATACGCATATCTGTAAAGGAGCATTTTATATATGATAACCACGAAGAAAATCCTAAACCTGATCTCAGGTTAGCTAGCTTCGTTTATTTGTGAATTTAGCAGACTTGATACGCCGTTTTCTACGCTTCAACAACTGATTGAAAATATGCCGGATACTGTAACCATGTCGGCCGAGGAGCTTAAACATACACCATATCTTCTTCTTTACTTTAAGGCTCTCAGTATTTATAGAGATGTATGGACGCTGTTAAATGAACACCTCTTTCTTTTTAGGATCTGAAAAGCCCGAATGATTTTCCTGCTACATATGCTGATCGAAAACGGTTTACTGAATGTCTTTGGAAACTTCGTAGACCTGACGACAAGGATTCGGAAAATTTTGATCAGGCTAAAGCTGCTGTCTCGCGAAGCGTGCAGCCAACCACTATTCCACGCGTTGTTATGGAAATTTTAAATGATAGAAAATGCTTTGATGTAGAAAATACACAGCCTTTTTGGTTGCTTTGTTATGGGTTGAGACGATTTGTGGATAAACACGGCGTTCTTCCTTTAACTGGAACTCTTCCGGATATGGCAAGTGATACGCAGAGGTTTGCATTAAATTAGCTATTTACCTAGAAGAAACGTTTATTAACCGTTACAATTTTATCGGTTGAATTGTCCGTGACTGAATTTTCAGTTATACAAAACTAGCAAAATTGTATCATGAAAAATCTTACCAAGACTCGATGGAAGTATTTAGCTATATAAATGAGGAAGCAAAACATCGAAGTTAGAAAGTAAACGGCCGTTGATAAAAGGTTTAAGGCTTTTCGGGTTCTATAAGCGAACAAGAATGCATTCATTTCTGTAAGAAAGCATCGAATATTCGTCTACAAAGAGGAACATCTTTATGTAGATTTAAGGAGTTGAAAGTAACGAATTTTTGAATTGATTTCTTCAATTTGTTTTGTAGCCCCTACTTGCTGATATTTTGCTGCTTGAAGATGGTGCTGATCCAACTCCAAGTGTTTGGCTACTTCTTCTTTTCGCCAGTCTTCGGTTCGGCTTGCAGAAACTAAGGTTTAAGCCCTTTCTGCCAAAACTGCATGTGACCAATAAAAAATTTGGCTGGGCTACCTTATTCTTTTTTATCCATATCGTATCATTTGATTTTCAGATTTCCTGGAGAATGCAAAAACATGCCTTTTAATTCTGATTTCGATGGGTTAAAACAACGTTTAACATGGTTAATTGAAGAGAACGAGGTGCTATACTCTATTTATTATTGTTTTTTTCGTTTTAGGGAAATCTTGAAGAAGTTATGAAAAGGATCTCCGAGAATAGTATTAAAGAAATTTTAAGATTTTCAAATAGTGAGCCACATGTTGTCTCAAGTCTTATCGGAGGTTGATGTAATATGAACTTTTATACTATGAATTTAGGTATTACTGCGCAAGAAGTAATTAAGTTGGCAACGAATCAGTATGTCCCCCTTGATACCACCTTTATTTACGACGGCTGTTCTCAGACTAGTGCTACTTTTAAGCTCTGAATTCTCATGTTTAATTGCAGTGCACATTTTACTTTCAAATTTTAGAGAAATCTTTTACTCTAAAGGTTTAGCAAATAAACATGTGCAATGATCTGACCGAATTTTTAAAATAGAATCGTGGAAAATGGAATGTCCTCTTCAAGGTACGAGGAGAACCCACGATAGTCGACGGCTGCTCATTCAGATAACAAGTCTACGAGCTGAAGAGACTCGTATAAATTGGAAGGGTAGATCGAATAGGGGAAGGTGGAGGTCAACGCGCTAGAGTATCTGGACAAAATATGAGCTGATATCTCGTAGGGTGGCAACGTGATCCATCGGGTGGAAGTAGTGTGCTGGTGGAACATCCAAAAGACGATCGGGTACAATGCGAGCTGGGTCGACGAGGTGGCCAAATGGATCAACCTGGATGGATGACGGTGTTTCTCTGAGATTTCTGCATTCGCAGAAGGCAATGGCCACCTCCCGATGACCACTAATACTCTACTGGCCCCATATGAAAATGCTCGCGAACGGGGTGTATTCGAGATCAGTTCTCTATCTTTATTCTCCTATTCGCGAGTAATATCAACGGATCCAGTCATCGATTTGTCGCCGCTTTCGACTTCCTTCTTATCCCCGAGACTCAGGCATTCCAGGGGCTTTCCCGTGGGTCTGCGAGTATCCTTGTCCCAAAGTTCATCGAAGAACGGATCCTTCAATAATTCAAGACCGCGAAGTCTCTGGAGCGGTTTGTACTGGAGGATTCGCTGAACGAGTAGTACGGCTTCGGTAGTGCATCTGTTGGCGACCACGGGCAGAAGCTGCAAAAGAAGTTCGAAGGTGTCCGGCACGGGAGATACCTTTTTGAGGGGAGCCTGTTTTTTGGCAGATACGTTCTTCTTAGCGTCGCGATACTTGCTCATGGAAGCATTCATTGCAGTCACTTCCTCCGTCGTGGGCACCCCAAAAGTGGTCATCAGGAGGTCTATCTGATTGGCAGTACTCCCACCGGGAAAGGTGACACGGCCGCCGAGAAGCTCAGAAAAGACACAGCCTGCCGACCAGATGTCCACTTGCGAAGTATAGGTCTTCGAGCCGAGAAGCAGTTCCGGCGGCCGGTAATACCGCGTCACGTGGTAGGATGGCATAGGCCCTTTCGGATCCATACACGACGAACCAAAGTCACTAATCTTGAGAAGACCAGTTTCCGGTTCAACAAGAAGGTTTTGCGGTTTCTGAAGATATCAATTTTTGTATTTAGAAGGCGCACTGACCACGTCGCGGTGGATAATCGAAGCTCTTTCCAGGTGGTCGAGTCCGCGAAAAAGTTGCCAGATGAACATTTTCGTCTCGATCAAAGCGATTTTCCGACCAAATTGTTTGACGTATTGATACAAATTGAGCGGGAGGAATTCGAAGATTAGTGAGTAGCAAGTCTGAAAGTCTCTGTTTTGTTTTCTGGAAGTGGCCAACGTTGTCGGCGTATTCAGTGCTGTAGAAGTAGAGCAGCTTGACCGTGTTCTTGTGATTCATCCGGTTCAGCATTTTCAGGATAGAAATCTCCGCTGTGTTCGCGTTGTTTTCCTCTTTGCCGCTCCATGTCTTCTTGATTACGATGGCTACCTCTCTTCCTTCTGCCAATTGCAGATCCCCGCGGTACACGTTGCTGAAGGCGCCAGAGTTGAAGAGCCGCAAGTTGCGAACATTTACGTGAACCTAAATAACTTATTATATACTTCTCTGACGAATCGAGACGTACTGTTCTGCCATCAAAAAGATTCAGAGCAGTTATGTCGACCGAGGAGGTTTTATGCACCATTGGCAGCAACCAACCCGCCGCCCGCACAGCCTAGTAGCAATTGTGGTTCACTGTCTACAGTCTTATAACAGCCAAGGTTTTGTGAGGATTAGCAGTTTTTATCAGGCCGACTGGTGAATTTCACTGTCTACAGCTTTATATATAGAACAAAACAAGTATGCCTCCGGCGGCGGGGCGAATTTTTCTGCTTCTCTCACTTTCCCATACAATTCGTGATATCCGTACAGATGACAGGTCTTACAGGCAGACGGACAGACACGCGGACATCTCCCCATTATTAGGGTAGGATATGGGAAACCTTTTCAAGCTTGCTTCGTGAAAGACAGGGTCAGGGGACTGTCGAGATTTCCTGGCTTCCGGCCAAGTGCCCAGGGTATAGGACTTGTGCGCCTATCACGAAAACTACGGCGTGTTATTCTGCGAAGCTTCGAAGTACGGCGGTAGCGATCCTGAATAGAGAATATCGCCGAAAATGTGATCCTCGTTCGCCAAATCCCTTTCCATTGGAAAAAGACTATGAAATTGAAAACAACAGCAGAATACCAAATGACGCGCGGGAATTTGGATTTTCTATTTACGTTCCTTTTTCCGTCTCACATTCAATTGTACTGTGGCAATAAAAGCTTTCTATATTTCAGAGAATGACTGAATTTGATATGTATAACATCCTGGACTCCCTAGAAGACTTCGGTCTTAAATACAGCGCAGCACCTTCAATGCATGATAAAAGTATGGAGACTAGTAGGTTTCGACGATTAAGAGATTTCAGTGATGCAGTTATCACGTGATTTTAGCCTAGATGAAGACGATTTGGGAAACACAATTGTAGCGTTTGCTTTAAATAGCAAAAAAAAAATACTTGATATAGAGCTTCTTACCCTTCTGGAATCTGTAGGCTTGTTTCTTTTCGCCTTTAGTAAACTTTTTAGGAATTGAGTAAAGGAAAGACTAAACCGTTGAAGGAGAAGGACATCAGCTATAAAATTCCAAGGTTTACCTAATAACGTTGTAAAGACGCTCTTTTAGTATACAAGTAAAAACAGAATCCGAGAATGGTACACTAGCTGATGAAAATTTGACTGAATCGGAAAACCGAATACCTCTTTCTGGCTCATATGCTTCATTTACCCCTGTTAAGTATGCAATTGGTGTACATGTTTTATAACTTCGTCAGAGAAGCTAGCAGTGATCTCTCATATATCCATCGCAACAACAAAGGAGATACCATTTTAACTCAACAGGGAAGTCGGTACTCACCCGGAAACAGTTCTGGAAAAGCCTCGGTTTGTATTATTATCTTAAATTTAACAATCATTTTCAGATCCAAATTGTTTCATCCAGTTGCGATGGATCTGTTGGTAATGACAAAGCGGCTGCAATTATAGAAGGTTAGTGCTCAAAACGTCTGATTTTCTAGCAGTTGTAAATCGCGCCATTTTTAGTGACTGGAATGCCTAGAGTCTATAATTAAAAGAGTATAATGAATCACAAATTATAATTGCCTTTTTAAATCAGTTACCATGTAATTATTTTAGCCAAGTCTGAAAGACTGTCTGAATTTGCTGATTTATTTCTTTCTTCGAACCCCAATATAACCATGTGGACAACAAAGTTTTCGCCTTCAACGGTTAGTTTACCTTTTTAAATGATATTTTTCAGGATCTTTGTTTTGTTTATGGCGAAGTTATTCGTGAAAAAGGTGATATTTTTCATGACGGACTAATTCATTTGCAATTAAATGATGACAGCGGTACTGTATTACCTGTGGACGTAGCAGATGTTAAAAACATTACCCTTTTCCCTGGACAAGTGACCTTAGTTTAAAAATGTAGCAGCACTATTAACAGATTATCGCATTATCTGGTGTTTCTCCCACTGGTAAAGTATTTGAAGCAAAAGAACAATTATTCTTACCATCAGCTCCTGCATGGTTTGCTGGCGATGCAATGATAAGTATGTTTTTTTTATTTTGTAAGATATACAGAATTCAGATCACCTCAAACTATGGATTGCTGCCGGTCCATTTACCTCGTCTCAAACATTCAGTTACGAACCTCTTCATGATCTTCTCCAACTTGTAAAACAGCAAGAACCACATGCGCTTGTACTGGTAGGTTTTCAGTGTTTCTAATAAGTACCTTTTAGATGGGCCCGTTTGTTGATAGAAGAGCGAAGCTTTTCTCAGATCCTGCTTTCAATGAAGACCCTAACGATATTTTAAATACTTTATTGGTCAATATAGGGCAAGAGCTGGAAAAGAAAGTCTATCTCTTATCTTAATTCGACTTCGAGTTTAGCTGCCAAACTGAAGTGATTATTCAGCCATCTCCTGCCCATGATACTTCCAGTATGGGAGCATTCCCAGCACCTCATATGGTTCCCGAAGCTTACATACAAAAGCATTTAAAAAGTAAATTCCATTTTGTCGCAGATCCAGCTGTTGTTAATATAAGCGGCATAAATATTGCCCTTAGTGGCAGCGAGGTGACTCTTTTCATATTTTCAGAGTTCTCTTTTGTTAGATTATTCCCCATCTTAGCAAAGCCGAGTATCATGTGGCAGGTGAAGATGCGCCGCAAATAGATCGAATATCTCGGCTTGCTAATCATATTCTTGAGTAAGCTCGTTTCATACCAGAATAACTTGTTTTTTTTTCCGGCAACGAAGTATGTATCCATTAAGTCCTTCTACTATCCCAAGTAGCTGTATTGACACTATCAAATATACAAAAATAAACACGACCCCAAATATTTTAATTTTGCCCTCGGTATTGCCTCCTTCAATTAAGGTTTGTTTAGAAAAGTAATGTAGTATTTTCGTTCAGATAAGTAATGATACCGCTATTTGTAACCCAGGGTGCGTCTTAAAAGGGAAGAATGGAACCTATCTAACAGTTGACGTAAACCGAAACATTGAAAACAAGACTCCAAGCTATTTCGTTGAATCGAGCTTATTCAATATTATCCGTTTATGAATAAAACTGAAATTAATGTTGGCGTCATGACAGCCGATTGGCTTGCTCACTTGTCAGAGACTTCCGATTTATTAGTCAAAAAGACGTACTACAATTAGAGATCGGATAATAACATGTTACAATACAATAGTTGATAAATCATGAGCGGCTACGACGGCGACGGGGGGAACGGGAACGAGAAGCTCCTGCAACACGAGCTCGACTTCCAAGTGGGACATCGTTGGCGCCAGTAACTTTACGAGGTGGTGACCTTCCTCGGCGAGGAGGACTGCTAAATTAAACAGATTTTCATAAAGGAAAAAATCAGACCTTCTTCTAGGAGGACTCTTTCTAATCGGAGAACGACGTGTGATAGGGCTGCTACGTCGCTGACCTTTATTCAGAGTCATTTCTACAGTGACATTTTGCCCATCAACTTGTCCTCCATCCATATATTTTATTGCCTAAAATTTATATATATATATAACAATAGATTAGCCTCACCTTTTCAGCGTCTTCTAGATTCTCGAATTCGATCCAACCATAACCGCGATGCAAATGAGTGTGAATTCGATCAAAGGGTAGTTCACAAGTTTTGATAGGTCCGTACATTCCAAAGATTTCGTTTAAGTGTTCCTTTGCCACATTTCGTGTTAGGTTTCGTATAGAAATACGACGTGAAGGGCTTTGTTTTTTGGGAGAAGTAGCACGACGAGGAGAACTTCTAAATAATTACGTTAATATTAGTTTTTATTGTTTGTAAATATAAAAGCTAAAAAAATTACTTTCGCGGTGATGCAGGTCGACGAATTGGGGAACGTCTCCTTTCCCTTCCACGACTTCCACTACGATCACGTCGACGAGGTGACGGAGAGCGTCTACGTCGTGGTGATGGTGAACGTCGTAATGTGCGATCACCTAGAACATTGAAACAATAATACTACAAATCTTTTTTTCTTGGTTTAACATGACAATGGTACGAAGAGACGATTGAGTTTTTTTTTAGAAATTTGAGTTAAACGATTTTTTTTTCATTTGAAACGTATGCTACCTCTATCAACCCTGGGACCTCGCACAGGCGAACGATGCGGCGACCTAGAACGACGAACAGGACCCTAAAGTATAAAAATGTAATAATCAAAAGATACGATACCCTTCCAGAAACTCTTCTATTACGAGGGGATGGAGAACGCGATGAGCTGGAAGAGCTGGACGATCGAGATGATCCGCTACTACTGCTATAAAAAATCGTCTTTAAAATTTATGAAAAATAGAAGCTTTCAAATTACGAATTTATATAAGAAAAACTACCTGCTTGAACTTGATGAACTGCTGGAAGAAGCTGAACGGGAGCGACGCTTCTTATCGTTGTCTACCATCTAAAAATAACATATCGAACGATTACAGTTATTTAAATGTATAAGCCTGCTTGTTAGAGACTTTTTATAGTTCGGCCAAAAAATATTTCGAAAATGCCTATGCTCACAAGCTGTTTTCGCTTCTACCATTTTCACGCAATAGATTTATTTTTAATGTCTCACAAGTAAAGAACAATGAATCAAATGGCAAGGTAATGAAAGCGAAAATGGAGTTTTATTTTTTCGAAACGGGCAGATGAGAAGCGATTTGAAAACGTGTTGCCCCACGTATTTAGCTCGACATATAGCAGCGTAATTTTGGACCAGCGTACTACAATTTTGCCAAAATTTTGAAACTTCTTTTATAGTCTACCAACAAGAGGGCTTCGCCGCGTCACAAACGCGGCCTCCAGCCTATCAGCTTTTCCGTCTCTCCATTTTGAATTTTAAATTTCCGAAAATATTCAACAAATGGCCGAGCTATAGTTACAAATGCGAATCGAGCCGTCGTTAGTGTTTCACACGTGCAAAAGTAGTGACAGATGAAGAAAACATAGAGAAAAGCAAAAGTTTTGGTCGCCGCTGGGGTCGAGGGGTCGAACTCGCAACTCTAGTTTGAACGCGCGCGCGCCCGGCGTGGGCGGTGACGGACAGACGGACAGACAGATACCACGGAGCTTTAGTTAGTTTAGATATCGGCCGCGCACTTTTCAGGATCAGGCCACCTTTATATTCTTTTTTACTATACGCTTCGTTGTGTATGCATCCAATTCTCTAAAAGTTTCAAATGGACAATATGGAATTCTCGCTTGACAGAGAATTGCTATGCCCAGAAGTGCATCCGGAAGTATTGTAGGCTATAGCGAAATGAAATTTCATATTGGCATTATATAATTCGCTTCCTTATCCTTGTTTATCGATTGGCTAGTTCACCAAGAAATGTTTTCAGAACGTCGGAACTATGGGAGATACTGCTCTCGAGTTTGGAAATATCTTTGCTGAAGATATGGGAGTCTTGGTAACGGTTATTTATCTTCTATCTAAAACTATTTTACAGAATAATGGAAGAGTTAAACTTGGTGAAAATCAGATTATTTTCAAAAACGAAAAAACTGGAAAACTTTCTACCATAAGCGTTTCAGAAATAGATAATATCAATTGGCAAAGACTGGGAAATAAACCCGGGATCAAGATAGCTCTATCTGATGGTGATAAATGGAGGTTTGGCGGTTTCAAAGAAAGTGTAAGTCTGCACTTCTTCCTATCAAAAATCTTCAGGATTTTGATAAAATTAAGTCATTTTCATCCCGGCACTGGCAGAAAGAGATTGAGCAAACACAATACACTTTGAAAGGCTGGAACCATGGAAAGGCTCAGGTCGATGGTATGAAAACTCCTTTTTGAAATATTTTTATTACCAGGTAAATATCTTGAATTCCTAGAAGATGGGAAAGCAGTGTTCGAAATACCATTAACCAACGTATCTAATTGCATAGCTAATAAGAGTGAAGCAACATTGGAATTTCATCAGGTAGCAGAGTTTCAAATTATATTAAAACAGCTTTAGAATGACGACTGCCCAACATCTTTAATCGAAATGCGTTTTCATATGCCAAATAATGCTGATGCTGAAGAAGACGAAGATCCAGTTGAAGAATTTCGCAAAGCCGTTATGCAATGGGCTGGTATCGAAACTGATTCAGGTCAACCTATTGCTGCACTTTCTCAAATATTATGCACAACACCACGGTTCGTATCTGTCTATTACAACTGTATGCTGAACATTTTTAGAGGAAGATACGATATCAAGATTTATCCAAATCACATTTCACTCCATGGTAAAACATATGACTACAAAATCCCAATCAAAACCATTATGCGTCTTTTTCTAGTTCCACATAAGGATGGCCGCCATGTTTTCTTCGTGGTATTATTTATCTATTGATGAAATCCATATATTTGTTTAGATTTCTTTAAATCCTCCAATTCGTCAGGGCCAAACTCGCTATCATTATTTAGTCCTAGAGTTTCTTAAAGAAGATGAAATTGAATTTGAACTAGGACTAACAGAGTAAGTATCTACCAGTGGTATTTAAAACTAATTTAAATTAAATATTTTTAGACAGCAGATCAGTGATCAGTATAGCAATAAACTGCAAAAACATATGGAAGGCCCAGTTTTTGAAATTATGTCTCGCCTTTTCCGTGTTTTGTGCAATATGAAAGTTACAGTTCCCGGCAATTTTGTTGGGTATGGTGGTTTGGTACTAATGATATTTCTTTTAATAGTCATTCTGGGACGCCAGCAGTGCAGTGCGCGCACAAGCAAGCCTCGGGTTTGCTATATCCACTGGAAAAGGGATTCCTGTACATACACAAACCTCCAATGTATATCCGATTCGAGGAAATAGCATCTGTTCATTTTGCTCGATCGGATGGATCAACAAGATCGTTTGACTTTGAACTGGAGCTGAAGTCAGGACAAACCCTTACGTTCAACAGTGTTGAGAAAGATGAATATAACAAGCTCTATGATTATGTTGAGCAAAAACATCTTCGAATTAGAAATGCTAAAAAAATGGTAAAAAAATCCACATTAGACGGTTGATACCTATTCTTAAGGATCGTCGTTATGCTGAGGACAGTTTTGCTGGAAGTGATGATGAACTTGATCCTTACAAAGAAACAGTCAAAGCCGAGGGGAAAGAGCGTGCGGCAGAATCTGATTCAGATAGCGAAGATGATGATTACGATCTTGATGAAGATTTGAAGAAAAGGGCGATGGAGAGAGAGGATAACTCTTCTGCAGGCAGTGGTTCGGAGCCTGATGAAGAGTATGACTCTGATGCCAATAGTAGCAGTGGAAGTGAAGAAGAAGAGGCGGATGTGCCCAAGAAAAAAGCGAAGAAGGATAAAAGCTCCAAAGCAGTAGTTTGTTGATATTTATATTACTAATTGCCTGATTTTGAGAAGGAACGCAAACCTCGTGAGGAAAAAGATGGTAAGAAGAAAAAGAGAGCAAAGAAAGACCCTAATGCACCAAAGAGGGCTCTTTCTGCCTATTTCGTTTGGTTTACTGAAAAAAGGAGTAGTATTAAAAAGGAGGGTGATTCTGTTGCTGATACTTCAAAAAGAGCTGGTGAAATGTGGAAAAAGATGTCCGACAATGAAAAGAAGGTATGCAACCTTTTTTTTTTCGTAGTGATTTGATAATTTAGCCCTTTGAGGAAAAGGCAGCAAAGGATAAAGAAAGGTACGAAAAAGAAATGAAAGAGTATAAGACGAGCGGTGGAAGCACAACTGTCGCGAAATCTTCTCCCAAGAAAACTTCTGGACCGTTAGTTACTTGTTCGCTTTTACAGTTATTGTAGTTCACCTTCTAAAGCCAAGTCCAAAGAGTATATTAGCGATACCGACTCTTCCGACGAGGATCACAAGAAAAAAAGTAAACAGGACATCAAGAAGGTGGAAAGTTCGGAAAACTCAGGATCGGACAGCGATGATTAACTGCACTTCTATGTTCACGATCTCCTGTAACTATTTTGCAAGTTTCTTGATAAAAATTTCATATTGAAAATAAGCAATTTATTCGTTTATCAACACTGAAATTAAGAATCTGATAGTTTTTTGGCATCTCTATCGTCTTTATTGGAATTCTTTCTTTTCCGCTTCTTCTCCTTTTCTCTAGACATTTTTTCACGCTTAATCATATAATTAATGCTGAGAATAATGTTTCAAATCACCTTTCTTTGCTGATAATCTTCCATATTTTGATGTGTAACATTTTTGAAATAGCTAGAAATAGGTTCTTTTACTGTCATCAGTTGACTACAGAAATCATTTGGCGCTTTACAGTTTTGACTGGAACTGTCGTCCAAGTTGAAGTTTACCAAACCATCCCTGCACATCAGAATGTTTTGATAAGACTCTCTACACACCTGCACACGCCGTAAATTTTGTCTTCACATTGACATATATCCAAGATTACCGAGGAGCAGCTAATACATTTTGTTTGCTCTCCATCAACGTTCAAATTTTTCACAACCAGCGTTTCACTACCTTCAAAGCAAGCAACTGCTCGAATTATACCGTCCTAAGCAATAGATACAAAGCAGCTCTTCACACATCTAACCCTTTCCGATATAATGAGCTTTTTGATTGGACGATTTCCAAAATTAACAGATGATATTTCTTCTCCCGTGTTTGTACTCCATTCCTTTACGGTTGAATCGCCACCTAAAATAACCATACTGACAGTTTTAAACACATAATTTTTTTAAACCAAATACCTGCAGAAAACAATTTAGCACCATGGAAGTATACAGACGACACATAGTTAGAATGTCCCAATGCAAACGCTTCAATGACATAAGCCTATGACTATTCTTTCTATTGCTTGACAGTATTACCTTGGGATATCTATGTATTCGTATCTTTTCGTCTCGATCAGCTATCGCAAGAAGTTTGTTATTTGGAGAAATCGCAATATCCAATACCATAGAAATGGCGCCCATGAGAGGCTCTCCTTCATAATAACACAGTTCCCCTATGAATTACTGAATATAATTTTCTTTTTAAATTTTAATTTGCGTTTGTATTGAATGCATAAACGAAGTGAAAAAAGGCGAAAATTGTTTTACCCGTAATATCTTTGCGACCTCCATTGTCAGAGTTGTTCGTGACTGTATATCGGCGAACGTGTCCGGCCCTATCACCAATAATCATAAATTCACTATCCTGGAATATAAATATGTGAAGAAAAAAATACGCTTCTACCCCATCGAATACTATGGTCGTAGGAGCTTTTGGAATGCAAAATGACCGGAAGCACTGAAGATCTACTATTGTGAAAACCAGCACCGTCTTGTGCGATGTGCCCACAGCGAGCAACTTCTTACAGCGGGATACAGACATACACACAATCTGAAATTCTATTGGTTAAAAAGTCTGTTAGACTTCCGCTTATTTTAGTTTACCTGAAAAAAATTAGATATATAAAATGATACCTGATATTCAATATTATTTGTGGAATCTTCTTGCTCATTCTCCAATTCACTCTCTTTTGGAGGTTTCTTTACTTTCGGTATTTTGTTAGAAATTTCTTCAGTATTTATGTGCTAAACGAGGGTACTAAAGCAAGATCTTGAAAACCTCATGCTGAAAACTCGGTAGAGAAAACCTATAGAGTGAATCGGCAGCGGCAGAAAATATGAAATCGTCAGTGCCCACAATGCGAGCCATATTTATAGCCTCCGATGTCTTTTCTGCCTGGAAATAACAGCATATAAAATATAAGAAAAGGGCTGCAAGTATATATATATTTGAAAAGTCATATATATATAAAACCCCTTCTGCCGCACCGTTTTCAGCCAGAAGCATGCGACCCGCGGAAAGATGCAAGTCATGTGAAAAAGTGTAATATCGTCTCTTTTGAATAGGAAAGCTTTTGATTTTCATGCTCTTTCCTCTATATGAAAAAAATATGAATACTATATTGTCCGTGTGTAAGCGATAGCAAAGTATCGATTAGGTTGTTGGCGACTCGCTTTCTTTCAGCTTACCAAAGATATGTCAGCTTCAGATATGAACTCTGCCACAAAAATTATGTCTATGTCTTTTAATACGCAGCAGGATTGTTTTACATACGGCTGTGACCAGGGTGTCCGTGTGTTCAATAGTCACCCACCCGTGCTGATACGCTCATTGAATAGAGATCTCATAGGCAGTGTCAAGGTGAGAGAAATATACGTAAAAATTTTGATGAATCTTTCCAGCTCTGCACAATTCTTCACCGTTCAAACCTCATAGTCTTTGTAGGAGCTGGCAGTAACTCAAAATTCCCCTCAAATGTCGTTTTTGTCTGGGATGATAAAAGGCAGGAGCTTATTTTAGAGGTGCCTTCCAAATAGCCGTCTCCAATATGTACTTTCAGATAACTGTAAAAGGAGGTCCAATTGTCAATATCCTTGTTGAGCATTCTCGGCTAATTATTGCTCAAGAAAAGAAACTCAATATTTTCAGCTTCCCTAACCCGTGTAAACTTATTCGAACCGAAGATATGAGGTAAATAGATTGGATCATCTCCATAAAAAAAGGAAAATTTCTAGACCAAATCCAACTGGCTTGGTAGCAATGAGCGGAAACAAAGACTGCCAAATGCTCGTTTACCCCGGATTCAAAGTAGGTTTTCCGATGAGAATTGCACACATTTCACACAGCTCGGTAGCATTCAACTGATGAACCTCAAAACTCTAACAGAAAGCTCTTCCCTCGCCCCAAACACAATAGACGCCCATGTAAATGAAATCGTCCAGCTGACCATAAACATTGACGGTACACTAGTAGCAACGGGTTCCTCTCAGGGAACCGTAATACGGTAAGCAAGGCATTTGGATTCAACATGGTTTTAGAGTATTCAACACAAGAACACGCGATATTCTGATAGAGTGCCGAAGAGGAGCCGATCCATCAACACTTCACTGTCTTCAATTTAGTCCTTGCTCCAGCTACTTGGCGGTTTCATCAGATAAAGTAGGAAATGGGAAAATGCAAAGAAATAGGGTTTAGGGAACAATCCACATTTTTGCCATTCGAGAAAGCGACGAATGTGCCAGTAGAAGAAGTCTCCTCCAGAGGGTAAAACCATTATCCATTATAGAAAAGGAAGAGATTTTGTAGGTTGGCTTAGCCAAGGAGCGGCGCAATTGTGCCCAGATTTCTGTTGAACCACGTGTTTTGGCTTGTGGATTTATAAAAGGTGAGCTCCACACGGCCTCGAACCACGTTCCCTTTCAGGGGCCCATTCGCAGCAATCAGTTATTGCCCTTTGTTCCGACGGCAGCTATCATAAGTGAGTTATAGTATTGGAATCTGTACATTTTTCCACTCCACAATGAAATCCATCTTCTCGTAGTGCAACCAAAAAGCTTTATATATAACAAGGATACCTTCAGATTTTCATTCGATCACGAAGGCCACGTTCACCGAGAGGGCTTTGACAATGTCATTCAGCTATCGGAGGAACAAGAATTCTGGTCGCGAGCCAATTGATATTGTTCGTCTTTCCTTGTTCAAAAATCCGGGTCAATCGTTATTTTTTTTTATAAAAAGACCAGTAGATTGTCATCATGATGTGATATCATACATGACACATTTTGGCCGTGCGGCCCAGCCCGGCCGGAGTGTTGCGAAAGTATTGTGGGCGGGCCGGCCCGCGTTACGCACATTTGAGGTCCTTTTGATTTTTACACACATCGGATCGGTCTGAAATTTGGCTGGGAGGTATACTGTGTCAAGAAAAAAGACGACATTCAAGGTCTAACTGGCCGAGAACAAATTTTAGTGAGACGCGCCGCCAAATTTGAACCCGTGGAATATCCGCTGGAAATGGACTATAGCTGCGATCTTCTTCTCCATGTCGGTTTTCAGAAATATATATATATATGATTGTCGCTGTATATATATAAGTGTATTCACTAAGTGTAACACTACATTTTTTGCAAAAATAAAAACGTTGTTTACGCATATTATACAATTTGCAAGTGACATTAGATAGTTGTGTGACGTTATCTTCATTATGTAGCTTTTTATTGTTGTGCTTCTTGTATGCATATATATATCATATATTTGTTGCTTACATACTAATATGGTAGTTTAGTGGTTCTGCTGCTTCACAAAATATAGTCCTAACATTGCATGGGACATCGCCGATACAAGATCGATTTGAAAACTAGAAGTGAACACTCTCAACTGCAGTCACTGCGTCGAAGTGAAGGAACGGAGGCAATGCCGCCTGTTAATGGACTGACAAACTATGACGACGTTAGTTTTTTATATTGTACTATTATAGATAACACCATAGGAGCACGTTCAAATTGCTAATAGAGAAAGAGAAGCTTTTCGTGACGCAGTTTCAAAAAGAATGGGAGAGCTTCTTTTGCGAGGAGTCACAATGCTCGATAGTTACTGCCAGATTTGCAACGTTCGTTTTAACGTGTATTTTATTGTGCCTTTTAAGGGCATACTGATGGAAAATAGAAATGGACAACGAAACTGTGTAACTTGTGAATTGTATGCTGAAAAGACAAGCGAAGGAAATCCTAATTTGGCCAAGCAAATAATGCACTTAGGAGAACATGAAATTATTTCTTCGTTTTCCCCGAACGTAAATTTTCATGATTATTATTTGCTACTACATTCGTTTATTAGGTAGCTGAAATCCCTTTGAACAACAGTAAAGAAAATGTTGCTATTCCCGCAGCCACAGAAAAGAATGAGCTACCTAACCTTAGGATTAAAAACATTGCTTTCAAGCAAAATATGACGCAATCGTATCAACACAAGGCCAGTTTTGTAGACTGATTTAATATAATTTTTAGGCAGAAAAGGTTTCTTCCCGTCTGCCTGGTCATACATCGGCCATCAAAGCTGTCGATAAAAAGTTAGCATGGGCAGCCGAACGGCTAAATAACACGGAAGATATAGCGGAGTCACGGATACTACTCGATCTTATTTCAGATGCTATCAAAATTTTAAACCTTTCATGATTTCTATATGTTCTTTCATATTTTTCAATTTGATTAGAAACAAATTTTTTTTTAAATTTGGCATTGTTCATCTGTTAGTAAAACTGTTTACATATTTCCATTACAGAATTTACTGAAAAATGGTTTCAGTTTATCATCACTATGCGAGCTGCATTACTATGTCTTCGCGAAAACAAGCCCAATTTGATATTTAGAAAAGCAAAAAATTCGGGTAGCTCGGTTGAGCGGTTGCTACAGTATGTTTCACGTTTTCTATCACCTTTGTTAAGAAATGCAAAAATACCTGTGCCGCGTATCAAAGGTGAAGCACTCTTTGGTATTTATCCTGTCTTGGAGAGTTTGGAAATGGGAAAAAGAACAGCTTCCAAACTGTACATAAAGGATTCAGTTAGGTAATTCGCGCTTCTTTGTATAATCTTGTTTTACGGTTTAAGAAAAAATGCGGTGAAAGATTCTCGTATCTCTAGAATAATTGAGATAGCCAATGAAATCAAGCTGCCAGTTAATCGAATAACAAGTACCCAGCTGGATTATTTGACAGACCATCAACTCCATAACGTTTTTCATCATTTAAAAAAAGTTTCAGGCTTTGTTTTAGGGTATCTGCTTGGACACCTCGGCACTTCCTCTCGCACAGCCCTCGTTATGCAAATTCAGTGTTTACTTTGACGGTTCTTTATCATTTTTTAAAGCTTAAAACTTTCCTTTAGGTGTGTTAGATACTGGAAATATAGGAGCCATTGCTCGGAGTTGCCTATTTTTCGGAGTTCAACAGCTCATTTATAGCCAGACTAGAGGATAAGAGAACAGGTCATGCTGTATCTTCTTTTAGATTTCAGACCGTTACTCCAAGTATCAGTAAAGCCAGCTGTGGTGCGGTTGAGCGTCTACCTGTAGTCCGTTTAGAAAGTCAAGACGATTTATTCAATGTATGTTTTTTGAAGAACTTTCACCTGTTCAGTGTTTTCCTGGCAGTTATATTATCGGGACTTCTGATCCTTCAACAAGCTCTCGCTATGACACAGATTGTTTAGACATTGAAGATCTACCGCCCTTAAAAGATAAGTCTGTTGTTTTAGTACTAGGTATTGTTTTAGTATTGGCTGGTTTACAACTTAAGTTATAGGTGATGAGGGTGCCGGCATTTCAACTTCACTTATGTCAAGCTGTAATTCGTTTATAACTATTGGAGGAGCTCCTAATACTGGTCATGTTAATTCACTGAATGTGTCTGTAGTCGCAGGCATCGTGCTTCAAAAATTAAGTCGTCGAATAAAAAATTTGTAGCAGAAAAGTTGATGTTATCATTCCGTATTATATATATATATATATATTCCGTATTATATATATATATATATATATATATTGTTATTGTAAATGCATTAGGAGGATTAACCGTAACACTGCGGTGCCGCTTTTATAGGTTTTCGCTTTCTTTTATTGTTTTCTGTGGGTTATACAATGTATTGTATTACTAGTTGTGATAGGCAAGTAGGTAGAAACGGTGCTCGGTTGCTAAAATTTCTTGGCGACGCGTTTATTCTTGTGGTCGAGCCCTTTCAATATTTTCATTTAGTTTGTGCTTTTTGGTGTTTTGTTGTGTGGCTTATTGATACTTACCACTCGTTCTTTCAGTGATGGCCTCTACATCAAGTGATGACCAGCCAGTTGAAGAAGACGCTACCGAATTAAAGTTTCCCAAAGGTTTATTTTAATTTTTGCATTATTTTTACTGATGTATCTATAATAGAATAGCCGGAAACGGAACATAACTTTCATGTTTTCATTGCAGAATTTGAAAATCCCAACTGTGATGCTCTGCTAACATCTGAGGTTTATCTTCTGTTAGAACATCGAAGACATCAAAATGAAGCCAAAGATGATATTGAAGACATGTCCGAAGTTTTTGGTACTTTGACCGGTAATATGCATATTTTAGGTATTTATAAAAACCTTAAACTATTCTCGTCGACTCTCAAGGTTCAAAAACCGTGAAACAATACGAGCAATTCGATCCATTTTCTCTTCATCGGGCACTGCCAGCAGCAAAGGGCTTCATAAGTTCGAAGTTGCACAAGTGTGTAATCTTTGTCCGGAAACTGCTGAAGAGGCTAAGGTCGGTCTTTTTTGAGATTCTGAAAAGAGAAAATACAACGTATCAAGTTTCAGGCTTTAATCCCCTCACTTGAAAACAAAATCGAAGATGAAGAGCTTGAAAACATCCTGAAAGATCTCCACAGCAAAAAATCGTTCCAATAACTACGAATTACTTTCCTTCTTGAATAATATGATTTGTAAAGATTTTAATAGATACGCCAAATAGTTCACTCTCAATACGTTTCTATATTGATTGTTTACATAACAGTTTGATTTTTTAAGCTTCCTGCACTCAATGGGCGGATGGAAATTGGAGACAGGGCGATTTTTCCTAATGATAGCATTTCCTGTCGGCGCATTTTGGCTCTTCAATCAGCCTTCACTTTTTAAGACATTTGTTGATATATAATTTTAAATTGGTGAAATTATATTTAGATGAGGAACTATAAAGTTCCGGACAGTTCAGCGGGGGATGCAGCGATGGCTAAATTCAAGGAAGAGTTACTTGTCCAGAAAAGAAAAGAAGAATATGAAAATTTCCTCAGGTATGACGGTTTCTAATTTATTGTTTTCAACAACAACTCTAACTTCATGTTTTCCATAAACTTTGGATGGTGTTATATATTTATGTGTGCAAATCTTTTAAAAAAAATATCTTTTAGAGAACAAATGAAGTTTGAAGAAGCTAGACGCATACGGGAAGAGAACAGAATTTAATGTATTATTTCATTTTGTAGAATTTAGATTCTTCTAAAGTGTCCAATGAAATTTTTTAAAATATTAAATTGAATACATAGAAGTAGGCTCTATAGTCATATCGGCCTTTTTATCATCAATGCATCAGGTGTTTATCATATGTCCCCTATTTTTCGCGAATAATGTTTGTTATTTTGTAACACAATGCAACAACAACATTGTCGCGCGAGGTCCCGCGGAAACGTGCGGCTTCATCGATTTCTGCATCATTTCTTTATGCACGTTTTCAGAAGTAATGTCGCCGCCGGAAAGTTCAACTTCTTCTCACTGGGCTAAAGACAAGGCAGAAGAGGATAGAGTAGAACAACTAATTCGTAACTCGGGCTGCTGGAATGAACACGTCGGCCTGGTAGATTGCATGAGCGACAAACGGGATTGGAGGAGTTGCCAACAAGACCTCCTCGCCTTCAAAGAGTGTATGAAAAATTCGCAAAAAAATCGGAGCAAATGAGGCATGTTATTTGTTGTGAATAGTGTTTTTTCAAGTTAAATAGTGTAATCAGATTAGTATTGTTTTATATCTTTATGGTTACTTTCCCATCTTTTTTTTTTAATTTTCAAGATTTTATGCGTTATCATTGAAACAAGAAAGACTAAAGTGTCATTTTTTTTGTAAAATTTTACTCAATTTTACTAAATAATTTACTACTGTTTAGCAAAATGGGTAAAGGCAAGAAACGTACGTCGATTGCTCCGGGTTCAAGTGGAATCGGAGGGACAAGTAATCAACGAAATGTATTAGCCGCTAAGAATGAAACGTCTATAGCTGATCAATTACTACCAGGTTAATTACTAGTTTAGTAAATATTTCTTTAGGTCGTCATCCTTGCAAGTGTCAGGCCCGGAAACATCAGCTAGTAATGAATTGTCTGGGTTGCGGAAAAATAGTCTGTATGCAAGAAGGAAGCGGTCCTTGCTTTTGTTGCGGAACACTAACGTGCACAGCAGAAGAGAGAGAGTTACTTAATAGAGATTCAAAGAAAAGTGCTGAATTATATGAAAAACTAATGGGAAAGCCTTATGAAGGCGCCAAGGTATGTAAATATTTTGTTGATATAATTAAACCACTTTGTCAGAGTCTGTCTCTTTCCAACTTAGGACTTGATCTGAACAAAGCAACTGAATTTCGCAATAAACTTTTGGAAGCTGATGCCGATTCGTAGGTATTGCTCTGATTTCGCTCACGTAAGGAATTATAGAGAAAGAACAAAAGTATTTGACCTGGAAAGTGATTATTCTCATGTGGAAAAAGATCCTTTTCTATCTGCCGATGAACGCAAACGTGTAAGAAAAAGGTTGCAGGAGTTAAAAGATATGAAAGAGCAAAAACGGAAGCAATTAGTACTTAATCTTAATCTTCTCGATTTAAGCGTTTCTGAACAAGTACGTGGCCTTTTGTATTAATCATTTACGTTTTTTAAAAGAAAACTACTTACACAAATCAGTGTGATCCCGTAATAGAAGAAATTATGCATAAATCAGAAGAACGACGCAAAGCTGTAGAATCTATGGAGACAACGGCAGTAGACGCACGATGGATACCGAAAGGATTCGTACCAAAGGTACGGTCAATTTATCGGTCGAGGAAAGCAATTTTTAGTATCCAAGAGATGGCGGTGCTACTTTTCGATCAAATATATCTGATTATACGGATACTGATAGTGTATCGTTAATGAATGAGACAGCAGCTATATTAGAAGTAGAAAGTAAAGGGTTCTCCATAGCGGCGGAACAGCCTTACGCATCTTTAATTTCTTATGGTAAAATCAAATACATCCGATGGACTGAAGATCTACAATTAAAAGGACCTGTATTTGTATGTTCATTTCCTAAAGCAATTACTATTGCGGATATCCGAAAAACCCTAGAAACATATAGCACTGGTGAGATTTCTTTTTCCCACTAAGCGATATGTCTTTAGAATCAGCAGCTATTAATCTTGATTTTACACCGGGGAGTATACATGGCCGTGTGTTTCTTCAAGATTGTCTTACAATAGCAGAGTTCCAGCAAGAAGTAAGTTGCATTTATTATTTATCATTTTATCTGTTCAGTATGGTAACGACACAAAATTAGCAGGCAAAGGAGATTTTGTGCTGATTTTCACAGTATGTGAACCACTTCGTATACCTATTCCTTACATTCCTTCAAGTAGTTTTTTCCAACTGGACAAAGAAATGCGTCGAGCAATGGCAGATGTATTTAAAAGCTGATTTATGAGAATAAAACTGAATTGATTCTTTTTTAATTTTACGTTAAGTGATTAATATCGTCTGTATTTGTCACAATTTCTAACTGTACAATTTAAGTTTAGAATGGCTGCTCATGCACCTGCTGCTGCTGAACCTCAAGCGCGTTTTATGGGGTTTTTAGATGAAGACGAGGTTAGTTTTTTAAATATACACCAATGAAATTACCACAGTTCATGGCGAACTACTATAAGAATAGATAATGTTCAGGAGCGTGTTGTGAAAGGTCTTGCTCTAAAAGGAATTGTGGGAACGGCCAGCTACCCACTAATGTGCTGTAAAACATTAATTCAACTTGGGCATGAACCATTTCCGCTTTCTACTGGCAAGACGTTTATTGTTGGCGGACGAAACGCTTATTTCTTGCCGAATTTGTTCAGCTATGCCTACCAGATGAAGAAAAAGTATGGTCTTGGCGTTCTGTTCACTGGATTGGACTCGGCTATTGTGAAGCTGATTGTTGAAGCTAGTGCTACTCATTACGTTTCAAAACATATCGACCAACATTATCCCGAAATTGGAGGAGCTCCCGAAAACATGGATGCAGAAGAAAAAGATATTGACGATCACTCATCTTTTAAGCGGAAGCTACGCCTTTTTATTCGTGATGCGTTTGTTAGAACGATTGTGATCACCGTTTCTCGTCCATTTACTGGTTTGTATCCCAATATGCTAGATATTATACAAAATTGCAGTTGCGATGGTCCGGCAAGTGGCTCAGATTATTGGGAATGAAACAAAGTATGGTACTGTTGGGCAAGTTCTCAATCTTGTTGGAGTTGAAGAAGGGCCTGCCGGTCTTTTCGCGTATGTTTTCGCCTTCAGATAGTGATAGATTTGTTTAGCGGGCTGGTTCCCCAACTTATTGGCGAAGTTCTCGTCCTTGCTGGTGTGCATACCTTAAGTTTCCTAGCGGAGCGTACCATTTTCCACATTGGTATGTATGAAAATCAAGATGAAAGGAGTGTGAATGTAATTTTTTAATTTTCATTTCTAATGACTGCTCTAGGAAGCCAAAGAGGTTCGGAAGTTCTGTGATATAGCGATTCCTTTCGTTGTACAATCTCATGGTTATTCTTACCAAGTTATCTCTACAGTCATGGCTGTTGCTGGTTCAGATAAGTTTTTTTATAAAGGTTGTCCTGTAAGATGTGAACGTTTTCTATTCGCCGCAAACCATTGTTTGTTGAGTTGTAAATCTTTACTATGTAAAACTTACTCTGTCATTTTAAGACTAGCCGTCTCTTTCCTTCCGTATTCACCTGCCTTCCTGAATTGGCACAGTGCTTGGGATTATCTTCGCCCTCATGGATTGAAGCGTGGTGCTCGTATGTTCCTTCGTGAGCAAACTGGAGCTGTGAGTGTTGGACCTGACCAACAGCTGTATGCAAGCAACAAATATTTTGCTTAGACGACTGTATTTTAGTAGAATATTTTATCCATGTATCTTTTGGCTTGAATAAATTACTAGAACGTGATCGTGTTTTCTGTTTGGTGGCGAAGAAACTACCGTTCGCATAATACAGACCCGTGTACGAGAAACACAACACAAAAACAGAAAAAATGGTAATACTTTTCTCTGGAAGAAACAATGACAGATGGAAGCTTGTAGAATTGACAAGATGAATCTTCTAACTCAAGGGGAATCATTCATCTGCTTACTTGATGGATGCCGACAGGAAGTACGTTTCATATTCATTTTAAATCATGCTTGTACAGAACTGGATATACCCTTTATTTTACACTATTTAATAGGCCGAATATCTTCCCAATCTACAATTCTAACGGTAGGTTCTATATTCTTCAGTATGATGACCCCAATATTCCGGGTCGGGAGCGTTGTCAGGAGGAATACCGAGTTCTTCGTCCGAAAATTCGTGTAAATACGGCATGTACCAGTGACCCTAAAATACAAACAAAGTTTGTTTATGAAAAGAAACAAACAAAAAGATGTCCAGAATGGTAGTACATGTGATATGAGAACCAGAACCACAGAGTAGCACTTATTACATAGGTAATGCACCGATCAATATAGGTACGTCCCATCGTAGGTGTGCGGTAAAAATAACTGCAAATTGACAATTAGAAACACTACCGACAATCTAACTCTGGTATAAGTTTATCTCCTTTTTCAGGGCTGCCTCTATACACACCGTCGTAGGTGTGGAGCTCCGGATTTTCTTGAGCACCCATCTTCCCTCCTACGGGTACATTTGGACCTATTGCGTCCTCTCCCCAAGCGAAACGAGATCTAGAAAATTACACTAGGATCAAAATCAAAAGGGCTATATATTACCTAACTGATCCTAAAGTAGTATGATCTCCTAGGATCTTTCTCAGCTTTGCATGACGAGAAGCAAGGATAAATAAACGGTTACCCAGCATCTAAAAATCAATGATGCTGAAGATTTAGAAGCTCGCCAAAGTAGATAGCGATTACACGCAATATACTGATATTTGTTAGAACAAAAAAAAATAAGTCTGTATGTGTGCATAACAAGTAACAATAACGGGAAACAAATGACTACGTATGTCAAGATTAAAGGAAAAATCGTCGACGACTGGTTTCCATCTCGTGTCTTTTCAAAATCCACTCGAATTCTCCCCATCTAGTATCGAAAGTTCCTTTTTGAAGCCACTTAAGCCGTAAAGTGAAACGAGGGCCTAATTCTAGTAAAGCCGCTTTTTCTCCTTCTTTTTTAAATTCATATCTTAATAATTGGTGACGATTTTACTCATATTACCTATGATGTCGAAAAAAAACATAATCTCGCTGGTTATGGAAGGTGATGACACGACGCCCATGAAACTTAGGATCGTGAGGGAAAAGACATGCAAACATTCTTGCAATTGTATGCCCAAGACGAGTATTGAAATTATTCAGTATAATTTCTGGATAATGAGCCGTACTCTCGCCAAATTTCTAAATTAGTTATACATGGATTATTAAATAAAACCTTTAAAGCTTTCGTGAACGTCAGACTATTAATTTTGAAATATGCAGTCGGGCCTTCTGGAAGATGACAAAGCACAATACCATCTAAACTATCCAAATTGTGATGCAAAGGGTAAAACTGCAGAATATAGAAATAAACGGCACCCACTAGGCTTTTTATGATCCTCGTGTACTACAATAATATCCGTATAATCCTTTGTTGTAGCTTGTTTAACAACTTTTTTCAATGAAACTCCTTTTCGTGTGAATATTTCAGCATTTGGGATGCATTTATGGAGCTCAAAGCAAAATTGGAACGTTTTCTTTAAAAAATTTTTTTCACATATAAACGAGACCTACTTTAGTTGCATTTGGTGAAACCGTTATAAGCACCTTCGGGTTTCGTTCACGCTTGAAATACGAAGCGAATTCATCATTAGCTTCATCATGTTCAACTTCTTCATCATCTTCTTGCACCATGGTCTCGTCATATTCCCTTGTGCTTTCGATTGTTCTAGGAACTTCTTTTTCTGGGGCGGCATCACCCAGTTTATCTCGAATTTTAGCTCGTTCATCCTGACGTTCCCGTTTAGCCTGAATAGATTCGTAAAATATAACAGAAAGTAATCTACCTTTTTCAGGGACCTTTTCAGTGCTTTTCCGCGTTCATGTTTTGGCAAATGCATAAAATCGTCCATCGAAGCCGTCTCCTTAAAAAGATCAGTTTAGATTCAATTGTCCCAGTGAAAATATAAGTAAGAAAAGAAAACCCATAAAGATAAACCGACCTTATGTTTAATTTTAGCGTATTCATTAGTGAGTCTTTGCCGTTCGGGTGGGTCCAATTCAATAGTAATGTCGCCTTCTTCTTTGACTGCTTCCCTTTTCACCTTTTTCTTTGTCGACATTTTGATATATCTGCTCAATGATATAAAAATGCTTCCGAGTAAAAAATAAACAGCAATTGTAATGCAATTATATGTTAAACCACAATCTCGTTTTTTAAAACTCTTTACAGTTACAATAGTTTAGAACTTTAAAAATATAGCCGTAATTATAACCGGTATAAATCCAGGCAATTTTGAGCAAATCCCGTTCAACTCAGGTGAGGTCAAAACAGTGCTAAAGCTTATAATCACAAAATATAGATAAAATAAGATATATATATATATATATATATAATGCGGTAGATCTTACACATGTATATCATAGTTCATCAGAGTTGTCCAAAGACTGCAAAGGTTTTCGCTTGTTTAATTCTAACTCCGCTTTTTGAGCAATCCGTTTGCAACCAGAACTAGAGAATACCGGCGTCCCTTTAGGAAAATACTGAAAATATTAAATATACAGAACAGGAGCTGCAAAACCTCTAAAGAATCAACAATTTTATGGACAAACTCTGGTTCCTTTGCCAAATCGCTTCTACCTCTTATTCGCAAGTAATCTTCAGTACACATCACTACATGTTGTCTTTCCAAGGGTAAAAAAGGTACGAAGTGGTCAATTAATTGGCTTGTAATTAACTCGGACATTTTTAATCCTCCTAAATTATTGGAAATAGTTTTTGAGAGAAAAAACAAACCCTCTCTATTGAAAGCTTCTTTCATAACAGGCCCTTCAAAATGTTTTAGTGTAAGGTCCTCTCTATTTTTCCCAGCAATATGATGATCTTTAGCAATATTAGCAATAGCAGTGCCACCTTGATTGCTTAGAAAAATGAATATTGAACGGCGAAAATCAACATCCAAGACAGAGTCGTAATAGTCCAGGAAAGGTTTAATAAACGACAGCAACTGCTCAGGCATCTTGTCAATTTCATCAAAAATAAAAACCGATCTTTCACATTTTCGAGCTGCATTCAGTATTCTTTCGCGTAGTTTTAACTGCAAAAGGTTCAATCAATATAAAAAATTTAGGGCTTGTTTCGCCGCTAAGAAGTTATTATAAAACTCGAGGAATTATAAAAGGAAAAAAAGGCATTACCTGATATTCTTCGGTTCTACTTCTGTCGGGATACTCGGACGTTGCTACAATATGATGCACAAAAGACGACTTCATTCCGTTTCTGAAAATCCACGTCTAATTTGGTTGACCACATATAGTAGCAAGTCAACACAATATAAAAAATACCTGTAAAGATTTTCGACTACCTGCCGAGCTACATAATTTTTTCCTGTCCCAGTATATCCATGGAATGACATAACAAGGGGCTTCTTGGGGCCTGGAGATTTCCAATGCGCAACTATCGCATTCCATACTGTATCGATAACCAAATGTTGTCCAAATACATTCGTGTCTAACGCTGCTTTCATATCTAGAGGTATAAAGTTTAACCAAGTACCCAATAAATACTATAAAAATTCGGAATAACATATGGCTCTTGACAGCATTCATATAGTTTGCAGCGAATTTCATCTCGAAATTTTAGTAGCCCACTACCAGCTAGAATAACTGCTCCGCCTGCAAAAAATAAGTTCATTGTAATAAAAAAAATATATGAAATTATTGGTCTACCAAAAACTATTATAACTGTGTTACTTACCAATAGCCAATGATATTGGATCTCCAACGACCATCGAGGATAACAAAGATATAGCGTATATACAAAAAGCTGTTTTCATTCTATAAATGTTGAAGTATTGATAACGAAGAAAAATAATAATAGAGGGCAACAAATAAAAATATTAAACACGTAAAACGGTTATAAATGTAAGAGAAAGCGAGATTCATTCTTCTATGTTTGTGTGGCTTTTAGCAAGCCATTTCGTCAACTCAGACCTTTAAAATCTAACAATAAACAGATATATACTATAGTGAGCAAAATATAATTTCAATGTTTTAACTTTATAAATGCAAAAGATACTAATGGAAAAAAATATATATAGTCCATTTCAAATGCAAAAAACTCAAAATTGAATTTTTTAAAGAAAAAGTCGAATCTAGGTCGAGCATTTTCCCGCCTAGATGGTCCAACCTCAAAGTTTGGCATGCATTTTTATGCGAATTTTACATATGTTGTTATCGTTTTTCTTACTGCTTTTGCTTATTCGAAGTATAAGCTACCCAAAAAAACATAAAAATAGCTGGAATCTATGTCAAATCCAATTATCGAAAAATTTGCAAGAAATTGAACTTGAAAAATTTGAAGGTCTGAACCGCGCGGGAAAAGTTTTTCCATTTGAAACAGACTATAATAGTCATTTTGAAAACCGAAATTTGCTGAATCACAGATAAAATTAATGAGACCATTAGAATTACAAAAAAAAATGGATACTATAAAATATATTAAACACTACTCAATACTATGAGTCTGATTTTGTTTGTAGAACATAAAATACAACATGAAAACATTGGCGACTAAAGAAAGAAGAAGGAATATAAACCAGGCACCAAAACCATTTGCGTTGTTTGGAACAGCTTGTTGACTGACCGATGTGAAGACCTGATGTGGATAGTATTAAGAACCATGTTTCACTAACGGATTCGGAATTTGTAGACATGCCATTTTTCGAATGTTGTTTCATTACATTATTTACTCTACCATGTGCAAAAAGTGATGGAGTTTCAAATTCAGAAACAACCGAGGCATGGCTTCGTCGTTTTGTTTCACCGAGAGTCATCGAAGATAATGTAGAAGCTAAGACACGTGACGGTGTCTTCTCCCGCTCCCTACGACTAAAAGCGCTTAAGCTTATTACTGAGGGCGCAGGTGATGGTTCCCAATCCATTGTTTCCTGAGTGAAGTAGTCATTGCGGACAATAAAGAACAAACTTCCAGACTCTGCTCCTGCAGAAGAAATTTCTTTCTTCGTGGATAAGGATCTATATCAGGGGATTGTTCTCGTTCACGCCATTGGTAACGATCACGCACAGACTGCTTCGTAATGTGAGGCGTTATTTGAGGCGTTCGTTTCGATGACTCCTAGAAACTATGTTATTTGGAAGATTCAAAAATGTATCTAAAGAAAAGAAAAAATAAATATGATTAGTACCTTTTCTAAAGCACTGCGAATAGTAACATTCTGAGACGAGCACTGTGATACAGGCGTCGACGCAACGGAAAATGCACTAATATTTATTGTTTAATAGGTAAAAAATGGTCACCTGGTAATTACACGATTTGGTTTTGTTTTATGCAGCAGTTTTCTGGGAACAAGCAAGATAATCATGGCCATAACTGTTAATAAGGCTGAAACCCCACATCTGAAGAGTAGAAGATCCTCAGGCCGGGCCTAGAGCATATTTTATGAACATTAAAAACTGTTATACTTACAAGCTCTTCGAAAGGAAACGATAAAAAATGGAGTGCCAGAAGCATCGGGTGGAGTAAGTCAGGAAAATTAGCTCGGCACTCATTAGCTTTCATAGCCACAAGATGTGCAAACAGTATTACAGCAGTCATTTGCAAAGTAAAAGCAGTCGAATACGACAGCGTTTGTCGAATCATTGTTGGTAAGGGCACAAGTATCACATTTGTATCCTACAAAGCGGTTGAGAAACAGAAAATCCAAATACCTCCTGTAGAAAATTAAAATGCGCGCTAAACATAAAAAATGAAAGAAAGAATGAAATGCAATGTCCAAAAATGGTTGCTAACCCTCCTTTGAAGAAATGGCGACGGCGTCTTTTTGCTAACTAAATTAACGATGATGTCAAGCAGTCCATAAACAATACTTTAAGGGCGATGTTTCCGGCTTGACCCAAGGAACTTTTAATGATTGGAAAAAGTTTATATTTGAGATCAAGGAGGTGGCTGTATCGAGCCTCAAATGACACTAAGAATTACATAAAGAAGAAAGCACCTACTTTGTCATTCTGGAACTTTTCATGTATCTTTATGGAACACTCACTGCATAATGGATACATTTGATCCAGTTTATACTTATATGTATCATATTCTTCATTAAATTTATCCTGCAAATAAATATAGCGATCCACTGACACTTACGTCGTTTATAGGTTCAAAATTCGCTAACTTCTCTACGATGATAGCCTGTTTTGTATTACAAAGAGTACAAAGACCGTTACAGAGAGGAACTATATCGGGAGTAGCTGATCCAGGTATACAGTATCTAGAATTATTTTTAAAAAAATAACGAAGCAATTCGTCGTCTAACCTTTTATATAAATTACCGAATTGTTCAGGCTTTTCAATGTAATCACCGGAGGCCGTGAATCCGTTATACTGTTCACAAAATGGGCAAACAAAATTGTTCTTGCTTTCCCATTCAACTAGGCAGTCTTCATTGCAAAACCAACAGTTGACTTCTACTTTCCAATGTTTCCTGAAGCAAACATAAGATGAAATAAAATACAGTAAACCTTAGATATCTGTATCCAAGGTAGCCAAATCCAACAGTAGTAGCGCTGGCCACAGCAATCTCCATAAGTAGTTGTCCTGAAGACGCTGTTATATTACTAATCCAACTGATATATACGAAAAGCGGAAAATGAAATAAATGTGAAACTCAAAAATCGAGAAACGCGCGCTTGCGACCATTTCAAGTGCTCGGTCTACGTAGTATGCACCACTGATGCTCGATTTGTCTAAATGCAACGCTATCGTTTTGCAAAGTGCTTGCAGCCTTGGAGAAAAGACACATTTTTTATGCCATGCTGGGTCATCTTTTGAGCTTCACCCTTCATGAGATACATATATAATTGACAGAAGTATAAAAAATTTGACAACATTTTCAGAGGTACTAAGCCGAAAGCAGGGCTGCCTAAAGTTATTTCAAGCTAGATGTTATTCTAATGAGTACTAAATAGGTGTTGATAACCGTAAAAATGGGAGTCTTTGTGGTGGTAGGAGGAGGAATAGCTGGCGTGTCATGCGCATACAAGCTTCTTGAAGGAATAGGGAAAAGCGATAGCGTGGTTCTCATCTCCGCTAGCGATCATGTTAAAGTTGTGAAAAACTGGGTGAAAGTGAGTCTTATGTATAGATTTCTTACTGCTTTAGATAGGACAATTTGCAGAGTATTTTACCGTTACTGACAGCAAGCTTTTCCCCGACGACGGGCGTTTCACGTTTATAAATGCTCAAGTAAAAAGATGGGATTGTAGCAAAAAAGTAACCTTCTTATAATTTTTGCTCTCATTATCAATTTGCAGGTTTTAGAAACTGAAAACAGCCAAATACGATACGACCGGCTTTGTATTGCCACAGGGGCTTCACCACGTCTACTTTGGGAACATCCAAAAATCATTGCTTTGAGGTTGGTATAAAATGAGCGCAGAACCTTTTTTTACATACAACGGTATCGCCTTACAATGGTGTTTTAGAGACTCTCATTCAATCTACCAGCTGAAACATTTGCTTGAAGATGCGAAGAGTGTTGCTATAGTTGGAAATGGAGGTATAGCTACTGAGTTAGTGTACTGAGAAGGGTAATATGTGTAGTTGGCAATATATATTCAGTTACGAGCTACAAAATACGGCTATTCATTGGATTATCCGCGATGTCTACCCTTCGTCCGTATTCTTTCTACCACAAGTATCTAAATTTCTTGAGCATCGTATATTGAAAAAAAATCTACGTAAGTTTTTGCTTGCCAATGTTTAATGCATATTTAGTACCAGTGCCGACAGATTTGCATAAGCGAGAAATATTCACTGTAAAAGATAATAAGTGTAACACAAAAATTCCCGGATGCGCTCTCGGACCGGATTGGAATAGCACCATTACTCTAAAGGGTTCTTCTGATGTTGGTATTCCTTATTTTTAAACTTTTGAATTCAAAGGAACGAGATGTAACTTTCCACTGCCAAGAAGAAGTGATTGCTGTTTCTGATGATCCCTTGCGCTTAAAATTATCAAGTCAAACAGAAATTAGTTGTGATTTTGCAGTATGGGCAACAGGTGTTATTCCGTCAACCGTTCTTTGGAAGGATAATTGCGTCGCTGTAATTTTCAGCAGATCGTCTAATAATAATGTCTTACTAAGTTGAGCGTTTCGGAAGACGGAGGAATTACAGTTGATGAGCAAATGAAAACCTCTGTTCCTGATGTTTTCGCGTGTGGAGACGTTTGTACTGTGAATTGGCCAAATATCGGAAATACATGGAAGCAGGTTGTTTTTATCTTTTTTTCATAAAACAGAAAATAAATATAGATGCGACTGTGGACGCAGGCTCGCCAAATGGGTATCTACTGCGCCACGTCTATGCTGTCTCGCATTCCTGTTGAGTTAGATTTCTGCTTTGAACTATTCGCCCATGTGACAAGTTTTTGTGGGATGAAGGTTGTCCTTCTTGGAGATTTCAAAGCAGAGAATCAACTGTCTGATTGGTATGTGCGAGAAAGGATAATAGGCGACACAGAATATGTTTGCTGCGTTATGGTTAATCATCACGTGGTAGGGTCAACACTTATTGGTTAGTAATGTAAAACAACTTCTCTTATTGTATTATAGGAGATACTCAACTTGAAGAAACTATTGAAAATCTTATCTTGAATAAGACGGACCTATCTCAAATTGAAGATCACTTCTTGGATCCAGGCATCGATATTGAAGACTATTTTGATTGAAAGTACTTTATTGGCAGTTCGAGTGTTGATTCAGCATAGTGTTTTTAAAACCCTGCTTTGATAGTAAAATACAGATAAAATTATCAGGAAGCAAAGTTATACAAATTGCTACAAATGATGTTAACTTTATTGTTATAAGAAAAGTCAGTCAAAATTCACAGATTTAGTGTTTAACGGCTAGGAATAATGCGTGGTTGTCGGCCACAGACACCTGCACAATTTTGTACCCTTCGAGATGGGCTGAATTGATCTCTTGTGGAACAGACACCATTTTTTCGTCGTCATCTTTCAATCCAAGGCCAAGTTGGCCGCTAGAGTCGTATCCCCAAGCGAAGGCATTTCCTGCAACTATTTAATTTTTTAAACACTTCTTCTCTTAAATCGTAGCAATAGAGCTGAAGCTGGTAAATTCTCACCTGTACTAGTCCATGCAACTGAGCATCCAAGCTGAGCACTGACTCCCAATGAATCCTCAATACTTAATTTTTGTAGAGTTTGGTATCTCCAATTTGTGTCATTTTCGCTAGTCGACCATGTTCCAAGTCCAAGTGCATTGTCAGTATTTTTTCCAATACAATATACGCCTAAATTTTTTTAAACAAATTAATTCAAAACTTCTAACCAGTGGAATCTCTCAAGACTAAGTGTTGCACTCCTTCGATATGGGTCCAATTTCGGCCCGACAACTCTGGCGATAAATGTGGCGTTAATATACGAAGCTCGGTTTCGTCTAAAATATTATCATAATTCTTCAATAACTACTTATCGTGAAAAACATGCTGTAAAAACCGACACATAAGTAGCATAAACGAACCTCCTTTAGAATCAGTAGGAGGCTCACCATTGGTGTTGCTAGGGGTGGAATCATCAATTGGAATACCAAGGTGCCCAAAATTATTCAATCCACAGACATATAGTTTATCATCTTCCGATAGGAATGCACTCCAGAAGCCGCCGGCAAAAACGTTTTTGCATTTGATCTTTTTGCGTTTATCCATAATTGCAACTAATAGAGATGTTTCCGAATCTGCAGCTATGTACTGCGTTCGAATTCTGTCTAAACGTGAGCTTCTTCCAAGTTGACCCATAGAAAAATCTCCAAAAGTGAAGACGCGTCCGTCGCCGGAAAGCATGACGAGGTGATTCTCTCCTGCAGCAATCTAAACATATTTCTAGAAATGTTTAACTAGAAGCATACCTTTACAATGGAAAACCCGGGCTTATGTCGGAGAATGATTATAGGCTGTTTCTGCATAGCAACCAGTTGTGAGTGTATGTCCATTTTGCCACTGCCATCACGTAAGTTACCCCATGCAATAACTGAGCCTAATTTGGTCAACGCGGCAGTAAAACTGGCTCCAGCAGCTAGCATAATAATCTAGAAACATTGAATATGAGGAATAAATCTCTGATCTACTTTTCCTTGATGCAAGATTTCTTCAGAAAAATGAATTTTTTTGAACTCATCAGTGCTTCCTTCACTTTCCACACCTTCTGCTGGCACAGTTCCCTTTTCATTGATGCCACATGCATAAACGGTTCCATCACTAGCGAGGATAGCACTATGTACTCCGCCAGCTACTACCTGTTGAGAATTTGTGTAAGAAAATAAAGAAAATGACACCTGGATAATTTTCATTCCCTCTTCTTCCACGATGTCAATCTTTCTTGGCTTTTTCGTAGTTGTGCGGCCTGGGTGGCCCAACTGATCCCCTTCTCCACAAGAGAGAACTCTCGTTCCTGCTTCATCTGATTGAAAATTTGTTGGAACCAATGTTTTTCTGTTCCCTGTAATAGAATTTCTAGGTTTAAAAACATCTTCATTGTTTACTTTTTCTGATATCGACTTGGGCAGCTCTTTTTCTTTTTCCCTAAAATTTTAAATAAATTTTGCAATATATATAAAGACGTACGGGAGTTGTGTGAGTAATATCGGCAGTTGTAGTATCCATTATCTGAAAAGGAAAGTGTAACAATATAACAATAACAAGTTTCTCAAATGAAAAATGGTCAAACTGTTTACACTTATTCAAAAAAACTGAAAATACGACAAAAGAATCGGAGTTATTGGTGTTTTTCTGTGCAAATACTAAAAAATGTCTAGGAATAATTTGCAAGCTGAGAGGTATCAAAAATATGAATGAACAAAAGAAATTTTCGAATTTTACTCTTATCGGTTCCAGTTAGCCTACCGTAAAATGAAAATGCATCTTAATATTATAACAGGGAGTATACGATCGTTTTAGAGGTTCTAATAAGCTTGATAGTAACAGAAAACTAAGTCCGAAATGCTAGAGAACATGCTAAATATGTACAAGCATCCCTCGAAACTAGCCACTAGAAAATTTGAAAACCATAGACGATGTCGTTTGGCGCCAAATGACAGGCGCTCGACTTTATATGGAGACTAACAAAGTTGAGAAGCCGTTGTTGCAGTTGCTCTCGCTTTCATATAATGAAACTATACCAGGGAGTTTTACGAGTTCTCACATTCATCGCCTTTTCATGCTTGAAGAGCTTCTTCCTTTTCCAACATTTTTGGGATGGGTACAAAACAACAATCACCAAGGCGTGAAATGCGGGTCAAATATTTATCTTTTGCTCGAATGAAGGAAATCTTTGTAAGCGAATTACCGGTATAAAATAAACACAAGTGCATAGAAATAAAACAAACATATGAAAGCAATCAAATATGACTTTAGGGGTAAAGACAGACCATATAAACAGATGTTCAGTGAATAGGATGAGGAATAAGGCACTGCCGGCAACCATAGAAATTCGTATTACGCTTAGATGTCGAAAAGTATCTCCCACTATGTATGGCTTTCTATGAAATTGTAAGGTCTTATTCATATACCCAAATGATACCGAAGTCCTAAGAGGAACAGCAAAAAAGGAGCGTACATTCCTACTAATATCTGCATTCCTACTATAGCAGGGTGATATTCCAGGATTCCCCCATAGCCGGCTCGTATATCTATAGATGAAATACTGTTTGATAGTCCCTATAAATTTTGTTTGAAGAGGTTACACCATAGGCAAACTGTATAGAACAGCGAGGACGTGATGAGGCTGGTTACAGCTGATTGGCTCAGATTTACCTGCCTACAAATTGTCCCGATAGTATAAGTCTAAAATTCGTTTTGTGTGTATTGTAACTATTGCTGAATTACTGAGAACAGAACGGGTATAAAAGTTGGTCTTATGATAAAAGAGATAAATAGAATGATAGCGGAGCTCGGAGCCAGCCACAAAAGGAACATCCAACACCATGAAGATGCGTATATCACACTGTCGAGCCAGCTGAAATGGTGGTAAAGCTAATTGGGACACCTGTAGGAGGAGGCAGGCCTTCGACCAACCTCAGCCAGCCACCGAGGTAACAGACCGCAGCAGTCGCCTGGAGGATAAAAGCGACCCAAGAGCCGTGCCCCGCAGAGTCGTACTTCGTGAGAACCGCCAGTAGAAACATGTACAGACCTCCACTGAACGAGACCTCTTTTATGCTGGAAATGACCGTACACAAGCGATCCCTCGGAGGTGGGAAAGACGACGGCCTGTATCCGGTCACCAAAGGAGCGCATCGGCAGGAAGAGCGGCGCGTCTTCCCATAGCAAACCGGGAAGAAGATCTGAAACCAGCGAGACTTCATTTATGGCTTGGATCATACCGGAATCCATTGACCATCTCCTCCGGATGCCCGCGCTGGCCGAAGAGGCAAACCGGTGAAGGGCCAGGATGAGAAGACATTTCAGGACGGTCGAGGGACAGCCGCCTCTCTTCCAGATGAAGAGGGACACCGTCCCCGAGGCACAGTAATACCTGGAGGGAGGGCACATTGGGATAGTAAGGAAAACACACCAGACATCGTGCTCCTCCTCGACAAAACTACTCGAGGCGGTGCAGAGGATGGGCAAGAGGAGAAGGAGACTGTCCCGGCCGGCGAACGAGGCCCGCATCGACCAGAACGAGACGGTCGCCCCCTTGAAGAGGACGTATTCGAGTTGTCGGAAACCTACGGCCAGCAGCAGTGCAATGCCAAAATTGTAGGTAGTGCCCCCGATCTCCTGTCTCTGGGACAGCATCTCCTTCTGTAGAGTCCTCGTCCGCTCGTGGAACTCCCTCAACACGTGGAAATCTGAAGATGACCGTTCCCCGGGACAGGAGGACACGAACCGAAGTCCCGGGCCAGCTGGGAACAGCTCCTGTCCGATCTCCGTAAAATTCCCGTGAGGTAGGAGGCTCTCTCGTCGTCGGCAGATCCCCACTGGGGCAGGTGGAGGAGGAAGTCGAAGATGACCTGCCTGTCTGGCAGAGACCAGAATCTAGATTTGGTTGGATGTAGACTGGAGCATGACTACCTTTGGAGATAGGGGAGCACGGAGACACCCACACTCGACGAGGGCAGGGGCTGCTTCAAGAGGAACGACATGAGACTGACCACGTCGACCTGTTGGATGGTGGGCACCTCCGCGGGCAGACGGCTCGCCACGGGAGACGCCCCCGTGCGGAGGACCACCACGGGGGTCTGGGTCTCCGAGGTATGGGAGCCCCCGTGAGATCCCTGGAGGGTCATCCCGTGGTCGCCGAGCACGACGATCGTCAGGTTTCGTCCCTGTAACCACAAATTGACAAAGGCGACGCCAATGGCCGACCGATAGGAACACCTCCCGAATGATGTCGTCCATCTCCCGCAATTTCCTCGGAATCTCCGCGGACTCCCCGCCCAGTGAGTGGCCTGAAAGATGCTTTGGGAGGACGGAGAAGGGGACTGGCCTATGTGGTCCAGTCCCAAATAGTGGAGGATCATGACATCCCAGTCGTCCCGTCGGATCTGCTCCCTCATCCGCCGCGTCACCTGACTGTCCACCTCGGTGAAGTCGAGCACGTTGAAAGACGGCACACCGAGGGAGTCGACGAAGTAGCCCGGGAAGAGTTTCTGCCACGTGTCGTCCCCGTAGAAAAGCAGTCTATTTTCAGGAACTGGCCCACCGGGGGAAGGGCATACCTCTTGCCGGAGACGCGGGCCTGGGAGAGCCAGGTGTCGGCTTCCATGGAAGAGGAGAAGAAGTTGGCGAGGAGGGCGGCGAACGAGGGGTTGACCCCGCCGGTCAGGGCCTGGGAGACAGTATTCCCTCGAAGATGGCCTTACCTTTATCCGGGGCTGGGTCACCGTAGGCACTTGCACAACGGATCTCATCTGCACGCCTTTCCCGGCAGCCACCTGGCTCCGGACGAATTCCATCGGCGACGACGGGGAGGCCAGGAAGTCGTACTTCCACGCGTCGATAACCATGAACACGACCTGGGAGGGAAGATCCGTGGCGTTGAAACATTCTGAAATGGACAGCTGTTGGGGGCGGGAGGAGGGCATACCCATGGGCAGATCCGAGTCATTTTTTCGACCAGAAAAGGCGATACTCCCTGACTCCTGGAAGATGGAGGACAAGAGAAGAACACAGCCGACGGAGGCCAGCAGGGGGCCGAGGAAGAAATACCTCGAAGTGGAGGGGCACACCTCTGTCTTCTGTGCCATCCAGTCCTCTCTCTTCCACCTGAAAATAAGAATTTATATGGACCTCTTCTTTGCGTTTTTGTAAATTGAACAGTTTTTATGGAGATATGACTCTAATCTTCGTCGGGCTTTCCCTTGCCGGCGCATTCCCGAGAAGCGAACTGGGCCAGTCCAGTCCTGCTTTCTCCCGACCTTCACTCGCAGTAAGCCGGCCACTTTCCCCGTGAAACAATCCCTTCAGTGCTCCTGCTTATTCTCCACCAAATAATCCTCTCGTGTGGTGCCCCCCTGCCGAGTTTGGACCTCTTGAGCGGGCCGAAGGGCTACCTCATCAAGGAATACATCAACGCCATCACCGCATACGGCCCCGGCCTCGGTGTCTACAGTGCGTCTTTCGTTCTTTTTTCCCCCAAGAGCCACTTTCCAGCTCCTTACCAATATGTCGATGTCTCCTATAATAATCTTCCCTTCGTCGGCAAGATACCGGTCCTGGGAAAGGAGGGGACATCCTCCCGTTTAGGAATCTCCCCATTCTATCCGCCCCAAGGCAATCCCAGCAACCCGTTCCCTCCCCTCTACAGGTATTCGAAATTAATAGACAAACAATTCGACTCTCAGGGCTCGACCCCTTCCACTGCACGTGCCCGAACCCCAGGACGTCGTCGCCGTTCCCCTCGACGAAGAAGCGCTCCACGGAGAGCCGCTGTTCCCACCCGGTGCTCCCGAAAAAAATATTTTTGGAAAAAAAGAGTAATTTTCAGAGTTGGTTCTTCCTGGAGAACAATCACTCTCGGAAGTGGATGGCAAACCTGACACCGAACCTATTAACCCATTTGCGGGAGAGTTTGCACCAAAGGTTAGCGTTTTTAGATGTTTCAATCAAAAATTAGTTCGGAAAATCTAATTGGTGGATTAGGGAGTACAGTGGGGTTCAACCCACACAAAATCTTGGCAATAGATATCAGCATCAAAACTTCTAACCGGACATAATTACTGTACAAATTCAAAGTATTCATTAGGGAAGCGTTGTGGACTGGCCATCTTCCTCCGCTGAAGAAATGGGAATAAGCTCCTTCAAGATGGACAAAGTAACAGAACAGAACAGAAAAGCCGAAGAGCTAAGAAATCATTCTCCAGCGCGCGACGGGGAGAAACCATCGGTCAGCAGAGTGAAGAGGATCTTCTGACGAGTTTTCAATCCACAAATTTGAGAAAAAAAATTAGCTAAACAATTGTATTGCTACGTATTTATAAACTTGACAATCTTTTATTATTAAACCAATGTGTCCAATACTTAGCTGATGTTCTTTTTATACCAAAAGCGTGCCCGGAAGTCGTCGCTACAGCTTAAAAAGGCTGGCATCGTTGGAGAGTGCACAAAAGCTCGGACAGCTGCAGTATGGCCTAAACAACGAATATGAATTCAGAAAAGAACTATAGTACAGTTTGAAAATAAAATGTTTTAGCATCAAAAAGAAGAAAAACACCCCGACACTGCTCGCCAAAATTCAAATTTCCGGACAGTGCTTTTTTTTCCGCCAAAACATACAACTATAAGTGAGCGCATGGAATTCACGAAAACTACATATTTTTACGATTTTCTGTAACTTGCAAACGGTTCAGCACATCGAAATATACTAGAATGAATTTTGGCATTAAACATTGCCCATGTATCTTACGAGAAAAAGTCGCCAAAGTGCATATCTCAGCACCGATATATCGAAATGGGCTGAAAAAATTCATTCAAGTAGAATTCGATGTGCCTGATCGAATGCAAGAAGCAGAAAAATATGTAGTTTTTCTCAAAAACATGCGCTCATGTTCTCAATAATAAAGATCGCAATTGTCCGCTGTTTACGCGCTCTTTTCGTCCTACAACGCTTTTGATCTAATTTATCAAATCTTTTTCTCAAAAGTGTAGCATACGATTCTTCCAATTTTTACGGCAATCTACTGATCTCAATGAGACGAACATTTTGAGTTGTCAACCAACGTTTAGATCATCTGAAATCTGTTTTTTCGTTGAAAAGCGTTTTCTCTGAACAACATCCAGTCATGTTTCGTTTTTTTCTCTATTTGGAGTTATTTTGAGGTTTTCTCTCATTTGTCCTATAGCAATTCGGGGTCAGTAAAGTCAAATAAACCATCAAAAATACATAAAAATGCATATAATAGAGTTTAGCATTGGGGCGCGCAGACCTTTAAAGTGCCGCATTCGGCGAGCAGTGCCGAGCTTTACTTACCCAACGCAAGAAGGCGCTTTCTATCCGAATTCCGTGCGTCCCAAGAACATAAGCTGCCTGATTTCTCATCTGGGAAAAGTACTGTAAGAACATATTACAGAATCATGTATTCACGCGAGCTACCATAGTCTTCGTTGTGATTAAATGCTGCCTGTGCAGGAAAATCTTGTCCTCCAGTCGCTCCAGCACCAGTGTAAGCAATAAGGCATCTATTTGTTGACAATTCCCACAATTTAACAATACTGTCCAGGCCACTAGTGAGGATGTACTGAACTCAGAAAAATAATTTAACCTGCCGTGCAAACCTTTCCATTTCTGGTAAATCTAGCCGAGCAAATAGCTGCACCATCATGCGCCCTTGTGAAGGTTTCTACACATCGATTTGAAATACCATCCCATACACGAACATCACCATCTTTCGAGCCCGTTACAAAAAGACGAGCATTATCAGACCAATTCACCTTTAAAAAATCAAGATAAAACAATCATAGAAGCGTATTTACGTCCAACACTGTTTGTTTATGCTGATCAGCAGGGTTCGGCCCAACAAAACATTGAGCAGTCTCCACATTATATAATCTTAATGTTGGATGGTCTGTTGCAACAAGTATGTATTCTCCGCCAGGATGAAAAGACATAGCACGCAATGCATACACTTCCTAAATTGTGTTTGTTAAAACCGAAATTTATAGTAAAACTAATTACATTAATCGTCTTCATGGCACGTTTGACGGCTGTTTTAGAATAGTCAAATAATTTCAATGTTTTGTCATTGGATCCTGATACAAGGATTTGCTCCCTTGGATGAAATGCCACTGTAGTAACCTCCTAAAGTTTGTTATAATAATTTCAATGAAGGAAATATTACGTCAATGTGATCGTATAATGTTCTTATTACGGGGTGCTGTGAGTCAGGGCCTTCTGTTTGTTCACCTCTTCCTTCTTTTTGGACCATCCGTTCTACATCCATTATTTTAATTGAACAATCTGCTGAACCTGTTGCGACAAGAGTACCTAAATGAAGAGAATAATCAAGGCATAACGAAGAAAATGAACCGTCTGTATTGAACGCTGCAGCCCGACATGGGGCTTTATGGGCGGTTAAATATATAGTCTCATACATCGATGGTTCTGGTGATGTAGGTATTATATCAGCGTCAAATTCTAAGTCTAAACCAGAGGAGAGAGCTTCAAACTGAAAAAAAAAACTGTTGAAACATAAAGAAATAAACCTGTATGGATGTTTCTTTATCGCCACGCTCAGGATCATCAACAAATTGTTTGGCGATTGAGACTAGTCGGAAGAGTTTATCAGAAGGGGGAGGTGGCTGTGACGAACATCCGATAGCCTGAGACAAGGATAAGGCTAATTGCTGGTGTCCATCATAAAACAATTGTCTGAAAGCGGTTTCAAAGAAAAACTTAGACGAACCCAATAATTAGACGGTACATATAATCTCGGTCTTTATGATCTGGCTTCATTGTTTTATACGACTCTGAAATGTAAATTAAACAGAATCGTAAAAATAAAATAAAAGACATTTAAGCGAATCACGCCAATACAAAAAACCTTAATTGTACATTGATTTATTCATTCATAGAAAGATCGACAGAAAAATGACCATGAAGATTTACTGAGAATCAATAGCTTGTGAGATTTTGGTTATTCTACTTACGATAGCATCGATTTCGCGTCCTCTAAAATATTTTTATTATGAACTGAGCAATGATTATGCCTGAAAATCAAATAATAAGGGCGAACGTACGATTTTTCAATATTTGACAAATATGAAGATGTAGAAGGCTGAAACGACTTTGCCGGACCAAATGCAGTTCTCTTTGCTTCAGCTACTTCTATATGCATCTAAAACGAAGCTATTATTTAAAGTCAATTTAAAAATTGGGCTATTAAATAATAAGCCAGGTAGCCTGCGGCAGCCTTCGGCTGTCGTAAACACAGTAAAACAAAAAAGCAAAAATGTTTGACTGTGGCGGGGATCGAACCCACGACCTCTCCGACCGCGCGCCCGCTGACTTCGCCATGAAATCTCGACATGTCAGCGCACACACAAACGGACACCGTAGCGCTTTAATATATAGGATGGTAAAGAATTACGTGAGCTGTTCGATCACTAAGCGAAACAGCTTGCTTCTTGTAATCTTTGAGAGTCTTCAACATTTGTTTTTCTTGTGTTGTAAGCGGACGCTTTTCACTTGCTCTTCTTGTAAGCTACAAGTTTTAGTTTAGCCTTATAAAAAGGGTTTCCTTACAGAATCAATCCTATTGGCTAGAACGTCTATACGCTGTCGGCGTTGATTAGCTTCTTCGTGAAATCGGATCACATCTGCGCTTACCACAGCTAGTCTTGTAAAAAGATCGTTTTTATAATCCATCAAATCTTTAGCAGTGGGACTTATCTCTGATAACCTTTGAAACTTTTTAATATGCATAGCTAATATAGTACCTTTTTACTGTATTTGATGTTGCCGACTTCAATCGGGTCAGATTGTGGGAGAGCGAAACGAGCCATTGTTCCAGATCTTTAAGCATCTTTTTCTGATTTTCTTTTGCAAGCCCTCTAAATAGTAAAAATCAAACCAAATGTAATGAAATCTTACGTTAATTTTGGAAGAACCCGCATTTGATCCATAAAAGGATCGACTGCTGATACCTTCCAGTCTTCCTTGGCTTTTATGGGCAGAGAGCCTTCATGGGTAGGAATTTGTGTGGTTAGTTTATTCCTTAATAATAGTGGTAGAAAAACAAACTGCGTCATTTCAGCCATACTTAATAAATGAAGGGAACAATGGAGATGAGGGAAACTGGATAATTAACATGGTTAATTCTCCATTTTCCGTGGAACACTTGAGCGAAACCAATTGCCCAGCTGTTACAGGCACGTTTTCTACAGGTGCCGTTTGGTTACAAAGAGCAACAACATGAAGTTGGCTATCAGTATTAATAATCTTCGCCGATTCGCTATAAATAAATGTATTTGTTCTAAGTTTAGAAAACCTAGTGGTTATTTCGCCATAATAATTGATCCAATTGCGGCAATCAATTAAATATAAATGTTTCGGTGTGCCAATGCAATAACAGGATTCACCAAATTCAGTAAAATATGCTTGGGCAATGGCAGCGGTAAACCCAACTTTTTCGTGGAAATAAATTCTAGAAAAGTAAAGATATTCTTTAGAACCTTACTCGAAAGCTCCATGACTAGGTATTAAAATGAAATGGGTTAAATTTTGGCCACCTTCACATGAAACGGCTGCAAATGCGGAGAAGGCCTATAATTTTAAGTTTGAAAAAAGTTCAAGACTCAAACCTCTTCAAATGAATGTCTGATGTTGTAAAGTGTGGAAAACTCACAAGGAAAGCTTAGCGGTATTTTCAAAGAACTGAGAAATGGCGATAAATCATCTGTAGTGGCGTGAAAGTTTAAATTACGAAAACCTTACCAGTTATTATGGCGGTGTGCAATTGGCCATCAGAATCACACATTAGAAAGCTGAGTTGTGGACAACACGTTATCAATTCATAGCAAACTAGAATAAATGATGACGATCAATTCTTTTAAAAACTCTAAAGCTTACCTATACTACTGTATAATCCAAACGTATTTTCATTTAAATAAGACACATCATTAAAGTTTCCATTTTCCAACAAACAATTGAGGTCAATATCAATGATAGCCGTACCAATATCCGAAATCAAGCTATATAATCTGCAAAAGAGTTTACTCTGCAGAAGAAAGTGAGATACTATAAATGCCAAGAAAAAAACAAGTAAACAATTCTCACCGGAGAACATTGTCCGATGTGAGGATTGATAAATGACTCCCCGGGAGAAAATTCTCTGGGATAAATTTGGCATCTATGACTTTAATCTTGCCGTACTTTGCTAACTTCGATGCAATCTTTTGACGTCTGAAGATGCGGGCACGTTTCATAAACAAATACAAAACGAACTCGCAAAAAACTTCCACACAGCTAGACTTCTTTGAGAGTATTTTCAAAACTTCCAATTCAATTAGTATCACATATACAGCATCATCTACTAACAATATCACCCTTAAAAGACATTTAAACTAAAACTAAGTCCTACCTGGAACCATCCTGTGAAACTTTTAAGCTGTTTACTTTTATGACGGAAGGAATAGCGGGTACTGGTACAATTTTCTAAAATACAACTGCATTTTTTAGAAGCTGCTTACCACATGTTGAGAATACTCGATTTTTCCACCAATAAGACTGAATTTTTTTAAGATATACAGGAAACCCTGATGGAAAGTACATAATGAACTACCCGGAAAGTCAGCTATAGGAAAATCACCAGATAACGAATCAGAGAATGTTCGTAATTCTTTACGCATCTAAAATATTATACAGTATAAAATATTTAAAAAAAAAGCAATTTATGATAAGAAAAACAGATTCGAGATGAACGCAAATATGAAAGGAAAGCTGTATGAGAAAATTATTTATGTAATCATATTTAAGAAGATGATGTCTCTGTAACCTGTGTGAAAGGAGTAGAAAGACCTGATGAGGTCCTAGGCTTAGAATCTACTCTGAAATATAAAATGTGGCTATTCAGATCAAAATATTCCCACTTATTGGTAGGTTCTGTCACTTTTAATATTCCCACAGTAGGGTTGTTTCCTTTTTCTGTTTCCTGCTTGGCTAGAAGAAGCATACGTTCTACCAAAATATTGTTCATTTCTTTGATGTCTTCTTCCGCGAGCTCAACTGATGTTAGTGGTCTTCGCATCATTTTCTGAAAGATATTTCTAAATAAAATAATACAATTGGTAAGCGGGTTGATGGTTAGAGCCAAGAGAATTGCTATGGAGGAGCTCCAAAGAAAGCAAGAGCCCACTTCGATGGATAAAATTGCTAATTGAACAATGCCAGTTTGGAGCGCGCTTCCGCTTCGAACGAAATTTTTCTGTTTCCTGTCATTCTTTTTCTGGGTGTAATTTATGTGCTCCTAAATAGATGGGAAATTATCCATTTTGAAATATTTCAGATGAAATGCCACTACGAACTACTAGAATTAGCTCGGGATGCAGACGACGACGCTATAAAGAAATCATATAGGTAGGTGGCATTTCTTATTATTTACAGAAATTATAGGAAACTAGCCCTGAAATGGCATCCAGACAAGAATCCTGATAAAGTTGAAGAATGCACCCAGTATTTTGCCCTTCTACAACAAGCTTACGAAGTTTTGAGCGACCCTCACGAAAGAGCGTTTTATGACAAGTATCGAGAAAGCATTTTAAAAGGAGGTAAGCACATGGATAGCACCAGCAAAATAGTTTATTAGGCTTCGGAAACGATAACTACAAAGATAAGTCCGTCAATCTTTTTCAATACTTCACCTCGTCGTGCTATGCAGGTTTTTGTTGTTGAAATGTTGTCTAAATTTGTTGTTGTTTCAGGTTTCGAAGGGCCAAAGGTAGAATTCGTAGTTGTACATTTTCTTTTGAATTATAGAACTTCTACGAGATATATAATGGAGTATTTTTTGCATTGGCAGAAGAAGACTATGAGTACCTGGATGACCCCTCGCATAGGTATCCTTTATTTGGTAATAAAGATAGCGATTACAATACGGCAAGTAACTTGAGATTACTAGGAAGAAGATTTTAGGTAGTTGGGCCTTTTTATGGCTTTTGGGGTTCTTTTTGTACAGCTCGAAGCTTCCATTGGCTGGACAAATACGATATAAGGGATGCAGATAACCGTTACCAAGCTCGTATTATTGAAGCCGAGAATAAGAAATATCGCGATGCAGGTAGAAACGCACGCAATGAACAGATTCGGGTAATTCGTCAGCAGTCTCCTTTACAGCAAATATTCAGGAACTGGTAGCATTTGTTCGTAAACGTGATCCGAGGGTAAAAGTTTATAGAGAAGAATTAGAACGGAAAAACGTGGAAGCGAAAAAGAAACAAGATGAAAACAGAATTAACCAACTCAGGAAAAATCAGGAGTAAGTGGGTTTCAAAACAGATTTCGTTTTGCATAGACTGTACGGAGATGTGGAAGCTATTATGGAGCAAAATCAAAGACACTTTGAAACCTTATTAGCGGAACATGAAGAAGGCAGTAGCGCTGAAGAACGTGATGACGTCGAAGAGGGAACTCCTTTCTGCATTGTCTGTAACAAAAGTTTTAAAACTGAGTTAGTTATTTTAAAAATTACCAATTAACGGTTTCTATAACAGGAACGCCTTAGAGACGCATAAAAACTCCAAACAGCATAAAAAGCAATTTTCTGACTTAATGAAACACATGAAAGAAGAAGATAAAGCGATTTTCGGTTAGTTCCACTTTAATCTGATTTTGTATTCGTTTGTGTTCTAAAAAAGTATATTTTAGAAGTTCTCACTCCTGATGATAGCCCCATAGATGCGCCTGAGAAAAAGGGAAAAAAGGCGAAACGTCGAGCTCGGAAAAAGAAGGCTTGGGATGAAGAGTCTAGTGCTTCAGACAAGTAACCCTGTTGTTGTACGTGCTACAGTAATTTAGTGAGAAAAACGATAATCCTAAAGAAGTCGCATATGCTCATCTTGGAGAAACAGCGTTGCACGAAAGTCATAAAATACCAACAGTCGACGGTAATTAATACAGTAACATATTCATAAATGAAAAAGATGATTGTCTCAATCAAATAATTCATTAATTTGATATTTTTATGATGTGCGTTTTAGATAATTGCGATGAAGCACAAGAGGTGATAAAGATTAAAAAAGCTAGAAGGGCTGATAAGAACAAGAAACCATCAGTGGACAATGAGGGCATCGTTGAAAGGTTCATTTAAATTGTTCTCTGTAACTAACTATTTAGTGAGTACGTTGACCGCGCTATGACACGGAATTCTGTAGAAGGACAATGGCGGAAGAATTCTCTGGAAAATAGTGCAGGTAGCTTACAGCGGTCCCTTCCAAAATAAGAGATATAGACTCTAAGATAGCTAAGGAAAGCTTGCAAGAAGATAGTACTCCTAGAGCCGGAAAATGTGATAAATGTGGCGAATTTTTTGAAAGCAGGTAGGTGCTTTTTTTTCTTGAACTGGTTTTAGAACTAAACTTTTTCAACATATTCGTGAAACTGGGCATGCAACAGTCAAAGGAGTTATGGATAATAAAAAGAAAAAGAACAAAAAAGTGAAGCCGGCCTGAAGTAATTGTATTGTTATTGTTTGTATATGAAACTAGTCGTTTTTACCTAATTACTTTATCACAAATTATTAGTTTTATAATGATGGTTGTTCCGTTGTACTAATTGTTATAAACAAGGGTACCACACAGCTCTGAGTTTTACTTGCAATGCAGTTGAAGGAGGAGAATTGGTTTTCTGTCCCCGACAAGAAGGATCTTCATTGCCCTACCAGCGGGCCTTCGGCAGCCTACGGCTGGGTCGTCTGTCTGTCAAAGTTATCCGCTTCGACTTGTGGCGACCTTTCCGCTCTTCCGCCGACGACCGCCTGAGGCGGCCCCCGGGATTAAGAAATTAATAATCCCTTTACCGTCGGACACTTTCCCATCGACAAACAAACAAACAGACAGACAAACACCATAGCGCTTTAATAAGGGGGGATATCGAATGAAATTCGTGTTGCTAGAAGTACGGTCGCAGCCTTTTTAGCTGTACACGGGTTCCGAATTCAAATTCTACAAGGCAAATTTATAACCAGTTTACAGTTTATTCCAATCAGTCATAGACATACTCTAATAAGTTCATCATAAAATTATCGCTTTTAAGCGCATAGTAATCGCGTCGCTTGGGTTATTATGCAGTTATTATCGGTTATAATCGATTAGCTTTCTTCCATTATTGATCCTTCTATTTCCACTGGTGTTATTCTATAGCTATGACCGAGCCACTTTTTGCTTTCGAGGGGTCTTCGAGAGTTACAGTAAAGCGATGCCATATAATCCAAGAGTTTGACAAATTGAAAAAGCTTTTCCCGTTATCTCTGGTGAACAAAGTGCCCGAGACCTTCGAGGTCCCTGAAGGGTGAGAAGAATGTTTTATAAAACAAATGTTTTTTTGCAGATATTTAGAACCCGAATTCTGGAAGCAACTTTCAGAAAAATTAGAAGGATGGTGTGGAAATTGGCAGAAACTTCGACTTCGGATTCGCCGAGATATGGAGAAATTACCAAAAATTAATCACAAAAATGATCAGGCCCTAAACTTGATCACAATTCTTATAGAGGTCTAAACTGCCAAGCCATAGACGAACAGACTTTCAGCGTTATGAAGTCATATTGGGAGTTTGCTGGAATGGCGACCGTGCAACATCCCCTCTTCCCTTAGAGATTTTTCAAAAGATGTGGGGTAAGTACGAATCAGGAAATGCGATATGTCTTTTTAGATGAATTGAAAGGAATAAACTACGAAGCTTGCCAAATTAGCGAAAATATCGGATATCCCGTCCTGTTTGCTCCGTTCTCCTGGTCAAAAAGCAATAAAGACAGCTCTCCAGCTGTGTTCCATTCTTCTTCCCAAACCATACAATATAATTGTAAGTTAACATCGTTCACAAGATATATACTTTCCCCTTTTCATCTTTGACACAGCGTATTCCCAAATAAGTAAAAGAAGGCCAAAAAATACCCAAAAAATGACTAGGGACATTTCAGCAGAGGAAAAGTATGAAACTCTGAAGAAGCAGCTGGAATCGTTGTATGACGACGGCCCCCTCCACGCCTATATAGCCAAGCACATTCTCTCTCTATGGTAGGCGCCATCTTGACCACAGAATCCGTCTCTTTCAGTTCCTACATTTACAAAATAGCGAAAGACGTCGACGTGGAGGAGCAGGAGGACACGCTCCCCATCCTGATAGGGCTATTGATCAAATACCGGAAGAGCCTCGATCCGGCCGCTTATATTGAGATCAAGGAAGCCATAGGTGAGTTTTACCAGAGAAAATAATGTATTTATTAGAAAATCTGGACGAAGAGTGCTCGAACATCAGAGTGCCGGGGGTGGAATACGTCTACGAGTACCTGCCGGGCACGTTGGAAGAGTTGCGGGCGGTCGTGGCGACGTAAGGGAAAAAGAAATGGATAAAAATAGAAAATTTTAGGGAAAAAACTAGGAAAGAGACCGTCCGAAGAAGTATGAGGGAAAAGAAACCGATAAAATTGGAGGTGGACGAGGAAGATGTCCGGACGGTTAAGAAGACAAAAACGAGAGAAGAAATGGACGAGAAAAAGGGACGAGGACGGCCGAAAAGAGAAGCCAAGCCGGTCAAAAGTGGGCTGACTCGAGATAGATACCGACAGTTTTAGTCTATACTCCACCCCACGACTCGAATGGAGAGGAGGACGACCTGGTGGAGGACATCGTCCTGCTCCAGTCCCCGAGAAACGGAAAGAGGAAACCGTCCTGGGAAAAACACCCGAAGGAGCCGACGAAGAAGATGAAGAAGAACGAAGAAGTAGGGCCGACTATTCCGGCAGACAAGGTCACGGAAAAGGTGAGCACCGGTGGTCCCCGACTATTTTTATAGGATATAATGATCATGAACGAGAGGATCTTCCTGGAAACGACGCGGCTGCACCTGCTCCTCCTGAAGTACCCGGACGGGCGACCCGCGAAGTCCTTCATCCCGGCCATTTTGGAAAGTGTCGGCCGAGCCTTGGCTGCCTTGAATGAGCTGGCCATGGTCGACTATGTCATGCACAAGTCGGCCGTCGAGGTCGGCGTCTGCCAGCTGATGAAGGATCTCCGAGCCCAGGATAGACGGAACTCCACGAGTGGTAGCTAGTTTTGTTGATCAAAAACGAAGTTTTTTAGACGTTTCGCTAGTTAATTTGTCACCGGATAGGATAGAACAAAGACGGTTTTCAATAAAGTCGGAAACTGTTACTTTTGGGGACGAAGAGTACAGGGAACTCAACCTTACCCAATTGTGAATACTCTCATCTGATATGAAATTGGATTTATTGTAATAAACATGAATCACTTTATATTCTATAATACATAGTTTGACTAACCGAAACGGTACGAGTCTAGCGGCCCCTCTGGTTGGCCGTGGTGGTGGCCATCCTCGCCGTCCTGGCCCTCTTCTACCGGGGCAGGTACCACAAGGAGAAGGATCCGGTCACCGTGGTGTCTGTCCCCCTCCCCCTTCCTTCGAATATTTAGGTACAACCCGAAGGGAGACGACGCCAACGAGATCGAGAACCCGATGTACAAGACGAGGGAGTCCGTGATGTGGGGTACTTGGCAGTGCCATTCAAAATATCGATGCGGTGCCGCTTCTCCTGGAGGTGGTATACGCGGAACACGTCAGCTATGTCGACGAGTTTGATATCAAGCGGTGGTAAGGTATCCTTGTAGTTGCGGACGGATAAAATGAAGGTGCCACTCTAAAGACAGGTATCAAAAGAAAAGCGGAAAAGTTACCAAAATAGGATAATCGGGATCGTTCCTCCAGCTGGAACCAGCCAGTCCACATCGCCATCACCAACATATACTTGATTATTTGTTGAATTGGTAATGTGGACAGTGGAATCATCCCACGTCGTTCTTCCACCGTGATAGAACAAAACAGGGGGAGATACCGTAACCGACTCTTCCTCCTGAGCTTGTTTCTCCCCCAGGCGCTCGGCATAGCGACGGAGCAAGTCATTGCTGTCCGCGCTTGGGGTTTCTTCACTTTGCGAATTTCGGTCGAAATCTCCGGCTTTGACAAAACAAAAGCTTGGCCATTCTGACCATTGGCTGACCGAGTCCGGCTGGCTATGGGAAAGGGCTTAACTTTGGTAAAGTGCTGTCGATTCCTCACTGTGACGCGCCAGAGCTTAGCCAAAATTAAACCACGAAAACGCCAAGAAGCGTCGTCGAATGACACTACTCCCATCGGGCCAGCTCAAAAAACGTTGTGTAATTTTCCGAAACTTTGAGGCTCGCTTCCTTCTCACTCCCTCATTTTCAAAAAATTCTAAAAGTGCAGTTCGACTCAGCAAAAATTATCGGTTCGAATGAGCCTACTCTCAACTCCCACTCAAAAAAAGATATCGGTTACATAAGGCACTTTTTTTATAAAAAAAGTAGAAATATGGCCGCGGCTTTTACCGCCGACGCACCTCCATTAGCTCTCCATCCGCCTCAACGGCTCAACGGCTAATTTCTTGAATGGCGCTGAAGGGTGGCCCTGTGTTTTCACTATTTTCCCCCTATTCACTCAAACGAAAAACGAAAAAATATCTTTATTTTGTAGAACATACTTCCCTTTTTTATATAAAAAGACACTATGTAACCAACGCTTAGGTCAAGAGTAAAAAATCGTTCGCGATTAGCGCTCCACTGCGTATCATTGGCGCTCCACTGCAATGCCTTACTCTCCGTCACTACCAAATTCGAAACTCATATATTCTGCTCATTCCTTGTTTCGTGCTTTTGTGCAAACTTAATTGCAGTTTTTGTATTAGTATAGAAGCACATTTACAATCATATAGCAATTGCAACTTGCGAAATTTTATTGAAAGCGAAAATGCTATTTATCACCTAAATAAACCAAGTTCTATTAGTAGCATCTGCAATCTCTATATGGCGTTTTTATCTCAGTGTAGTACTATTATTATTAAGGCATGGGCAACACAAATGTCTTTCTATTTTATCCCAATCTCATTGGATATGGACGAATTGTGTTGGCTATTCTCTCTTTCGCATACATGGGGGGATCTCCGTACACAGCTATACTTTGGTGAGATTGTCTACAAAGACAGCGTTAATAGTACCGCTTTAGCTATGCTTTAAGCGCTGGCTTGGATGCTTTTGATGGCTGGGCTGCTCGAGTATACAACCAAAGTAGCCGTTTTGGTGCTATGCTGGATCAACTCACGGATAGGTGTGCCCTAATGGCTCTTTGTATGACTCTTTGTCGCTTTTACCCAGATCATATGTTCTTTTTTCAGGTAATAAAGCAATTCAACGCATTATTAATTGATTTTTTTAGATTAGCGCTGTCTTAGACATAGCTTCCCATTGGCTGCATCTTCATGCTACAGATTTGACTGGAGCCATTACGCATAAACAGGTTTTTCTTGCGCAGTGTTGTTATCTTTAATTTTTTAGAGTCCGAATATCATACTACACTATTATTACACGAATCGCACATTCCTTGGCGCTATGTGCGGCGGCAATGAAGCGTTTTACATTATAATGTATTTGCGTGCTTTCCATCCTGGCCCAGCTGTCTTCGGCGTTTATTTGATGACATATTTAGCTGTAATTACATTTCCTATCGCCTTTATAAAATCAGCTATTTCCCTGATCCATTTATTCGAAGCAGCACAAACTGTAGTAAAGCACGATGTTGAGATTATAACAGTAAGGAATTCTGCAGAAGATTCGAATACCAGAAAATCTAAATAAGTTCTATTTGGTTTTGCATACGCATATTATTACGCTTTACGAGAATGGTTGTGTATTTTCTACATTCCAATTCTACTCAGATATAAATATATATATATATACATAGTAGTATAAATATTTTGTAATATCTTGACAAATAATTTTGAGCTGATGTTTATAACCTCCTCATTATCTGTTTTCTCAATTATAGAAAAAAAAAACTTATTTAGCGTTTCTTAAACAAGATGGCCGATGAATTCGCAAGAGTCCAGCAGTATGAATACCGCCAAGTGGGTTCTCGCTCATTACCAACTTTTTATTTTAGAATTCTAATTTGGTTCTTCAAGTAGACTACAACCTGACTGATCGAAGAGCTCGCGATGAAGCTACAGGAGAAGTTCTGCCTCTTAACGATAAGGTTCTCAAGGGTATGAAAATGGGAGACAAGTACTTGCGAGGTAAAGCTCCAGTCGACGAGTCTAAGGATCGAAAAAAACGGTTTGAAGAGTTGGTATTATATTTATTTTAATTTTAGTAAAAGAAAACAAGACGAGAACGATTATCGAATTGTAAAAAAACAAACTACCGACAGCTCTGAATATATAGGCGAATATAAACCCCGGACACAGGAAACCCGTCAAAGTTATGAAATACTTCTAGCTACTATACAAGATGCTCTTGGCGATCAGGTGAGATTTTTCAAAACCTTTATAGTGAGCCTACTTGCTAAAAAAGATGACGCGCTTGTATAAATTTCATATCATTTCAGCCTCGGGAAGTTCTTTGTGGAGCAGCTGATGAAGTGTTGAAGACTTTGAAATCGGAACGGGTTAAAGAGAAAGACAAGAAAAAAGAGTTAGAAGCTCTTTTGGGCAGTTTAGCGGATGAACGTTGCCACATGTTGATCAATCTGGCGAAAAAGATAACGGATTACCATGTCGATGAAGAGAACACCATGGAAACGGTTTGTTTTGTAGTAACGCTAAACCAGTTTTTTTAAGGACGAAATTGACGAAAATGAGGGTGTTAACGTACAGTTTGATGAATCTGATGAAGATGATCAGGACGATGGCTATAAAGACATCAGAAAAGACGATGAAGAAAGCTCTGGCGATGAAGCTGGAGTTGAAGCTGCATTCGATGAAGTTTTACATGGAGATGGTTTCAAAGACGACGAGGAAGATGAAACAAAGAAGGGTGGACTGCATGCCAGAGATGTTGATGCCCATTGGATCCAACGATCTTTAGCGAAATTTTATCAGGATCCTATAATTGCCCAACAGAAAGTATCTGAGGTCATGACCATTTTGAAGGTACTTTCACATTTTTAACTAACTAAATTTTCATAGGATGCTCAAGATGATCGTGATTGTGAAAATAAGTTGGTTCTATTACTGGGATTCGATAATTTCGAATTTATTAAAACTCTTCGTCAGCACCGGAATTTAGTACTTTATTGTACGCTTCTAAAACAAGCTCAGGATGAGGACAGAATTAAGGTTTTTCACAGCAAAAAATAGCTAATAAGCAATTTTAGATAGAGGAAGAAATGAGGCTTCGTCCTGAATTGCATAATATTCTTACGCAGTTACAAGAAGTTGATAATGGCGATATCATAGAAGCTGAGAGAAACAAGAAAAACAAAACTGCGGCCAAAAGAGCTCAGGCAGCCGCGGGTGAGGAAGCTGTAGCTGCTGGTAAATGGTTTGCTGGTAGAAAAGTGCTCGATTTGAATGATCTCGGTTTCGCTCAAGGAGGACATCACATGAGCAATCGGAAGTTAGTTAAATGCTGATCGGGTTTTCAATTGAATATTGTTAGGTGCGATATGCCACAAGGCTCATGGAGAAAACAACATAAAAGCTATGAAGAAATCTTTGTTCCTGCCCAGCCACCGCGGCCGTTTGCTGATAACGAGGTAAATTCGGTTGTTCTATTCAATTTTCTCGGCCTCACTGAGATTAAATTTTGCATTTCAGAAACTGATTCCAATATCAGAACTACCAAAATGGGCTCAACCGGCTTTCGAAGGTTTCAAATCACTCAATAGGATTCAGTCCAAATTGGCGAACAGCGCTTTAAACAGTGATGAACATTTATTGCTTTGCGCTCCTACAGTATGTTCATTTTTATTTGTAATAATATTTATTATTAAGGGTGCTGGTAAAACAAACGTAGCCCTTTTAAGCATCTTGCATGAAATAGGCAAACATTTAAACCCTGATGGAACTGTTAGAATCGACGAATTTAAATGCATTTATATCGCCCCTATGAAGTCTCTTGTCCAAGAAATGGTCGGTAATTTTACCAAGCGGCTGAAACCGTTCGGCATTACTGTCGGAGAAATGACGGGAGATGCCCAAATGAACAAGGAGCAGTTTATGGCGACTCAGGTGATTGTGTGTACGCCAGAAAAATACGATATTGTTACAAGAAAAGGTACTTGATAATGTTTTTATACAAAGGTTACGAAATTTAGGAGGAGAGCGTGCTTACAATCAACTAGTGCGCCTCGTTATTTTTGATGAAATCCATCTTCTTCATGACGATCGTGGACCTGTTTTGGAAGCTATTGTGGTTCGCAGTTTACGTCAAATGGAGCAATCGAGCGACACCTGTCGTTTGGTCGGCCTATCTGCAACTTTGCCCAATTACCATGATGTTGCAACATTCTTGAGAGTGAAGCCAGATCACTTATACTTCTTCGATAATAGGTAAACCGTTTCTCAGTGGTAAATTGCAATATGTTCAGCTTCCGCCCGGTACCTCTGGATCAACACTACATTGGAATAACAGAGAAGAAGGCGTTGAAACGTTTTCAAGCTATGAACGACGTAGTTTATGATAAGATCATGGAGCATGCTGGAAAGAGTCAGGTAAAACAGCATATACAAGCAAGTTTATAGTTAATTTTAGGTACTTGTTTTTGTACATTCAAGGAAAGAAACAGCAAAAACGGCTAAAGCTTTGCGTGATCTATGTCTTGAGAAAGACACTCTCAGTAATTTCATGCGCGAAGGCAGTGCTAGCACGGAAATTTTACGAACAGAAGCAGAACAAGTTAAAAACCTGGATCTGAAAGATCTTCTGCCATATGGATTTGCTATCCACCACGCTGGAATGAATCGAGTGGACAGGACGCTCGTTGAAGACCTTTTTTCGGACAAGCATATCCAAGTGCTCGTATCTACTGCAACCCTTGCGTGGGGTGTTAATCTTCCTGCTCATACTGTCATTATCAAAGGAACACAAATCTATAATCCTGAAAAGGGGCACTGGACTGAACTTGGCGCCCTCGATGTTATGCAAATGCTTGGAAGAGCAGGAAGGCCTCAATACGACTCACGGGGAGAAGGTATTCTGATAACGAGCCACAACGAGTTGCAGTTCTACCTTTCTCTAATGAATCAGCAAGTAAGTGCTCTTTTAACTTACAAAAATCTTTATTTAACAATCGATATTCAAAACCATTTAGCTGCCCGTGGAAAGTCAGATGATTCCTCATTTACCGGATAGTCTGAATGCTGAGGTGGTTTTGGGCACTATCAATTCTGTTAAAGATGCCATGGACTGGCTGGGCTATACATATCTTTTTGTGCGTATGGTAAAGTCGCCTGCCACGTATCACATTTCCCCTGATCAAGTGGTTGGTCCTTTTTTTCGGTGGTTCTAATAATGTAACTGCAGAAAAATGACCCCTTTTTGGAGCAGAGACGCGCAGATCTTATACACACTGCTTGCATGACACTTGATAAGGGAAACTTAGTTAACTATGATAAGAAATCTGGAATAATTCAAGCTACTGAACTTGGACGCATTGCATCTCACTACTATTGCACATTCCACTCTATGCATACTTATAATTCAAGATTGAAACCGGAATGCAACGAAATAGATCTCTTCAGAATCTTTTCGCTGTCTAGTGAATTTAAACATATCGCTGTAAGTTTTTACGCATTGACAAATTATTCGATTTTTTGATGTTGCCAATCTTTCATGTGTTTAGGTTCGTGAGGAAGAAAAATTGGAACTTCAAAAATTGGCCGAAATGGTACCTATCCCTATAAAAGAGAGTCTCTCAGAAGGAAGTGCTAAGACAAATGTACTTCTTCAGGTAATTGAATATCGTTTGGAATTCAGTGTATTTTAGGCTTATATCTCTCAACTTAAGCTAGACGGATTTGCATTACAATCTGATATGGTATTTATTTCACAATCGGCTGGACGACTTTTCCGGGCCATGTACGAAATTGTTTTGTGGAGGGGATGGGCCGAACTCGCTCATGTTAGTTTTATCATGTAATAATACACAAGTTTGTTTTAGAAGATATTAGGATTGAGCAAAATGGTGACGAATCGTCAGTGGCAATCTTTAAACCCATTGCACCAATTCAAAAAAATTCCGACTGAAGTAGTACGAAGCATTGACAAGAAAAACTACCAATTTGAACGCCTCTATGATTTGGATCAACACCAGTTAGGCGACTTAATAAAGATGCCAAAAATGGGGAAACCTCTTCACAAGTTCATAAGACAGGTGAGTCAGAATGAAGCTAAATATATGCTCAACTATTTTAGTTCCCTAAATTAGAATTATCTACTCTTATACAGCCTATTACGCGTACTACTTTAAAAATTGAGTTAACAATAACTCCTGACTTCAAATGGGATGATAAAGTGCATGGTAATGCCGAAGGTTTCTGGATTTTTGTAGAAGACAACGATTGTGAGCGAATTCTTCATCATGAATACTTTCTCTTGAAACAGTTAGTTTTTTAAAACTACCCTATACTGTTTCTATTTTAGCAAGTTTTGTGAAGATGAACATGTGGTTAAGATGTATGTTCGTCTGTTTGACCCCTTACCGCCGCATTATTATGTTCATGTCATTTCTGATCGCTGGCTAGGAAGTCAAACATCGCTGCCAATTTCTTTCCGACATCTTATACCTCCTGAGAAATATCCTCCACCCACGGAACTACTGGACTTGCAGCCACTTCCTGTTTCGGCTTTGGGAAATTCTGTCTTTGAAAATATCTTTAAAGCCGCTGGAGTCACTATCTTTAACCCAATACAAACCCAAGGTATTCTTATAGAATTTCTTAAAATTTTATTGGTTTTAGTATTTCGTACCGTTTATGAAAACAGCGACAACGTGCTTGTGGCCGCCCCCAATGGCTCTGGAAAAACTGTTTGCGCCGAATTAGCCATTATGCGCCATTTTGCCAATAATCCAGATACAAAATGTGTGTATGTGTCACCAGTAGAAGACATTGCTACAAAAGTATACGCTGATTGGGTGCAACGATTGGGTCCCGCATTGGATGTGACTGTTTGTCTTCTCACTGGCGAGCCTTCTACAGATCTAAAACTTCTACAGCGAGCTAAACTTATTATTGCTACCCCAGAAAGGTTTTTTTTTAAATATTTTACTAATGTTATTATTTTTTATAGGTGGGATAACGTTTCGCGCCGCTGGAAGCAACGTAAAAATGTTCAGGCTGTGAAATTGTTTGTTGTTGACGATCTACACATGATTGGAGGGCCGAACGGGGTAGAGCCATTTTATTAAATTTATATTATATTTTTAGCCCGTTCTTGAAGTAATCTGCTCTCGAATGAGATACATGTCTTCCCAGTTAGAGAGCGGGGTCAGGATCGTCGGTCTTTCTTCCTCATTAACTAATGCTAAAGATGTCGGTGGCTGGCTTGGCGCTTCCTCCAATTCACAGTTCAATTTCCTACCAAATACTCGACCAGTGCCTCTGGAACTACAAATTAAATCCTTCAACCTTTCTCATACACCTTCTCGGCTCGCTGCAATGGTTCGTCCTGTGTATCAAGCTATAACTAACTATGCGGGTAAACTCGACCCCAAGCCCGCTCTGGTTTGTGTTTATTTTTTTCCGTTTTTAAGATGCCTTCAGGTATTTGTTCCAAGTAGAAGACTAGCTACGTCCACTGCTTTTGATATTGTAACCTATGCTCATGCAGATAACACCCCACAAAGATTCTTGCAAATAGGAGTACAGGATCTCCAATCTCTGTTGAATGCTATTCAAGTATCATCAAATTTTACAAAATATATCTTTTTTAGGATAGCGGGTTAAGAAACTCGATTGAATCTGGTGTTGGCTTTTTGCATGAAGGATTGTCTAAAAAAGATTCACAAATTGTGCAAGAACTCTTTCGCACGGGAGCTATCCAGGCATGTTTCTGCTTAGATCTAAGCAATTTATTTTAGGTAGTCGTTGCGACTAGCACAATGTGTTACCAGCTTGACGTCCATGCATATCTTGTAGTTGTTATGGATACACAATATTACAACGGAAAATATCATGTGTACGATGACTATCCGATTGGAGATATGCTCCACATGATTGGATTGGCTAATCGTCCTGGAAAAGATCAAGACGGTAAGTATTACACAACATCTAAATGCATAAGTTTCAGCAAAATGTGTTCTTATGTGTCAGTCTTCCAAGAGAGAATTTTATAAAAAGTTCTTAAATGATCCTCTCCCTATTGAATCGCATTTGGATCATTGTCTGCATGACCATTTTAATGCCGAAATTGTTACGAAAACAATTGAAAATAAGCAAGATGCAATCGACTATTTGACATGGACTCTTCTCTATCGGAGAATGACACAGAATCCCAATTATTACAATCTTCAAGGTGTTACTCATAGGCATTTATCGGATGCTTTATCTGAACTGGTGGAAACTACATTGAAAGACCTAGAAAGAAGTAAAGTATGTATTATGTGCATGTTATTTTTAATATGATTTTTAGTGCATTACCATCAAGGACGATATGGATACGCAGCCACTCAATTTGGGAATGATTGCTGCCTATTATTACATTTCATATACCACAATTGAACTATTTTCCATGTCCCTTCAAGCGAAAACAAAGCTGCGGGCTTTGATCGAAATTATTTCAAATGCGAGCGAGTTCAGTAATATTCCAATCCGTCATAAAGAGGATCATATTCTTAAACAGCTAGCTGGAAAAATAGCAGGACAAAATAAAAGCCTCAAGTTTACTGATCCTCATGTAAAGGTAGATCCATTTTAGTGTGTTCAAATTTAATTTTATCTTTAGGTCAATTTGTTAATTCATGCTCATTTGTCTAGAATTGGTTTACCTGCGGAGCTCAATAATGATACTGAACTTATTGTTTTAAAGGCTATTCGCCTTGTACAAGCTTGTGTAGATGTGCTGTCTAGTAATGGTTGGCTTTCTCCTGCCATTTATGCCATGGAGTTATCGCAAATGCTTACCCAAGCAATGTACAGCACAGAACACTCTCTAAAACAGATTCCTCACAGTAGCTCGGCTCTTATTGAAAGAGCAAAAGAAAAGGTATCCATTTTCTTCTTAACTTTAAACGGTCTTTTTTCTTTAGAACATTAAATCCGTTTTTGATTTGTTGGAAGATGATGATACTCGCGATTACATTTTGGGAATGGACGGTGCAGAACTAAGTGAGGCAGCGGCCTTTTGTAACAGTTATCCTTCTATTGAAGTTGAGTACAAACTTGCCGACGAAAATGTCAATCAGTAAGATATAAATTCTTAGCAGTTAAACCTCATTTTAGGGGTGATCCTATTGTGATAACTGTTACAATGGATCGCGACAATGACGAAGATGGTATCGCTCCAAAAGTTGTGGCTCCACTATTTCCACAGAAAAACAAAGAGGAAGGGTGGTGGTTGGTGATTGGAGATCCTTCTACTAATGCCCTCCATTCTATAAAAAGGTAACTACGATAAAAAAAATGCTTATCGTTTATTTAGACTAACTATAAACAAAACAGCGAAAATGCAACTCGATTTCGTGTCACAAACGGTTGGAAGCGCAAAGCATAAACTTTATTTCATTTGTGACTCGTACTTAGGAGCAGATCAAGAGTTTGATTTCACATTCAAAGTGCTTGGTATGATTCTTTTTTTACCTTTAAAAATCAAACGTTTCAGAAAGCCGAGGCCGTAAAAGACGTCATGATGATTAGCCTGGTGTTCTTTGTTACTTGTTTTCTCTGTCAATATGCGTTTCAACATATTGAACAACTACGTTTTTGGTCTCGTATTTTACGTTGTCTATTGTTGTTTGCAGGTTATAAATAATATTTGTATGTTTCCTTGCTTTCTGTAAGTAATGGCTAGTTCTCCTGACTTTTTGAACTCTTTGCTCGTCTCAATTTCCTGTTAATTTATCTGGAAGAGCATTCCGAGAAACTGCGTCTCCAATCAATGCGTTCTTTCTGATATGGCCGACTTTGCTCCTTTACTAGCTTTAAAAAGCTTATTATTGAATACAACATAAGGCTTTTTTTGGTATGGTAAAAAACTTATTTTTTAGAGATTTCATTCGTATATAAATTCAAAGATTGTAACAGTTCACGGAATTCTTTTACCTGGTATCTTCTAGAATACTTCTTGCAAATATAAATGGAAAAGCTGTGAAACCCTCCAATCTAGTTCAAGTATTTCTATGGTTCTCACACTGGATAAGCTAGGGCGAATGGCGTATATTGATCGCTTGGGTTGTGTCGCCCCCGGTTGATGAATGAGTCACCTCTACTCGGTCAGATCTTTACCCACCCACATTCTTTCCAATTCACATACTAAGTAATGTGCTCGACGAGTATTCATATTCTTTTTTTTTGCATTTCAATTTTCTTCAACCCTTTTATAACCTAGTTTTGTAGACCGGGTAACAGTCGCTATTTACTTGACTGCAGCAGATGTCGTCTACACCCAAAGAAAAAGGAAAGGTGGGAATTTCAATAAGATAAATAAAATAGATTTTTTCTATATTCGCACTTATTTTGTACATAAGAACAATATTTTCTTTCTTTCTATGTTACATATTTATATATATAGTCCATTTCAAATGGAAAGGCCACGAAACGCGAATTTTTTAAAGGTTAAATAAGTAGCAGATCGAGCATTTTCCCGTGTAGATGGTCCAACCTCACTTTTTGCACGCATTTCGCGGATTTCACACATGTTTTGATTATTTATATTATTGCAGATGCTGATTTGGACTATGAACTATCCAAAAAAGTAAAAACAGCCGAAATCTATATCAAATTGAATTATCGGAAATTTTGTGAGAAATTGAATATGAAAAATTTGAAGGTCTGCGCCGCGCGCGAACGACTTTTCCATTTGAAACAGACTATATACGTTCGTTAGGTACGGGTACGCGGACTGTTCGGAAGGATTTTCTCACCAGGAGAGAAAGAACCTAATCCAGAGCCTTCGAAAACTTCAACTCTAGATATCAGCCAACCCTATAACACTGTACACAGGTAACAATATTTAAAGCTAAATTCAGTAATACTGCAGAGTTCACGTCGGTTATGATGGCCAGAAATTTAGTGGCCTGCCGCAACCTTGGATGGATATTCTTTTGCGAGAAATAAGGTATAGAAAATATTATTTGGAAGTTTTTGTTCTATGCGAATACATAGAGATATATATTTAAAATACGATCATTTCAGTGTTGCTGATCAAAAAAAAAATCCTAATGCTGTGGTTACGGCATTAAAATATTATGCAGCTTCACTCAAAGAACAAGAAAATGCAAAGTTCATGACACCTAATTCAATATACAATCAAAGTGACGAGGTTAGATTTTCTTTTGTTTTCATTTTAATTTTTACTTGTATTTAGGACGAAATAGACATTACTCTTGAAGGCCAGTTACAAGAACATTTTCATCGAGCCGCTATCACAAATGGATCTGGTAGGTTCTTTTAATAGCAGTTATAAAAGAATTAATGATTTTTTTTCTGAAAAACGCCTCCCTTCAGGTTTGACACCATCAACATCGCTACAAGTTGATTCCCACACCCAATGGATAGACAGCGCGAAAAAAAAATCCCCGTCACCCTCATCTGTAGAAACCGAAACTTCGACAGAGAACGCAGGTGTAACCCATGCCAATTTTTAAAGTCTGCACGGCTAACTTACTATATTTTTATTTAATTCTTATTTTCTTTCCGTAAAAACACTAACACTTGTTTTTTTCTACATTTGTTCGATAATGAATGAGTTTATTTTCAGAGGCAGGAATTGCCCCACCGCCGGTTTATCCGCGGACACCTAAGATTTCGATTCCACCACCCCCTCCTCCACAAAGAAGTAAAGCCATCAACGGAGCCGCTGGGACGCTTCAAACAGGAGCTCCAATCCCCGGAACACACAAAATTGCTCCAAAAGTGCCTCCCAAACCTGCGGTTAGTTTTTATTTTATTATATTCTGGCTCCCATGGAAGTTTAACTAAAACTAGTAAAGGTTTCATTATTAGATGAAATACAATATTATCATTAGACATGTGTAACTGTAGCCATACAACTTACAGATAGAAATGTCTGGCTGGCCTTGACCTTGCTTTTTGACGCTAATCTTTATAGTCGAAACTGATTTGCTATCTATCTTTTTTATCAAATCTTTCTGTTAAAAATGATGGTTACAAGTAATTTTGAAGCCAAATGTTGGTTTTATCGGGTGTTTCTTTCACGGTGTTTTTTTATACCAGGTATACTGCAGTGATGATGGCTTCCTTCTTAAGGAATTAGCCAAGACGATGGTCCAATGAGGACAATTGAACAGCACACCAGTAAAACAATACCCCACAATAGACAATCACACAAAATTGTACTAGAGCTAAACACGGTTCTAAGCACAAGTGCCTACACAGGCAAAAATAACTACAGACTAGGGGGTCTAACCTGACATAAATAATATCATATCTCCGGTACATTTTATTGCGCTTCTATCAAATCCTGTGACATCATAAGACGCATTAGAAAGGTATCCTTCAAAAAACATTGCCCCTAAAAGTCTTGACTTACCCGTTTATGGCTCGCTAAAGCAGGTATCGTGACCTTCCGGTTGTCGGTAAGCGCTTACTTTAGGTAATTGTATTTCGCCATAACATTTATGACCGGTATTCGCTATCCGATGCCTCTTTTTCCCAGCCATCGAGATGTTCGAATGAGAGGGATAATTTCGACCGATGGCAGAAGTTTTCCCTTTCAAAGCAGCGCGACCTGTCTCTTTGCTTCTCTCTTCTCCAGGTCTGCCCGCCCCCAAATAGCGTGCGTCGGCTTAGGAAAAGCGCCCTCTCCATGTAAGCTAACCACCCCTAACCAAACCGGATTTTCACATATGTCTTGTTTTCATATTTGCCGCTGTTTCTGACGTCTTATTCCAATCTTTTGCATTCCATCATTATCGCTGACTTTGAACTTACAGATTGCGCCTCGTAATCTTAATTTGATATAGTGACCTTGGGTCGCACCTGGCTTGCTGTGAGAAAGGCTATACCATCTGGCGATTCTGACAGCTCTAGCTTCCCATCAACGTAGTCCATTCGTTTTCGCTGTAAAATATCAGCAATGTATGATTGGACATTAACACCGAAGAGAATTAGCTTTTTTTCGCCGTGGGCTGCGTATATCACTCATATCGGACATGAACTTCGGGTGAGGCTTTCTAAGCTAAAAATGTTTTGAATGTGAGAAATACTATTAATTCTTTTAGTAATTCACGTGATCAACAGTGATGCACCATTATGCCAATTTCTGTTAGCATGTCTGGTTCTTTAACGTGATCTCTTTGTTCAGTGCTACGCAAGCGTATAATATGCTGCGACTTTTTAAATTCGCGTTCGCGTTCGACATCTCTAACTAACTGCGAACGTTTTAAGAGTCTTGGACAATACGATGAAAAATGTTACTACATATTTGTGGATACTATACACAAAATTACAAATTGTCAATATAGATCCACTGCATTTATGTTTATAATAATGATTTGTGTTTTAGCATTTAAAGACAAACTCGTCGGCATCTATCCAGCCATCAAGCGGATGTCAGTTCTCGCCGTCAGAAGCAAATTCTATCGGGCATTCTCTGTCGAACGGTAGCGTTGCTAGTAACACTAGCTCCGATATCGACCCAAATACGAATTCAAATGTGAGTTTCCAGATTTACTAAATTTTCTCTGCTTCAGAAAGAAAATCATGTACGAGCCTCGTATGATGTCGCGCCGGAAAAAGCTATGGAAAGCGTTAGGGTGCGAACACAGCAACAAAAAGAAAAAATGACCGACACACAGGTGCGTTGAGGGGCAGGTTTATTGCTGAACAAACACACGTCTAGGTTTTGGAAGAACTGCGCCTCATAGTGAACAATGGTAATCCACTCCATAAATACGAAACTAAACGACAAATTGGCGTAGGGTGAGTATTTGCGGGGCATAAATCCCTTGGTTCTGTGTCCGAAGGGTAGTCTCATTTTTACAGTGCATCTGGGGTTGTTTGTGTAGCGAATAAGATAGGGACAAATGAAGTGGTAGCTGTCAAAAGAATGGCATTCAAAACCCAACCTAAAAAGGAGATGCTGCTCACGGAAATTAAAGTTATGCAGCAATTTAAACATCCAGTTGGTTTATCTTCGTTTTAGAAGCATAATCGCCTTTCAGAATCTCGTAAATTACATAGAATCCTTTCTAGTAGAAGCTGATGACTTATGGGTTGTAATGGATTATCTTGAAGGGGGAAATTTGACCGATGTTGTTGTAAAAACCGAACTAGACGGAGGGCAGATTTCTGCTGTTCTTAAAGAATGCCTAAAAGCACTCCATTTTCTTCACAGGTGCTATTTTGTCAAAGATGTTTATCGGCCTATTTGTAACTTTTCTAATCTTAACTTTCAGTAATTCTATCGTTCATAGAGATATCAAAAGTGACAATGTCTTATTGGGCATGAACGGCGAGGTAAAACTGACAGATATGGGCTTCTGTGCCCAAATTCATCCTGGTTCCAAACGTGATACCGTCGTTGGTACACCCTATTGGATGGCTCCGGAAATTTTAAATAAGAAGAAATATAATTTTAAAGTTGATATCTGGTCCCTCGGTATTATGGCGCTTGAAATGGTAGATGGGGAACCACCATATCTACATGAAACCCCTTTAAAGGTAAATTTGCCACGCTAAAAAAACTATTTATGACTCAGGCCATCTACTTGATAGCACAAAATGGAAAGCCCGAAATCAAAAAGCGAAACGAGCTGTCGCCCGATTTTGTAAATTTTTTGGATAGATGTCTCGTTGTGGAGCCTGATGACCGGTTTGGTTTTAAGCTCTTTTTTATTTGTCTAAATTCAGAGCCGATACAACCGAACTACTTTCACATCCGTTCATATTACGCGCTAAGCCGTTATCTAGTCTTGTTCCATATATCAAAGCTGTGAAAGACCTGAAAGAAAGAGGCAAGTGAACACTTTTTGCATGATCTTATTCAAAAACGTGTCTGATGATGTATTTCGTTATTGTTTATTATACCTGTGATTGCCTTTTTTCATAGTACCATTATCCTGTAATTTTCAAGCTTTGCATATTTCCCGGTAGCTATACCTATCATCCATCTAATAGGCTTCAGTTTGTTCATGACTCTTGCCTTCTATATTCTAGACCTAGTCTTTCTCTTAATTGTTTTAGAACATTTACAGCCACGTTTGTTAAGGTTGTTCAATCTGCTCACAATTATTACTACTTGTATGTATTTATGTATCATTATGAATTTTCTGATGACGATGTCTACCAGAAGGAGGTCCTGTGAACTATTTCATAATTTATAATATAAAAGTAAACATCGCCTACATTAAAAACGGGGTAAAAGATCATCAAACGGAATGTACTGAATGTATGAAGAACATAACTCACATTTTATCTCTTCTTTTCATTGAGAGAATGCTTCGAAGGTCCACCACACTAAATGAAAAATTCAAACATCGTTCGCAAAATGCATATACCAAACGCATTCCGTATTCCGAACGGAGGTCATTACCACATAACTTGATGGTATGTTCAAAGTACTTCCTGGCTAGATCGAGATTATAATTTCCGCCCATAGTATATCGCAATTCCGCAAGACGTCGAAAGTACAGATAATTTTGAGGCTGAAAAAAACATTTAAAATCGCTAGTTTATTTCTAAGGGCTTCACTACCTTTCACCATTTCAGTGGCATGTAACATGGATAAAAAAACATACCGAAATTATGATACAGCTCTCTAAGCAATATATAGCTTTCAAGATATCACTTTCAGCTAGAAAGAGCTCGCTAAGTTGTATCCATGCTTCAGTATCGTTTGGGTAAATCTGAATAGGAAATTATTTCAACGCGCCTTCATTACTTCCAAATATCTGTTGAGCTCTTTTATAGCAGTTAGAACTTCATGTTTTTCGATCAGTATGGCAACTTTTCGTTTTCGGCAAACCACCTAAAAAATAAGTGTTCAACCATATTACATATTACAACCATCTTTGTCGAGTCATCTTTTATCAGCTGATCATAAATATCAGATGCAATATCATGTTTTCCAATTGCTTCATAACACAATGCGTGAAGCTTCTGGACACGACTGCTTGAAGGAAAACGATTTTTAAGACACATAACACAGTATTCAGCTAAACTGAGGCGATTACAATCGAGCGCTGCGAAGCAGACCTACAATAAATATTTTATAAAATGCAGTATGCTTCTTGCCTGTTCCAATATATCCCATAAGACATCTCCTAGATCAGATTTACTTTTATAAATGTATTCCTCCCAGAGGTCAATAATCTGAAAGTTTTATTTCTCATAAGAACAGCGAAAATACCTCTTCGCTCTTTCTGGAACGATCATCTCTGAATTTCTTCAAAGTTTCCACGGCATCCTTTACATTCTTAACTGCCATCTGTGGAAGGAATTCTAACAGCTAAGAGCAACAGGTTCAACAAAGTGATTTTTTTCTAATATTTATAAAAAAACGTTTTTTTGCAACGATATTCTAATGGGCTCTTCGTAAACATCGGGCTGCCTTGTGGTTTCTTATATTTTGTTGGCTTTATAAACATTTTGCATACCTGCCTTATTACTGGCACCAGTTACAGGAGGACGACAAGTTTATTTGGTTGTTCAACTCATAAATGACAAAATAGCTACAGTGCTATCCTCAAACCATTCCAATTTTTACGAGTTCTTCTTTTGCTCTTCGCTTGTGAATAAAGCACTCCCTGGATGAAGAACACATGTCCTACTGTCCTCCCTCTAGAGAGGAAATGTTCGCAGTTCACGGACTTTCCTCCCCGTGCCGTCAGTTGTCCCATGCGGCAGCTATACTCCTCTCTGGCCCTTCTCCTATCCCTTTATGCCCAGTCCTTTGCCTTTTTTGGGTGAGTCTCCCCCTCTCCCCCGGTAGTGGCCGACAAGTTCAGGCCTTCGGAATGTAGGGGCGACCGGCCCGGCGACTGCGACCCCGCCAGTTGCGGAGGGACTTGTGAGGCCAGATACATCAGGTGAGAGCGGTGGGACACGTTTCTAGTCGGCGACTTCAGATTCTACGACCGCGGTCTGGACGGTGACAGGACATACAAATCCTGTCAGTGCGTCGAGGTGAGTCCCTCTGAATACAGTAGACAGGTTACGGTAGGGACGAGTGAGAGGCGCAGCCCTATATTGCCGCTAGTAAGAGGATGTTCTAGACGAGGACGTGCTCGATCATCGGGATGCACTCGTCCTCTGGCTGCCGGTCGTACTCCTCGCTGGGCACCGCCGCCCAGCGCCTCATCCGCAACTGGTCCGTTGACTCCCGCGACCGCAAGAACAAGCACAGCAACGACGTGAGGAAGCGCTTCTCCGACAAGCTCAGGTGGTCGTTCTGCCCGCTCCCGGTCACTTTATGTCTCCAGACACCAGCAGCTGGTCAACGGGCACTCGCGCTTCTGTTGCCGGGCAGTCGGCCCCCAGAAAAGGATAGTCATGCGTCTCCGGTCGTCGGCCGCCCTCGCCCCCCTGCCCCTCCTCCTCCTGGTTGTGTTCTAGTCTCCCCCGCCTCCTCCCCAAATATCCCGAAACGATCTCGTCCTGTGATAATAAAGGTCCCGAAGAGAATAAAAGTCCCGATCCGTATCGCTCTGATTTACATGGACCAGCTGTCGGCCCTTACGAATTACACAACGATCGGGGCAGCGGGGGGCGACACAAAAAATGTGTAGGAAAACGAATCGCTGCTGATTTGTGGCGCCAATTACGATGTCCGGATACTCCGGAGAAGGAACGGGGGCCGCAAAATGGCCGTTAATTGGGCAAATGTTTGTCTTGGGGCAGTCGATAGTAAAATTTTATGGGCCAGATAAAGTCCGGGAAATCAATACCGACGGATCTCCGGTAGCTGACGATAAGGGCGGCCATTGGACCGGGGGGCCGGGCCATTGGACGGCCCCAGTTGGCCCGGAGGATGGGGGGAGGACAGCCTCGTCCCCGGAGATGATACTCCTCTAAGAGGAAAGAGGGAGCAGGATGACGGAGCCCCGGTTGCGACGGTGGCTTTATCGGTCCTGATAGGGCCAGTCGGGCAATGCGGGACCGGTCGCCAGACATCGCCAATCTCACTCGCAACCTCAACTGCTCCGACGACGATCGCCTCCTCATCCTCGAGTATGACAGCCAGAAGTACACGGTAAGGGGTGGGGGCACCTACCGTACCCTCCAGATCCCGCGATAAGCTAAGCTGTTAATCGCCTTCCGTCTGTCACTCGGAAGCCGATTACGCGGGCCATTCTACCGTCTTCCTCTCGAGCGGGGGATACTGTGGCTGGCCGGTGAAGGCGAGGCGCCAAAGGGGAAATCAAAGAACTGGCCTCTTTTATACAAAATAGTGCATTTTCTAGAAAATGGGGAAACGGTTGGATTGATTGGGTGTTGTCCCGGGGCACAGTAGCAGTTCCTTTGTGTTATGATAAGGCGCGCGCCATTGTGCCGTTTCAGCTGGTCGACACCGTCATCCCCGTCCTGACGGCCGTCTTCTCGGTTGTCGGTCTCGCCATCAACGGCATCTTCATCTACCTCACCATCCGCGGCATCCGGGACAAGAAGCTGCCCTTCAAGGTGCCTCCCCCACCCGCCCCAAATAACCCCCTTCAGGGCTACTCCCTCCTGTTGAACCGTAGCTTCACTGATGTCCTCACCTCCGTGCTCACCCTCATCTTCGTCTCTCTCCACAAATTCGACCCAGTCAGCGACCCGGCCCTGTATCCCCGGGTAGGTATCCCCCTTCGGCGGCGGACCGTCTTCCAGGACTACGAGAACCAGACGATAATGGACCTCGACTACCTGATCCCCAGCGGCCGGACCATCTTCACCCTCCTGCTGACTCTCGACTTCTGGGCGGCCGCCGGCTGCTACGCCGTCCTCGCCCTCTTCATGTACTTCGCCGTCCGCCACCCGATGCTCTACATGGTCACAATGACCGACAGACGCACCAGTACGTTTCTTTCTGTTCTTTTCCATTGGCATATACAACATTCAAAAGAAAATTAATATTACCGGAGGTGCACTCTGTATTCGACTGATCGGAGACTAGTGCTGATGGGTAGTGACTTTGCTTACAAATCTGTCTTTTTCTTTGAGTTCGATCCCTCTATGGGACAATCTTATTCTTATTCACTTTCATTTATTTTTTATCTTTCCCGTTTCAGTATATGTGGGTCTGGCCGTGTGGCTGATCGGCCTGATATATGCCATTGTCGTGGTTTGTATATCCTCCAACGATGCCTTCAATGTTCGTTTTCCCCATTTCCTTCTAATATTCCCCCCAAAGGTCTTCAACTCTAACGACGCCGACCTCATCCAGTGGGAGGTGGACACTTCAGACTTCGTCCTCTCCATTTCCAATCTGTTCATCGTCCTCCTGGCTCTGGCCGTCGTCTGTATCAGCTACGGGGCCATTGTCATCTACCTGTGGAGGGCCAGCAAGAAACAAGGTGGGACAGCTCCTCCTTGGCCGGTATAATTTCCCATTTCAGGAGATGCCACCCTCCACCTGGTCTCCATCGCCCGGATAGCCCTCAACGTCTTCGCCTTTACCATTTCCTGCATAGTGATGGCCTGTTTCGTGTCCATCCCCCTCTTCCTCAAAGACCACATCGATTCCCTCAACGGCGAGCTCAACAATGTGTGCCATTTACGGTAGAATAAAAAAAGAAGAAGTTCAGGATGTAAAGTCGGAGTGTCGAACCGTCGTAGATGCGTACCATCTGGGAATGACTATGGCCGTGTGGACAACGGCGGCGATGACTGGCTGGCAACTGAGGTCTAGACGGCCTCCTACTATAGAAAAGAGGAATTTAGAATGATCTTGGATCCACTCGCTAATCTTTTATTGGACAGTCGCTTCAAGCAGCTGTGGAAGGACATCTGCTGCCAAAGTTTGAATCAATTCCCTCAGGCTCTTTCTCTTCGCTCTAGTGGCGGAGCGGCAGATTTTCTGAACAAGTGTAAAGCTATGAATGTGACTCCCATCTCTGTAATTACAGGAGGTGAACTTGCGCTATAACACAATTAATGAGATCTTTCAGATACGGGTCATTATTTCCGATTCCGAACGGTATCGTCGATAACTACGATAGAATCTCCGCCTCCTGTCGTAAAAAGATACCGCAATGTGCGTAGATTTACAAATCTGCACATGGACACTCGAGTTCTCTAACTTCACCTCATATTCCATATTAATTAAAACGTGATCTCTACATGGTGCTTCTGGCATAAAAGTTTATAAATAAAACTATAAATATTTGGCAAGGCAATATTGTAAAGGCAATGGAAAATATGCATCACAGGTCACAGGTCTTCTGGCAAATATTACCCATAACATTGAGATCCGAATGTGAAAAGACTTACATAATACAATAAGTAAATATTATTTGGGTAGAATACAATAAGGAGTCCAAGTCATGTCGCAGTGCAATTCCACGTCAACAATGCGAACTGAAGTGGTACCAAAAGTTAAAATACGCCGGCTGGCTATGCGATATCGCACATTTGCAAGGCCAGAAACCTGAAAGAATCCATCAACTCATAGAAGTAATAGACTGTACTCAATTAGACGGAATTTATCGAAAAGGCTTACCCGGTCACGTTTCCTTTTAAAAGCTCTCTGGTCCTTCGTGACAACAGCGTAGTCTCTTTTTCTTTCGGGTCCATGGATATGCCGGAATGTAGTTTTTCTATCGGTTTTTAACCCGTCAACTCTGGTTAATTGTAGATTAGTTTGTTCTCTGAAAAAACCATAAAGAAATAGTTGAAAACAATACTTTATCCGTAGAAATAATTCATCATCTTCCAATCCCCATCCCCAGTACTTGTTTGACATCCCATTTATGGATTTGTAATCTTTCATTGTAAAAATAAGAATTCCTCCAATAAAATTTGAATAGTTATATCTGAAGTGCTAGAATTTTCCAATGAAAAGTTGACAAGCTTACTTGGGATGATATTTAGGGGAAGAAATATGGCGAACGACTCCTTCTCCAGGAAAACGGTAGTCTATTTCAGGATTCTGAGGCAAAAGATCAACGTCGTGCATGGCCATATAATCACAAGCAATTCTGTCGGCTTCCATCCATCCTACCTAGCTAGAAATATTACATGATTTTTAATTACCTACATTTATTAAAGACGCCCTGTTAAAGCGATACTTATCGGTTTGATTGAGTACTAGAAAAGTATGCTTAACACCCTTGAAACCTGAACGTTTAACATATATTGGAAATGCTAACCTGATTATTGAGAAAGGTATGAAGATGCGGGGAAAATTCCGTTAATTCTTCCATTCGATCTCTATACGGTGTGATGATACAAAGATGATGAGGTTTAACTTCGGGTTCTGGATCAACTACGCTGAAATATTTTATAAAATTTTATCAAATTCAAGCTTACTTATCTGTCCACTCATCGTAATTTAGAACATGTACGAGGTAAACTATAAAGAGTATATTTGCACATACTACAAAAGCCAGAAATTTGAAAAGCGAGGGACCACTGCAGCCCATTATTTGAGCATACCCCCTAGAGCCTAGAACTACGCCTATAAATGAGAATTACAAAGTAACAGGGCATTTATTCGAAGAAGAATTGAGGACAAAGCGTGCACTATATTTCTTGAATTTTCTATGCTTTAGTACAACGACGATAAACCAGCACCAGTTGTTTCTTTGTTTTCTGGCTGTTATAAACAGAAGTGAAGCTTTTATAGAGGTGCATTTCGGGGGAAAAGAACACACTGAACGGAGATTGTACAAAACTGAAGTTTGTTAGAAAGGCTGCGCTCCGCTGCGAAACTCCAAACGAAATTGGTGCTCCAGCGAACTGGCAAACCGCGCCGCATGGCTACCGTATTGGCCTTTCGTTTCCCTTTGGTTTTCGGTCAATCCAATACAACTGCTCGCCGTGCTTTCTGAGTCGTGACAGCGCCACATATCGTATTCTTCATTCTACACTACTCGTCGTCTACAGGTTTGTCATTTTTATTACCACTTCCCCGGTTCGAGTAAATAAGCAAAAGCCGCGCAGAGATACTCATCGATTTTTCGCATTACACGCCGACTCTCTAGCTAGAATGGTCATTTGCTTTTATTTTAGCGGCGAAAACCTCTTATGAAATGTATGAGCTCGTTATATGCGTGTAAACATGTTCGAAAACATTGTGTTTTATGTTATATCTAAAGTCGAGATGAAATTTCTTTAGGTCGCAACACTTTAGAACTCATAATAAAAAGATTGCTTTAGAAACGGCAGCGTTGCATATTTATTCATTTTTTAAATTTCTTTTCTCTTTTTAGTTTCCATTAGTTTACAGATGACTACTCCAAACGAGTGGGATGATTATGACCACAATTCAATCCTCGCCGGAGAACAAGCACTATATGCTCCATTTTTTGGAACACTAGGTGTTACGGCTGCCATGATGTTCACTGCGGCCGGCTCTGCGTATGGCACAGCTAAAGCTGGAACAGGAATTGCTTCCATGGCTGTTGCTCGACCAGATCTTGTAATGAAGGCCATCATTCCTGTGGTCATGGCTGGTATCGTTGCCATCTACGGTCTTGTCGTAGCTGTAATTGTATCGGGAAAAGTAGCACCCGGTGGTGACAACAACTACACAATAAATGCGGGATTCTCACAGTTTGCTGGAGGACTTGTTTGTGGATTGTGCGGACTTGGAGCTGGATATGCTATTGGAATTGCTGGTGATGCTGGAGTAAGAGCGGTAAGCTTTTATAAAATATTTGGTATTTTTTCTCCGCGAAATTTTAGAATTGCACCCATAAGATAATTTAAAATTTTGTAAATAGTCAAATCAGCCGTTGGAATTATCGAAAGCATAATCACAAACCATAATTACTTCTAAAAATAGAATTTTCTAACAAAAATTTAGGGCGCTAGGGGGAAACAGTGCCAAATAATTTTTGTTTGTTTTATACAACTAAATAATCAATTATCCTATTTAAGCTCAGCCTTCAGCCGCGAATGTTCGTTGGAATGATTCTAATTCTAATCTTCGCCGAGGTAACAAATTTTTTGTAATCTTAATGTTTTTCATAAATTTTCAGGTACTGGGTCTATACGGAATGATTGTTGCTTTGATTATGAGTTCCTCATAATATATAGTGGTAAAATATTATATTTGCGCTGTATATATTTTAGATTGTGATTACGAACATTCCCAGTATTAAAAGAGTTTCTAATTCATTCTTATTAATTATGTTATCGTTTTCGATCATATACTTGACATTTTTTGCCTTGCCATAATTAATTGTTAATTTTAGGATGTCGTACGATTTGCAAACAGCCGAGAAAGCTGCCTATGCTCCTTTCTTTGGATACATGGGAGCCGCTTCAGCTCAAATCTTCACTGTCCTAGGAGCTGCATATGGAACAGCCAAATCTGCCGTCGGAATTTGCTCCATGGGAGTCATGAGGCCAGAACTCATCATGAAATCCGTCATTCCCGTTATTATGGCTGGTATTATTGGTAAGCTTGGCAACTTCGTTGTTTTTTAAACGTATAGGATATTATGTATCCTCCTGTTTTAGGTATCTACGGTCTCGTCGTGGCAATGGTGTTAAAAGGAAAAGTTACTTCTGCCAGTGAAGGCTATACTCTTAACAAGGGCTTTGCCCATCTTGCTGCCGGTTTGACTTGCGGTCTCTGCGGTCTAGGTGCTGGATACGCCATCGGAATTGTTGGAGACGCCGGCGTGCGTGGAACGTGAGTTTGTACCATTTTCATGTTTAATTGATTGTTCCAGCGCTCAGCAACCTAGATTGTTTGTCGGTATGATTCTCATCCTTATCTTCTCTGAGGTATTTAATTCTTATTTATTTTATCATTTACTGCTCAACTTCTATTGTTTCTATAATATCCTGTCTTCAGGTACTTGGTCTATACGGAATGATTGTTGCCCTCATCCTCGGAACATCCTAAATCAGTGGACTGGAAAATTTCTAGTTGTGTACAGTTTCAACATTCCTTTTACAACCGTGTGTTTGTATTCTACTCTATTTAGATATCTGTTTTACACTTTGTAAGCTTTGCAAAGATGATATTATTTATCCATACATTTTCTCTGCGACACTTAAACGACACAAATATTATAATAAAGAAAGAAAGCGTTAGAAATACGTCTTGTTCTTATAGCGGAATGTCCGGTCGATATCTGCACCGGATAAACGCTTTAGAAACGCTGAACAGGTCTATGCAAAACCAGCAATATGGCTCATCGTCTATTGTACAGGAGATATTACTGAATGGCAATATTCCGGTGGCTGGAAGAAATGGTAAATAGCATGCTCTGAGCACGGCAATCGATTAGTAGCTAGCTCCAGGCTTTATTTTCACGAAGAACGGAAGAAATGGGGGATAATGTGATTGTTGATGGCGATAAAGAGGGCTCCTCAAGTGAGAAAGCTTTGCCCAATTCACAGAACTCTAGCCTATATAACTGAAACATGGAGCTGGCTATTTTCCTTCGTTATCACTGGAGTGTTCACCCTTTCCTCGTTGCAAATTTTGACCAAGATTCAATTTTCGCAGAGCTAGAATTCAATTTCTCGGCTCATCCCGTTAGACATCCAAAAGTTCTCGCCCCCATTTCACGTAGTTTTTTCATTATGTCCCGTCTTCGATTCATAGTGCCCGCCTAGCACCGCGAATTCCTTCCCATTTCACAAAGAATATTATAGGTATGATGGCTGGAGCCGGGGGAGTTATCCCGCCCGCTCTTTTGGACGAAAGCCGTGTCCCGAAATTCTATCATGAAGCAGTTATTGCCTGTGGAGCTACGAACACCAACATGTCCCCGAATACAGCCCTAGGTCTGTTCAACTGTTCCCCAATAAAATATGATGTTTCAGTATATAATTTGATGGTAACAAGTGGGTTGCCCCGTCATATCCTGGCTCACATATGGTCGACGGTGAATAGGACCCGGCCTGGCCAGCTCACCCGGGCCGAGTTCTACTCCTGCCTCGCTTTGATAGCACTCGCCCAAGTGAGTCCAAAAAATGTCCGTTGGCACGAGGGTTCCGCCATCAGAAAGGAGAGTCGATCGCGTCGCTGTCGACCCTCTCCCAGCTACCGATCCCCTTCCTCCAAGCCTCCCAGATCCCCGTCCAGCAGTCTCCCCAGGTCATGGTCTCGAGCCAGCAGCCATCGTCCCAAGGCCCGTCTCGGTCAGTCAGAATCGTTTATTACTTGTTTTTTGGCCCCTCCCGATTTCGCGTGTCTATCTATCCCTTTCAGCTGTACCCCTTTTCCCTTTCCTTCCCCAAATGACTCGGGTTTTAGACTTCCCCCGGCCCAGAAGAGCTCATCCTCGGCCTCCCGCTTCATTCCCACATCCCTCTTGTCCAGACTGAGATCGGAGCCGAAAAAGGAGGTCGACCTGATAGGAGACGTGGTCCCGCCGGGAAAGAAGGAGGTGGCCATGTCGGGGACACAGCCGGAGACCCTCCCCGGTAAGACTCAACCAGGTGGCGACGACCGTCAGTTTCAGAAGAGGCTCCTGCCGGACCGAATTACGACCTGAGTGGCATCGACTGGGACAATGTCGGCACGTCTTTCGGGTCCCAACTGCCCGGTAAAGCTTCTCCCAGCCCGGCCAAGTTGTCCAACTGGGAGGAGACCGTACGGGCGGCGGCCAAGCTGTTCCGAGACTGCGATGCGACCGTCGGGAAGAGCGGCGGACACGTCTTGGCTGAGGTGTTCGAGACGGAGAAAGGCGCCGTTTACCTCCGGTGAGTCGTCGCCCAGCCCCTAGACGACCCCTTGTAGAAGTCTCTTCGCCGTGAATTCGATCTTGAAGAGGATACAAAAGGCCGCAGGGAGCAGTCTGCCCAAGGAGATGACCGGCGAGATCCGATTCTGCCAGCAGATCTGGCAGAAGTACGCCAAGTTTCTACGGGAAGTGGAAAAGGAGGAAACGAGCCGGGCAATGTGAGAAATACTCTTTATTTCTATTGGGGAGGGGCCAGGGTGACCGAGGGGGCAGTCGCGTACGTGGAGCCCTGCTTCGTGTTGGCCGCTGGCTCGAGGTTGGGGGCCAGGTAGCCGGACGGCGGTCCCTAAACAGAGTATCCTGGCCAATAAGCAAGGGGGCTACCGTCTCCTTGGGCACTCCCGGCACGAAGCCCTCGCCGACTTGTCGCTTCTTCTTCTTGTCACAGTCACAGTAGCTGACGTAGGCCATGTAGAGCACGGTCGAGGCGGCGACCACTGCCGCTCCAATGAGTACCGCCTTGCAGATGGGTTTCATGGGGACAGCCTTCGCCGGGGCCATGCGGGTGTACAATGAGCGGATCATCTAGCGACTGACTCGTCGGCCCCCTTTTTTTACACCCGTCTGCTCGACAAGTACCGTAATCCTTTTCAGGTCCTCCCCGGCCCCGTGCCCCATTTGCCAGGACGTCATCTCCTCGAGCGCCGTCGAACTCGGCACCCGTACGTACCATTCGACGTGTGCCAACCTCTGGGTCAACTGTGTCCGCCCCGTCCTCCCCTAACCCCTCTGTGTCCCCTACCCCCCTTTTTTATGGGTATCTCCTAGTCTATACGGCTCTTTTCTCGAACTATTTACTCCGAAATAAATAATTCTAGTCTCTGTCCTCGTCCTGCACCAGCTCTCCCTGAAACGGTATCTCCTGTCACCCTCCTCGTCCTCTCGGCTTACCACTTTCTGCGAGGCCATCTCCACCGGCTCCTGCTCGGATTGGGCCTCCGTCAGATTGGAGACGACAACCTGGTCGTGGAGGATGGGCTGGGATAGGCGGTGGCTGACCGTGTTCGTCGTCTCTTCCTCGTGGATATTCGGCGGCACCACCTGCGATTGGGCCATCTCCGAGCCGATCTCCTTCGGCTTCTCGAAGACGTCCTCCACCTCCTTGGCACTTTCCATCTGTTTTTCTGTAATCTCCCCGATAATTCGCGACGGGACCCGACCCACCGGCGTCTTGTCTGTCCTTCAGTTCCTTGAGCTCGTTGAGGAAAGTGTCCCTGTCCTGGACGAAGTCCGGCTCGGAGGAGACGTCGTCGTCCTTGATCAGCCTCCCTGAACCGGATCGGGTCAACTCTACAGTTCACCAGGTACCTCCCCCGACCAGTAACCAGGTACATCCCCGACCTAGGTAACTTGCCATCCCGACCGGTTACCAATTGAAATTGGTAACCAAGGTACCGGTCGGGGTAACCAAATCTAGAAACGTCGATTTCTACTCTTGCTGCTGCTCTCAAATCAATTCGTGTGATGCTCTTTTTATTGTTTTCAATGCTTACTATGTTAGAATGAGCCTAGGATTACACTTGAACAGAAATGTACGCTATAATTACTGTAATAATTGATTTTTTTTGCTTTTGAACAAATTCACTTTTCTTATACTTTTGCTTACAACTTTTCTGGCATTCATCCTCATGAAAGAAAAGTTACGGCATCGAATTCCCCGTGATCTCTAGATTACTTTAGTAGTAGAAATTATCAAAAAAGGTAAAAACACGATCGAATAGTAACAAAAACAAGGTGAGATATCATCAACATCAAAGAAATCGACGTTTCTAGATTTGGTTACCCCGACCGGTACCTTGGTTACCAATTTCAATTGGTAACCGGTCGGGATGGCAAGTTCACCTGGTTACCTAGGTCGGGGAGGTACCTGGTTACTGGTTACTGGTGAACTGTAGAGTTCGCCACCGGGTCGATCTCCCCGAGGAGGATGGCTCCCTCACCGATCTGTTCGTTCCTCTGGGTGTCCGGCTTGGCTGGCGGTTGTCTGGCCACGGGGGCCACGGTGGCGCTGCGTCGGATGGGCGTCGCCATAAAGTTGGGGGTGGTGTTGCTCTTTTTGGGGAGGACGGCGTCATAGCGGCGCAGGGCCGGCTTGAGCGCCGTCAAATGGGCAAAGTCCCGCGGCGTGGAGGAGCCGAAGGCCCAGGATCGGTCGCCGGGCTTGTCTGAACTCTTTCCTTAGGGGACCATTTGTTGGGCAGGTGCCGGCCCGTCAATTATCGCAATGCTCTCCATTCAATTGGACACAGCGCTCCAATGGCTCCCGTTATGTTCCCCGGGGAGCACTTTCCGCTCACATACTTCTCTGATGAACAGCCAGCCCGACAGATTCTGCATTTCCAATGAGCTGGCGAGGATGGACTCGGGCCAGGAAAAAAAGGGGAAACGGCCCACCTTCCCGGGTCAGGGACCTGGCCTTCTGCATGTAGTCGCTGAGGTTCGGGCCGCCGTTGCTCTCCTTGACTATCCGGGCGTCGTACTTCCTGAGGTGGATGGGAATCTGGAGGGGTTGGGGCGGGAGACCGAGGACCGACCTTGTTCATGTGGGACAGGTCCCGAGGAGTGGACGAGCCGAAGACGAAGACCCGCGGACCACGCTGTTGGGCTCTTTCACGACCACGCGACGAAGCCATGACAAATCGAAATGAAACGAGGCCGAGGCGAGAGAAACAACGCCGAGCCGGGCCCCGGATGTGGGCTGGAGGTCTCGTAAACCGGCGGCTCGTTCTCATTGCAACGGGATTGGCCAGGTAGGCACTCTCTTCCGCCTCTCTTTATCCGGAGGGGCAGGCGAGGAAGACATGCTCTCGGTCAAAATGACAATAAGGAGATTCCTCTTCTCGGATACAAACCTCAAGGGATAAAATATAACAGGGTTTCATTTCAGTTTTGTTATTTTGAAACGGCTGATTAGACTTGAGTGGTTCGTGGGCGGTACTCCCCGCTGTCGACCGTCTTCTCCTCTTCTTTTGGTTTTCCCTTCTTTCGAAATATCATCCCTAAAATACAACAGCAGCAACAGAGAATCAAGAGGACCAGGACGACACACACGACAATTCTGAAGATTTTATTGTTGGAATAGATATATCTGGCACTTGCATAAGCTCTGTCCGCCATCGCTGGCAACAATCATCGAGAGCTCCACAGCATTCGTAATAAAACAACCAATCACCCGGCGGGCATCGTCTGAAAGGGAAATGTTTGTTTGGATACGGAACATTGAGCGATTATTTTTGTTTTATAGAAATGGAGAGGAGGAACTCTCTGACCTGGGAGCGGGCTGAGGCTGGCTGGGCGATAAATACCACTGCCGGTAACAAACTAGATCGGATAAAATACAGAGGGGGCAAAGAAGCAAGGCCGCACATCGGAGAAGCATTGTTGTGACTCAAGCATGACAACCATGGAACGCAGGATGGAAGCCCCTTTCAAGGCAAACACCACCATTCATGCTTACAACCCAAGGCGACAGGTACAAACACGAACCGTATTTTTTTTTGAATAAATAGTTGCGAATAAGCTATACGCTAATAAAACGTGATTATTGTGAGGGATCGCAGATCCCTTATTAATATCTAACTGACTAATATTAAAATAATAAAGCTTTCAGGACGCCGTGATAAGCGAGGGACCCGCCGACACGAGTGGAGAGAGAGGAGGAATGATCGCCCCCACTCGAGCTCCACGATCTCTTTAGTTTGATCTCTCGCCCCCCCCCCCCCCCCCCCCCCCCCCCCCCCCCCCCCCATTTGTCTATTTACGTAATAAACCCTTAGTACTACTTCTCTGTGTTCTTATTATCTCTCTAGGATTTGAGGAATAACCTCTAATTTTACAGGAAGCAGCTCACGTTCTTTTCTACCGTTGTCCCTCTAACTTTCTTTCCCAGCACGCTTCCACTTTCATATATGTTTTTTTTTGTTTGTCCCGTCTTATAGTCTGTCAAGAAAAAAGACGACATTCTAGGTCTAACTGGCCGAGAACAAATTTTAGTGATGGAGCGAACTGACAGATTATTTTTGAGCGGCCAAGAAGAAAAAAAAGCTAGTATTTTGTTTTAGGCTTTTTCGCTAGGTACCAGGTAAGCGCTCGTTGGTTAGGACGAAGTCGACTCGTCCCTGTTCGTCGTAGGCGATGCCGCTCCGGCGGTGGGTAGGAACGCTTTTGTATATTTGGAACGCCTGGAGCAGTTGGACATGGGGGCTTACTCCCTTCCGGAGGATGACGCTGGGCCAACAGCCGAGGAAGCAGGAGTAGAAGTGGATCCCGCACCGGCTCCGTCACTGACAAACGCCCAGAAGGACTTCCGAAATCAATGACCAAGAATGATGGTCAAGTTCTGGGAGCTCTACAAGCCCCGAAGGGTGTTCGGAACCCTGTCAATGTTCCTAACAATGTTCTCGGGACCTCTTCAACGCTTATCCGCCGCCACCAGGACAATTCTGATCGACGAGGCCTCGCAGCTGCCACCCTCTGTTTTGACGCTCCTCGCCCACCTGATGCCCCGCTCCCGGCCCATCCTGATCGGCGACCCTCGCCAGCTCTCCGCGTACAATCCTCTCCGTCGACAAGACGCCTGGGCCACCCAATGGGCAGCCGGAACCGTATTGGAGGGCATCGTCCATCACCGCCTGTGGCCCGTGTTCAACCTGGTTGGAATCTTCCGATGCCCCTTGGAAGTGACGACGTTGCTCAGTAGTACCTTCTACGACAACAAACCCAAGTATATGGGGACGCCGATACAACTGGAGGCCATGCCAAGCAAGGGTTACCCCATAGCTCTCCTCTACCACGACTTCCCGCAGGAACAGGAACCCAACGGGACCTCCTTAACGAACCCCGGAGAATCTGCCATCGCCGTGACCATCGTCCGAGCGCTAGTCACGAACAAAGGAGTGAAGCCAGAAAGGGTCGCCGTCGTCTGCCTCTCCGGAGCACAGACCGACCACATCCGAGCTAGTATCCTCAGGGAAGACTTCCAAGATCTCTTTTTTGCAATAGATTACCCATATCGAATTGTCCTTGAATGAGTTTTTTCAGTCAAATCTGATAAGTCTACGTATTTAAAATATAAAAAATAAACTTTAAATCGTTGTCATTAATTCAAATAACATCGAATGACTACCAAAAAACTCATTCGAAGACAACTCGATGTGGGTAATCTATTGCAAAAAAGAGATCTTGGAAATATTCAGCCGATCTTGAGATTTTGATACTGTTAGGTGGACAATGCAAATTACTGAACAAAATTTGAAATTTTTGTTTTGCGGGTTGTTTTTTTCGCGCTTCTAATATATTTTTCTGGAAATCTGACATCCATTCTATGTAATATTTACTGCAAACAGCTCAGCTCATCGGGAGCTTTTTGACACCAGAAATGATAGTAAACTCCCAAGAAAACCAATTTTGCACTCAAGAACTGGTTTTCTTGAACGCTATTCATTTCTCCTCTAATTTTCGACATTTCACATTTTTCTCGTTTGTTCTATAGTAATATTTTGCAGAAAAAATTGTGAATTTAGAGCATGTCAGTCCTGAGAAAGAGATGTAAATAGAAACGGCATTTTTGTTTGATGGGCGGTAAATATGACCCAGCGAGCGCGCCGCTCTTTATTTCCAAGTGCCGGGTTCGGCGAGCTGTGCTACTTTTCAGTCAGCATGACCCCCGTTTACGGGGGCTACGTATATGTTTTCAGATAAGCGCTATACACTTATTCCTCGTGATACTTTTTGATGTCTAGACAACATACGTCTATTTTGCTTATTCTTATATACTAGAATTTATTTGCAATTTACTTAATAATATTGTAGGTATCACCGTAGACTATGGGTGCCGTGTGTGCTGCGCCGTTTTGTCTAGCCCAAGTAAGTTTTTTAAAGTATATCTAGTTCAATTTTTACAGATGGCATGTTGCGTAGGAACCTCAGCTTGTTCCTTATGCTGTTCTGCATGCCCTACGACTAGAAATTCCACTACAACTCGTATTATGTATGCTATTATGCTCTTCGTCGGAACAATCTTTGCCTGTGTTATGCTCTCCCCAGGCTTTCAAAAACTTCTTGTTGATGTGAGAAGGTACTCCTTAGCTGTATGCCCATTTTAGAACGAATGGTTTTGCCAAGGACTCGACACAGTGGCGGGATTGAAATGTGAAAGAGCTGTCGGCTTTCAGGCAGTGTACAGGTGCTACCGCTTTTGCCTAAAGATATTCTGCTAAGGCTTTGTGCTGGAATGTCGTCATTTTTCTTCCTTATGGCCCTGCTAATGTTGGGTGTGTCATCTTCGAAAGATCGAAGATCTGGCATACAAAATGGAGTTTGGCTTTTAAAATATCTACTTATGGCTGTATTAATCTTCGGATTTTTCCTTATTAAGAGTGAGAAATTGTCAGCCCGTAAGTTAGTTTTGATTATGATAAATATTTGGTTAAGCATTGATGTGGATTGGTCTAGTTGGCGGATTTTGTTTCATCTTAATTCAATTAATTTTAATTGTTGATTTCGCCCATGGATTAGCAGAAAAATGGGTTGATAAGTAATTTAATTTAGTTATATTAGATCACTTTATGATATATTGCAGCTATGAAGAAAATGAGTCAAATGCTTGCTATGCTGGTTTGCTCACATTTTCTTTTGGAGGTTACGTCCTTGCTCTTGCTGGTGTTATCGCCATGTTTATAATTTACACCACTGTAATTTTTTATGCTTTGTAGGCAGCATTTATTAAGGGGGATAGCTGCGGCCTTCCGAAATTCTTTATTTCTTTCAACTTATTCCTTTGTATAGGCGTTAGCATTTTGTCCATCACACCCTGGGTGCAGGAAAGGTAATATATTTATGATGCTCCATTATTTCAAGTGTTTTTATAGAATGCCTCGTTCTGGTCTTTTGCAATCTTCTTTTATCAGCATGTACGTCATTTATTTGACATGGGCAGCTCTTGTTAACAACCCGGATAGAAAATGTAATCCATCGTTAATAGCGCTATTCACCAATACTACAAAGCCCGGATCGCCAGAACAAGTAGCTCAAAACGTACACTAGTAATTTCGTTTTTTAGTATGGGACGCCGCTGCCGATTCAATCTATAATTTCTCTTATTTTGTGGATGGTTTGCGTGTTGTATGCATCAATCCGTAACTCATCTAATACATCCCTTGGAAAGATCACCGGTGGAGACGAAAGTCAGCAGTTAGCTGGTCCTCCGGAAACCATTAACGACGAAGGTTAGTTCATAATATCTAAACATACGATCATCTGCATATGGAAAATAATAACATTTAATTTGGTATGTTTGTTTAGACAGTGAAAGAGGAGGGCGTGTTTGGGACAATGAGATCGATGGAGTTGCATACTCATATTCTTTCTTTCATTTTATGTTTGGGCTGGCATCACTTTACGTAATGATGACGCTCACCAGCTGGTACAAGTGATTATTTTTTTGATACCCGAAAAACAGATAGTTTTAAGACCAGACAACGATCTGTCTCATTTAAATAGCAATATGGCATCAGTTTGGGTAAAAATAGTGTCATCCTGGATCTGCATTCTCCTCTACGGCTGGACTTTAGTAGCTCCTGCTCTTTTTCCCGATCGTGACTTTTGAAATCTAGAAAACTGCAATTTGTATATATTATTTGTGCAGTTTTATTTGATAAATTGTATTGACGCTCCTATAATCGTGAAGCGCTTGTTTTTCTCAAGCAAATACTTACTTTTTCCAGTTAGTTACTCTTTTGTATGGCAGTGTATTATTTTTTTAATTTTCTTGTTAACATATATCTTTCATTATTTAGGGGTTGGCAGTAGTATTTGTTTAACAGAAGACTTAGGATGTGCTGAGCATGAGTGCTCAACGTATCACATTTAACAACTTTATCAGAAACGGTCATCGGTTTGCTCCGCTCTATCAAGCTCCCTTTCAAGCACAAAATGAGCCACATAATGAAGAGCAAAACGAATGCGGGTAAGTGCATTGTTCATTACAATAGCTTAACTCCTTAAATGGGATACCAACTTTTTAACGTATGATATTTTAGAAAATTCGCTGAAACGACCCTTCCTTTGTTTAATCTAGTCGCTCACAGAAGTGATTCTGCTCATTTTACACCCAGTTTGGTTCCTCCACAGTGGGTACGTTATCCGCTATAAGCTTGAAGATTTTAAATAATTGAATAACATAGGTCCATAGGTCTAATTTTCATTTTTATTTTTAGCCTATTACTAATATATTTTCGGATAGAGAAGGTCGGCTGAGATGTCTGTACAACAAAGAAATTTCCAAACATGGGCTTAAGTTGCCACGCCCACTCAAGAAAAATACTGCAGAGGTCTTTTTTGTTTTCGGAAATGATATCAACTTTTTATAGGTTTCGGTTCAAACGGAGCTTTCGGAAGAAGAAAATAGCAGCGCAAAGCGCTTTGAAAAATATGAGCTGGATATTGAAAACGAAATTGCAGTTAAACTGATGAAAGATGGTTTGACTACAGAAGCTGTCAAACATTTTCTTCATGCTTCGGAAAACGGACACATAGAAGCAATGAACAATTTAGCTGACTGTTTGTACAACGGAAGAGGAGCTAAAGAGAATAAACGAGAAGCTTTGCGTCTCTGGAAACAAGCAGCAACTCGTGGTCAAAATGCGGCTATGTATAATCTGGCAGTTTGTTATATTGGAGGAGAAGGAACAGGTGTAGATGAACAAGAAGGGTTAAAATGGATGTGGTTTGCCGCCAATTCTGGTACTTTGTTGAACGTAGCATTTTTAAAATTATCATCTAGGCAATTCCGACGCCTCCTTTTATCTGATTTTAAAGTCAATCCACGAAGGGAATAACGAGCATATCCGCTCTTTGGTGAAACAAGCTCTAGTTGATCCTGAATATCACATTGAAATTTGTTCTTGGATCCGAGACGGTGTTGTTGACGAGAGTTACCTGTGCATTCTACGAGATGAATTGGGTATGACTTAGTTTTCTGTGAATATTCTGTTTTCCTTTTCTTTAACTAGTTTTACTTGCTGTATGTGTAACGGTTAGTTGACGTGTTTAGGTCACTGCATACAATAGTCCGTATATATAAAATGTATATCCTATTAAGTATTACTTTGCTAAAATGAGCCTAGTAAACTATTGTAAATTCAACCGGTTATGTCTTCTACGTTATAATAAACTGAAACAATATTTATACTTAAGATTTTGCCTGGTCATTTTCCATAAAATTTCCATGATAATGCGTTTTAGCTCCTATATTTCAGCTTGTACATAACCATCTTATTTATAATTTATTTGTTATTACTAAAGCGCATCTCTTATTCAAGGTTAGTGGATTCCTTTTCATTATTTTATCTTGGGTTCCTGGTTTTTGCACACGTGGCATTGCCCTATGCACAAAAAAATAAAAATGTTATGTTGTAATAAATTAAATGAGACTGGTACTTCTTATTTTTTTAGATAGGTATGGAACCAGAGGCTGAAGAGGACAGTAGAAAGTTAAAGGTCCAAATTAAAGAAAAGGATTTAGTTAGTTTATCAAGCATTTCCGTTTGAATTGATATGTTTAGCTTTGCATTAACGGCTGTGGCTTCTACGGTACTCCTCAATGGGGTAATCGGTGCTCTAAATGCTGGAGAGCTCATCAAATATTAGAGAAACGAAATCAAGACTTTGCTAGAAACCAGTAAGTTGGATCGTTTAATTTTAACATACTCTTAAAGCGTATCTTATTAGATTTTAGGACACTATTAAGTTTTGACAATTTTCAAGAACGTAGAAAACTGACAACTGAAAGCCGAACTATGACGATTAAAAAAATATTTAAGACCCCATCAATTATTGGATCTTCTTCGTGTAATATTAAATTAATACTCGTTAATTTTTATTGTAGCTGATACACTCTCACAAACGACCCAAATGATTCCTTCAGTTCATATGCGGCCTCGTGCTTTAAGTCCAGAAAGTAAAGCGGCAAGAGAATCATTGACAGACTTTCTCGTAACTCACTTACCTGCTTCTGTAGTGAACGAAGTCACAAGGCAAACAAAACATGCTGTTAATAAAATACACGAGGTATGTGAACCATGTGCAACCGCTTTCTAATCTTCGGGATAAATTGATATATGATTATTTAGCTCCTTCGTGTTACTCCTGACGATTTAAGTGAGCTGGTACAACAATTCTATCAGTATTTAACGGATCGTTTGGAGAAGAATCAATTTTTCACTATCAATAACAGTGCTATAAAAATAGATATCATCTATTATGTTATGTTTTAGAATCGAATTTGAGATCTCAAGATGTAATTGAAGAAGTTGAGAAGTATATATGTGTTTGCTGTTATGATCAACTATTTTGCGCCAGTTCAGACGAGGAAGTAGCCGATTTATCCCTGCAAGACAGAATTCGTTCACTTCATTGGGTAACAGCGGGGTTCTTGGAAACAAAAATTAACTTCACCAATCCAAAGGTACGATCTCGCAAAACTCATCGTTTGGTTAAGGTTAGAGATTTGCTGGACGACGCTGTTTACGAAATGATCGACATCAATAGCCGTCGAAGAACAGATGAAAAATTATCTTGCTTAGTTCGATGCTCGCATAAAATTTTCGAAGCCCTAAAAGGAAGTGGTTAGAAAAAAAGTTTTTATTTAAACAACCTCATTTTTAGGAGCTTCTACTAGTGCCGATGAGTTTCTCCCGGTGATGATATATGTTCTCCTAAAAGGAAATCCACCCCTTATACAATCAAATGTGAAGTTCATCTCAAGGTTCGCACTTCCTTCGCGAGTGATGAGCGGAGAATCAGGTGACTCTTTTGCCAATCGAGCTTTTTGTGATATTTAAAAAGCATAATATATATATAGAAATTATTGCTGTATTTTAGGGTACTTCTTCACAAATCTGTCCTGCGCAATGCAATTTGTGCAAGATATGAATCACGAAAGCTTGAAGATGGAAAAGCTTGAATTTGAAGCGTACACTTCTGGTGATTTGGTGCCACCTCTTAACGTGACAAATTGTGATTGCACAGAAGCTATAGGGGCAATGGAAAAAACGTTGTCAAAAGTGCGAACGCTAATAGAGAAACAACATGAGATGACGGAACGAATTGATCAGTTGGAAATGAGAATAAGTCTAGAACAAGTTTCAATGGCTTCAGAATTTGAGAAGACCCTATCTCTCCTTGAAACAGATAATTTTGTTAAGTTAAATACTCAGGTATGTTATTATATATTTGCGTTCGAACTGAATAATCTTTTTCAGATCAAAGAAAAAGAACGAGAACATTTCAAGAGATGCTCACTAAAAGCAACTCCAACTCCAAGTGATTCTTCTCAGGACAACGAATCTGCAACGTTGGTGCAATATTTGCCAATATTATCGTTTCAGCACTGTTTGTAGAGTTTCTCAGTAACTTATCACTTTAAGTAACAAGTTTATACGTGTTTTATTGTATTTGCTAAGTCAAACATAAGATTGGGTTTTATATTCTAATGCTGCTTGAATTTGCTGTTATAATGGTAATTCTTCTAATTATGATGCATAGGTTATATAGCGATGAGGTATGTTTATTTACGAAATTGTTTCGTAGTTTTTCTACAAGTGTATCTAACGGTGTATAGGGTAACGTCACTCGCGCTTTGAATGCTGTAAGTTTGGAGAAAGATAAAACACTGAACGATGATCCATCCCTTTACCACGAATTGGCTGCCAAGATAGAGCCGCATGGCGAATCAACAAAAGAGCGCCGTAGAAATTGTTAGTTTTCACTAATTATCCAAATATATTACGTTTTATAAGAGTTGTCATGTCATTATTTCCGATTCTTCCCGCAGCACTCATCGTCGCCACCACAGCCGTCATCGTTCTCGTGCTTGCTCAAATATTTAAAGTTTTGTGATATGTATGCAATAAACGGGTGTTGCTTATTATTTTCTATATCATGGTTTTTGAACATATTTACCTTCGCTCTTGTACCTAGGTACCTAACCTAAACTTTTAAGAATGTTTTCACGTAACGGAAATATTTTAATAATTAGAGCAATCCACAGTTTCTCTGTAAAAGAGAACGTCCATTCGTCGAAAAATGAGGTGTGTTATAAATAAATTTATTTCACTCTTCGAAATAGACATTGCTCCTTTAAACGAAAGATTTAGATTTGGCAGAAACGTTTGGTCTTGCGAAAGCCGAAACTTCAAGCAGACGAGATAGTATCCCCTAAGGTTTGTTTTCAGTTTGTACAACGAGTATCATACCAGCATCTGTAAGGGCAATACAGTGAAATTTAGGTTTATTATGCTCCAGAATGGTCTTTAGACAAAAAAGCAAATAAGGATGACGGATTCCCAGATCCTCTGAAAGGCTATGGAATGACTCCAGAAAAATGGGAATATTATAATAAGGTATTTCTTTTCTTTCCCTTCAAAGCAAACTTCTTTCTACAATTCTAATAGATTTAATACAGATAGTATGGCCTCCCAATTATACTGTTCCCGAGACTGGGCTACCAAAAAAGAAAGAAGTATTTCATTGTAGGGAATCGGTTTGTTTTGTGTTTAAAAGAAGATTGTAATTGTTTTATATCCATTTTTCACCCAAAAGAATGTGGCAAGCCTGTCAGTTGGCATGGAAGTTGCCCCTCGATGAGGCTATTGAGCAGCTGCAATTTCAAAACATGAAGGTTCTCATATATTCGTGGGCTTTTGACGTGTTTTTAGGGCCCTGCGATTTTAGCAGAAGTTTTACTGGAAGCAAAAAAAAGAGCAAGTGACGAATTTCACATCGAATTTCCAAATGAAACGTATGTCGCTGATGCTTTTCCTATTCAAAGCCATATAATCAAAGGTACTTATCTTTTTTCTTCACTTTATTGCACTTTCATAGGCGCACGGAGACATGCTCACGAAAACTGGAATATTATTCGGTATCGCTACATTAATGTATTTGTTAGGCTGGAAGAGGTAAGTAGTTGAGTGAGCGTGACATAAAAGACTTTTAGGGACCTTCACCTGACTTTAAAGGTAGAACACCGCCTAAAACTGGCTGGGATAAAATGAACGAGTATTATGACTATCTGCGATCAAGAAGAATCGAAAATGGAATTTAATTAGCGTATGTTAGATGATTTGTTAACCACTCTCGAATAAATTGTATTAAATATCGTATTTTTCTCTGCCAGTGGGACTTTCCACCAGTACTGGTGCTTGAATAAGCAAAATATTACTGATTCTGTTAATTTTTAACTTCTAGAAATGGTGATTGTGAAAAAGGGTGTGCTAGTAACATGTGATGCAGCAATGCGACAACTACTAATACATTTAGATGAATCAAGGCAACTAGGAAGCAAATTTATAGTAAAAGTATGAGCAACGTAGCTGCGTTATCATTCCTAGGAATTGGATGAAACACATCTTTTTATCGACAAGGATATTATACCCATGCTTGAAGAAAAGCTGGATCAGTTCATGGAGGCCATGAATCCAGAACCAACAGAAAAATAACAGATTCGGCTGATAATAAATTTTTTGGTAAACGTTTCTTTGTTAGATTCTAGTTATCCACAAGACATATTTGTATGATATTTTGTTTCGGCAAGGCAATTCGTTATACATCATGCAAATTTTCAGCATGGCTTTCACAAGAAGATGGGCTGATTATTCATTTTTTATTGAAGCGAAACCTCGGTCGGACATGGCATCTCTATTCCTGGACATTCCCCTTGAAGAGTAATTTCCTGATCTTACCCAAAACTGTTCAGCTCGTTTAATGGTGCTGTTCTTGACATAGGAATCAACTATATAGATTACGGCGAACCTATAGATGGCTATGAAAATATTATGCCAGAACAGAGAGGTCATTACATCAAGTCGCATAACTTGTGTTTAGCTGTGGAAAAAGGAAGCTATCGAGTTTCGCTAGAGGGAATACAGCTGTCACCTCTATCATTTGGAAGTGGATCAACAGCGCATACTAAGAGCGACTTGTTTATGTGCAAATTGAAAGCACATTGTGAACCTCAATTACGTTAGATTTACTGAACCTAATCTCCGTCATTTTTTATATTTAGTATATAGAACAAATCATCAAATAGCAGAGAAAGCACTCTCAGTAGATCCGTTGAAAGATTTTTCGAAATATTCGGAAGGCAGATGTATTGGATTAGTCTGTGCAATCTGTGAAAATAGTCTAATGGTAGGAGAGGAAAATATTAATAGGTAGGAATGTCGGCTCTACTTACTTTTAGCCGGTCGGTGGAAGTTTTGCACCACGTTTGCAGCTATATATATATACCGTTCGACCCATAAGATATAGAGGAAGCAAAAACAATAGTTCTAAAGCCAGTAGGATGGCTGTCACCAAAGAATTTGTATTAATTACGAATTGGAATGTTTCTGTTCGTTTCACGATTCTTCTGTTATTATTTCTTCATGCTGGTCATTCCCAGACACTTATATGATGCTTTTGAAGCGTTGCAATGATATTTTTCAAAAGAAAAATGAAAATAATGTAAAAAAACTCGATCAAAACGCCGAATTCAAACTGCGCGCGCGATCCCCGGACCACGCTGGACCAAGTGCGAGACTGTTCCTTTAAATAATTGTTTCTTAGGAAATTAGCGGTCGGATGGGTGCCTACAGACGAATGGATGACTCTTACTCCAGCCCTCGACTATTATTGCAGAGAAACATGTGGCTCTTGCTGTGATCCACATAGGTAACATCTTGTATTGTAGAGAAAACAGAGTTTATTGGCATGAGACTCACAGAGGGGTAGAAAATGAAAGTTTACATGACGAGTGGAAGCCAACCAAACTACGGATAATGGTTTCACACACGACGTTTTTTGTTCGAAAAGAAGTAGGTCAACTGCTGAAGTTTCATATTTCTTAAGGTTATTAAAGATGCCATCAAAATAGAAAATAATATCGTTTCCTGTAGTGAATGTAACCATCACCTCGGACAACGAGTGAAAGGAAATAACAAAAATATATTGCAACTCTACCATTCCAGCGTCTCCATTCAATGTGATCGACAAAAATACTTAAATATAAGGTAATAATTTGTAATATACAGTGTTAGTCTCTCAGGTATCCGGGAAGGGATAGATTAACATGGTTTTCCCAACAGCTACTTATCCATTATGAGGTTGCTGCAAGCCAAAAGCTAGTCTACAGGACTTTAGATAAGCAACCCATTCTTCTTGTAGGTTATCCGCTTCAAATATTTCAACTGAAATTAAAAAGCATATCAGTTTTTGTAGGTGTGGATACTGGACTCTTATGTGTCAGTGATCACAGGACAGTTAAACTCCCATGATAAGGAGAACAGCGACAGTAGCAGTAAGTTGCTAATTGCTAACTGTATTTTACTTCAGATATCGTTAAACCGGTTCCAGCGTTAAAGCTTCTATTCAAAATATTTGATACAGAAAATGCAAACAGGTAAATAAACCCAGACCCTCGTTTTATAAGCGATATCTATGACATTTTAGTGATCCTAGAGCAAACGGCGAAGACGCTTCTGTCGGAATAGTAGATCTTCCATCGCTCGCATGTGAAGATCTTAAAGAAGTCCTACTTCGTTCATCTCTTTCTATTCCAACCTCCCTTCGTTCTTTAGGGCAATTCTACGTTGCCTATTTGCCTCTTCCTGAGAATTTTATACCATAATTATTACCAGAAAATGTAGCTACCACAAGAATATCATTTTTATAAGTATTCATTTAACTGTTACGTGTATCAAACAATTTACTAAATTTGAAAAAGAAATTTTGTCCGTTGTTAATTAATGTTCTATCAATCCTCCCCTTCTGCAATACACTGAAAAGACGTTTAATTGTATGAACAGGCCTTACATAAAACTCTATGAAAATTTGTTCCGCATCTTGTCGTTCTAATAAGAACTGTGCACATAGCGTTCCTTGGCAGTCAATACGAATGGCTACCTGTAAGAGATCTGCTTTGGAAGGAGCTTCATTATTTTCTGAGAAAAGACAAAGGGAAACAAACTCTGTTGCTGATAGTAAGGGCATATAACATTCGCTTGAAAAGACTAGTGTTGTAACTGTACCGTACTACATCTGGTACCTCAATTCTTTCTACCATACTAGACGAAGAAGTAAATGTAGTCTACAAATTAACATGTTTGCTAAACTTTTACATACCGTCACTTTTCCTATATCACCTTTAGAAATAAACGAAACTTTTCCACCCTCTCCATCAGGTAGTGGCCTAGCCAGAAGAGTTACAACGGAACAGCTCTCATCGATAGCCTCAAGATTAGCAAATAGAGGCAATGAAAGAAAATACTCTAATAGCATCCTTTAAAATTTCCGGCCTAATAATTGTGCTCATCCGAATTTCAGTTGCATTAAATTCTTCACCGAAGTCTTGCACCTAAAAATTCTAACACGTGGCGGACAATCTTAAAATGTATAAGAAAATTTACCGCTTCGGCTTCTAAGGTGTGGATATTAGCCTGAACGACATACTCATCTTCTTCTGCTGCGAGTGATAAACGGAGAGGAAAGCCATATCCTTCATAGATTAGTTTTAGGGTAATATTGTTTCCATCTAACATTCCCATAACTTCCTGGAATATTAATCCTGAAACAAAAGTGTTGTTTACCTTAACATACCGTAACATCTACCAGCGGTATTCGGAAAGTTACATCTTCCTTTAAGTCAAACGATTTGAAAACCGATTGTTCAATATAAGCCGTTGCCTGGAAAAAAAACTTGAAGGCCCTTATGTACACGGGAACTTATATAGAAAATTTCACGGCACGACTTATCGATGTACAAAACACTTGCAATTGTTCATCCGTCTGCGATATTTTTATTTTCGCTACTTTTCTTAGTCAAGCACCGTAATTGGTATATTATTGAAACCGTTCCTCTCTATTTCATCAAATATTGCATTTTCAACGCTCGCTGGAGAATTGTAAAAACAACTAACTTGCTGACAGTGGTTATCGTCACATATTATCCGCATTCCTGTTCTTGCAAAGTGAAAAGTTCCGTACTGAATAGCGATAAATAAGTAGAAACTATATAAATATAAACTTCTCTAAACTGAATTGCTTTTAGAATAACATAAATTTCTTTAGCATTCTCTTTGCGCACTTCTACGTCATGTTCATTTCTTACGTTATCAGCCATCTGCATCATATGTTTAGAAAAGACCTATGTGCATAATTCTTAGTAATGATAATGTTAACTAAGTTATTGTGGAGTAAGTATATCTACTAGTAGATGTGGAATTTACACTAAATAATAGTTTAATCAAATTGTACAAAATAGGCAAGGATAGTAAGAGGCAAGCTACTTTTTTTGTTTGCAAGGAGTGAAACGAAACTCCACGTTAGCAATTTCTACAGCTTCGTTGGCTTTTTCGTCGTAATCTGCCCACATCTACAAATATATAAATACTTAAACTAGAGGCTACGATTCACTTTTTCGGAAAGGTCGATGTCACTGAATATTTCGTTTGTTTCAGGCCCAACGGCTTGCCATCCATTCTAAAGTAAACTGTTCATCTCCGTGGAAAAATAGTAGCTTACCCTGGGATCAAATTCTGTTGGCTCAATACCACGGCAGTCTAAGCCTATGATACGTTGCCACTTTTCGTTACTATCTAAGAGGTATGTGCCTAAGTAATCAGGTTGAATGCCTAAACATCTGTAAAAGTAGCTTTTTCCAAGCTTACTCAATGTATTTATACGATGGCAAAGCTTGCATTTTTCTACCAAATGAGCTTGGCCGCGACTGCCTGGCACTTCCAAAATTTCCTACGTAGGAGTAACTTAGTGACAAAACGGATAGCATACATTTAAAGTGACGTATTGCCAGTGATCAGGAGCCTCACCACAGTTAGTACATTTTAGCTACAATAAAATGCGATTAATAAACTAAAAAGAAATACTTTAAGATACCAACGGAAGCTCTCCGGCTCACTAGGTTTTAATTCTGTGATTCCTGTCATGGCACATTTCAGCTCAAGCAAAATCAATGGCTGAAACAAATATATAACATCAGATTCACTTCTTTCCTACTTACCATTATTTTTATATATCAGGTTACTGGTAAATAATCAAAAAAGATGAGAAGAACTGTCTTTTGCCACCTAAATATAGTTGTAATCAATATTCTTATTCGTATGTTTCATTGTACTCCCAGGCTTTTTTGGATCTCAACCCGTTGTGATCACTGACTACTCCCACAAATGAGATTATTCGTTTGGTAATCTATATTTCGTAGTATTAGAGACAAAAATGGAAAAGACATTTTGAATATTCCCGGCGCCAGATTCAAATGGTCTTGTAGCGTCGCGCCAAGGGGCGGTTTCAGTCCTTTGCTCATAAAAATATTTTCGTGTATATATGCATAGCCTCTTATTTACAATTTCATAAGCCAAAGTCTTCTTTAGAAATGAACCGATCTTTCCTTGGCGTTGCTCGAAACATTTTGGGACATCGTAGTCTTCACAAGGGAGTTGATTCTACTCCTCCTCTTCGTTTCACCTCAGTTTCCGAAAAGGTAATCGATTCTGATTGTTTTTAAATGCTTTAAAATTAAACTACGTTCACTCGTGTGTTGCGAATGAATGAATTAATTGCGCCTTTTTAACTGAATGGAACTAGATATACGTTGGGGGTTCAACATCCTTGGCCGTATGCAATCAAGCACCCGGGTAGGAAAGTTGTTTCCAATTTTCTACCCGAGAGCCTCCCGTGTGGGCCCAGGTATAGTTGATTGCATACGGCCACTGGCGAACGCAATATTTTTTTCTTCTGTCTGTTTTTCATGGGTTTCTTTGCATTTCTATACAACTTTACATAGCCTCAATCGACCAAGTTGAATAGTTCCATAGCATTATTTTTTTAACTATTGTCATCATTGTTTTATAATTTTAATTAAGGTTGCTCTCTATGCTATCATCTCGGTTGCCTTCCTATCTTATCCTACTTATGTCCTGACTAACTTGGATAATCTTCGCCCAAGAGCCGACAACAAATTAAGCGACGAAGTGCAGGCCCAAATCGACGAAATTCGTGCTTCTCGCAAGTGAATGTAGGCTATATCGAGTAAATGTATGTATTAGTATTCGTTCTTTTGAAAAAAAAAACATGCTGTAATTTGGAGGAGTTTCCCAGACTGAATAAAAGCTAAAATATGGACACAAAAAATAACGATTTATTAATCTTGACAATAACAATAACGATAAATAACAAACCTAAAGAAAAAAAGGTCCTCTACGTTTTACTGTTGATTCTCGAATGCTTTGGCAGCAGGATTGTCCTTAGGCGAATTAGAATAGTCTGGCTTCAGTCGCTTTTCGATGAGTTCTCCATATGGGTTGAAGCCTAAGCGTTCCATTTCAGCTTTCATTAATTTTTTCTTATTTTTCGGATCCTGCAACAATAAAATTTAACAGAATTCAGCGCGGAACCTTTTCTGCTTCGGCAAGTTTAGGAAGTACGTCGGTAAACACGCCGGTACCGATAGTAGTGGAACCTTGACGAATAGTAAAACGCTGCTGTGGTTCAATAAACATCGTTTGATTGAGATGAAGTTCCACTCTGAAATAATTGCAAAAATGACGAGGTATCGATTATCAACTATTTTAGGAGGCATGTCTACACCGCAGGTATTTATATAGGTTTACGGCAACACGTGAGCTATCATAGCTCATCATTTCACAAATTTCAAACAACCAAGCATATTCACCCCTTTACCACTGCCAAAACAGTACAAAAGAAAATGCTTATTTAACGACTGGTATGCCTCCGGCGGCCTTTGGCCGCATTTGGATTCAAAATTTGACAGTCGAAAAAGATTGGCCGGTCGGATCTTTCTGCTTCTCTAACTGTCTGCTTTTGGCTGTCGAATTTGCACAAACGACATGTCTTACAGATAGACAGACAGAGATCTCCCCATTATTAGGGTAGGATGGGGCATGTTAGAACAGGTTACAAAAGGTGCATGAATGGCACGACCAAAACCTCATAGGGGGCAATATTTTTCTTCGACTTGTTGTTTTAATGTGATGAGCTCTCGGAAAGAAATTGCGGCCCATTCGACTTCTGCTACTTTGAAGAATCTCGTCGAAGCTACAATTCGCAATGCCGAAAACGTAGGATAGATTCAATGCGTATAGTCCTTTACAGATCCTTATCAACCTCTCAAAAAATGGAGAGCCTATCCCCAAGAGTACTCCCAAATCAACCAAGCCATGCGCCAAAAAAATGGATCCTATATTTTGCATGGAAAAGCAGCAGAACACATTGGGCGAATCCAAAGCATGCGCCCATCCGCATGTCTTAGAGACCAAGTTCAATGTTTCACGATGTAGCACTCTGTCAGTAACCTCATGCGAAAATCTACCGCAACTTAGCGCGCGGAGTTCGTACGTTAACTATGGTCATAGAGAGAAGAAGAGCGGATCACGTTCCCAACTCCCCCCAGCTAATTCTAAAGCAAAGATTGTACCTGGATCGGTAATATCTTTTCTAACGTCTTCTATACAAATATTTAGATGCGCATTACCGAGATAATGACTGTCACTGGGATCAACGTCAATTTTAGCGTGACGGTTACTGAAGGGAATGCTGAAGCTAAACAGATTCCTGTGTGTATTGAGTGCCCGAATTTCCAACCCAAAAGAATCTGTTTCAATGGCGAATGGCGCGAAATCCTCGACTCATAAATCACCTTGGACTTCATGGTAACTCTCATAAAATAAATCTTGAGAAAGACATGTACAACTTACTCAGCGGCTTCTCCAGGCATAATAAAATCCTTTCCTTGAACTTTTACAAGTGCACCAGTGTCCCAAGTCAAAGAGAAAACATGTTCGTTGAAATAATTTGCAATAGGCGTTTTCCCCCCTCCTTCGGCTGGTTTCAATACATACAACTAAAACAGAGGAAGGTATAAAAAATTAAGCTAAATATATACCTGAGCTTTTACACGATCGGTTGGTTTATGCTTATGTCCTTGTGGAAGGAGAACGCAGCCTCGACGAACATCCTTTGGTCCTACACCGCGCAAAAGGACACCAAGTTGATCTCCAGGTTCAGCTTGTTCGACAGTTTTGCGAAAAGATTCTAGTCCGGAAATAGTGGACTGCACTCCTTCGCGGTCGCATCCAACTATTTCTATTTTTTCTCCTCGCTTAAGCGTTCCTCGCTCCAACTTTCCAGTGATAACAGTACCACGGCCTGTATGTACAATAGATAAGTTGCTGAAGACCAACCTTTAATAGAATAAACATGCTCAGCAGCAAACATGGGTTCCTTATTTAGATCTCGGTCAGGAATCACGAAAGTATTATCAAGCACATCGAGAAGTTTTTTCACAGATTCTTCACCAATGTCAGGCATTTTGCCTTCGAGTGCACAAAGAGCTGATCCGAAGATAACGGGCAATGTATCGCCTGGATATTCAAACTCATTCAAAAGCTCGCGAATTTCCATTTCGACAAGCTCTCGAGTTTCCACATCAGGCACTTCATCTACCTTGTTAAGGAAAACTACAACGTTTTCCCGAGGAATGCCGACTTGCTTGGCAAGAAGAAGATGCTCTCTAGTCTTAAGTAACACTTTCTAAACGGTAACAAAAGTACTACCTGTGGCATAGCTCCATCAGTAGCAGCAACAACGAGGATAGCTCCTTCCATTTGGGCAGCGCCGGTTATCATATTTTTTATATAATCGGCATGGCCAGGACAATCGATATGCGCATAGTGCCGCTTAGTAGTTTCATATTCGAGATGATAAGCATTAATGGTTATACCTTAACATATAGAAATGCAGATCTATACATCTCTACCTACCTCTTGCTTTTTCTTCGGGGGCATTATCTATGTCCTCGTATTTTTTATAGGTTGCTCCTTTCTGTGAAGCGAGAACTAAAAGTCTATCAATTACAATAAAACAAGAAGGCAAAAGAGCATTAGGATTATTTGCTAGCTTACCTTTAGTAATAGCCGATGTTAAAGTTGTTTTTCCATGATCTACATGCCCTATGGTTCCGACGTTTAAATGGGGTTTGTTTCTCTATATTAGAACATTAAAACATCAGACAGACAAACACGACGAAAAAATAACGCTAACCTTAAACACCACTTTTCCACCTGGTATAGATAATGAACGAGCTTGTTGAGCTATAACCATACTTGCTATTTGTTTTTGCAACATATCTATGTGAGATTATTCGAAGAAAAAAGCCTCAACTTACTGCTTGTGCTTGGAAGTTTACGGCTCAGTATAGAAAGAATGATCATTTTCTGAAATAAGCATATAATCCCATATTGTATCGGCTTGAAAAAAAGGAGTGTCATTTAAAGAAAGAATCAGGCAGTATTGCAGAGATTTTCTATAGAGTGTCTGCTCTAGATATCAGAGGATGATAATTTATTTATTTATATATATATCACATTTGAATCAAGTACCCGAATGAAACTTGATTGTTAGACAGAAACTAGGTGGAAAAGTGGGAATTTTTGAGAATTCGTGAAGACGACACTTCTCACTGACACGGGTAAACAGCGCGCGAGCAATTATTTTTCAAGAAAGCAACTCAATTTGGTCAAATACACATGGCTTGAAAATAAATATTTATTATTGTGTACATTATCACAGTTAACCGACTAATACATAAGTGCGAGAATCCCAAGCTACGGTTATCATTTCTATACTTCTAAAACAGTTAAGAAAAAAAACCCCTTATATTCCTTATGGTCTCTCGTATAACTGATCACTCCCGGTGGGTTGCTCTGGAACAATTGGCTGGAACGCGCTCCTCGATGATTGAGCGAGAGCAAATGGTTGTGTTTGACTTATAGAGGGCTGGTTAGATAATACATTCTAGAAAGTTTCATAAAGACCATTCGTAAAGTTAACTGAACCTGTGAATAGGCATATGACGACTGAAGAAGTTCTTGAGGAGGAATAAATTGTGGCGCCTGCCCTCCCGCAAACACTTTAGATAAATCAGCCTGCGGCATCATTTGCTGTTGTTGGTGAATATATTGAGGCATGTGCAATGGTGGAACACCAGGGTGGGGAATTTGACAAGAGTAGTTTGCGTAATACGGGTTACTGGCATAAGTCATCGTAGATGCTTGATATTGTGTAACGGACTCTGGCTGATTAGATGTCTCATAATGACCCTGAAAATATTCAAATACCTCTTCAGCATGAACAGAATGTTACCTGGTTAAGATATTGCGTATCGGACAGATTACACAGCTCCTTGAAAGACTGTTGAACTTCTTGTGTAACAGAGGAAGATACCGGAGATGCTGCACCCGAATGGACGACGACTTCAGTCTATAAATAACTTTCAGACGTATGTATGGACAACTACCAGAGGTATTTCAGGAATTGACTGGGCTGAGGTCGAGGCTTCAGTAGAAGAAGTAACAGGCTCTGTTTGAAGTCTTTGCGAGCTCTGTGAGGACGTCACAGCAGTAGCGATATCCTCTTTTGGGGTAGTGACCGGGAGCTGTGGAGGATTAGGAATAGTATCTCGAATCAGTTGGGGTAGAATGGGATTGATTCGTTGTGTTGTTAGTTCATACAAGCCGGGAATGGCGACAAAAAGACCTGAATTGTCCAAAACCAGCAGCATGTTTTTCAATGATTCCGGGACGGCCTGAAATTTTGTGTTTCATATCTACAAAACAATAAACTTCGGTTAAAGTTCCATGTGTGTCAATTCTAAGATATTTCTCCATAAAATCGAGCAGATGTAGCCAAAGGTTTGAAAAGGATGGCAGAGACGAAAGCTCTTTCAGTCTGTTCAAAAATGTTTTAGCGACAATTTGTATTGCTCGGACTCGAGTATCTTCTCTGCCCAACGGATCCATAGCAGAGAACGGTTCCAATAATTTACTCAACAAAGGAAAGAGCATCTAAATTATTCTGATAAATTTTAATAATATAAAAACATTGGGTTTTTTCTAATTTAAAACGTACATCATTGAAACATGATTCCCATTCAGCGGCCCCCAAATTTGCCATATTTAAGAAGGAGCGTTGAAGTTGAGCCAAAGCAATCTCACGAACACGCCTCCGACAATCACAAGCCAGTCTAGCCATCACCTGAAGCAATGGACGCCACACAGCAGCCCAGATGTATGGAACATCACAGATAACCTGAAAATGGTTACTCTACGTTAGACTCTGAAATACCTTTGGATCTTCCCTTGCCCAGCCCACAAGTTTTTCATAAGCGCAACTATGCAGATTGGAACAGAGATCGAGCAGATGAAGGGATACCTAAATGGAGACTGGAAAAAAATATAAGAGGCACTCACTTGTTCGTAACTAGCTGATATCTGCTGTTCGTCGGAAGAGCCTTCTACTGTATCGGGTACATCAGTAGACAATTCTTTTTTTGTGGATTTGAGACTATGTTTATGTCTGCGCCTCTCATCGGTATTGCTTCGAAGAGGGTTTTGAGCGTCACCACTCAACGGACCAGCTGCATATCTAAAATTGTGGTTTTTTTTACTTAGATAATGAAAAGTAACCTTCCACCATCCAAACTGGCTTCAACCATACTCAACAAGCAGCTTATACTGCTTTCGAGGTTTTCAGGTGTAATATGAGGGGCGCTTTCCCGAAGAAGGAAGTCCAAACAGTCACAAATCTGAGAAATGTCAAATGCTCCAAGTTGAAGAAGGGAACCTTTAGGAAAGCGGCTGGTTCATGCCGCCCCAAATGAGTTCTCAGCACAAGAGAAGCTCGACTGAACGGTACTTTCGAGTCGAAAAGAGCTCTCTGCGCATCTTGAATAGCTTTATCTGCATCCTTTTTGTCTAAATGGATCCAATCTTTACTTTGATCAATGGAAACAGCGCTATCTGCTCGGCTCCCGGAGGAAAGATCGGGATGATAATCTACAGCTCCTGTATAAATGGAAGAGACAAAATTACTCACGATTTGCCCTCTCATGATAATTGTCTGAGGTGTAACCTCTATCATCAGTTGTTAATCTTTCAGCAGGACGTTCTACATCAGAATATGCATTTCTTTCCCCCGATAGTGTGCGCTCCACCTATAAAAATTACATCAAATATTAGACCGACAAGTAAATAAGTCCCATTATTAGATTTGTTTTTCTAATTATAATTTTATCTATGAGATTTCACTATATCATTGTACAAGAAGGCTTCGCCGCGTCAAAACCCCCCAGGCTATCAGCTTGTCCGTCTCTCCATTTTGATTTTTAAATTTCCGAAAATATTTCACAAATGCCCGAGCTAGTTACAAATGCGAATCGAGCCATCGTTAGTGTTTCACACATGCTAAAGCAAAGACAGATGAAGAAAACGGAAACATAGAGAAAAGCAAAAATTTTGGTCACCGCCGGAGTCGAACTTGCAGCTCTAGTTTGAACGCGTGCGCGCCCGGCGTGGGCGGTGACGGACAGACAGACAGACACCCTGGCGTTTTGAATATTTAAAGGAACAGTGGCACAGCTTCAAAAATTAGACGCGCGCGCGCATATGGTTACGGTAGCGTCCCATTTTTTAAATTTATAAATTTTGTTTTCCGCACGAGTTTTCAATATTTCTTTTTGCTAAAATGATCAGCATATTCCAATTAGTGAAACAATAAAAATCACAAAAATCGTATGTCACAATATGGAGAAAAACAACTCGAAAGCAACTTTTTTGGTCGATGAAAAGCAAACGCGCCCCGAGCATATGCGCTGAGCGCAGACCGCGAAAAGCTGTGCCACCGTTCTTTTAAAATCGTAGCACATATGAAAATAATAGTCTTTATACAAATTTGAGTCTAAAACTGTTTAGAACACTGGTGTATAAAACAAATAATTTCTTTTAATGTTGAAAAGGGGAGACATTACCGCGCTTTAGATTCCTGAAATTACCGATTGCTATATGTTAAATATATATTCTAGAAGTGAAATCGTTTTGGTCGATTCCTTCATGAGTAAATATTCTCTTATTAGTAAATTGAAAAAGCAACCAACATCGTCAATTACGCGAGCAGCTCCAGTTGTTTCCATGAGTGAGAAGAGGATCTGCCAGTGATCCTGTCTATGAATATCTTGGGCATTGTTTCGTAGCAGTTCATGTAGGCCATTTGAAATTTGTCGCGAAAAAATAAATAACGCATTTGGGGATAAATTCTATAAGTCTCTGTCTTATAATGAAAGAATTTACCAAAAGATGAGAGAGCGTAATAAACACGTCGTCAGCTACGGAAGTATCACGAAATAGGTTTCTAGTAGCTATGCGAAATATTCCAACAACAGCTCTTTCTACTAGAACAGGATATTTGTTTAACGACAATAGTAAAACAATATGTTCTTTGACATCGGGCCAAAACTCGGCTAGTCTGTCCTATAATTAAAAGTAAAAGTATAATACAATAATAACCTTATTCTCCAAGGTAATAGACACGATCAATTCATGAAGAAAGACCAACATATCCTCGTGCTCAGTTTCTGCTTCACCTCTTTTCTTCTTTTGTTGTAAAAGATTTTTGCTAACTTCTCGCAAAGCAACAACTAGTCTATTTAAAGCGGAAGCTGTAAGATATTTACTGTCCCTTATTATATGGGAAGGATTGCAATCTTTCACGACTTCTTTTGCCAACTGGAAGCAAGACTGGTAAACGTAGTGAAGCGAACATACTTTTATAGACTTTACTTGCTCTTCGGTAAGTTTTCTTCGTTCTGCTTCACTTGCACCACTTCCTAAACCCAACCAAGAAAGAAGTCCCGCTTCGTTTCTAACAGGCTGTGGATCTCTATAGCAACTGGCAAGAAAAATAGAAGGTAGGTACCTATACGTCGTCCTAACTATGGAAACCCATCCCTTCTCATCCACAAAATCATCAACCTCTGTAAGATCCGTTGGAAGAAGTTGTGCGTGGAAGAGGGCTAGTAACGAGTGTATCATGTTTATCCAACTCTATAGAAAATGAAATCATATTAGAAAACCTTACCTCGCGAAGAATATCGCCGTTTTTATGAACTAGTTCAAAAAGAACGCGAAGTGCTTCCTGAGCCTTATAATTTTCACCAAAAAGGACTGCTGTAGTTTCAGCAGAATTTGAAAATGTTTCACCTCGGTTACTATCCTGTTCTTCAGCGGTAGCTGAAAATAAAAAGTGAAAATAAAAAACCAAGTTAAATACCTTCTTTCATGGTAAAAGTACTAAATTTACACAACGTAATAACAAGATTGTCAAATACATTTTCCATACCAAAGAAAGCAGAAATAGAGGCACACTTCCTATATCCATTTAATGCTCGCTGCAATAACTTGTCTTCTAGAAACAAATGTTTAGATACCTTTAATATAATGTCGTGGTCCGTTTTACCAAAAACGTAGCTTAATGAAGAGATAGTTGGGCCCCAAATTAAAGCGAATAATGACTGATCATTCCATCCAGTAGGCGCATGTAGGAAAATTCCTTCAGGGGTTTCACCACGACGAAGAAGCACCTTCCAAAGATAATTTTCTTTGACAATACCTGTCTGTTCAGCTGGCATAACAATCTCTTCAGATCTAATGATAACTATTAAGAAGGGTGAAAAACTCCAAGGTACTTAATCGCGTTGTAAATAGCCACTATCATGTCGTAATCGAAATCTTGGCCACCGTTTGTTCCTGAGAGATTTCTTCGAAAGCAGTCTACAGTCATGGGAGGTTGATTTCTTCTGGCCTAAAAGTAAATTTGTTTAAAGGAATGAAATAATCTATCAAGAGACATTAACACTTACCTGAGGATTATGTTGATCTGTATTGAGCATAATAACAGCATATGACAATGTGAAAGCCGCATCTACATGATTAAACGGTTCATTATTTGCTCGATACCATTGTTCTGAACAAATTTTCAATGTTTTTTTTTGTTTAAAAATGAGGCATACCTGAGAATTGCTGCATGACCATGGATATTTCCGCCGATTCACCCGGTAATCGAAACGACTCGAGGAAAATTCTCAGCGCCTCGTCGAGACGAAGATTTTCGAATGGGAAAGATTGCACAAATGCAGCCAATACCTAAATTCGAGTCATTATTCGCATAACACCACCTGTATCACTATTTACTCAAAACATGCCTCAGAATTTTTTCTACTGCAAATATAGTCTGCAATTTTCTTCTTGTCTAGTTGAGGGTTTGTTCTCAGCCAGTTCACCAAACTAACAGATTCGGCCTCTAAGATTCCCTTTTCTCGGAGAAAATTAATTCCTGTAGTTAGATAGTCAACGAAGAGCGGAAAGAAATATACCTTGTTTAGGGTCTTTATTAAAAATATCCGTTCCTTCTGCCAAAATTCGCTTTTTCTCCTTTTTTTGAATAACATCACTAAGAAGTGGAATATTATCCGAAGGTGCGTGCCGATTTGCTCGAGCAACAGGAGCAGAATTTGCTTCTCTTGGATCATTCAAGGTGAAATCTGCTTCTCCGGCTGCAATGATCTTCTTCCCTACATCCATTCCACTTAACGTAGGTAATTTAAGAGATAATTTGTTTCTGGAAATACACCGTTAGATACAGCATAACCATACGGTGAGGATGCTGTTGTTAGATTTGCCCGTCTACAAACACAGTTTTCTTCAATCGTGTCAATAACGACAAGAAGGGCGTCTAGAGCCAGTAAAGATGTCGTGCCTAGCCCTGACATAGGAAATGACATATCTTTTAACAATTCTGTAAGTTCTTCGAAGACATTTCTGAACTTAGATTAAGAGTTTTGTGCTTAAGCATACGAGCAGTATATGTCGCAATCGTAGTTCAAATATAATTCATTGACAAGGCCAGGAATTCTCCAAAGCTGCACCAGTGACTCTAATGCCATTTCCTTTTGTTCGTAGCTTGCATTTCTCTGTTAACTAATTAATTGATGATCAATTGAGCTCACTTGTTCACTTCGAATTACAGCCATTAGTTTATGGAAATATGCTTCTAATTGGAATTTGAGTTGGTTCCTCATACTTTCAAAGAGCAAAAAACAAACTCTGTTGGTTGCGGCTAAAACAGGCAATTTTTCTGTATCAAGAAGCTGCAATAGCGAACGACAGAGGTTGTCACGGACAAGTGGCATCAATACGGCATAATCAGTCAAATGGTCTCCAGCAGCCTAAATAGTGTTACGAAAAAAAAGAGTTCTTACTTCCAAGGCTACAGTTATAAGATTTAACCCTAGAATAACCATTGATTCGGTATTCGCTCGATCGAGTGGATTGACGAGAGCAATGAGAAACCTTAATAGTTCTCGACAACATGGAAGACCATAGGGCAGTCGATCTACAGCAGGCTTAGTTTCAGTTGAGGCCGCATTAGCAGATGCACTTTTACTACGCTGTCGTAATCCCTAGGGAAAAAAATAATTCCCTGAAGAACAAATAGCTACCTTTCCATTAGAAACATCGTTAGCTGTCCCATCGCTTTCACTATCAGCCACTTCACCATCATCTATTTTTTCTTCGCTATCTATGCGGACAATCTCTTCTTTAAAATTGTGTGTGGGGGTTACTACGTCGTAGCCTTGAATGACGTCCATTTTCGGTAAAATAACAGACGTACCTAACTGAGATGCAGCCGCATCGGAACCTTTTCTCAGACCGGGTATCAGCTGGTCCTGTTCTCTCGCTGACAGTTCACCGTCTTCTTGATCAGAGTCTACGACTTCTTGCGCCCTTTGTCTTCTCTTATCTGTCTTTGAATTCATTACTAGATATCTTATATAAGGATGACGTGTATCTTCTCGAAATGTCGATAATCGTGTAAAAATAAGCTATACAAATAAAGATGGCATCTTCAAACGGCTATCAAACCTGAGTTGTATCAGTAAGTGTCGCCTCTGCGGCTTTTCTCAACAAATGTGATAAATGCTGTTCAAAGACTATACGAAAGCATGATTGCATCATATCACAGACAGCTTCGTTAGAAAGTAGTGAACCTGGAGGCGAGAGAAGTAATGAGCGAAGAACCTGAAATGTAAGCTAACAATTTTCCCGTTATCCCTTACAAGTAGTATTTTAAACAAAACACATTCGTCACTACCGCTACTTTTTCCTCCAATAAATTTTGTATGTACCACAGCATCCGCAATTGAATTCACGGCATTACTAGCTTTGATACTGCAATTGGAGAATAATGCTGAAATCTAGTAATGTCGTTACCTGCTGGCATCGATAAGACCATATGTAAGGAATTTAGCTACAGAAGCAAGCGCTGCTTCGGTTATAGGCCCATTAGTGTTCTGTGCTTTTATAACATCGAGGAACGGAGAGAGATAAGTGATCGGATTCATGTCCGACAAGTCAGACACCTAGAAATATATTAATGATTCAGGGCATGTTGCCTTCTTACGGAATTTAAAACTTCTTTGAGATCTGCAAAATTTCGCATTAGGGGATCAGTATCTTCTAAAGAAGGCGGCTGATGAGATAACTGATACTGTCTAAAATTTACTGAGTACAGTTTACCTTGAAAAACATACCTTCTTGCTTTGTTGAGAAGAGCTACTACAGTATTAGTTTCGCCCATAACAATATACACGCCATTGACGGACATACTGAGCGAACAAGGGCAACCTGAACGCAATAACCGATAGACACGTATTAGATATAGATTGAATCTCAAACATTTCATTGAGAATAGGTATTTTATATATAGTTTATTATTTTAATTTGTGACTAGATTTCTTTGTCAGTTTATATCTTCAGTTTCCCAAAACCAGTGACTGGAAACCCACCCGAATCTAAAACTTTTATATAAAGTTAAAGAAAGAACGATACCTATTTGGAGGCCATATCCTAAAAAACAGACGTATCTGAACTAGCCCTTCAGGTACTGGGCCAAAATGACGAGAATCGGTGGAAGCAAATATGTTATCTCCTACAAATAAAAGCTTTCAAAAATATTGCAACTAAACCTCGAAGGAAAACATGTCCTCGTGGAATGCGTCTGTTCGGCAGAAACTCGTTATCTATGAAATCACCTTCCTGTAAAAGTTAAAAGAAAAAGATAAAAACAAGGAAATCAAAAGAAAGCAACTTAACCTACTTTAGCTATCACTCGTTTACATAAAAGTTGATTTGCATCACTAGGGCTTAGACAACCAACTATGTCTCCTCGATGAATATTTCCAGACGAAATACCTACAACAGTATTTTTTTAGCAAGTTATAATAAGAATCATACTCAATCTCTCTGCTAAAACAAGGTCGCCATCATGAATAGTAGGATGCATTGAAGGTCCGGAACATATTACTAATTCTCCTACGTGAGCACTAATTGTGTGAGCAATGCATGCAAAAATTCCTACTCCCTTTGTATATTTCCAAAGCAACGTTTTGCTGAAGAAGCGTTTGCCAGCACTCATAACATTCTGCAACAACACAAATGATCTGATAATTAAAATTACAACGTAATAAAAGATGTGAACAGCATTGTTTCCTCAATTAAATTATAATATATTGTTTCCACGTCGCTCAAAGGGGAAGTGGGTGAAACAGAGAAAGCCGCATTGCACATGTAAAATCCCAACGAAAAGAGACGCAGACACAGCGGGTGAAAAGGAGTAGTGGTTTGTTCGAGAAAGGCGTTGATTATGGCAATTTTATTTGGAGATATTTATTATAGTCCAGAAATGGAGGGAAGCATGATATTGCAGTTATATTATGAACCCTCAACTTTTATAAAGTACCCCGTGCAGCTGTTCTCGGACATATATATATATATATATATATATATATATATATATATATATATATATATATATATATATATACTGTAGTTGCTCTTCTCAACAAAGCAAGAAGGTATGTTTTTTAAAGTAAACTGTACTCAGTAAATTTTAGACAGTATCAGTTATCTCATCAGCCGCCTTCTTTAGAAGATACTGATCCCCTAATGCGGAATTTTGCAGATCTCAAAGAAGTAAGTATATATATTTTTCTGTTCGTGAACTGCCCTAACGGGCTAGAAATGCCCTTGCTACGTTATATAAAATGGTACATACTTCATATTTTATCTACAACGAGTGAAGCCTTCATGATAGATTCGCTTTTGTGAGTGGGGTGCGCTTCTCTATTGTTGAGAAATCTGGGTCTTAGCGCGGAGGTTGGTCCGCTGGGGTTATTTGTATGGTCTAAATTACTTCAAAAGCCTCTTCATCTAACTTGCCATTGAAATATTCTCACATCTGACACCTTGAAAAGAAATATACTCAACTATCAGCAACTGACACGATGCCTTTGGTCAGTTTCTTTAAGTTAACTAAAAGGTCAAACAAGGAAAATATGGCTCAGGTTAGTAACGTTACCCAATTGAACACTTCACATAAATTCAGCCTAAAAACAGTAATAAGATACTAGAGGCATCTATTTATACGGGACCAAGTCCATATTCTGTAATAACACAACCGAAAAAGTCAAAAGGTAAGGTTGATTTTGTATTTAGCATTGTATGATAGATATATAAGTTGAGCTATTATATTTTTTTTATACAGCAATTACCTTCGATTATTTCGAAAGCACAGAAAATATAGCCGGTTCATATCATTCACAATGTTAACAAGGTATTTAGGACCTAGATCATGCCCGGGAGCACCCATGAACGATACTCGTGCTAGTAACCGAGAACAACCGTTTGCAGATCGGCACTCGCAGTTAAATAGTTCAGTAAGATATGAAAATCTTCCACGTAAACGAGTAGGGTAAGTATTCAATCATATGACGGCAACACCTCCTTGCAGCTCATTTGAGGATAATAATTGTCGACGACCTCACAATTCACATCGTGCATTGAAAGACGGAAGAGAAGGTTACGACTCCCATTTTCACTATGAATCTTTCGAGTCCGACGATGACGATTACCGAAATTTTATAAATGTAAACAAATACTGATTATTCAGTAATAAATGTTTCAGATGCAAGCACAAATTGCCGAATTAACCAGAGAGGAGAAGAAAATGCGAGACAAATACAGGGATTACAAAAGAAGGCTAGAAGAAACATATGAAGAAGCCGAATACTATAGGTTATTGATTTTGTTCAATACCTCCATACTTTATAGACGGAATTTTGAACGTCAGGCTCACGCCTTCGAGAAGATACGTAAAACATTAGATAATGAAAGGAAACAAAGAGCCATAGCCGAATATAAAAACAAAGAATTAACGGATGCCTATAAACAAGCCAATGAAAGAATTATGGACCTCGAAGAAAAACTGAACTTTTTCGAACGAACTGTGAACGAACACTCCTTACAGGAAGGTAAGTAAGAAAACTTATCTATATATATTTATAAATATTAGATGGAGCTGCAAGTGGTGCAGGAGAAGCTCTTTGTGAGCAAAGTGATGTGTGTTCCCGAGATTTGATGAACTCCGATACACCTTCGGTATCCATGTTCAGTGACGGAAATGTTGATCCCGAAAAGGACGAGGTATATCAATTTGCCTATAAGCCCAAACAGGTAGAACGTTCAGGTCCGTGTGTTTCACCTCCAAGATTCGGATGAATGTGATATAGATGATGAAATCGAAGTAGAACGTTCATTAAAAGCAACACCTTTGGATCTATCTTCCGTCTCAACTCATAAGTTGGCTTCTTCTAAAATAGGGTAAAAATTAAAGGGAAAAAGAAATTTATCTTTCTCAGTAAATCACTGTCAGACACCAATTTGCAAGCAATGACCGTTGCCGCAGAAGAGCAGGGAGAACCGGCAATATATAGCAACAGCGATTGGATAAAATCCTTCAAATCTTTAAATGTACGGGAGAAAGGGGTACGTGAAATTGCCTATTTTTCTCTAAAAGAATAGATTTTAGCAACGTCAAAATAATGTGAATATTTTAGGGGCGACATCATGATTCACCAATTTTCTCTTCTTCGGAAGATGACGGGGCAGATCTTGCATTTCAGCAACAGCAATATGAAAAACAGTTAAGAAAGATCGGTGACGCTGTAAAGTACAAACCAGCGAGAAAAATAATTGAAGAGAAATACTTTCGCCGGTAAATTATTTTTTTCTTCATTTTTAGTTTGCGGCATATTCTGTTACTTTTGGAAACTTTTACACTCCCTTTTCTTAGATACGCTAAACCGGAGCGGACTGCAATCGAAACCCTTAATTTTTTGGATGAGCTATCTAGCGATGCGAGCGGTCTGCTCTCTTCACCAGACTTCACGCCCGGCCTCCCCCGTTTTAATTAATTCCTTCATATATAACTAATAAATTCGTTGACATCGTCGAAATATGATGTCGTTTTCATCCGTCTGTACCATCTTGTTTGTACGCTACATAGATTTCATTTTCCCCTCTTTGTAATATTGATTATTATATTCTTATACGGATACATTTTGTTTTATGTTTATATTTCTGTATTTCTTGCCTACAGGTAAATGCATTCTTTTTCTAAATATCTGTCACTACAAGAACAAAGGATATATCTCCTATATTATTTTCTTCGCTGATATTTGATAAAATTTGCAAATATAACTCAAATCCAGATCAGTGAATAAACCAGGGCAATTCGATGGATGAGGGAACACAGGATGACAGTTGCGACTTTGGGCTTTCGGAATACTACAGAAGACACCCTTCGGCTCAAAACAAAGGTGAGTTATGGATATTTAGCTTATTCATCAGTGTTGTAAATTTCGTTCGTTCTAATTTGAAGTATGTCGCATCTATTCATAATGCCTTCATTGTATAGTAATCCCCCTGAGATTTTTCAATTTCAGCGTACGAATGGCCAGAACACTGTACAGAATACGATGACGAAGATACCAAAAGTGAAGATGAATATGCTGACGCATCGTCCGCGGTTAGAAAGCTTTAAAAAAAACCTCAAACGATTTAAACCCATTACAGAAATGTGAATCAGACGAACCTTTCGTACCTCCCTCAAGCCGCAATGACGCTCCGTTAGCTGGAATCATGAATCTTAACCCTGTATTAGACAGCATTGATCCAAGGTAATCAGATATCACAGTGTTTATGTGTTTATTTAGGAGGTTTTTTGCGGATTATAAGCCAAAAGGAATTCTCCGGTTTTCCCGTCTCTTTGCAAGTAATATTAAGCAGTCGTCCAAAGCCGAAATTTGGTGGCCTAGTAGGACATTTCATAAAAAACCTTCGAATGAAGAAAATGTCTGCACGATCTCGTGAATTTTAACAAAGATATTTTACAGAAAAATACACCACCGGAGAAGAAGAAAATAAAATTATTTTTCGGACCTCCTCCTACTGCTGAAGAAATGCTTATAGACCAAGAGGTTTGATTCCCTTCAGTGTGAACGTTTTTCTTAGGTGTTGCTGATGAGAGCTAGCACTTCGAACACTGAAGGTGCTCGCCAGCAAGTAACCAATCAGGATGACGAATATATTGCGGATCTTGTACCGCCTTGGCGAAATGGACCCGCCAAAATGTGGTATGACAAAATGAATATCCCAAACACTGTGACCGACTTCGACTACGGCTTCAAAATAAAAGGAGAGAATGAGTCTATCCAAACAATACACGAACTTCCCGAAGAAAAATCAGATATGTTTTTGCCCGTAAACTTGATTCGCTGGGAGGATGACATTATTTATGATGGTGAAGAAATTCGTGATCAGGTTAAAATTTTGAGTATTCTAAGCTTCCTTTCTAGGTTTTGGAGGAGATTCGTAGTGGAAAGCAGCCTGCTTGCGGTTGGATACCGACACAGGCCACTAGAACTTACGAGGCGTATTTACATCAAAGTTAGTAAATAGAAGTATTCCTTCAAAAATTATAGATCATTACATTAGTAAAACTTGTTTTTTAGTGCGAAGTCGAACGTTTGAACAGCAATTTCATGCTCGAGGTACTATGGCAGTTATGTCCCACCCAGAGATTGAAATTCCTCTCGAACCAACAGCGACACACTCCATATTTCCACTGGAGAACCATGAATTATCAAACTCACGATGGGAAGATGATATCATTTGGGATTCAGAAGCCATGAACAAAATACCTGGTTACAACAACCTGCTGTTTTTTTCTTAATGTACACTGACTTTAGAGCCCAAAGTGCTCACTTTGGACTTCTATGATGATCCTTTAATATTTGGAATGCCAGACGATCGTAAAACAGAAGATGATGGGCATCATTCGAACAAACCTTTTGATAGAAAAGAACATCAGTTTACAAAGAAATCCAAGATGATTTTGGGGCAAGTGCAGCAAAGACAGAAGCAAGAAGAAGAAGAACAGGTTAGTCGTTGTCTGATTCCTTCAAGAATAGTTCTTTCAGATGGAATCAGCGCAAGCTCAAATGACTGATAAAGACGCATTTAATCTGAGCAATGATGACTACTATTTACCGAAACATGCAAATAGGTAAGCATCATTCTGCCAGCAATTTTTTTTCCAGATCTGGGGCTGCTGGTAACAGTATGCTAATACAACATTCTACTCCAGCGCAAAATATTCACAGAACCTTTTTCCCTACTAATCTTAACCCCTATAAATTACGACACTGGCATAGATTACCACTGTTTAAACGGATGTTTCGCCATTTTAATCGAGATATCGTGGTCCAAAGCTGTAAAAAAGATATAAAAAGAATGGCCGAGGTTTGGATTTCAATTGGTGTTTACAAGTTTCTAGACTCGTGAAAGATTGAAACAGTCTGAAGGGGGAGGAGATATATTTTTTATGAGAGACGTGTGCGATTTATCTGGCAAAGACGGAGAGTTGCTGATGTTTGAATACAGTGAGGAACATCCTCCTTTACTAAGTCAACCCGGAATGGCGAGCAAATTGAAAAATTATTACAAAAGGGTAGGCTACTATTTTGTACCTAATTTCCCTTCTTTCAGAGAGCAGGGAAAGACGCAGATCCAGATTTCGAATACGGGGATATGGCTTTTTCACATAATGTGCCCTTTCTGGGGCAGTTGCAGCCGGGACAAGCTTTGCAATCTATCGAAAACAATCTCTACAGGTGGGTGCATCATATGGTGGCTTTATTCGACGAGGTCATTATCAATATATTTGGGAAATCATCAGCTGCGATAAAAAATATTTCTTTGGCAATTAAACGGATTTAGAAAAACTGTTTAGAGCTCCTATCTACCGGCACCAAACAAACTATAACGATTTCCTACTGATTCGACATAAAGGATCGTAAGTTATATTTTTTTTAAATTTGTAATTGATGGTTTGAATCAGGTGGTATCTTCGGAAATGCCCTCCAATATTTTTAGTAGGGCAAGAGTGTCCTCTTTACGAAGTGCCTTCTCCCAACTCGAAAAGGGCCACCGCTTTTGTTAGGGATTTCCTGTTGGTATGATCGCAAATGTTTATTAAAATAATGTACCTAAGGCGTTCATATATCGACTTTTTTATGCTAGCGAACACCGCCCACGACGTCTAAAAATGGAGGATATAAAGGCTGCTTTTCCACATTATGCTGAAAGCAGTGTACGAAAAAGATTGAAAATGTGTTCCGATTTCAAAAGACTCGGCACGGGTCCAGATCAGAATTACTGGGTTCGCTAGAATACTTTTTAAATGATTTATTTAAGGTTCTTCGTCCAGAGTTTAGACTTCCTTCTAAAGAAGAAGTGTTAGCTATGGTAACTCCGGAAATGTGTTGTGCACAATATAGCATGATGGCGGCAGAACAACGACTGAAAGATGCAGGCTATGGTGAACGTTATTTCTTTGCTCCAGAAAATGACGAGGTTGATGATGACGATGGTGTAACCATTGAAGACGAAGTATTTTTTTAAAATAGGGTTTTCTTTCTTAAATAATTTTAGATCAAATGTGCTCCCTGGAATACTACACGAGCTTTTTTATCCTCAATGCGAGGTAAATGTCTTCTTGATCAAACTGGAATTGCGGATCCAACCGGATGTAGGCAAGGGTTCAGTTATGTTCGAGTTTCACAAAAACCTCAGAAGGTTAACTTTTTTTTAAATGTAATTACGCCCCATATTACAGGAAGATATACCTGCTGCACCAAAACGACTGGTGACCGGAACAAATGCTGATTTGCGCAAACTCCCCCTAAAGGAAGCCAAGGACATTTGTAGAGATTATGGAGTTAAAGAAGAAGAAATAAATGCTCTCTCTCGTTGGGAAATTATTGATGTTATCCGGACGTTATCCACACAAGCTGCAAAGGCAAAAGGAGACAGTGGAGGAGACAACTGTAATAAGTCGTGAAAATATTACATTTGATTTTAGGGACTGGAATGGCTCGTTTCGCCCGAGGAAACATTAGATTTAATTTTGCTGATATGCAAGAAAAGTATAAAAAGCACTGCCAGTATATATTTGATCTCCAGAATCAGTAAAATATGACACATTAAATTTAAATTCAGTTTATAGAACGTTAGCTAATCCTGAAGTACTGTCTACAGATGAAGGTAGCTCAGGAGAAGACACCGATAATGAGGACCTCGCCAACAGACTTGAGAGTATTCTTTCACAAAATAAAGGTACTTACATAATACTGTTGACAACTTTCCGTTTGGTATAGGAAAAAAGCAAATTTCAATGTCTGAAAAAGCAAGAATTGAATATGAAGATGAAGAGAAAGAAAGAAAAGAATTAGCACGGATGATTCATGGTGATGCAACAAAGACAGGTGAAAAAAAGGAAGTCAGTGCCGAAGAAAAAAAGAGTAGGTTTTATGTAATAATAGACTGCCGTTTTTAAGACGTTTCAAAAATTGGCGAAGATATTACTAGTGCTGCTGCTAAGGTTTCTGGTATTACTGCCAATCAAAAACTGAAGATTTACCGCACGTTCAAAAACAATGACGGAACAACATCGGTTTTCTAGCGCTTTTTTGCTAACAACAATTTCAGACACGTGTTGAAGTTGTTACTCGGCCGCAGCTTATTGAAGGCTACACAAGAATACGTACGACAAGAGATGATACATTTATTCAAGTATATGCTCAAATGGATGAGCAATACAAAGAAGAGCGAAGGAAAGAAAAAAGAAGAATACAAGACCAACTTCGTCGTTTGAAGAGGAATGAACTCAAGGCAAAAACAACGACACCAAAGCCAGAAAAGAAACCACCACCGATCAAGCCGAGCCTTCTTAAAATGAGATGTAGTGCGTGTCACGGAACTGGTCACATGAAAACTAATAAGCATTGTCCGCTATATAACAAGGATACTTCTGGAACCCCTACTAAGGATGGCATTACCGATGACGAGGCAAGCATGAACTCAACTGAAGTAGCCGTAGTGGAAGGAACAAAAATAAAAATTAGTAAGAAGTTCCTACTTAAAAGTGTCGAAGAGAAAAACAAGAAGCCCGTGAAGTAAGTATAAATTATCTTTTTCGTTTGAGGTAAAAAGTAAGCTTTTTTGTCTACTTACAGATTCTCGATGCCTGACCGTTATCGTGAAGAATCATTTTCTGATAATCAGGAACCTCCTGTAAAAGCAGAAGTAGAAGATGACGGAGAGTCCAGTACGCCTTGTACGTTCACTTTTCGAAGATTTTATATCGAGTTTGCAGCCCGTTCACGCCTTCAAGCTGGCGGATCCGCTGCACGCCGTAGAACTTCTACACTTGAAGACGATTATCTAGCTGGTCCCGCTAAAAACGTGCAAAGAATGCGAGCAGATCCAAAGGTTTTAACGATGTTTTCACCTTTCATGTAGAAAATTCAGGTTACTATGGGTAGTCTTCTGATGGATATAGTGATAGAACTTAAAACAATCGAAGGTTCTGAATATTTGCTGTTTCCCGTTAATCCTCGTCAAGTCAAAGATTATCACGAAATTATTAAAGAACCTATGGATCTTCAGAAAGTCAAAAACAAAATTACGGAAGGGCATTATGAACTTAGGAAAGATTTTCTAATGGTAAAATATCACTTTAATTGAAATAACCTCTAACCTCAATTAGGACATTAAAAAGATGTTTGACAATTCACGTTTATATAATGGCGACAACCACGTTATCACGCAGGCAGCGATGAAGGTCAGGCTTCACATATTAAATATTACTGTCCTTTCCAGATGTTCGAGGTCGCTGGTAAAAAGATTGTAGAAAAGGAGCATCAGTTTATACGTCTTGAAAAGGCTATTAATCCTCTTCTTGATGACGATGACAAGTATGGCGATATATTTTAGGATCGCTTCAATATATTTTTAGGGTCGGATTTGGCTTTATCTTGTCCGAAATCATTCAAAAATGTAAGAATATTCCTAAGTCCGCCGCGTTCCACACTAAAGTTGATGCTAAAAAGGTGTGTTTGTTTGGCTAGTATTTACAAAGGTTTAGATTCCCAATTACTATAGTCGTGTCATCAATCCGATGGATTTGGGTACTATGGAAATTAAAATAAAAGAACATGGCTATTCATCTATATCGCAGTTTCGAGAGGATCTTCAATTAATTGTGGATAATTCCATACTTTTCAATGGGCCTAATTCTCAGTACACAGTAAAAGCACAGGAAATCCTTGCCATTGCCGAACAATTAATTGGAGACAAAGCCGAACAGGTCTGTTTTTTAGTTAAATAAATCACACAATTATTTAGTTACATGAACTGGAAGCTAATATTAATGGTATGCCCACAGAAGAAGATGATGAAGAATATATTGATGGAGAAGCCGATCCTGCAGATATGGACGCAATAACTGGTGATGAAGAACTCGAGGCTGGCGGAATTGAAGGTGACGTTGAGGATATGCTGGGTTTGTTTTATAAAAATAACCTCCTTATATTACACAATAGAAGATGAAGAAGACGGCGAGCTCCTTCAAAACGACCTTCACCTCACCGATGACGAAGACGATGATGGTATAATTTTATTTATATTATATTTTATAATTCCCCGTTTAGACGAAGATCTTCTTTTGTCTCGTATGAATGCAAATGGGCAACTTAACAACGATCTGGCTCTTTCGGATTCTGATGAAGAAGAGACGTTAAACGCTATTCGGAGAGGTGATGCTGATGATAGTACATTAGAGTGGTAATATTTTTATGTATATACTAACAGAAAGATAATAAAATGTATAAAATCTTTAAATTACACGCTGTCGGGAAAAAGTGTTATCGTAAAATCTCAATTTTCTGATCTTTCTGAAGTAATAGTACAGCTAGCGTGAGAAGTAATTTATCAGCTTGATAGCAAACAATTAGGCAGGTGCGTGATGTCAAAGTATGTTACCCATATAGAGATCATGTTTACCTCCTGGAGATTCCTCGAACACTCCTAAACAACAGACACCCACGTGCTGACTAAGGGTCTCATTTGCTCCTTGGCACACTCTACAAACATGTTTCTCTTCTACATTTCTCTCTTCCTCCTGCTGGCCGTGCAAATCCACCCCACAGCCGTCGACACCTGCCGCTACCATCTTCAGAAAGCCGCTAGTAAATTCTGTCCGTGAGTTGTTTTCTTTATATTTAAAATAGAAAAAGAAGTGGTAGGTCACATGGTAGACGGATCTACTGTCTCTGTTTTCATTAGGTTCTTTGTTTTGACCAAGTCTGATAGAGAGATTAAGAAACACAACATGCGTCGAGAGAGCCGCCGTCGAGATGGCCATCGACCTGTCGGACTCGCTCTTTGTGCTCTTCTTCAACCTGGATGACTTCTGTTGCAGACGGATCTGCACCCACGAGGATCTGCGCCGGCTTTGCTGTGACGCGAAAATGAAAAAGTTCTTCTAGTAGCGATGTTCTTTTATTGGTTTTTGAATACTGTGATAAACCGGACTCGGAGGAGGTAGTTCAGAGGTAGCTCTCGGTCTCGCTCAGCCGGATGCTGCCCAGCTCGCGGGTCGACTCCCGCACCGCGGCCTCGTCTTCGGGCGTCTCCAGAAAGAGACTTTCCATCTGTCGGTGCCGGTTCTCCACTCCCTCGACTTTCCTTCGAATCGTCGAGATTGCCGTCTGCCGAGCCTCGACCGGCGCACTGCAAGAGATCTCGTTGCTCCCCACGAGGATTTCCACCTACTTATGGTTGGCATTTATCTGGGCAGCTAGCATGTCCCGGATGTGGCTGAGCTCCTGGATGTCCCCGGCCAGCCGCCGCCTCTCCGTCTGGAAGAGGGTGCTCCTGTCCCGGCCGGGGATCAATCTGTCCCTAGAACGTCGTTCCATCTCATCGATGCGTCTGTTGATCTAGAACAACTGTAAGGCGAGGCCCGTCGTCTGCCCCACCTCCACAATGGTCGAGTTGAATGCCTCCGTAACGTTGAGTTTGGCTTCGTTGTCGGCTAGTGCCCGGCAGAGTCTGCCCCAGGTCTGCTCCAGCTTGTTGTTGATGTTGGCCTGCGGCTGCGAATCCAATCGAAGACTCCTCCTCAGCACCATCCCCACCTGGCACAGTTGTCTCCCGTATTCGTACGTGCTCTGTAAGTGGCCTGTCACTGTCGAGGCGGCCTCCTCACTCTAGCAGTCTCCTCTAGTTTCAGTCTGTCCTCCCTCAGGTGGCCGATGTCCCGCTCGTCGCACCCGATCTGGTTGTAGTCCTTGAGAAGTGTCTCGTGAAGTTCGTCTAGCCATTTTATCGCCTGAACCTATCCTTCAAAAAAAGCGAGAAATCTACCTGATGGGAGTCGTTTTCACACGTGAACAGCTGAATGAATTGTTGTAATTTCAACCTGCGAACATCGAGGAGGTCGAGGCATCTGAAGAGATTTTCGGGGGAGAAGGACAGGACCGACCTCTTACGTCTCTCCCGGACGGCCGCCAGCTGGTCCCGGATGTGGACGATGCCGGCCGAGTAGTCCCGGATGATCCGCTTGCCGAAGGCGTTGTACTCCAGAGTGGCCAGGTCCTCGACGAACGCGGCTCCCGTCTCGCAGACCGTCTCGTAGATCTTCTCTGAAATGTGATAGTCGGCTGGCCCCTAACCTCCTCTGACCCATGACTGTGACCTTTTCCTCGATGGCCGTCCTCTCGGCTTCGGCCCCGGCTAGGTCGGACACTTTCGGTTCCGTACACAGAGATTCCAGCAGGAGATCCGTCTTTCGGGACAGCTGGAAAGGGGGCATAACCGGGGGCAGGGGACAGACTGACGTCGCCCATCAGGCCATGGAATTTCTCACTTCGACGGGCCATTTCCGTCTGCCGCTCGACCCGATTGTTGAACTGCTGGCAGACGAGGCGGACCTGGTCGCGCGCCTGGAACTCCTCGTTCTGCTCACTCTGGGGAGAGGGAAACTGACCTTGGCGAGGGTGATGGAGTGGGCAGGGACGGCGGCCATGAGCCGCGTGGCGAGTTCAGCAAGTTCTTCGCTCTGGGAGAGGATCTCCTGGAACACGAGCTAATGGAATGGGAGAGGCCGTATTACAAACAGGCGGCCGGCCACGCGGATGAGACATACGCGAAACGTATCTGCCTGTTTTACACAAAAAAAGTGTGTTCGAACCTTGCTCTTCTGGGCCAGTTGGTGGTGTTCCTTGACGAATTGGCGGGCCCCGTCCCTGCTCTCCCCGATCTCGTGTAGCGTCAGAAGCCACTTCTCCCCGGGGCCCTCGATCCAGTCGAGCAGTCTAGAAACGGACTCGAATTATCGAGAAGGGCCCCCTGCCTGTTGATCCCCGCCGCGTGTTCCTCTATCATTTTCATTTTCTCGCGGCTTTCCTGTGCCGCCTTCTGTTCCCGGGCCTCTTTCTCGGGCCTCGTCGCGGCCGTCTAAAACGAGGTTGATGGGTAAGGCTCTTAAAAAACCTTGACTTCCTCGATGGCTTGTTTAATCTGGACGGCGGCCGAGATATTCTCATGGTTCGCGGGGCTCTGGCTCAGTTCGACGGCCAGGGACTCCCCCTCCTTGAAGCAGTCCTCCTGGTCCGACAGCGGCTGTCCCTCCGGCGACGAGACGTCCTTCTGCCTGTTCCGCAGCCGGCCCAGACAGCATTCTATCTTCTGTAACCCCTTGGAATTGTCCATTTCCCCTCGAGACCTCTCTGTTGTTGCTCCACTCCTCGGCGTCGTAGGCCAGGTTGCCGCCGAACTGCTCCGGCAGCTGGGAGATGTCCACGTACTTGGACAGTTTGTGGACGGAGATCAGCTGGGTCTGCTCATCTCGGTACGCGTCTCCCGCCAAATTACAAACCTTAAAGTCAACCCCAGAAAGAACGAGATCCATGTTTATTTTCTGCTGGTCGAGAAACTTCTCCGGCTGGACTATCAGGCACAGACGGATCTTCTTGTACAGGGCTTGCTGGATGGGGGATAGGGCCTATACTGGGGAAGGCACTCACCTGGCATCCTCGGATGATGGTCTTGAGCACCTTGGCAGGGGCCTTCCTGCCGTCGGCCAGGACACAGAAGCCCTTGGAGGCGGCCGTCGGCTCGGCCACTTGGGTCAGGTAGCCCAAGAGTGAGACGAAGTCCTCGTAGGGGAAGCCGAGGGACCCGAGGTCGGAGGTCGAGGCCCCTGAAGGAATATGCTCCAAATGCCGGGATACCTTTGGAAGACTGTGTCAGAGGGGGGTCGATGACTATTAGGGGGCCGCCTATCCGATCGCGTCCACCTAAATCTTCGGGTTTCTCTCTAAAAACGGTATCTTTACCGGGAAGTGATGCTAGATTTTTAAGTAACTTCGCCCGGTGTTTGGCAATATCCATCTGACTGAAATTATTTAGAAAATGGGGAAAAGACGACGGGTGCAATTTTAATTGGGAAGGCGAGAGAATTGCAACAAAAAAGCGGGTTTTGAGTGTGAAAACAACGGAGAAGTGGGTTTATGTTGTTCGGCGGGGAAGTCTTCTTAAAGCTTTATCAATGAAACGTCGATATCGGTTATATCAATTAGGAGCGAGACCGATTGCGGAAACTGGAAACATTACTCGCCCTTTTGACGTGATTATTACACGCTTTGAAAGGGAAGAAATGCCGGGGGCGCACTGTAACACAGGCAGCTGCCACTTATCGTAACAGCCCCAGGGATATGTGAAGATGGCCGATATGATCAATACAGACCGTTGTTTGTGCTGTGCTGAGACGATCAAACAAGGTCATCCAGCGCGCTCTGGCTGTCGGGAATATGCAAATCTCTATTGGAAAAGTGTTGAATCGGTTGAGGTGGAGATGAAAAGCGACCGCGCTATTCAAGATGTTGTCCGAAAAGATTACTGCTGCCGGTTGAAGCGCCCCCAACATAAAATAAACAGAAATTTCATATCACTGTATTTTTATATACACAAACTTTCGAGTAATCTATTAGAAATTGGAAATGGAAGTGAAATGTTATTGTAGTTGCAAAGGAGGTACACTGCAAAAAAGGATATATATATATATATATATAAAGAACGAACTTTTCGCTTGCTTTTGCAGCCTGTGCTGCCTGCAAAAGTTTCTTCTTCTGCTGTTCCAAAACGGGTGTATCCGTGACCGAAACTGGTACTGTGGGAAGACGCGGAGAAGAATTTCTCTCTGTTGGATAGTTGTTATAACTAAAATAAGTTAATTTAAAAAAAGAAAAATGATTAATAAACTAACTTCGCTATAGGCGTGTGAAATCTATTATTCTGTTGGGAACCAATACCCTAAATAATGTTAGGGGTAAGATCAAAATCACATACGACTTGTGGAGGCATATAGGCTCCAGGACTCATGTTCTGGAAATAAGGACTTCTGACAGTTGGACTCAATTGAGCTAGTTGTGGGGAAAACATTTGTTGATCTAAAATAACTACTACTTGCGTTAAAAAGTATATTCAAACTATTCGAATTAATATTTAGCTGTAAGGCTAAATAGGCTCGTTTAAATTTTTCAAGGTCTGCGGTGTTTTTATCAAGTTTTCTGGACAGCTCTGAATTACGGCTCAGAAGTTCATCTGTCGTTCGCATTAGTTGAGCATTTTCCTCTGAAAAAATATGGTATAGATATAAATAGACTATACTTTTTAAATCCTCAATAACGGAATCTTTTTCTTTATTGGATTCTTCCAGTTCTCGCAATTTGCCCTCACTTATGCTAATGGGTGTTGAGTGATACTTTTTCAATATCTCGTCATATTTTTTTAATGAAACTTCTAGCCGATCAATCTGCAAAACCGTATTATTACCTATATGTTATAAACCTCTTCGCGCTGCGATGTAGTTGTATTGTGGAACTGTACGTTCAATATATCATATTCCCTTTTCCATACATCGATGTCACACATGCATTCATCCAGCTCTCTCTCAGCGTCAGTCAGTTTGCCTCGAAGTTCCTGTATAGTATTGGCATCCTCTTCAACATTCTCTTCGGCAAGCTAATTAGAAGTAGAATTAATTAGAAGAAGGTAAAATTTATAACTTTGAATAAATACTTACTTGAAGGTCAATTGTTTTTTCATCCAGTTGTTTTTCTAATGCTTCCAACCTCTTATCTTTTTTATTTAACTGGAAGGATGATTAAATTAGTGAAATTAGGATATAGGGTTAAACTATTGTTACTCCAAATAAGAAATATTTACCTCTAATTCTAGCTGTGTACATTTATCGTGTATATTTTGCATTTTAGCATTTAGATCAAAGTTTTGCTCGGCCAATCTCTTCTTTTCTCTGGAATCCTCTTCCAACTTTTTATTTCTTTTCTAAGAGGCCTAAGATGCTTTAAAACAGAATTTACCTTGAGATTACGAATTGAGTCCATCAGATAATTTGTGTGCTCATCTCCACTAACACTTTTAAGTTCAATTGTAATTTTTAATGTCGAACGTCCTTCAGGTGTTTCAATTTCAAGTCTACAAAATTATTTTTATAAAAAATAATGTTTTTAATAACAGTGACTTACATGCATACATCCTCAGTTTTTGGAAGAATAGCTTTAGCTTCCATCCGACTGTCGTTCACCATTTCGCGTAAACTGCCTTGGAAAAAATCTTTCATATCATCTCGCAGATCCTTCGATAATCGCCAATCATTCGCCAGCGTCTGAAACCGAGCAATACTGTAAAAATCGAGAGACAACCCTTAAATTTCGCCTGTGTAATCTCATCTCTGTAAAGAAAAGTAAGGTCACTTTCTTGAGTCAACTGAACACATATCGCCTAAAAAGTCCTGAGAATAGAGTCATTTGTTAATTACCTCAGAGCTCGTTGAGCAACGTTCCACAAGTAGAGTTAGTGTCTTTGTTGTTGGCCTGTAAACTGAGAATAGCCACAGAAATTGTCTGCAAAAACATACTCTGGCTTTTCAGATCCTCTGTAATCCAAAACGGTGCAAGCAATTTGTTTTTTGACTACATTTATTGGAATAACTGTGCTAACTGGCGTTGTCATAATTGAAAAATGAACAAGCCTTCTATTCTAAAAACAATAGAAGACTGTCTTTATTTTTCAAATTCGCGGCATTCACGACATTTTCCGTCTGACGATTCTTTGGGGCCCGTTGCTGTCGTTGTTGTTGGCTGGAAAGTAATGTTTGTTAGAGGAGAAACATGGAAATTCTCTAAAATGTACGTCTTCAAAGGAAGTTTACTGTATGTACGGATCAATGACAGTACAAAAGTGATGCGATAGCGGATAAGCGAATGTGCAGGGGGGCGTTCTGGGGACCGAGGTGCTGATCTATATATATCTATTCGTCTTTGTAGGCCTGACCAGACGAAGAGGTAAGATATCCTGCTCGTATTGTTTTCTGCTGTATAATCTATTTTTTATTGTTTACGGGCGAAGGCTCTCAGATTGCGACAGAACGCCTTTAATAAGCCCGCTCCCTATGCGCAAAGGAACGGGAGGTCAATCCTCTCCCATTGCGCCCGAACAATCCTTCCCAATTACAGCTAGCTGTGTGCTTGTCTTAGAAAGTTCGTCTGACGTGCGTGAGGAGCACGCATCGTGTAAACAATCCCTTCGAGGGTCAACTCGCGTGACCCTTTTTACAGCAATTCATTTCTTCGACACAACCAATTTCTCCCGGTCGCCGATAATCCAATTCATTCCCTACGAGACCTTCCTCCACTTTCTTCCATTATCCCATCGACTCATATTTGTCGCCTCTCGATGAGTAATATGGCCCGCGTTCGGCTACTTATTTCCGGCTGTTCCGCCACAGTTACGCAGCCAATGTGTCTGTTCAGTTGCCCTCTTCCCAGACATTCTCCCTCCCCCGGTGGTGACTCCCTGGGTTTCTTTCTCGTGCTGCCGTGTCACTGTACACAAAAGTTGGGGGGAGGAGGAGGAGGATCGAGCGGCTTCCAAGCCTCAGATATTCCCCCCGGTCAAATTTGTTTGTGTTCGTCTCTGCCCCTTCTAAACCAGTTCCCTCGTCCTCCTCCTAAATATCAACAGAGGCGGCCACAGTTCACCCGACAAAAAACACAATTAGCCACAGGTGATGGATGTCGGCCGCCGCCTGACAGCGGCTGAGTGCCCTTCGAGGCGGCACGGAGAGATGGTATCGGATAGGATCAGGCCATCGATCCCCGGTCCGTAAATATACTCCCCCAATCAATTTCACTCGCTCGTTCGAAATCATAATTGGCCGGGTCTTATTTTAGCCGGCTGACTCAGCCGGCCACTGTCATCTCCTCTCCTCGTCTGCCCTTTGAGTCATCCCCAATATACCATTTCGACCGTCTGTTCCCGGGAAGGGTGACTCATCAAGCGGTCATCACCTTAACCACACCGGACGGGCGACCCCGCCTCGTGCCCTTCCTCCTCTGTTCCTTAGATCAGCTGTTCTTAACTTTCGTCTCCCAAGCGCAAATACTCCAGCGCCCCTCGTAAACAGCCGTCTCCAACCGAACATAAACACACTTTGTCCCCTTTTAGCCGGTCACTCTTATCGAGCCTCTCCTCCTTTATCACCTGCCCTTCCCTGACGTTTTGCAATGTCTCTTCTCCTCCCGCGATTGTTTTGTCTCTTCCCTGCCCCCTTGAGTCATTCCCGGCCACCTCGAGCCCAGGTGACTTTCTGCAGATTGGTCCAATCGATTTTCACTCACCTGGTTCGCGTGGTCAAAACATTCGACGCGGCGAGGTCACTTCCCTTTCCCCGGAATAAAAGCGTAAGATTAGATAGAAGCGAGCCTGTCCATTAGCGTCTCTCGAATAAACCAGGGTTGTTTATCTAGAAGATTGTTTGCCCTTCTCACTTCCAGCTGTCCCTATTCCCCGTCCCGTTCCAGGTATGAAACCGTCTGTGGCCGGCCTTCTGCTGGCCATCGTGGTGGCCGTCGCGGCCAAGCCCAAGGATTCCTCGGCCCGGAGCAAGGTGCCCGTCGGGGAGAATGTCTGTACCGTTCAGGAGATGTGAGTGATCTCTTCTTGTTCCATTATAGTCACTTCAGAGTAGACGAATACGAGCTGGTCAAGGAGATCGTCAAGGTGAACTACACCAAGTACGAGTCGTGTCTTGACATCAGCAAGGGCTTCCAATGCGAGAAGACGATGGTGGCCGACCGGCCGAAGTACACCAACAAGCTGGTCAAGAAGGTCAAAGACGTCAAGAGGTGCTGCGAGGGATACTACCAGAACACCGAGAACCTCTGCCTCCGTAGGCCCTCCTCCCCCACCCACCCCTTCCCTTTTCAGCCGACTGCTCTCCTCCCTGTAAGAAGGGCCGCTGTGTCCAGCCGAATGTCTGCGAGTGCGACTCCGGCTACGGCGGCAAGACGTGTGCCGCCACGTGCTCCGTCGGCCTGTGGGGCCCATCCTGCCAGAGGAAGTGTGACTGTGAGAACGGAGCCAATTGCGACCCGGAGAGTGGGAAATGCAGCTGTCTCTCAGGTGGAACACGGCCCTCTGTTTTTACCTTCTTCAGGCTTTATGGGCGAGCGGTGTGACGAGGCGTGTCCCAAGGACAAGTGGGGTCCCAACTGTACGGAGAAATGTCTTTGTCAAAACGGGGGAACGTGGGTTTACTTGGGGTTTTATTGGATAACAAGAGCTACAGGTGCAACTCTCAAGGAAAGTGCTCCTGTCCCGACGGATTCGCCGGTACTTACTGTCTCCGCCGCTGCGAGGAGGTGGCCCCTCACACTCTTCTTTCCACTTTTTCTCTTTTAGGGTAAAGTCGGCAGCGACTGTGAATTCGAGTGCAACTGCAAGAACGGAGCCACCTGTGACTCGGACAACGCCCGCTGTCTCTGTGCCCCCGGCTTCGCCGTAAGTGGCCCTGTCTCCCCGTCTAATCCGTCGTACATCTAGGGTCCGACCTGTGAGGAGACCTGCGAGGAGGGCCGCTTCGGCGAGAACTGCTCCAAGAAATGCGACTGCCTGAACAACAACAAGTGCGACCCGATCAGTGGCCAGTGCCTGTGTGTCGGGTGGATGGGCGAGAAGTGCGAGAAGAGCTGTCCCCGGGGCAAGTTCGGCCCGATGTGTGCCCACAAGTGCACCCTGTGCGGTGGGGTCGAGTGGGAGAAGTCCAACGCCGCCTGCGACGCCGTCACGGGCGAGTGTATCTGCGAGCAGGGCTACACCGGCCCGGAGTGCAAAGACCGCAGTGAGTCCCGTCCTCCTCCTCCTCCCAGTCTCACCCCGCTCAGAATGCCCCCCGGACATGTACGGCAGCGACTGCTCCAAGCAGTGTCCCTGTGTCATGGAGAACACCGAGCTCTGTGCCCCGGACACCGGATTCTGCCGATGTAAGCCCGGCTTCACCGGAGACTCCTGCGAAAGGACATGCTCCAAACTGGAATACGGTAAGGCGCCATCCTCTTATGAGTTTCTCTTCGTTCCAGGACCCATGTGCTTGAAGAAGTGTCACTGTCCCGTGGGTATTTCGACGGAATGTGACCCGGAGACGGGCAGCTGTAAATGTATCCCCGGCCTGAGGGGCAGGAACTGCGAAGAGCAGTGTCCGCCGGGCAAGTTCGGTCTGGATTGTGCCTTCTCCTGCCAGTGTGAACACGGCACCTGCGACCCGAAGGACGGGGGCTGCCAGTGCGAGAAGGGCTACCACGGGGTCACCTGCTCCATCCCCTGCCCCCGAGGCACCTTCGGCGCGTCGTGTGCCTCGTGCCAGTGCAAGAACGGAGCGGGCTGTGACCCGATCGAGGGCAAGTGTCTCTGCCTAGCCGGCTTCACCGGCCCGAAGTGCGAGACGACCTGCCCTGAGGGCACCTACGGCCCCAACTGTAACCTCGTCTGCCGCTGCAAGAACTCGGCCAAGTGCGACAGGGCCACCGGCGCCTGCTCGTGTCAGAATGGATGGAATGGTACCTGTCCTCCTCTTTTATTTACGGCGGAATTATAGGACTCGACTGTTCGACCCGCTGCGACCCCGGCACATACGGCGACTCGTGCGAGATGGACTGCGACTGCAACGGCGGGTCCTGCCAGCAGAAGACGGGCAAGTGCATCTGCCCGCTGGGGAAGACCGGAGATAAGTGTGAGAAAGGTGAGGAGATCGACTATTCCCTCTTCAAAGATACTCTTTAGAATGTCCCGCCGGCAGATTCGGAGCCAGCTGTCGAGAAATTTGCGGGAACTGTACCCTGGACAACCAGCCGACGGTGTGTGCCGCCGACACCGGCTACTGCCAGGTGTGCCCCCCTGGAAAGTGAGTCTCCCCCATTCTGTCGGTTAAAATGCTTCTACTTCTCAGGGCCGGCGAATTCTGCGAGGAGGTCTGCCAGGCCAGCCGATTCGGAGCCGGCTGCAACCAGGTGTGCTCCTGCAGCGACGGACACAAGTGCGACCCGGTGACCGGCGAATGCAGCTGCGAGCATGGATATACAGGATCCAACTGCGAGACGAGTGAGTGGCCGGTGATCCCTCTCTTCAAATAAGAGCATTAGAATGCCCGGCCGGGAAGTGGGGAGTCGGCTGTGCGAACGAGTGTCCCCTCTGCAAGAATGGAGGAGAGTGCAGCCCCGTCGACGGCACGTGTCGCTGTCCCCCCGGCTACGAGGGTCGCTTCTGTGACCGCGTCTGTGTCCCTGGCAGCTGGGGACTCGGCTGCTCGAAGAACTGCTCCTGCACCTCTCCCTACAAGCAGTGTGACCCCTTCAGCGGCGAGTGCAGCTGCCCGGCCGGGTGGCAGGGGGACCAGTGCAACAAGGAGTGCGAAGACGGCTACTTCGGGCCGGACTGTATCCAGAAGTGCAAGTGCAAGTAAGTCTGCCCCCTCCGTCCCCGTCCATTCCCCCTTCAGAGGTACATCGACGGCCAACTGCCACCGCATCACGGGGGCCTGCCAGTGCCACGCCGGCTTTCAGGGAGACGTCTGCCATGCCCGTAAGCGCCTCTTCCCCCTTTCCCTCCAATCGTCCCTTTCAGTGTGCCCCGAGGGAACTTTCGGCCTCCGCTGTACCAAACAGTGTGGCGAGTGCGGGGAGGGCTACCTCTGTGACCCGGCCATCGGCTGCTGCCACGTCGACCAGATCACCTGCGGAGAGGCGTGTAAGTCTCCTCCCCCAACCAATAATCCTCTCCTCCAGTCAAAATCTACGAGTCGATGACAGGCTCCTCCCCCCGGAGTGGCCTCTTCTGGTTCGTCGTCGTGGCGGCTCTTCTCGGCTGTGCCATCCTCGCCGTCCTGGCCCTCTTCTACCGGGGCAGGTACCACAAGGAGAAGGATCCGGCCTTCGCCACCGTCGTGTCCGTCCCCCTACCCCTTCCCCATCCTTCGAATATTCAGGTACAACCCGAAGGGAGACGACGCCAACGAGATCGAGAACCCGATGTACAAGACGAGGGAGTCCGTGGTTGAGCCGAACGAGTTTCGTCTGCTCACCGAGGAGGAGGAGGACCTCGAAAACAAGAAGATCCGCGGCAGGAGCCATGCCGACCGGGTTCAGAGTCAGTTGGCCCTCTCTCCTCCAGGTAATCGACGAGTTCAGACGACTACGCGACGCTGGACGACGTGGCCGGGACATCGAGCGCCGCTTCGAACCGAGGTGCGGCCGAGCCTCTTTTGCCGGCGGAGGCCCTCGACGACGCGCCATCCAGTTGAGCCGATCCGTTGTCGGCATGTAACTGTTCGTGGCTATCTTTTCCCCTGGAAAGCGTCCAATCAAGGGAGCTGTCTGTGGTGCTGTCTGCATGTCCCCGTCTCCGTTAACCGCATGCTCCTCCCCCCGTCCTCCTCCTCCACCTCCTCCTCCTCCACCTAGCGAATCTAACGCTCGCTTCCATATTTCTTCCGTGTCGCACTAACAGGGTCGAGCTTGAACACGTATTTTTGTTAACACGACGGCTCGACAGATGGCAAGTTGATTGGCGGTTTCCGCTTTTTATTCAAATTTAAAAACGTTATAGTGACCCCATGAAAAAAAAATGAAAAGAGGAGGGTGAGAGTAGCTAGAGTCTTCAATCTTTCGCTTTTCCTCTGTTCTCAAACATCGATGGCTACCGTATCCCCCGCACACGTACAGTCTCGGCAGTATGGGTGCCGGCGAGCGGATCCCCTCGATGTTTCTGACCGTCCCGGTCCCTTTCCGCCGTCCTCCTCCTCCCCGGCTTACCTCCCTGTTCCAGATAGCGGCTACGAGATCCCCAGCTACCGCGGCTCCCTGACCAGCCCCGATCGCTCGACTGCTGAGAACGAGGCCAACATGCTCAGACCCGGCGGCAACCTCTACACCTAGCCATACCTCCTAGTCCCTCTCCCATAATACACATCTCCACTCAATACGGCTACTTTTCTACCGTTGATTGTCTTTTTCTTCTTCCCCTTGTTCAACGTTTTCCAAACAAATTCAGGTGCTTAAATCTTTGTCTATCCATACGCAATTTGTGTACATTAGAGACGTGTCAAAAGTTGCTTTTCATCGAAATTGTGAATAAAGATCTATTTTATTACTCTACAGGCACAGGTTCTAGAAACTAGCAAGATGGCACCATGGCGCAATGGGTAACGCGCTAGTCTAATGCTCGAGACGTCACAAGTTCGAGTCTTCGCAATGCAGTATTCACCAGTTTCTGCCGATCACGATTTATTTATCAGTTCACAGCTCGCCGAGGTCGGCACCTTAAAGGTCTAAAATGGTCCTGCAGCGACCACATGCCAGTTTTTCATATATACGTTTCTACATATTTTCACGTGTTTTCGATGTTTTATTCGGTCTTATCCACCCCGAGTTACTATAGAATAAAAGAGAAAAACATAAAATAACGCAGATTTGAAGCGTAATGGAAAATCAGTGAATTTTGTTCCGAAAAATAATTTTTTATAACCGACTAGAAGTGCCAATTTTATTGAGAGGGGGCCTTGGCCGGCCGACGCCCCCGTTTTGTGTTGGCGGAGGCTCTGCGCTCGGGGTTTCTCCACTTTGGGAATTTCGGTCGAAATATCCGGCTTTGACAAAACTAAAAGCGAAACCATGTTTGACCATTTTCTCTTTTTAAGATAGTGATTCATGTTGCATTCGATGTGAAAAGAAAGACGGGGATACTAATGATATGTATATGGCGATAACCTTAAACAGGGAAAACACACGAGGTTAATTATACTTTTAGATGTGGATTCGTCCAACAGCGTTTCCGTTTGACTTCTCACTAGTATCACACCCGCGTTACACCCCCTCGTAAGACCAATTCTTTGTTTTCCCCGAGGATGGTGCGTCTCCTTCTGTTCTTGGTCATCACACGTGAGTATCTCCTCTTTTCCGCAGGTATCCTTCTTCCAGTGCTCATCCTCCTCCAGTCCATTCTGGCCTTGGATCGTTATCACCCCCCTCCACGCCTGCCCAATGTCCTTCGCTTTGGATAAATCAAAGAATGCAATTGCAATTTTAAAATAGGGGACAGCCACTGCAATTCGGTCACCAAAAGAGAGACGAAGTTCAGACAACGGCGCGACGTCGGGCGGAGCTCGCTGTCCTCCAGTGTCGGCTCCACCATCCTCTCTTCCTCACAAGGGAAGGATACATTCTCGGCAAGACTTCACTCAATCTTTTGATACAGTCTTGTAGAGAATTTTCTGGCGAGCATGACGTATTCTTTCTTTTTTTTTGCCAAAATGGCGTTCTAGAGGAGGAACACGGAAAAACAGTTGCAGTGGAGAGGAGGAACACGGAAAAACAGTTGCAGACACATCTTGTCGTATAAGTGCGGTGGATGAATCTTGAGAAGTTACCGATTGTGGCCATCGTTTGAGAAGTTTCCGGCCGTTTGAGAAGTGCGACGCTGGACGACGTGGCCGGGACATCGAGCGTCGCTTCGAAACGAGATCCGAGGGAGTCTCATTTATCCTACGGGAGGAGTGCCACTAGAAGAAGAACAAAATTTGGAAGAAGGCGAAAAAGAAGCAAGAAAAGAAAATCTTTCGTCAGTTTGTTAGTATTTATTTGTCACTTTTTGCATCTCAAGCTAATTTTCAACGAGGGTTGAAGGCTAGATGAAATCTTGAGAAGACAGCTGGTGGAGAGACGGGGAATCACGACCCGGAGCTTGTAGTCAATATGATAGCTGTTGTAGAGGCTGCCGTTCGCCTTGGCGTAGCGAAGGATTTCTACTCCAGAAGCAGGTGTAAATTGAAGACCATCGTATTCCGTTACAGCGTTATTGAAGTGGAGGTCGTAGCACTTATCAGATATCTTCGTCACTTCGAAGAAGTTGTGCAAGGAATTTATTGCAATCCGTGCAGGCGATAACTGTTCTTTGTATGTACGGACGGCGAAATCGAGGAAACCGTACTAAAACTAATTAATGAAAAGAATGAGGACATGTTACCTTTTCGGCGGCTTTGAGAGCCTGCCTGCCAATGGTAATGGGTTTGGTCTCGCCTCGGGGAATCTTGACCTCCTTTCCATTTGGTAACTCCACGTAGAGGGATCTGCACATGCTGTTGGTCATCCGACACGTTGCATCTGTCCAAGTACTTCCATTATGGCAAAATAGACGGCAAGGCGATATTGACACTTCTTCTCGTTCCTTGCTTTCCTTCACCTCGAGTTGGGCCGCTAATGTTCGATCAGTGCATTCATACACGTCTCCTCCTTCTGCCACTTTGTCCGTTCATCCTCGAGAGCGGCCTCGGCAGCCTTGCGCCGGCTCATCTCGGTCTCCGCTGCCTCCTCGGCAGCTTCTCTCCTCCTTCCTTCTTCTGCGGCCTTGTTCCTCTCATGGAGGAGTAACTTATCATACTTCACTTGCAACCGTCTCCGAATTGTATAGCCATCATGAGGATCCATTTTATGGATAGCCCTCGAAGTCACGTTTGACGCGTCTTATCTGGGGATTAATAAAACGACCGGTAGGCGGTCAAACCGATTATCTTCTCCGAGTTGGAACTATCGCGGCTAAGCCGAGTCTCCTCGAGCCGTGTGTCCATTTTACGAGTGTTGCCTTCGAGGGAGCAGGAGATCTTCTGGTTTCTGTTCTTCTGTTTTTGTTTAACCACCCTGTTTCTCCACTAGGTTACATTATCTCATCTATAAAGTGGTCACTGGCCAGGTACACCTTGCCCACACGGGGGAGGACGGGGCTACCGTCACTCTCCGCGTCTGTCCTCCCCTTCGGATACATAAATGAATTTTATTGTTTCTATTGAAACTTGAGATTATTAGGAAAGAGGATCACTCGTAGTGCTGGGGCGAGGGTGGAATGTGGACGAACGGAGACGGGGGAGGACGAGGCAGGGTCAGATACCCAGTCGGAGCTTCTTCTCGGCCCGCGTCCGACTCACGAGCAGGGTGACCGCGGCCGAGACAGAGATGAGGGTGACCACGACGAGGGGCACCAGGGGGATGACCTGAAACTGTCCCGGTCTCTCCTCAACGGGGCAACTGGCCATCCGGGGGACACAGAGGGGCGGCCCTCCCAGCTGGCCCCGCTCCTCCGAGTCGAGGATGAGTAGCTCCTTGGTGGCCACGTCGATCTCCACGTCGTTGTGGCCGGGGGCGGCTCTCCTCGTCCTGTTGCCGGCTCTCTCGTCCCCGCATTTCGGCGGCTGAAACTTATTCTCGCCCGAGGTCGCTTTTTGTTTTCGTGTTCATCAATCTGGCGCCCTTGAAGTGTGAATGAGCCCGCCTTATGGCTGCCATTTTAACCGTGACCCCGATCCGACCTACCGTAACATCCTGGCACATGCCCATCTGCTTCTGGCACAGTCTGATCTGGCACGTGAAGTAGAGCTGGTTCGAGTCGGCGTATTTGAAGACCTGGCTGGTGGCGTGGGCCCTCATCAGGCTCTGGTCGTACTGTAGCTCGCTGATCAGGAACTGGTCCGTCGTGCAGCTGAAATTGCCCGGATTGACCTCCGCAATGTGTCAGGGGAACACGGTTTGGGAGTACACAAGGTCGGCGGCCATTTCACGCCAACACGGCCATCCCCGCCACCTCATTACCGTATTACCAGCTCGATGATCTCACCCGTCGAAGTCGACCACGGCGTGGTCCTCGCCGTCCCCGTCCGTCACGAAACACTTCTTGACCAGCATGCCCATCTCGGCCGGACTGCACTCCCACACGTGGTAGACCTGAGATCTCGTTTCTGGAGGAGGGAGGAAGGCGGCCTACGATCTCCCCGACGTTGGCGAAGGACAGGGCCGGCCCGTTGGGGCTGTCTCGTCTCACGGAATACTCGCACTTGGGCATCGACATCGAGTCGGATAGCTCCGTCGTCGGGATCATGCTGGAATTATCTTTATTAGAGGCAGCTGGACTAGGGATGATCAACTGATCGAGGGGGAGGGGGGCGCCAAGGGGAGACACTGGGGGGAGGGAGAGGGGCCTACCTGACTTCGAGTCCTCGGGTGACGATCTCATCCGGCTCCATATAAAAACATTTCACAAAGAAGGCCTCTGAAATGAAGTCATAAGGGGAGTGGGGAGCTGTACTGAACAATACTATTATAATCATAATCAGGGAATTTCAGAGAGTTAAAGGAACAGTCAGGTCGGGGGGTAAAGTTACGGTAGTACGTAGCGCGCGCTGCGTATTTTTTGGCATTTAGTGAACCAGCTTCAAATGTCAATTTGTTTTATGTGGCTCTTTTCACATATTTTTTCGATTGCAATGTATTAGACTGGCTGCCAATAGAATAAACAGCAAAAAAGTTGGACGAAAACATGTGAAAGTAATGAAAAAATGATCAAAAACGAAAATAACGTTTCAAGATTCAAATAAAGTTTGGGCGGGACGTTTGGACCCTTGTGGACACTTTTCCCCCGGCCTGACTGTTCCTTTAACATTCCCAATTCTTCCAAATTTAAATTGCGGTAAACATGAAGACAAGTATGTCGTGTTCGCGATTCGAGAAGACTCGCCCGGACCATGGTAAAATCTTGTTATACTACCAACTGAACATTAGTGTTGATAGCATATAGTTTTTTTTGTAATAATGTCGTCAAAGAAGAACATCAAGGTGGGTATATCTCCTGTACTTCTGACACCAATAAAGAGAGGAGCTCAATGTCATGTGGAATTGGTTGAGAAGAAAATGCGTGACGAATACAGTGATTATGATGAAGAGTTTGAAGCTTCAGAAGATAATTCCAGTGAAACAGTCAATGGACCTCTGACTATGCGAGATAAATTGAAACAGAATATAGAGGTAACTGATAATTACATTCCCATCATAACTAATTATAGTCGTTTACCTTAGGTCTCTGTAGAGCGGGGAAATGGCATATCCTCATAAAGATGTAAATTGAACCTGCCAATCCTCAAATAATGATCATCAATTTTAGAAATGGGTACACTATATGGAAAAGATACTGGCACACAAACAAGAAGAACGCGAACGGTTTACTTCAAGGACCTCTGCAGTATATGCTTGGTCACTTTATTCTCGGATTTGATTGCGCAAGATATATACGACATGATTAAAAAATATGCTTCGTATCTCGCGGACAGAACTCCCGAAAGGTAATCTGAACGCAAGCAACGGCCCAATTACGATTTCTAGAGTTCCCCGAAGAGTCTCTGTCACCCTGAGCGAATCGAATCTAAAGGCTAGGACTGTATACTCGTATATTAGGCACGTCGCTTCGGGATTGAGTTATTTTGGATTTGACTCACCCGGAGACACTCTATTACGTGAGTATGCCGCATGCGACCGGACTGTGGACAAATATTTCAAAAGCAACAAACATCAAAAGCAAATTGCTCCTCCGGTAAACGATTCAGTAAGTTATCATTGTCAGACTCCTTTCCACCATATCCCTTTTATCTAAAGAGCTATGGTGTCCGTCCGTTTTGACCTGTCGAAAATTTTTGGCCTAATGGCTAAGAGGCCGGTCGTGCGGTGTGTGCCCCTCCATCGACCAATGTCTTTCGTTTTCTATGATTAGCATTTTTGTTGATTTATAAAATGTTTTCAGTGAGGGACCCCTTCGTGGTGGCACCCCAGCCTGTGAGAGAGGGGGAAGCGCTCAAGGTATATCTACGGAGAGAGGAGCGCAGACGAAGGGACTAGAAAGGAACTGGGAGATTGGACAAGGAACTGTTAGAGCAGGGACCGAACGGGGAGAGGGAGAAGAGGATGCTTGTAAGGGACGGCGAGAGTCAGAAGACGGGAAGAGACTGCACAGGGAGTTGGGGAAAGAACGGATGGGACTGGATGTGGAGAAGGGACCAGTTGGAAAGAGGAGAAGGGACTGGACGCGAAAACTTGGAATTCGGATATAGCTGGGATATATCTTCGTAGGCACGCTCCAAAGTGTGATCCTACGAAGCCACCGTGGAGACTTGTCGCCAAGTTTAGCCTCTACAAGGGGCCCGACGCTTAGCAGTTTGGTGATATTTTTTACTGCAAAATTTATTGAGGCTATTCCTTATTTTTGTATTATAAATCTTATATTATATATATATATATATATATCGCTTCTTGTTCACAGATTACTCTTCTTGACAGAACGAGGAGGAGGGAATTATTGAGGCTACACATCGAGCCGGACTCAAGAAATACTCTGTTTCCCCTTTTTTCTCCTTCTAAAAGTGGCCGGCCCGATGAGAAGCCTAATCTGACCGGATAACTCACTGTCATTTTTGGTTATAAAGCCGGCGGGGTGGAAGGAGACGATGACGGTGACCATGAAGTTGATTCCCCGAGGATTAGCCTGTGTGGAATAGATCGAGAAGGAGACCGGGGCATACCGAGCGGAGTCTCTGCATGCCGCACTTGCCCAGGGGGAGGGAATAGGAGTTAGTGCCGTTGTTGGCGTATGACTGCCGACAGGACTTGTCTTTTGCCCGGCCCTGGAAAGACTCGTGGGTTACGGTAGAAGAGGAACAGACCTTGACGAAGATGTTCCCCTGGAAAGGCTTGGCGGTGACGATGTCGAGGGAGAGATCGTTGTCCTGGCAGAGAACCTTGGGGGTGCCTGAACGGGGGGATAGTCTCTGTCGAGTGCCATTGACATTGAACCGGAGGGGTAAACACGAACCGATGATCTCATTCTCGATGAAGGCACGGGCCAGCGGGAGGAGCAGGAGGGCGAGCATGGCGGACCGAGTGAGACGGGGGCGGGCCCGGGACTCTCCTGGGACTCCTCCTCTCGGCGCCAGCCAACTGTCTCAAGGGCAATCCCTGACCGTAATTATGAATTGGCCGTAAATCGGACATATGAGGGGACAGCCGCTAGCTAAAGAGGTAACGATTTATGAGCACTTGGATCATCCAAGTTGGCATATTCCACCCCAAGGCCGAGGGAATAACTGACATAAGAAGCAGGCGGCACTCCCTCCGCTTTTCCAGGAAATGCTGGTCAGGGACGGGAGCCTCCTTCTGGTATGGCCTCGTGATTACTTGTCAGACTGAATAATCCGATTGCCGGTCCCTCCCCATCGAAGAGTCCGTCCTCTCCTCCTAGCTGCGATCTGCCCCTTCCCTTTGCACAGCCTTGTCGCTTTTTGCCCCTGTCGACCTTCATGGCCCATGTTCTTAATCCCCTAATGACAGCCTTTCCCCAAAGTTCATCATAACTCGAAAGTGGGCCGTGTTTGCCCATATCTTCCCGTGTTCCTCACGTCCGTTCTACTTCCTCCCAGGATTCACTTTCCCTAACCAGGAAGACCTCTATCGTCTAGAATAAACAGTTCCCTCACGCATCTCCGTTACACCCCCGGGTGTCTTTTCCACATGCCTAGTTTTTATAAAAACATAAATGTAATGAAATTATGTTAATCAGCATGGGGATATTCACTGTCCATATAACATACAGGGATGGCCTGAAAGTTCTTTGCGAGTAATGATCGCGGGTCAAGTTCACAGTGTGAATAGCCGGCGCTGCCCTAAGGTTTGACGTAATTAGCTTGGTTTTGGGTCAGTGCAGATTTGAGACGGGCAGAAAGGAAGACCTTATTAAATATCCACTTGAATCCATCGGAGAAAAAAAGTTTTGGTTAACTCATGGCAGGGATGGGGGGAGGAGGAGAGAGTAACAATAGAGTTATACTAATGTCTACAAGTTATATATATATATATATATATATTACATTAAAACTACAATTCCAAAAGTATTACATGCTTGTAAATACCACCAAAACTTCAAATCGTATATTCAAAAAAATCTAAAACGTTAAAGTTGAAGCGCATGCCCTTCGAGTTGCTGGTACAAGATTGTCCCTCGTCTACCTTCTTCTCTTTTAATGCAAAGGCTAACAAAAAGTAGTAGGCTCTTAATACCAATTTGAAAGCTGAATTAAATGATTACTGGTTACGGTAATTGATATACCTTTGTTGCTTCATTAGTCTAGTTAAACCATTTTTCAGATCATCAATATCATGCTTACTAAAGCTTTCCGATTCACCGACTACTTCAAGCATTTCATCGGCAGTACTGAGACTGGGTACTTGTATGCGGACTCCTATATTAGGAAAATTACAAACGCTTCATAAAACTTACCAAAGGCTTTGTCTAATTCCAATTCACGAAGGAAAGAGGCGCTAGAGGACGTAGCTAATATAAGCAAACGATGACCGCGAGGAGGTGGTTGATTTAGCATCACGAGTAACGTTTGAAGTACTAAATTCGAAAAGCGGGGACCTACAGGCGTATAATCTGGAACACCGCATTGTTTATATGCGAAATCAGTTTGAAAACTAACCTACTATACGTTCAACGGAATCAATAAGAAGTACAGAATCTTTAGAACGACATGCATCAGAAAAGGCTTTCTTTATAACTTGGCATTTAGCTGTTTCTGAGAATCCAATGAGATCAGCAGGATCAATAACCTGAAACCATGTAATAATTAGAAAAGCGTAAAACCTACTTTTACGAAGGGGAAATCAGAATATTTAGCTATATGCGCGGCTAGACAGGATGTACCAGAACCTCTTGACCCAATAAGTACAGCCGTAGCAAAGCCATAGTCAGGTTGCCCAGTAATACCATCAACAAGAAGTCTACCTTCAGTTAGAATTTCATCAACCTACATATAGCTAACATAGATTCTGATTCAACTTACCGGAGGCCCCCATTTAATTAAACCACGGTTAATAAACTTTTGTAGGGTATCGTCACTTTTTCCGAACGCAGGTTTGATATCGTTTTCTAGAGCATAAGAAAAGTCGTCAGCATTAATCATTAATTTTTCTATAGCGTCTGGGTCAGCTTGAACCTGAATTTATGGATAATGTAAAACTGCCCCCAAACAACCTTTCCTCCAGCTTTAACGAGTCTGTTCATAGCGCTTGATTGTGCTGCTCTGACAAGACCTTCCAACTCTGCTCCAGAAAAATTCTTTGTAGCTGCAGCTAATCCGGGAAGATCCACATTAGGATCAAGCTTATTGTATTCTCTAAACATACAAACTGAGGAATACTAATAAAGTTACCTCATTCTAGACGTATGAATATTAAGGATCTGCAAGCGGCCAGCTTCATCGGGAAGACTGATTTCGACCTGAACCTCCAATCTTCCAGGTCGCAGAAGCGCTTCATCAATCATATCTTTGCGATTTGTCATTCCTACAAAGAAATCTAGTCTCACAAATGAAAATGGTGTTTACCGATGACTAAAATATTGTTCAGCTGTTCAACACCATCCATTTTCGAAAGAAGTTGGTTAACAACGGTGTCATGGACAGACGAAGATCCAGCCTAAAGGTTAGCAGCAATGAAAGGTAAATGGAAAATTTTACCATGGATCCTCTTTGTTTGCAAATGGCGTCAATTTCATCAAAAATAATCATGTGAAGAGCTGAATTAGATCCACAGCGCTTCCATTCCTCTTCGGCGTCCGCAAAAAGTTTTCTCACGTTAGATTCTGACTCTCCAACGTACTATGAATTACATTATCCTAGATATTAAAAAAATCGAAACCTTATCAAGAATTTGCGGTCCATTTACAATTTTTGGCTCTCGGGCATTTAGCATCTTTCCTATTTGCCTTGCCATGAGTGTTTTTCCTGTTCCTGGTGGACCAAACAATAAGATACCACGAACATGTTTCATTCCTAAAATTGTAACTTGAACGATAAAAATAATGAGATTACCGAGTTGCTCTATAAATTCGGGTGGGAAAACACGGGAAGCAAAGGCACGACGAAATATTGATGTAAATTCAGTATCAAGTCCACCAATCCCCATTTTTTGGAAATCGAAGTCGGGATTTATTATTGAACGGTATGCTGTTTTTCTAAAGATTATAATGCACCCAAATCAAATCTCGAGCAGACCCTTTGGCTTTTCCAATAAGATTAACCTGAGCTCCCTCTTCTTTATCAAATATGACTGTAGAATTTGGCAGCAGCTGGCCAGAGTTTATCTACCATAACTTACCACAGCTATTTGTAATAAAACTTACAGGCATAGATTGACTCTTTTTTTCTGCTGCCACAGCATTTAAATCAATTCCTTCAATGCTCTTTATTCCTAGAGACAGTGTCACTATCTTTCCTTTGGCGTCAGTAAATTGGAACACTAGTTTTTCGCCAACTGTTAAAGCTATTTGACCAAATTGCATAGAAAATTCCCGAGACATGAGATCAGTATCAAGAGGTTCAGGCGTAACACTGGAATCGAATATAATAATATTGAAGAAAAGACCCACTCTTTCTTCTTTTGGAAATTACAGGAGACAGTGACTGCACCGATATATTGGTTATTCTGCAAGAAAACATTTCTAAGGGTGCCATAATGGAATTACCTGGAAGGTGAAGGGCTGCACATTTATAGGCTCGGCAAGTGACAGGGATGCCCATTGACGTTGCGTATTTGCAAAAGCTATTTCTCCCGGTCTTACTAATGAATGGTTTTTGATAGAAAAAATATATGGATGAGGAGAATGTTCAGTAGTAACAACAACGTGTCTGAAATGTTAATTTAATAATTTTTAATCATTATGGCAGAACTATGAAAAATCGTTTGCATTTTTTTCGCTAGTCTTACTTGAATTTCTACCTAAGATGTAGGTTTTCAAAGAAAGACTCGCCTTCTCTGGGGAATTTACGTGCGCGTTGCCCTAATGATTGCCGATAAAGCAGCTCAGAGGTGAAGCAATACTAAACTAGGTTGTATCTGTCTGCAGCCGACAGAAGGTAAAACACCCTTTATATACAAAAAAAACTGCTGGAAACTTACTTTACACCTCTGGCGTCGTAGTCCTCAGTGCTCACAACTGCACAGTTTGTAGTCGCTAGATCGTCTGTAGGACACTTCACGACTTTCATCTTATTCTGAAACGTTCATTCTGGCAATTTTTGATAATAATACCACACAAAGAGGGAAAAGAAAAAAAACTAACCGAGACCATGGCGATTCCGACTGATGTAGTAACCAAGTATAGCAATTAGTCGTTTGTATCTGAAAATGTTGTATAGGTAATGGCTATACGACTGCAAAAAAAAGGAAGCAAGCCCGCTTTGGGACGCTGAAACCCCGACGGCGCAGAATCAATAGTCTGAAGCGGTTGTATTGAGCCAATGCTCGTGAAGCTAGTTTGGCATAGCGAAAGACTATTAGAAGGCATAAAAGAGGGCTAATTTTCGGCTTCTTCAAACGAGGGGATACCAGCTAGCATAGTGCCACAAGTTATGCGATATCTAAGGTATCGAACACCGGTACCCAGTAATAGACATGTGCGAATACGTTAGTGCCAATGAAATTTTGCAGTGAATATTGCCTTCCATGAAGCTCCACCTCTCTTCTCCTTTTCATTGTGGAGCTGGTTTGGCATTTCCCGTCCACGTCACTCAAGGGAATTTTGAAATGTCGCCGTGTCCCGGGTCTTAGCGCGCCAAAAACATTTTTCCGGCCATTTTATTCGAAGCAAAAGCGTCATATATTTCGACTGTTTTTTTCACTAATTACTCTTTCACTTGTATCTTTGACATATGAATTATATAATTCGGCATTTTTCAGATTTCAACAATGTCACACGAATTGTTGGAAGTTCTCCGAACAACGTTATCACAGAGTAAGTTTTCTTATTGAAAAAAAATATGGATTGTTGCAGATCCAGCAGATCAGAAACGAGCTTTGGATTTTCTTGGGCAAGCAGCTACAAATAGCTTTGTTAGATTTAAGTTGTATCTATTCAATTTACTCTGTTTAGCAACAATTCTGCCAGGAACTCAGTGTCGTCTTACGTTCTGAAGTTGTTGAACCATTTGTGCGGCAAGCAGCTGGCTTGCAATTGAAGAATGTTCTCTACGCAAAAGATGAGGAAACCAAAACCACCTATCTTAATAGGTAGTGACGATAAATAAATGTTCTTATTTGCTTATTTAGATGGCTTGCACTGCCGCTGGACATTAGAACTTCGGTCAAGGGGAATGTTCTGAGTGCATTAGGTACCGAAGCTAGCCGGCCTTCTATCGCTGCACAATGTGTAGCTTCAATTGCTTGTGCTGAACTTCCTACAAATGCAAGTTTTATATGAATACACTTGGAATTATTTTTTTTAAGAAATGGCCTGATGTTGTTCAAGTTCTAATGAGCAATGTTACAAATGACTCCAGCCCAGAACAAAAGCGGGAGGCATCTCTAGAAGCTTTGGGTTATATTTGCCAAGATATAGATTCAAAAGTTTGCCTTCACAATTCCGCTAAAACAGAACTATTCAGGTGCTCGAAGCTCAAGCTAACAATATATTAACAGCTATCATTCACGGTATGCGCCAAACTGAGCCGTCTAACCACGTAAGATTGGCCGCTACAACAGCTCTTTGTAATGCACTCGAGTTTACTAATTCTAATTTTCATAATGATGTAAGTGGGCTATCATTGTATCATGTCATAATATTTAGCCTGAGCGGCACCTGATTATGCAAGTTGTATGCGAAGCAACTGTATCACCCGATTTGAAAATAAAGGAGGCTGCACTGCAGTGTTTGGTCAGAATTATGACTCTCTACTACCAACTTATGGAAACATATATGCAGGTAAATCTATTTTTTCAAGAGATGCTTTATAATTTAAATTCTAGCACTTGTATTCTATTACCGTGAACGCAATCAAGAGTGGCGAAGACAATGTATCTCTTCAAGGAATTGAATTTTGGTCTAATGTCTGTGAAGAGGAAATTTCATTAGCCATTGAAGCAGAAGAAGCCCAAGAAAACAACAAAGCTCCTACAAGAGTTTCTAGATATTATGCTAAAGGGGCTACACCGCATCTTTGCCCGCTTTTGCTAGAAACACTTGCTAAACAAGGTGACATTTATTTATTTGTATTTCCAATCAACCACATAGATGAAGGTGATGATGAGGATGATTGGACCCCTCATAAGGCAGCCGGCGTGTGTATAATGCTTCTTGCTCAATGTGTCGGAGACGATATCATTCCATGTGTCCTGCCTTTCTTTCAACATTTTTCTAGCCCTAATTGGAAGTACAAAGTAGCAACAAACTTCCAATCATTCTATCTAAAAGTTATAGGAAGCCGCCATTATGGCATTTGGTTCTATCTTGGATGGTCCCGATCCAGCAAAGCTTCAAACATACGTTGAAACAGCGCTGCCACTTCTTATTACTGCTATGGATGATGCGAGGGTAGAAGTTCGTGATTCCACTGCGTGGACTGTAGGCCGCATTCTCGAAATTTGCCCTGAAATTGTTGGTCACGCTCAATTATTAACTGTAAGCTTCGGAAATATTTTGTTTACTCTAGTATGTTTAAGCTATTGCTGCCTGCATTTAGTAGAGGACTTTCACAAGAACCAAGAGTTGCAGCCAACATTTGCTGGGCTTTAATGTCGTTAGTCCGAGCCGCCTATGAACTTGGTAAAAGCCAAGGTACCGATAGTACTGGCGAACCTGAAACATTTGTCTTGTCATCTGTATTCCCTAATATGATTGATGAGCTGATTCGGATTGCTGACAGGTATTTTTCTTTAATATACGCAAATCAATTTTTGAGGACTGATGGGAATCAATCAAACTTACGCTTAGCTGCATTTGAAACAATAATGGAATTGATTAAAAATTCTCCCAAAGATTGTTACCATGTTGTTCAAAATACCACGATTTTGATGCTCGATAAACTTGAAAAATTGTTACAATTGGAAAATAACGCATCAGCAGCTGACAGAGTTTGTGGTCTATTTTTTTCTGAATTAATTTTTGTAGAATGCTCTTACTGATCTCCAATCGTTGTTATGCGCAACTCTACAATCCGTTCTCCGTAAAGTACGCCCAGAAGACGCTCCCAAAATTTCTGACCATATTATGGATGGTCTTTTGCAAATTATGACGCGGGCAGTCGGGAAATCAGCTGGCAGTACCATGGAGGAGGCTCTCCTTGCAGTATCTGCTCTAGCAGAAAGTTAGTTTTTTTTTTCA